>OX377611.1:22853027-24116352 GCA_947397855.1 Thelaira solivaga
AGCCAATACAGTTCTCTATCCAACACAGTAGAAAGCAAGTCGATATCTAGAAAATAAAACAAGTTATGACCAAAAGGTAAGCAGTTCTACTACTGCCTCTTTCCGGCCACTTTTTAGTAGAACTGGTTACCTTTTTGGTCATAACTTGCTAAGTTTTCACTATATCGACTTGATTTCTTTTGCGTTGAATAGCTAACCGTATTGGCCTTAATTAGAAATTTTTTCTGGTGGATAGTGCAAGAAAATTTTTTTATAATTTTTTCAAAAAAGCAAAGGGGGTAGTCCATGGTTTTTTTTTTTGAAGAAAAATATTTTTTTTCGCACTATCTGCAAAAAACAAATTCGAAATAAAGCCAATACGGTTCTCTATCCAACACAGTAGAAATCAAGTCGTAATCTAGAAAATAAAACAAGTTATGACCAAAAAGGTAAGCAGTTCTACTACTGCCTCTTTCCGGCCACTTTTTAGTAGAACTGGTTACCTTTTTGGTCATAACTTGCTAAGTTTTCACTATATCGACTTGATTTCTTTTGCGTTGAATAGCTAACCGTAATGGCCTTAATTAGAAATTTTTTTCTGGTGGATAGTGCAAGAAAATTTTTTTATAATTTTTTCAAAAAAAAGCAAAGGGGGTAGTCCATGGTTTTTTTTATGGAGAAAAATATTTTTTTCGCACTATCTGCAAAAAACAAATTCGAAATAAAGCCAATACGGTTCTCTATCCAACACAGTAGAAAGCAAGTCGATATCTAGAAAATAAAACAAGTTATGACCAAAAAGGTAAGCAGTTCTACTACTGCCTCTTTCCGGCCACTTTTTAGTAGAACTGGTTACCTTTTTGGTCATAACTTGCTAAGTTTTCACTATATCGACTTGATTTCTTTTGCGTTGAATAGCTAACCGTATTGGCCTTAATTAGAAATTTTTTTCTGGTGGATAGTGCAAGAAAATTTTTTATAATTTTTTCAAAAAAAGCAAAGGGGGTAGTCCATGGTTTTTTTTTTGAAGAAAAATATTTTTTTCGCACTATCTGCAAAAAACAAATTCGAAATAAAGCCAATACGGTTCTCTATCCAACACAGTAGAAATCAAGTCGATATCTAGAAAATAAAACAAGTTATGACCAAAAAGGTAAGCAGTTCTACTACTGCCTCTTTCCGGCCACTTTTTAGTAGAACTGGTTACCTTTTTGGTCATAACTTGCTAAGTTTTCACTATATCGACTTGATTTCTTTGCGTTGAATAGCTAACCGTATTGGCCTTAATTAGAAATTTTTTTCTGGTGGATAGTGCAAGAAAATTTTTTTATAATTTTTTCAAAAAAAGCAAAGGGGGTAGTCCATGGTTTTTTTTATGGAGAAAAATAGTTTTTTCGCACTATCTGCAAAAAACAAAATTCGAATTAAAGCCAATACGGTTCTCTATCCAACACAGTAGAAATCAAGTCGATATCTAGAAAATAAAACAAGTTATGACCAAAAAGGTAAGCAGTTCTACTACTGCCTCTTTCCGGCCACTTTTTAGTAGAACTGGTTACCTTTTTGGTCATAACTTGCTAAGTTTTCACTATATCGACTTGATTTCTTTTGCGTTGGATAGCTAATCGTAATAGCCTTAATTAGAAATTTTTTTCTGGTGGATAGTGCAAGAAAATTTTTTTATAATTTTTTCAAAAAAAAGCAAAGGGGGTAGTCCATGGTTTTTTTATGGAGAAAAATAGTTTTTTCGCACTATCTGCAAAAAACAAAATTCGAATTAAAGCCAATACGGTTCTCTATCCAACACAGTAGAAATCAAGTCGATATCTAGAAAATAAAACAAGTTATGACCAAAAAGGTAAGCAGTTCTACTACTGCCTCTTTCCGGCCACTTTTTAGTAGAACTGGTTACCTTTTTGGTCATAACTTGCTAAGTTTTCACTATATCGACTTGATTTCTTTTGCGTTGGATAGCTAATCGTAATAGCCTTAATTAGAAATTTTTTTCTGGTGGATAGTGCAAGAAAATTTTTTTATAATTTTTTCAAAAAAAAGCAAAGGGGGTAGTCCATGGTTTTTTTTATGGAGAAAAATATTTTTTTCGCACTATCTGCAAAAAACAAAATTCGAATTAAAGCCAATACGGTTCTCTATCCAACACAGTAGAAATCAAGTCGATATCTAGAAAATAAAACAAGTTATGACCAAAAAGGTAAGCAGTTCTACTACTGCCTCTTTCCGGCCACTTTTTAGTAGAACTGGTTACCTTTTTGGTCATAACTTGCTAAGTTTTCACTATATCGACTTGATTTCTTTTGCGTTGGATAGCTAACGGTAATGGCCTTAATTAGAAATTTTTTTCTGGTGGATAGTGCAAGAAAATTTTTTTATAATTTTTTCAAAAAAAAGCAAAGGGGGTAGTCCATGGTTTTTTTATGGAGAAAAATATTTTTTTCGCACTATCTGCAAAAAACAAAATTCGAATTAAAGCCAATACGGTTCTCTATCCAACACAGTAGAAATCAAGTCGATATCTAGAAAATAAAACAAGTTATGACCAAAAAGGTAAGCAGTTCTACTACTGCCTCTTTCCGGCCACTTTTTAGTAGAACTGGTTACCTTTTTGGTCATAACTTGCTAAGTTTTCACTATATCGACTTGATTTCTTTTGCGTTGAATAGCTAACCGTATTGGCCTTAATTAGAAAATTTTTTCTGGTGGATAGTGCAAGAAATTTTTTTATAATTTTTTTCAAAAAAAGCAAAGGGGGTAGTCCATGGTTTTTTTATGGAGAAAAATATTTTTTTCGCACTATCTGCAAAAAACAAAATTCCAATTAAAGCCAATACGGTTCTCTATCCAACACAGTAGAAATCAAGTCGATATCTAGAAAATAAAACAAGTTATGACCAAAAAGGTAAGCAGTTCTACTACTGCCTCTTTCCGGCCACTTTTTAGTAGAACTGGTTACCTTTTTCGTCATAACTTGCTAAGTTTTCACTATATCGACTTGATTTCTTTTGCGTTAGATAGCTAACCGTATTGGCCCTAATTAGAAATTTTTTTCTGGTGGATAGTGCAAGAAATTTTTTTTATAATTTTTTTCAAAAAAAGCAAAGGGGGTAGTCCATAGTTTTTTTTTTTGAAGAAAAATATTTTTTTTCGCACTATCTGCAAAAAACAAATTCGAAATAAAGCCAATACGGTTCTCTATCCAACACAGTAGAAATCAAGTCGATATCTAGAAAATAAAACAAGTTATGACCAAAAAGGTAAGCAGTTCTACTACTGCCTCTTTCCGGCCACTTTTTAGTAGAACTGGTTACCTTTTTGGTCATAACTTGCTAAGTTTTCACTATATCGACTTGATTTCTTTTGCGTTGAATAGCTAACCGTATTGGCCTTAATTAGAAAATTTTTTCTGGTGGATAGTGCAAGAAATTTTTTTATAATTTTTTTCAAAAAAGCAAAGGGGGTAGTCCATGGTTTTTTTATGGAGAAAAATATTTTTTTCGCACTATCTGCAAAAAACAAAATTCCAATTAAAGCCAATACGGTTCTCTATCCAACACAGTAGAAATCAAGTCGATATCTAGAAAATAAAACAAGTTATGACCAAAAAGGTAAGCAGTTCTACTACTGCCTCTTTCCGGCCACTTTTTAGTAGAACTGGTTACCTTTTTGGTCATAACTTGCTAAGTTTTCACTATATCGACTTGATTTCTTTTGCGTTAGATAGCTAACCGTATTGGCCCTAATTAGAAATTTTTTTCTGGTGGATAGTGCAAGAAATTTTTTTTATAATTTTTTTCAAAAAAAGCAAAGGGGGTAGTCCATAGTTTTTTTTTTGAAGAAAAATATTTTTTTTCGCACTATCTGCAAAAAACAAATTCGAAATAAAGCCAATACGGTTCTCTATCCAACACAGTAGAAATCAAGTCGATATCTAGAAAATAAAACAAGTTATGACCAAAAAGGTAAGCAGTTCTACTACTGCCTCTTTCCGGCCACTTTTTAGTAGAACTGGTTACCTTTTTCGTCATAACTTGCTAAGTTTTCACTATATCGACTTGATTTCTTTTGCGTTAGATAGCTAACCGTATTGGCCCTAATTAGAAATTTTTTTCTGGTGGATAGTGCAAGAAAATTTTTTTATAATTTTTTCAAAAAAAAGCAAAGGGGGTAGTCCATGGTTTTTTATGGAGAAAAATAGTTTTTTTCGCACTATCTGCAAAAAATAAAATTTGAATTAAAGCCAATACAGTTCTCTATCCAACACAGTAGAAAGCAAGTCGATATCTAGAAAATAAAACAAGTTATGACCAAAAAGGTAAGCAGTTCTACTACTGCCTCTTTCCGGCCACTTTTTAGTAGAACTGGTTACCTTTTGGGTCATAACTTGCTAACTTTTCACTATATCGACTTGATTTCTTTTGCGTTGGATAGCTAATCGTAATGGCCTTAATTAGAAATTTTTTTCTGGTGGATAGTGCAAGAAAATTTTTTTATAATTTTTTCAAAAAAAACAAAGGGGGTAGTCCATGGTTTTTTTATGGAGAAAAATAGTTTTTTCGCACTATCTGCAAAAAACAAAATTCGAATTAAAGCCAATACGGTTCTCTATCCAACACAGTAGAAATCAAGTCGATATCTAGAAAATAAAACAAGTTATGACCAAAAAGGTAAGCAGTTCTACTACTACCTCTTTCCGGCCACTTTTTAGTAGAACTGGTTACCTTTTTGGTCATAACTTGCTAAGTTTTCACTATATCGACTTGATTTCTTTTGCGTTGGATAGCCAACTTTATTGGCCTTAATTAGAAATTTTTTTCTGGTGGATAGTGCAAGAAAATTTTTTTATAATTTTTTCAAAAAAAGCAAAAGGGGTAGTCCATGGTTTTTTTATGGAGAAAAATAGTTTTTTCGCACTATCTGCAAAAAACAAAATTCGAATTAAAGCCAATACGGTTCTCTATCCAACACAGTAGAAATCAAGTCGATATCTAGAAAATAAAACAAGTTATGACCAAAAAGGTAAGCAGTTCTACTACTACCTCTTTCCGGCCACTTTTTAGTAGAACTGGTTACCTTTTTGGTCATAACTTGCTAAGTTTTCACTATATCGACTTGATTTCTTTTGCGTTGGATAGCCAACCGTATTGGCCTTAATTAGAAATTTTTTTCTGGTGGATAGTGCAAGAAAATTTTTTTATAATTTTTTCAAAAAAAGCAAAGGGGGTAGTCCATGGTTTTTTTATGGAGAAAAATAGTTTTTTCGCACTATCTGCAAAAAACAAAATTCGAATTAAAGCCAATACGGTTCTCTTTCCAACACAGTAGAAATCAAGTCGATATCTAGAAAATAAAACAAGTTATGACCAAAAAGGTAAGCAGTTCTACTACTGCCTCTTTCCGGCCACTTTTTAGTAGAACTGGTTACCTTTTTGGTCATAACTTGCTAAGTTTTCACTATATCGACTTGATTTCTTTTGCGTTGGATAGCCAACCGTAATGGCCTTAATTAGAAATTTTTTTCTGGTGGATAGTGCAAGAAAACTTTTTTATAATTTTTTCAAAAAAAAGCAAAGGGGGTAGTCCATGGTTTTTTTATGGAGAAAAATATTTTTTTCGCACTATCTGCAAAAAACAAAATTCGAATTAAAGCCAATACGGTTCTCTTTCCAACACAGTAGAAATCAAGTCGATATCTAGAAAATAAAACAAGTTATGACCAAAAAGGTAAGCAGTTCTACTACTGCCTCTTTCCGGCCACTTTTTAGTAGAACTGGTTACCTTTTTGGTCATAACTTGCTAAGTTTTCACTATATCGACTTGATTTCTTTTGCGTTGGATAGCCAACCGTAATGGCCTTAATTAGAAATTTTTTTCTGGTGGATAGTGCAAGAAAACTTTTTTATAATTTTTTCAAAAAAAAGCAAAGGGGGTAGTCCATGGTTTTTTTATGGAGAAAAATATTTTTTTCGCACTATCTGCAAAAAACAAAATTCGAATTAAAGCCAATACGGTTCTCTTTCCAACACAGTAGAAATCAAGTCGATATCTAGAAAATAAAACAAGTTATGACCAAAAAGGTAAGCAGTTCTACTACTGCCTCTTTCCGGCCATTTTTTAGTAGAACTGGTTACCTTTTTGGTCATAACTTGCTAAGTTTTCACTATATTGACTTGATTTCTTTTGCGTTGGATAGCTAATCGTAATGGCCTTAATTAGAAATTTTTTTCTGGTGGATAGTGCAAGAAAATTTTTTTATAATTTTTTCAAAAAAAAGCAAAGGGGGTAGTCCATGGTTTTTTTATGGAGAAAAATATTTTTTTCGCACTATCTGCAAAAAACAAAATTCGAATTAAAGCCAATACGGTTCTCTATCCAACACAGTAGACATCAAATCGATATCTAGAAAATAAAACAAGTTATGACCAAAAAGGTAAGCAGTTCTACTACTGCCTCTTTCCGGCCACTTTTTAGTAGAACTGGTTACCTTTTTAGTCATAACTTGCTAAGTTTTCACTATATCGACTTGATTTCTTTTGCGTTGGATAGCTAACCGTAATGGCCTTAATTAGAAATTTTTTTCTGGTGGATAGTGCAAGAAAACTTTTTTATAATTTTTTCAAAAAAAAGCAAAGGGGGTAGTCCATGGTTTTTTTATGGAGAAAAATAGTTTTTTCGCACTATCTGCAAAAAACAAAATTCGAATTAAAGCCAATACGGTTCTCTATCCAACACAGTAGAAATCAAGTCGATATCTAGAAAATAAAACAAGTTATGACCAAAAAGGTAAGCAGTTCTACTACTGCCTCTTTCCGGCCACTTTTTAGTAGAACTGGTTACCTTTTTGGTCATAACTTGCTAAGTTTTCACTATATCGACTTGATTTCTTTTGCGTTGGATAGCTAATCGTAATGGCCTTAATTAGAAATTTTTTTCTGGTGGATAGTGCAAGAAAATTTTTTTATAATTTTTTCAAAAAAAAGCAAAGGGGGTAGTCCATGGTTTTTTTATGGAGAAAAATATTTTTTTCGCACTATCTGCAAAAAACAAAATTCGAATTAAAGCCAATACGGTTCTCTATCCAACACAGTAGAAATCAAATCGATATCTAGAAAATAAAACAAGTTATGACCAAAAAGGTAAGCAGTTCTACTACTGCCTCTTTCCGGCCACTTTTTAGTAGAACTGGTTACCTTTTTGGTCATAACTTGCTAAGTTTTCACTATATCGACTTGATTTCTTTTGCGTTGGATAGCTAACCGTAATGGCCTTAATTAGAAATTTTTTTCTGGTGGATAGTGCAAGAAAATTTTTTTATAATTTTTTCAAAAAAAAGCAAAGGGGGTAGTCCATGGTTTTTTTATGGAGAAAAATATTTTTTTCGCACTATCTGCAAAAAACAAAATTCGAATTAAAGCCAATACGGTTCTCTATCCAACACAGTAGACATCAAATCGATATCTAGAAAATAAAACAAGTTATGACCAAAAAGGTAAGCAGTTCTACTACTGCCTCTTTCCGGCCACTTTTTAGTAGAACTGGTTACCTTTTTGGTCATAACTTGCTAAGTTTTCACTATATCGACTTGATTTCTTTTGCGTTGGATAGCTAATCGTAATGGCCTTAATTAGAAATTTTTTTCTGGTGGATAGTGCAAGAAAATTTTTTTATAATTTTTTCAAAAAAAGCAAAGGGGGTAGTCCATGGTTTTTTTATGGAGAAAAATATTTTTTTCGCACTATCTGCAAAAAACAAAATTCGAATTAAAGCCAATACGGTTCTCTATCCAACACAGTAGAAATCAAGTCGATATCTAGAAAATAAAACAAGTTATGACCAAAAAGGTAAGCAGTTCTACTACTGCCTCTTTCCGGCCACTTTTTAGTAGAACTGGTTACCTTTTTGGTCATAACTTGCTAAGTTTTCACTATATTGACTTGATTTCTTTTGCGTTGGATAGCTAATCGTAATGGCCTTAATTAGAAATATTTTTCTGGTGGATAGTGCAAGAAAATTTTTTTATAATTTTTTCAAAAAAAAGCAAAGGGGGTAGTCCATGGTTTTTTTATGGAGAAAAATATTTTTTTCGCACTATCTGCAAAAAACAAAATTCGAATTAAAGCCAATACGGTTCTCTATCCAACACAGTAGAAATCAAGTCGATATCTAGAAAATAAAACAAGTTATGACCAAAAAGGTAAGCAGTTCTACTACTGCCTCTTTCCGGCCACTTTTTAGTAGAACTGGTTACCTTTTTGGTCATAACTTGCTAAGTTTTCACTATATCGACTTGATTTCTTTTGCGTTGGATAGCTAATCGTAATGGCCTTAATTAGAAATTTTTTTCTGGTGGATAGTGCAAGAAAATTTTTTTATAATTTTTTCAAAAAAAAGCAAAGGGGGTAGTCCATGGTTTTTTTATGGAGAAAAATATTTTTTTCGCACTATCTGCAAAAAACAAAATTCGAATTAAAGTAAATACGGTTCTCTTTCCAACACAGTAGAAATCAAGTCGATATCTAGAAAATAAAACAAGTTATGACCAAAAAGGTAAGCAGTTCTACTACTGCCTCTTTCCGGCCACTTTTTAGTAGAACTGGTTACCTTTTTGGTCATAACTTGCTAAGTTTTCACTATATTGACTTGATTTCTTTTGCGTTGGATAGCTAATCGTAATGGCCTTAATTAGAAATATTTTTCTGGTGGATAGTGCAAGAAAATTTTTTTATAATTTTTTCAAAAAAAAGCAAAGGGGGTAGTCCATGGTTTTTTTATGGAGAAAAATATTTTTTTCGCACTATCTGCAAAAAACAAAATTCGAATTAAAGCCAATACGGTTCTCTATCCAACACAGTAGACATCAAATCGATATCTAGAAAATAAAACAAGTTATGACCAAAAAGGTAAGCAGTTCTACTACTGCCTCTTTCCGGCCACTTTTTAGTAGAACTGGTTACCTTTTTGGTCATAACTTGCTAAGTTTTCACTATATCGACTTGATTTCTTTTGCGTTGGATAGCTAACCGTAATGGCCTTAATTAGAAATTTTTTTCTGGTGGATAGTGCAAGAAAATTTTTTTATAATTTTTTCAAAAAAAAGCAAAGGGGGTAGTCCATGGTTTTTTTATGGAGAAAAATATTTTTTTCGCACTATCTGCAAAAAACAAAATTCGAATTAAAGCCAATACGGTTCTCTATCCAACACAGTAGAAATCAAGTCGATATCTAGAAAATAAAACAAGTTATGACCAAAAAGGTAAGCAGTTCTACTACTGCCTCTTTCCGGCCACTTTTTAGTAGAACTGGTTACCTTTTTGGTCATAACTTGCTAAGTTTTCACTATATCGACTTGATTTCTTTTGCGTTGGATAGCTAATCGTAATGGCCTTAATTAGAAATTTTTTTCTGGTGGATAGTGCAAGAAAATTTTTTTATAATTTTTTCAAAAAAAAGCAAAGGGGGTAGTCCATGGTTTTTTTATGGAGAAAAATATTTTTTTCGCACTATCTGCAAAAAACAAAATTCGAATTAAAGCCAATACGGTTCTCTATCCAACACAGTAGAAATCAAGTCGATATCTAGAAAATAAAACAAGTTATGACCAAAAAGGTAAGCAGTTCTACTACTGCCTCTTTCCGGCCACTTTTTAGTAGAACTGGTTACCTTTTTGGTCATAACTTGCTAAGTTTTCACTATATCGACTTGATTTCTTTTGCGTTGGATAGCTAATCGTAATGGCCTTAATTAGAAATTTTTTTCTGGTGGATAGTGCAAGAAAATTTTTTTATAATTTTTTCAAAAAAAAGCAAAGGGGGTAGTCCATGGTTTTTTTATGGAGAAAAATAGTTTTTTCGCACTATCTGCAAAAAACAAAATTCGAATTAAAGCCAATACGGTTCTCTATCCAACACAGTAGAAATCAAGTCGATATCTAGAAAATAAAACAAGTTATGACCAAAAAGGTAAGCAGTTCTACTACTGCCTCTTTCCGGCCACTTTTTAGTAGAACTGGTTACCTTTTTGGTCATAACTTGCTAAGTTTTCACTATATCGACTTGATTTCTTTTGCGTTGGATAGCTAACCGTAATGGCCTTAATTAGAAATTTTTTTCTGGTGGATAGTGCAAGAAAATTTTTTATAATTTTTTCAAAAAAAAGCAAAGGGGGTAGTCCATGGTTTTTTTATGGAGAAAAATATTTTTTTCGCACTATCTGCAAAAAACAAAATTCGAATTAAAGCCAATACGGTTCTCTATCCAACACAGTAGAAATCAAATCGATATCTAGAAAATAAAACAAGTTATGACCAAAAAGGTAAGCAGTTCTACTACTGCCTCTTTCCGGCCACTTTTTAGTAGAACTGGTTACCTTTTTGGTCATAACTTGCTAAGTTTTCACTATATCGACTTGATTTCTTTTGCGTTGGATAGCTAACCGTAATGGCCTTAATTAGAAATTTTTTTCTGGTGGATAGTGCAAGAAAATTTTTTTATAATTTTTTCAAAAAAAAGCAAAGGGGGTAGTCCATGGTTTTTTTATGGAGAAAAATAGTTTTTTCGCACTATCTGCAAAAAACAAAATTCGAATTAAAGCCAATACGGTTCTCTATCCAACACAGTAGAAATCAAATCGATATCTAGAAAATAAAACAAGTTATGACCAAAAAGGTAAGCAGTTCTACTACTGCCTCTTTCCGGCCACTTTTTAGTAGAACTGGTTACCTTTTTGGTCATAACTTGCTAAGTTTTCACTATATCGACTTGATTTCTTTTGCGTTGGATAGCTAATCGTAATGGCCTTAATTAGAAATTTTTTTCTGGTGGATAGTGCAAGAAAATTTTTTTATAATTTTTTCAAAAAAAAGCAAAGGGGGTAGTCCATGGTTTTTTTATGGAGAAAAATATTTTTTTCGCACTATCTGCAAAAAACAAAATTCGAATTAAAGCCAATACGGTTCTCTATCCAACACAGTAGAAATCAAATCGATATCTAGAAAATAAAACAAGTTATGACCAAAAAGGTAAGCAGTTCTACTACTGCCTCTTTCCGGCCACTTTTTAGTAGAACTGGTTACCTTTTTGGTCATAACTTGCTAAGTTTTCACTATATCGACTTGATTTCTTTTGCGTTGGATAGCTAATCGTAATGGCCTTAATTAGAAATTTTTTTCTGGTGGATAGTGCAAGAAAATTTTTTTATAATTTTTTCAAAAAAAAGCAAAGGGGGTAGTCCATGGTTTTTTTATGGAGAAAAATATTTTTTTCGCACTATCTGCAAAAAACAAAATTCGAATTAAAGCCAATACGGTTCTCTATCCAACACAGTAGAAATCAAATCGATATCTAGAAAATAAAACAAGTTATGACCAAAAAGGTAAGCAGTTCTACTACTGCCTCTTTCCGGCCACTTTTTAGTAGAACTGGTTACCTTTTTGGTCATAACTTGCTAAGTTTTCACTATATCGACTTGATTTCTTTTGCGTTGGATAGCTAACCGTAATGGCCTTAATTAGAAATTTTTTTCTGGTGGATAGTGCAAGAAAATTTTTTTATAATTTTTTCAAAAAAAAGCAAAGGGGGTAGTCCATGGTTTTTTTATGGAGAAAAATAGTTTTTTCGCACTATCTGCAAAAAACAAAATTCGAATTAAAGCCAATACGGTTCTCTATCCAACACAGTAGAAATCAAATCGATATCTAGAAAATAAAACAAGTTATGACCAAAAAGGTAAGCAGTTCTACTACTGCCTCTTTCCGGCCACTTTTTAGTAGAACTGGTTACCTTTTTGGTCATAACTTGCTAAGTTTTCACTATATCGACTTGATTTCTTTTGCGTTGGATAGCTAACCGTATTGGCCTTAATTAGAAATTTTTTTCTGGTGGATAGTGCAAGAAAATTTTTTTATAATTTTTTCAAAAAAAAGCAAAGGGGGTAGTCCATGGTTTTTTTATGGAGAAAAATATTTTTTTCGCACTATCTGCAAAAAACAAAATTCAAATTAAAGCCAATACGGTTCTCTATCCAACACAGTAGAAATCAAGTCGATATCTAGAAAATAAAACAAGTTATGACCAAAAAGGTAAGCAGTTCTACTACTGCCTCTTTCCGGCCACTTTTTAGTAGAACTGGTTACCTTTTTGGTCATAACTTGCTAAGTTTTCACTATATCGACTTGATTTCTTTTGCGTTGGATAGCTAACCGTATTGGCCTTAATTAGAAATTTTTTTCTGGTGGATAGTGCAAGAAAATTTTTTTATAATTTTTTCAAAAAAAAGCAAAGGGGGTAGTCCATGGTTTTTTTATGGAGAAAAATATTTTTTTCGCACTATCTGCAAAAAACAAAATTCGAATTAAAGCCAATACGGTTCTCTATCCAACACAGTAGAAATCAAGTCGATATCTAGAAAATAAAACAAGTTATGACCAAAAAGGTAAGCAGTTCTACTACTGCCTCTTTCCGGCCACTTTTTAGTAGAACTGGTTACCTTTTTGGTCATAACTTGCTAAGTTTTCACTATATCGACTTGATTTCTTTTGCGTTGGATAGCTAATCGTAATAGCCTTAATTAGAAATTTTTTTCTGGTGGATAGTGCAAGAAAATTTTTTTATAATTTTTTCAAAAAAAAGCAAAGGGGGTAGTCCATGGTTTTTTTATGGAGAAAAATATTTTTTTCGCACTATCTGCAAAAAACAAAATTCGAATTAAAGCCAATACGGTTCTCTATCCAACACAGTAGAAATCAAGTCGATATCTAGAAAATAAAACAAGTTATGACCAAAAAGGTAAGCAGTTCTACTACTGCCTCTTTCCGGCCACTTTTTAGTAGAACTGGTTACCTTTTTGGTCATAACTTGCTAAGTTTTCACTATATCGACTTGATTTCTTTTGCGTTGGATAGCTAATCGTAATGGCCTTAATTAGAAATTTTTTTCTGGTGGATAGTGCAAGAAAATTTTTTTATAATTTTTTCAAAAAAAAGCAAAGGGGGTAGTCCATGGTTTTTTTATGGAGAAAAATAGTTTTTTCGCACTATCTGCAAAAAACAAAATTCGAATTAAAGCCAATACGGTTCTCTATCCAACACAGTAGAAATCAAGTCGATATCTAGAAAATAAAACAAGTTATGACCAAAAAGGTAAGCAGTTCTACTACTGCCTCTTTCCGGCCACTTTTTAGTAGAACTGGTTACCTTTTTGGTCATAACTTGCTAAGTTTTCACTATATCGACTTGATTTCTTTTGCGTTGGATAGCTAACCGTAATGGCCTTAATTAGAAATTTTTTTCTGGTGGATAGTGCAAGAAAATTTTTTTATAATTTTTTCAAAAAAAAGCAAAGGGGGTAGTCCATGGTTTTTTTATGGAGAAAAATATTTTTTTCGCACTATCTGCAAAAAACAAAATTCGAATTAAAGCCAATACGGTTCTCTATCCAACACAGTAGAAATCAAATCGATATCTAGAAAATAAAACAAGTTATGACCAAAAAGGTAAGCAGTTCTACTACTGCCTCTTTCCGGCCACTTTTTAGTAGAACTGGTTACCTTTTTGGTCATAACTTGCTAAGTTTTCACTATATCGACTTGATTTCTTTTGCGTTGGATAGCTAACCGTAATGGCCTTAATTAGAAATTTTTTTCTGGTGGATAGTGCAAGAAAATTTTTTTATAATTTTTTCAAAAAAAAGCAAAGGGGGTAGTCCATGGTTTTTTTATGGAGAAAAATAGTTTTTTCGCACTATCTGCAAAAAACAAAATTCGAATTAAAGCCAATACGGTTCTCTATCCAACACAGTAGAAATCAAATCGATATCTAGAAAATAAAACAAGTTATGACCAAAAAGGTAAGCAGTTCTACTACTGCCTCTTTCCGGCCACTTTTTAGTAGAACTGGTTACCTTTTTGGTCATAACTTGCTAAGTTTTCACTATATCGACTTGATTTCTTTTGCGTTGGATAGCTAATCGTAATGGCCTTAATTAGAAATTTTTTTCTGGTGGATAGTGCAAGAAAATTTTTTTATAATTTTTTCAAAAAAAAGCAAAGGGGGTAGTCCATGGTTTTTTTATGGAGAAAAATATTTTTTTCGCACTATCTGCAAAAAACAAAATTCGAATTAAAGCCAATACGGTTCTCTATCCAACACAGTAGAAATCAAATCGATATCTAGAAAATAAAACAAGTTATGACCAAAAAGGTAAGCAGTTCTACTACTGCCTCTTTCCGGCCACTTTTTAGTAGAACTGGTTACCTTTTTGGTCATAACTTGCTAAGTTTTCACTATATCGACTTGATTTCTTTTGCGTTGGATAGCTAATCGTAATGGCCTTAATTAGAAATTTTTTTCTGGTGGATAGTGCAAGAAAATTTTTTTATAATTTTTTCAAAAAAAAGCAAAGGGGGTAGTCCATGGTTTTTTTATGGAGAAAAATATTTTTTTCGCACTATCTGCAAAAAACAAAATTCGAATTAAAGCCAATACGGTTCTCTATCCAACACAGTAGAAATCAAATCGATATCTAGAAAATAAAACAAGTTATGACCAAAAAGGTAAGCAGTTCTACTACTGCCTCTTTCCGGCCACTTTTTAGTAGAACTGGTTACCTTTTTGGTCATAACTTGCTAAGTTTTCACTATATCGACTTGATTTCTTTTGCGTTGGATAGCTAACCGTAATGGCCTTAATTAGAAATTTTTTTCTGGTGGATAGTGCAAGAAAATTTTTTTATAATTTTTTCAAAAAAAAGCAAAGGGGGTAGTCCATGGTTTTTTTATGGAGAAAAATAGTTTTTTCGCACTATCTGCAAAAAACAAAATTCGAATTAAAGCCAATACGGTTCTCTATCCAACACAGTAGAAATCAAATCGATATCTAGAAAATAAAACAAGTTATGACCAAAAAGGTAAGCAGTTCTACTACTGCCTCTTTCCGGCCACTTTTTAGTAGAACTGGTTACCTTTTTGGTCATAACTTGCTAAGTTTTCACTATATCGACTTGATTTCTTTTGCGTTGGATAGCTAACCGTAATGGCCTTAATTAGAAATTTTTTTCTGGTGGATAGTGCAAGAAAATTTTTTTATAATTTTTTCAAAAAAAAGCAAAGGGGGTAGTCCATGGTTTTTTTATGGAGAAAAATATTTTTTTCGCACTATCTGCAAAAAACAAAATTCGAATTAAAGCCAATACGGTTCTCTATCCAACACAGTAGAAATCAAGTCGATATCTAGAAAATAAAACAAGTTATGACCAAAAAGGTAAGCAGTTCTACTACTGCCTCTTTCCGGCCACTTTTTAGTAGAACTGGTTACCTTTTTGGTCATAACTTGCTAAGTTTTCACTATATCGACTTGATTTCTTTTGCGTTGGATAGCTAACCGTATTGGCCTTAATTAGAAATTTTTTTCTGGTGGATAGTGCAAGAAAATTTTTTTATAATTTTTTCAAAAAAAAGCAAAGGGGGTAGTCCATGGTTTTTTTATGGAGAAAAATATTTTTTTCGCACTATCTGCAAAAAACAAAATTCGAATTAAAGCCAATACGGTTCTCTATCCAACACAGTAGAAATCAAATCGATATCTAGAAAATAAAACAAGTTATGACCAAAAAGGTAAGCAGTTCTACTACTGCCTCTTTCCGGCCACTTTTTAGTAGAACTGGTTACCTTTTTGGTCATAACTTGCTAAGTTTTCACTATATCGACTTGATTTCTTTTGCGTTGGATAGCTAACCGTAATGGCCTTAATTAGAAATTTTTTTCTGGTGGATAGTGCAAGAAAATTTTTTTATAATTTTTTCAAAAAAAAGCAAAGGGGGTAGTCCATGGTTTTTTTATGGAGAAAAATATTTTTTTCGCACTATCTGCAAAAAACAAAATTCGAATTAAAGCCAATACGGTTCTCTATCCAACACAGTAGAAATCAAGTCGATATCTAGAAAATAAAACAAGTTATGACCAAAAAGGTAAGCAGTTCTACTACTGCCTCTTTCCGGCCACTTTTTAGTAGAACTGGTTACCTTTTTGGTCATAACTTGCTAAGTTTTCACTATATCGACTTGATTTCTTTTGCGTTGGATAGCTAACCGTATTGGCCTTAATTAGAAATTTTTTTCTGGTGGATAGTGCAAGAAAATTTTTTTATAATTTTTTCAAAAAAAAGCAAAGGGGGTAGTCCATGGTTTTTTTATGGAGAAAAATATTTTTTTCGCACTATCTGCAAAAAACAAAATTCGAATTAAAGCCAATACGGTTCTCTATCCAACACAGTAGAAATCAAGTCGATATCTAGAAAATAAAACAAGTTATGACCAAAAAGGTAAGCAGTTCTACTACTGCCTCTTTCCGGCCACTTTTTAGTAGAACTGGTTACCTTTTTGGTCATAACTTGCTAAGTTTTCACTATATCGACTTGATTTCTTTTGCGTTGGATAGCTAACCGTATTGGCCTTAATTATAAATTTTTTTCTGGTGGATAGTGCAAGAAAATTTTTTTATAATTTTTTCAAAAAAAAGCAAAGGGGGTAGTCCATGGTTTTTTTATGGAGAAAAATAGTTTTTTCGCACTATCTGCAAAAAACAAAATTCGAATTAAAGCCAATACGGTTCTCTATCCAACACAGTAGACATCAAATCGATATCTAGAAAATAAAACAAGTTATGACCAAAAAGGTAAGCAGTTCTATTACTGCCTCTTTCCGGCCACTTTTTAGTAGAACTGGTTACCTTTTTGGTCATAACTTGCTAAGTTTTCACTATATCGACTTGATTTCTTTTGCGTTGGATAGCTAACCGTAATGGCCTTAATTAGAAATTTTTTTCTGGTGGATAGTGCAAGAAAATTTTTTTATAATTTTTTCAAAAAAAAGCAAAGGGGGTAGTCCATGGTTTTTTTATGGAGAAAAATAGTTTTTTCGCACTATCTGCAAAAAACAAAATTCGAATTAAAGCCAATACGGTTCTCTATCCAACACAGTAGAAATCAAGTCGATATCTAGAAAATAAAACAAGTTATGACCAAAAAGGTAAGCAGTTCTACTACTGCCTCTTTCCGGCCACTTTTTAGTAGAACTGGTTACCTTTTTGGTCATAACTTGCTAAGTTTTCACTATATCGACTTGATTTCTTTTGCGTTGGATAGCTAATCGTAATGGCCTTAATTAGAAATTTTTTTCTGGTGGATAGTGCAAGAAAATTTTTTTATAATTTTTTCAAAAAAAAGCAAAGGGGGTAGTCCATGGTTTTTTTATGGAGAAAAATATTTTTTTCGCACTATCTGCAAAAAACAAAATTCGAATTAAAGCCAATACGGTTCTCTATCCAACACAGTAGAAATCAAATCGATATCTAGAAAATAAAACAAGTTATGACCAAAAAGGTAAGCAGTTCTACTACTGCCTCTTTCCGGCCACTTTTTAGTAGAACTGGTTACCTTTTTGGTCATAACTTGCTAAGTTTTCACTATATCGACTTGATTTCTTTTGCGTTGGATAGCTAACCGTAATGGCCTTAATTAGAAATTTTTTTCTGGTGGATAGTGCAAGAAAATTTTTTTATAATTTTTTCAAAAAAAAGCAAAGGGGGTAGTCCATGGTTTTTTTATGGAGAAAAATATTTTTTTCGCACTATCTGCAAAAAACAAAATTCGAATTAAAGCCAATACGGTTCTCTATCCAACACAGTAGAAATCAAATCGATATCTAGAAAATAAAACAAGTTATGACCAAAAAGGTAAGCAGTTCTACTACTGCCTCTTTCCGGCCACTTTTTAGTAGAACTGGTTACCTTTTTGGTCATAACTTGCTAAGTTTTCACTATATCGACTTGATTTCTTTTGCGTTGGATAGCTAACCGTAATGGCCTTAATTAGAAATTTTTTTCTGGTGGATAGTGCAAGAAAATTTTTTTATAATTTTTTCAAAAAAAAGCAAAGGGGGTAGTCCATGGTTTTTTTATGGAGAAAAATAGTTTTTTCGCACTATCTGCAAAAAACAAAATTCGAATTAAAGCCAATACGGTTCTCTATCCAACACAGTAGAAATCAAATCGATATCTAGAAAATAAAACAAGTTATGACCAAAAAGGTAAGCAGTTCTACTACTGCCTCTTTCCGGCCACTTTTTAGTAGAACTGGTTACCTTTTTGGTCATAACTTGCTAAGTTTTCACTATATCGACTTGATTTCTTTTGCGTTGGATAGCTAATCGTAATGGCCTTAATTAGAAATTTTTTTCTGGTGGATAGTGCAAGAAAATTTTTTTATAATTTTTTCAAAAAAAAGCAAAGGGGGTAGTCCATGGTTTTTTTATGGAGAAAAATATTTTTTTCGCACTATCTGCAAAAAACAAAATTCGAATTAAAGCCAATACGGTTCTCTATCCAACACAGTAGAAATCAAATCGATATCTAGAAAATAAAACAAGTTATGACCAAAAAGGTAAGCAGTTCTACTACTGCCTCTTTCCGGCCACTTTTTAGTAGAACTGGTTACCTTTTTGGTCATAACTTGCTAAGTTTTCACTATATCGACTTGATTTCTTTTGCGTTGGATAGCTAATCGTAATGGCCTTAATTAGAAATTTTTTTCTGGTGGATAGTGCAAGAAAATTTTTTTATAATTTTTTCAAAAAAAAGCAAAGGGGGTAGTCCATGGTTTTTTTATGGAGAAAAATAGTTTTTTCGCACTATCTGCAAAAAACAAAATTCGAATTAAAGCCAATACGGTTCTCTATCCAACACAGTAGAAATCAAATCGATATCTAGAAAATAAAACAAGTTATGACCAAAAAGGTAAGCAGTTCTACTACTGCCTCTTTCCGGCCACTTTTTAGTAGAACTGGTTACCTTTTTGGTCATAACTTGCTAAGTTTTCACTATATCGACTTGATTTCTTTTGCGTTGGATAGCTAACCGTATTGGCCTTAATTAGAAATTTTTTTCTGGTGGATAGTGCAAGAAAATTTTTTTATAATTTTTTCAAAAAAAAGCAAAGGGGGTAGTCCATGGTTTTTTTATGGAGAAAAATAGTTTTTTCGCACTATCTGCAAAAAACAAAATTCGAATTAAAGCCAATACGGTTCTCTATCCAACACAGTAGAAATCAAGTCGATATCTAGAAAATAAAACAAGTTATGACCAAAAAGGTAAGCAGTTCTACTACTGCCTCTTTCCGGCCACTTTTTAGTAGAACTGGTTACCTTTTTGGTCATAACTTGCTAAGTTTTCACTATATCGACTTGATTTCTTTTGCGTTGGATAGCTAACCGTATTGGCCTTAATTAGAAATTTTTTTCTGGTGGATAGTGCAAGAAAATTTTTTTATAATTTTTTCAAAAAAAAGCAAAGGGGGTAGTCCATGGTTTTTTTATGGAGAAAAATAGTTTTTTCGCACTATCTGCAAAAAACAAAATTCGAATTAAAGCCAATACGGTTCTCTATCCAACACAGTAGAAATCAAGTCGATATCTAGAAAATAAAACAAGTTATGACCAAAAAGGTAAGCAGTTCTACTACTGCCTCTTTCCGGCCACTTTTTAGTAGAACTGGTTACCTTTTTGGTCATAACTTGCTAAGTTTTCACTATATCGACTTGATTTCTTTTGCGTTGGATAGCTAATCGTAATGGCCTTAATTAGAAATTTTTTTCTGGTGGATAGTGCAAGAAAATTTTTTTATAATTTTTTCAAAAAAAAGCAAAGGGGGTAGTCCATGGTTTTTTTATGGAGAAAAATATTTTTTTCGCACTATCTGCAAAAAACAAAATTCGAATTAAAGCCAATACGGTTCTCTATCCAACACAGTAGAAATCAAATCGATATCTAGAAAATAAAACAAGTTATGACCAAAAAGGTAAGCAGTTCTACTACTGCCTCTTTCCGGCCACTTTTTAGTAGAACTGGTTACCTTTTTGGTCATAACTTGCTAAGTTTTCACTATATCGACTTGATTTCTTTTGCGTTGGATAGCTAATCGTAATGGCCTTAATTAGAAATTTTTTTCTGGTGGATAGTGCAAGAAAATTTTTTTATAATTTTTTCAAAAAAAAGCAAAGGGGGTAGTCCATGGTTTTTTTATGGAGAAAAATATTTTTTTCGCACTATCTGCAAAAAACAAAATTCGAATTAAAGCCAATACGGTTCTCTATCCAACACAGTAGAAATCAAATCGATATCTAGAAAATAAAACAAGTTATGACCAAAAAGGTAAGCAGTTCTACTACTGCCTCTTTCCGGCCACTTTTTAGTAGAACTGGTTACCTTTTTGGTCATAACTTGCTAAGTTTTCACTATATCGACTTGATTTCTTTTGCGTTGGATAGCTAACCGTAATGGCCTTAATTAGAAATTTTTTTCTGGTGGATAGTGCAAGAAAATTTTTTTATAATTTTTTCAAAAAAAAGCAAAGTGGGTAGTCCATGGTTTTTTTATGGAGAAAAATATTTTTTTCGCACTATCTGCAAAAAACAAAATTCGAATTAAAGCCAATACGGTTCTCTATCCAACACAGTAGAAATCAAATCGATATCTAGAAAATAAAACAAGTTATGACCAAAAAGGTAAGCAGTTCTACTACTGCCTCTTTCCGGCCACTTTTTAGTAGAACTGGTTACCTTTTTGGTCATAACTTGCTAAGTTTTCACTATATCGACTTGATTTCTTTTGCGTTGAATAGCTAACCGTATTGGCCTTAATTAGAAATTTTTTTCTGGTGGATAGTGCAAGAAAATTTTTTTATAATTTTTTCAAAAAAAAGCAAAGGGGGTAGTCCATGGTTTTTTTATGGAGAAAAATATTTTTTTCGCACTATCTGCAAAAAACAAAATTCGAATTAAAGCCAATACGATTCTCTATCCAACACAGTAGAAATCAAATCGATATCTAGAAAATAAAACAAGTTATGACCAAAAAGGTAAGCAGTTCTACTACTGCCTCTTTCCGGCCACTTTTTAGTAGAACTGGTTACACCTTTTTGGTCATAACTTGCTAAGTTTTCACTATATCGACTTGATTTCTTTTGCGTTGGATAGCTAATCGTAATGGCCTTAATTAGAAATTTTTTTCTGGTGGATAGTGCAAGAAAATTTGTTTATAATTTTTAAAAAAAAAGCAAAGGGGGTAGTCCATGGTTTTTTTATGGAGAAAAATATTTTTTTCGCACTATCTGCAAAAAACAAAATTCGAATTAAAGCCAATACGGTTCTCTATCCAACACAGTAGAAATCAAATCGATATCTAGAAAATAAAACAAGTTATGACCAAAAAGGTAAGCAGTTCTACTACTGCCTCTTTCCAGAAACTTTTTAGTAGAACTGGTTACCTTTTTGGTCATAACTTGCTAAGTTTTCACTATATCGACTTGATTTCTTTTGCGTTGGATAGCTAATCGTAATGGCCTTAATTAGAAATTTTTTTCTGGTGGATAGTGCAAGAAAATTTGTTTATAATTTTTAAAAAAAAAGCAAAGGGGGTAGTCCATGGTTTTTTTATGGAGAAAAATATTTTTTTCGCACTATCTGCAAAAAACAAAATTCGAATTAAAGCCAATACGATTCTCTATCCAACACAGTAGAAATCAAATCGATATCTAGAAAATAAAACAAGTTATGACCAAAAAGGTAAGCAGTTCTACTACTGCCTCTTTCCGGCCACTTTTTAGTAGAACTGGTTACCTTTTTGGTCATAACTTGCTAAGTTTTCACTATATCGACTTGATTTCTTTTGCGTTGGATAGCTAATCGTAATGGCCTTAATTAGAAATTTTTTTCTGGTGGATAGTGCAAGAAAATTTGTTTATAATTTTTAAAAAAAAAGCAAAGGGGGTAGTCCATGGTTTTTTTATGGAGAAAAATATTTTTTTCGCACTATCTGCAAAAAACAAAATTCGAATTAAAGCCAATACGGTTCTCTATCCAACACAGTAGAAATCAAGTCGATATCTAGAAAATAAAACAAGTTATGACCAAAAAGGTAAGCAGTTCTACTACTGCCTCTTTCCAGCCACTTTTTAGTAGAACTGGTTACCTTTTTGGTCATAACTTGCTAAGTTTTCACTATATCGACTTGATTTCTTTTGCGTTGGATAGCTAATCGTAATGGCCTTAATTAGAAATTTTTTTCTGGTGGATAGTGCAAGAAAATTTGTTTATAATTTTTAAAAAAAAAGCAAAGGGGGTAGTCCATGGTTTTTTTATGGAGAAAAATATTTTTTTCGCACTATCTGCAAAAAACAAAATTCGAATTAAAGCCAATACGATTCTCTATCCAACACAGTAGAAATCAAATCGATATCTAGAAAATAAAACAAGTTATGACCAAAAAGGTAAGCAGTTCTACTACTGCCTCTTTCCGGCCACTTTTTAGTAGAACTGGTTACCTTTTTGGTCATAACTTGCTAAGTTTTCACTATATCGACTTGATTTCTTTTGCGTTGGATAGCTAATCGTAATGGCCTTAATTAGAAATTTTTTTCTGGTGGATAGTGCAAGAAAATTTGTTTATAATTTTTAAAAAAAAAGCAAAGGGGGTAGTCCATGGTTTTTTTATGGAGAAAAATATTTTTTTCGCACTATCTGCAAAAAACAAAATTCGAATTAAAGCCAATACGGTTCTCTATCCAACACAGTAGAAATCAAGTCGATATCTAGAAAATAAAACAAGTTATGACCAAAAAGGTAAGCAGTTCTACTACTGCCTCTTTCCGGCCATTTTTTAGTAGAACTGGTTACCTTTTTGGTCATAACTTGCTAAGTTTTCACTATATCGACTTGATTTCTTTTGCGTTGGATAGCTAACCGTAATGGCCGTAATTAAAAATTTTTTCTGGTGGATAGTGCAAGAAAATTTTTTTATAATTTTTTCAAAAAAAAGCAAAGGGGGTAGTCCATGGTTTTTTTATGGAGAAAAATATTTTTTTCGCACTATCTGCAAAAAACAAAATTCGAATTAAAGCCAATACGGTTCTCTATCCAACACAGTAGAAATCAAGTCGATATCTAGAAAATAAGACAAGTTATGACCAAAAAGGTAAGCAGTTCTACTACTGCCTCTTTCCGGCCACTTTTTAGTAGAACTGGTTACCTTTTTGGTCATAACTTGCTAAGTTTTCACTATATCGACTTGATTTCTTTTGCGTTGGATAGCTAATCGTAATGGCCTTAATTAGAAATTTTTTTCTGGTGGATAGTGCAAGAAAATTTGTTTATAATTTTTAAAAAAAAAGCAAAGGGGGTAGTCCATGGTTTTTTTATGGAGAAAAATATTTTTTTCGCACTATCTGCAAAAAACAAAATTCGAATTAAAGCCAATACGGTTTTCTATCCAACACAGTAGAAATCAAATCGATATCTAGAAAATAAAACAAGTTATGACCAAAAAGGTAAGCAGTTCTACTACTGCCTCTTTCCGGCCACTTTTTAGTAGAACTGGTTACCTTTTTGGTCATAACTTGCTAAGTTTTCACTATATCGACTTGATTTCTTTTGCTTTGAATAGCTAACCGTAATGGCCGTAATTAAAAATTTTTTCTGGTGGATAGTGCAAGAAAATTTTTTTATAATTTTTTCAAAAAAAAGCAAAGCATGGTTTTTTTATGGAGAAAAATATTTTTTTCGCACTATCTGCAAAAAACAAAATTCGAATTAAAGCCAATACGGTTCTCTATCCAACACAGTAGAAATCAAGTCGATATCTAGAAAATAAAACAAGTTATGACCAAAAAGGTAAGCAGTTCTACTACTGCCTCTTTCCGGCCATTTTTTAGTAGAACTGGTTACCTTTTTGGTCATAACTTGCTAAGTTTTCACTATATCGACTTGATTTCTTTTGCGTTGGATAGCTAACCGTAATGGCCGTAATTAAAAATTTTTTCTGGTGGATAGTGCAAGAAAATTTTTTTATAATTTTTTCAAAAAAAAGCAAAGGGGGTAGTCCATGGTTTTTTTATGGAGAAAAATATTTTTTTCGCACTATCTGCAAAAAACAAAATTCGAATTAAAGCCAATACGGTTCTCTATCCAACACAGTAGAAATCAAGTCGATATCTAGAAAATAAAACAAGTTATGACCAAAAAGGTAAGCAGTTCTACTACTGCCTCTTTCCGGCCACTTTTTAGTAGAACTGGTTACCTTTTTGGTCATAACTTGCTAAGTTTTCACTATATCGACTTGATTTCTTTTGCGTTGGATAGCTAACCGTAATGGCCGTAATTAAAAATTTTTTCTGGTGGATAGTGCAAGAAAATTTTTTTATAATTTTTTCAAAAAAAAGCAAAGGGGGTAGTCCATGGTTTTTTTATGGAGAAAAATATTTTTTTCGCACTATCTGCAAAAAACAAAATTCGAATTAAAGCCAATACGGTTCTCTATCCAACACAGTAGAAATCAAGTCGATATCTAGAAAATAAGACAAGTTATGACCAAAAAGGTAAGCAGTTCTACTACTGCCTCTTTCCGGCCACTTTTTAGTAGAACTGGTTACCTTTTTGGTCATAACTTGCTAAGTTTTCACTATATCGACTTGATTTCTTTTGCGTTGGATAGCTAATCGTAATGGCCTTAATTAGAAATTTTTTTCTGGTGGATAGTGCAAGAAAATTTGTTTATAATTTTTTAAAAAAAAGCAAAGGGGGTAGTCCATGGTTTTTTTATGGAGAAAAATATTTTTTCGCACTATCTGCAAAAAAAAAAATTCGAATTAAAGTCAATACGGTTCTCTATCCAACACAGTAGAAATCAAATCGATATCTAGAAAATAAAACAAGTTATGACCAAAAAGGTAAGCAGTTCTACTACTGCCTCTTTCCGGCCACTTTTTAGTAGAACTGGTTACCTTTTTGGTCATAACTTGCTAAGTTTTCACTATATCGACTTGATTTCTTTTGCGTTGGATAGCTAATCGTAATGGCCTTAATTAGAAATTTTTTTCTGGTGGATAGTGCAAGAAAATTTGTTTATAATTTTTAAAAAAAAAGCAAAGGGGGTAGTCCATGGTTTTTTTATGGAGAAAAATATTTTTTTCGCACTATCTGCAAAAAACAAAATTCGAATTAAAGCCAATACGGTTTTCTATCCAACACAGTAGAAATCAAATCGATATCTAGAAAATAAAACAAGTTATGACCAAAAAGGTAAGCAGTTCTACTACTGCCTCTTTCCGGCCACTTTTTAGTAGAACTGGTTACCTTTTTGGTCATAACTTGCTAAGTTTTCACTATATCGACTTGATTTCTTTTGCTTTGAATAGCTAACCGTAATGGCCGTAATTAAAAATTTTTTCTGGTGGATAGTGCAAGAAAATTTTTTTATAATTTTTTCAAAAAAAAGCAAAGGGGGTAGTCCATGGTTTTTTTATGGAGAAAAATATTTTTTTCGCACTATCTGCAAAAAACAAAATTCGAATTAAAGCCAATACGGTTCTCTATCCAACACAGTAGAAATCAAGTCGATATCTAGAAAATAAAACAAGTTATGACCAAAAAGGTAAGCAGTTCTACTACTGCCTCTTTCCGGTCACTTTTTAGTAGAACTGGTTACCTTTTTGGTCATAACTTGCTAAGTTTTCACTATATCGACTTGATTTCTTTTGCGTTGGCTAGCTAACCGTAATGGCCTTAATTAGAAATTTTTTTCTGGTGGATAGTGCAAGAAAATTTTTTTATAATTTTTTCAAAAAAAAGCAAAGGGGGTAGTCCATGGTTTTTTTATGGAGAAAAATATTTTTTTCGCACTATCTGCAAAAAACAAAATTCGAATTAAAGCCAATACGGTTCTCTATCCAACACAGTAGAAATCAAGTCGATATCTAGAAAATAAAACAAGTTATGACCAAAAAGGTAAGCAGTTCTACTACTGCCTCTTTCCGGCCATTTTTTAGTAGAACTGGTTACCTTTTTGGTCATAACTTGCTAAGTTTTCACTATATCGACTTGATTTCTTTTGCGTTGGATAGCTAACCGTAATGGCCGTAATTAAAAATTTTTTCTGGTGGATAGTGCAAGAAAATTTTTTTATAATTTTTTCAAAAAAAAGCAAAGGGGGTAGTCCATGGTTTTTTTATGGAGAAAAATATTTTTTTCGCACTATCTGCAAAAAACAAAATTCGAATTAAAGCCAATACGGTTCTCTATCCAACACAGTAGAAATCAAGTCGATATCTAGAAAATAAAACAAGTTATGACCAAAAAGGTAAGCAGTTCTACTACTGCCTCTTTCCGGCCACTTTTTAGTAGAACTGGTTACCTTTTTGGTCATAACTTGCTAAGTTTTCACTATATCGACTTGATTTCTTTTGCGTTGGATAGCTAACCGTAATGGCCGTAATTAAAAATTTTTTCTGGTGGATAGTGCAAGAAAATTTTTTTATAATTTTTTCAAAAAAAAGCAAAGGGGGTAGTCCATGGTTTTTTTATGGAGAAAAATATTTTTTTCGCACTATCTGCAAAAAACAAAATTCGAATTAAAGCCAATACGGTTCTCTATCCAACACAGTAGAAATCAAATCGATATCTAGAAAATAAAACAAGTTATGACCAAAAAGGTAAGCAGTTCTACTACTGCCTCTTTCCGGCCACTTTTTAGTAGAACTGGTTACCTTTTTGGTCATAACTTGCTAAGTTTTCACTATATCGAATTGATTTCTTTTGCGTTGGATAGCTAACCGTAATGGCCTTAATTAGAAATTTTTTTCTGGTGGATAGTGCAAGAAAATTTTTTTATAATTTTTTCAAAAAAAAGCAAAGGGGGTAGTCCATGGTTTTTTTATGGAGAAAAATATTTTTTTCGCACTATCTGCAAAAAACAAAATTCGAATTAAAGCCAATACGGTTCTCTATCCAACACAGTAGAAATCAAGTCGATATCTAGAAAATAAAACAAGTTATGACCAAAAAGGTAAGCAGTTCTACTACTGCCTCTTTCCGGCCACTTTTTAGTAGAACTGGTTACCTTTTTGGTCATAACTTGCTAAGTTTTCACTATATCGACTTGATTTCTTTTGCGTTGGATAGCTAATCGTAATGGCCTTAATTAGAAATTTTTTTCTGGTGGATAGTGCAAGAAAATTTGTTTATAATTTTTAAAAAAAAAGCAAAGGGGGTAGTCCATGGTTTTTTTATGGAGAAAAATATTTTTTTCGCACTATCTGCAAAAAACAAAATTCGAATTAAAGCCAATACGGTTTTCTATCCAACACAGTAGAAATCAAATCGATATCTAGAAAATAAAACAAGTTATGACCAAAAAGGTAAGCAGTTCTACTACTGCCTCTTTCCGGCCACTTTTTAGTAGAACTGGTTACCTTTTTGGTCATAACTTGCTAAGTTTTCACTATATCGACTTGATTTCTTTTGCTTTGAATAGCTAACCGTAATGGCCGTAATTAAAAATTTTTTCTGGTGGATAGTGCAAGAAAATTTTTTTATAATTTTTTCAAAAAAAAGCAAAGGGGGTAGTCCATGGTTTTTTTATGGAGAAAAATATTTTTTTCGCACTATCTGCAAAAAACAAAATTCGAATTAAAGCCAATACGGTTCTCTATCCAACACAGTAGAAATCAAGTCGATATCTAGAAAATAAAACAAGTTATGACCAAAAAGGTAAGCAGTTCTACTACTGCCTCTTTCCGGTCACTTTTTAGTAGAACTGGTTACCTTTTTGGTCATAACTTGCTAAGTTTTCACTATATCGACTTGATTTCTTTTGCGTTGGCTAGCTAACCGTAATGGCCTTAATTAGAAATTTTTTTCTGGTGGATAGTGCAAGAAAATTTTTTTATAATTTTTTCAAAAAAAAGCAAAGGGGGTAGTCCATGGTTTTTTTATGGAGAAAAATATTTTTTTCGCACTATCTGCAAAAAACAAAATTCGAATTAAAGCCAATACGGTTCTCTATCCAACACAGTAGAAATCAAGTCGATATCTAGAAAATAAAACAAGTTATGACCAAAAAGGTAAGCAGTTCTACTACTGCCTCTTTCCGGCCATTTTTTAGTAGAACTGGTTACCTTTTTGGTCATAACTTGCTAAGTTTTCACTATATCGACTTGATTTCTTTTGCGTTGGATAGCTAACCGTAATGGCCGTAATTAAAAATTTTTTCTGGTGGATAGTGCAAGAAAATTTTTTTATAATTTTTTCAAAAAAAAGCAAAGGGGGTAGTCCATGGTTTTTTTATGGAGAAAAATATTTTTTTCGCACTATCTGCAAAAAACAAAATTCGAATTAAAGCCAATACGGTTCTCTATCCAACACAGTAGAAATCAAGTCGATATCTAGAAAATAAAACAAGTTATGACCAAAAAGGTAAGCAGTTCTACTACTGCCTCTTTCCGGCCACTTTTTAGTAGAACTGGTTACCTTTTTGGTCATAACTTGCTAAGTTTTCACTATATCGACTTGATTTCTTTTGCGTTGGATAGCTAACCGTAATGGCCGTAATTAAAAATTTTTTCTGGTGGATAGTGCAAGAAAATTTTTTTATAATTTTTTCAAAAAAAAGCAAAGGGGGTAGTCCATGGTTTTTTTATGGAGAAAAATATTTTTTTCGCACTATCTGCAAAAAACAAAATTCGAATTAAAGCCAATACGGTTCTCTATCCAACACAGTAGAAATCAAATCGATATCTAGAAAATAAAACAAGTTATGACCAAAAAGGTAAGCAGTTCTACTACTGCCTCTTTCCGGCCACTTTTTAGTAGAACTGGTTACCTTTTTGGTCATAACTTGCTAAGTTTTCACTATATCGAATTGATTTCTTTTGCGTTGGATAGCTAACCGTAATGGCCTTAATTAGAAATTTTTTTCTGGTGGATAGTGCAAGAAAATTTTTTTATAATTTTTTCAAAAAAAAGCAAAGGGGGTAGTCCATGGTTTTTTTATGGAGAAAAATATTTTTTTCGCACTATCTGCAAAAAACAAAATTCGAATTAAAGCCAATACGGTTCTCTATCCAACACAGTAGAAATCAAGTCGATATCTAGAAAATAAAACAAGTTATGACCAAAAAGGTAAGCAGTTCTACTACTGCCTCTTTCCGGCCACTTTTTAGTAGAACTGGTTACCTTTTTGGTCATAACTTGCTAAGTTTTCACTATATCGACTTGATTTCTTTTGCGTTGGATAGCTAACCGTAATGGCCTTAATTAGAAATTTTTTTCTGGTGGATAGTGCAAGAAAATTTTTTTATAATTTTTTCAAAAAAAAGCAAAGGGGGTAGTCCATGGTTTTTTTATGGAGAAAAATATTTTTTTCGCACTATCTGCAAAAAACAAAATTCGAATTAAAGCCAATACGGTTCTCTATCCAACACAGTAGAAATCAAGTCGATATCTAGAAAATAAAACAAGTTATGACCAAAAAGGTAAGCAGTTCTACTACTGCCTCTTTCCGGCCACTTTTTAGTAGAACTGGTTACCTTTTTGGTCATAACTTGCTAAGTTTTCACTATATCGACTTGATTTCTTTTGCGTTGGATAGCTAACCGTAATGGCCTTAATTAGAAATTTTTTTCTGGTGGATAGTGCAAGAAAATTTTTTTATAATTTTTTCAAAAAAAAGCAAAGGGGGTAGTCCATGGTTTTTTTATGGAGAAAAATATTTTTTTCGCACTATCTGCAAAAAACAAAATTCGAATTAAAGCCAATACGGTTCTCTATCCAACACAGTAGAAATCAAGTCGATATCTAGAAAATAAAACAAGTTATGACCAAAAAGGTAAGCAGTTCTACTACTGCCTCTTTCCAGCCACTTTTTAGTAGAACTGGTTACCTTTTTGGTCATAACTTGCTAAGTTTTCACTATATCGACTTGATTTCTTTTGCGTTGGATAGCTAATCGTAATGGCCTTAATTAGAAATTTTTTTCTGGTGGATAGTGCAAGAAAATTTTTTTATAATTTTTTCAAAAAAAAGCAAAGGGGGTAGTCCATGGTTTTTTTATGGAGAAAAATATTTTTTTCGCACTATCTGCAAAAAACAAAATTCGAATTAAAGCCAATACGGTTCTCTATCCAACACAGTAGAAATCAAATCGATATCTAGAAAATAAAACAAGTTATGACCAAAAAGGTAAGCAGTTCTACTACTGCCTCTTTCCGGCCACTTTTTAGTAGAACTGGTTACCTTTTTGGTCATAACTTGCTAAGTTTTCACTATATCGACTTGATTTCTTTTGCGTTGGATAGCTAACCGTAATGGCCTTAATTAGAAATTTTTTTCTGGTGGATAGTGCAAGAAAATTTTTTTATAATTTTTTCAAAAAAAAGCAAAGGGGGTAGTCCATGGTTTTTTTATGGAGAAAAATATTTTTTTCGCACTATCTGCAAAAAACAAAATTCGAATTAAAGCCAATACGGTTCTCTATCCAACACAGTAGAAATCAGATCGATATCTAGAAAATAAAACAAGTTATGACCAAAAAGGTAAGCAGTTCTACTACTGCCTCTTTCCGGCCACTTTTTAGTAGAACTGGTTACCTTTTTGGTCATAACTTGCTAAGTTTTCACTATATCGACTTGATTTCTTTTGCGTTGGATAGCTAACCGTAATGGCCTTAATTAGAAATTTTTTTCTGGTGGATAGTGCAAGAAAATTTTTTTATAATTTTTTCAAAAAAAAGCAAAGGGGGTAGTCCATGGTTTTTTTATGGAGAAAAATATTTTTTTCGCACTATCTGCAAAAAACAAAATTCGAATTAAAGCCAATACGGTTCTCTATCCAACACAGTAGAAATCAAATCGATATCTAGAAAATAAAACAAGTTATGACCAAAAAGGTAAGCAGTTCTACTACTGCCTCTTTCCGGCCACTTTTTAGTAGAACTGGTTACCTTTTTGGTCATAACTTGCTAAGTTTTCACTATATCGACTTGATTTCTTTTGCGTTGGATAGCTAACCGTAATGGCCTTAATTAGAAATTTTTTTCTGGTGGATAGTGCAAGAAAATTTTTTTATAATTTTTTCAAAAAAAAGCAAAGGGGGTAGTCCATGGTTTTTTTATGGAGAAAAATATTTTTTTCGCACTATCTGCAAAAAACAAAATTCGAATTAAAGCCAATACGGTTCTCTATCCAACACAGTAGAAATCAAGTCGATATCTAGAAAATAAAACAAGTTATGACCAAAAAGGTAAGCAGTTCTACTACTGCCTCTTTCCGGCCACTTTTTAGTAGAACTGGTTACCTTTTTGGTCATAACTTGCTAAGTTTTCACTATATCGACTTGATTTCTTTTGCGTTGGATAGCTAACCGTAATGGCCTTAATTAGAAATTTTTTTCTGGTGGATAGTGCAAGAAAATTTTTTTATAATTTTTTCAAAAAAAAGCAAAGGGGGTAGTCCATGGTTTTTTTATGGAGAAAAATATTTTTTTCGCACTATCTGCAAAAAACAAAATTCGAATTAAAGCCAATACGGTTCTCTATCCAACACAGTAGAAATCAAGTCGATATCTAGAAAATAAAACAAGTTATGACCAAAAAGGTAAGCAGTTCTACTACTGCCTCTTTCCAGCCACTTTTTAGTAGAACTGGTTACCTTTTTGGTCATAACTTGCTAAGTTTTCACTATATCGACTTGATTTCTTTTGCGTTGGATAGCTAATCGTAATGGCCTTAATTAGAAATTTTTTTCTGGTGGATAGTGCAAGAAAATTTTTTTATAATTTTTTCAAAAAAAAGCAAAGGGGGTAGTCCATGGTTTTTTTATGGAGAAAAATATTTTTTTCGCACTATCTGCAAAAAACAAAATTCGAATTAAAGCCAATACGGTTCTCTATCCAACACAGTAGAAATCAAATCGATATCTAGAAAATAAAACAAGTTATGACCAAAAAGGTAAGCAGTTCTACTACTGCCTCTTTCCGGCCACTTTTTAGTAGAACTGGTTACCTTTTTGGTCATAACTTGCTAAGTTTTCACTATATCGACTTGATTTCTTTTGCGTTGGATAGCTAACCGTAATGGCCTTAATTTATAATTTTTTTCTGGTGGATAGTGCAAGAAAATTTTTTTATAATTTTTTCAAAAAAAAGCAAAGGGGGTAGTCCATGGTTTTTTTATGGAGAAAAATATTTTTTTCGCACTATCTGCAAAAAACAAAATTCGAATTAAAGCCAATACGGTTCTCTATCCAACACAGTAGAAATCAAATCGATATCTAGAAAATAAAACAAGTTATGACCAAAAAGGTAAGCAGTTCTACTACTGCCTCTTTCCGGCCACTTTTTAGTAGAACTGGTTACCTTTTTGGTCATAACTTGCTAAGTTTTCACTATATCGACTTGATTTCTTTTGCGTTGGATAGCTAATCGTAATGGCCTTAATTAGAAATTTTTTTCTGGTGGATAGTGCAAGAAAATTTGTTTATAATTTTTTAAAAAAAAGCAAAGGGGGTAGTCCATGGTTTTTTTATGGAGAAAAATATTTTTTCGCACTATCTGCAAAAAAAAAAATTCGAATTAAAGTCAATACGGTTCTCTATCCAACACAGTAGAAATCAAATCGATATCTAGAAAATAAAACAAGTTATGACCAAAAAGGTAAGGAGTTCTACTACTGCCTCTTTCCAGCCACTTTTTAGTAGAACTGGTTACCTTTTTGGTCATAACTTGCTAAGTTTTCACTATATCGACTTGATTTCTTTTGCGTTTTATAGCTAATCGTAATGGCCTTAATCAGAAATTTTTTTCTGGTGGATAGTGCAAGAAAATTTTTTTATAATTTTTTCAAAAAAAAGCAAAGGGGGTAGTCCATGGTTTTTTTATGGAGAAAAATATTTTTTCGCACTATCTGCAAAAAACAAAATTCGAATTAAAGCCAATACTGTTCTCTATCCAACACAGTAGAAATCAAGTCGATATCTAGAAAATAAGACAAGTTATGACCAAAAAGGTAAGCAGTTCTACTACTGCCTCTTTCCGGCCACTTTTTAGTAGAACTGGTTACCTTTTTGGTCATAACTTGCTAAGTTTTCACTATATCGACTTGATTTCTTTTGCGTTGGATAGCTAACCGTAATGGCCTTAATTAGAAATTTTTTTCTGGTGGATAGTGCAAGAAAATTTTTTTATAATTTTTTCAAAAAAAAGCAAAGGGGGTAGTCCATGGTTTTTTTATGGAGAAAAATATTTTTTTCGCACTATCTGCAAAAAACAAAATTCGAATTAAAGCCAATACGGTTCTCTATCCAACACAGTAGAAATCAAGTCGATATCTAGAAAATAAAACAAGTTATGACCAAAAAGGTAAGCAGTTCTACTACTGCCTCTTTCCGGCCACTTTTTAGTAGAACTGGTTACCTTTTTGGTCATAACTTGCTAAGTTTTCACTATATCGACTTGATTTCTTTTGCGTTTGATAGCTAACCGTATTGGCCTTAATTATATATTTTTTTCTGGTGGATAGTGCAAGAAAATTTTTTTATAATTTTTTCAAAAAAAAGCAAAGGGGGTAGTCCATGGTTTTTTTATGGAGAAAAATATTTTTTTCGCACTATCTGCAAAAAACAAAATTCGAATTAAAGCCAATACGGTTCTCTATCCAACACAGTAGAAATCAAATCGATATCTAGAAAATAAAACAAGTTATGACCAAAAAGGTAAGCAGTTCTACTACTGCCTCTTTCCGGCCACTTTTTAGTAGAACTGGTTACCTTTTTGGTCATAACTTGCTAAGTTTTCACTATATCGACTTGATTTCTTTTGCGTTGGATAGCTAACCGTAATGGCCTTAACTAGAAATTTTTTTCTGGTGGATAGTGCAAGAAAATTTTTTTATAATTTTTTCAAAAAAAGCAAAGGGGGTAGTCCATGGTTTTTTTATGGAGAAAAATATTTTTTTCGCACTATCTGCAAAAAACAAAATTCGAATTAAAGCCAATACGGTTCTCTATCCAACACAGTAGAAATCAAGTCGATATATAGAAAATAAAACAAGTTATGACCAAAAAGGTAAGCAGTTCTACTACTGCCTCTTTCCGGCCACTTTTTAGTAGAACTGGTTACCTTTTTGGTCATAACTTGCTAAGTTTTCACTATATCGACTTGATTTCTTTTGCGTTGGATAGCTAACCGTAATGGCCTTAATTAGAAATTTTTTTCTGGTGGATAGTGCAAGAAAATTTTTTTATAATTTTTTCAAAAAAAAGCAAAGGGGGTAGTCCATGGTTTTTTTATGGAGAAAAATAGTTTTTTCGCACTATCTGCAAAAAACAAAATTCGAATTAAAGCCAATACGGTTCTCTATCCAACACAGTAGAAATCAAGTCGATATCTAGAAAATAAAACAAGTTATGACCAAAAAGGTAAGCAGTTCTACTACTGCCTCTTTCCGGCCACTTTTTAGTAGAACTGGTTACCTTTTTGGTCATAACTTGCTAAGTTTTCACTATATCGACTTGATTTCTTTTGCGTTGGATAGCTAACCGTAATGGCCTTAATTAGAAATTTTTTTCTGGTGGATAGTGCAAGAAAATTTTTTTATAATTTTTTCAAAAAAAAGCAAAGGGGGTAGTCCATGGTTTTTTTATGGAGAAAAATATTTTTTTCGCACTATCTGCAAAAAACAAAATTCGAATTAAAGCCAATACGGTTCTCTATCCAACACAGTAGAAATCAAGTCGATATCTAGAAAATAAAACAAGTTATGACCAAAAAGGTAAGCAGTTCTACTACTGCCTCTTTCCGGCCACTTTTTAGTAGAACTGGTTACCTTTTTGGTCATAACTTGCTAAGTTTTCACTATATCGACTTGATTTCTTTTGCGTTGGATAGCTAATCGTAATGGCCTTAATTAGAAATTTTTTTCTGGTGGATAGTGCAAGAAAATTTGTTTATAATTTTTTAAAAAAAAGCAAAGGGGGTAGTCCATGGTTTTTTTATGGAGAAAAATATTTTTTCGCACTATCTGCAAAAAAAAAAATTCGAATTAAAGTCAATACGGTTCTCTATCCAACACAGTAGAAATCAAATCGATATCTAGAAAATAAAACAAGTTATGACCAAAAAGGTAAGCAGTTCTACTACTGCCTCTTTCCGGCCACTTTTTAGTAGAACTGGTTACCTTTTTGGTCATAACTTGCTAAGTTTTCACTATATCGACTTGATTTCTTTTGCGTTGGATAGCTAATCGTAATGGCCTTAATTAGAAATTTTTTTCTGGTGGATAGTGCAAGAAAATTTTTTTATAATTTTTTCAAAAAAAAGCAAAGGGGGTAGTCCATGGTTTTTTTATGGAGAAAAATATTTTTTTCGCACTATCTGCAAAAAACAAAATTCGAATTAAAGCCAATACGGTTCTCTATCCAACACAGTAGAAATCAAATCGATATCTAGAAAATAAAACAAGTTATGACCAAAAAGGTAAGCAGTTCTACTACTGCCTCTTTCCGGCCACTTTTTAGTAGAACTGGTTACCTTTTTGGTCATAACTTGCTAAGTTTTCACTATATCGACTTGATTTCTTTTGCGTTGGATAGCTAATCGTAATGGCCTTAATTAGAAATTTTTTTCTGGTGGATAGTGCAAGAAAATTTTTTTATAATTTTTTCAAAAAAAAGCAAAGGGGGTAGTCCATGGTTTTTTTATGGAGAAAAATAGTTTTTTCGCACTATCTGCAAAAAACAAAATTCGAATTAAAGCCAATACGGTTCTCTATCCAACACAGTAGAAATCAAGTCGATATCTAGAAAATAAGACAAGTTATGACCAAAAAGGTAAGCAGTTCTACTACTGCCTCTTTCCGGCCACTTTTTAGTAGAACTGGTTACCTTTTTGGTCATAACTTGCTAAGTTTTCACTATATCGACTTGATTTCTTTTGCGTTGTATAGCTAATCGTAATGGCCTTAATTAGAAATTTTTTTCTGGTGGATAGTGCAAGAAAATTTTTTTATAATTTTTTCAAAAAAAAGCAAAGGGGGTAGTCCATGGTTTTTTTATGGAGAAAAATAGTTTTTTCGCACTATCTGCAAAAAACAAAATTCGAATTAAAGCCAATACGGTTCTCTATCCAACACAGTAGAAATCAAATCGATATCTAGAAAATAAAACAAGTTATGACCAAAAAGGTAAGCAGTTCTACTACTGCCTCTTTCCGGCCACTTTTTAGTAGAACTGGTTACCTTTTTGGTCATAACTTGCTAAGTTTTCACTATATCGACTTGATTTCTTTTGCGTTGGATAGCTAATCGTAATGGCCTTAATTAGAAATTTTTTTCTGGTGGATAGTGCAAGAAAATTTTTTTATAATTTTTTCAAAAAAAAGCAAAGGGGGTAGTCCATGGTTTTTTTATGGAGAAAAATAGTTTTTTCGCACTATCTGCAAAAAACAAAATTCGAATTAAAGCCAATACGGTTCTCTATCCAACACAGTAGAAATCAAATCGATATCTAGAAAATAAAACAAGTTATGACCAAAAAGGTAAGCAGTTCTACTACTGCCTCTTTCCGGCCACTTTTTAGTAGAACTGGTTACCTTTTTGGTCATAACTTGCTAAGTTTTCACTATATCGACTTGATTTCTTTTGCGTTGGATAGCTAATCGTAATGGCCTTAATTAGAAATTTTTTTCTGGTGGATAGTGCAAGAAAATTTTTTTATAATTTTTTCAAAAAAAAGCAAAGGGGGTAGTCCATGGTTTTTTTATGGAGAAAAATAGTTTTTTCGCACTATCTGCAAAAAACAAAATTCGAATTAAAGCCAATACGGTTCTCTATCCAACACAGTAGAAATCAAGTCGATATCTAGAAAATAAAACAAGTTATGACCAAAAAGGTAAGCAGTTCTACTACTGCCTCTTTCCGGCCACTTTTTAGTAGAACTGGTTACCTTTTTGGTCATAACTTGCTAAGTTTTCACTATATCGACTTGATTTCTTTTGCGTTGGATAGCTAATCGTAATGGCCTTAATTAGAAATTTTTTTCTGGTGGATAGTGCAAGAAAATTTTTTTATAATTTTTTCAAAAAAAAGCAAAGGGGGTAGTCCATGGTTTTTTTATGGAGAAAAATAGTTTTTTCGCACTATCTGCAAAAAACAAAATTCGAATTAAAGCCAATACGGTTCTCTATCCAACACAGTAGAAATCAAATCGATATCTAGAAAATAAAACAAGTTATGACCAAAAAGGTAAGCAGTTCTACTACTGCCTCTTTCCGGCCACTTTTTAGTAGAACTGGTTACCTTTTTGGTCATAACTTGCTAAGTTTTCACTATATCGACTTGATTTCTTTTGCGTTGGATAGCTAATCGTAATGGCCTTAATTAGAAATTTTTTTCTGGTGGATAGTGCAAGAAAATTTTTTTATAATTTTTTCAAAAAAAAGCAAAGGGGGTAGTCCATGGTTTTTTTATGGAGAAAAATAGTTTTTTCGCACTATCTGCAAAAAACAAAATTCGAATTAAAGCCAATACGGTTCTCTATCCAACACAGTAGAAATCAAGTCGATATCTAGAAAATAAGACAAGTTATGACCAAAAAGGTAAGCAGTTCTACTACTGCCTCTTTCCGGCCACTTTTTAGTAGAACTGGTTACCTTTTTGGTCATAACTTGCTAAGTTTTCACTATATCGACTTGATTTCTTTTGCGTTGGATAGCTAATCGTAATGGCCTTAATTAGAAATTTTTTTCTGGTGGATAGTGCAAGAAAATTTTTTTATAATTTTTTCAAAAAAAAGCAAAGGGGGTAGTCCATGGTTTTTTTATGGAGAAAAATAGTTTTTTCGCACTATCTGCAAAAAACAAAATTCGAATTAAAGCCAATACGGTTCTCTATCCAACACAGTAGAAATCAAATCGATATCTAGAAAATAAAACAAGTTATGACCAAAAAGGTAAGCAGTTCTACTACTGCCTCTTTCCGGCCACTTTTTAGTAGAACTGGTTACCTTTTTGGTCATAACTTGCTAAGTTTTCACTATATCGACTTGATTTCTTTTGCGTTGGATAGCTAATCGTAATGGCCTTAATTAGAAATTTTTTTCTGGTGGATAGTGCAAGAAAATTTTTTTATAATTTTTTCAAAAAAAAGCAAAGGGGGTAGTCCATGGTTTTTTTATGGAGAAAAATAGTTTTTTCGCACTATCTGCAAAAAACAAAATTCGAATTAAAGCCAATACGGTTCTCTATCCAACACAGTAGAAATCAAATCGATATCTAGAAAATAAAACAAGTTATGACCAAAAAGGTAAGCAGTTCTACTACTGCCTCTTTCCGGCCACTTTTTAGTAGAACTGGTTACCTTTTTGGTCATAACTTGCTAAGTTTTCACTATATCGACTTGATTTCTTTTGCGTTGGATAGCTAATCGTAATGGCCTTAATTAGAAATTTTTTTCTGGTGGATAGTGCAAGAAAATTTTTTTATAATTTTTTCAAAAAAAAGCAAAGGGGGTAGTCCATGGTTTTTTTATGGAGAAAAATATTTTTTTCGCACTATCTGCAAAAAACAAAATTCGAATTAAAGCCAATACGGTTCTCTATCCAACACAGTAGAAATCAAATCGATATCTAGAAAATAAAACAAGTTATGACCAAAAAGGTAAGCAGTTCTACTACTGCCTCTTTCCGGCCACTTTTTAGTAGAACTGGTTACCTTTTTGGTCATAACTTGCTAAGTTTTCACTATATCGACTTGATTTCTTTTGCGTTGGATAGCTAATCGTAATGGCCTTAATTAGAAATTTTTTTCTGGTGGATAGTGCAAGAAAATTTTTTTATAATTTTTTCAAAAAAAAGCAAAGGGGGTAGTCCATGGTTTTTTTATGGAGAAAAATAGTTTTTTCGCACTATCTGCAAAAAACAAAATTCGAATTAAAGCCAATACGGTTCTCTATCCAACACAGTAGAAATCAAATCGATATCTAGAAAATAAAACAAGTTATGACCAAAAAGGTAAGCAGTTCTACTACTGCCTCTTTCAGGCCACTTTTTAGTAGAACTGGTTACCTTTTTGGTCATAACTTGCTAAGTTTTCACTATATCGACTTGATTTCTTTTGCGTTGGATAGCTAACCGTAATGGCCTTAATTAGAAATTTTTTTCTGGTGGATAGTGCAAGAAAATTTTTTTATAATTTTTTCAAAAAAAAGCAAAGGGGGTAGTCCATGGTTTTTTTATGGAGAAAAATATTGTTTTCGCACTATCTGCAAAAAACAAAATTCGAATTAAAGCCAATACGGTTCTCTATCCAACACAGTAGAAATCAAATCGATATCTAGAAAATAAAACAAGTTATGACCAAAAAGGTAAGCAGTTCTACTACTGCCTCTTTCCGGCCACTTTTTAGTAGAACTGGTTACCTTTTTGGTCATAACTTGCTAAGTTTTCACTATATCGACTTGATTTCTTTTGCGTTGGATAGCTAACCGTAATGGCCTTAATTAGAAATTTTTTTCTGGTGGATAGTGCAAGAAAATTTTTTTATAATTTTTTCAAAAAAAAGCAAAGGGGGTAGTCCATGGTTTTTTTATGGAGAAAAATATTTTTTTCGCACTATCTGCAAAAAACAAAATTCGAATTAAAGCCAATACGGTTCTCTATCCAACACAGTAGAAATCAAGTCGATATCTAGAAAATAAAACAAGTTATGACCAAAAAGGTAAGCAGTTCTACTACTGCCTCTTTCCGGCCACTTTTTAGTAGAACTGGTTACCTTTTTGGTCATAACTTGCTAAGTTTTCACTATATCGACTTGATTTCTTTTGCGTTGGATAGCTAACCGTAATGGCCTTAATTAGAAATTTTTTTCTGGTGGATAGTGCAAGAAAATTTTTTTATAATTTTTTCAAAAAAAAGCAAAGGGGGTAGTCCATGGTTTTTTTATGGAGAAAAATATTTTTTTCGCACTATCTGCAAAAAACAAAATTCGAATTAAAGCCAATACGGTTCTCTATCCAACACAGTAGAAATCAAGTCGATATCTAGAAAATAAAACAAGTTATGACCAAAAAGGTAAGCAGTTCTACTACTGCCTCTTTCCGGCCACTTTTTAGTAGAACTGGTTACCTTTTTGGTCATAACTTGCTAAGTTTTCACTATATCGACTTGATTTCTTTTGCGTTGGATAGCTAACCGTAATGGCCTTAATTAGAAATTTTTTTCTGGTGGATAGTGCAAGAAAATTTTTTTATAATTTTTTCAAAAAAAAGCAAAGGGGGTAGTCCATGGTTTTTTTATGGAGAAAAATATTTTTTTCGCACTATCTGCAAAAAACAAAATTCGAATTAAAGCCAATACGGTTCTCTATCCAACACAGTAGAAATCAAGTCGATATCTAGAAAATAAAACAAGTTATGACCAAAAAGGTAAGCAGTTCTACTACTGCCTCTTTCCGGCCACTTTTTAGTAGAACTGGTTACCTTTTTGGTCATAACTTGCTAAGTTTTCACTATATCGACTTGATTTCTTTTGCGTTGGATAGCTAATCGTAATGGCCTTAATTAGAAATTTTTTTCTGGTGGATAGTGCAAGAAAATTTTTTTATAATTTTTTCAAAAAAAAGCAAAGGGGGTAGTCCATGGTTTTTTTATGGAGAAAAATATTTTTTTCGCACTATCTGCAAAAAACAAAATTCGAATTAAAGCCAATACGGTTCTCTATCCAACACAGTAGAAATCAAATCGATATCTAGAAAATAAAACAAGTTATGACCAAAAAGGTAAGCAGTTCTACTACTGCCTCTTTCCGGCCACTTTTTAGTAGAACTGGTTACCTTTTTGGTCATAACTTGCTAAGTTTTCACTATATCGACTTGATTTCTTTTGCGTTGGATAGCTAATCGTAATGGCCTTAATTAGAAATTTTTTTCTGGTGGATAGTGCAAGAAAATTTTTTTATAATTTTTTCAAAAAAAAGCAAAGGGGGTAGTCCATGGTTTTTTTATGGAGAAAAATAGTTTTTTCGCACTATCTGCAAAAAACAAAATTCGAATTAAAGCCAATACGGTTCTCTATCCAACACAGTAGAAATCAAGTCGATATCTAGAAAATAAGACAAGTTATGACCAAAAAGGTAAGCAGTTCTACTACTGCCTCTTTCAGGCCACTTTTTAGTAGAACTGGTTACCTTTTTGGTCATAACTTGCTAAGTTTTCACTATATCGACTTGATTTCTTTTGCGTTGGATAGCTAACCGTAATGGCCTTAATTAGAAATTTTTTTCTGGTGGATAGTGCAAGAAAATTTTTTTATAATTTTTTCAAAAAAAAGCAAAGGGGGTAGTCCATGGTTTTTTTATGGAGAAAAATATTGTTTTCGCACTATCTGCAAAAAACAAAATTCGAATTAAAGCCAATACGGTTCTCTATCCAACACAGTAGAAATCAAATCGATATCTAGAAAATAAAACAAGTTATGACCAAAAAGGTAAGCAGTTCTACTACTGCCTCTTTCCGGCCACTTTTTAGTAGAACTGGTTACCTTTTTGGTCATAACTTGCTAAGTTTTCACTATATCGACTTGATTTCTTTTGCGTTGGATAGCTAACCGTAATGGCCTTAATTAGAAATTTTTTTCTGGTGGATAGTGCAAGAAAATTTTTTTATAATTTTTTCAAAAAAAAGCAAAGGGGGTAGTCCATGGTTTTTTTATGGAGAAAAATATTTTTTTCGCACTATCTGCAAAAAACAAAATTCGAATTAAAGCCAATACGGTTCTCTATCCAACACAGTAGAAATCAAGTCGATATCTAGAAAATAAAACAAGTTATGACCAAAAAGGTAAGCAGTTCTACTACTGCCTCTTTCCGGCCACTTTTTAGTAGAACTGGTTACCTTTTTGGTCATAACTTGCTAAGTTTTCACTATATCGACTTGATTTCTTTTGCGTTGGATAGCTAACCGTAATGGCCTTAATTAGAAATTTTTTTCTGGTGGATAGTGCAAGAAAATTTTTTTATAATTTTTTCAAAAAAAAGCAAAGGGGGTAGTCCATGGTTTTTTTATGGAGAAAAATATTTTTTTCGCACTATCTGCAAAAAACAAAATTCGAATTAAAGCCAATACGGTTCTCTATCCAACACAGTAGAAATCAAGTCGATATCTAGAAAATAAAACAAGTTATGACCAAAAAGGTAAGCAGTTCTACTACTGCCTCTTTCCGGCCACTTTTTAGTAGAACTGGTTACCTTTTTGGTCATAACTTGCTAAGTTTTCACTATATCGACTTGATTTCTTTTGCGTTGGATAGCTAACCGTAATGGCCTTAATTAGAAATTTTTTTCTGGTGGATAGTGCAAGAAAATTTTTTTATAATTTTTTCAAAAAAAAGCAAAGGGGGTAGTCCATGGTTTTTTTATGGAGAAAAATATTTTTTTCGCACTATCTGCAAAAAACAAAATTCGAATTAAAGCCAATACGGTTCTCTATCCAACACAGTAGAAATCAAGTCGATATCTAGAAAATAAAACAAGTTATGACCAAAAAGGTAAGCAGTTCTACTACTGCCTCTTTCCGGCCACTTTTTAGTAGAACTGGTTACCTTTTTGGTCATAACTTGCTAAGTTTTCACTATATCGACTTGATTTCTTTTGCGTTGGATAGCTAACCGTAATGGCCTTAATTAGAAATTTTTTTCTGGTGGATAGTGCAAGAAAATTTTTTTATAATTTTTTCAAAAAAAAGCAAAGGGGGTAGTCCATGGTTTTTTTATGGAGAAAAATAGTTTTTTCGCACTATCTGCAAAAAACAAAATTCGAATTAAAGCCAATACGGTTCTCTATCCAACACAGTAGAAATCAAGTCGATATCTAGAAAATAAAACAAGTTATGACCAAAAAGGTAAGCAGTTCTACTACTGCCTCTTTCCGGCCACTTTTTAGTAGAACTGGTTACCTTTTTGGTCATAACTTGCTAAGTTTTCACTATATCGACTTGATTTCTTTTGCGTTGGATAGCTAACCGTAATGGCCTTAATTAGAAATTTTTTTCTGGTGGATAGTGCAAGAAAATTTTTTTATAATTTTTTCAAAAAAAAGCAAAGGGGGTAGTCCATGGTTTTTTTATGGAGAAAAATATTTTTTTCGCACTATCTGCAAAAAACAAAATTCGAATTAAAGCCAATACGGTTCTCTATCCAACACAGTAGAAATCAAGTCGATATCTAGAAAATAAAACAAGTTATGACCAAAAAGGTAAGCAGTTCTACTACTGCCTCTTTCCGGCCACTTTTTAGTAGAACTGGTTACCTTTTTGGTCATAACTTGCTAAGTTTTCACTATATCGACTTGATTTCTTTTGCGTTGGATAGCTAACCGTAATGGCCTTAATTAGAAATTTTTTTCTGGTGGATAGTGCAAGAAAATTTTTTTATAATTTTTTAAAAAAAAGCAAAGGGGGTAGTCCATGGTTTTTTTATGGAGAAAAATATTTTTTTCGCACTATCTGCAAAAAACAAAATTCGAATTAAAGCCAATACGGTTCTCTATCCAACACAGTAGAAATCAAGTCGATATCTAGAAAATAAAACAAGTTATGACCAAAAAGGTAAGCAGTTCTACTACTGCCTCTTTCCGGCCACTTTTTAGTAGAACTGGTTACCTTTTTGGTCATAACTTGCTAAGTTTTCACTATATCGACTTGATTTCTTTTGCGTTTGATAGCTAACCGTATTGGCCTTAATTATAAATTTTTTTCTGGTGGATAGTGCAAGAAAATTTTTTTATAATTTTTTCAAAAAAAAGCAAAGGGGGTAGTCCATGGTTTTTTTATGGAGAAAAATAGTTTTTTCGCACTATCTGCAAAAAACAAAATTCGAATTAAAGCCAATACGGTTCTCTATCCAACACAGTAGAAATCAAGTCGATATCTAGAAAATAAAACAAGTTATGACCAAAAAGGTAAGCAGTTCTACTACTGCCTCTTTCCGGCCACTTTTTAGTAGAACTGGTTACCTTTTTGGTCATAACTTGCTAAGTTTTCACTATATCGACTTGATTTCTTTTGCGTTTGATAGCTAACCGTATTGGCCTTAATTATAAATTTTTTTCTGGTGGATAGTGCAAGAAAATTTTTTTATAATTTTTTCAAAAAAAAGCAAAGGGGGTAGTCCATGGTTTTTTTATGGAGAAAAATAGTTTTTTCGCACTATCTGCAAAAAACAAAATTCGAATTAAAGCCAATACGGTTCTCTATCCAACACAGTAGAAATCAAGTCGATATCTAGAAAATAAGACAAGTTATGACCAAAAAGGTAAGCAGTTCTACTACTGCCTCTTTCCGGCCACTTTTTAGTAGAACTGGTTACCTTTTTGGTCATAACTTGCTAAGTTTTCACTATATCGACTTGATTTCTTTTGCGTTGGATAGCTAACCGTAATGGCCTTAATTAGAAATTTTTTTCTGGTGGATAGTGCAAGAAAATTTTTTTATAATTTTTTCAAAAAAAAGCAAAGGGGGTAGTCCATGGTTTTTTTATGGAGAAAAATATTTTTTTCGCACTATCTGCAAAAAACAAAATTCGAATTAAAGCCAATACGGTTCTCTATCCAACACAGTAGAAATCAAGTCGATATCTAGAAAATAAAACAAGTTATGACCAAAAAGGTAAGCAGTTCTACTACTGCCTCTTTCCGGCCACTTTTTAGTAGAACTGGTTACCTTTTTGGTCATAACTTGCTAAGTTTTCACTATATCGACTTGATTTCTTTTGCGTTGGATAGCTAACCGTAATGGCCTTAATTAGAAATTTTTTTCTGGTGGATAGTGCAAGAAAATTTTTTTATAATTTTTTCAAAAAAAAGCAAAGGGGGTAGTCCATGGTTTTTTTATGGAGAAAAATAGTTTTTTCGCACTATCTGCAAAAAACAAAATTCGAATTAAAGCCAATACGGTTCTCTATCCAACACAGTAGAAATCAAGTCGATATCTAGAAAATAAGACAAGTTATGACCAAAAAGGTAAGCAGTTCTACTACTGCCTCTTTCCGGCCACTTTTTAGTAGAACTGGTTACCTTTTTGGTCATAACTTGCTAAGTTTTCACTATATCGACTTGATTTCTTTTGCGTTGGATAGCTAACCGTATTTTCCTTAATTTAAAATTTTTTTCTGGTGGATAGTGCAAGAAAATATTTTTATAATTTTTTCAAAAAAAAGCAAAGGGGGTAGTCCATGGTTTTTTTATGGAGAAAAATAGTTTTTTCGCACTATCTGCAAAAAACAAAATTCGAATTAAAGCCAATACGGTTTTCTATCCAACACAGTAGAAATCAAGTCGATATCTAGAAAATAAAACAAGTTATGACCAAAAAGGTAAGCAGTTCTACTACTGCCTCTTTCCGGCCACTTTTTAGTAGAACTGGTTACCTTTTTGGTCATAACTTGCTAAGTTTTCACTATATCGACTTGATTTCTTTTGCGTTGGATAGCTAACCGTAATGGCCTTAATTAGAAATTTTTTTCTGGTGGATAGTGCAAGAAAATTTTTTTATAATTTTTTCAAAAAAAAGCAAAGGGGGTAGTCCATGGTTTTTTTATGGAGAAAAATATTTTTTTCGCACTATCTGCAAAAAACAAAATTCGAATTAAAGCCAATACGGTTCTCTATCCAACACAGTAGAAATCAAGTCGATATCTAGAAAATAAAACAAGTTATGACCAAAAAGGTAAGCAGTTCTACTACTGCCTCTTTCCGGCCACTTTTTAGTAGAACTGGTTACCTTTTTGGTCATAACTTGCTAAGTTTTCACTATATCGACTTGATTTCTTTTGCGTTGGATAGCTAACCGTAATGGCCTTAATTAGAAATTTTTTTCTGGTGGATAGTGCAAGAAAATTTTTTTATAATTTTTTCAAAAAAAAGCAAAGGGGGTAGTCCATGGTTTTTTTATGGAGAAAAATAGTTTTTTCGCACTATCTGCAAAAAACAAAATTCGAATTAAAGCCAATACGGTTCTCTATCCAACACAGTAGAAATCAAGTCGATATCTAGAAAATAAAACAAGTTATGACCAAAAAGGTAAGCAGTTCTACTACTGCCTCTTTCCGGCCACTTTTTAGTAGAACTGGTTACCTTTTTGGTCATAACTTGCTAAGTTTTCACTATATCGACTTGATTTCTTTTGCGTTGGATAGCTAACCGTAATGGCCTTAATTAGAAATTTTTTTCTGGTGGATAGTGCAAGAAAATTTTTTTATAATTTTTTCAAAAAAAAGCAAAGGGGGTAGTCCATGGTTTTTTTATGGAGAAAAATAGTTTTTTCGCACTATCTGCAAAAAACAAAATTCGAATTAAAGCCAATACGGTTCTCTATCCAACACAGTAGAAATCAAGTCGATATCTAGAAAATAAGACAAGTTATGACCAAAAAGGTAAGCAGTTCTACTACTGCCTCTTTCCGGCCACTTTTTAGTAGAACTGGTTACCTTTTTGGTCATAACTTGCTAAGTTTTCACTATATCGACTTGATTTCTTTTGCGTTGGATAGCTAACCGTATTTTCCTTAATTTAAAATTTTTTTCTGGTGGATAGTGCAAGAAAATATTTTTATAATTTTTTCAAAAAAAAGCAAAGGGGGTAGTCCATGGTTTTTTTATGGAGAAAAATAGTTTTTTCGCACTATCTGCAAAAAACAAAATTCGAATTAAAGCCAATACGGTTTTCTATCCAACACAGTAGAAATCAAGTCGATATCTAGAAAATAAAACAAGTTATGACCAAAAAGGTAAGCAGTTCTACTACTGCCTCTTTCCGGCCACTTTTTAGTAGAACTGGTTACCTTTTTGGTCATAACTTGCTAAGTTTTCACTATATCGACTTGATTTCTTTTGCGTTTGATAGCTAACCGTATTGGCCTTAATTATAAATTTTTTTCTGGTGGATAGTGCAAGAAAATTTTTTTATAATTTTTTCAAAAAAAAGCAAAGGGGGTAGTCCATGGTTTTTTTATGGAGAAAAATAGTTTTTTCGCACTATCTGCAAAAAACAAAATTCGAATTAAAGCCAATACGGTTCTCTATCCAACACAGTAGAAATCAAGTCGATATCTAGAAAATAAGACAAGTTATGACCAAAAAGGTAAGCAGTTCTACTACTGCCTCTTTCCGGCCACTTTTTAGTAGAACTGGTTACCTTTTTGGTCATAACTTGCTAAGTTTTCACTATATCGACTTGATTTCTTTTGCGTTGGATAGCTAACCGTAATGGCCTTAATTAGAAATTTTTTTCTGGTGGATAGTGCAAGAAAATTTTTTTATAATTTTTTCAAAAAAAAGCAAAGGGGGTAGTCCATGGTTTTTTTATGGAGAAAAATATTTTTTTCGCACTATCTGCAAAAAACAAAATTCGAATTAAAGCCAATACGGTTCTCTATCCAACACAGTAGAAATCAAGTCGATATCTAGAAAATAAAACAAGTTATGACCAAAAAGGTAAGCAGTTCTACTACTGCCTCTTTCCGGCCACTTTTTAGTAGAACTGGTTACCTTTTTGGTCATAACTTGCTAAGTTTTCACTATATCGACTTGATTTCTTTTGCGTTGGATAGCTAACCGTAATGGCCTTAATTAGAAATTTTTTTCTGGTGGATAGTGCAAGAAAATTTTTTTATAATTTTTTCAAAAAAAGCAAAGGGGGTAGTCCATGGTTTTTTTATGGAGAAAAATAGTTTTTTCGCACTATCTGCAAAAAACAAAATTCGAATTAAAGCCAATACGGTTCTCTATCCAACACAGTAGAAATCAAGTCGATATCTAGAAAATAAGACAAGTTATGACCAAAAAGGTAAGCAGTTCTACTACTGCCTCTTTCCGGCCACTTTTTAGTAGAACTGGTTACCTTTTTGGTCATAACTTGCTAAGTTTTCACTATATCGACTTGATTTCTTTTGCGTTGGAGTAGCTAACCGTATTTTCCTTAATTTAAAATTTTTTTCTGGTGGATAGTGCAAGAAAATATTTTTATAATTTTTTCAAAAAAAGCAAAGGGGGTAGTCCATGGTTTTTTTATGGAGAAAAATAGTTTTTTCGCACTATCTGCAAAAAACAAAATTCGAATTAAAGCCATACGGTTTTCTATCCAACACAGTAGAAATCAAGTCGATATCTAGAAAATAAAACAAGTTATGACCAAAAAGGTAAGCAGTTCTACTACTGCCTCTTTCGGCCACTTTTTAGTAGAACTGGTTACCTTTTTGGTCATAACTTGCTAAGTTTTCACTATATCGACTTGATTTCTTTTGCGTTGGATAGCTAACCGTAATGGCCTTAATTAGAAATTTTTTCTGGTGGATAGTGCAAGAAAATTTTTTATAATTTTTTCAAAAAAAAGCAAAGGGGGTAGTCCATGGTTTTTTTATGGAGAAAAATATTTTTTCGCACTATCTGCAAAAAACAAAATTCGAATTAAAGCCAATACGGTTCTCTATCCAACACAGTAGAAATCAAGTCGATATCTAGAAAATAAGACAAGTTATGACCAAAAAGGTAAGCAGTTCTACTACTGCCTCTTTCCGGCCACTTTTTAGTAGAACTGGTTACCTTTTTGGTCATAACTTGCTAAGTTTTCACTATATCGACTTGATTTCTTTTGCGTTGGATAGCTAACCGTAATGGCCTTAATTAGAAATTTTTTTCTGGTGGATAGTGCAAGAAAATTTTTTTATAATTTTTTCAAAAAAAAGCAAAGGGGGTAGTCCATGGTTTTTTTATGGAGAAAAATATTTTTTTCGCACTATCTGCAAAAAACAAAATTCGAATTAAAGCCAATACGGTTCTCTATCCAACACAGTAGAAATCAAGTCGATATCTAGAAAATAAAACAAGTTATGACCAAAAAGGTAAGCAGTTCTACTACTGCCTCTTTCCGGCCACTTTTTAGTAGAACTGGTTACCTTTTTGGTCATAACTTGCTAAGTTTTCACTATATCGACTTGATTTCTTTTGCGTTGGATAGCTAACCGTAATGGCCTTAATTAGAAATTTTTTTCTGGTGGATAGTGCAAGAAAATATTTTTATAATTTTTTCAAAAAAAAGCAAAGGGGGTAGTCCATGGTTTTTTTATGGAGAAAAATAGTTTTTTCGCACTATCTGCAAAAAACAAAATTCGAATTAAAGCCAATACGGTTTTCTATCCAACACAGTAGAAATCAAGTCGATATCTAGAAAATAAAACAAGTTATGACCAAAAAGGTAAGCAGTTCTACTACTGCCTCTTTCCGGCCACTTTTTAGTAGAACTGGTTACCTTTTTGGTCATAACTTGCTAAGTTTTCACTATATCGACTTGATTTCTTTTGCGTTGGATAGCTAACCGTAATGGCCTTAATTAGAAATTTTTTTCTGGTGGATAGTGCAAGAAAATTTTTTTATAATTTTTTCAAAAAAAAGCAAAGGGGGTAGTCCATGGTTTTTTTATGGAGAAAAATATTTTTTTCGCACTATCTGCAAAAAACAAAATTCGAATTAAAGCCAATACGGTTCTCTATCCAACACAGTAGAAATCAAGTCGATATCTAGAAAATAAAACAAGTTATGACCAAAAAGGTAAGCAGTTCTACTACTGCCTCTTTCCGGCCACTTTTTAGTAGAACTGGTTACCTTTTTGGTCATAACTTGCTAAGTTTTCACTATATCGACTTGATTTCTTTTGCGTTGGATAGCTAACCGTAATGGCCTTAATTAGAAATTTTTTTCTGGTGGATAGTGCAAGAAAATTTTTTTATAATTTTTTCAAAAAAAAGCAAAGGGGGTAGTCCATGGTTTTTTTATGGAGAAAAATAGTTTTTTCGCACTATCTGCAAAAAACAAAATTCGAATTAAAGCCAATACGGTTCTCTATCCAACACAGTAGAAATCAAGTCGATATCTAGAAAATAAAACAAGTTATGACCAAAAAGGTAAGCAGTTCTACTACTGCCTCTTTCCGGCCACTTTTTAGTAGAACTGGTTACCTTTTTGGTCATAACTTGCTAAGTTTTCACTATATCGACTTGATTTCTTTTGCGTTGGATAGCTAACCGTAATGGCCTTAATTAGAAATTTTTTTCTGGTGGATAGTGCAAGAAAATTTTTTTATAATTTTTTCAAAAAAAAGCAAAGGGGGTAGTCCATGGTTTTTTTATGGAGAAAAATATTTTTTCGCACTATCTGCAAAAAACAAAATTCGAATTAAAGCCAATACGGTTCTCTATCCAACACAGTAGAAATCAAGTCGATATCTAGAAAATAAGACAAGTTATGACCAAAAAGGTAAGCAGTTCTACTACTGCCTCTTTCCGGCCACTTTTTAGTAGAACTGGTTACCTTTTTGGTCATAACTTGCTAAGTTTTCACTATATCGACTTGATTTCTTTTGCGTTGGATAGCTAACCGTATTTTCCTTAATTTAAAATTTTTTTCTGGTGGATAGTGCAAGAAAATTTTTTTATAATTTTTTCAAAAAAAAGCAAAGGGGGTAGTCCATGGTTTTTTTATGGAGAAAAATAGTTTTTTCGCACTATCTGCAAAAAACAAAATTCGAATTAAAGCCAATACGGTTCTCTATCCAACACAGTAGAAATCAAGTCGATATCTAGAAAATAAAACAAGTTATGACCAAAAAGGTAAGCAGTTCTACTACTGCCTCTTTCCGGAAACTTTTTAGTAGAACTGGTTACCTTTTTGGTCATAACTTGCTAAGTTTTCACTATATCGACTTGATTTCTTTTGCGTTGGATAGCTAACCGTAATGGCCTTAATTAGAAATTTTTTTCTGGTGGATAGTGCAAGAAAATTTTTTTATAATTTTTTCAAAAAAAAGCAAAGGGGGTAGTCCATGGTTTTTTTATGGAGAAAAATATTTTTTCGCACTATCTGCAAAAAACAAAATTCGAATTAAAGCCAATACGGTTCTCTATCCAACACAGTAGAAATCAAGTCGATATCTAGAAAATAAGACAAGTTATGACCAAAAAGGTAAGCAGTTCTACTACTGCCTCTTTCCGGCCACTTTTTAGTAGAACTGGTTACCTTTTTGGTCATAACTTGCTAAGTTTTCACTATATCGACTTGATTTCTTTTGCGTTGGATAGCTAACCGTAATGGCCTTAATTAGAAATTTTTTTCTGGTGGATAGTGCAAGAAAATTTTTTTATAATTTTTTCAAAAAAAAGCAAAGGGGGTAGTCCATGGTTTTTTTATGGAGAAAAATAGTTTTTTCGCACTATCTGCAAAAAACAAAATTCGAATTAAAGCCAATACGGTTCTCTATCCAACACAGTAGAAATCAAGTCGATATCTAGAAAATAAAACAAGTTATGACCAAAAAGGTAAGCAGTTCTACTACTGCCTCTTTCCGGCCACTTTTTAGTAGAACTGGTTACCTTTTTGGTCATAACTTGCTAAGTTTTCACTATATCGACTTGATTTCTTTTGCGTTGGATAGCTAACCGTAATGGCCTTAATTAGAAATTTTTTTCTGGTGGATAGTGCAAGAAAATTTTTTTATAATTTTTTCAAAAAAAAGCAAAGGGGGTAGTCCATGGTTTTTTTATGGAGAAAAATATTTTTTTCGCACTATCTGCAAAAAACAAAATTCGAATTAAAGCCAATACGGTTCTCTATCCAACACAGTAGAAATCAAGTCGATATCTAGAAAATAAAACAAGTTATGACCAAAAAGGTAAGCAGTTCTACTACTGCCTCTTTCCGGCCACTTTTTAGTAGAACTGGTTACCTTTTTGGTCATAACTTGCTAAGTTTTCACTATATCGACTTGATTTCTTTTGCGTTGGATAGCTAACCGTAATGGCCTTAATTAGAAATTTTTTTCTGGTGGATAGTGCAAGAAAATTTTTTTATAATTTTTTCAAAAAAAAGCAAAGGGGGTAGTCCATGGTTTTTTTATGGAGAAAAATAGTTTTTTCGCACTATCTGCAAAAAACAAAATTCGAATTAAAGCCAATACGGTTCTCTATCCAACACAGTAGAAATCAAGTCGATATCTAGAAAATAAAACAAGTTATGACCAAAAAGGTAAGCAGTTCTACTACTGCCTCTTTCCGGCCACTTTTTAGTAGAACTGGTTACCTTTTTGGTCATAACTTGCTAAGTTTTCACTATATCGACTTGATTTCTTTTGCGTTGGATAGCTAACCGTAATGGCCTTAATTAGAAATTTTTTTCTGGTGGATAGTGCAAGAAAATTTTTTTATAATTTTTTCAAAAAAAAGCAAAGGGGGTAGTCCATGGTTTTTTTATGGAGAAAAATATTTTTTTCGCACTATCTGCAAAAAACAAAATTCGAATTAAAGCCAATACGGTTCTCTATCCAACACAGTAGAAATCAAGTCGATATCTAGAAAATAAAACAAGTTATGACCAAAAAGGTAAGCAGTTCTACTACTGCCTCTTTCCGGCCACTTTTTAGTAGAACTGGTTACCTTTTTGGTCATAACTTGCTAAGTTTTCACTATATCGACTTGATTTCTTTTGCGTTGGATAGCTAACCGTAATGGCCTTAATTAGAAATTTTTTTCTGGTGGATAGTGCAAGAAAATTTTTTTATAATTTTTTCAAAAAAAAGCAAAGGGGGTAGTCCATGGTTTTTTTATGGAGAAAAATAGTTTTTTCGCACTATCTGCAAAAAACAAAATTCGAATTAAAGCCAATACGGTTCTCTATCCAACACAGTAGAAATCAAGTCGATATCTAGAAAATAAAACAAGTTATGACCAAAAAGGTAAGCAGTTCTACTACTGCCTCTTTCCGGCCACTTTTTAGTAGAACTGGTTACCTTTTTGGTCATAACTTGCTAAGTTTTCACTATATCGACTTGATTTCTTTTGCGTTGGATAGCTAACCGTAATGGCCTTAATTAGAAATTTTTTTCTGGTGGATAGTGCAAGAAAATTTTTTTATAATTTTTTCAAAAAAAAGCAAAGGGGGTAGTCCATGGTTTTTTTATGGAGAAAAATAGTTTTTTCGCACTATCTGCAAAAAACAAAATTCGAATTAAAGCCAATACGGTTCTCTATCCAACACAGTAGAAATCAAGTCGATATCTAGAAAATAAAACAAGTTATGACCAAAAAGGTAAGCAGTTCTACTACTGCCTCTTTCCGGCCACTTTTTAGTAGAACTGGTTACCTTTTTGGTCATAACTTGCTAAGTTTTCACTATATCGACTTGATTTCTTTTGCGTTGGATAGCTAACCGTAATGGCCTTAATTAGAAATTTTTTTCTGGTGGATAGTGCAAGAAAATTTTTTTATAATTTTTTCAAAAAAAAGCAAAGGGGGTAGTCCATGGTTTTTTTATGGAGAAAAATATTTTTTTCGCACTATCTGCAAAAAACAAAATTCGAATTAAAGCCAATACGGTTCTCTATCCAACACAGTAGAAATCAAGTCGATATCTAGAAAATAAAACAAGTTATGACCAAAAAGGTAAGCAGTTCTACTACTGCCTCTTTCCGGCCACTTTTTAGGAGAACTGGTTACCTTTTTGGTCATAACTTGCTAAGTTTTCACTATATCGACTTGATTTCTTTTGCGTTGGATAGCTAACCGTAATGGCCTTAATTAGAAATTTTTTTCTGGTGGATAGTGCAAGAAAATTTTTTTATAATTTTTTCAAAAAAAAGCAAAGGGGGTAGTCCATGGTTTTTTTATGGAGAAAAATAGTTTTTTCGCACTATCTGCAAAAAACAAAATTCGAATTAAAGCCAATACGGTTCTCTATCCAACACAGTAGAAATCAAGTCGATATCTAGAAAATAAGACAAGTTATGACCAAAAAGGTAAGCAGTTCTACTACTGCCTCTTTCCGGCCACTTTTTAGTAGAACTGGTTACCTTTTTGGTCATAACTTGCTAAGTTTTCACTATATCGACTTGATTTCTTTTGCGTTGGATAGCTAACCGTAATGGCCTTAATTAGAAATTTTTTTCTGGTGGATAGTGCAAGAAAATTTTTTTATAATTTTTTAAAAAAAAGCAAAGGGGGTAGTCCATGGTTTTTTTATGGAGAAAAATATTTTTTTCGCACTATCTGCAAAAAACAAAATTCGAATTAAAGCCAATACGGTTCTCTATCCAACACAGTAGAAATCAAGTCGATATCTAGAAAATAAAACAAGTTATGACCAAAAAGGTAAGCAGTTCTACTACTGCCTCTTTCCGGCCACTTTTTAGTAGAACTGGTTACCTTTTTGGTCATAACTTGCTAAGTTTTCACTATATCGACTTGATTTCTTTTGCGTTGGATAGCTAACCGTAATGGCCTTAATTAGAAATTTTTTTCTGGTGGATAGTGCAAGAAAATTTTTTTATAATTTTTTAAAAAAAAGCAAAGGGGGTAGTCCATGGTTTTTTTATGGAGAAAAATATTTTTTTCGCACTATCTGCAAAAAACAAAATTCGAATTAAAGCCAATACGGTTCTCTATCCAACACAGTAGAAATCAAGTCGATATCTAGAAAATAAAACAAGTTATGATCAAAAAGGTAAGCAGTTCTACTACTGCCTCTTTCCGGCCACTTTTTAGTAGAACTGGTTACCTTTTTGGTCATAACTTGCTAAGTTTTCACTATATCGACTTGATTTCTTTTGCGTTGGCTAGCTAACCGTAATGGCCTTAATTAGAAACTTTTTTCTGGTGGATAGTGCAAGAAAATTTTTTTATAATTTTTTTCAAAAAAAAGCAAAGGGGGTAGTCCATGGTTTTTTTATGGAGAAAAATATTTTTTTCGCACTATCTGCAAAAAACAAAATTCGAATTAAAGCCAATACGGTTCTCTATCCAACACAGTAGAAATCAAGTCGATATCTAGAAAATAAAACAAGTTATGACCAAAAAGGTAAGCAGTTCTACTACTGCCTCTTTCCGGCCACTTTTTAGTAGAACTGGTTACCTTTTTGGTCATAACTTGCTAAGTTTTCACTATATCGACTTGATTTCTTTTGCGTTGGATAGCTAACCGTAATGGCCTTAATTAGAAATTTTTTTCTGGTGGATAGTGCAAGAAAATTTTTTTATAATTTTTTCAAAAAAAAGCAAAGGGGGTAGTCCATGGTTTTTTTATGGAGAAAAATATTTTTTTTGCACTATCTGCAAAAAACAAAATTCGAATTAAAGCCAATACGGTTCTCTATCCAACACAGTAGAAATCAAATCGATATCTAGAAAATAAAACAAGTTATGATCAAAAAGGTAAGCAGTTCTACTACTGCCTCTTTCCGGCCACTTTTTAGTAGAACTGGTTACCTTTTTGGTCATAACTTGCTAAGTTTTCACTATATCGACTTGATTTCTTTTGCGTTGGATAGCTAACCGTAATGGCCTTAATTAGAAATTTTTTTCTGGTGGATAGTGCAAGAAAATTTTTTTATAATTTTTTCAAAAAAAAGCAAAGGGGGTAGTCCATGGTTTTTTTATGGAGAAAAATATTTTTTTTGCACTATCTGCAAAAAACAAAATTCGAATTAAAGCCAATACGGTTCTCTATCCAACACAGTAGAAATCAAATCGATATCTAGAAAATAAAACAAGTTATGATCAAAAAGGTAAGCAGTTCTACTACTGCCTCTTTCCGGCCACTTTTTAGTAGAACTGGTTACCTTTTTGGTCATAACTTGCTAAGTTTTCACTATATCGACTTGATTTCTTTTGCGTTTGATAGCTAACCGTATTGGCCTTAATTATAAATTTTTTTCTGGTGGATAGTGCAAGAAAATTTTTTTATAATTTTTTCAAAAAAAAGCAAAGGGGGTAGTCCATGGTTTTTTTATGGAGAAAAATATTTTTTTCGCACTATCTGCAAAAAACAAAATTCGAATTAAAGCCAATACGGTTCTCTATCCAACACAGTAGAAATCAAGTCGATATCTAGAAAATAAAACAAGTTATGACCAAAAAGGTAAGCAGTTCTACTACTGCCTCTTTCCGGCCACTTTTTAGTAGAACTGGTTACCTTTTTGGTCATAACTTGCTAAGTTTTCACTATATCGACTTGATTTCTTTTGCGTTGGATAGCTAACCGTAATGGCCTTAATTAGAAATTTTTTTCTGGTGGATAGTGCAAGAAAATTTTTTTATAATTTTTTAAAAAAAAGCAAAGGGGGTAGTCCATGGTTTTTTTATGGAGAAAAATATTTTTTTCGCACTATCTGCAAAAAACAAAATTCGAATTAAAGCCAATACGGTTCTCTATCCAACACAGTAGAAATCAAGTCGATATCTAGAAAATAAAACAAGTTATGACCAAAAAGGTAAGCAGTTCTACTACTGCCTCTTTCCGGCCACTTTTTAGTAGAACTGGTTACCTTTTTGGTCATAACTTGCTAAGTTTTCACTATATCGACTTGATTTCTTTTGCGTTGGATAGCTAACCGTAATGGCCTTAATTAGAAATTTTTTTCTGGTGGATAGTGCAAGAAAATTTTTTTATAATTTTTTCAAAAAAAAGCAAAGGGGGTAGTCCATGGTTTTTTTATGGAGAAAAATATTTTTTTTGCACTATCTGCAAAAAACAAAATTCGAATTAAAGCCAATACGGTTCTCTATCCAACACAGTAGAAATCAAATCGATATCTAGAAAATAAAACAAGTTATGATCAAAAAGGTAAGCAGTTCTACTACTGCCTCTTTCCGGCCACTTTTTAGTAGAACTGGTTACCTTTTTGGTCATAACTTGCTAAGTTTTCACTATATCGACTTGATTTCTTTTGCGTTTGATAGCTAACCGTATTGGCCTTAATTATAAATTTTTTTCTGGTGGATAGTGCAAGAAAATTTTTTTATAATTTTTTCAAAAAAAAGCAAAGGGGGTAGTCCATGGTTTTTTTATGGAGAAAAATAGTTTTTTCGCACTATCTGCAAAAAACAAAATTCGAATTAAAGCCAATACGGTTCTCTATCCAACACAGTAGAAATCAAGTCGATATCTAGAAAATAAAACAAGTTATGACCAAAAAGGTAAGCAGTTCTACTACTGCCTCTTTCCGGCCACTTTTTAGTAGAACTGGTTACCTTTTTGGTCATAACTTGCTAAGTTTTCACTATATCGACTTGATTTCTTTTGCGTTGGATAGCTAACCGTAATGGCCTTAATTAGAAATTTTTTTCTGGTGGATAGTGCAAGAAAATTTTTTTATAATTTTTTCAAAAAAAAGCAAAGGGGGTAGTCCATGGTTTTTTTATGGAGAAAAATATTTTTTTTGCACTATCTGCAAAAAACAAAATTCGAATTAAAGCCAATACGGTTCTCTATCCAACACAGTAGAAATCAAATCGATATCTAGAAAATAAAACAAGTTATGATCAAAAAGGTAAGCAGTTCTACTACTGCCTCTTTCCGGCCACTTTTTAGTAGAACTGGTTACCTTTTTGGTCATAACTTGCTAAGTTTTCACTATATCGACTTGATTTCTTTTGCGTTGGATAGCTAACCGTAATGGCCTTAATTAGAAATTTTTTTCTGGTGGATAGTGCAAGAAAATTTTTTTATAATTTTTTCAAAAAAAAGCAAAGGGGGTAGTCCATGGTTTTTTTATGGAGAAAAATATTTTTTTCGCACTATCTGCAAAAAACAAAATTCGAATTAAAGCCAATACAGTTCTCTATCCAACACAGTAGAAATCAAGTCGATATCTAGAAAATAAAACAAGTTATGACCAAAAAGGTAAGCAGTTCTACTACTGCCTCTTTCCGGCCACTTTTTAGTAGAACTGGTTACCTTTTTGGTCATAACTTGCTAAGTTTTCACTATATCGACTTGATTTCTTTTGCGTTGGCTAGCTAACCGTAATGGCCTTAATTAGAAATTTTTTTCTGGTGGATAGTGCAAGAAAATTTTTTTATAATTTTTTCAAAAAAAAGCAAAGGGGGTAGTCCATGGTTTTTTTATGGAGAAAAATATTTTTTTCGCACTATCTGCAAAAAACAAAATTCGAATTAAAGCCAATACGGTTCTCTATCCAACACAGTAGAAATCAAGTCGATATCTAGAAAATAAAACAAGTTATGATCAAAAAGGTAAGCAGTTCTACTACTGCCTCTTTCCGGCCACTTTTTAGTAGAACTGGTTACCTTTTTGGTCATAACTTGCTAAGTTTTCACTATATCGACTTGATTTCTTTTGCGTTGGATAGCTAACCGTAATGGCCTTAATTAGAAATTTTTTTCTGGTGGATAGTGAAAGAAAATTTTTTTTATAATTTTTTCAAAAAAAGCAAAGGGGGTAGTCCATGGTTTTTTTATGGAGAAAAATATTTTTTTCGCACTATCTGCAAAAAACAAAATTCGAATTAAAGCCAATACGGTTCTCTATCCAACACAGTAGAAATCAAGTCGATATCTAGAAAATAAAACAAGTTATGACCAAAAAGGTAAGCAGTTCTACTACTGCCTCTTTCCGGCCACTTTTTAGTAGAACTGGTTACCTTTTTGGTCATAACTTGCTAAGTTTTCACTATATCGACTTGATTTCTTTTGCGTTTGATAGCTAACCGTATTGGCCTTAATTAGAAATTTTTTTCTGGTGGATAGTGCAAGAAAATTTTTTTATAATTTTTTCAAAAAAAAGCAAAGGGGGTAGTCCATGGTTTTTTTATGGAGAAAAATATTTTTTTCGCACTATCTGCAAAAAACAAAATTCGAATTAAAGCCAATACGGTTCTCTATCCAACACAGTAGAAATCAAGTCGATATCTAGAAAATAAGACAAGTTATGACCAAAAAGGTAAGCAGTTCTACTACTGCCTCTTTCCGGCCACTTTTTAGTAGAACTGGTTACCTTTTTGGTCATAACTTGCTAAGTTTTCACTATATCGACTTGATTTCTTTTGCGTTGGATAGCTAACCGTAATGGCCTTAATTAGAAATTTTTTTCTGGTGGATAGTGCAAGAAAATTTTTTTATAATTTTTTCAAAAAAAAGCAAAGGGGGTAGTCCATGGTTTTTTTATGGAGAAAAATAGTTTTTTCGCACTATCTGCAAAAAACAAAATTCGAATTAAAGCCAATACGGTTCTCTATCCAACACAGTAGAAATCAAGTCGATATCTAGAAAATAAGACAAGTTATGACCAAAAAGGTAAGCAGTTCTACTACTGCCTCTTTCCGGCCACTTTTTAGTAGAACTGGTTACCTTTTTGGTCATAACTTGCTAAGTTTTCACTATATCGACTTGATTTCTTTTGCGTTGGATAGCTAACCGTAATGGCCTTAATTAGAAATTTTTTTCTGGTGGATAGTGCAAGAAAATTTTTTTATAATTTTTTCAAAAAAAAGCAAAGGGGGTAGTCCATGGTTTTTTTATGGAGAAAAATATTTTTTTCGCACTATCTGCAAAAAACAAAATTCGAATTAAAGCCAATACGGTTCTCTATCCAACACAGTAGAAATCAAGTCGATATCTAGAAAATAAAACAAGTTATGACCAAAAAGGTAAGCAGTTCTACTACTGCCTCTTTCCGGCCACTTTTTAGTAGAACTGGTTACCTTTTTGGTCATAACTTGCTAAGTTTTCACTATATCGACTTGATTTCTTTTGCGTTGGATAGCTAACCGTAATGGCCTTAATTAGAAATTTTTTTCTGGTGGATAGTGCAAGAAAATTTTTTTATAATTTTTTCAAAAAAAAGCAAACGGGGTAGTCCATGGTTTTTTTATGGAGAAAAATAGTTTTTTCGCACTATCTGCAAAAAACAAAATTCGAATTAAAGCCAATACGGTTCTCTATCCAACACAGTAGAAATCAAGTCGATATCTAGAAAATAAGACAAGTTATGACCAAAAAGGTAAGCAGTTCTACTACTGCCTCTTTCCGGCCACTTTTTAGGAGAACTGGTTACCTTTTTGGTCATAACTTGCTAAGTTTTCACTATATCGACTTGATTTCTTTTGCGTTGGATAGCTAACCGTAATGGCCTTAATTAGAAATTTTTTTCTGGTGGATAGTGCAAGAAAATTTTTTTATAATTTTTTCAAAAAAAAGCAAAGGGGGTAGTCCATGGTTTTTTTATGGAGAAAAATAGTTTTTTCGCACTATCTGCAAAAAACAAAATTCGAATTAAAGCCAATACGGTTCTCTATCCAACACAGTAGAAATCAAGTCGATATCTAGAAAATAAAACAAGTTATGACCAAAAAGGTAAGCAGTTCTACTACTGCCTCTTTCCGGCCACTTTTTAGTAGAACTGGTTACCTTTTTGGTCATAACTTGCTAAGTTTTCACTATATCGACTTGATTTCTTTTGCGTTTGATAGCTAACCGTATTGGCCTTAATTATAAATTTTTTTCTGGTGGATAGTGCAAGAAAATTTTTTTATAATTTTTTCAAAAAAAAGCAAAGGGGGTAGTCCATGGTTTTTTTATGGAGAAAAATAGTTTTTTCGCACTATCTGCAAAAAACAAAATTCGAATTAAAGCCAATACGGTTCTCTATCCAACACAGTAGAAATCAAGTCGATATCTAGAAAATAAGACAAGTTATGACCAAAAAGGTAAGCAGTTCTACTACTGCCTCTTTCCGGCCACTTTTTAGTAGAACTGGTTACCTTTTTGGTCATAACTTGCTAAGTTTTCACTATATCGACTTGATTTCTTTTGCGTTGGATAGCTAACCGTAATGGCCTTAATTAGAAATTTTTTTCTGGTGGATAGTGCAAGAAAATTTTTTTATAATTTTTTCAAAAAAAAGCAAAGGGGGTAGTCCATGGTTTTTTTATGGAGAAAAATAGTTTTTTCGCACTATCTGCAAAAAACAAAATTCGAATTAAAGCCAATACGGTTCTCTATCCAACACAGTAGAAATCAAGTCGATATCTAGAAAATAAAACAAGTTATGACCAAAAAGGTAAGCAGTTCTACTACTGCCTCTTTCCGGCCACTTTTTAGTAGAACTGGTTACCTTTTTGGTCATAACTTGCTAAGTTTTCACTATATCGACTTGATTTCTTTTGCGTTGGATAGCTAACCGTAATGGCCTTAATTAGAAATTTTTTTCTGGTGGATAGTGCAAGAAAATTTTTTTATAATTTTTTCAAAAAAAAGCAAACGGGGTAGTCCATGGTTTTTTTATGGAGAAAAATAGTTTTTTCGCACTATCTGCAAAAAACAAAATTCGAATTAAAGCCAATACGGTTCTCTATCCAACACAGTAGAAATCAAGTCGATATCTAGAAAATAAAACAAGTTATGACCAAAAAGGTAAGCAGTTCTACTACTGCCTCTTTCCGGCCACTTTTTAGGAGAACTGGTTACCTTTTTGGTCATAACTTGCTAAGTTTTCACTATATCGACTTGATTTCTTTTGCGTTGGATAGCTAACCGTAATGGCCTTAATTAGAAATTTTTTTCTGGTGGATAGTGCAAGAAAATTTTTTTATAATTTTTTCAAAAAAAAGCAAAGGGGGTAGTCCATGGTTTTTTTATGGAGAAAAATAGTTTTTTCGCACTATCTGCAAAAAACAAAATTCGAATTAAAGCCAATACGGTTCTCTATCCAACACAGTAGAAATCAAGTCGATATCTAGAAAATAAGACAAGTTATGACCAAAAAGGTAAGCAGTTCTACTACTGCCTCTTTCCGGCCACTTTTTAGTAGAACTGGTTACCTTTTTGGTCATAACTTGCTAAGTTTTCACTATATCGACTTGATTTCTTTTGCGTTGGATAGCTAACCGTAATGGCCTTAATTAGAAATTTTTTTCTGGTGGATAGTGCAAGAAAATTTTTTTATAATTTTTTCAAAAAAAAGCAAAGGGGGTAGTCCATGGTTTTTTTATGGAGAAAAATATTTTTTTCGCACTATCTGCAAAAAACAAAATTCGAATTAAAGCCAATACGGTTCTCTATCCAACACAGTAGAAATCAAGTCGATATCTAGAAAATAAAACAAGTTATGACCAAAAAGGTAAGCAGTTCTACTACTGCCTCTTTCCGGCCACTTTTTAGTAGAACTGGTTACCTTTTTGGTCATAACTTGCTAAGTTTTCACTATATCGACTTGATTTCTTTTGCGTTGGATAGCTAACCGTAATGGCCTTAATTAGAAATTTTTTTCTGGTGGATAGTGCAAGAAAATTTTTTTATAATTTTTTCAAAAAAAAGCAAAGGGGGTAGTCCATGGTTTTTTTATGGAGAAAAATATTTTTTTCGCACTATCTGCAAAAAACAAAATTCGAATTAAAGCCAATACGGTTCTCTTTCCAACACAGTAGAAATCAAGTCGATATCTAGAAAATAAAACAAGTTATGACCAAAAATGTAAGCAGTTCTACTACTGCCTCTTTCCGGCCACTTTTTAGTAGAACTGGTTACCTTTTTGGTCATAACTTGCTAAGTTTTCACTATATCTACTTGATTTCTTTTGCGTTTGATAGCTAACCGTATTGGCCTTAATTAGAAATTTTTGTCTGGTGGATAGTGCAAGAAAATTTTTTTATAATTTTTTCAAAAAAAAGCAAAGGGGGTAGTCCATGGTTTTTTTATGGAGAAAAATATTTTTTTCGCACTATCTGCAAAAAACAAAATTCGAATTAAAGCCAATACGGTTCTCTTTCCAACACAGTAGAAATCAAGTCGATATCTAGAAAATAAAACAAGTTATGACCAAAAATGTAAGCAGTTCTACTACTGCCTCTTTCCGGCCACTTTTTAGTAGAACTGGTTACCTTTTTGGTCATAACTTGCTAAGTTTTCACTATATCTACTTGATTTCTTTTGCGTTTGATAGCTAACCGTATTGGCCTTAATTAGAAATTTTTGTCTGGTGGATAGTGCAAGAAAATTTTTTTATAATTTTTTCAAAAAAAAGCAAAGGGGGTAGTCCATGGTTTTTTTATGGAGAAAAATATTTTTTTCGCACTATCTGCAAAAAACAAAATTCGAATTAAAGCCAATACGGTTCTCTTTCCAACACAGTAGAAATCAAGTCGATATCTAGAAAATAAAACAAGTTATGACCAAAAATGTAAGCAGTTCTACTACTGCCTCTTTCCGGCCACTTTTTAGTAGAACTGGTTACCTTTTTGGTCATAACTTGCTAAGTTTTCACTATATCTACTTGATTTCTTTTGCGTTTGATAGCTAACCGTAATGGCCTTAATTAGAAATTTTTTTCTGGTGGATAGTGCAAGAAAATTTTTTTATAATTTTTTCAAAAAAAAGCAAAGGGGGTAGTCCATGGTTTTTTTATGGAGAAAAATAGTTTTTTCGCACTATCTGCAAAAAACAAAATTCGAATTAAAGCCAATACGGTTCTCTATCCAACACAGTAGAAATCAAGTCGATATCTAGAAAATAAGACAAGTTATGACCAAAAAGGTAAGCAGTTCTACTACTGCCTCTTTCCGGCCACTTTTTAGTAGAACTGGTTACCTTTTTGGTCATAACTTGCTAAGTTTTCACTATATCGACTTGATTTCTTTTGCGTTGGATAGCTAACCGTAATGGCCTTAATTAGAAATTTTTTTCTGGTGGATAGTGCAAGAAAATTTTTTTATAATTTTTTCAAAAAAAAGCAAAGGGGGTAGTCCATGGTTTTTTTATGGAGAAAAATATTTTTTTCGCACTATCTGCAAAAAACAAAATTCGAATTAAAGCCAATACGGTTCTCTATCCAACACAGTAGAAATCAAGTCGATATCTAGAAAATAAAACAAGTTATGACCAAAAAGGTAAGCAGTTCTACTACTGCCTCTTTCCGGCCACTTTTTAGTAGAACTGGTTACCTTTTTGGTCATAACTTGCTAAGTTTTCACTATATCGACTTGATTTCTTTTGCGTTGGATAGCTAACCGTAATGGCCTTAATTAGAAATTTTTTTCTGGTGGATAGTGCAAGAAAATTTTTTTATAATTTTTTCAAAAAAAAGCAAAGGGGGTAGTCCATGGTTTTTTTATGGAGAAAAATATTTTTTTCGCACTATCTGCAAAAAACAAAATTCGAATTAAAGCCAATACGGTTCTCTTTCCAACACAGTAGAAATCAAGTCGATATCTAGAAAATAAAACAAGTTATGACCAAAAATGTAAGCAGTTCTACTACTGCCTCTTTCCGGCCACTTTTTAGTAGAACTGGTTACCTTTTTGGTCATAACTTGCTAAGTTTTCACTATATCTACTTGATTTCTTTTGCGTTTGATAGCTAACCGTATTGGCCTTAATTAGAAATTTTTGTCTGGTGGATAGTGCAAGAAAATTTTTTTATAATTTTTTCAAAAAAAAGCAAAGGGGGTAGTCCATGGTTTTTTTATGGAGAAAAATATTTTTTTCGCACTATCTGCAAAAAACAAAATTCGAATTAAAGCCAATACGGTTCTCTTTCCAACACAGTAGAAATCAAGTCGATATCTAGAAAATAAAACAAGTTATGACCAAAAATGTAAGCAGTTCTACTACTGCCTCTTTCCGGCCACTTTTTAGTAGAACTGGTTACCTTTTTGGTCATAACTTGCTAAGTTTTCACTATATCTACTTGATTTCTTTTGCGTTTGATAGCTAACCGTATTGGCCTTAATTAGAAATTTTTGTCTGGTGGATAGTGCAAGAAAATTTTTTTATAATTTTTTCAAAAAAAAGCAAAGGGGGTAGTCCATGGTTTTTTTATGGAGAAAAATATTTTTTTCGCACTATCTGCAAAAAACAAAATTCGAATTAAAGCCAATACGGTTCTCTTTCCAACACAGTAGAAATCAAGTCGATATCTAGAAAATAAAACAAGTTATGACCAAAAATGTAAGCAGTTCTACTACTGCCTCTTTCCGGCCACTTTTTAGTAGAACTGGTTACCTTTTTGGTCATAACTTGCTAAGTTTTCACTATATCTACTTGATTTCTTTTGCGTTTGATAGCTAACCGTAATGGCCTTAATTAGAAATTTTTTTCTGGTGGATAGTGCAAGAAAATTTTTTTATAATTTTTTCAAAAAAAAGCAAAGGGGGTAGTCCATGGTTTTTTTATGGAGAAAAATAGTTTTTTCGCACTATCTGCAAAAAACAAAATTCGAATTAAAGCCAATACGGTTCTCTATCCAACACAGTAGAAATCAAGTCGATATCTAGAAAATAAGACAAGTTATGACCAAAAAGGTAAGCAGTTCTACTACTGCCTCTTTCCGGCCACTTTTTAGTAGAACTGGTTACCTTTTTGGTCATAACTTGCTAAGTTTTCACTATATCGACTTGATTTCTTTTGCGTTGGATAGCTAACCGTAATGGCCTTAATTAGAAATTTTTTTCTGGTGGATAGTGCAAGAAAATTTTTTTATAATTTTTTCAAAAAAAAGCAAAGGGGGTAGTCCATGGTTTTTTTATGGAGAAAAATATTTTTTTCGCACTATCTGCAAAAAACAAAATTCGAATTAAAGCCAATACGGTTCTCTATCCAACACAGTAGAAATCAAGTCGATATCTAGAAAATAAAACAAGTTATGACCAAAAAGGTAAGCAGTTCTACTACTGCCTCTTTCCGGCCACTTTTTAGTAGAACTGGTTACCTTTTTGGTCATAACTTGCTAAGTTTTCACTATATCGACTTGATTTCTTTTGCGTTGGATAGCTAACCGTAATGGCCTTAATTAGAAATTTTTTTCTGGTGGATAGTGCAAGAAAATTTTTTTATAATTTTTTCAAAAAAAAGCAAACGGGGTAGTCCATGGTTTTTTTATGGAGAAAAATAGTTTTTTCGCACTATCTGCAAAAAACAAAATTCGAATTAAAGCCAATACGGTTCTCTATCCAACACAGTAGAAATCAAGTCGATATCTAGAAAATAAGACAAGTTATGACCAAAAAGGTAAGCAGTTCTACTACTGCCTCTTTCCGGCCACTTTTTAGGAGAACTGGTTACCTTTTTGGTCATAACTTGCTAAGTTTTCACTATATCGACTTGATTTCTTTTGCGTTGGATAGCTAACCGTAATGGCCTTAATTAGAAATTTTTTTCTGGTGGATAGTGCAAGAAAATTTTTTTATAATTTTTTCAAAAAAAAGCAAAGGGGGTAGTCCATGGTTTTTTTATGGAGAAAAATAGTTTTTTCGCACTATCTGCAAAAAACAAAATTCGAATTAAAGCCAATACGGTTCTCTATCCAACACAGTAGAAATCAAGTCGATATCTAGAAAATAAAACAAGTTATGACCAAAAAGGTAAGCAGTTCTACTACTGCCTCTTTCCGGCCACTTTTTAGTAGAACTGGTTACCTTTTTGGTCATAACTTGCTAAGTTTTCACTATATCGACTTGATTTCTTTTGCGTTTGATAGCTAACCGTATTGGCCTTAATTATAAATTTTTTTCTGGTGGATAGTGCAAGAAAATTTTTTTATAATTTTTTCAAAAAAAAGCAAAGGGGGTAGTCCATGGTTTTTTTATGGAGAAAAATAGTTTTTTCGCACTATCTGCAAAAAACAAAATTCGAATTAAAGCCAATACGGTTCTCTATCCAACACAGTAGAAATCAAGTCGATATCTAGAAAATAAGACAAGTTATGACCAAAAAGGTAAGCAGTTCTACTACTGCCTCTTTCCGGCCACTTTTTAGTAGAACTGGTTACCTTTTTGGTCATAACTTGCTAAGTTTTCACTATATCGACTTGATTTCTTTTGCGTTGGATAGCTAACCGTAATGGCCTTAATTAGAAATTTTTTTCTGGTGGATAGTGCAAGAAAATTTTTTTATAATTTTTTCAAAAAAAAGCAAAGGGGGTAGTCCATGGTTTTTTTATGGAGAAAAATAGTTTTTTCGCACTATCTGCAAAAAACAAAATTCGAATTAAAGCCAATACGGTTCTCTATCCAACACAGTAGAAATCAAGTCGATATCTAGAAAATAAAACAAGTTATGACCAAAAAGGTAAGCAGTTCTACTACTGCCTCTTTCCGGCCACTTTTTAGTAGAACTGGTTACCTTTTTGGTCATAACTTGCTAAGTTTTCACTATATCGACTTGATTTCTTTTGCGTTGGATAGCTAACCGTAATGGCCTTAATTAGAAATTTTTTTCTGGTGGATAGTGCAAGAAAATTTTTTTATAATTTTTTCAAAAAAAAGCAAACGGGGTAGTCCATGGTTTTTTTATGGAGAAAAATAGTTTTTTCGCACTATCTGCAAAAAACAAAATTCGAATTAAAGCCAATACGGTTCTCTATCCAACACAGTAGAAATCAAGTCGATATCTAGAAAATAAAACAAGTTATGACCAAAAAGGTAAGCAGTTCTACTACTGCCTCTTTCCGGCCACTTTTTAGGAGAACTGGTTACCTTTTTGGTCATAACTTGCTAAGTTTTCACTATATCGACTTGATTTCTTTTGCGTTGGATAGCTAACCGTAATGGCCTTAATTAGAAATTTTTTTCTGGTGGATAGTGCAAGAAAATTTTTTTATAATTTTTTCAAAAAAAAGCAAAGGGGGTAGTCCATGGTTTTTTTATGGAGAAAAATAGTTTTTTCGCACTATCTGCAAAAAACAAAATTCGAATTAAAGCCAATACGGTTCTCTATCCAACACAGTAGAAATCAAGTCGATATCTAGAAAATAAGACAAGTTATGACCAAAAAGGTAAGCAGTTCTACTACTGCCTCTTTCCGGCCACTTTTTAGTAGAACTGGTTACCTTTTTGGTCATAACTTGCTAAGTTTTCACTATATCGACTTGATTTCTTTTGCGTTGGATAGCTAACCGTAATGGCCTTAATTAGAAATTTTTTTCTGGTGGATAGTGCAAGAAAATTTTTTTATAATTTTTTCAAAAAAAAGCAAAGGGGGTAGTCCATGGTTTTTTTATGGAGAAAAATATTTTTTTCGCACTATCTGCAAAAAACAAAATTCGAATTAAAGCCAATACGGTTCTCTATCCAACACAGTAGAAATCAAGTCGATATCTAGAAAATAAAACAAGTTATGACCAAAAAGGTAAGCAGTTCTACTACTGCCTCTTTCCGGCCACTTTTTAGTAGAACTGGTTACCTTTTTGGTCATAACTTGCTAAGTTTTCACTATATCGACTTGATTTCTTTTGCGTTGGATAGCTAACCGTAATGGCCTTAATTAGAAATTTTTTTCTGGTGGATAGTGCAAGAAAATTTTTTTATAATTTTTTCAAAAAAAAGCAAAGGGGGTAGTCCATGGTTTTTTTATGGAGAAAAATATTTTTTTCGCACTATCTGCAAAAAACAAAATTCGAATTAAAGCCAATACGGTTCTCTTTCCAACACAGTAGAAATCAAGTCGATATCTAGAAAATAAAACAAGTTATGACCAAAAATGTAAGCAGTTCTACTACTGCCTCTTTCCGGCCACTTTTTAGTAGAACTGGTTACCTTTTTGGTCATAACTTGCTAAGTTTTCACTATATCTACTTGATTTCTTTTGCGTTTGATAGCTAACCGTATTGGCCTTAATTAGAAATTTTTGTCTGGTGGATAGTGCAAGAAAATTTTTTTATAATTTTTTCAAAAAAAAGCAAAGGGGGTAGTCCATGGTTTTTTTATGGAGAAAAATATTTTTTTCGCACTATCTGCAAAAAACAAAATTCGAATTAAAGCCAATACGGTTCTCTTTCCAACACAGTAGAAATCAAGTCGATATCTAGAAAATAAAACAAGTTATGACCAAAAATGTAAGCAGTTCTACTACTGCCTCTTTCCGGCCACTTTTTAGTAGAACTGGTTACCTTTTTGGTCATAACTTGCTAAGTTTTCACTATATCTACTTGATTTCTTTTGCGTTTGATAGCTAACCGTATTGGCCTTAATTAGAAATTTTTGTCTGGTGGATAGTGCAAGAAAATTTTTTTATAATTTTTTCAAAAAAAAGCAAAGGGGGTAGTCCATGGTTTTTTTATGGAGAAAAATATTTTTTTCGCACTATCTGCAAAAAACAAAATTCGAATTAAAGCCAATACGGTTCTCTTTCCAACACAGTAGAAATCAAATCGATATCTAGAAAATAAAACAAGTTATGACCAAAAATGTAAGCAGTTCTACTACTGCCTCTTTCCGGCCACTTTTTAGTAGAACTGGTTACCTTTTTGGTCATAACTTGCTAAGTTTTCACTATATCGACTTGATTTCTTTTGCGTTGGATAGCTAACCGTAATGGCCTTAATTAGAAATTTTTTTCTGGTGGATAGTGCAAGAAAATTTTTTTATAATTTTTTCAAAAAAAAGCAAAGGGGGTAGTCGAATTAAAGCCAATACGGTTCTCTATCCAACACAGTAGAAATCAAGTCGATATCTAGAAAATAAAACAAGTTATGACCAAAAAGGTAAGCAGTTCTACTACTGCCTCTTTCCGGCCACTTTTTAGTAGAACTGGTTACCTTTTTGGTCATAACTTGCTAAGTTTTCACTATATCGACTTGATTTCTTTTGCGTTGGATAGCTAACCGTAATGGCCTTAATTAGAAATTTTTTTCTGGTGGATAGTGCAAGAAAATTTTTTTATAATTTTTTCAAAAAAAAGCAAAGGGGGTAGTCGAATTAAAGCCAATACGGTTCTCTATCCAACACAGTAGAAATCAAGTCGATATCTAGAAAATAAAACAAGTTATGACCAAAAAGGTAAGCAGTTCTACTACTGCCTCTTTCCGGCCACTTTTTAGTAGAACTGGTTACCTTTTTGGTCATAACTTGCTAAGTTTTCACTATATCGACTTGATTTCTTTTGCGTTGGATAGCTAACCGTATTGGCCTTAATTAGAAATTTTTTTCTGGTGGATAGTGCAAGAAAATTTTTTTATAATTTTTTCAAAAAAAAGCAAAGGGGGCCTTAATTAGAAATTTTTTTCTGGTGGATAGTGCAAGAAAATTTTTTTATAATTTTTTCAAAAAAAAGCAAAGGGGGTAGTCCATGGTTTTTTTATGGAGAAAAATATTTTTTTCGCACTATCTGCAAAAAACAAAATTCGAATTAAAGCCAATACGGTTCTCTTTCCAACACAGTAGAAATCAAGTCGATATCTAGAAAATAAAACAAGTTATGACCAAAAATGTAAGCAGTTCTACTACTGCCTCTTTCCGGCCACTTTTTAGTAGAACTGGTTACCTTTTTGGTCATAACTTGCTAAGTTTTCACTATATCGACTTGATTTCTTTTGCGTTGGATAGCTAACCGTATTGGCCTTAATTAGAAATTTTTTTCTGGTGGATAGTGCAAGAAAATTTTTTTATAATTTTTTCAAAAAAAAGCAAAGGGGGTAGTCCATGGTTTTTTTATGGAGAAAAATATTTTTTTCGCACTATCTGCAAAAAACAAAATTCGAATTAAAGCCAATACGGTTCTCTATCCAACACAGTAGAAATCAAATCGATATCTAGAAAATAAAACAAGTTATGACCAAAAAGGTAAGCAGTTCTACTACTGCCTCTTTCCGGCCACTTTTTAGTAGAACTGGTTACCTTTTTGGTCATAACTTGCTAAGTTTTCACTATATCGACTTGATTTCTTTTGCGTTGGATAGCTAACCGTAATGGCCTTAATTAGAAATTTTTTTCTGGTGGATAGTGCAAGAAAATTTTTTTATAATTTTTTCAAAAAAAAGCAAAGGGGGTAGTCCATGGTTTTTTTATGGAGAAAAATATTTTTTTCGCACTATCTGCAAAAAACAAAATTCGAATTAAAGCCAATACGGTTCTCTATCCAACACAGTAGAAATCAAGTCGATATCTAGAAAATAAAACAAGTTATGACCAAAAAGGTAAGCAGTTCTACTACTGCCTCTTTCCGGCCACTTTTTAGGAGAACTGGTTACCTTTTTGGTCATAACTTGCTAAGTTTTCACTATATCGACTTGATTTCTTTTGCGTTGGATAGCTAACCGTAATGGCCTTAATTAGAAATTTTTTTCTGGTGGATAGTGCAAGAAAATTTTTTTATAATTTTTTCAAAAAAAAGCAAAGGGGGTAGTCCATGGTTTTTTTATGGAGAAAAATAGTTTTTTCGCACTATCTGCAAAAAACAAAATTCGAATTAAAGCCAATACGGTTCTCTATCCAACACAGTAGAAATCAAGTCGATATCTAGAAAATAAGACAAGTTATGACCAAAAAGGTAAGCAGTTCTACTACTGCCTCTTTCCGGCCACTTTTTAGTAGAACTGGTTACCTTTTTGGTCATAACTTGCTAAGTTTTCACTATATTGACTTGATTTCTTTTGCGTTGGATAGCTAACCGTAATGGCCTTAATTAGAAATTTTTTTCTGGTGGATAGTGCAAGAAAATTTTTTTATAATTTTTTCAAAAAAAAGCAAAGGGGGTAGTCCATGGTTTTTTTATGGAGAAAAATATTTTTTTCGCACTATCTGCAAAAAACAAAATTCGAATTAAAGCCAATACGGTTCTCTATCCAACACAGTAGAAATCAAGTCGATATCTAGAAAATAAAACAAGTTATGACCAAAAAGGTAAGCAGTTCTACTACTGCCTCTTTCCGGCCACTTTTTAGTAGAACTGGTTACCTTTTTGGTCATAACTTGCTAAGTTTTCACTATATCGACTTGATTTCTTTTGCGTTGGATAGCTAACCGTAATGGCCTTAATTAGAAATTTTTTTCTGGTGGATAGTGCAAGAAAATTTTTTTATAATTTTTTCAAAAAAAAGCAAAGGGGGTAGTCCATGGTTTTTTTATGGAGAAAAATATTTTTTTCGCACTATCTGCAAAAAACAAAATTCGAATTAAAGCCAATACGGTTCTCTTTCCAACACAGTAGAAATCAAGTCGATATCTAGAAAATAAAACAAGTTATGACCAAAAATGTAAGCAGTTCTACTACTGCCTCTTTCCGGCCACTTTTTAGTAGAACTGGTTACCTTTTTGGTCATAACTTGCTAAGTTTTCACTATATCTACTTGATTTCTTTTGCGTTTGATAGCTAACCGTATTGGCCTTAATTAGAAATTTTTGTCTGGTGGATAGTGCAAGAAAATTTTTTTATAATTTTTTCAAAAAAAAGCAAAGGGGGTAGTCCATGGTTTTTTTATGGAGAAAAATATTTTTTTCGCACTATCTGCAAAAAACAAAATTCGAATTAAAGCCAATACGGTTCTCTTTCCAACACAGTAGAAATCAAGTCGATATCTAGAAAATAAAACAAGTTATGACCAAAAATGTAAGCAGTTCTACTACTGCCTCTTTCCGGCCACTTTTTAGTAGAACTGGTTACCTTTTTGGTCATAACTTGCTAAGTTTTCACTATATCTACTTGATTTCTTTTGCGTTTGATAGCTAACCGTATTGGCCTTAATTAGAAATTTTTGTCTGGTGGATAGTGCAAGAAAATTTTTTTATAATTTTTTCAAAAAAAAGCAAAGGGGGTAGTCCATGGTTTTTTTATGGAGAAAAATATTTTTTTCGCACTATCTGCAAAAAACAAAATTCGAATTAAAGCCAATACGGTTCTCTTTCCAACACAGTAGAAATCAAATCGATATCTAGAAAATAAAACAAGTTATGACCAAAAATGTAAGCAGTTCTACTACTGCCTCTTTCCGGCCACTTTTTAGTAGAACTGGTTACCTTTTTGGTCATAACTTGCTAAGTTTTCACTATATCGACTTGATTTCTTTTGCGTTGGATAGCTAACCGTAATGGCCTTAATTAGAAATTTTTTTCTGGTGGATAGTGCAAGAAAATTTTTTTATAATTTTTTCAAAAAAAAGCAAAGGGGGTAGTCGAATTAAAGCCAATACGGTTCTCTATCCAACACAGTAGAAATCAAGTCGATATCTAGAAAATAAAACAAGTTATGACCAAAAAGGTAAGCAGTTCTACTACTGCCTCTTTCCGGCCACTTTTTAGTAGAACTGGTTACCTTTTTGGTCATAACTTGCTAAGTTTTCACTATATCGACTTGATTTCTTTTGCGTTGGATAGCTAACCGTAATGGCCTTAATTAGAAATTTTTTTCTGGTGGATAGTGCAAGAAAATTTTTTTATAATTTTTTCAAAAAAAAGCAAAGGGGGTAGTCGAATTAAAGCCAATACGGTTCTCTATCCAACACAGTAGAAATCAAGTCGATATCTAGAAAATAAAACAAGTTATGACCAAAAAGGTAAGCAGTTCTACTACTGCCTCTTTCCGGCCACTTTTTAGTAGAACTGGTTACCTTTTTGGTCATAACTTGCTAAGTTTTCACTATATCGACTTGATTTCTTTTGCGTTGGATAGCTAACCGTATTGGCCTTAATTAGAAATTTTTTTCTGGTGGATAGTGCAAGAAAATTTTTTTATAATTTTTTCAAAAAAAAGCAAAGGGGGCCTTAATTAGAAATTTTTTTCTGGTGGATAGTGCAAGAAAATTTTTTTATAATTTTTTCAAAAAAAAGCAAAGGGGGTAGTCCATGGTTTTTTTATGGAGAAAAATATTTTTTTCGCACTATCTGCAAAAAACAAAATTCGAATTAAAGCCAATACGGTTCTCTTTCCAACACAGTAGAAATCAAGTCGATATCTAGAAAATAAAACAAGTTATGACCAAAAAGGTAAGCAGTTCTACTACTGCCTCTTTCCGGCCACTTTTTAGTAGAACTGGTTACCTTTTTGGTCATAACTTGCTAAGTTTTCACTATATCGACTTGATTTCTTTTGCGTTGGATAGCTAACCGTAATGGCCTTAATTAGAAATTTTTTTCTGGTGGATAGTGCAAGAAAATTTTTTTATAATTTTTTCAAAAAAAAGCAAAGGGGGTAGTCGAATTAAAGCCAATACGGTTCTCTATCCAACACAGTAGAAATCAAGTCGATATCTAGAAAATAAAACAAGTTATGACCAAAAAGGTAAGCAGTTCTACTACTGCCTCTTTCCGGCCACTTTTTAGTAGAACTGGTTACCTTTTTGGTCATAACTTGCTAAGTTTTCACTATATCGACTTGATTTCTTTTGCGTTGGATAGCTAACCGTAATGGCCTTAATTAGAAATTTTTTTCTGGTGGATAGTGCAAGAAAATTTTTTTATAATTTTTTCAAAAAAAAGCAAAGGGGGTAGTCGAATTAAAGCCAATACGGTTCTCTATCCAACACAGTAGAAATCAAGTCGATATCTAGAAAATAAAACAAGTTATGACCAAAAAGGTAAGCAGTTCTACTACTGCCTCTTTCCGGCCACTTTTTAGTAGAACTGGTTACCTTTTTGGTCATAACTTGCTAAGTTTTCACTATATCGACTTGATTTCTTTTGCGTTGGATAGCTAACCGTAATGGCCTTAATTAGAAATTTTTTTCTGGTGGATAGTGCAAGAAAATTTTTTTATAATTTTTTCAAAAAAAAGCAAAGGGGGTAGTCGAATTAAAGCCAATACGGTTCTCTATCCAACACAGTAGAAATCAAGTCGATATCTAGAAAATAAAACAAGTTATGACCAAAAAGGTAAGCAGTTCTACTACTGCCTCTTTCCGGCCACTTTTTAGTAGAACTGGTTACCTTTTTGGTCATAACTTGCTAAGTTTTCACTATATCTACTTGATTTCTTTTGCGTTTGATAGCTAACCGTATTGGCCTTAATTAGAAATTTTTGTCTGGTGGATAGTGCAAGAAAATTTTTTTATAATTTTTTCAAAAAAAAGCAAAGGGGGTAGTCCATGGTTTTTTTATGGAGAAAAATATTTTTTTCGCACTATCTGCAAAAAACAAAATTCGAATTAAAGCCAATACGGTTCTCTTTCCAACACAGTAGAAATCAAATCGATATCTAGAAAATAAAACAAGTTATGACCAAAAATGTAAGCAGTTCTACTACTGCCTCTTTCCGGCCACTTTTTAGTAGAACTGGTTACCTTTTTGGTCATAACTTGCTAAGTTTTCACTATATCTACTTGATTTCTTTTGCGTTTGATAGCTAACCGTATTGGCCTTAATTAGAAATTTTTGTCTGGTGGATAGTGCAAGAAAATTTTTTTATAATTTTTTCAAAAAAAAGCAAAGGGGGTAGTCCATGGTTTTTTTATGGAGAAAAATATTTTTTTCGCACTATCTGCAAAAAACAAAATTCGAATTAAAGCCAATACGGTTCTCTATCCAACACAGTAGAAATCAAATCGATATCTAGAAAATAAAACAAGTTATGACCAAAAAGGTAAGCAGTTCTACTACTGCCTCTTTCCGGCCACTTTTTAGTAGAACTGGTTACCTTTTTGGTCATAACTTGCTAAGTTTTCACTATATCGACTTGATTTCTTTTGCGTTGGATAGCTAACCGTAATGGCCTTAATTAGAAATTTTTTTCTGGTGGATAGTGCAAGAAAATTTTTTTATAATTTTTTCAAAAAAAAGCAAAGGGGGTAGTCCATGGTTTTTTTATGGAGAAAAATATTTTTTTCGCACTATCTGCAAAAAACAAAATTCGAATTAAAGCCAATACGGTTCTCTATCCAACACAGTAGAAATCAAGTCGATATCTAGAAAATAAAACAAGTTATGACCAAAAAGGTAAGCAGTTCTACTACTGCCTCTTTCCGGCCACTTTTTAGTAGAACTGGTTACCTTTTTGGTCATAACTTGCTAAGTTTTCACTATATCGACTTGATTTCTTTTGCGTTGGATAGCTAACCGTAATGGCCTTAATTAGAAATTTTTTTCTGGTGGATAGTGCAAGAAAATTTTTTTATAATTTTTTCAAAAAAAAGCAAAGGGGGTAGTCCATGGTTTTTTTATGGAGAAAAATATTTTTTTCGCACTATCTGCAAAAAACAAAATTCGAATTAAAGCCAATACGGTTCTCTTTCCAACACAGTAGAAATCAAGTCGATATCTAGAAAATAAAACAAGTTATGACCAAAAAGGTAAGCAGTTCTACTACTGCCTCTTTCCGGCCACTTTTTAGTAGAACTGGTTACCTTTTTGGTCATAACTTGCTAAGTTTTCACTATATCTACTTGATTTCTTTTGCGTTTGATAGCTAACCGTATTGGCCTTAATTAGAAATTTTTGTCTGGTGGATAGTGCAAGAAAATTTTTTTATAATTTTTTCAAAAAAAAGCAAAGGGGGTAGTCCATGGTTTTTTTATGGAGAAAAATATTTTTTTCGCACTATCTGCAAAAAACAAAATTCGAATTAAAGCCAATACGGTTCTCTATCCAACACAGTAGAAATCAAATCGATATCTAGAAAATAAAACAAGTTATGACCAAAAAGGTAAGCAGTTCTACTACTGCCTCTTTCCGGCCACTTTTTAGTAGAACTGGTTACCTTTTTGGTCATAACTTGCTAAGTTTTCACTATATCGACTTGATTTCTTTTGCGTTGGATAGCTAACCGTAATGGCCTTAATTAGAAATTTTTTTCTGGTGGATAGTGCAAGAAAATTTTTTTATAATTTTTTCAAAAAAAAGCAAAGGGGGTAGTCCATGGTTTTTTTATGGAGAAAAATATTTTTTTCGCACTATCTGCAAAAAACAAAATTCGAATTAAAGCCAATACGGTTCTCTATCCAACACAGTAGAAATCAAGTCGATATCTAGAAAATAAAACAAGTTATGACCAAAAAGGTAAGCAGTTCTACTACTGCCTCTTTCCGGCCACTTTTTAGTAGAACTGGTTACCTTTTTGGTCATAACTTGCTAAGTTTTCACTATATCGACTTGATTTCTTTTGCGTTGGATAGCTAACCGTAATGGCCTTAATTAGAAATTTTTTTCTGGTGGATAGTGCAAGAAAATTTTTTTATAATTTTTTCAAAAAAAAGCAAAGGGGGTAGTCCATGGTTTTTTTATGGAGAAAAATATTTTTTCGCACTATCTGCAAAAAACAAAATTCGAATTAAAGCCAATACGGTTCTCTATCCAACACAGTAGAAATCAAGTCGATATCTAGAAAATAAGACAAGTTATGACCAAAAAGGTAAGCAGTTCTACTACTGCCTCTTTCCGGCCACTTTTTAGTAGAACTGGTTACCTTTTTGGTCATAACTTGCTAAGTTTTCACTATATCGACTTGATTTCTTTTGCGTTGGATAGCTAACCGTAATGGCCTTAATTAGAAATTTTTTTCTGGTGGATAGTGCAAGAAAATTTTTTTATAATTTTTTCAAAAAAAAGCAAAGGGGGTAGTCCATGGTTTTTTTATGGAGAAAAATATTTTTTTCGCACTATCTGCAAAAAACAAAATTCGAATTAAAGCCAATACGGTTCTCTATCCAACACAGTAGAAATCAAGTCGATATCTAGAAAATAAGACAAGTTATGACCAAAAAGGTAAGCAGTTCTACTACTGCCTCTTTCCGGCCACTTTTTAGTAGAACTGGTTACCTTTTTGGTCATAACTTGCTAAGTTTTCACTATATCGACTTGATTTCTTTTGCGTTTGATAGCTAACCGTATTGGCCTTAATTATAAATTTTTTTCTGGTGGATAGTGCAAGAAAATTTTTTTATAATTTTTTCAAAAAAAAGCAAAGGGGGTAGTCCATGGTTTTTTTATGGAGAAAAATAGTTTTTTCGCACTATCTGCAAAAAACAAAATTCGAATTAAAGCCAATACGGTTCTCTATCCAACACAGTAGAAATCAAGTCGATATCTAGAAAATAAGACAAGTTATGACCAAAAAGGTAAGCAGTTCTACTACTGCCTCTTTCCGGCCACTTTTTAGTAGAACTGGTTACCTTTTTGGTCATAACTTGCTAAGTTTTCACTATATCGACTTGATTTCTTTTGCGTTGGATAGCTAACCGTAATGGCCTTAATTAGAAATTTTTTTCTGGTGGATAGTGCAAGAAAATTTTTTTATAATTTTTTCAAAAAAAAGCAAAGGGGGTAGTCCATGGTTTTTTTATGGAGAAAAATATTTTTTTCGCACTATCTGCAAAAAACAAAATTCGAATTAAAGCCAATACGGTTCTCTATCCAACACAGTAGAAATCAAGTCGATATCTAGAAAATAAGACAAGTTATGACCAAAAAGGTAAGCAGTTCTACTACTGCCTCTTTCCGGCCACTTTTTAGGAGAACTGGTTACCTTTTTGGTCATAACTTGCTAAGTTTTCACTATATCGACTTGATTTCTTTTGCGTTGGATAGCTAACCGTAATGGCCTTAATTAGAAATTTTTTTCTGGTGGATAGTGCAAGAAAATTTTTTTATAATTTTTTCAAAAAAAAGCAAAGGGGGTAGTCCATGGTTTTTTTATGGAGAAAAATATTTTTTTCGCACTATCTGCAAAAAACAAAATTCGAATTAAAGCCAATACGGTTCTCTATCCAACACAGTAGAAATCAAGTCGATATCTAGAAAATAAGACAAGTTATGACCAAAAAGGTAAGCAGTTCTACTACTGCCTCTTTCCGGCCACTTTTTAGTAGAACTGGTTACCTTTTTGGTCATAACTTGCTAAGTTTTCACTATATCGACTTGATTTCTTTTGCGTTGGATAGCTAACCGTAATGGCCTTAATTAGAAATTTTTTTCTGGTGGATAGTGCAAGAAAATTTTTTTATAATTTTTTCAAAAAAAAGCAAAGGGGGTAGTCCATGGTTTTTTTATGGAGAAAAATATTTTTTTCGCACTATCTGCAAAAAACAAAATTCGAATTAAAGCCAATACGGTTCTCTATCCAACACAGTAGAAATCAAGTCGATCTCTAGAAAATAAGACAAGTTATGACCAAAAAGGTAAGCAGTTCTACTACTGCCTCTTTCCGGCCACTTTTTAGTAGAACTGGTTACCTTTTTGGTCATAACTTGCTAAGTTTTCACTATATCGACTTGATTTCTTTTGCGTTGGATAGCTAACCGTAATGGCCTTAATTAGAAATTTTTTTCTGGTGGATAGTGCAAGAAAATTTTTTTATAATTTTTTCAAAAAAAAGCAAAGGGGGTAGTCCATGGTTTTTTTATGGAGAAAAATATTTTTTTCGCACTATCTGCAAAAAACAAAATTCGAATTAAAGCCAATACGGTTCTCTATCCAACACAGTAGAAATCAAGTCGATATCTAGAAAATAAGACAAGTTATGACCAAAAAGGTAAGCAGTTCTACTACTGCCTCTTTCCGGCCACTTTTTAGTAGAACTGGTTACCTTTTTGGTCATAACTTGCTAAGTTTTCACTATATCGACTTGATTTCTTTTGCGTTTGATAGCTAACCGTATTGGCCTTAATTATAAATTTTTTTCTGGTGGATAGTGCAAGAAAATTTTTTTATAATTTTTTCAAAAAAAAGCAAAGGGGGTAGTCCATGGTTTTTTTATGGAGAAAAATAGTTTTTTCGCACTATCTGCAAAAAACAAAATTCGAATTAAAGCCAATACGGTTCTCTATCCAACACAGTAGAAATCAAGTCGATATCTAGAAAATAAGACAAGTTATGACCAAAAAGGTAAGCAGTTCTACTACTGCCTCTTTCCGGCCACTTTTTAGTAGAACTGGTTACCTTTTTGGTCATAACTTGCTAAGTTTTCACTATATCGACTTGATTTCTTTTGCGTTGGATAGCTAACCGTAATGGCCTTAATTAGAAATTTTTTTCTGGTGTATAGTGCAAGAAAATTTTTTTATAATTTTTTCAAAAAAAAGCAAAGGGGGTAGTCCATGGTTTTTTTATGGAGAAAAATATTTTTTTCGCACTATCTGCAAAAAACAAAATTCGAATTAAAGCCAATACGGTTCTCTATCCAACACAGTAGAAATCAAATCGATATCTAGAAAATAAAACAAGTTATGACCAAAAAGGTAAGCAGTTCTACTACTGCCTCTTTCCGGCCACTTTTTAGTAGAACTGGTTACCTTTTTGGTCATAACTTGCTAAGTTTTCACTATATCGACTTGATTTCTTTTGCGTTGGATAGCTAACCGTAATGGCCTTAATTATAAATTTTTTTCTGGTGGATAGTGCAAGAAAATTTTTTTATAATTTTTTCAAAAAAAAGCAAAGGGGGTAGTCCATGGTTTTTTTATGGAGAAAAATATTTTTTCGCACTATCTGCAAAAAACAAAATTCGAATTAAAGCCAATACGGTTCTCTATCCAACACAGTAGAAATCAAGTCGATATCTAGAAAATAAGACAAGTTATGACCAAAAAGGTAAGCAGTTCTACTACTGCCTCTTTCCGGCCACTTTTTAGTAGAACTGGTTACCTTTTTGGTCATAACTTGCTAAGTTTTCACTATATCGACTTGATTTCTTTTGCGTTTGATAGCTAACCGTATTGGCCTTAATTATAAATTTTTTTCTGGTGGATAGTGCAAGAAAATTTTTTTATAATTTTTTCAAAAAAAAGCAAAGGGGGTAGTCCATGGTTTTTTTATGGAGAAAAATAGTTTTTTCGCACTATCTGCAAAAAACAAAATTCGAATTAAAGCCAATACGGTTCTCTATCCAACACAGTAGAAATCAAGTCGATATCTAGAAAATAAGACAAGTTATGACCAAAAAGGTAAGCAGTTCTACTACTGCCTCTTTCCGGCCACTTTTTAGTAGAACTGGTTACCTTTTTGGTCATAACTTGCTAAGTTTTCACTATATCGACTTGATTTCTTTTGCGTTGGATAGCTAACCGTAATGGCCTTAATTAGAAATTTTTTTCTGGTGGATAGTGCAAGAAAATTTTTTTATAATTTTTTCAAAAAAAAGCAAAGGGGGTAGTCCATGGTTTTTTTATGGAGAAAAATATTTTTTTCGCACTATCTGCAAAAAACAAAATTCGAATTAAAGCCAATACGGTTCTCTATCCAACACAGTAGAAATCAAGTCGATATCTAGAAAATAAGACAAGTTATGACCAAAAAGGTAAGCAGTTCTACTACTGCCTCTTTCCGGCCACTTTTTAGGAGAACTGGTTACCTTTTTGGTCATAACTTGCTAAGTTTTCACTATATCGACTTGATTTCTTTTGCGTTGGATAGCTAACCGTAATGGCCTTAATTAGAAATTTTTTTCTGGTGGATAGTGCAAGAAAATTTTTTTATAATTTTTTCAAAAAAAAGCAAAGGGGGTAGTCCATGGTTTTTTTATGGAGAAAAATATTTTTTTCGCACTATCTGCAAAAAACAAAATTCGAATTAAAGCCAATACGGTTCTCTATCCAACACAGTAGAAATCAAGTCGATATCTAGAAAATAAGACAAGTTATGACCAAAAAGGTAAGCAGTTCTACTACTGCCTCTTTCCGGCCACTTTTTAGTAGAACTGGTTACCTTTTTGGTCATAACTTGCTAAGTTTTCACTATATCGACTTGATTTCTTTTGCGTTGGATAGCTAACCGTAATGGCCTTAATTAGAAATTTTTTTCTGGTGGATAGTGCAAGAAAATTTTTTTATAATTTTTTCAAAAAAAAGCAAAGGGGGTAGTCCATGGTTTTTTTATGGAGAAAAATATTTTTTTCGCACTATCTGCAAAAAACAAAATTCGAATTAAAGCCAATACGGTTCTCTATCCAACACAGTAGAAATCAAGTCGATATCTAGAAAATAAGACAAGTTATGACCAAAAATGTAAGCAGTTCTACTACTGCCTCTTTCCGGCCACTTTTTAGTAGAACTGGTTACCTTTTTGGTCATAACTTGCTAAGTTTTCACTATATCGACTTGATTTCTTTTGCGTTGGATAGCTAACCGTAATGGCCTTAATTAGAAATTTTTTTCTGGTGGATAGTGCAAGAAAATTTTTTTATAATTTTTTCAAAAAAAAGCAAAGGGGGTAGTCCATGGTTTTTTTATGGAGAAAAATATTTTTTTCGCACTATCTGCAAAAAACAAAATTCGAATTAAAGCCAATACGGTTCTCTATCCAACACAGTAGAAATCAAGTCGATATCTAGAAAATAAGACAAGTTATGACCAAAAAGGTAAGCAGTTCTACTACTGCCTCTTTCCGGCCACTTTTTAGGAGAACTGGTTACCTTTTTGGTCATAACTTGCTAAGTTTTCACTATATCGACTTGATTTCTTTTGCGTTGGCTAGCTAACCGTAATGGCCTTAATTAGAAATTTTTTTCTGGTGGATAGTGCAAGAAAATTTTTTTATAATTTTTTCAAAAAAAAGCAAAGGGGGTAGTCCATGGTTTTTTTATGGAGAAAAATATTTTTTTCGCACTATCTGCAAAAAACAAAATTCGAATTAAAGCCAATACGGTTCTCTATCCAACACAGTAGAAATCAAGTCGATATCTAGAAAATAAGACAAGTTATGACCAAAAAGGTAAGCAGTTCTACTACTGCCTCTTTCCGGCCACTTTTTAGTAGAACTGGTTACCTTTTTGGTCATAACTTGCTAAGTTTTCACTATATCGACTTGATTTCTTTTGCGTTGGATAGCTAACCGTAATGGCCTTAATTATAAATTTTTTTCTGGTGGATAGTGCAAGAAAATTTTTTTATAATTTTTTCAAAAAAAAGCAAAGGGGGTAGTCCATGGTTTTTTTATGGAGAAAAATATTTTTTCGCACTATCTGCAAAAAACAAAATTCGAATTAAAGCCAATACGGTTCTCTATCCAACACAGTAGAAATCAAGTCGATATCTAGAAAATAAGACAAGTTATGACCAAAAAGGTAAGCAGTTCTACTACTGCCTCTTTCCGGCCACTTTTTAGGAGAACTGGTTACCTTTTTGGTCATAACTTGCTAAGTTTTCACTATATCGACTTGATTTCTTTTGCGTTGGATAGCTAACCGTAATGGCCTTAATTAGAAATTTTTTTCTGGTGGATAGTGCAAGAAAATTTTTTTATAATTTTTTCAAAAAAAAGCAAAGGGGGTAGTCCATGGTTTTTTTATGGAGAAAAATATTTTTTTCGCACTATCTGCAAAAAACAAAATTCGAATTAAAGCCAATACGGTTCTCTATCCAACACAGTAGAAATCAAGTCGATATCTAGAAAATAAGACAAGTTATGACCAAAAAGGTAAGCAGTTCTACTACTGCCTCTTTCCGGCCACTTTTTAGTAGAACTGGTTACCTTTTTGGTCATAACTTGCTAAGTTTTCACTATATCGACTTGATTTCTTTTGCGTTGGATAGCTAACCGTAATGGCCTTAATTAGAAATTTTTTTCTGGTGGATAGTGCAAGAAAATTTTTTTATAATTTTTTCAAAAAAAAGCAAAGGGGGTAGTCCATGGTTTTTTTATGGAGAAAAATATTTTTTTCGCACTATCTGCAAAAAACAAAATTCGAATTAAAGCCAATACGGTTCTCTATCCAACACAGTAGAAATCAAGTCGATATCTAGAAAATAAGACAAGTTATGACCAAAAAGGTAAGCAGTTCTACTACTGCCTCTTTCCGGCCACTTTTTAGTAGAACTGGTTACCTTTTTGGTCATAACTTGCTAAGTTTTCACTATATCGACTTGATTTCTTTTGCGTTGGATAGCTAACCGTAATGGCCTTAATTAGAAATTTTTTTCTGGTGGATAGTGCAAGAAAATTTTTTTATAATTTTTTCAAAAAAAAGCAAAGGGGGTAGTCCATGGTTTTTTTATGGAGAAAAATATTTTTTTCGCACTATCTGCAAAAAACAAAATTCGAATTAAAGCCAATACGGTTCTCTATCCAACACAGTAGAAATCAAGTCGATATCTAGAAAATAAGACAAGTTATGACCAAAAAGGTAAGCAGTTCTACTACTGCCTCTTTCCGGCCACTTTTTAGGAGAACTGGTTACCTTTTTGGTCATAACTTGCTAAGTTTTCACTATATCGACTTGATTTCTTTTGCGTTGGATAGCTAACCGTAATGGCCTTAATTAGAAATTTTTTTCTGGTGGATAGTGCAAGAAAATTTTTTTATAATTTTTTCAAAAAAAAGCAAAGGGGGTAGTCCATGGTTTTTTTATGGAGAAAAATATTTTTTTCGCACTATCTGCAAAAAACAAAATTCGAATTAAAGCCAATACGGTTCTCTATCCAACACAGTAGAAATCAAGTCGATATCTAGAAAATAAGACAAGTTATGACCAAAAAGGTAAGCAGTTCTACTACTGCCTCTTTCCGGCCACTTTTTAGTAGAACTGGTTACCTTTTTGGTCATAACTTGCTAAGTTTTCACTATATCGACTTGATTTCTTTTGCGTTGGATAGCTAACCGTAATGGCCTTAATTAGAAATTTTTTTCTGGTGGATAGTGCAAGAAAATTTTTTTATAATTTTTTCAAAAAAAAGCAAAGGGGGTAGTCCATGGTTTTTTTATGGAGAAAAATATTTTTTTCGCACTATCTGCAAAAAACAAAATTCGAATTAAAGCCAATACGGTTCTCTATCCAACACAGTAGAAATCAAGTCGATATCTAGAAAATAAGACAAGTTATGACCAAAAAGGTAAGCAGTTCTACTACTGCCTCTTTCCGGCCACTTTTTAGGAGAACTGGTTACCTTTTTGGTCATAACTTGCTAAGTTTTCACTATATCGACTTGATTTCTTTTGCGTTGGATAGCTAACCGTAATGGCCTTAATTAGAAATTTTTTTCTGGTGGATAGTGCAAGAAAATTTTTTTATAATTTTTTCAAAAAAAAGCAAAGGGGGTAGTCCATGGTTTTTTTATGGAGAAAAATATTTTTTTCGCACTATCTGCAAAAAACAAAATTCGAATTAAAGCCAATACGGTTCTCTATCCAACACAGTAGAAATCAAGTCGATATCTAGAAAATAAGACAAGTTATGACCAAAAAGGTAAGCAGTTCTACTACTGCCTCTTTCCGGCCACTTTTTAGGAGAACTGGTTACCTTTTTGGTCATAACTTGCTAAGTTTTCACTATATCGACTTGATTTCTTTTGCGTTGGATAGCTAACCGTAATGGCCTTAATTAGAAATTTTTTTCTGGTGGATAGTGCAAGAAAATTTTTTATAATTTTTTCAAAAAAAAGCAAAGGGGGTAGTCCATGGTTTTTTTATGGAGAAAAATATTTTTTTCGCACTATCTGCAAAAAACAAAATTCGAATTAAAGCCAATACGGTTCTCTATCCAACACAGTAGAAATCAAGTCGATATCTAGAAAATAAGACAAGTTATGACCAAAAAGGTAAGCAGTTCTACTACTGCCTCTTTCCGGCCACTTTTTAGGAGAACTGGTTACCTTTTTGGTCATAACTTGCTAAGTTTTCACTATATCGACTTGATTTCTTTTGCGTTGGATAGCTAACCGTAATGGCCTTAATTAGAAATTTTTTTCTGGTGGATAGTGCAAGAAATTTTTTTATAATTTTTTCAAAAAAAGCAAAGGGGGTAGTCCATGGTTTTTTTATGGAGAAAAATATTTTTTTCGCACTATCTGCAAAAAACAAAATTCGAATTAAAGCCAATACGGTTCTCTATCCAACACAGTAGAAATCAAGTCGATATCTAGAAATAAGACAAGTTATGACCAAAAAGGTAAGCAGTTCTACTACTGCCTCTTTCCGGCCACTTTTTAGTAGAACTGGTTACCTTTTTGGTCATAACTTGCTAAGTTTTCACTATATCGACTTGATTTCTTTTGCGTTGGATAGCTAACCGTAATGGCCTTAATTAGAAATTTTTTTCTGGTGGATAGTGCAAGAAAATTTTTTTATAATTTTTTCAAAAAAAGCAAAGGGGGTAGTCCATGGTTTTTTTATGGAGAAAAATATTTTTTTTCGCACTATCTGCAAAAAACAAAATTCGAATTAAAGCCAATACGGTTCTCTATCCAACACAGTAGAAATCAAGTCGATATCTAGAAAATAAGACAAGTTATGACCAAAAAGGTAAGCAGTTCTACTACTGCCTCTTTCCGGCCACTTTTTAGGAGAACTGGTTACCTTTTTGGTCATAACTTGCTAAGTTTTCACTATATCGACTTGATTTCTTTTGCGTTGGATAGCTAACCGTAATGGCCTTAATTAGAAATTTTTTTCTGGTGGATAGTGCAAGAAAATTTTTTTATAATTTTTTCAAAAAAAAGCAAAGGGGGTAGTCCATGGTTTTTTTATGGAGAAAAATATTTTTTTCGCACTATCTGCAAAAAACAAAATTCGAATTAAAGCCAATACGGTTCTCTATCCAACACAGTAGAAATCAAGTCGATATCTAGAAATAAGACAAGTTATGACCAAAAAGGTAAGCAGTTCTACTACTGCCTCTTTCCGGCCACTTTTTAGTAGAACTGGTTACCTTTTTGGTCATAACTTGCTAAGTTTTCACTATATCGACTTGATTTCTTTTGCGTTGGATAGCTAACCGTAATGGCCTTAATTAGAAATTTTTTTCTGGTGGATAGTGCAAGAAAATTTTTTTATAATTTTTTCAAAAAAAAGCAAAGGGGGTAGTCCATGGTTTTTTTATGGAGAAAAATATTTTTTTCGCACTATCTGCAAAAAACAAAATTCGAATTAAAGCCAATACGGTTCTCTATCAGAAAATCAAGTCGATATCTAGAAAATAAGACAAGTTATGACCAAAAAGGTAAGCAGTTCTACTACTGCCTCTTTCCGGCCACTTTTTAGGAGAACTGGTTACCTTTTTGGTCATAACTTGCTAAGTTTTCACTATATCGACTTGATTTCTTTTTGCGTTGGATAGCTAACCGTAATGGCCTTAATTAGAAATTTTTTTTCTGGTGGATAGTGCAAGAAAATTTTTTTTATAATTTTTTCAAAAAAAAGCAAAGGGGGTAGTCCATGGTTTTTTTATGGAGAAAAATATTTTTTTCGCACTATCTGCAAAAAACAAAAATTCGAATTAAAGCCAATACGGTTCTCTATCCAACACAGTAGAAATCAAGTCGATATCTAGAAAATAAGACAAGTTATGACCAAAAAGGTAAGCAGTTCTACTACTGCCTCTTTCCGGCCACTTTTTAGGAGAACTGGTTACCTTTTTGGTCATAACTTGCTAAGTTTTCACTATATCGACTTGATTTCTTTTGCGTTGGATAGCTAACCGTAATGGCCTTAATTAGAAATTTTTTTTCTGGTGGATAGTGCAAGAAAATTTTTTTATAATTTTTTCAAAAAAAAGCAAAGGGGGTAGTCCATGGTTTTTTTATGGAGAAAAATATTTTTTTCGCACTATCTGCAAAAAACAAAATTCGAATTAAAGCCAATACGGTTCTCTATCCAACACAGTAGAAATCAAGTCGATATCTAGAAAATAAGACAAGTTATGACCAAAAAGGTAAGCAGTTCTACTACTGCCTCTTTCCGGCCACTTTTTAGGAGAACTGGTTACCTTTTTGGTCATAACTTGCTAAGTTTTCACTATATCGACTTGATTTCTTTTGCGTTGGATAGCTAACCGTAATGGCCTTAATTAGAAATTTTTTTCTGGTGGATAGTGCAAGAAAATTTTTTTATAATTTTTTCAAAAAAAAGCAAAGGGGGTAGTCCATGGTTTTTTTATGGAGAAAAATATTTTTTTTCGCACTATCTGCAAAAAAACAAAATTCGAATTAAAGCCAATACGGTTCTCTATCCAACACAGTAGAAATCAAGTCGATATCTAGAAAATAAGACAAGTTATGACCAAAAAGGTAAGCAGTTCTACTACTGCCTCTTTCCGGCCACTTTTTAGTAGAACTGGTTACCTTTTTGGTCATAACTTGCTAAGTTTTCACTATATCGACTTGATTTCTTTTGCGTTGGATAGCTAACCGTAATGGCCTTAATTAGAAATTTTTTTCTGGTGGATAGTGCAAGAAAATTTTTTTATAATTTTTTCAAAAAAAAGCAAAGGGGGTAGTCCATGGTTTTTTTATGGAGAAAAATATTTTTTTCGCACTATCTGCAAAAAACAAAATTCGAATTAAAGCCAATACGGTTCTCTATCCAACACAGTAGAAATCAAGTCGATATCTAGAAAATAAGACAAGTTATGACCAAAAAGGTAAGCAGTTCTACTACTGCCTCTTTCCGGCCACTTTTTAGGAGAACTGGTTACCTTTTTGGTCATAACTTGCTAAGTTTTCACTATATCGACTTGATTTCTTTTGCGTTGGATAGCTAACCGTAATGGCCTTAATTAGAAATTTTTTTCTGGTGGATAGTGCAAGAAAATTTTTTTATAATTTTTTCAAAAAAAAGCAAAGGGGGTAGTCCATGGTTTTTTTATGGAGAAAAATATTTTTTTCGCACTATCTGCAAAAAACAAAATTCGAATTAAAGCCAATACGGTTCTCTATCCAACACAGTAGAAATCAAGTCGATATCTAGAAAATAAGACAAGTTATGACCAAAAAGGTAAGCAGTTCTACTACTGCCTCTTTCCGGCCACTTTTTAGTAGAACTGGTTACCTTTTTGGTCATAACTTGCTAAGTTTTCACTATATCGACTTGATTTCTTTTGCGTTGGATAGCTAACCGTAATGGCCTTAATTAGAAATTTTTTTCTGGTGGATAGTGCAAGAAAATTTTTTTATAATTTTTTCAAAAAAAAGCAAAGGGGGTAGTCCATGGTTTTTTTATGGAGAAAAATATTTTTTTCGCACTATCTGCAAAAAACAAAATTCGAATTAAAGCCAATACGGTTCTCTATCCAACACAGTAGAAATCAAGTCGATATCTAGAAAATAAGACAAGTTATGACCAAAAAGGTAAGCAGTTCTACTACTGCCTCTTTCCGGCCACTTTTTAGTAGAACTGGTTACCTTTTTGGTCATAACTTGCTAAGTTTTCACTATATCGACTTGATTTCTTTTGCGTTTGATAGCTAACCGTATTGGCCTTAATTATAAATTTTTTTCTGGTGGATAGTGCAAGAAAATTTTTTTATAATTTTTTCAAAAAAAAGCAAAGGGGGTAGTCCATGGTTTTTTTATGGAGAAAAATAGTTTTTTCGCACTATCTGCAAAAAAAAAAATTCGAATTAAAGCCAATACGGTTCTCTATCCAACACAGTAGAAATCAAGTCGATATCTAGAAAATAAGACAAGTTATGACCAAAAAGGTAAGCAGTTCTACTACTGCCTCTTTCCGGCCACTTTTTAGTAGAACTGGTTACCTTTTTGGTCATAACTTGCTAAGTTTTCACTATATCGACTTGATTTCTTTTGCGTTGGATAGCTAACCGTAATGGCCTTAATTAGAAATTTTTTTCTGGTGGATAGTGCAAGAAAATTTTTTTATAATTTTTTCAAAAAAAAGCAAAGGGGGTAGTCCATGGTTTTTTTATGGAGAAAAATATTTTTTTCGCACTATCTGCAAAAAACAAAATTCGAATTAAAGCCAATACGGTTCTCTATCCAACACAGTAGAAATCAAGTCGATATCTAGAAAATAAAACAAGTTATGACCAAAAAGGTAAGCAGTTCTACTACTGCCTCTTTCCGGCCACTTTTTAGTAGAACTGGTTACCTTTTTGGTCATAACTTGCTAAGTTTTCACTATATCGACTTGATTTCTTTTGCGTTGGATAGCTAACCGTAATGGCCTTAATTAGAAATTTTTTTCTGGTGGATAGTGCAAGAAAATTTTTTTATAATTTTTTCAAAAAAAAGCAAAGGGGGTAGTCCATGGTTTTTTTATGGAGAAAAATATTTTTTTCGCACTATCTGCAAAAAACAAAATTCGAATTAAAGCCAATACGGTTCTCTATCCAACACAGTAGAAATCAAGTCGATATCTAGAAAATAAAACAAGTTATGACCAAAAAGGTAAGCAGTTCTACTACTGCCTCTTTCCGGCCACTTTTTAGTAGAACTGGTTACCTTTTTGGTCATAACTTGCTAAGTTTTCACTATATCGACTTGATTTCTTTTGCGTTGGATAGCTAACCGTAATGGCCTTAATTAGAAATTTTTTTCTGGTGGATAGTGCAAGAAAATTTTTTTATAATTTTTTCAAAAAAAAGCAAAGGGGGTAGTCCATGGTTTTTTTATGGAGAAAAATATTTTTTTCGCACTATCTGCAAAAAACAAAATTCGAATTAAAGCCAATACGGTTCTCTATCCAACACAGTAGAAATCAAGTCGATATCTAGAAAATAAAACAAGTTATGACCAAAAAGGTAATCAGTTCTACTACTGCCTCTTTCCGGCCACTTTTTAGTAGAACTGGTTACCTTTTTGGTCATAACTTGCTAAGTTTTCACTATATCGACTTGATTTCTTTTGCGTTGGATAGCTAACCGTAATGGCCTTAATTAGAAATTTTTTTCTGGTGGATAGTGCAAGAAAATTTTTTTATAATTTTTTCAAAAAAAAGCAAAGGGGGTAGTCCATGGTTTTTTTATGGAGAAAAATATTTTTTTCGCACTATCTGCAAAAAACAAAATTCGAATTAAAGCCAATACGGTTCTCTATCCAACACAGTAGAAATCAAGTCGATATCTAGAAAATAAAACAAGTTATGACCAAAAAGGTAAGCAGTTCTACTACTGCCTCTTTCCGGCCACTTTTTAGTAGAACTGGTTACCTTTTTGGTCATAACTTGCTAAGTTTTCACTATATCGACTTGATTTCTTTTGCGTTGGATAGCTAACCGTAATGGCCTTAATTAGAAATTTTTTTCTGGTGGATAGTGCAAGAAAATTTTTTTATAATTTTTTCAAAAAAAAGCAAAGGGGGTAGTCCATGGTTTTTTTATGGAGAAAAATATTTTTTTCGCACTATCTGCAAAAAACAAAATTCGAATTAAAGCCAATACGGTTCTCTATCCAACACAGTAGAAATCAAGTCGATATCTAGAAAATAAAACAAGTTATGACCAAAAAGGTAAGCAGTTCTACTACTGCCTCTTTCCGGCCACTTTTTAGTAGAACTGGTTACCTTTTTGGTCATAACTTGCTAAGTTTTCACTATATCGACTTGATTTCTTTTGCGTTGGATAGCTAACCGTAATGGCCTTAATTAGAAATTTTTTTCTGGTGGATAGTGCAAGAAAATTTTTTTATAATTTTTTCAAAAAAAAGCAAAGGGGGTAGTCCATGGTTTTTTTATGGAGAAAAATATTTTTTTCGCACTATCTGCAAAAAACAAAATTCGAATTAAAGCCAATACGGTTCTCTATCCAACACAGTAGAAATCAAGTCGATATCTAGAAAATAAAACAAGTTATGACCAAAAAGGTAAGCAGTTCTACTACTGCCTCTTTCCGGCCACTTTTTAGTAGAACTGGTTACCTTTTTGGCCATAACTTGCTAAGTTTTCACTATATCGACTTGATTTCTTTTGCGTTGGATAGCTAACCGTAATGGCCTTAATTAGAAATTTTTTTCTGGTGGATAGTGCAAGAAAATTTTTTTATAATTTTTTCAAAAAAAAGCAAAGGGGGTAGTCCATGGTTTTTTTATGGAGAAAAATATTTTTTTCGCACTATCTGCAAAAAACAAAATTCGAATTAAAGCCAATACGGTTCTCTATCCAACACAGTAGAAATCAAGTCGATATCTAGAAAATAAAACAAGTTATGACCAAAAAGGTAAGCAGTTCTACTACTGCCTCTTTCCGGCCACTTTTTAGTAGAACTGGTTACCTTTTTGGTCATAACTTGCTAAGTTTTCACTATATCGACTTGATTTCTTTTGCGTTGGATAGCTAACCGTAATGGCCTTAATTAGAAATTTTTTTCTGGTGGATAGTGCAAGAAAATTTTTTTATAATTTTTTCAAAAAAAAGCAAAGGGGGTAGTCCATGGTTTTTTTATGGAGAAAAATATTTTTTTCGCACTATCTGCAAAAAACAAAATTCGAATTAAAGCCAATACGGTTCTCTATCCAACACAGTAGAAATCAAGTCGATATCTAGAAAATAAAACAAGTTATGACCAAAAAGGTAAGCAGTTCTACTACTGCCTCTTTCCGGCCACTTTTTAGTAGAACTGGTTACCTTTTTGGTCATAACTTGCTAAGTTTTCACTATATCGACTTGATTTCTTTTGCGTTGGATAGCTAACCGTAATGGCCTTAATTAGAAATTTTTTTCTGGTGGATAGTGCAAGAAAATTTTTTTATAATTTTTTCAAAAAAAAGCAAAGGGGGTAGTCCATGGTTTTTTTATGGAGAAAAATATTTTTTTCGCACTATCTGCAAAAAACAAAATTCGAATTAAAGCCAATACGGTTCTCTATCCAACACAGTAGAAATCAAGTCGATATCTAGAAAATAAAACAAGTTATGACCAAAAAGGTAAGCAGTTCTACTACTGCCTCTTTCCGGCCACTTTTTAGTAGAACTGGTTACCTTTTTGGTCATAACTTGCTAAGTTTTCACTATATCGACTTGATTTCTTTTGCGTTGGATAGCTAACCGTAATGGCCTTAATTAGAAATTTTTTTCTGGTGGATAGTGCAAGAAAATTTTTTTATAATTTTTTCAAAAAAAAGCAAAGGGGGTAGTCCATGGTTTTTTTATGGAGAAAAATATTTTTTTCGCACTATCTGCAAAAAACAAAATTCGAATTAAAGCCAATACGGTTCTCTATCCAACACAGTAGAAATCAAGTCGATATCTAGAAAATAAAACAAGTTATGATCAAAAAGGTAAGCAGTTCTACTACTGCCTCTTTCCGGCCACTTTTTAGTAGAACTGGTTACCTTTTTGGTCATAACTTGCTAAGTTTTCACTATATCGACTTGATTTCTTTTGCGTTGGCTAGCTAACCGTAATGGCCTTAATTAGAAATTTTTTTCTGGTGGATAGTGCAAGAAAATTTTTTTATAATTTTTTCAAAAAAAAGCAAAGGGGGTAGTCCATGGTTTTTTTATGGAGAAAAATATTTTTTTCGCACTATCTGCAAAAAACAAAATTCGAATTAAAGCCAATACGGTTCTCTATCCAACACAGTAGAAATCAAGTCGATATCTAGAAAATAAAACAAGTTATGACCAAAAAGGTAAGCAGTTCTACTACTGCCTCTTTCCGGCCACTTTTTAGTAGAACTGGTTACCTTTTTGGTCATAACTTGCTAAGTTTTCACTATATCGACTTGATTTCTTTTGCGTTGGATAGCTAACCGTAATGGCCTTAATTAGAAATTTTTTTCTGGTGGATAGTGCAAGAAAATTTTTTTATAATTTTTTCAAAAAAAAGCAAAGGGGGTAGTCCATGGTTTTTTTATGGAGAAAAATATTTTTTTCGCACTATCTGCAAAAAACAAAATTCGAATTAAAGCCAATACGGTTCTCTATCCAACACAGTAGAAATCAAGTCGATATCTAGAAAATAAAACAAGTTATGATCAAAAAGGTAAGCAGTTCTACTACTGCCTCTTTCCGGCCACTTTTTAGTAGAACTGGTTACCTTTTTGGTCATAACTTGCTAAGTTTTCACTATATCGACTTGATTTCTTTTGCGTTGGCTAGCTAACCGTAATGGCCTTAATTAGAAATTTTTTTCTGGTGGATAGTGCAAGAAAATTTTTTTATAATTTTTTCAAAAAAAAGCAAAGGGGGTAGTCCATGGTTTTTTTATGGAGAAAAATATTTTTTTCGCACTATCTGCAAAAAACAAAATTCGAATTAAAGCCAATACGGTTCTCTATCCAAAACAGTAGAAATCAAGTCGATATCTAGAAAATAAAACAAGTTATGACCAAAAAGGTAAGCAGTTCTACTACTGCCTCTTTCCGGCCACTTTTTAGTAGAACTGGTTACCTTTTTGGTCATAACTTGCTAAGTTTTCACTATATCGACTTGATTTCTTTTGCGTTGGATAGCTAACCGTAATGGCCTTAATTAGAAATTTTTTTCTGGTGGATAGTGCAAGAAAATTTTTTTATAATTTTTTCAAAAAAAAGCAAAGGGGGTAGTCCATGGTTTTTTTATGGAGAAAAATATTTTTTTCGCACTATCTGCAAAAAACAAAATTCGAATTAAAGCCAATACGGTTCTCTATCCAACACAGTAGAAATCAAGTCGATATCTAGAAAATAAAACAAGTTATGACCAAAAAGGTAAGCAGTTCTACTACTGCCTCTTTCCGGCCACTTTTTAGTAGAACTGGTTACCTTTTTGGTCATAACTTGCTAAGTTTTCACTATATCGACTTGATTTCTTTTGCGTTGGATAGCTAACCGTAATGGCCTTAATTAGAAATTTTTTTCTGGTGGATAGTGCAAGAAAATTTTTTTATAATTTTTTAAAAAAAAAGCAAAGGGGGTAGTCCATGGTTTTTTTATGGAGAAAAATATTTTTTTCGCACTATCTGCAAAAAACAAAATTCGAATTAAAGCCAATACGGTTCTCTATCCAACACAGTAGAAATCAAATCGATATCTAGAAAATAAAACAAGTTATGACCAAAAAGGTAAGCAGTTCTACTACTGCCTCTTTCCGGCCACTTTTTAGTAGAACTGGTTACCTTTTTGGTCATAACTTGCTAAGTTTTCACTATATCGACTTGATTTCTTTTGCGTTGGATAGCTAACCGTAATGGCCTTAATTAGAAATTTTTTTCTGGTGGATAGTGCAAGAAAATTTTTTTATAATTTTTTCAAAAAAAAGCAAAGGGGGTAGTCCATGGTTTTTTTTATGGAGAAAAATATTTTTTTCGCACTATCTGCAAAAAACAAAATTCGAATTAAAGCCAATACGGTTCTCTATCCAACACAGTAGAAATCAAGTCGATATCTAGAAAATAAAACAAGTTATGACCAAAAAGGTAAGCAGTTCTACTACTGCCTCTTTCCGGCCACTTTTTAGTAGAACTGGTTACCTTTTTGGTCATAACTTGCTAAGTTTTCACTATATCGACTTGATTTCTTTTGCGTTGGATAGCTAACCGTAATGGCCTTAATTAGAAATTTTTTTCTGGTGGATAGTGCAAGAAAATTTTTTTATAATTTTTTCAAAAAAAAGCAAAGGGGGTAGTCCATGGTTTTTTTATGGAGAAAAATATTTTTTTCGCACTATCTGCAAAAAACAAAATTCGAATTAAAGCCAATACGGTTCTCTATCCAACACAGTAGAAATCAAGTCGATATCTAGAAAATAAAACAAGTTATGACCAAAAAGGTAAGCAGTTCTACTACTGCCTCTTTCCGGCCACTTTTTAGTAGAACTGGTTACCTTTTTGGTCATAACTTGCTAAGTTTTCACTATATCGACTTGATTTCTTTTGCGTTGGATAGCTAACCGTAATGGCCTTAATTAGAAATTTTTTTCTGGTGGATAGTGCAAGAAAATTTTTTTATAATTTTTTCAAAAAAAAGCAAAGGGGGTAGTCCATGGTTTTTTTATGGAGAAAAATATTTTTTTCGCACTATCTGCAAAAAACAAAATTCGAATTAAAGCCAATACGGTTCTCTATCCAACACAGTAGAAATCAAGTCGATATCTAGAAAATAAAACAAGTTATGACCAAAAAGGTAAGCAGTTCTACTACTGCCTCTTTCCGGCCACTTTTTAGTAGAACTGGTTACCTTTTTGGTCATAACTTGCTAAGTTTTCACTATATCGACTTGATTTCTTTTGCGTTGGATAGCTAACCGTAATGGCCTTAATTAGAAATTTTTTTCTGGTGGATAGTGCAAGAAAATTTTTTTATAATTTTTTCAAAAAAAAGCAAAGGGGGTAGTCCATGGTTTTTTTATGGAGAAAAATATTTTTTTCGCACTATCTGCAAAAAACAAAATTCGAATTAAAGCCAATACGGTTCTCTATCCAACACAGTAGAAATCAAGTCGATATCTAGAAAATAAAACAAGTTATGACCAAAAAGGTAAGCAGTTCTACTACTGCCTCTTTCCGGCCACTTTTTAGTAGAACTGGTTACCTTTTTGGTCATAACTTGCTAAGTTTTCACTATATCGACTTTATTTCTTTTGCGTTGGATAGCTAACCGTAATGGCCTTAATTAGAAATTTTTTTCTGGTGGATAGTGCAAGAAAATTTTTTTATAATTTTTTCAAAAAAAAGCAAAGGGGGTAGTCCATGGTTTTTTTATGGAGAAAAATATTTTTTTCGCACTATCTGCAAAAAACAAAATTCGAATTAAAGCCAATACGGTTCTCTATCCAACACAGTAGAAATCAAGTCGATATCTAGAAAATAAAACAAGTTATGACCAAAAAGGTAAGCAGTTCTACTACTGCCTCTTTCCGGCCACTTTTTAGTAGAACTGGTTACCTTTTTGGTCATAACTTGCTAAGTTTTCACTATATCGACTTGATTTCTTTTGCGTTGGATAGCTAACCGTAATGGCCTTAATTAGAAATTTTTTTCTGGTGGATAGTGCAAGAAAATTTTTTTATAATTTTTTCAAAAAAAAGCAAAGGGGGTAGTCCATGGTTTTTTTATGGAGAAAAATATTTTTTTCGCACTATCTGCAAAAAACAAAATTCGAATTAAAGCCAATACGGTTCTCTATCCAACACAGTAGAAATCAAGTCGATATCTAGAAAATAAAACAAGTTATGACCAAAAAGGTAATCAGTTCTACTACTGCCTCTTTCCGGCCACTTTTTAGTAGAACTGGTTACCTTTTTGGTCATAACTTGCTAAGTTTTCACTATATCGACTTGATTTCTTTTGCGTTGGATAGCTAACCGTAATGGCCTTAATGAGAAATTTTTTTCTGGTGGATAGTGCAAGAAAATTTTTTTATAATTTTTTCAAAAAAAAGCAAAGGGGGTAGTCCATGGTTTTTTTATGGAGAAAAATATTTTTTTCGCACTATCTGCAAAAAACAAAATTCGAATTAAAGCCAATACGGTTCTCTATCCAACACAGTAGAAATCAAATCGATATCTAGAAAATAAAACAAGTTATGACCAAAAAGGTAAGCAGTTCTACTAATGCCTCTTTCCGGCCACTTTTTAGTAGAACTGGTTACCTTTTTGGTCATAACTTGCTAAGTTTTCACTATATCGACTTGATTTCTTTTGCGTTGGATAGCTAACCGTAATGGCCTTAATTTATAATTTTTTTCTGGTGGATAGTGCAAGAAAATTTTTTTATAATTTTTTCAAAAAAAAGCAAAGGGGGTAGTCCATGGTTTTTTTATGGAGAAAAATATTTTTTTCGCACTATCTCCAAAAAACAAAATTCGAATTAAAGCCAATACGGTTCTCTATCCAACACAGTAGAAATCAAGTCGATATCTAGAAAATAAAACAAGTTATAACCAAAAAGGTAAGCAGTTCTACTACTGCCTCTTTCCGGCCACTTTTTAGTAGAACTGGTTACCTTTTTGGTCATAACTTGCTAAGTTTTCACTATATCGACTTGATTTCTTTTGCGTTGGATAGCTAATCGTAATGGCCTTAATTAGAAATTTTTTTCTGGTGGATAGTGCAAGAAAATTTTTTTATAATTTTTTCAAAAAAAAGCAAAGGGGGTAGTCCATGGTTTTTTTAAGGAGAAAAATATTTTTTTCGCACTATCTGCAAAAAACAAAATTCGAATTAAAGCCAATACGGTTCTCTATCCAACACAGTAGAAATCAAGTCGATATCTAGAAAATAAAACAAGTTATGACCAAAAAGGTAAGCAGTTCTACTACTGCCTCTTTCCGGCCACTTTTTAGTAGAACTGGTTACCTTTTTGGTCATAACTTGCTAAGTTTTCACTATATCGACTTGATTTCTTTTGCGTTGGATACCTAATCGTAATGGCCTTAATTAGAAATTTTTTTCTGGTGGATAGTGCAAGAAAATTTTTTTATAATTTTTTCAAAAAAAAGCAAAGGGGGTAGTCCATGGTTTTTTTAAGGAGAAAAATATTTTTTTCGCACTATCTGCAAAAAACAAAATTCGAATTAAAGCCAATACGGTTCTCTATCCAACACAGTAGAAATCAAGTCGATATCTAGAAAATAAAACAAGTTATGACCAAAAAGGTAAGCAGTTCTACTACTGCCTCTTTCCGGCCACTTTTTAGTAGAACTGGTTACCTTTTTGGTCATAACTTGCTAAGTTTTCACTATATCGACTTGATTTCTTTTGCGTTGGATAGCTAATCGTAATGGCCTTAATTAGAAATTTTTTTCTGGTGGATAGTGCAAGAAAATTTTTTTATAATTTTTTCAAAAAAAAGCAAAGGGGGTAGTCCATGGTTTTTTTAAGGAGAAAAATATTTTTTTCGCACTATCTGCAAAAAACAAAATTCGAATTAAAGCCAATACGGTTCTCTATCCAACACAGTAGAAATCAAGTCGATATCTAGAAAATAAAACAAGTTATGACCAAAAAGGTAAGCAGTTCTACTACTGCCTCTTTCCGGCCACTTTTTAGTAGAACTGGTTACCTTTTTGGTCATAACTTGCTAAGTTTTCACTATATCGACTTGATTTCTTTTGCGTTGGATAGCTAATCGTAATGGCCTTAATTAGAAATTTTTTTCTGGTGGATAGTGCAAGAAAATTTTTTTATAATTTTTTCAAAAAAAAGCAAAGGAGGTAGTCCATGGTTTTTTTATGGAGAAAAATATTTTTTTCGCACTATCTGCAAAAAACAAAATTCGAATTAAAGCCAATACGGTTCTCTATCCAACACAGTAGAAATCAAGTCGATATCTAGAAAATAAAACAAGTTATAACCAAAAAGGTAAGCAGTTCTACTACTGCCTCTTTCCGGCCACTTTTTAGTAGAACTGGTTACCTTTTTGGTCATAACTTGCTAAGTTTTCACTATATCGACTTGATTTCTTTTGCGTTGGATAGCTAATCGTAATGGCCTTAATTAGAAATTTTTTTCTGGTGGATAGTGCAAGAAAATTTTTTTATAATTTTTTCAAAAAAAAGCAAAGGGGGTAGTCCATGGTTTTTTTATGGAGAAAAATATTTTTTTCGCACTATCTGCAAAAAACAAAATTCGAATTAAAGCCAATACGGTTCTCTATCCAACACAGTAGAAATCAAGTCGATATCTAGAAAATAAAACAAGTTATAACCAAAAAGGTAAGCAGTTCTACTACTGCCTCTTTCCGGCCACTTTTTAGTAGAACTGGTTACCTTTTTGGTCATAACTTGCTAAGTTTTCACTATATCGACTTGATTTCTTTTGCGTTGGATAGCTAATCGTAATGGCCTTAATTAGAAATTTTTTTCTGGTGGATAGTGCAAGAAAATTTTTTTATAATTTTTTCAAAAAAAAGCAAAGGGGGTAGTCCATGGTTTTTTTAAGGAGAAAAATATTTTTTTCGCACTATCTGCAAAAAACAAAATTCGAATTAAAGCCAATACGGTTCTCTATCCAACACAGTAGAAATCAAGTCGATATCTAGAAAATAAAACAAGTTATGACCAAAAAGATAAGCAGTTCTACTACTGCCTCTTTCCGGCCACTTTTTAGTAGAACTGGTTACCTTTTTGGTCATAACTTGCTAAGTTTTCACTATATCGACTTGATTTCTTTTGCGTTGGATAGCTAATCGTAATGGCCTTAATTAGAAATTTTTTTCTGGTGGATAGTGCAAGAAAATTTTTTTATAATTTTTTCAAAAAAAAGCAAAGGGGGTAGTCCATGGTTTTTTTAAGGAGAAAAATATTTTTTTCGCACTATCTGCAAAAAACAAAATTCGAATTAAAGCCAATACGGTTCTCTATCCAACACAGTAGAAATCAAGTCGATATCTAGAAAATAAAACAAGTTATGACCAAAAAGGTAAGCAGTTCTACTACTGCCTCTTTCCGGCCACTTTTTAGTAGAACTGGTTACCTTTTTGGTCATAACTTGCTAAGTTTTCACTATATCGACTTGATTTCTTTTGCGTTGGATAGCTAATCGTAATGGCCTTAATTAGAAATTTTTTTCTGGTGGATAGTGCAAGAAAATTTTTTTATAATTTTTTCAAAAAAAAGCAAAGGGGGTAGTCCATGGTTTTTTTAAGGAGAAAAATATTTTTTTCGCACTATCTGCAAAAAACAAAATTCGAATTAAAGCCAATACGGTTCTCTATCCAACACAGTAGAAATCAAGTCGATATCTAGAAAATAAAACAAGTTATGACCAAAAAGGTAAGCAGTTCTACTACTGCCTCTTTCCGGCCACTTTTTAGTAGAACTGGTTACCTTTTTGGTCATAACTTGCTAAGTTTTCACTATATCGACTTGATTTCTTTTGCGTTGGATAGCTAATCGTAATGGCCTTAATTAGAAATTTTTTTCTGGTGGATAGTGCAAGAAAATTTTTTTATAATTTTTTCAAAAAAAAGCAAAGGGGGTAGTCCATGGTTTTTTTATGGAGAAAAATATTTTTTTCGCACTATCTGCAAAAAACAAAATTCGAATTAAAGCCAATACGGTTCTCTATCCAACACAGTAGAAATCAAGTCGATATCTAGAAAATAAAACAAGTTATGACCAAAAAGGTAAGCAGTTCTACTACTGCCTCTTTCCGGCCACTTTTTAGTAGAACTGGTTACCTTTTTGGTCATAACTTGCTAAGTTTTCACTATATCGACTTGATTTCTTTTGCGTTGGATAGCTAATCGTAATGGCCTTAATTAGAAATTTTTTTCTGGTGGATAGTGCAAGAAAATTTTTTTATAATTTTTTCAAAAAAAAGCAAAGGGGGTAGTCCATGGTTTTTTTAAGGAGAAAAATATTTTTTTCGCACTATCTGCAAAAAACAAAATTCGAATTAAAGCCAATACGGTTCTCTATCCAACACAGTAGAAATCAAGTCGATATCTAGAAAATAAAACAAGTTATGACCAAAAAGGTAAGCAGTTCTACTACTGCCTCTTTCCGGCCACTTTTTAGTAGAACTGGTTACCTTTTTGGTCATAACTTGCTAAGTTTTCACTATATCGACTTGATTTCTGTTGCGTTGAATAGCTAACCGTATTGGCCTTAATTAGAAATTTTTTTCTGGTGGATAGTGCAAGAAAATTTTTTTATAATTTTTTCAAAAAAAAGCAAAGGGGGTAGTCCATGGTTTTTTTATGGAGAAAAATATTTTTTTCGCACTATCTGCAAAAAACAAAATTCGAATTAAAGCCAATACGGTTCTCTATCCAACACAGTAGAAATCAAGTCGATATCTAGAAAATAAAACAAGTTATGACCAAAAAGGTAAGCAGTTCTACTACTGCCTCTTTCCGGCCACTTTTTAGTAGAACTGGTTACCTTTTTGGTCATAACTTGCTAAGTTTTCACTATATCGACTTGATTTCTTTTGCGTTGGATAGCTAATCGTAATGGCCTTAATTAGAAATTTTTTTCTGGTGGATAGTGCAAGAAAATTTTTTTATAATTTTTTCAAAAAAAAGCAAAGGGGGTAGTCCATGGTTTTTTTAAGGAGAAAAATATTTTTTTCGCACTATCTGCAAAAAACAAAATTCGAATTAAAGCCAATACGGTTCTCTATCCAACACAGTAGAAATCAAGTCGATATCTAGAAAATAAAACAAGTTATGACCAAAAAGGTAAGCAGTTCTACTACTGCCTCTTTCCGGCCACTTTTTAGTAGAACTGGTTACCTTTTTGGTCATAACTTGCTAAGTTTTCACTATATCGACTTGATTTCTTTTGCGTTGGATAGCTAATCGTAATGGCCTTAATTAGAAATTTTTTTCTGGTGGATAGTGCAAGAAAATTTTTTTATAATTTTTTCAAAAAAAAGCAAAGGGGGTAGTCCATGGTTTTTTTAAGGAGAAAAATATTTTTTTCGCACTATCTGCAAAAAACAAAATTCGAATTAAAGCCAATACGGTTCTCTATCCAACACAGTAGAAATCAAGTCGATATCTAGAAAATAAAACAAGTTATGACCAAAAAGGTAAGCAGTTCTACTACTGCCTCTTTCCGGCCACTTTTTAGTAGAACTGGTTACCTTTTTGGTCATAACTTGCTAAGTTTTCACTATATCGACTTGATTTCTGTTGCGTTGAATAGCTAACCGTATTGGCCTTAATTAGAAATTTTTTTCTGGTGGATAGTGCAAGAAAATTTTTTTATAATTTTTTCAAAAAAAAGCAAAGGGGGTAGTCCATGGTTTTTTTATGGAGAAAAATATTTTTTTCGCACTATCTGCAAAAAACAAAATTCGAATTAAAGCCAATACGGTTCTCTATCCAACACAGTAGAAATCAAGTCGATATCTAGAAAATAAAACAAGTTATGACCAAAAAGGTAAGCAGTTCTACTACTGCCTCTTTCCGGCCACTTTTTAGTAGAACTGGTTACCTTTTTGGTCATAACTTGCTAAGTTTTCACTATATCGACTTGATTTCTTTTGCGTTGGATAGCTAATCGTAATGGCCTTAATTAGAAATTTTTTTCTGGTGGATAGTGCAAGAAAATTTTTTTATAATTTTTTCAAAAAAAAGCAAAGGGGGTAGTCCATGGTTTTTTTAAGGAGAAAAATATTTTTTTCGCACTATCTGCAAAAAACAAAATTCGAATTAAAGCCAATACGGTTCTCTATCCAACACAGTAGAAATCAAGTCGATATCTAGAAAATAAAACAAGTTATGACCAAAAAGGTAAGCAGTTCTACTACTGCCTCTTTCCGGCCACTTTTTAGTAGAACTGGTTACCTTTTTGGTCATAACTTGCTAAGTTTTCACTATATCGACTTGATTTCTTTTGCGTTGGATAGCTAATCGTAATGGCCTTAATTAGAAATTTTTTTCTGGTGGATAGTGCAAGAAAATTTTTTTATAATTTTTTCAAAAAAAAGCAAAGGGGGTAGTCCATGGTTTTTTTAAGGAGAAAAATATTTTTTTCGCACTATCTGCAAAAAACAAAATTCGAATTAAAGCCAATACGGTTCTCTATCCAACACAGTAGAAATCAAGTCGATATCTAGAAAATAAAACAAGTTATGACCAAAAAGGTAAGCAGTTCTACTACTGCCTCTTTCCGGCCACTTTTTAGTAGAACTGGTTACCTTTTTGGTCATAACTTGCTAAGTTTTCACTATATCGACTTGATTTCTTTTGCGTTGGATAGCTAATCGTAATGGCCTTAATTAGAAATTTTTTTCTGGTGGATAGTGCAAGAAAATTTTTTTATAATTTTTTCAAAAAAAAGCAAAGGGGGTAGTCCATGGTTTTTTTAAGGAGAAAAATATTTTTTTCGCACTATCTGCAAAAAACAAAATTCGAATTAAAGCCAATACGGTTCTCTATCCAACACAGTAGAAATCAAGTCGATATCTAGAAAATAAAACAAGTTATGACCAAAAAGGTAAGCAGTTCTACTACTGCCTCTTTCCGGCCACTTTTTAGTAGAACTGGTTACCTTTTTGGTCATAACTTGCTAAGTTTTCACTATATCGACTTGATTTCTTTTGCGTTGGATAGCTAATCGTAATGGCCTTAATTAGAAATTTTTTTCTGGTGGATAGTGCAAGAAAATTTTTTTATAATTTTTTCAAAAAAAAGCAAAGGGGGTAGTCCATGGTTTTTTTAAGGAGAAAAATATTTTTTTCGCACTATCTGCAAAAAACAAAATTCGAATTAAAGCCAATACGGTTCTCTATCCAACACAGTAGAAATCAAGTCGATATCTAGAAAATAAAACAAGTTATGACCAAAAAGGTAAGCAGTTCTACTACTGCCTCTTTCCGGCCACTTTTTAGTAGAACTGGTTACCTTTTTGGTCATAACTTGCTAAGTTTTCACTATATCGACTTGATTTCTGTTGCGTTGAATAGCTAACCGTATTGGCCTTAATTAGAAATTTTTTTCTGGTGGATAGTGCAAGAAAATTTTTTTATAATTTTTTCAAAAAAAAGCAAAGGGGGTAGTCCATGGTTTTTTTATGGAGAAAAATATTTTTTTCGCACTATCTGCAAAAAACAAAATTCGAATTAAAGCCAATACGGTTCTCTATCCAACACAGTAGAAATCAAGTCGATATCTAGAAAATAAAACAAGTTATGACCAAAAAGGTAAGCAGTTCTACTACTGCCTCTTTCCGGCCACTTTTTAGTAGAACTGGTTACCTTTTTGGTCATAACTTGCTAAGTTTTCACTATATCGACTTGATTTCTTTTGCGTTGGATAGCTAATCGTAATGGCCTTAATTAGAAATTTTTTTCTGGTGGATAGTGCAAGAAAATTTTTTTATAATTTTTTCAAAAAAAAGCAAAGGGGGTAGTCCATGGTTTTTTTAAGGAGAAAAATATTTTTTTCGCACTATCTGCAAAAAACAAAATTCGAATTAAAGCCAATACGGTTCTCTATCCAACACAGTAGAAATCAAGTCGATATCTAGAAAATAAAACAAGTTATGACCAAAAAGGTAAGCAGTTCTACTACTGCCTCTTTCCGGCCACTTTTTAGTAGAACTGGTTACCTTTTTGGTCATAACTTGCTAAGTTTTCACTATATCGACTTGATTTCTGTTGCGTTGAATAGCTAACCGTATTGGCCTTAATTAGAAATTTTTTTCTGGTGGATAGTGCAAGAAAATTTTTTTATAATTTTTTCAAAAAAAAGCAAAGGGGGTAGTCCATGGTTTTTTTATGGAGAAAAATATTTTTTTCGCACTATCTGCAAAAAACAAAATTCGAATTAAAGCCAATACGGTTCTCTATCCAACACAGTAGAAATCAAGTCGATATCTAGAAAATAAAACAAGTTATGACCAAAAAGGTAAGCAGTTCTACTACTGCCTCTTTCCGGCCACTTTTTAGTAGAACTGGTTACCTTTTTGGTCATAACTTGCTAAGTTTTCACTATATCGACTTGATTTCTTTTGCGTTGGATAGCTAATCGTAATGGCCTTAATTAGAAATTTTTTTCTGGTGGATAGTGCAAGAAAATTTTTTTATAATTTTTTCAAAAAAAAGCAAAGGGGGTAGTCCATGGTTTTTTTAAGGAGAAAAATATTTTTTTCGCACTATCTGCAAAAAACAAAATTCGAATTAAAGCCAATACGGTTCTCTATCCAACACAGTAGAAATCAAGTCGATATCTAGAAAATAAAACAAGTTATGACCAAAAAGGTAAGCAGTTCTACTACTGCCTCTTTCCGGCCACTTTTTAGTAGAACTGGTTACCTTTTTGGTCATAACTTGCTAAGTTTTCACTATATCGACTTGATTTCTTTTGCGTTGGATAGCTAATCGTAATGGCCTTAATTAGAAATTTTTTTCTGGTGGATAGTGCAAGAAAATTTTTTTATAATTTTTTCAAAAAAAAGCAAAGGGGGTAGTCCATGGTTTTTTTAAGGAGAAAAATATTTTTTTCGCACTATCTGCAAAAAACAAAATTCGAATTAAAGCCAATACGGTTCTCTATCCAACACAGTAGAAATCAAGTCGATATCTAGAAAATAAAACAAGTTATGACCAAAAAGGTAAGCAGTTCTACTACTGCCTCTTTCCGGCCACTTTTTAGTAGAACTGGTTACCTTTTTGGTCATAACTTGCTAAGTTTTCACTATATCGACTTGATTTCTGTTGCGTTGAATAGCTAACCGTATTGGCCTTAATTAGAAATTTTTTTCTGGTGGATAGTGCAAGAAAATTTTTTTATAATTTTTTCAAAAAAAAGCAAAGGGGGTAGTCCATGGTTTTTTTATGGAGAAAAATATTTTTTTCGCACTATCTGCAAAAAACAAAATTCGAATTAAAGCCAATACGGTTCTCTATCCAACACAGTAGAAATCAAGTCGATATCTAGAAAATAAAACAAGTTATGACCAAAAAGGTAAGCAGTTCTACTACTGCCTCTTTCCGGCCACTTTTTAGTAGAACTGGTTACCTTTTTGGTCATAACTTGCTAAGTTTTCACTATATCGACTTGATTTCTTTTGCGTTGGATAGCTAATCGTAATGGCCTTAATTAGAAATTTTTTTCTGGTGGATAGTGCAAGAAAATTTTTTTATAATTTTTTCAAAAAAAAGCAAAGGGGGTAGTCCATGGTTTTTTTAAGGAGAAAAATATTTTTTTCGCACTATCTGCAAAAAACAAAATTCGAATTAAAGCCAATACGGTTCTCTATCCAACACAGTAGAAATCAAGTCGATATCTAGAAAATAAAACAAGTTATGACCAAAAAGGTAAGCAGTTCTACTACTGCCTCTTTCCGGCCACTTTTTAGTAGAACTGGTTACCTTTTTGGTCATAACTTGCTAAGTTTTCACTATATCGACTTGATTTCTTTTGCGTTGGATAGCTAATCGTAATGGCCTTAATTAGAAATTTTTTTCTGGTGGATAGTGCAAGAAAATTTTTTTATAATTTTTTCAAAAAAAAGCAAAGGGGGTAGTCCATGGTTTTTTTAAGGAGAAAAATATTTTTTTCGCACTATCTGCAAAAAACAAAATTCGAATTAAAGCCAATACGGTTCTCTATCCAACACAGTAGAAATCAAGTCGATATCTAGAAAATAAAACAAGTTATGACCAAAAAGGTAAGCAGTTCTACTACTGCCTCTTTCCGGCCACTTTTTAGTAGAACTGGTTACCTTTTTGGTCATAACTTGCTAAGTTTTCACTATATCGACTTGATTTCTTTTGCGTTGGATAGCTAATCGTAATGGCCTTAATTAGAAATTTTTTTCTGGTGGATAGTGCAAGAAAATTTTTTTATAATTTTTTCAAAAAAAAGCAAAGGGGGTAGTCCATGGTTTTTTTAAGGAGAAAAATATTTTTTTCGCACTATCTGCAAAAAACAAAATTCGAATTAAAGCCAATACGGTTCTCTATCCAACACAGTAGAAATCAAGTCGATATCTAGAAAATAAAACAAGTTATGACCAAAAAGGTAAGCAGTTCTACTACTGCCTCTTTCCGGCCACTTTTTAGTAGAACTGGTTACCTTTTTGGTCATAACTTGCTAAGTTTTCACTATATCGACTTGATTTCTTTTGCGTTGGATAGCTAATCGTAATGGCCTTAATTAGAAATTTTTTTCTGGTGGATAGTGCAAGAAAATTTTTTTATAATTTTTTCAAAAAAAAGCAAAGGGGGTAGTCCATGGTTTTTTTAAGGAGAAAAATATTTTTTTCGCACTATCTGCAAAAAACAAAATTCGAATTAAAGCCAATACGGTTCTCTATCCAACACAGTAGAAATCAAGTCGATATCTAGAAAATAAAACAAGTTATGACCAAAAAGGTAAGCAGTTCTACTACTGCCTCTTTCCGGCCACTTTTTAGTAGAACTGGTTACCTTTTTGGTCATAACTTGCTAAGTTTTCACTATATCGACTTGATTTCTTTTGCGTTGGATAGCTAATCGTAATGGCCTTAATTAGAAATTTTTTTCTGGTGGATAGTGCAAGAAAATTTTTTTATAATTTTTTCAAAAAAAAGCAAAGGGGGTAGTCCATGGTTTTTTTAAGGAGAAAAATATTTTTTTCGCACTATCTGCAAAAAACAAAATTCGAATTAAAGCCAATACGGTTCTCTATCCAACACAGTAGAAATCAAGTCGATATCTAGAAAATAAAACAAGTTATGACCAAAAAGGTAAGCAGTTCTACTACTGCCTCTTTCCGGCCACTTTTTAGTAGAACTGGTTACCTTTTTGGTCATAACTTGCTAAGTTTTCACTATATCGACTTGATTTCTTTTGCGTTGGATAGCTAATCGTAATGGCCTTAATTAGAAATTTTTTTCTGGTGGATAGTGCAAGAAAATTTTTTTATAATTTTTTCAAAAAAAAGCAAAGGGGGTAGTCCATGGTTTTTTTAAGGAGAAAAATATTTTTTTCGCACTATCTGCAAAAAACAAAATTCGAATTAAAGCCAATACGGTTCTCTATCCAACACAGTAGAAATCAGGTCGATATCTAGAAAATAAAACAAGTTATGACCAAAAAGGTAAGCAGTTCTACTACTGCCTCTTTCCGGCCACTTTTTAGTAGAACTGGTTACCTTTTTGGTCATAACTTGCTAAGTTTTCACTATATCGACTTGATTTCTGTTGCGTTGAATAGCTAACCGTATTGGCCTTAATTAGAAATTTTTTTCTGGTGGATAGTGCAAGAAAATTTTTTTATAATTTTTTCAAAAAAAAGCAAAGGGGGTAGTCCATGGTTTTTTTATGGAGAAAAATATTTTTTTCGCACTATCTGCAAAAAACAAAATTCGAATTAAAGCCAATACGGTTCTCTATCCAACACAGTAGAAATCAAGTCGATATCTAGAAAATAAAACAAGTTATGACCAAAAAGGTAAGCAGTTCTACTACTGCCTCTTTCCGGCCACTTTTTAGTAGAACTGGTTACCTTTTTGGTCATAACTTGCTAAGTTTTCACTATATCGACTTGATTTCTTTTGCGTTGGATAGCTAATCGTAATGGCCTTAATTAGAAATTTTTTTCTGGTGGATAGTGCAAGAAAATTTTTTTATAATTTTTTCAAAAAAAAGCAAAGGGGGTAGTCCATGGTTTTTTTAAGGAGAAAAATATTTTTTTCGCACTATCTGCAAAAAACAAAATTCGAATTAAAGCCAATACGGTTCTCTATCCAACACAGTAGAAATCAAGTCGATATCTAGAAAATAAAACAAGTTATGACCAAAAAGGTAAGCAGTTCTACTACTGCCTCTTTCCGGCCACTTTTTAGTAGAACTGGTTACCTTTTTGGTCATAACTTGCTAAGTTTTCACTATATCGACTTGATTTCTTTTGCGTTGGATAGCTAATCGTAATGGCCTTAATTAAAAATTTTTTTCTGGTGGATAGTGCAAGAAAATTTTTTTATAATTTTTTCAAAAAAAAGCAAAGGGGGTAGTCCATGGTTTTTTTAAGGAGAAAAATATTTTTTTCGCACTATCTGCAAAAAACAAAATTCGAATTAAAGCCAATACGGTTCTCTATCCAACACAGTAGAAATCAAGTCGATATCTAGAAAATAAAACAAGTTATGACCAAAAAGGTAAGCAGTTCTACTACTGCCTCTTTCCGGCCACTTTTTAGTAGAACTGGTTACCTTTTTGGTCATAACTTGCTAAGTTTTCACTATATCGACTTGATTTCTGTTGCGTTGAATAGCTAACCGTATTGGCCTTAATTAGAAATTTTTTTCTGGTGGATAGTGCAAGAAAATTTTTTTATAATTTTTTCAAAAAAAAGCAAAGGGGGTAGTCCATGGTTTTTTTATGGAGAAAAATATTTTTTTCGCACTATCTGCAAAAAACAAAATTCGAATTAAAGCCAATACGGTTCTCTATCCAACACAGTAGAAATCAAGTCGATATCTAGAAAATAAAACAAGTTATGACCAAAAAGGTAAGCAGTTCTACTACTGCCTCTTTCCGGCCACTTTTTAGTAGAACTGGTTACCTTTTTGGTCATAACTTGCTAAGTTTTCACTATATCGACTTGATTTCTTTTGCGTTGCATAGCTAATCGTAATAGCCTTAATTAAAAATTTTTTTCTGGTGGATAGTGCAAGAAAATTTTTTTATAATTTTTTCAAAAAAAAGCAAAGGGGGAAGTCCATGGTTTTTTTATGGAGAAAAATATTTTTTTCGCACTATCTGCAAAAAACAAAATTCGAATTAAAGCCAATACGGTTCTCTATCCAACACAGTAGAAATCAAGTCGATATCTAGAAAATAAAACAAGTTATGACCAAAAAGGTAAGCAGTTCTACTACTGCCTCTTTCCGGCCACTTTTTAGTAGAACTGGTTACCTTTTTGGTCATAACTTGCTAAGTTTTCACTATATCGACTTGATTTCTGTTGCGTTGAATAGCTAACCGTATTGGCCTTAATTAGAAATTTTTTTCTGGTGGATAGTGCAAGAAAATTTTTTTATAATTTTTTCAAAAAAAAGCAAAGGGGGTAGTCCATGGTTTTTTTATGGAGAAAAATATTTTTTTCGCACTATCTGCAAAAAACAAAATTCGAATTAAAGCCAATACGGTTCTCTATCCAACACAGTAGAAATCAAGTCGATATCTAGAAAATAAAACAAGTTATGACCAAAAAGGTAAGCAGTTCTACTACTGCCTCTTTCCGGCCACTTTTTAGTAGAACTGGTTACCTTTTTGGTCATAACTTGCTAAGTTTTCACTATATCGACTTGATTTCTTTTGCGTTGCATAGCTAATCGTAATAGCCTTAATTAAAAATTTTTTTCTGGTGGATAGTGCAAGAAAATTTTTTTATAATTTTTTCAAAAAAAAGCAAAGGGGGAAGTCCATGGTTTTTTTATGGAGAAAAATATTTTTTTCGCACTATCTGCAAAAAACAAAATTCGAATTAAAGCCAATACGGTTCTCTATCCAACACAGTAGAAATCAAGTCGATATCTAGAAAATAAAACAAGTTATGACCAAAAAGGTAAGCAGTTCTACTACTGCCCCTTTCCGGCCACTTTTTAGTAGAACTGGTTACCTTTTTGGTCATAACTTGCTAAGTTTTCACTATATCGACTTGATTTCTTTTGCGTTGGATAGCTAACCGTAATGGCCTTAATTAGAAATTTTTTTCTGGTGGATAGTGCAAGAAAATTTTTTTATAATTTTTTCAAAAAAAAGCAAAGGGGGTAGTCCATGGTTTTTTTATGGAGAAAAATATTTTTTTCGCACTATCTGCAAAAAACAAAATTCGAATTAAAGCCAATACGGTTCTCTATCCAACACAGTAGAAATCAAGTCGATATCTAGAAAATAAAACAAGTTATGACCAAAAAGGTAAGCAGTTCTACTACTGCCTCTTTCCGGCCACTTTTTAGTAGAACTGGTTACCTTTTTGGTCATAACTTGCTAAGTTTTCACTATATCGACTTGATTTCTTTTGCGTTGCATAGCTAATCGTAATAGCCTTAATTAAAAATTTTTTTCTGGTGGATAGTGCAAGAAAATTTTTTTATAATTTTTTCAAAAAAAAGCAAAGGGGGTAGTCCATGGTTTTTTTATGGAGAAAAATTTTTTTTTCGCACTATCTGCAAAAAACAAAATTCAAATTAAAGCCAATACGGTTCTCTATCCAACACAGTAGAAATCAAGTCGATATCTAGAAAATAAAACAAGTTATGACCAAAAAGGTAAGCAGTTCTACTACTGCCTCTTTCCGGCCACTTTTTAGTAGAACTGGTTACCTTTTTGGTCATAACTTGCTAAGTTTTCACTATATCGACTTGATTTCTGTTGCGTTGAATAGCTAACCGTATTGGCCTTAATTAGAAATTTTTTTCTGGTGGATAGTGCAAGAAAATTTTTTTATAATTTTTTCAAAAAAAAGCAAAGGGGGTAGTCCATGGTTTTTTTATGGAGAAAAATATTTTTTTCGCACTATCTGCAAAAAACAAAATTCGAATTAAAGCCAATACGGTTCTCTATCCAACACAGTAGAAATCAAGTCGATATCTAGAAAATAAAACAAGTTATGACCAAAAAGGTAAGCAGTTCTACTACTGCCTCTTTCCGGCCACTTTTTAGTAGAACTGGTTACCTTTTTGGTCATAACTTGCTAAGTTTTCACTATATCGACTTGATTTCTGTTGCGTTGAATAGCTAACCGTATTGGCCTTAATTAGAAATTTTTTTCTGGTGGATAGTGCAAGAAAATTTTTTTATAATTTTTTCAAAAAAAAGCAAAGGGGGTAGTCCATGGTTTTTTTATGGAGAAAAATATTTTTTTCGCACTATCTGCAAAAAACAAAATTCGAATTAAAGCCAATACGGTTCTCTATCCAACACAGTAGAAATCAAGTCGATATCTAGAAAATAAAACAAGTTATGACCAAAAAGGTAAGCAGTTCTACTACTGCCTCTTTCCGGCCACTTTTTAGTAGAACTGGTTACCTTTTTGGTCATAACTTGCTAAGTTTTCAATATATCGACTTGATTTCTGTTGCGTTGAATAGCTAACCGTATTGGCCTTAATTAGAAATTTTTTTCTGGTGGATAGTGCAAGAAAATTTTTTTATAATTTTTTCAAAAAAAAGCAAAGGGGGTAGTCCATGGTTTTTTTATGGAGAAAAATATTTTTTTCGCACTATCTGCAAAAAACAAAATTCGAATTAAAGCCAATACGGTTCTCTATCCAACACAGTAGAAATCAAGTCGATATCTAGAAAATAAAACAAGTTATGACCAAAAAGGTAAGCAGTTCTACTACTGCCTCTTTCCGGCCACTTTTTAGTAGAACTGGTTACCTTTTTGGTCATAACTTGCTAAGTTTTCAATATATCGACTTGATTTCTGTTGCGTTGAATAGCTAACCGTATTGGCCTTAATTAGAAATTTTTTTCTGGTGGATAGTGCAAGAAAATTTTTTTATAATTTTTTCAAAAAAAAGCAAAGGGGGTAGTCCATGGTTTTTTTATGGAGAAAAATATTTTTTTCGCACTATCTGCAAAAAACAAAATTCGAATTAAAGCCAATACGGTTCTCTATCCAACACAGTAGAAATCAAATCGATATCTAGAAAATAAAACAAGTTATGACCAAAAAGGTAAGCAGTTCTACTACTGCCTCTTTCCGGCCACTTTTTAGTAGAACTGGTTACCTTTTTGGTCATAACTTGCTAAGTTTTCACTATATCGACTTGATTTCTTTTGCGTTGAATAGCTAACCGTATTGGCCTTAATTAGAAATTTTTTTCTGGTGGATAGTGCAAGAAAATTTTTTTATAATTTTTTCAAAAAAAAGCAAAGGGGGTAGTCCATGGTTTTTTTATGGAGAAAAATTTTTTTTTCGCACTATCTGCAAAAAACAAAATTCAAATTAAAGCCAATACGGTTCTCTATCCAACACAGTAGAAATCAAGTCGATATCTAGAAAATAAAACAAGTTATGACCAAAAAGGTAAGCAGTTCTACTACTGCCTCTTTCCGGCCACTTTTTAGTAGAACTGGTTACCTTTTTGGTCATAACTTGCTAAGTTTTCACTATATCGACTTGATTTCTTTTGCGTTGAATAGCTAACCGTATTGGCCTTAATTAGAAATTTTTTTCTGGTGGATAGTGCAAGAAAATTTTTTTATAATTTTTTCAAAAAAAAGCAAAGGGGGTAGTCCATGGTTTTTTTATGGAGAAAAATTTTTTTTTCGCACTATCTGCAAAAAACAAAATTCAAATTAAAGCCAATACGGTTCTCTATCCAACACAGTAGAAATCAAGTCGATATCTAGAAAATAAAACAAGTTATGACCAAAAAGGTAAGCAGTTCTACTACTGCCTCTTTCCGGCCACTTTTTAGTAGAACTGGTTACCTTTTTGGTCATAACTTGCTAAGTTTTCACTATATCGACTTGATTTCTGTTGCGTTGAATAGCTAACCGTATTGGCCTTAATTAGAAATTTTTTTCTGGTGGATAGTGCAAGAAAATTTTTTTATAATTTTTTCAAAAAAAAGCAAAGGGGGTAGTCCATGGTTTTTTTATGGAGAAAAATATTTTTTTCGCACTATCTGCAAAAAACAAAATTCGAATTAAAGCCAATACGGTTCTCTATCCAACACAGTAGAAATCAAGTCGATATCTAGAAAATAAAACAAGTTATGACCAAAAAGGTAAGCAGTTCTACTACTGCCTCTTTCCGGCCACTTTTTAGTAGAACTGGTTACCTTTTTGGTCATAACTTGCTAAGTTTTCAATATATCGACTTGATTTCTGTTGCGTTGAATAGCTAACCGTATTGGCCTTAATTAGAAATTTTTTTCTGGTGGATAGTGCAAGAAAATTTTTTTATAATTTTTTCAAAAAAAAGCAAAGGGGGTAGTCCATGGTTTTTTTATGGAGAAAAATATTTTTTTCGCACTATCTGCAAAAAACAAAATTCGAATTAAAGCCAATACGGTTCTCTATCCAACACAGTAGAAATCAAGTCGATATCTAGAAAATAAAACAAGTTATGACCAAAAAGGTAAGCAGTTCTACTACTGCCTCTTTCCGGCCACTTTTTAGTAGAACTGGTTACCTTTTTGGTCATAACTTGCTAAGTTTTCAATATATCGACTTGATTTCTGTTGCGTTGAATAGCTAACCGTATTGGCCTTAATTAGAAATTTTTTTCTGGTGGATAGTGCAAGAAAATTTTTTTATAATTTTTTCAAAAAAAAGCAAAGGGGGTAGTCCATGGTTTTTTTATGGAGAAAAATATTTTTTTCGCACTATCTGCAAAAAACAAAATTCGAATTAAAGCCAATACGGTTCTCTATCCAACACAGTAGAAATCAAATCGATATCTAGAAAATAAAACAAGTTATGACCAAAAAGGTAAGCAGTTCTACTACTGCCTCTTTCCGGCCACTTTTTAGTAGAACTGGTTACCTTTTTGGTCATAACTTGCTAAGTTTTCACTATATCGACTTGATTTCTTTTGCGTTGAATAGCTAACCGTATTGGCCTTAATTAGAAATTTTTTTCTGGTGGATAGTGCAAGAAAATTTTTTTATAATTTTTTCAAAAAAAAGCAAAGGGGGTAGTCCATGGTTTTTTTATGGAGAAAAATTTTTTTTTCGCACTATCTGCAAAAAACAAAATTCAAATTAAAGCCAATACGGTTCTCTATCCAACACAGTAGAAATCAAGTCGATATCTAGAAAATAAAACAAGTTATGACCAAAAAGGTAAGCAGTTCTACTACTGCCTCTTTCCGGCCACTTTTTAGTAGAACTGGTTACCTTTTTGGTCATAACTTGCTAAGTTTTCACTATATCGACTTGATTTCTTTTGCGTTGAATAGCTAACCGTATTGGCCTTAATTAGAAATTTTTTTCTGGTGGATAGTGCAAGAAAATTTTTTTATAATTTTTTCAAAAAAAAGCAAAGGGGGTAGTCCATGGTTTTTTTATGGAGAAAAATTTTTTTTTCGCACTATCTGCAAAAAACAAAATTCAAATTAAAGCCAATACGGTTCTCTATCCAACACAGTAGAAATCAAGTCGATATCTAGAAAATAAAACAAGTTATGACCAAAAAGGTAAGCAGTTCTACTACTGCCTCTTTCCGGCCACTTTTTAGTAGAACTGGTTACCTTTTTGGTCATAACTTGCTAAGTTTTCACTATATCGACTTGATTTCTGTTGCGTTGAATAGCTAACCGTATTGGCCTTAATTAGAAATTTTTTTCTGGTGGATAGTGCAAGAAAATTTTTTTATAATTTTTTCAAAAAAAAGCAAAGGGGGTAGTCCATGGTTTTTTTATGGAGAAAAATATTTTTTTCGCACTATCTGCAAAAAACAAAATTCGAATTAAAGCCAATACGGTTCTCTATCCAACACAGTAGAAATCAAGTCGATATCTAGAAAATAAAACAAGTTATGACCAAAAAGGTAAGCAGTTCTACTACTGCCTCTTTCCGGCCACTTTTTAGTAGAACTGGTTACCTTTTTGGTCATAACTTGCTAAGTTTTCAATATATCGACTTGATTTCTGTTGCGTTGAATAGCTAACCGTATTGGCCTTAATTAGAAATTTTTTTCTGGTGGATAGTGCAAGAAAATTTTTTTATAATTTTTTCAAAAAAAAGCAAAGGGGGTAGTCCATGGTTTTTTTATGGAGAAAAATATTTTTTTCGCACTATCTGCAAAAAACAAAATTCGAATTAAAGCCAATACGGTTCTCTATCCAACACAGTAGAAATCAAGTCGATATCTAGAAAATAAAACAAGTTATGACCAAAAAGGTAAGCAGTTCTACTACTGCCTCTTTCCGGCCACTTTTTAGTAGAACTGGTTACCTTTTTGGTCATAACTTGCTAAGTTTTCAATATATCGACTTGATTTCTGTTGCGTTGAATAGCTAACCGTATTGGCCTTAATTAGAAATTTTTTTCTGGTGGATAGTGCAAGAAAATTTTTTTATAATTTTTTCAAAAAAAAGCAAAGGGGGTAGTCCATGGTTTTTTTATGGAGAAAAATATTTTTTTCGCACTATCTGCAAAAAACAAAATTCGAATTAAAGCCAATACGGTTCTCTATCCAACACAGTAGAAATCAAATCGATATCTAGAAAATAAAACAAGTTATGACCAAAAAGGTAAGCAGTTCTACTACTGCCTCTTTCCGGCCACTTTTTAGTAGAACTGGTTACCTTTTTGGTCATAACTTGCTAAGTTTTCACTATATCGACTTGATTTCTTTTGCGTTGAATAGCTAACCGTATTGGCCTTAATTAGAAATTTTTTTCTGGTGGATAGTGCAAGAAAATTTTTTTATAATTTTTTCAAAAAAAAGCAAAGGGGGTAGTCCATGGTTTTTTTATGGAGAAAAATTTTTTTTTCGCACTATCTGCAAAAAACAAAATTCAAATTAAAGCCAATACGGTTCTCTATCCAACACAGTAGAAATCAAGTCGATATCTAGAAAATAAAACAAGTTATGACCAAAAAGGTAAGCAGTTCTACTACTGCCTCTTTCCGGCCACTTTTTAGTAGAACTGGTTACCTTTTTGGTCATAACTTGCTAAGTTTTCACTATATCGACTTGATTTCTTTTGCGTTGAATAGCTAACCGTATTGGCCTTAATTAGAAATTTTTTTCTGGTGGATAGTGCAAGAAAATTTTTTTATAATTTTTTCAAAAAAAAGCAAAGGGGGTAGTCCATGGTTTTTTTATGGAGAAAAATTTTTTTTTCGCACTATCTGCAAAAAACAAAATTCAAATTAAAGCCAATACGGTTCTCTATCCAACACAGTAGAAATCAAGTCGATATCTAGAAAATAAAACAAGTTATGACCAAAAAGGTAAGCAGTTCTACTACTGCCTCTTTCCGGCCACTTTTTAGTAGAACTGGTTACCTTTTTGGTCATAACTTGCTAAGTTTTCACTATATCGACTTGATTTCTGTTGCGTTGAATAGCTAACCGTATTGGCCTTAATTAGAAATTTTTTTCTGGTGGATAGTGCAAGAAAATTTTTTTATAATTTTTTCAAAAAAAAGCAAAGGGGGTAGTCCATGGTTTTTTTATGGAGAAAAATATTTTTTTCGCACTATCTGCAAAAAACAAAATTCGAATTAAAGCCAATACGGTTCTCTATCCAACACAGTAGAAATCAAGTCGATATCTAGAAAATAAAACAAGTTATGACCAAAAAGGTAAGCAGTTCTACTACTGCCTCTTTCCGGCCACTTTTTAGTAGAACTGGTTACCTTTTTGGTCATAACTTGCTAAGTTTTCAATATATCGACTTGATTTCTGTTGCGTTGAATAGCTAACCGTATTGGCCTTAATTAGAAATTTTTTTCTGGTGGATAGTGCAAGAAAATTTTTTTATAATTTTTTCAAAAAAAAGCAAAGGGGGTAGTCCATGGTTTTTTTATGGAGAAAAATATTTTTTTCGCACTATCTGCAAAAAACAAAATTCGAATTAAAGCCAATACGGTTCTCTATCCAACACAGTAGAAATCAAGTCGATATCTAGAAAATAAAACAAGTTATGACCAAAAAGGTAAGCAGTTCTACTACTGCCTCTTTCCGGCCACTTTTTAGTAGAACTGGTTACCTTTTTGGTCATAACTTGCTAAGTTTTCAATATATCGACTTGATTTCTGTTGCGTTGAATAGCTAACCGTATTGGCCTTAATTAGAAATTTTTTTCTGGTGGATAGTGCAAGAAAATTTTTTTATAATTTTTTCAAAAAAAAGCAAAGGGGGTAGTCCATGGTTTTTTTATGGAGAAAAATATTTTTTTCGCACTATCTGCAAAAAACAAAATTCGAATTAAAGCCAATACGGTTCTCTATCCAACACAGTAGAAATCAAATCGATATCTAGAAAATAAAACAAGTTATGACCAAAAAGGTAAGCAGTTCTACTACTGCCTCTTTCCGGCCACTTTTTAGTAGAACTGGTTACCTTTTTGGTCATAACTTGCTAAGTTTTCACTATATCGACTTGATTTCTTTTGCGTTGAATAGCTAACCGTATTGGCCTTAATTAGAAATTTTTTTCTGGTGGATAGTGCAAGAAAATTTTTTTATAATTTTTTCAAAAAAAAGCAAAGGGGGTAGTCCATGGTTTTTTTATGGAGAAAAATATTTTTTTCGCACTATCTGCAAAAAACAAAATTCGAATTAAAGCCAATACGGTTCTCTATCCAACACAGTAGAAATCAAGTCGATATCTAGAAAATAAAACAAGTTATGACCAAAAAGGTAAGCAGTTCTACTACTGCCTCTTTCCGGCCACTTTTTAGTAGAACTGGTTACCTTTTTGGTCATAACTTGCTAAGTTTTCACTATATCGACTTGATTTCTTTTGCGTTGCATAGCTAATCGTAATAGCCTTAATTAAAAATTTTTTTCTGGTGGATAGTGCAAGAAAATTTTTTTATAATTTTTTCAAAAAAAAGCAAAGGGGGTAGTCCATGGTTTTTTTATGGAGAAAAATATTTTTTTCGCACTATCTGCAAAAAACAAAATTCGAATTAAAGCCAATACGGTTCTCTATCCAACACAGTAGAAATCAAGTCGATATCTAGAAAATAAAACAAGTTATGACCAAAAAGGTAAGCAGTTCTACTACTGCCTCTTTCCGGCCACTTTTTAGTAGAACTGGTTACCTTTTTGGTCATAGCTTGCTCAGTTTTCACTATATCGACTTGATTTCTTTTGCGTTGGATAGCTAACCGTAATGGCCTTAATTAGAAATTTTTTTCTGGTGGATAGTGCAAGAAAATTTTTTTTATAATTTTTTCAAAAAAAAGCAAAGGGGGTAGTCCATGGTTTTTTTATGGAGAAAAATATTTTTTTCGCACTATCTGCAAAAAACAAAATTCGAATTAAAGCCAATACGGTTCTCTATCCAACACAGTAGAAATCAAGTCGATATCTAGAAAATAAAACAAGTTGTGACCAAAAAGGTAAGCAGTTCTACTACTGCCTCTTTCCGGCCACTTTTTAGTAGAACTGGTTACCTTTTTGGTTATAACTTGCTAAGTTTTCACTATATCGACTTGATTTCTTTTGCGTTGGATAGCTAACCGTAATGGCCTTAATTATAAATTTTTTTCTGGTGGATAGTGCAAGAAAATTTTTTTATAATTTTTTCAAAAAAAAAGCAAAGGGGGTAGTCCATGGTTTTTTTATGGAGAAAAATATTTTTTTCGCACTATCTGCAAAAAACAAAATTCGAATTAAAGCCAATACGGTTCTCTATCCAACACAGTAGAAATCAAGTCGATATCTAGAAAATAAAACAAGTTATGACCAAAAAGGTAAGCAGTTCTACTACTGCCTCTTTCCGGCCACTTTTTAGTAGAACTGGTTACCTTTTTGGTCATAACTTGCTAAGTTTTCACTATATCGACTTGATTTCTTTTGCGTTGGATAGCTAATCGTAATAGCCTTAATTAGAAATTTTTTTCTGGTGGATAGTGCAAGAAAATTTTTTTATAATTTTTTCAAAAAAAAGCAAAGGGGGTAGTCCATGGTTTTTTTATGGAGAAAAATATTTTTTTCGCACTATCTGCAAAAAACAAAATTCGAATTAAAGCCAATACGGTTCTCTATCCAACGCAGTAGAAATCAAGTCGATATCTAGAAAATAAAACAAGTTATGACCAAAAAGGTAAGCAGTTCTACTACTGCCTCTTTCCGGCCACTTTTTAGTAGAACTGGTTACCTTTTTGGTCATAACTTGCTAAGTTTTCACTATATCGACTTGATTTCTTTTGCGTTGAATAGCTAACCGTATTGGCCTTAATTAGAAATTTTTTTCTGGTGGATAGTGCAAGAAAATTTTTTTATAATTTTTTCAAAAAAAAGCAAAGGGGGTAGTCCATGGTTTTTTTATGGAGAAAAATATTTTTTTCGCACTATCTGCAAAAAACAAAATTCGAATTAAAGCCAATACGGTTCTCTATCCAATACAGTAGAAATCAAGTCGATATCTAGAAAATAAAACAAGTTATGACCAAAAAGGTAAGCAGTTCTACTACTGCCTCTTTCCGGCCACTTTTTAGTAGAACTGGTTACCTTTTTGGTCATAACTTGCTAAGTTTTCACTATATCGACTTGATTTCTTTTGCGTTGGATAGCTAACCGTATTGGCCTTAATTAGAAATTTTTTTCTGGTGGATAGTGCAAGAAAATTTTTTTATAATTTTTTCAAAAAAAAGCAAAGGGGGTAGTCCATGGTTTTTTTATGGAGAAAAATATTTTTTTCGCACTATCTGCAAAAAACAAAATTCGAATTAAAGCCAATACGGTTCTCTATCCAACACAGTAGAAATCAAGTCGATATCTAGAAAATAAAACAAGTTATGACCAAAAAGGTAAGCAGTTCTACTACTGCCTCTTTCCGGCCACTTTTTAGTAGAACTGGTTACCTTTTTGGTCATAACTTGCTACGTTTTCACTATATCGACTTGATTTCTTTTGCGTTGCATAGCTAATCGTAATAGCCTTAATTAAAAATTTTTTTCTGGTGGATAGTGCAAGAAAATTTTTTTATAATTTTTTCAAAAAAAAGCAAAGGGGGTAGTCCATGGTTTTTTTATGGAGAAAAATATTTTTTTCGCACTATCTGCAAAAAACAAAATTCGAATTAAAGCCAATACGGTTCTCTATCCAACACAGTAGAAATCAAGTCGATATCTAGAAAATAAAACAAGTTATGACCAAAAAGGTAAGCAGTTCTACTACTGCCTCTTTCCGGCCACTTTTTAGTAGAACTGGTTACCTTTTTGGTCATAACTTGCTAAGTTTTCACTATATCGACTTGATTTCTTTTGCGTTGAATAGCTAACCGTATTGGCCTTAATTAGAAATTTTTTTCTTTTGGATAGTGCAAGAAAATTTTTTTATAATTTTTTCAAAAAAAAGCAAAGGGGGTAGTCCATGGTTTTTTTATGGAGAAAAATATTTTTTTCGCACTATCTGCAAAAAACAAAATTCGAATTAAAGCCAATACGGTTCTCTATCCAACACAGTAGAAATCAAGTCGATATCTAGAAAATAAAACAAGTTATGACCAAAAAGGTAAGCAGTTCTACTACTGCCTCTTTCCGGCCACTTTTTAGTAGAACTGGTTACCTTTTTGGTCATAACTTGCTAAGTTTTCACTATATCGACTTGATTTCTTTTGCGTTGGATAGCTAACCGTAATGGCCTTAATTAGAATTTTTTTTCTGGTGGATAGTGCAAGAAAATTTTTTTATAATTTTTTCAAAAAAAAGCAAAGGGGGTAGTCCATGGTTTTTTTATGGAGAAAAATATTTTTTTCGCACTATCTGCAAAAAACAAAATTCGAATTAAAGCCAATACGGTTCTCTATCCAACACAGTAGAAATCAAGTCGATATCTAGAAAATAAAACAAGTTATGACCAAAAAGGTAAGCAGTTCTACTACTGCCTCTTTCCGGCCACTTTTTAGTAGAACTGGTTACCTTTTTGGTCATAACTTGCTAAGTTTTCACTATATCGACTTGATTTCTTTTGCGTTGGATAGCTAATCGTAATAGCCTTAATTAGAAATTTTTTTCTGGTGGATAGTGCAAGAAAATTTTTTTATAATTTTTTCAAAAAAAAGCAAAGGGGGTAGTCCATGGTTTTTTTATGGAGAAAAATATTTTTTTCGCACTATCTGCAAAAAACAAAATTCGAATTAAAGCCAATACGGTTCTCTATCCAACACAGTAGAAATCAAGTCGATATCTAGAAAATAAAACAAGTTATGACCAAAAAGGTAAGCAGTTCTACTACTGCCTCTTTCCGGCCACTTTTTAGTAGAACTGGTTACCTTTTTGGTCATAACTTGCTAAGTTTTCACTATATCGACTTGATTTCTTTTGCGTTGCATAGCTAACCGTAATGGCCTTAATTAGAAATTTTTTTCTGGTGGATAGTGCAAGAAAATTTTTTTATAATTTTTTCAAAAAAAAGCAAAGGGGGTAGTCCATGGTTTTTTTATGGAGAAAAATATTTTTTTCGCACTATCTGCAAAAAACAAAATTCGAATTAAAGCCAATACGGTTCTCTATCCAACACAGTAGAAATCAAGTCGATATCTAGAAAATAAAACAAGTTGTGACCAAAAAGGTAAGCAGTTCTACTACTGCCTCTTTCCGGCCACTTTTTAGTAGAACTGGTTACCTTTTTGGTCATAACTTGCTAAGTTTTCACTATATCGACTTGATTTCTTTTGCGTTGGATAGCTAACCGTAATGGCCTTAATTAGAAATTTTTTTCTGGTGGATAGTGCAAGAAAATTTTTTTATAATTTTTTCAAAAAAAAGCAAAGGGGGTAGTCCATGGTTTTTTTATGGAGAAAAATAGTTTTTTCGCACTATCTGCAAAAAACAAAATTCGAATTAAAGCCAATACGGTTCTCTATCCAACACAGTAGAAATCAAGTCGATATCTAGAAAATAAAACAAGTTATGACCAAAAAGGTAAGCAGTTCTACTACTGCCTCTTTCCGGCCACTTTTTAGTAGAACTGGTTACCTTTTTGGTCATAACTTGCTACGTTTTCACTATATCGACTTGATTTCTTTTGCGTTGCATAGCTAATCGTAATAGCCTTAATTAAAAATTTTTTTCTGGTGGATAGTGCAAGAAAATTTTTTTATAATTTTTTCAAAAAAAAGCAAAGGGGGTAGTCCATGGTTTTTTTATGGAGAAAAATATTTTTTTCGCACTATCTGCAAAAAACAAAATTCGAATTAAAGCCAATACGGTTCTCTATCCAACACAGTAGAAATCAAGTCGATATCTAGAAAATAAAACAAGTTATGACCAAAAAGGTAAGCAGTTCTACTACTGCCTCTTTCCGGCCACTTTTTAGTAGAACTGGTTACCTTTTTGGTCATAACTTGCTACGTTTTCACTATATCGACTTGATTTCTTTTGCGTTGCATAGCTAATCGTAATAGCCTTAATTAAAAATTTTTTTCTGGTGGATAGTGCAAGAAAATTTTTTTATAATTTTTTCAAAAAAAAGCAAAGGGGGTAGTCCATGGTTTTTTTATGGAGAAAAATATTTTTTTCGCACTATCTGCAAAAAACAAAATTCGAATTAAAGCCAATACGGTTCTCTATCCAACACAGTAGAAATCAAGTCGATATCTAGAAAATAAAACAAGTTATGACCAAAAAGGTAAGCAGTTCTACTACTGCCTCTTTCCGGCCACTTTTTAGTAGAACTGGTTACCTTTTTGGTCATAACTTGCTAAGTTTTCACTATATCGACTTGATTTCTTTTGCGTTGAATAGCTAACCGTATTGGCCTTAATTAGAAATTTTTTTCTTTTGGATAGTGCAAGAAAATTTTTTTATAATTTTTTCAAAAAAAAGCAAAGGGGGTAGTCCATGGTTTTTTTATGGAGAAAAATAGTTTTTTCGCACTATCTGCAAAAAACAAAATTCGAATTAAAGCCAATACGGTTCTCTATCCAACACAGTAGAAATCAAGTCGATATCTAGAAAATAAAACAAGTTATGACCAAAAAGGTAAGCAGTTCTACTACTGCCTCTTTCCGGCCACTTTTTAGTAGAACTGGTTACCTTTTTGGTCATAACTTGCTACGTTTTCACTATATCGACTTGATTTCTTTTGCGTTGCATAGCTAATCGTAATAGCCTTAATTAAAAATTTTTTTCTGGTGGATAGTGCAAGAAAATTTTTTTATAATTTTTTCAAAAAAAAGCAAAGGGGGTAGTCCATGGTTTTTTTATGGAGAAAAATATTTTTTTCGCACTATCTGCAAAAAACAAAATTCGAATTAAAGCCAATACGGTTCTCTATCCAACACAGTAGAAATCAAGTCGATATCTAGAAAATAAAACAAGTTATGACCAAAAAGGTAAGCAGTTCTACTACTGCCTCTTTCCGGCCACTTTTTAGTAGAACTGGTTACCTTTTTGGTCATAACTTGCTACGTTTTCACTATATCGACTTGATTTCTTTTGCGTTGCATAGCTAATCGTAATAGCCTTAATTAAAAATTTTTTTCTGGTGGATAGTGCAAGAAAATTTTTTTATAATTTTTTCAAAAAAAAGCAAAGGGGGTAGTCCATGGTTTTTTTATGGAGAAAAATATTTTTTTCGCACTATCTGCAAAAAACAAAATTCGAATTAAAGCCAATACGGTTCTCTATCCAACACAGTAGAAATCAAGTCGATATCTAGAAAATAAAACAAGTTATGACCAAAAAGGTAAGCAGTTCTACTACTGCCTCTTTCCGGCCACTTTTTAGTAGAACTGGTTACCTTTTTGGTCATAACTTGCTAAGTTTTCACTATATCGACTTGATTTCTTTTGCGTTGAATAGCTAACCGTATTGGCCTTAATTAGAAATTTTTTTCTTTTGGATAGTGCAAGAAAATTTTTTTATAATTTTTTCAAAAAAAAGCAAAGGGGGTAGTCCATGGTTTTTTTATGGAGAAAAATATTTTTTTCGCACTATCTGCAAAAAACAAAATTCGAATTAAAGCCAATACGGTTCTCTATCCAACACAGTAGAAATCAAGTCGATATCTAGAAAATAAAACAAGTTATGACCAAAAAGGTAAGCAGTTCTACTACTGCCTCTTTCCGGCCACTTTTTAGTAGAACTGGTTACCTTTTTGGTCATAACTTGCTAAGTTTTCACTATATCGACTTGATTTCTTTTGCGTTGGATAGCTAACCGTAATGGCCTTAATTAGAATTTTTTTTCTGGTGGATAGTGCAAGAAAATTTTTTTATAATTTTTTCAAAAAAAAGCAAAGGGGGTAGTCCATGGTTTTTTTATGGAGAAAAATATTTTTTTCGCACTATCTGCAAAAAACAAAATTCGAATTAAAGCCAATACGGTTCTCTATCCAACACAGTAGAAATCAAGTCGATATCTAGAAAATAAAACAAGTTATGACCAAAAAGGTAAGCAGTTCTACTACTGCCTCTTTCCGGCCACTTTTTAGTAGAACTGGTTACCTTTTTGGTCATAACTTGCTAAGTTTTCACTATATCGACTTGATTTCTTTTGCGTTGGATAGCTAATCGTAATAGCCTTAATTAGAAATTTTTTTCTGGTGGATAGTGCAAGAAAATTTTTTTATAATTTTTTCAAAAAAAAGCAAAGGGGGTAGTCCATGGTTTTTTTATGGAGAAAAATATTTTTTTCGCACTATCTGCAAAAAACAAAATTCGAATTAAAGCCAATACGGTTCTCTATCCAACACAGTAGAAATCAAGTCGATATCTAGAAAATAAAACAAGTTATGACCAAAAAGGTAAGCAGTTCTACTACTGCCTCTTTCCGGCCACTTTTTAGTAGAACTGGTTACCTTTTTGGTCATAACTTGCTAAGTTTTCACTATATCGACTTGATTTCTTTTGCGTTGCATAGCTAACCGTAATGGCCTTAATTAGAAATTTTTTTCTGGTGGATAGTGCAAGAAAATTTTTTTATAATTTTTTCAAAAAAAAGCAAAGGGGGTAGTCCATGGTTTTTTTATGGAGAAAAATATTTTTTTCGCACTATCTGCAAAAAACAAAATTCGAATTAAAGCCAATACGGTTCTCTATCCAACACAGTAGAAATCAAGTCGATATCTAGAAAATAAAACAAGTTGTGACCAAAAAGGTAAGCAGTTCTACTACTGCCTCTTTCCGGCCACTTTTTAGTAGAACTGGTTACCTTTTTGGTCATAACTTGCTAAGTTTTCACTATATCGACTTGATTTCTTTTGCGTTGGATAGCTAACCGTAATGGCCTTAATTAGAAATTTTTTTCTGGTGGATAGTGCAAGAAAATTTTTTTATAATTTTTTCAAAAAAAAGCAAAGGGGGTAGTCCATGGTTTTTTTATGGAGAAAAATAGTTTTTTCGCACTATCTGCAAAAAACAAAATTCGAATTAAAGCCAATACGGTTCTCTATCCAACACAGTAGAAATCAAGTCGATATCTAGAAAATAAAACAAGTTATGACCAAAAAGGTAAGCAGTTCTACTACTGCCTCTTTCCGGCCACTTTTTAGTAGAACTGGTTACCTTTTTGGTCATAGCTTGCTAAGTTTTCACTATATCGACTTGATTTCTTTTGCGTTGGATAGCTAACCGTAATGGCCTTAATTAGAAATTTTTTTCTGGTGGATAGTGCAAGAAAATTTTTTTATAATTTTTTCAAAAAAAAGCAAAGGGGGTAGTCCATGGTTTTTTTACGGAGAAAAATATTTTTTTCGCACTATCTGCAAAAAACAAAATTCGAATTAAAGCCAATACGGTTCTCTATCCAACACAGTAGAAATCAAGTCGATATCTAGAAAATAAAACAAGTTATGACCAAAAAGGTAAGCAGTTCTACTACTGCCTCTTTCCGGCCACTTTTTAGTAGAACTGGTTACCTTTTTGGTCATAGCTTGCTAAGTTTTCACTATATCGACTTGATTTCTTTTGCGTTGGATAGCTAACCGTAATGGCCTTAATTAGAAATTTTTTTCTGGTGGATAGTGCAAGAAAATTTTTTTATAATTTTTTCAAAAAAAAGCAAAGGGGGTAGTCCATGGTTTTTTTTATGGAGAAAAATATTTTTTTCGCACTATCTGCAAAAAACAAAATTCGAATTAAAGCCAATACGGTTCTCTATCCAACACAGTAGAAATCAAGTCGATATCTAGAAAATAAAACAAGTTATGACCAAAAAGGTAAGCAGTTCTACTACTGCCTCTTTCCGGCCACTTTTTAGTAGAACTGGTTACCTTTTTGGTCATAACTTGCTAAGTTTTCACTATATCGACTTGATTTCTTTTGCGTTGGATAGCTAACCGTAATGGCCTTAATTAGAAATTTTTTTCTGGTGGATAGTGCAAGAAAATTTTTTTATAATTTTTTCAAAAAAAAGCAAAGGGGGTAGTAGTCCATGGTTTTTTTATGGAGAAAAATATTTTTTTCGCACTATCTGCAAAAAACAAAATTCGAATTAAAGCCAATACGGTTCTCTATCCAACACAGTAGAAATCAAGTCGATATCTAGAAAATAAAACAAGTTATGACCAAAAAGGTAAGCAGTTCTACTACTGCCTCTTTCCGGCCACTTTTTAGTAGAACTGGTTACCTTTTTGGTCATAACTTGCTAAGTTTTCACTATATCGACTTGATTTCTTTTGCGTTGGATAGCTAACCGTAATAGCCTTAATTAGAAATTTTTTTCTGGTGGATAGTGCAAGAAAATTTTTTTATAATTTTTTCAAAAAAAGCAAAGGGGGTAGTCCATGGTTTTTTTATGGAGAAAAATATTTTTTTCGCACTATCTGCAAAAAACAAAATTCGAATTAAAGCCAATACGGTTCTCTATCCAACACAGTAGAAATCAAGTCGATATCTAGAAAATAAAACAAGTTATGACCAAAAAGGTAAGCAGTTCTACTACTGCCTCTTTCCGGCCACTTTTTAGTAGAACTGGTTACCTTTTTGGTCATAACTTGCTAAGTTTTCACTATATCGACTTGATTTCTTTTGCGTTGGATAGCTAATCGTAATAGCCTTAATTAGAAATTTTTTTCTGGTGGATAGTGCAAGAAAATTTTTTTATAATTTTTTCAAAAAAAAGCAAAGGGGGTAGTCCATGGTTTTTTTATGGAGAAAAATAGTTTTTTCGCACTATCTGCAAAAAACAAAATTCGAATTAAAGCCAATACGGTTCTCTATCCAACACAGTAGAAATCAAGTCGATATCTAGAAAATAAAACAAGTTATGACCAAAAAGGTAAGCAGTTCTACTACTGCCTCTTTCCGGCCACTTTTTAGTAGAACTGGTTACCTTTTTGGTCATAACTTGCTAAGTTTTCACTATATCGACTTGATTTCTTTTGTGTTGGATAGCCAACCGTATTGGCCTTAATTAAAAATTTTTTTCTGGTGGTGCAAGAAAATTTTTTTATAATTTTTTCAAAAAAAAGCAAAGGGGGTAGTCCATGGTTTTTTTATGGAGAAAAATATTTTTTTCGCACTATCTGCAAAAAACAAAATTCGAATTAAAGCCAATACGGTTCTCTATCCAACACAGTAGAAATCAAGTCGATATCTAGAAAATAAAACAAGTTATGACCAAAAAGGTAAGCAGTTCTACTACTGCCTCTTTCCGGCCACTTTTTAGTAGAACTGGTTACCTTTTTGGTCATAACTTGCTAAGTTTTCACTATATCGACTTGATTTCTTTTGCGTTGGATAGCTAACCGTAATGGCCTTAATTAGAAATTTTTTTCTGGTGGATAGTGCAAGAAAATTTTTTTATAATTTTTTCAAAAAAAGCAAAGGGGGTAGTCCATGGTTTTTTTATGGAGAAAAATATTTTTTTCGCACTATCGGCAAAAAACAAAATTCGAATTAAAGCCAATACGGTTCTCTATCCAACACAGTAGAAATCAAGTCGATATCTAGAAAATAAAACAAGTTATGACCAAAAAGGTAAGCAGTTCTACTACTGCCTCTTTCCGGCCACTTTTTAGTAGAACTGGTTACCTTTTTGGTCATAGCTTGCTAAGTTTTCACTATATCGACTTGATTTCTTTTGCGTTGGATAGCTAACCGTAATGGCCTTAATTAGAAATTTTTTTCTGGTGGATAGTGCAAGAAAATTTTTTTATAATTTTTTCAAAAAAAAGCAAAGGGGGTAGTCCATGGTTTTTTTATGGAGAAAAATATTTTTTTCGCACTATCTGCAAAAAACAAAATTCGAATTAAAGCCAATACGGTTCTCTATCCAACACAGTAGAAATCAAGTCGATATCTAGAAAATAAAACAAGTTATGACCAAAAAGGTAAGCAGTTCTACTACTGCCTCTTTCCGGCCACTTTTTAGTAGAACTGGTTACCTTTTTGGTCATAACTTGCTAAGTTTTCACTATATCGACTTGATTTCTTTTGCGTTGGATAGCTAACCGTAATGGCCTTAATTAGAAATTTTTTTCTGGTGGATAGTGCAAGAAAATTTTTTTATAATTTTTTCAAAAAAAAGCAAAGGGGGTAGTCCATGGTTTTTTTATGGAGAAAAATATTTTTTTCGCACTATCTGCAAAAAACAAAATTCGAATTAAAGCCAATACGGTTCTCTATCCAACACAGTAGAAATCAAGTCGATATCTAGAAAATAAAACAAGTTATGACCAAAAAGGTAAGCAGTTCTACTACTGCCTCTTTCCGGCCACTTTTTAGTAGAACTGGTTACCTTTTTGGTCATAACTTGCTAAGTTTTCACTATATCGACTTGATTTCTTTTGCGTTGGATAGCTAACCGTAATGGCCTTAATTAGAAATTTTTTTCTGGTGGATAGTGCAAGAAAATTTTTTTATAATTTTTTCAAAAAAAGCAAAGGGGGTAGTCCATGGTTTTTTTATGGAGAAAAATATTTTTTTCGCACTATCTGCAAAAAACAAAATTCGAATTAAAGCCAATACGGTTCTCTATCCAACACAGTAGAAATCAAGTCGATATCTAGAAAATAAAACAAGTTATGACCAAAAAGGTAAGCAGTTCTACTACTGCCTCTTTCCGGCCACTTTTTAGTAGAACTGGTTACCTTTTTGGTCATAACTTGCTAAGTTTTCACTATATCGACTTGATTTCTTTTGCGTTGGATAGCTAACCGTATTGGCCTTAATTAGAAATTTTTTCTGGTGGATAGTGCAAGAAAATTTTTTTATAATTTTTTTCAAAAAAAGCAAAGGGGGTAGTCCATGGTTTTTTTATGGAGAAAAATAGTTTTTTCGCACTATCTGCAAAAAACAAAATTCGAATTAAAGCCAATACGGTTCTCTATCCAACACAGTAGAAATCAAGTCGATATCTAGAAAATAAAACAAGTTATGACCAAAAAGGTAAGCAGTTCTACTACTGCCTCTTTCCGGCCACTTTTTAGTAGAACTGGTTACCTTTTTGGTCATAACTTGCTAAGTTTTCACTATATCGACTTGATTTCTTTTGCGTTGAATAGCCAACCGTATTGGCCTTAATTAGAAATTTTTTTCTGGTGGATAGTGCAAGAAAATTTTTTTATAATTTTTTCAAAAAAAAGCAAAGGGGGTAGTCCATGGTTTTTTTATGGAGAAAAATAGTTTTTTCGCACTATCTGCAAAAAACAAAATTCGAATTAAAGCCAATACGGTTCTCTATCCAACACAGTAGAAATCAAGTCGATATCTAGAAAATAAAACAAGTTATGACCAAAAAGGTAAGCAGTTCTACTACTGCCTCTTTCCGGCCACTTTTTAGTAGAACTGGTTACCTTTTTGGTCATAACTTGCTAAGTTTTCACTATATCGACTTGATTTCTTTTGCGTTGGATAGCTAATCGTAATGGCCTTAATTAGAAATTTTTTTCTGGTGGATAGTGCAAGAAAATTTTTTTATAATTTTTTCAAAAAAAAGCAAAGGGGGTAGTCCATGGTTTTTTTATGGAGAAAAATAGTTTTTTCGCACTATCTGCAAAAAACAAAATTCGAATTAAAGCCAATACGGTTCTCTATCCAACACAGTAGAAATCAAGTCGATATCTAGAAAATAAAACAAGTTATGACTAAAAAGGTAAGCAGTTCTACTACTGCCTCTTTCCGGCCACTTTTTAGTAGAACTGGTTACCTTTTTGGTCATAACTTGCTAAGTTTTCACTATATCGACTTGATTTCTTTTGCGTTGGATAGCTAATCGTAATAGCCTTAATTAGAAATTTTTTTCTGGTGGATAGTGCAAGAAAATTTTTTTATAATTTTTTCAAAAAAAAGCAAAGGGGGTAGTCCATGGTTTTTTTATGGAGAAAAATATTTTTTTCGCACTATCTGCAAAAAACAAAATTCGAATTAAAGCCAATACAGTTCTCTATCCAACACAGTAGAAAGCAAGTCGATATCTAGAAAATAAAACAAGTTATGACCAAAAAGGTAAGCAGTTCTACTACTGCCTCTTTCCGGCCACTTTTTAGTAGAACTGGTTACCTTTTTGGTCATAACTTGCTAAGTTTTCACTATATCGACTTGATTTCTTTTGCGTTGGATAGCTAACCGTAATGGCCTTAATTAGAAATTTTTTTCTGGTGGATAGTGCAAGATAATTTTTTTATAATTTTTTAAAAAAAAAGCAAAGGGGGTAGTCCATGGTTTTTTTATGGAGAAAAATATTTTTTTCGCACTATCTGCAAAAAACAAAATTCGAATTAAAGCCAATACGGTTCTCTATCCAACACAGTAGAAATCAAGTCGATATCTAGAAAATAAAACAAGTTATGACCAAAAAGGTAAGCAGTTCTACTACTACCTCTTTCCGGCCACTTTTTAGTAGAACTGGTTACCTTTTTGGTCATAACTTGCTAAGTTTTCACTATATCGACTTGATTTCTTTTGCGTTGGATAGCTAACCGTAATGGCCTTAATTAGAAATTTTTTTCTGGTGGATAGTGCAAGATAATTTTTTTATAATTTTTTAAAAAAAAAGCAAAGGGGGTAGTCCATGGTTTTTTTATGGAGAAAAATATTTTTTTCGCACTATCTGCAAAAAACAAAATTCGAATTAAAGCCAATACGGTTCTCTATCCAACACAGTAGAAATCAAGTCGATATCTAGAAAATAAAACAAGTTATGACCAAAAAGGTAAGCAGTTCTACTACTACCTCTTTCCGGCCACTTTTTAGTAGAACTGGTTACCTTTTTGGTCATAACTTGCTAAGTTTTCACTATATCGACTTGATTTCTTTTGCGTTGGATAGCTAACCGTAATGGCCTTAATTAGAAATTTTTTTCTGGTGGATAGTGCAAGATAATTTTTTTATAATTTTTTAAAAAAAAAGCAAAGGGGGTAGTCCATGGTTTTTTTATGGAGAAAAATATTTTTTTCGCACTATCTGCAAAAAACAAAATTCGAATTAAAGCCAATACGGTTCTCTATCCAACACAGTAGAAATCAAGTCGATATCTAGAAAATAAAACAAGTTATGACCAAAAAGGTAAGCAGTTCTACTACTACCTCTTTCCGGCCACTTTTTAGTAGAACTGGTTACCTTTTTGGTCATAACTTGCTAAGTTTTCACTATATCGACTTGATTTCTTTTGCGTTGGATAGCTAACCGTAATGGCCTTAATTAGAAATTTTTTTCTGGTGGATAGTGCAAGATAATTTTTTTATAATTTTTTAAAAAAAAAGCAAAGGGGGTAGTCCATGGTTTTTTTATGGAGAAAAATATTTTTTTCGCACTATCTGCAAAAAACAAAATTCGAATTAAAGCCAATACGGTTCTCTATCCAACACAGTAGAAATCAAATCGATATCTAGAAAATAAAACAAGTTATGACCAAAAAGGTAAGCAGTTCTACTACTGCCTCTTTCCGGCCACTTTTTAGTAGAACTGGTTACCTTTTTGGTCATAACTTGCTAAGTTTTCACTATATCGACTTGATTTCTTTTGCGTTGGATAGCTAACCGTAATGGCCTTAATTAGAAATTTTTTTCTGGTGGATAGTGCAAGATAATTTTTTTATAATTTTTTAAAAAAAAAGCAAAGGGGGTAGTCCATGGTTTTTTTATGGAGAAAAATATTTTTTTCGCACTATCTGCAAAAAACAAAATTCGAATTAAAGCCAATACGGTTCTCTATCCAACACAGTAGAAATCAAGTCGATATCTAGAAAATAAAACAAGTTATGACCAAAAAGGTAAGCAGTTCTACTACTACCTCTTTCCGGCCACTTTTTAGTAGAACTGGTTACCTTTTTGGTCATAACTTGCTAAGTTTTCACTATATCGACTTGATTTCTTTTGCGTTGGATAGCCAACCGTATTGGCCTTAATTAGAAATTTTTTTCTGGTGGATAGTGCAAGAAAATTTTTTTATAATTTTTTCAAAAAAAGCAAAGGGGGTAGTCCATGGTTTTTTTATGGAGAAAAATATTTTTTTCGCACTATCTGCAAAAAACAAAATTCGAATTAAAGCCAATACGGTTCTCTATCCAACACAGTAGAAATCAAGTCGATATCTAGAAAATAAAACAAGTTATGACCAAAAAGGTAAGCAGTTCTACTACTACCTCTTTCCGGCCACTTTTTAGTAGAACTGGTTACCTTTTTGGTCATAACTTGCTAAGTTTTCACTATATCGACTTGATTTCTTTTGCGTTGGATAGCCAACCGTATTGGCCTTAATTAGAAATTTTTTTCTGGTGGATAGTGCAAGAAAATTTTTTTATAATTTTTTCAAAAAAAAGCAAAGGGGGTAGTCCATGGTTTTTTTATGGAGAAAAATATTTTTTTCGCACTATCTGCAAAAAACAAAATTCGAATTAAAGCCAATACGGTTCTCTTTCCAACACAGTAGAAATCAAGTCGATATCTAGAAAATAAAACAAGTTATGACCAAAAAGGTAAGCAGTTCTACTACTGCCTCTTTCCGGCCACTTTTTAGTAGAACTGGTTACCTTTTTGGTCATAACTTGCTAAGTTTTCACTATATTGACTTGATTTCTTTTGCGTTGGATAGCCAACCGTATTGGCCTTAATTAGAAATTTTTTTCTGGTGGATAGTGCTAGAAAACTTTTTTATAATTTTTTCAAAAAAAAGCAAAGGGGGTAGTCCATGGTTTTTTTATGGAGAAAAATATTTTTTTCGCACTATCTGCAAAAAACAAAATTCGAATTAAAGCCAATACGGTTCTCTTTCCAACACAGTAGAAATCAAGTCGATATCTAGAAAATAAAACAAGTTATGACCAAAAAGGTAAGCAGTTCTACTACTGCCTCTTTCCGGCCACTTTTTAGTAGAACTGGTTACCTTTTTGGTCATAACTTGCTAAGTTTTCACTATATTGACTTGATTTCTTTTGCGTTGGATAGCCAACCGTATTGGCCTTAATTATAAATTTTTTTCTGGTGGATAGTGCAAGAAAATTTTTTTATAATTTTTTCAAAAAAAAGCAAAGGGGGTAGTCCATGGTTTTTTTATGGAGAAAAATATTTTTTTCGCACTATCTGCAAAAAACAAAATTCGAATTAAAGCCAATACGGTTCTCTTTCCAACACAGTAGAAATCAAGTCGATATCTAGAAAATAAAACAAGTTATGACCAAAAAGGTAAGCAGTTCTACTACTGCCTCTTTCCGGCCACTTTTTAGTAGAACTGCTTACCTTTTTGGTCATAACTTGCTAAGTTTTCACTATATTGACTTGATTTCTTTTGCGTTGGATAGCCAACCGTATTGGCCTTAATTATAAATTTTTTTCTGGTGGATAGTGCAAGAAAATTTTTTTATAATTTTTTCAAAAAAAAGCAAAGGGGGTAGTCCATGGTTTTTTTATGGAGAAAAATATTTTTTTCGCACTATCTGCAAAAAACAAAATTCGAATTAAAGCCAATACGGTTCTCTTTCCAACACAGTAGAAATCAAGTCGATATCTAGAAAATAAAACAAGTTATGACCAAAAAGGTAAGCAGTTCTACTACTGCCTCTTTCCGGCCACTTTTTAGTAGAACTGCTTACCTTTTTGGTCATAACTTGCTAAGTTTTCACTATATTGACTTGATTTCTTTTGCGTTGGATAGCCAACCGTATTGGCCTTAATTAGAAATTTTTTTCTGGTAGATAGTGCTAGAAAACTTTTTTATAATTTTTTCAAAAAAAAGCAAAGGGGGTAGTCCATGGTTTTTTTATGGAGAAAAATATTTTTTTCGCACTATCTGCAAAAAACAAAATTCGAATTAAAGCCAATACGGTTCTCTTTCCAACACAGTAGAAATCAAGTCGATATCTAGAAAATAAAACAAGTTATGACCAAAAAGGTAAGCAGTTCTACTACTGCCTCTTTCCGGCCACTTTTTAGTAGAACTGGTTACCTTTTTGGTCATAACTTGCTAAGTTTTCACTATATTGACTTGATTTCTTTTGCGTTGGATAGCCAACCGTATTGGCCTTAATTATAAATTTTTTTCTGGTGGATAGTGCAAGAAAATTTTTTTATAATTTTTTCAAAAAAAAGCAAAGGGGGTAGTCCATGGTTTTTTTATGGAGAAAAATATTTTTTTCGCACTATCTGCAAAAAACAAAATTCGAATTAAAGCCAATACGGTTCTCTTTCCAACACAGTAGAAATCAAGTCGATATCTAGAAAATAAAACAAGTTATGACCAAAAAGGTAAGCAGTTCTACTACTGCCTCTTTCCGGCCACTTTTTAGTAGAACTGCTTACCTTTTTGGTCATAACTTGCTAAGTTTTCACTATATTGACTTGATTTCTTTTGCGTTGGATAGCCAACCGTATTGGCCTTAATTATAAATTTTTTTCTGGTGGATAGTGCAAGAAAATTTTTTTATAATTTTTTCAAAAAAAGCAAAGGGGGTAGTCCATGGTTTTTTTATGTAGAAAAATATTTTTTTCGCACTATCTGCAAAAAACAAAATTCGAATTAAAGCCAATACGGTTCTCTTTCCAACACAGTAGAAATCAAGTCGATATCTAGAAAATAAAACAAGTTATGACCAAAAAGGTAAGCAGTTCTACTACTGCCTCTTTCCGGCCACTTTTTAGTAGAACTGGTTACCTTTTTGGTCATAACTTGCTAAGTTTTCACTATATCGACTTGATTTCTTTTGCGTTGGATAGCTAACCGTAATGGCCTTAATTAGAAATTTTTTTCTGGTGGATAGTGCTAGAAAATTTTTTTATAATTTTTTCAAAAAAAAGCAAAGGGGGTAGTCCATGGTTTTTTTATGGAGAAAAATATTTTTTTCGCACTATCTGCAAAAAACAAAATTCGAATTAAAGCCAATACGGTTCTCTTTCCAACACAGTAGAAATCAAGTCGATATCTAGAAAATAAAACAAGTTATGACCAAAAAGGTAAGCAGTTCTACTACTGCCTCTTTCCGGCCACTTTTTAGTAGAACTGGTTACCTTTTTGGTCATAACTTGCTAAGTTTTCACTATATTGACTTGATTTCTTTTGCGTTGGATAGCCAACCGTATTGGCCTTAATTAGAAATTTTTTTCTGGTGGATAGTGCTAGAAAACTTTTTTATAATTTTTTCAAAAAAAAGCAAAGGGGGTAGTCCATGGTTTTTTTATGGAGAAAAATATTTTTTTCGCACTATCTGCAAAAAACAAAATTCGAATTAAAGCCAATACGGTTCTCTTTCCAACACAGTAGAAATCAAGTCGATATCTAGAAAATAAAACAAGTTATGACCAAAAAGGTCAGCAGTTCTACTACTGCCTCTTTCCGGCCACTTTTTAGTAGAACTGGTTACCTTTTTGGTCATAACTTGCTAAGTTTTCACTATATTGACTTGATTTCTTTTGCGTTGGATAGCCAACCGTATTGGCCTTAATTAGAAATTTTTTTCTGGTGGATAGTGCTAGAAAACTTTTTTATAATTTTTTCAAAAAAAAGCAAAGGGGGTAGTCCATGGTTTTTTTATGTAGAAAAATATTTTTTTCGCACTATCTGCAAAAAACAAAATTCGAATTAAAGCCAATACGGTTCTCTTTCCAACACAGTAGAAATCAAGTCGATATCTAGAAAATAAAACAAGTTATGACCAAAAAGGTAAGCAGTTCTACTACTGCCTCTTTCCGGCCACTTTTTAGTAGAACTGGTTACCTTTTTGGTCATAACTTGCTAAGTTTTCACTATATTGACTTGATTTCTTTTGCGTTGGATAGCCAACCGTATTGGCCTTAATTATAAATTTTTTTCTGGTGGATAGTGCAAGAAAATTTTTTTATAATTTTTTCAAAAAAAGCAAAGGGGGTAGTCCATGGTTTTTTTATGTAGAAAAATATTTTTTTCGCACTATCTGCAAAAAACAAAATTCGAATTAAAGCCAATACGGTTCTCTTTCCAACACAGTAGAAATCAAGTCGATATCTAGAAAATAAAACAAGTTATGACCAAAAAGGTAAGCAGTTCTACTACTGCCTCTTTCCGGCCACTTTTTAGTAGAACTGGTTACCTTTTTGGTCATAACTTGCTAAGTTTTCACTATATCGACTTGATTTCTTTTGCGTTAGATAGCTAACCGTATTGGCCTTAATTAGAAATTTTTTTCTGGTGGATAGTGCAAGAAAATTTTTTTATAATTTTTTCAAAAAAAGCAAAGGGGGTAGTCCATGTTTTTTTTATGGAGAAAAATATTTTTTTCGCACTATCTGCAAAAAACAAAATTCGAATTAAAGCCAATACGGTTCTCTTTCCAACACAGTAGAAATCAAGTCGATATCTAGAAAATAAAACAAGTTATGACCAAAAAGGTAAGCAGTTCTACTACTGCCTCTTTCCGGCCACTTTTTAGTAGAACTGGTTACCTTTTTGGTCATAACTTGCTAAGTTTTCACTATATTGACTTGATTTCTTTTGCGTTGGATAGCCAACCGTATTGGCCTTAATTAGAAATTTTTTTCTGGTGGATAGTGCAAGAAAATTTTTTTATAATTTTTTCAAAAAAAGCAAAGGGGGTAGTCCATGGTTTTTTTATGGAGAAAAATAGTTTTTTCGCACTATCTGCAAAAAACAAAATTCGAATTAAAGCCAATACGGTTCTCTATCCAACACAGTAGAAATCAAGTCGATATCTAGAAAATAAAACAAGTTATGACCAAAAAGGTAAGCAGTTCTACTACTGCCTCTTTCCGGCCACTTTTTAGTAGAACTGGTTACCTTTTTGGTCATAACTTGCTAAGTTTTCACTATATCGACTTGATTTCTTTTGCGTTGGATAGCCAACCGTATTGGCCTTAATTATAAATTTTTTTCTGGTGGATAGTGCAAGAAAATTTTTTTATAATTTTTTCAAAAAAAGCAAAGGGGGTAGTCCATGGTTTTTTTATGTAGAAAAATATTTTTTTCGCACTATCTGCAAAAAACAAAATTCGAATTAAAGCCAATACGGTTCTCTTTCCAACACAGTAGAAATCAAGTCGATATCTAGAAAATAAAACAAGTTATGACCAAAAAGGTAAGCAGTTCTACTACTGCCTCTTTCCGGCCACTTTTTAGTAGAACTGGTTACCTTTTTGGTCATAACTTGCTAAGTTTTCACTATATCGACTTGATTTCTTTTGCGTTAGATAGCTAACCGTATTGGCCTTAATTAGAAATTTTTTTCTGGTGGATAGTGCAAGAAAATTTTTTTATAATTTTTTCAAAAAAAGCAAAGGGGGTAGTCCATGGTTTTTTTATGTAGAAAAATATTTTTTTCGCACTATCTGCAAAAAACAAAATTCGAATTAAAGCCAATACGGTTCTCTTTCCAACACAGTAGAAATCAAGTCGATATCTAGAAAATAAAACAAGTTATGACCAAAAAGGTAAGCAGTTCTACTACTGCCTCTTTCCGGCCACTTTTTAGTAGAACTGGTTACCTTTTTGGTCATAACTTGCTAAGTTTTCACTATATTGACTTGATTTCTTTTGCGTTGGATAGCCAACCGTATTGGCCTTAATTATAAATTTTTTTCTGGTGGATAGTGCAAGAAAATTTTTTTATAATTTTTTCAAAAAAAGCAAAGGGGGTAGTCCATGGTTTTTTTATGTAGAAAAATATTTTTTTCGCACTATCTGCAAAAAACAAAATTCGAATTAAAGCCAATACGGTTCTCTTTCCAACACAGTAGAAATCAAGTCGATATCTAGAAAATAAAACAAGTTATGACCAAAAAGGTAAGCAGTTCTACTACTGCCTCTTTCCGGCCACTTTTTAGTAGAACTGGTTACCTTTTTGGTCATAACTTGCTAAGTTTTCACTATATCGACTTGATTTCTTTTGCGTTAGATAGCTAACCGTATTGGCCTTAATTAGAAATTTTTTTCTGGTGGATAGTGCAAGAAAATTTTTTTATAATTTTTTCAAAAAAAGCAAAGGGGGTAGTCCATGTTTTTTTTATGGAGAAAAATATTTTTTTCGCACTATCTGCAAAAAACAAAATTCGAATTAAAGCCAATACGGTTCTCTTTCCAACACAGTAGAAATCAAGTCGATATCTAGAAAATAAAACAAGTTATGACCAAAAAGGTAAGCAGTTCTACTACTGCCTCTTTCCGGCCACTTTTTAGTAGAACTGGTTACCTTTTTGGTCATAACTTGCTAAGTTTTCACTATATTGACTTGATTTCTTTTGCGTTGGATAGCCAACCGTATTGGCCTTAATTAGAAATTTTTTTCTGGTGGATAGTGCAAGAAAATTTTTTTATAATTTTTTCAAAAAAAGCAAAGGGGGTAGTCCATGGTTTTTTTATGGAGAAAAATAGTTTTTTCGCACTATCTGCAAAAAACAAAATTCGAATTAAAGCCAATACGGTTCTCTATCCAACACAGTAGAAATCAAGTCGATATCTAGAAAATAAAACAAGTTATGACCAAAAAGGTAAGCAGTTCTACTACTGCCTCTTTCCGGCCACTTTTTAGTAGAACTGGTTACCTTTTTGGTCATAACTTGCTAAGTTTTCACTATATCGACTTGATTTCTTTTGCGTTGGATAGCTAACCGTATTGGCCTTAATTAGAAATTTTTTTCTGGTGGATAGTGCAAGAAAATTTTTTTATAATTTTTTCAAAAAAAGCAAAGGGGGTAGTCCATGGTTTTTTTATGTAGAAAAATATTTTTTTCGCACTATCTGCAAAAAACAAAATTCGAATTAAAGCCAATACGGTTCTCTTTCCAACACAGTAGAAATCAAGTCGATATCTAGAAAATAAAACAAGTTATGACCAAAAAGGTAAGCAGTTCTACTACTGCCTCTTTCCGGCCACTTTTTAGTAGAACTGGTTACCTTTTTGGTCATAACTTGCTAAGTTTTCACTATATCGACTTGATTTCTTTTGCGTTAGATAGCTAACCGTATTGGCCTTAATTAGAAATTTTTTTCTGGTGGATAGTGCAAGAAAATTTTTTTATAATTTTTTCAAAAAAAGCAAAGGGGGTAGTCCATGGTTTTTTTATGTAGAAAAATATTTTTTTCGCACTATCTGCAAAAAACAAAATTCGAATTAAAGCCAATACGGTTCTCTTTCCAACACAGTAGAAATCAAGTCGATATCTAGAAAATAAAACAAGTTATGACCAAAAAGGTAAGCAGTTCTACTACTGCCTCTTTCCGGCCACTTTTTAGTAGAACTGGTTACCTTTTTGGTCATAACTTGCTAAGTTTTCACTATATCGACTTGATTTCTTTTGCGTTGGATAGCCAACCGTATTGGCTCTAATTAAAAATTTTTTTCTGGTGGATAGTGCAAGAAAATTTTTTTATAATTTTTTCAAAAAAAGCAAAGGGGGTAGTCCATGGTTTTTTTATGGAGAAAAATATTTTTTTCGCACTATCTGCAAAAAACAAAATTCGAATTAAAGCCAATACGGTTCTCTTTCCAACACAGTAGAAATCAAGTCGATATCTAGAAAATAAAACAAGTTATGACCAAAAAGGTAAGCAGTTCTACTACTGCCTCTTTCCGACCACTTTTAGTAGAACTGGTTACCTTTTTGGTCATAACTTGCTAAGTTTTCACTATATCGACTTGATTTCTTTTGTGTTGGATAGCTAACCGTAATGGCCTTAATTAGAAATTTTTTTCTGGTGGATAGTGCAAGAAAATTTTTTTATAATTTTTTCAAAAAAAAGCAAAGGGGGTAGTCCATGGTTTTTTTATGGAGAAAAATATTTTTTTCGCACTATCTGCGAAAAACAAAATTCGAATTAAAGCCAATACGGTTCTCTATCCAACACAGTAGAAATCAAGTCGATATCTAGAAAATAAAACAAGTTATGACCAAAAAGGTAAGCAGTTCTACTACTGCCTCTTTCCGGCCACTTTTTAGTAGAACTGGTTACCTTTTTGGTCATAACTTGCTAAGTTTTCACTATATCGACTTGATTTCTTTTGCGTTGGATAGCTAACCGTATTGGCCTTAATTAGAAATTTTTTTCTGGTGGATAGTGCAAGAAAATTTTTTTATAATTTTTTCAAAAAAAAGCAAAGGGGGTAGTCCATGGTTTTTTTTTTTTGGAGAAAAATATTTTTTTCGCACTATCTGCAAAAAACAAAATTCGAATTAAAGCCAATACGGTTCTCTATCCAACACAGTAGAAATCAAGTCGATATCTAGAAAATAAAACAAGTTATGACCAAAAAGGTAAGCAGTTCTACTACTGCCTCTTTCCGGCCACTTTTTAGTAGAACTGGTTACCTTTTTGGTCATAACTTGCTAAGTTTTCACTATATCGACTTGATTTCTTTTGCGTTGGATAGCTAACCGTATTGGCCTTAATTAGAAATTTTTTTCTGGTGGATAGTGCAAGAAAATTTTTTTATAATTTTTTCAAAAAAAAGCAAAGGGGGTAGTCCATGGTTTTTTTTTTTGGAGAAAAATATTTTTTTCGCACTATCTGCAAAAAACAAAATTCGAATTAAAGCCAATACGGTTCTCTATCCAACACAGTAGAAATCAAGTCGATATCTAGAAAATAAAACAAGTTATGACCAAAAATTTAAGCAGTTCTACTACTGCCTCTTTCCGGCCACTTTTTAGTAGAACTGGTTACCTTTTTGGTCATAACTTGCTAAGTTTTCACTAAATCGACTTGATTTCTTTTGCGTTGAATAGCTTACCGTATTGGCCTTAATGAGAAATTTTTTTCTGGTGGATAGTGCAAGAAAATTTTTTTATAATTTTTTTCAAAAAAAAGCAAAGGGGGTAGTCCATGGTTTTTTTTTTTGGAGAAAAATATTTTTTTCGCACTATCTGCAAAAAACAAAATTCGAATTAAAGCCAATACGGTTCTCTATCCAACACAGTAGAAATCAAGTCGATATCTAGAAAATAAAACAAGTTATGACCAAAAATTTAAGCAGTTCTACTACTGCCTCTTTCCGGCCACTTTTTAGTAGAACTGGTTACCTTTTTGGTCATAACTTGCTAAGTTTTCACTATATCGACTTGATTTCTTTTGTGTTGAATAGCTTACCGTATTGGCCTTAATTAGAAATTTGTTTCTGGTGGATAGTGCAAGAAAATTTTTTTATAATTTTTTCAAAAAAAGCAAAGGGGGTAGTCCATGGTTTTTTTTTTGGCAAAAAACAAAATTCGAATTAAAGCCAATACGGTTCTCTATCCAACACAGTAGAAATCAAGTCGATATCTAGAAAAATAAGCAAGTTATGACCAAAAAGGTAAGCAATTCTACTAAAAAGTGGCCGGAAAGAGGCAGTAGTACAGAATTTTATTCACAAACGAGGGCTTTTTTAAATAAATACGACATACAATGATAATTCACAAGAACAAAAGATCATGGAATGTACACGCAAATAAAAAATATGGTTTAGTCAACCATAAGGTTGAGTTCTTAAATCGAATGAAAATGATGAATTTTGGAACTGCTCTAAATTGTAAATTTTTTAAACTGTAGAAAAAAATTAAATTTTCAAAAAAAAAAAAAAAATGGTTGAGGCAACCATATTCTGGTGAAAAGTTGGTGTGGTTATTTTTATGATTGCATCTAACCATATCTATTTGTAAGCTATTCATATTAAAAATACCTTTCAATTTCAGATGTTTGGCTTCAATCCCAATTCAAGGCTAAAATTTTTTTAAATTTAATTTTTTATGTAATTTTTTTTGTATGAGTTATTTATTTTGATGATTTTTATGTTTCTATTCATTTTTTTTTTTTTTAGCATTATACATCGAGTTTGAATTTTTTTTAAATTTATTTGACCTTACCTCTATTCGAACTTTGCTCTGACCATATTCATCTGCATTTTTTTTTGCGTGTATAAAATAAGAATTGTTTGACAGCTTTGACAGGTGGCTTATCACAAATAAATTTAAATGCGCTATTTTAAGAGATTCTCTTTCATGGTATACCTTATATAATTGCTTCGAGGCAAGCATAATTTTTTGGTGGGTGGTATGAAATCTTCGGTAGAAGTTGCGTGTGAGAATCACAACCACCTTAAAATTGCTGGTCGTCTAAAAAATAAGTGTCGAAATTATTTTATGAAGAAGAAATAGTTTGAAAGCAATGCCGTGAATTTTCTTTGCAATTAAAATATTAAAAAAATTAAATGTCATTAAAATTTGAAATTTAAAAATTTATATTAAGAGAAATTTGTCTAGAGAGTAAAAATTATTTAGGGAAATAAATTTCTTGAAAATTTTCATGATTATAAAATTTGTACTGTGAATTTACTTTAATATTTTGAATTAGAGTTTTTTTTTTTATTTAAAAAACATTTTTCTCTGCTTGTTGTGACAAATATTAAATCCCTTTTCAAACAGGCTTTTTGAAAATGTTTTTTTTCAACCATTATTTTGTGTGAAAGAAATTTGTAAAGATTTTTCATTGAAATATTTCGAATTTTTTTTTTTTTTTTTGTTTAACAATCTGCTTGCATTGAAACATGTTTTTCATTTGCCTTTTACTTTCTTTTTTTTTTCAATATATCATGCCTTTAAAACATGTTCTTCTCTATTCACAAAAGTGAGTTGTTCGTGAGTTTTTATTTCGAATTGTTGTTGTTGCTGTTGAGTGTTGTGCAAGAGTATTACAATGATTACCAACGATTAAATTGTTACTTGATGCATGTCGCTGCTTTCAGCTGCCTGTTGTTTTTGTTTAAATGTTTATATTGTTGCTGCTGTTGTCTCATTTTCTTGTGCATTTAACTTGGCTTTTAGTAAGGGCTGCTGTTGTTATTAGTTGGGGTAATGGTTCGGTCTCCTGCTACCCTTCTGCCTTTTCTGCTTTTATTCATGAAATCTATTCCCTTCATTTGCTTACCCATTGATATTGTTGTTTAAATTGTTGGCCATTTATTTTTTCTATTGTTTTTGAAAAACTTTGATTTGGATTTTGTTTTTTTTTTTTTCAAAAAAAACAAAAAGAAAATTTGTATTAATTTTAGCAATTTTGCTTGAGTTAAGGATTTGTTACAAATAAAATTTCCTTATTTTGCATGTCAAGTATTTTACTATTATAAAACTTTTTTTTTTTGCGTTAATGGCATGAATAACTAGTACTTAGAATTAGTTATTATTAAAATGGATTTTAATAAAAGTACAACTCTCGAGCAGAATGTGCAATTGAGATTTTTTTTAAATAAAAGTTTTGTATGTTTGAAAATTAATAAAAACAAAATTTAAAATATTATAAAATTAGAATAAAAATTACAATAAAAGTTTTTGAAATGTTTTCTTTTTCATCAAAACGTTTTTAAAAAAGAAAGAGGCCACTGAAAGAAGACTAAACGGAAATCATTTTTAAAAACTTTAGAAATACAAATAAAAAGCAAAAATTATGACATACGGTAGCTATCGAAATTTCCATTTAAAATCTACTGAAATTTCGCCGTAATTTGGCTTAAGTAAATTATAAAAGTTATTTTTTTGTTTGTAAATACTAAAAACAATTTAATAAAAACATATTTTCTAAAAGCTTTTTTAAATTATTTAATTTCTTATATATCTGCCTACAGTCTTCTCATTAAATAATTCCCTGATAAAAGGAATGAGTTGTTAATTAAGGGACTGACTTGACTGTGTCTAATTTTGTTTATTTCGATTAATTTTATTACTTGGAAAATGTTTAAAAAAAAGTAAAATATTTTAAAAGCTACCATAAATTATAGAGGAATTTTTAGCTTTATGTGATTTTTGGCTAGCAAAAAATTTCGTTTAATTAAAGTTTATTGAAATAACTTTATCGTTTTTGTTTACAACAGCCCGTAATTATTTTTCAGAATTCTTTTCTTTGGTTTTTAATTCGTCTGACATACACACACATACTTACTCCCACAGGCTTCTCTCTACAGTTAACAAGCATTTGATAAAATACCAACAAAATTTTTCATTAAGGCAATTATTTTGTGGTCAATTTGTAGATAATGAAACTTTGTGGTTTTACATTGATGTAAAAAGGATTGTGTTGGTCTTTTATTGAAAAAAAAAAACAAATAAAAACTCTTTCACTTACTGTTTTTCATACAAAAATAATATATAAAATTTTTTTTTTTAAATTCAAATTTATAAATTTATTTAATCATGAATTAAGAATTTGATATTTTTATTATTATTTTTTTGTTTGTCATTGTTTTGCAGCCTTTAGTTTAATTTAGCAGACAAGCAGTAAGTAAGAAGGAAGTAATTTGAAAAGATAAAAAAAATTTAATTCTTTTGAACACTAAAACTCTGCCTAAATCATTAAATGAATTTAATTGAAATTTTAAATTTTGCTATAAAATAATTTTAAAATATTAACAAAAATTTTCTAAATCTAAATTGTCATGATAAGCATTTTTTAACTGGCAAAATTTTAATGTTTTTACAATATATATGGAGCATAATTTGATGGCAGCGTTGAGCGGCTGGAAATCCAATTTTGACAGCAGGAATTGTAGTGAAGTTGGCTGCAAGTTATTAATTAGTGAACGGAATATGCATTGCCAGAGCTCTAATACAAATGCTGGGCGTTTTGTGCTTGCCGCTCCCATTAAGGTTGGTCTGTTACGAATTACTCGATGTCAAGTGAGCTGGTTTGGAATCTAGAAGTAAATTAAAAAAAAAAATCTATGATTTTTGTGTATAAAATAATGAAAAACCATTTTACTCAGTGTTAAGGCTGACAATTTGGCCACTAAATGTAATTGTTTATACACAGCATCATTAAAGAAATTTTTTTTAGATCTTTAACAAAATTCTATTTGTGCTGTATATGAAATGAGCTGTTATATTTGAAAGTGATATAAGTCCACATTTTTTTTAAATGAGTCAGCATTAATTCTAGTTAGATGGCTTGCTTATTTTACTTAAATCATCGCTAACTCATAATTTTTTCTTAATGGACTTATACCACTTTCATAAATAACAGGTCAAATTTAACTTTTTTTTTAAGTTTTTACTTTATAAATAAATAAATCAAAGTCTAACCCACTGCAGTTAGTCCCTATCAAATGAAATTGATTGAAAAACATTTTTTTTTAATAATTTAAAAATTTTTATTATGTATCATGGCTTTAGTTACAGCTTTTTCTTTTCGTTGCAAGTGTTTTTACTGTGTGTAAGTGTATTTTTGTGCTTGTTTTATTTTTTAATATAAATACTCTTCTATGTGTGTGTGTAACTACGGGTATGTAATAAATAATGAGGCCACAAATTTAATCTAATGTTTACTTCCGCCATAAGTTATTTATGTTTGTAAATGTCTTTTAATATTCCTTGGTGTATTAACATTATTTGCACATTCATATGCTCTTTCACATGCACACACACACACACACAGCGTACAGCATAATTCCTTACAAACAAGTCTTTCATAAAATAAGCCAGAGTACGAATTACTCTCTAGTGTATGTAAATTGCGTAGGAGTCTTTAAGATCATTAATAGCAATTTATCCTGTAAAAGTATTTCATAACTCTGATTTGTTTGCCACAAAAAATTGCGTTGGCTTGCTATGATTACAAAATATATTTTTTTTTAATTTTTATATTAAATTTATACACACGACATTGTAATGAACTGCTTGCTAACTAATTTCAATTTATCAGTTTCTATGTATAAATATTTTAGAAAGTAGTTTTCGTACAGAAATTCATTAAAAGCATTTTTAGCTTGTGATTTTGTTTTCACTTTCCACAAAATAAAAAGTAAATAAAGTAAATACAAATAATTAAAATTTAATAAATAAACTTTTTGAGAGCTGTAAGGTCTCTGTCATGTTTTTTATTAATAGATTTTATGTCTATAATTTTCTTTTGTAAGCTGACTTATAGTTAAATTTAAAACAAAACATTTCTTTCTTACAGAACCGCTTATAATGGATTACAGTAACTTATATTACGATGATTCGTATTGAAAAAACAAGTAAAGGGTGTCCCAACAAGAACGCAAGATTAAAATTTTAAATAAATGACTGATGCAGCAATTGATTTGTTTCTCTGGCTGTATGACATGTGGCGGCGTCTTGTTGAAACCACATACCCTCCACATTCATTTCTTCAATTATAGGCAAGAAAAAACTAGTTATCATTTCGCGATACCGAACACCATTGACTGTTTGCGCTTGACCTGCCTCATTTTCATAAAAAAAAGGTCCAATGATTCCTCCAGCCCAAAAACCACACCACACAGTGACACGTTGAGGATGCATTTGCTTCTCGTGAATCACTCGAGGATTTTCCTCACCCCAAAAGCGACAATTCTGCCTATTGACGAAGCCATCAAGATGGAAATGGGCCTCGTCACTGAAGATGATTTTATCGGCAAAATCAGCATTTTCATGTTGTCTCTCCAATACCCAATTAACAAACTCCCTTCGCTGTCCATGGTCATTTTTTACTAACCTCGTACCTTCTACTAGCAAACAATAGCAATTGTTCAAATGTCAAACAATGACACTTCGAATGGCGCCAAATTTAAATCTTGCGTTCTTGTTCGGACACCCTTTATATCGATATTTTATCGAATTCGATTTACAGTAACATTCGGACAGCAATATTCCGTACAACAGAAATCGTTATTTGTGTGTGACATTGATATAAATAAGTTACATTAGTCGCTACATATATCGCATATAAGTTACTGAAATCCTATTTTGTATAAGTCTTATGCGCCATCTCTAAATTACAGCGCATTAACCTTTAAACATACTTTTATTTTAGACTTATTTCTGCCATTAAAATTTAATTCTCATGAACGGTGTGTTGAGAGACTTCATGAGGAATATTTTTGTAAAACATTTTAACCTTCTAACTTTTCAACTTAAATGTCTTTATTGTCCTTTTTTAGTTAGAGAGACAAAAAAGTCCTCTTAATTGAAGCTTTAAAATTTTAAAAGGTTCCATAAAAACATTCTTTAAAGTTTTCAGCACAATTTAAGTACCTATAATATAAATTTTGCATGATTATCTAGGCCGATTTGCAATTATTAAATTATTTAAAAAAGAATGGAACTTTAAGCCTCCCTCTATTTGTTAAAAATACTTTTTCAAAACACTTTTACCTGTGCACTAATTTTTATGTTGCCTACCTTGTTGATTTTTTTTTTGTGTGTTTAAAGTGTAATTGTTATGAAGTAACAGCATAATAGCATGATCGATGGCAAATTGCCACCTTCTTAGATTCACTGCAATGTGAAAAAAAAATAATGAAAACAAAAAATATTGTTTTCTTTATAGACCTACGAGTTAGCTAGAAGGCAGTGATCTTTGCCTTTACAGTTATCTTTCAACTGCTACTGTTTATTAACTGTGTGCTCGTGTGTAACTGTAATTGAAAGTCAAAAAAAGCAAACAAATACACAGTTTTATCATATCAACAAAAATATTAGAAAAATCTTGAAATAAGTATTTTTTCATTGTTCAAACTTATAGAAAATGTTCTATAATACATCCAGACATTTATTGAGTGGTAAAGCAGACCTGCAGTTTAAAAATCTAATTGTTGAAAATAAAGGCTCTTTCAAAAGGAACTCAAAAGCGGTCTTATTGTTAATGATACATCTGCTTAATTAACTGCTATTAGGTCTGAGTATGAGTGTCAAACCCGGCCATATGCTTTAGGTTAAATTGTCGTTAATTCAACTACGATAGCGAAACTCATAATAGGGCTGAATGAGTTAAGCTATTTTGTAAAATAAAAAAAAATTTGTTTTCTGTTGGTTAGCCAGGCAAACATCGTTAACGCCGAAAGCTATAGATTCATAATCACCAACTTTTTCTTTGACCAGGGGCCAAATTACAGCATTCAAAATTTAGATTTAAGTTTTATTGAATTTTAGAACGTTATGAGGTATCGTAATTTTTTATATAAAATAAATTTCGAAATTATTAATGAATACTAGACTCTGGGAGGATTTGTAACTTGAGAGTAGTGTCAGAATAGGTCTATTTTGGCCACACTTGACTTGTTCCCGCTCCTCATTCTATTTCTAATTCTTATTCATTGAAATCATTTAGAAAAGGAAAAAGAACTTCGGGTGGCTATTTCAATTTGTGAAATTTTGGTCTAAGAAACTAGCTCGTTCATCACATTAAATTTTTATTAATTTTTGTTTAGTTTTGGTCTACAACGCTTTTTTATTTTATTGTTTTGCCGCAGTTTAAGAAAATTTGAAAACCGCTGATATAACAGGATTGATTTGAATCCAATTCTTTTGAAATCGAATGCTATGATTTGGACTCAGTTTTTTTAAGAATTTTTTTTTTAATTTACTTAGATTTTTTCATATTGAAATCTTACCTGCATGCGAGCACAAAATCTAATTTAGAAATAAAATATTTCCTTTGAATTATTTTACAGAAATAAATTTTGCTTTTTATTACTTTTCACTTTTTAGTTTTGATTATTAAATTTATTTTCCCCGTAAAAATGAAAATAATCAACGAGCAAACAAAATAGAAAAAAAAAATTAATAATTTAAGTAAACAGAATCTTAGAAACAATTTGCCATCATGCATCAGAATTTTTCTTTCTACCAAAGAAAGATCGCAATATTAAAAGACAAAAAAAATTTATAGAAAAATCAACACTAAGTGAACAAGGAAAGAAAACAGATTGTAACAAAATGGTAAATATTGATGTTGGAAATTTAATAACTTATAAATTGTGCGAATGTGTGCAACACACATGCTTTGCCGTTTGATCTCATCACAGTGTGTATGTGTATGTAGTGCGTTATAAATCATGTACAAAGTGAAAAGATATTGATTAATAAACTCTAAAATAGAATACATACTAGACGAAACACCTACACATACACACCAAAGTGCTGGCACAGACACTTGATTTAGCTGGTATAAAATTATAAAAAGACAAGGATTTTTCGTAGAAAAAAAAATTTAAAAGCAGATTACAAAAAAAAATTACACATCATCACATTTAGTTTACAATGCAAAAAGCAAAAAAAAAAAAAAACATAAGAGAATGAAAATTACTAAAAAGAAAGAAATAAAAATAGGAACAAAACAATTACTTGCATAATAAATCAACTTGTCATGTTTGCGCATAATCTGCCATAGAACAACAACACACGTTCTTACATACTCGCACATACCTCCATGCATATTTAAATAAGTATGACAATCATCTAGTTATATGAACGAGCACACACACTTTTGCAAAATTATGTAAAGTTTTATACACGACAGTGTTTGAATGCTAGTGCAAAAATGTGAGTATTCATGTTTGGGACATGTTGTAGGCACCAAGAAGGATATGCACAAGATTACGCCATCCCGCACACAACATTTAAATTTTCTAGGCGTGTAGCACAAATGACGTCACGCTATGTATTTCTATTGGCTAATACAGGGTGTCCGCCGGGAAGGTGTACTACTTTTTTTTGCCGCCATTTTGGTAAACATTAGTCTTGACAGTTCATACTTGGCAGTCGTAAAGTAGACACGTGGCAAATTTATTATGGAAAAATATTTGATAAACCAACGTACATATTTTAATTGTTAAAACATTTTACCAAAATCGATCATTGATTACTGTGACAATGAGATGGTTACGTGAAATTTTTGGGAGAAACAACGTGCCAAAAAAAGGCACTATTTATCGTGTAGTGAATAATTTCGAGGAAAGAGGGTCTGTAGGTGATACGCCCAAGCATGGACCACAAACGTACTGCAAGTTCGGCCGAAAACATTACTGCTGCTCAAGAATGTGTTCAAAACAATCCATCAACCTCAATTCGATGCCATGCTCAGCATTTTGGTCTTCAAAGAATTTTGCACAAAGATTTGCTATTGTTTCCATATAAAACACAAGAGCTTCTTCCACAAGACCATTTCCGTTATTAACAAACAACGTAGTATACCTTCCCGGAGGACACCCGAACAATGTAAACATAATTTTGTAGATACAGGGTGGCCCAAATAACACCAGCTGATGTGAAACACAAATAACTTTTTTATTTTTTAACATAATTTATTTTTTCTTTTTGCAGATTATAACTGAACTCTTGGAAATTTAAAATGAATACATACAGTCCACAACAACGCATTAAAATGATCAATTTTTATTATTCTTTCCAACGATCAATTAATCTGACGCAGCGAAATTATCGCCGTTTTTTAACGTAAGATCAGCGCCCACATCTTCCATGATTACAAGGTTAGTTCGCCGTTTTGAGGAACTGGGTTCAGTTGCCGACCATCCAGGAAGAGGTGTTCATTGAAATATTCGTACTGAAAACAACGTGGATGCTGTGCAGCAGAGTGTTGCAAATGATCCATCTGTCGCAACTCGTCGCCGTTCCGGCCAATTAAGTATACCCAGAACAACATTACAGAGAATTTTAAAGCTGGATCTTAAGATGTATCCATACAAAGTTCAAATTGTGCAACAGCTTCTAAAGCAAGACCCCCAACAACGATTACAATACGCTCACTAGGTCTCATTTGGGCCACCCGTTATTTATTTTAGTTTTCTTCAAACTGTGAATAAACTACTTTAACTAAAGGGGACTCATGCACATGGCATTATCTTGTGTCTTTCATTGTTGATAGGCACTACACTATAGTAAGCAACAGCAGCAGCTAGTTGCATTAGTTGTTGTGCCAGTAGTGCTTACTTACTTACTTAGTCGTTGGTTTATGCATAGAAATTAATCTAATTGAGTGTTTCTGTTAAAATAAGTAAATTTTTCTGTGAAAAATTATTTCTAATTAAAAAAATATTTATTTTCTTGTTAAGGGAAAATAAAGCAAAATATTTATAGGGCCATTATTATAAGTTGCCGATAGTTAAGGTTAAGATTTTATAAGATTATGGTTGGATATTACATTAAAAACTTAAGTTAAATATCAGATAGTGTGTCCTTATAAGTTACCTCAGAAAATAATGAATGTAGCCAACTTAAAAATGTATTAAATTAAGTGAAAATCAATTTATTTATTATCTAAACTAGATTTTTTATCTAAAGGGTGTTTTTTATAGACCTATAGAACTTTAAGTTGGCATTACTGTTCAAGATGGCGACCGCCATCAAGTGATTTATTCTCAGTTTGGCTTGGCAATTCATCATGAATCACCAGACTCACGCCTGAACAACGCTTGCAAATAGTGCAATTTTATTTCGAAAAAGAGATTGCCGTTGTTCCCGATTTTCATAAGCGAATTTTGTTTAGCGATGAAGCGCACTTCTGGTTGAATGCCTACGTCAACAAACAAAACTGCAGCATTTGGAATGAACCTAATCCTCAAGTGTATGTCGAAACACCTTTACATCCAGAAAAACTGACTGTTTGGTGTGCTTTATGGGTTGGTGGAATCATTGGTCCGTACTTCTTCAAAACGATGTTGGCCAGAACGTTACAGTCAATGGTGATCGGTTTAGAGCCATGATTACTAACTTTTTCATTCCTGAATTGAACAACCATGATGTCCAGGAGCTGTGGTTCCAACAAGATGGCGCAACATGTCACACAGCTCGTGCCACAATCGATTTATTGAAAGACACGTTTGGTGACCGCCTAATTTCACGTCTTGGACCTGTGAATTGGCCTCCAAGATCTTGTGATATAACACCGCTAGACTACTTTCTGTGGGGCTATGTAAAGTCGTTGGTCTATGCGGATAAGCCACAAACGCTTGACCATTTGGAAGACAACATTCGCCGTGTTATTGCCGATATACGGCCACAAATGTTGGAAAAAGTCATCGAAAACTGGACGTCCAGATTGGACTACATCCGAGCTAGACGTGGCGGTCATATGCCAGAAATCATAGTTAAAATGTAATGCCACAAGATTATCTTTCGGATAAATAAAATTCATGTCAATCGAATAATCCATCGTTGTTTTATTGCAATTTAAAGTTCTATAGGTCTATAAAAAACACCCTTTAGTTGCCCATATAACTTACGAGTAAAAAACAATTTTAAAGGTGCTGAATTTAAAAAGCTTCTGACTTTATTGTTAATATTTTTTGAAGAAAAATTAATGTTTGCGTTTTATAAATTTTGTTTTTAATATTTTCTATTACGGTCGTTGAGATCGTTACGAAACCAAAAGAATCCGGCAATGCTGCTCATATTTTTTCCATTAATTCTAGCGAATTTTGATTAAAATTTTCGAAGCTGTAATAACTACCAGTGGCTATACAGTGGACGATCGAAATTAGAACCACTTTGTTTCTGGGGTAGTTCTAAATTTCGAAAAGTTCTAATTTCCAAAGGTTTTTTTTAACAAAAAACAATATAATAGTGCATCTTTGTTAATCTTTTCCAAAATCTTACCTTGGTTGCTAACGACAGAGTATTCTTTTTGAGCCTATTTGGCATTTTATGAAAAATAACCAGCTTTTTGTAAACACTTGGATGAGTGAGTGGTCTACTAAGCTATTAGTCTGGGGGGTCGTAAGTTCGATTGATGCATAGATCCTGGTTGTATTTATTTTTAAGACAAGATTTGTGTTTAAATAATTTCAGTCTACTGAATCATGAGAGAAACACGTATTTTATTGAGCTCTGTTGAAATTGTTTTATAACCTTAACTGATCTGTTTAAAAATTTCTGTTTAGACACATTTGTGAAGCGAATTAAAGCATACAATCTTCTGTTTTTATTTTGTTAGAACTAAAAAATTAATGAACAAAAATACACTAACAATAAAATTTACATGAGTAACAAGGCATCCCCCATTTTTTTTTATTATGTATGTGGAAGCCCAATAAAAGCTATAAAGACAATTTTAAAGTGTTGAAAACAAACAAAAAATAAAAACATTAAAAAATTGGAACTGACGGTTCTAATTTCAGATCAAGCGATGTAATTAAAATGCTTAGCAACAATGTCGAGCAACATGCAATAGCTGTTTAATAGAATAAATATTTTTTTGTAAATATAATTAGAAAATTCGAAAATAAAAATTAATAAGATTTTTTCTAAAAATGTTAAACTTGAAAAATATTAACTTGTTACTAGATATTTTTGCTTGGTCTCGCCCGGCCCGTTCCTTTAGTATACAACTACTTTACAAAGTGGCTCATGTCTTTGCTAGCATTATTGTCATAGAATTTAATTAAAGTGGTAAAAAAATATTTTAAAGCATAATTTCAGGCTTTAATTAAGTATGGGCACACAATTTTTTGAATAGTACTGAATAAAAATCGTTAGAAAGTGGGCGTGGCAAAATTAAGAGTATATTGCGACTTACTTTTTATTATAAAAACTATATGAAACAAATTTCAGACAAATCGGTTGGACAAAAAATTATAAAATGAATTTTGTTTACAGAGATAAAATTAAAAAATTTAAATTAGACATGAAAGATATTTAAGCGACACCCTGTGCCATAAACGGGCTCATGCACGTATCATAAACTATGACTGCTTTAACCAAATGCTTGTTTTGGTTACTCTCTCCTCTGCTACAGTTGCTTTTTTTTTTTTTTTTTTTTTTTTATAAAAATATTTATTCACTTTTTATTTTGGTTTTTTGTGTATATATTTTTTGCATAGTTGGTTAAACAGTGAGATTGTATCCTTAATTTCATGCATGTCTAGTAAGTGTGTGTGTGTGAATATTTGTTTACTGACTGTATATGTGTTGTACTTTTAATAAAATGCAAATTACAGACAACAATTTTTACTGTGCATAAATTGTGTGGTTTCTAGCACTCTTTCTTGTCCATCTGAGTGTGTGGGCATGTGTGTGTGTCTATATATATTTTTTTAAATTGTTTGTCTTTAGTCTTTTGTGAATTATTTAAAATTTTATTAAAGAACTTTTGACGATTACAAAAGAACTCTGCTGTAACAGTAGACAATAATCCACTTACAGCATAATCATGCCAATCATTATCTAATCTCCTGTGCTTTTGTAGTCACTACACTTTATGCTTCCATTGATTTTCGCAATCATTTGCAAAATTTTAAGTCTTATCAATTATGCAAACAATCAGCATTTTTTATAATTTTTTTTTCCCCATATTATTTTCTCCACAGCATGAGGGCCAACAATTTTAATTGATTTTCTTTTCTTCTTGTGTGGCAAAATTAAGTGGCAACAACCACGCTATTGGTTTGATTTTTAATTACTCTAATTTGGTTTTATGATAATTGATTTTTTTGCTGTCTAGCAAGCACAATGAATGAATAACATTGACCAAGTGCTGCAATTGAAGAAATATTTAAGTTATGAATTCCAAAATAGAAAAGTTTCAAGACTTAAATCATGAATCATGAGCCATTAAATTGAGTATTGCGCACAAAAACAACTTTGGTTGTGAGAACTATATTTGTTGCCAATCAAAAATTCAAATGATAATCAAATTTTTTAGTTGCAGCAACCATAATTCGGTACTACAGTTCAAAATTTAATTCTATTAAAAATATTTCTGGCTGTAAGATCGATTTTTAATTTTCGCGATTAAAAAACTCAACTATCATAACTGAATGTTTGATTGGCAACCAATTTAGTTGTCATAACCGAAAATGTTTTCTCAGTATGTGAATGGTAAAAGTAAATTGTTTTTCCAGAGAACAAAAGTTTTGATGACTTAAAAGTTTATTTATGCTTATTTAGGGTTTAAGATTCTTTTTTTTTAGGTTTTCAGTAAACAAGCGATTTTTTATTTTTAGCTTAATGATTTTTTTTTAGCAAACTTATATGAAACCTTAAGAGGAATAATTTTAGTAAAATATTTTAATCATCTGACCCTTTAAGTAATGGAGTTGGACTTCTATTTGAAAAAGAACAAAAACGACCCATAAGCTTGACAGTTAGAAAGTTAAAATGTTCTACAAAAATATTCTTAGTGAAATTCTACTGTCTGGTGTCCTAAGCACACCATTAATGAAAATTTAGCTTTAACTCTAGCATGCAGTCAAAATTTAATATGCATTTTAGGGTTCATTTGCCTTTATTTAAAATGCTTAAGGCTTGGCCAAAGGCCTTTAATTAAATTCTGTTTTGATTCCGTTTTGAATGAAATACTCGCTAATAAATCAAGGTCGAGGAAACTAGATCCTCCTGGTATTTAACAGATTTTTCGTCAGATAGTTTCTGTATAAAATAAAAAATTATTGCTGTTTTACTCTTTTAGCTCATCAGGAAAATTATTTTATTTAATTGAATTTAAACTTTTTTACCAAAAATATAAAAGTTTTAGTTAACAAAAAAAAAAAAAAAAAAAAACAAGAAATATTAAAAAGAATTATTTTTTTCTGCATATAAGGTGTCCTATTAAGAGTGCACTTTTTCATTTCATACTACAATCAAACACGCTGCTTGGCAAATGAAACTAGATCTATGCCATTGAGTTGAGGCCACTAGAACTCTGTCGTCATGAGGCAATTTCTGCCTCATCTTCGAACAATTAAGGCCTGAAATCAAGTTAAAAAAAACAGTTCCTCGTTCTGACTGCATTCGTCGTAGAAGATGACATTGACTTTAATTTTTTAATTACCATTATAAAGCGTTTTACAAAAGCTTTATTTTCAATAATCGGACTATGTGACAGTTATCAATTTTCAGAGTTGCCACTTGCATAACAGAAAAATTACACTAAATTTTGAAAGTGCAGTCTTACTGAGAAACCTTATAGTTTTTAGTTTGTATTCAATATATGAGAATTAGTGTGACTTTTGACTGGTGTACGCTGGATATTGCGGATTAAGCTGTTAAGGTCTTATAAATCAACTATTGCATTCACATCGTCTCTTAACTTTTAACTATTTTAAGCTTGTAAGAACTAGTTTTAGTTTGCCATGGCATCAACAAAACAATAAAAATCTTTTTTAAAGAAGAATAAGCTTATGTAACAGCTGACACCTTTTATAAAAAATTATTTCGAATAATATTTTTAAATAGTTTATTTTTGTTAAATTTTTTCTTGCTCTGGTTTTCTGTTGAATTTTTTTATTGTTAGAATTTGCGTTAGTTACTTTTGAATGAGTGTGTCACGCACAGCATTCATTATGTGCTTTTTATTTTAATTTTTTTTTTTTTGTTTTATTTAAGATGTGAAAACTTTGTTGTATTTCTTTATTATAACTTGTGTTTTGTGCAGGTGTGTGTGTGTGTGCAGGTGTTAATGCCCCTTAACTTTCTTTTGTATTTGTTTTAGCTTAAAGAAGTTAATACCAGTCACTTGTAGCAACACTCACTCACATGTTGACACAATAAGACCAAAAAAAGCTCTTGCACACAAACACTCACACACGTGTAGACACATTTGTTTGTTTTCAAGAAAACATCTTTAAATAGTCTTGTGTTGCGTTTCTTGTTGTTTTGGTCTGCTGTATTCGTTTCCTGGAGATTTTCTTTGTTTTGCTTCTTCTTACTGCTAAAATCAACAGTAAATAGAAAAATAAAATGTTGAAGTAGTAAAAGTCGTAATAGTAAAAGCTTGTTTAAATTGTAACGCTACATGCTTCGTTTAATTGTCTTCAAAAACAATTTCTTTTTTATGGTTTAATTTATAAAAATAACAATAAAAAAAATTTATTTATAAAACAAGTTCCTGGGAAATAAAGAAAATCTTTATTCTACTACTAAATAAGAGAGTCAACGAAATAAATAAAAAAAAAAAAACTAAACAGATGACCATTTTAGCGCTCTTTAAAAATATTACTACAATCACAGGTTGATTTAAATAAAATTATTAAATTTTTTTTTTGTTTTTAACTTATACCATTTTTAAGTGACCCATTAAAAGCACATGATTGTCATTAATATTTTTATTTCTTCCATAATTTTATTACGCGCATTAATATTCCACATACGTCACCAATTCGCTTAGAATGTCTTTTTACTTTTATTGCTGAGAGTGGTTGAGTTGTAGTTTGATTTAATTTTTCATTTCTATTTCACTTTGAGCTCGTTCTAAGAAATTTCATTATAGTTCACAGCTACGCACCAGAACTTGGCAAGTAAGTAAGTACAACTGCCATGCAAACCAATGTCAGTCATATCGAAAAAAATCTAAGCTCGTGTCTTCGAATGCTTAAGTATGAGTGCATTTAAAAAAAAAGAAAAAAAAAAGTGAAGAGAGAAAAATGCTTTCATAATAATTAAATTTCTTACACCGCCCAAGTATTTTTCCTAATGCAAACATTTAAAATAAAACCAACACGCACAATTGTAAGTTCTATATACAGTTTACATTAAATGCATTAAAAATCTCTACACACTCGTGCGGCCGTATGTATGTACGTACATGTCAACTGCGTTGGTGTGATTATGTGTGTATGAGCAAGAGTAAATTGAATTAAAACATTCATTAGAAATAATGAAAAAGGAAGATGTTGAAAGAACCATGAAGTAGGAAAATCAAAAAAAAAAAAAAAAAAAGTGTAGAAACGAAACCATCATGTTTTTAAATTGTGATTTTTAATAGGTTTAATAACATGCGCTTGTCGTATGCATCATAAAGTTTTATGAACAGAATATTTTACACTTTTTATGAGGAAATTTAATTAGGGCAGGTGTTTTACAGTCATATTTAATTTATAATTTTTTTTTTGCGTTTTGTACTTAATTTCTGTTATTAAATTTCTACATGTGCCATAAAGCATAAAATAGTTAAAAATAAATTAATATGTTTTTTGTGAAACTTTGTTTACACTATTTTGTTAGTTACTGTAACAAAAAAGAAAATATGGAATATAGAAATAGTGTATGAATGGTTAAAAATTAATTAAAAAATTTTTTAATTTTGTTTACACTATTTTGTTAGCTACTGTGTAGTAAATAAAAGCAAACAAAAAAATTATTGATATCGAAAAAAAAACGTATTATAAATAATGAAAATAGTAAAAAATAAATTTAAATATTTTTTTTTAATTTTGTTTTAACTATTTTGTTAGCTACTGTAACATAAAAAAAAATGGAATATAGAAATCTAAGTAAGGGGTGCTTAATAAAACAAAAAAAAAGAATGGTTAAAAATTTTAAAAATTTCAATTAACTTATTTTTTAGCTACTTAAAAATATAATGGCAAAGAAAATAAAAAAAAAATTATCGATATCGAAGTAAAAAGTGTTCTAAATCCTGAAAAGAGTTATAAATAAGAAATAAAATTTTTTGCTTCCACTATTTTGTTAGCTACTGTAATTAAATAATTCTTCGATGTTTTATAATAATGAAAACAATTTTAAAAATTTCACTTATCCTATCTTGTTAGCTATTGTTAAAAAATAAAAAAAAATGAACAAAAATAACCGATATCGCAGAAACAAGTGAATATAAATCCTTAAAATAGTTAAAATTGAATTAATTTTTTTTGTTACAGTAGCTAACAAAATAATTAAAACAAAATTGAAAAAAAAAATATTTAAATTATAATTTTTTACTATTTTCATTATTTATCAATATTTGTTTGCTTCTGTAACAAAAAAAATTTTAAATAAAAATTAAAGCAGGGAGTATTTAATAAATCCTAAAAATTTTTAAAAATTTAATTGACACAATTTTGAAAATTTTATTTATCCTATTTCGTTAGTTACTGTAAAAAATAAAGAAAAAAATTATCGATATCGAAGAAAAAAGTGATCTTGAAAATAGTTAAAAGTAAACTTAAATTTTTTTCCTAATTTTGTTTACCTGTTTTGCTAGCTACTGTAACAAAAAAAATTTTTTTTTTTAAATAAATATCAAAGGAAGGAGTGTTTAATAAATCTAAAAAAAATAATTTAAAGTAATTAAAATAATTTTAAAAATTTCATTTATGCTATTTTGTTAGCTACTGTAAAAAATAAATTAAAAAAAATTATCGATATCGAAGTAAAAAGTATTATTATTTCTGAAAATAGTTAAAATTTATTAATAATTTTTTTTCTTAATTTTGTTTACACTATTTTGTTAGCTACTTTAACGCAAAAAAATTAAAAAAAAACATTGAAATTTCTGTCCTTAAATACGCAAAATGAAAAATTATTCAAGAAAACACTTAAACTAAGCACACTTTTAGGAATGTCATTTACAATCATTGAAAAGATGCAGATAAATTTAACAAGTGAAATTATTATTATTATTGTTTGTGAAGGTTTTTTTATGTAAATTCTTAAAGTGCTTGAAACTTTAATTAAGACAAAAAGAAATATGGAATAAAATTTTATTTAAAATTTTTCATGATACATGATATGCATGTGAACACGTATTGGTATTAGTAACTAATCAAAATGCTTTTAGTAGCCATTTAATTAAAATGACATTAAAAACAAAACATTAAACGTTAATTGAATGAAGAAATACTTATTGTCTTCTCTCAGTTAACGATAATAATAACAACCACATTGTTCATCATCTTATTATTAACGATCATTTATATATTTTCATACACCAAATCACTCACTCACTCAAGCGATTAGTCATTTGCTTGCATGCATTTTCGTGCAAGCTATTATACTTATGATGTAAATTAGAAATTATTTGATTAAAAGCAACTTGGAAAACTGACTGAATACAAACAAAATGTTAACTACAGCAGTCTGCATAATCTCGCAGAGGCAAACAAGGAGCAAGTAGGCCTTGTAAAAGGCCTCTTACTGCTTTTACTAGAAGCACATATTTTTTACGCATGATGTCATTGTGAGGTAGACCTTGTACACCTGCTATCTTTGGACTTGAAGGCCAGAGTTGTTATTCACTTAAGACTAAAACAAAAGCCCTTATTTTCAGCGTTGTTTTGTTTTTACTAGCAAAAAAAAAAAAAAGAAATTGAAAAAAAAGAAACTAATAAAACATAATTTTATTATTTAGATTGAGCTGAAGGCCTAAGATACCATTGCTCTTCACCCCTTTTTTCTCTCTTATCTTTTAATTTATAACTATAATTTAAGAGAATAAATGCAAATAGAAATGTTAACTGAGTCTTTTAGAAGCAGCAGCTGGTACCTTTTTGAACGGCTTTTTTCTAAGAACGATTAAAATTGTAAATTAATCAAAAAGGGTCTAAATTAAGTTCTGCAGTACGAAGGCCTATTCAGTTTTAATGCTGGGGTAAATATTAATTTTTTTTTTTAAGTTACAAAACACAAATAGATTTTTTTCACAAATATAAGGGTATTTACACTATGACTTTAAAAAGAAATGCCTTTTGTGAGGGATTCTTTTTGTTTCTGATACCCATTTCACTTGGTAAAAGGAGTCTTTAAGGTTGTATTTACTAAAATTTGATCAAAATCCTAGGAAAAATTTATTTGGCGGTATGGGGCAATTTTTCAGCCTGAAATACATGCTATCACGCTCTGCCTAGGAAAATAATTGAATAATGAAAGAGTCTCAAATAAAAGTCCCACTCAGTGTCTTTTAGATAAGATCTAAATTGGTCTAAGATTACCTGACATTTGTGCAGAGACAAGCATATAATAAAAGCAGATCAGATCATAGTGGATGTATAGTTAAAGACAAGACAAATGAACACGAGAAAAAAAGTGTTTGTAGTATTTGTATTGTAGTTATTGGCCCAGAAGTATTTTGAGGGCTATCTTCTACCTCTATTAATCTTAGATTCAGGGAGTGACTGAAAAGAGAATTGCAACAATATTGCTTTTAGACAAAGAGTATCAGGAAACATTTATGCCATTCTGTTGTCGGAAAACAACAAATAGCTTACTAATCCTGAATCGGTCAGAAATTCTTATTGCCGTTGTTCCCGATTTTCATAAGCGAATTTTGTTTAGCGATAAAGCGCACTTCTGGTTGAATGGCTACGTCAACAAACAAAACTTCCGCATTTGGAGTGAAGCTAATCCTCAAGTGTATGTCGAAACACCGTTACATCCAGAAAATCTGACTGTTTGGTGCGCTTTATGGGCTGGTGGAATCATTGGTCCGTACTTCTTCAAAAACGATGTTGGCCAGAACGTTACAGTCAATGGTGATCGGTATGATTACAAACTTTTTCATTCCTGAATTGAACAACCGGGATGTTCAGGAGCTGTGGTTCCAACAAGACGGCGCAACATGTCACACAGCTCGTGCCACAATCGATTTATTAAAAGACACGTTTGGTGACCGCCTAATTTCACGTTTTGGACCTGTGAATTGGCCTCCAAGATCTTTTGATTTAACACCGCTAGACTACTTTCTGTGGGGCTATGTAAAGTCATTGGTCTATGCGAATAAGCCACAAACGCTTGACCATTTGGAAGACAACATTCGCCGTGTTATTGCCGATATACGGCCACAAATGTTGGAAAAAGTCATCGAAAATTGGACGTCCAGATTGGACTACATCAGAGTCAGCAGTGGCGGTCATATGCCAGAAATCATATTTAAAATATAATGCCACAAGATAAATAAAATTCATGTCAATCGAATAATCCATCGTTGTTTTATTGCAATTTAAAGTTCTATACGTCTATAAAAACACCCTTTATAAAGAAAAAAAAAACACCCATTTGATATGATTGGAGAAATCACTTCAGGATGTCTTAATTAATACTAGACTTAAGTAAAATTTGTAACTAGAAAGTAAAGTTTCAATAAGGTCTTTTCTTTAACGTTTGTAAATCTTGCTCTGATTTTAAATCTATTTCAAATTAATTTAAGTTTTTTTGCTCAAATGAGACAATTAGAATTTTTTTTAGCATTTTTATTTTAATGTCTTTCTAATTGATTAACCTCATTTTAAGCAGCTGATTAAAACTTTTGCTGTTCTTGTATTTTTTCTTTAATATTTAGGAATATTTTTCTTTAAATATTTATTTTAATAACATGAAATAACAATTAAAGAAAGCAAAGAAATTAAGAACAATAAATTTATTTCATGGCTTAATTTTAAATTAATTTTTCTTAAATAATAAAATGAAAATGAAATTAAAGAAAAGTTAAAAATAAAAATTAAAACAAAAAAAAATCTTTTGAAGAGAAGTGAACTTTTCTAGAGAAGAACATCTTAAACGTAAGTGGAAATAATGAAAGTTGTACGCTAAATAAAATTTAATTATGCCACCACCACCACACATAAAATAAATGTTGCTCCACAGTTTCATTGTACCCGTGCTGGTATTCGCGGCCACCCTCGTTGGCTGTTTAAACTTGCACTTTAGTTTTGTTTTCATTTATCCTCTTGGCCTTGTTAGCAGGCAGCATTAAGATTGTATGATTTTGACTGGTTAATTAAAATAAACATTTCCGTACATTTCTGTACGTTTCTTTTCTTTATTTTATTTTCGTTTTCTTTTGCTTTTTTTTTTTTGTTGTTTTTGTTTTTGGCCACAAGAGTGGTAAACCATGTATCATTTATAGGTAAAACTATGAGCATTAGAACAAGTTTGTATTTTGTACAAGTGGCAAATAGTATTTGGACAAATGTGTTTTCTTCTCTTAACAACTCAAATAGTTTTTTCTTCTCATACTTTCGGTTAATATTTCCTCTAGTGGTTTTATTAAATAAATAAACCAACAGCAGTTACAGAAGAATAATAAAAAAAATTACCAACAACTCAGAATTCTAAGAAAAACTATTTAAAAATTATAAAAAAAAGAAAGTGAAGAGCAAAAAAATATATCACTTGAAAGTGTAACAATAAGATTCAGAGAAAATTTGTTTGCTTTAAAAAAAAAAGTAGCCAACTGAACTTATTGTTGCAACAGTTTTTGCTTTTATTTTTGAAGAAAGAGAGACTAAGAGATCTCTGTGTATTTGTGTGTTTTTAGCAAGCAGTTTTTCATTCTTCGATGCTTGAAGCTTTTAAGTCAATTATAATGTTTAAAATAAAAGCGCAACAGCTGTAGGACTTAACACTAAACACTTTTTTACTTCAGTTTTGCTGTGGGTGGCTGTGTGTATGTGTGTGTGTGTGTGTCTATTTAATATTGTAATACCCTTCACCAAGGGTAATAATAGATTTTACTTAGCTGTTGGTAGATTTAAATTAAATTTAATTTTTGTATTAAATCCTGAAATCAGCACAGCAAAACATGCCAGCCAATTATTTATTTTATTTCAAATTCAATACAAGTTAAGCCTACAAGGCCAATAATATATGTATCCTTAGTACAATTATGTCAATCTTAAAATTACAGAAAAATAGAATTTATTAAATACTTTCATTAAAATTCATAATAAACATTTTTGTTTAAAGGCTTATTAAACAAATATCCCCAAAAAAATTTGTTTAATACTCCTTCCCTTAAATCAAAATGTTTTTTATGAATTTTTTGCCGGCATATTTTGTAGGTGCAGATCATCATTTAAAACGATTGCTAATTTTACGATTAAAAATAGTCACAATAAAGTCGGTATCTTTTTAAAAACGACTTTAAATTCATATAATTCTTATAAACAAAAGTCAGCTCTTAATAAAAAGCCTACTTTTTTGTGACTATGATTATGGCCCAATGTTTTTATTAAATAAATATTAATTATTTAAAAAATGGCTGCATTTTTATATAAAACAATTAAGTTCCAATAAAATTTTTAATTATAATAAATCAATTAATTTTTTTTTTAGAACAGCAATTCGTTTAATTAAAACAAAAACAGTGCAAAGTCTAGCCAATGAAGTCAACTCCTAGAAGTCTTGCTAAGTCTTTCTCCATTTTCTTTATTTCATTAAGAAAAAAAGCTTTTTAGTTCATGGCAAAATTCATCTTGGGAGATGCCCAGGGCTCTTCTGCTGCATTTAGCTCTTTTTTTAGAGAAATTGTTGAAACAAAATCAAAATTTATTTGCTTTAATTAAATTTTTTTAAATTAAACTTTTTAAAAGGTGCCTACTTTTACTTGCTATGTATAGCTCTCTTTAAAATGGGGGTTTGCTGGTGATGGTCATAGCACAGACCCCAAATAACAATGATGTTATTAACAGTCTCAAGTTCAATGTTTAAAACTTATTTGCGTTAATACAAAAAAAGTTAAAGAAAATTAAAACTCAAATTTATGAAATGAAACTTTTTCCATCATTTTAAAACATTTCAAAACTTTTTTCAAATAAAACTTTACAAACTAGCGAGCATTATATTTTAGTGACTATAAAAATAATTATATCAAACAAACTTCTTTTAGTATATTGAAATAAAAAATTTTTTTTCACTGAAGAAAATCCTAATTTCCGATAAGTAAATGAAATTTTCCTTGTAAAAGTTTTATTTTACAGAAAAATTTTTATGATCTCATCCAAAAAAAGTTGACTTAGACTTTAAAGTAAAATTTATGAAAAATTTCGATAACGTTGACTTTAAAGTCTACTTTAATTTTTTGGGATAAGGGGGTTAATATTTTAGTTATTCTTTACCAAAATTCAGAAATTTCTGTCAACAGTATTTTACTCTTGGCCCTTCAACTTTTTGCAAATGTCAAAAATGTACTTGCAAGAGAGTTTCGTTGCAAGTTCAGCTGCAAGTTCGTAAATTATGAGTGCGTTAGTGAAAAAGTGTGAGTTAACCTTCATCTCATCTTGGTGTTGAAAACCACACATGAGAGTAAGCAACGTAAGTTTTCTCGAGAATGAAATTAATGTTAATTGAGTTTTTAGCACTTGCACTTGTATGTGTAAACGTTAGGTTAATCTAACGTGCTATGTCCAGCGTTGCATTTTATTGTATTGTCAGTGTTGAATATTCTTCTAATGTTAGTGCTATACAAGGTGGGTTAAAAGTCCCGCTACCATTTGATTGAGCCATATTTGCTATGTGAAGTTTAGCTCAGTTTCGCTTTAACTATTGTGTTGTGCGGACGTCCAAATTTCATTATGAATCAACGAGTTGAGTACAGTAATATAATCTTAAGGTTGTCTGGTGAAATTAAAGATTTTTCGTCTAAATTGATAGTGAGCAATGAAGCGGATTTTCTTCTCAGTGGCAACGTCAATATACAGAACAGTCGGTTTTGGGGATCACATAATCTTCAATTAATTCATGAAACATCATCTACTAAAACAACTGTATGGAAATATCACTGGTCCCGATTTTTTGAAAAGGTGTTACTGTTATTGCTGAAAGGTACCAAGACATGATTCGAAATTTTCGTGGGCCTAAAACGTAAGAGCAAGAACTAGAGGAGGGCATATGGTTTCAGCAAGATGGGGATAGAACACAAACAGTTCGTTCAACAATCCAATTATTAACTTTTTTCGACGAAGATTAATTTCACGAAGTGGCGATTTAGCATGGCTCGCCAGACTTACGGATTTAATTGGGTCTATGTGAATAAGCTCCAAACGATTCAACATCTTGAAGACAATATTTTTCACGAAATTGAAGAAACTCAGACTGAGATGTTGCAGGATGTTTTAAAAAGAGCCGAAATAATTTTCTTTACTTATCTTTTCTTTGAGCAAAGTTATTTATTGTCCCATCTCAGTTTTTTTAAACATTAATAATATTAAATATTTTAATTAATATTTATGGCAAAAACATTTGCAATAAAATTTATTTCTTTTTTAATATTTTTTTAAGCTGCAAGAACTGAAAATAATTTTTTTTTAAAGTTTTATAGCGTATTAAAGATGTCTTTAATATCAAATCTTATTTTTTTTTTTTTTTGTTTTTTTAGCTTTATATTTCTATTTCCCAAGAAGTTTCTATTTCTTAAAGCACTTTCCTCGTGCCAGCATACAAAGTAAACTAAACTCAACTACAGCTAAAGTTTGCCAAGTGTTATTTTCACGTAAATATTTCAATTGTTAGAAGTTGTATGTTTTCTTTTATTTTCTTTTTGTTTTTTTTTTTTTTTTTTGTTGTGTCTTCTTTTTGGAAGCATAATTGTGTGAAAAAAGTTTTCTTTTTATACTCACTCGTATTTATATTTTTATTGCCCAACAATGACTGATGGTTAGATGGTAATTTAGCGAATAGCTGAAAAAAAAAAAATAAGAAGTAGAAGCAAAGCCTGAATAGGAAAATACTTTTCATTATAGTCATTTCAGACACAACATTTTAAAAGAAAAATAACTTGTGTTTTTGTATGTTTATTGGCAAATGTGTAAATTGCTTTTGAGGGAGATGGCAGCTGTTTATTTTCTGTTATAAATATAATAAAAAGAAAGAAAGTTATGGTTTAAATTATATGAAAAAAAGAAAGCAGTAAAATGACAATTCATCAAATTAGTTGTTGCTTAAGGTACAAACAAAAAATGAGTTCTTTTTCTTAAATGCGTTAGAGTTATAGCTCTAAGGGAAAGCCAGCTGAACTAGTTCATAAGTTTAAATTTGAGTTTTAAGTCTGAAATTAAAAGTAAGCTTTATAGTAAATTGCTGATATCTTACAAGGAAATTAATTGCTGTTTTGTGTAATTTTAAAAATTTTTTAATTATAAAAATACGAACCAATCTCTCTATAGTTTTATTTTAGAAAATAATTTCTCTAAAACTTTTGACTTTAAACAATTGATTTCTTTGTTGAAAATAAAAATAAAATTCATAAAATCAAAATATCTTAAACTGTTGATAGCAGCTGCCATAAAATTGTTATTAAATTGTACAGCTATTAATCATATCAGCTGTTGACTTTGATTAATCATATCAATTCTAATTCAATACCACTCACTGTATGCTGCTCCACACACAACTTTCATTGCAATTCACTTTGCTAAGCTCGCACACTTTGTGCTTGCACTTCACTACATACCACTTTAAATGGAATAAATCTTATATTTTTTGTCTTTCTTTTTATTTTTTTTTTTTTTTTTTTTTTGATTTGAAATCATTGATGCAACAAATATTTGTACATCATACTTCCTGTTGCAAATCAACATTTGCATTAAAATGTGTGTGTGTGTATGTTTTTTTTTCTGTGCTTATGTCGTCTTTGTGTCTCTATGTTTTTCTATCTCTGGCATAAAAAAATAAATAAATCGAAAACAAGCAAAAATAATTTATGTCGTTATTGGCAAAATACATACTCGTACACACGCTGCTACATATTTGTTGTTAAAGTTATTTATTTATTTAAAATCTTTTCGTTTATATTTTTTTTTTTTTTTGTGAGAATTCTCTATCTTGAATTTTCTTTCAGTTTTGACGTACATGGATACATGTTGGCATAACTAATATCTAGTGCTTGTATTTGTGCGATACTTAAAATGAATTTAAACTAGAAACGATAAAAAAAAGGTCAAAAGAAAAAGTAACGTATAAAAAATTTATTTATTTTTTTTTCTTTTATTTATTTCTCGAATAAGCACAGCGCTCGTTGTACAATTTTACTTATAAAATTCATGGCATACGTGTGCAAATCTTCTTTAGTAAATTGAATTTCTCACGCATTCTTATTATACACTTTTATGCTCAAACACACACATACTTTTGTATTTTTATAATTTGAAACTCATACAGCTACACAGAGTGTTGCTAACACAGCAGAGCCATAAACTATTTTTAAGATTTATTGCAAAAGTTTAGAGCGTGTAACAGGAAAATTGCTACTGCTACAGCTACTGCTGATGTTCTGTGTATTGGATGCTGGTTGCTAAATGCTAGATGCCTCCACTTTTTCCATAAGAACGACAGTGGTACGAAATGAAATGTTTTAAGAAAAAATGAATTTCATCTTTTATTTTCTGATGATTCAGAGTGAACTGGATATGCTTTCCTTCTTGGTACTTCTTGTACTAAGTTAACAATTTTTTTTAAATATCATGGAAAATAATGCATTTTGCAAAAATTAAATTATTGCAAAATAATTTAATAATTTACTTGTTGATTCTCTGTTCTCATCCCTTAAAGGTACTGACTCACTATCATATGTGCTAAAAAAGTATAATAGTGTGTATTGAACCAGCAGACTTTTTGACAGGTCTGTCCGATTTTTTAATGTTATTAAAATTTTCATAAAATAAATTTTATCTGTGCGATCAGAGTTGCATTTTCTATGTTCAAGGCAGAAAAATAGCAACAATACCAAACTTGTGTTTCGTTTATACAAACATTTAAGTTATTTTTCATTGTACATATTTGTAAAAAAGATATTTTGCGCCAAAGAAGAAAATGAATACTTTTAAAAGTATTAAGGTGAGTAAACATATGTGTTTGCATCTGTTTTTGTATAATAGTGTGGCATAAAGTTCGACATTTTAAAGCGATTTCTTCAAGTAGGACAGAATTCTGTCACACATTATTTTAACATAATCGTACGATCGTATAGGATAGACAGTCAGTACCTTAAACAAACATGTGCCAAGTATTATATTTTTATTCGCATTGTAATCTCTATTCGAATAACATCTTTTAGCATGAAAGTAATTTATTTTACAGAATATGACAGTTTATTCGAATATTATTTTCTATTAAAAACAAATTTATTGTTAAAAATAAATTTTTCACTCGAATAGTATTTTTATTCGAATAAGAAAATAATTTGAATTTATAATATTCACTTGCAAATGTTAGTGCAATAACTCTGAATATTTAAGTCAACTAAATAATTAATCGAAAAATTTTTTTATATGAAAAATATTTTGAATCGAAAAAAAATATAATTCGGATGATATTTTTTTATAAAAATAAAAGGAGCTATTCGAATAGCACTGTCAACCGAATACTTTTTATTGACATAGTTTGTTATTCGTATAAAAAATTTATTAGGATAATGTTCATTATACGATTATTTGAATAAATATTTAGTCGAATTATATTTTTTATTTAAGCAACATTTTGAATTGAATAATATATGTAACTGAATATTTATTAGCATAAGACTTGCTATTCGAGTAACATTTTTAACGAATATGTTTTCAAATAATTTTTTTTTTTGTATAATGTTTTATTCGTATAATATTTTTCATCAAATACTTATTCGCACTATATTCAAGCGAATATTATAAATTCAAATTATTTTCTTATTCGAATAAAAATTTTACTTGAACAGTATTTATTATTTGAATACATTTTTAATCGATTAACATTTTTTTATCGAATATTTATTCGCTTAAGATTTGTTATTTGAATAATTTTTTTATTTGCATATTTTTTATTCAAGTAATTTTTTATGTTAATAATTATATATAATTAACATTATTAACCAAATATTTTTTTAAAAATAATTTTATATTCGTTTAAATTTTTTTTAAATCGATCAATTTTTAATTAATATTTTTTGTTTGCTTTGAATGAATTTTGTTCAAATGCAACCACTGTTTGAATCCTTAGTTGGTTCTGATGTTATTGTGCTTGTTGTATACGTAGGTATGTTTGTGTGTGCGTGTGTGTATTACCGTTCTCCAGCATAAACATAATCCTTTCAGTAAATACTTTCAAATAAGCTACATGATTTTGCAAAGTTAAATGAAAAAGTTTAAAAGAAGTTTTTATTTGAAGGATTTAAATTTAATTTTCTCTCATCCCTGCCCTTATACTCGCTTTTATTAAGTTTTTGCTTTGCTGCTGCTGTATTTAAAGCAAATTATTTTCTTGTCTAAATAAATAGAATTTGTTTTAAGAATGTGTATTTGGAGTTAATAATCTCAGGCAGACAGACATAAATGGTTCACATTTAAATGAATTTAGCCATAAAAGAACAAGAAAAAGTTAAGCAAAAACTATTTAATGTGTCACTATAATTATAATATAAAACTCACAACCAAAACTATAACAATTCAAAGAATGTTGTTTAAATTCAAATTTATGTTTGATCTTTGCTTATGGGGCGTTTGCGTGTTTAACCTCAATGGGTGCCATTTTAGAAACTTCCGCTTTGGCGCTGGTGCGCCTGCTTCGTTGCAATTTTAATGTTTCCGGTGCCTAAGTTTAAAATAAACATTTAGCCAAGAAAATAATGCCAACAACACACTTTTGTTTGTAACAAGTAGTACCAACAATAAAAGAATATAAAGACCGCCTAGCCTGGCCTCTTTACTGTTAACCACTCACATGCCACAAAATATTTATGTTTCTGTGTTTATATTTATATAAAACAAAACCAAAGCAACTCTCTCTTGATTGAACGGAAGTCAGTTGGCTTTTATAGCTGGCAAAGTTTAACTTTTGCAATTGAGATATTGTGTTGAAACTTAAATACTTTGTAGCGGTAATGTGTTGCATTTAACTAGGCTATTGCATAAATACAAAAACAACTGATACAACATTCACTCACTCACACTTACACTAGCTGGCCATCCATATTTACGACTTCAAACTATGGACGAGCTTATTGTGTTTATGTCTTCTTCTTGGGTATTTATGGCGTAAACATTTATATTAAATAATGGAAATTGTTGGCTGGCAAAGCAATTTTTAATTTGTTATTTACGTTAAGTTTCGGTGAGTGAATAAAGTGATGGAGTTGCTTTGGTGGGAAAAAGTTAGCTAGCTGGTAGTTTTTAAGCTAAAAAGAGACTATTTTTCGGAAAATTAATAATAAACTTGAGCTAGTCGATTCAAAAAATAAAAATAAAGAATTTTCTGCTTGTGTCTTTTGATTAAGCTAGTTTCGGTGTAAGAACTGCGCTGCTATTGAGCTGATAATACCAAGATTTTGTGCTCAATTACCCATGAACTTATACAAGCCCTAAGTCACTTAGAACCAGGTACGTCATCTAAAGAAAAATTTTCAGACTGTAGGTTTTAATCTTTTTTTATTATTCTTGGCTGGATGAATAAGCCAGAAAAGGTATTTTATTTCTTAGCCGTTGCTTTGCTTAAAGTAACGTGGTAACTGCAACTGCTATTGAACGGAAGCAGGGAGAACAATAATGTTGCTTTAATAGTTAGTTGGTTGAAAATTAACCTACTTCTCAAGACAATGGGGTATTGAAGTGATTTAGACCCACCCATCTAGAATGTTCCACAAGAAATTTGTATTTCGAGATAAGAAAAATAGGGCACTGCTGCTGGCACCTGCTGTTATTTATGCTAAGAAGCACTCTAAGCCTTGCGGCGTACATGCCCTTCAATCTGCAAATATTCTTCTTGTTCTTGTTTAACAAATGAGCTTGAGATGACATTTTCTTTGTAACAACACGAGCAGTGAGATTTTTGTTGAAGCCCGATATCAAATGTTTGAAAGAAAAACTAAAGAGAAACTAAATCAACAAAAGTGGCCTTCAGTGCACTTTTTTTATAGACTCTAGTTTCTTTAATTTCGGTATTTTCTTCTAAAGCCAAAAATGATTTACCTCAATTGATACTTAAAAACGACGTAATAAAATAGTGTTTTTTTTGGCATAATTTTCCTTATTATTTTATTAAATGTGTTTTCCCAGTCTCGCCTGGGCCAGTCCTTTATTACGTGAGTACGTACCCTTAGAGCGTATATAGCCATTTCTAGAGAAATTCTAAACAAATAGAGTTTTAATTATTAAAAACATGACTTTTTAAAGTGGCTTATGCCTTTGCTAGCATTATTATTAGAAGAGGCAACTACAGTGTTAAATAAAATATTTTGAAGCATAATTTCAGGCTTAAATTAAATACGGGCACATCTTTATGAACAGTGCCAAGTGAAAATCATTAGAAAGTGGGCGGAGAAATAAGCTTGGCTAGTTCAAAATTATATGGCGATCTTTCTTGGATTATAGGATTTAGAATTAGAATGAGAAGCGGGAACAAGTCACCTGATCACTGCGGCCAAAATACACCTATTGTAATATTACTCTCAAGTTAAAAATTCTGCCAGAGTCTAGTATTCATTTAGAATTGAGAGACTTCTTTGGGTGATTTATCCACCATGTCCGACGGTTGTAGGTAATGTTGTCTTAAGTATCTTGGAATATAGATATTATATGGTTCAAATTTAAAACAAAAATTTGTATAGGGAACAAGCAAATAAACAGATAATAAATTTTATTTACACCTAATTCTCTTTGTACGTTCCAAGGGAATAAAAAAAATATTATCAGTGCCATCACCAGAATATATAATTTAGAAATTATTTCTAAATTGCTTAAAAGTCGTGTTAAACCAAAAAAAATAAAATTCTGTAAAAAGAGAATTAGGTGTTTATCGACTGAGTATTTATTTCTTAAATGGGTATCGTGTTTATTATCTATGCAAAGTAATGGCTATTGACCTCAGACTTCAGACTCACATTTTAATTTAAAAAATGGCCTTATAAATATCGTGTGCATTCGTCTTAAATATTTTAATGTTTCCTTAATGTTCCAAGATAAATAAAAATAATAAATATAATGTAATATGTGCATGTGAATGTGTGTTTGCTTGGAACATTTTCTTATTTATATCATCAATATTATATCATTCGTGCTTGCCCTGTTTTACATAAAATATATTTCATTTCTTGCACTACAGCCGCCATTAAGTTGCTGTGTGAAAGTATGGGTGAGTGTGTGCGTGTGTGTGGGTATAAATTATTTTCTAAATCTGTGCAGAGAAAAGAAAAAAAAATTGAAAAATAAAAGTCCATTTACATTTCTTTTGCTGTCTTTGCTATATTTTGTTCATGAACGAATTTATTTCGGCCTAGTGGCTGTAATAATACAAAAAAAATCACATTTTAGTATACAAAAAAACACACATACTTAAGTCAATGACTTTATTATGTGAGTCGTATGTGTGTGTAAAAGTATGCTGGCTGGCAATTTCTTAAATTTATTTGTATTTCAAGAGGCTTCATTTTAATAAACCAAAATTTAGTTGCCATTTTAAATGGTTTGTGTTAATGTTGTTGCTGTTTCTGTTGTTTCTTTGCTTTATTACTTATCGAGTCGTAAAAATAGCTCGTTAAATGTTTATTTCTTATTCACTGATAAAATGAAAAATTAAAGAAAAAACAAACAACAACAAGAGCATTTTCAACCAGCGACCAATAAAAGTTGTTTGCATGCATCTGCTTGAACTCGTTTAAAGTTTCAGTTGAAATTGTTTCTGTTGGCAAGTGTGAGTGTGTGTTTTGTTGTTGTTGTGTTTCGCAAAGCCATTTTTTATAACTGAAATTGAAAAATATCCTAGATCTTTGCTTTTTTTTCTTTTTTTTTATAGATTTCAATATGAAATATTTCTACAGATTTCCTTCTTTTGTGAAATATATTTTTTGCCATTTTTTAAGCAGATAAATTAAATAACAGACTTAATAGAACTTAACAAGGAAGAAATAAAATAAGCAAAAAAAAAGTACTTGCAATAAAATTTATATTAGAAAAAGCAAGAAGAGTTATTTTGAGTAGATAAATTATTTACTCGAATTGTTGGGTTAGAGAATTTTATGATTTTCTAAAATTTCAATTTAAATTTAGCAAAAATAGCCATCCTCTTCTCATGCAAATGATGAAAACGTTATGCATTTCAAATGAAAATTCATATTATTTTCTGAGAAGTGTGAAATAAAGAAAAATAAAAAAAAAAATTTATAAGTTTTCTCAAATTTTATTTAAAAAAATCTAAATTCAAGGCAAGTACTGGAACAGCATATTTAAGAAACTTAATCTTAATAAATATTTCAAAAAAAAAAAAAAAAAAAAAAAAAAAACAAATTGAATTAATCAACTAAAATCTTTTTTTTTTTAGAATTTTTTAAGCGGCAACACAAGCTTGTAGTGAGCAGTCATATATTTTTGTGAATATTAAGGACTTATTTATTTTTTATTTTATTTCTAAAGAATAAACATAAAACACAAAATGCCCATAAGCCAAAATTACTATCAGGTACTTTTGTTGTTGAGTTTTGTTCTGTTTTTCTGATAGTTTTTGGTAAATGCTGTCAATTAAGGACTGTAGTTATTTAATAGTAATTATTTTATTTAAAATGACCATTTTATTAATCTTGAGGTCGAATGGTATAAATTTATATTTATATCGATATTTCACTTCATTATTTATTATTTTATTTATTAATAAAAATATTGTGAGCTGTATTGATAATTAAAAGAAAGTATATACGTATATCCTTTGTAGGCATCTGAGAAGTTTTTTTATTAAATCTTGACGAAATCTTCATTAATAGAAACATTATAGCACTTTAAACACGAAAATTTAATACTAGGCATTTTGGTTTTAATGATAAGGTTGTGACAGTTTTTTTCTTGCAGGTAAGCGGGCAGCATCGGAAAACCAAATTTACTTAAATTAGTTACTGTATGAAACAATAAAAGTGTGTATGTAATATTTCCCGTACCTTCTTCGTGTAACTTTTTTTTAGCTCTACTCTACTATTTAATTACTAAAAACTACTCAATTAAAGGGTGACGGAAGTAACGTCTACTAACGTAAAAAAAAATATTTTTTTTTTAATCAGTTTAAAAAGCAAACAAACACTCTTTTTTATTAAAATCAAACAAGTAACAATCGGTTGTAAGCTTTAGCGAAAAATTTTTTTTTAAGTCTAAAGTTTTTATGGAAAATTTTATATTTTTCTAGAGTTAAAAAAAAAATAACAACTTTTAGCGGTTCTAAAACTCATAATTTTCATCCGATTTATGAAAGAGTTTTTGATACTTTGATAATGCTTTTCTCAAAATATTTTTTATGGAATTTTTGTTTTTATCAACGGTTTTTAGTAGAATGAGCCACTGTGAGTCTTACATATTTGTTAATATATATAAGCCAAATTTATACAATAAATGATAAAATGTAAAGTTATTTGCTGTCGACAACGCCATTTGGAATTAATTAATTATCACTATTTTAAGTTATAATTTTGTGAGCTAAACGATGGGTTTTTGGTTACACTTTAAAACTAAAGTTGAGTTGTAATTTAAAGATAAATTAACCAACATTTAACTTATGGCTGTGTTTAAAGTCACAAAATAAGCTTGATATAAGCTTTACAATACGCTAACTTGGGCCATATGTACCTCCAGCCAAATTATCTTTTGTACAGATAAGCCTTCTTCTCTTATATTTAGTTCCTTAATCTATTTACAGTAACTTTGAATGCTTTAAATAATACTATTCGCAAAAACTAAAGAGTGGTAAAGCCAAAATGATCAAAGATGAATTGTAAATAAAGCAAAAAATTTTCAGAGAATTATTTTAATAATTTTTTTATGATGGAAGGATCTATGACAATTATGTGTGAAACAAAATATCGGTTAAATGCTTGCCACGACTTTGGTGGCATACTTTTATCCGATGATTTATATTTTCAATGACTGTGAGATATAATTGAGGTTCAATGTTGTTAATGTGATGAATTACCTTCTTTTTAAGCTCTGAAATTGATTTTGGCTTATACGTACAATTTTTCTTTTAAATATCCTCAACGGTGTCAAATCACATGATCAATGAATGTCGCCACGACATGAGATAACACGGACATTGAATTTCTCGCTCAAATTAGCCATTGTTTCGTTGGCTGTGTGGCAAGTGGAACCACACATCGTCCAAGTCCATATCCTTAATTTTTGGCCACAAGAAGTCCGTTATAATCTCGCGATAGTGAACATGACCACGAGTCGACTTTGAGGGCTCCTCTGCCACACTATCGCGAACAGCAGCAATGTTTTCCGCAGAACGAATTAGCTGAGCCTTCACAGGTGTTTGAAATTTATACACAATACTTCCGATTGTGGACTTATTTAATCGATTATGCTGGCCAAGCAAATCACACAAAGCAGAAAATGTCTTTTTTTTTTAATTTGAACACCCTTAACAACAATCTTAGGATGCTGCTCAATTTTGTACCTCTGCATGATTGAATTTTGCCAAACACTGAAACAAATAAGCAAAACAAAATCAGTTGTTCAAAAAAACTTGACGTTTAGGTGTGACTCATAATTAACATCGTGTATTATGATTGGACCACCCTTTGTTTATAAAAGGTGATTTTATAAGAACTATCGGAAATTTAAAAAAAAAACAAATAAAATTCAGAAAAATGCATGAAATATTTATTTGGATCGATAGTTGGGTCGATATAATTTAATGTTTGAAGATTATTTCATGCAAATGTTGGCCGCGGCTGCGCCTCAAATGGTCCATCCGCTTAGTCCAATTTTGGCATACTCTTTCCAACATTTCGGCCGGTATCTCACGAATAATGTTGGCAATGTTGGCTTCCAGTGCGTCAATCGAAGCGGGCTTGTCCCTATAGACATTAGCCTTAACATAGCCCCACAAAAAATAGTCTAGAGGCGTTAAATCGCACGATCTGGGCGGCCAATTGACTGGTCCCAAGCGTAAAATAAACTGTTCACCGAACTCGCCTCTCAATTGGTCCATTGTTTCGCGTGATGTGTGGCATGTGGCACCGTCTTGTTGAAACCACATGTCATGCAAGTCAAGCTCTTCCATTTTGGGCAAAAAAAAGTTTGTTATCATCGCACGGTAGCACTCACCATTCACAGTAACGTTGTGATTCGCATCATCTTTGAAGAAATACGGCCCAATGATGCCGCCAGCCCATAATCCGCACCAAACGGTTGTTTTTTGTGGATGCATTGGTAGCTCTTGCAATGCTTCTGGCTGCTCTTCACTCCAAATACGGCAGTTTTGCTTGTTCACGTATCCATTCAACCAGAAATGAGCCTCGTCGCTGAACACAATTCTTCGATAAAAAAGTGGATCTTCATCTAACTTTTCAAGAGCCCATTCACCAAAAATTTGGCGTTGTGGTAGGTCGTTTGGCTTCAATTCTTGCACCAGTTGTATCTTATAAGGCTTCACACCCACATCCTTCCGCAAAATTTTCCAAGTAGTGGAGTAACAGAGGCCCAATTGCTGCGAACGGCGCCGAATCGATAATTCACGGTCATCACCAACACTGGCCGATACGGCTGCGATATTTTCTTCAGTTCGCACTCTACGTAAGCGTGTTGGTGGTTTAATGTCCAACAATGTAAATTTGGTGCGAAATTTTGTTACAATAGCCCGAATAGAAGCCTCAGTAGGTCGATTAAACTGACCATAAAATGGAAGAAGCGCGCGATGAACTTTCTTAACAGAGCACGCATTTTGGTAATAAAATTCAATAATTTGCAAGCGTTGTTCGTTTGTAAGACGATTCATGATTAAATTATAGACCAAACTGAAGATGTTTGACAGTGACACAAGATACAAAACGTGCGTGAGCTGTCAAAACTAGTGTTGCCAAAAAGATAATAGCAAAAAAATCACTCTTTATGATTTTAAAAAGGCATGCTTTTTGTGAGGGCTTCTTTCTTTTTGTGAGGAGTCTTTCAGGTTATATTTACAAAAAATTTTCTTTAAATGTTGAAGCAGGGCTATTTGGTTAAAATCCCAAGAAAACTTTGTTTGCCAATATGGGTCGATAGAACTTAGTTTTTCAACTTGAAATACATGCCATTAAGCTCTGAATAAAAAAAATTTTTAAGAGACTCAAATAAAAGTTATTTTAACAGCAGGGCAGCATTACAGACACTTAGTGTCTTGAGATAAAATCGAAATTGAATTGAATAGGAATTACCTAACGCTTGTAAAGAAACAAACATCTAATAACAGGGCTCACCTGATATTCATAAGACCAGGTCAAAGTGAATATTTATTTAGTTAAGGGGAAGGCAGATGAATTCGAGAGGAAAAGTGATTGTAGTAATTTTGTTGGTCCGAAAGCGTTTTGAGGGCTACCTTCTAGTTCTATTAAGCTTAGATTTAAGGAGGGGCTGAAAAAAGAATTGCAACAATATTCATTACAGACCAAAAGTATCATGCCAATTTGATGTCGGAAGCCAATAAAATGATTTTCTAGTCTTGATTCGGCGAGGAATTCTAATTGTTACGGGATTCATGAATGGGCATTGCAGAGTATTGAAACGCAATTAACGTGCATTATTGTTGGAGCGCATTTTAAAGGGTGTTTTTTATAGAAGTATAGAACTTTAAGTAAACATTAGTGTTCAAGATGGCGACCGATTTAACAGCTGTTAAGTGATTTATTCTCAGTTTGGTTTGGCAATTCATCATGAATACACTCACGCCTGAACAACGCTTGCAAATAGTGCAATTTTATTTCGAAAATAATGTTTCTGCTGGGAATACGTATTTTATGAATTTTGTTTAGCGATGAAGCGCACTTCTGGTTGAATGGCTACGTCAACAAACAAAACTGCCGCATTTGGAGTGAAGCTAATCTTCAAGTGTATGTCGAAACACTGTTACATCCAGAAAAACTGACTGTTTGGTGCGCTTTATGGGCTGGTGGAATCAGTGGTCCGTACTTCTTCAAAAACGATGATGGCCAGAACATTACAGTCAATGGTGATCGGTATAGAGCCATTATTACTAACTTTTTCATGCCTGAATTGAACAACCGTGATGTCCAAAAGCTGTGGTTCCAACAAGACGGCGCAACATGTCACACAGCTTGTGCCACAATCGATTTAATGAAAGACACGTTTGGTGAATGCCTAATTTTACGTTTTGGACCTGTGAATTGGTCTCCAAGATCTTGTGATTTAACACCGCTAGACTACTTTCTGTGGGGCTATGTAAAGTCATTAGTCTATGCGGATAAGCCACAAACGCTTGACCATTTGGATGACAACATTCGCCTTGTTATTGCCGATATACGGCCACAAATGTTGGAAAAAGTCATCGAAAATTGGACGTCAAGATTGGATTACATCCGAGCCAACCGTGGCGGTCATATGCCAGAAATCATATTTAAAATGTAATGCCACAAGATTATCTTTCGGATAAATAAAATTCATGTCAATCGAATAATCCATCGTTGTTTTATTGCAATTTAAAGTTCTATACGTCTATAAAAAAACACCCTTTATAATTCTAATGTGAAATGTGTTTTAAAATTTTAGAGAGAGAGAGAGAGAGAGAGAGAGAGAGAGAGAAGGACTTCATAAAAATTTTGTTTGAAACAAGTACTAGATGAATTTATAGCCAGTTTTTAAAGAAGCCGCTTTATAATAAATTAAGGTTTGTCAATCCACTAACACAAAGTCCTGCCTATAAATTGCAAAAAAAAAAAAAAAAAAAAAAAAAAAAAAAAAAAAAAAAAAAAAAAAAAAAACCTGAGGCTTTTTATTACCAAAATTCATTAATTCTGTAAATTAAAATAACAAATTTATCTATTCAAAGTAAATTTTTTTCAAAGTATTAAATCCCCTTTTATGTTAATTGAGGGCTTATTTTAAACAAACACACAGGAATACAAACATGAATAGACAATTTATTTTTGTGGGAATAGAAAACAATTTGAATTTGAAGTGATAACCACAAATTAGTTACACGACCACAATTTTATCTAGAAATAAATATTGAAAATTGGAAATTTATTATTATCAGTGATAAAGCCAAAAATAATGGTGTCAAAGCGAGTGCAAGAGAGCCAAAGAGCAACAAATGGGGGAGTAGTCAGTGAATGAGTGATAAAGTTAACTGTTGACTGCCTTGCTGTTGCATGTAAAGGTATTAAGTTTGTGCAAAATATAATAATGTGTATGTGTAAACACTAAATGCATACACACACACACATACATACACTCACGAATGAGTACAAATACGCTCATACAAGTTTATTTAGTATTTATTTGGGGTCTGTCAGTGCGAGTACATATTTTATGGCGTTTATTATTTAGGTGAGTGAAAATTTGTATGCGTACATACGCCTGAGTGTGTGTGTGTGCGTTTGCATGTGCAATTTAATTACTTATTTGATATTTTGTGGTTTATGTGGCATCTTAATTTGTGGTCAATGTGCAATTTTCAAAACCTATTTAGTATTACTCTGCTGTTGCTCTTGTTGTTGTTATTGTTGTTATTCTTATTGACATGCTGCATAACAAGGTGTTTGCTAGATATTGCAATTAAAGCAATAAACTAAATGTCCCAAAGTCATAAGTAAACCAAGTTAAATTTGTGCTTTAATTTATAATTTAAAGCAAACACAGCAACACATGTATGAGAAAGGTAAATGTTTGTGCCTCTTGCGTTAGCCTTGACAGCCCCATAAGTAAACAACTGTTGGCTAGAGAGTGAGTTTGAGTATTAAATTTTTCAAGTAAACATTAGCTCAGCTACTTAAGTTAATACGTTTACTTTTTCTTGAATATATTTTTTGTTTTGTCTTCCTGGAACACAGAAAAGATTGATGGCTTTGGCTAATGGAAAAATCTGTTGTAATGATTTCATTATGGCAAACGCACATACATTCATACTCATGCTCAAATTCAAAACAGTTTGTTTACAAACAAAATTAAAAGGAAAACTTAACGCCATGTTTGTATGGACATGAAAAAGCTCTACGTCGTCATATGTTTAGTTTGAATAAAAGGCTGGAAACTGTGACTGTGACAGTTACAATGTGTGCTCATTTCTTATAATCCAAGACACGTAGACCCGTAATAATTTTATATTAAGAAATTTTCAATTCATAATCTGTTGTTTTTGGCCAGTTATGAATTTTCAGGTTCACAGTAAAACTTTCAAGACTCTCTCATATACAAGTAGTTCTTGTTGAAAGTCAATTAATTAGTTTTTAAGAGAATTGTTATTCTTAGAAAAATAAAAATATAAATTTTTTTTAAATAATTTTAAGTACTGGTTTCCATTTGAAATGGATTTATCACCTTCTGAAAAATTTCTTGTCATTGGCATCTGTCACTCTTTAAGTAGGCTTATGTTAGTAGTGAAGAAGGGAAATAAAATTGATTTCACTTGGGCTTGAAAAAGTAACTTTTCAATATTAAAAAGCTTTTCAAAAATTCAAATTCATATTAAATTGACTTTTTCTTTTCTGAAAATCACTGCTTTCTATTCAAACTTTTGACTTTGTTTGTTGTTTGTTGGAAACCCATCAAGCATTTAAATCTAAAAGAAGTAAAAGAAAAAAAAAACAATTCGTTTTGATTATAAAGGTGCTTTCATTAGGCGCTTGCAATCTTTAAATGTAAATCAAGTAACTATTCAATATAAAAAGCTTCTCTAAAACTTAAATTCACATTTTAATTTGGGTTGGTATTTAAAAGCATTTCAAACTGAAAGAAGTAAAAAAAACAAATTGTTTTGATTATAAAAGTGCTTTCGTTAGGCGTTTGTTATCTTTAAAATTAAAGAAAGCAAAAGGCTATTTATACTTTTATTGTTAGAATTTTAGTAGCAGGGCTTCGTTAAAAACGGGCATACCAAATGTTAAATTTTTTAAGGATTTCCTGCAAAAATTCGGTCAAGAAGCCAGAAGAGCCCCACACTTGAATAACTGTCTGCTTACTTTCCGGCAGCTGCTGCAGTTGACATTGAAGGACAGTTACATCTTATTGGCATGCATAGCGAACGTCCAGTAATCAGTTATCACAATTATACTTACTATGTTTGCTCAACAGCTGAAAGAAGCGTTTAATTTCATATTCGAGCCATTTTTGATACACAACCTGAGACACTGTCATCTGCCACAAAATTAAGGCTCTAAATATTGATCAAATCTATATTAAAATAGATATCGAATGCCGTAATTTGGCACCTTCTCCTGGTAGTATTTAAGAAAGAAGCGGTAGTATTTTATAAAGCGCTTTAGAGATCATCGCTGACAGAAAAGAATCCATGTTAGAGCTGAATATAAACAATTCATGTGCATGCTCAATGCCAATGAAGCCACTACCTGCAGGAATCCATAGTAAAAAACATCAACCTGAAGTCTTAGTTTGAATAACAAAGCCCCGCTTTAGCTAACACTAAGAGAGTATTTAATACTTGATTGAAGTGTTAGAAGAGTCACTGGACTAACTATGAAGTCTATCTATATTTCCTTATAACGTCCAGAGACTTGCTTGCCAAGATCTTTGCTGAGAAACGGAAGAAAAGTTTGTATTTAGAGTGTGTGAAGAACTACTATGCACACACCCGATAATTACCCTTCAAACAGCTTTTTAAACTCTGTACAAATGGTCCACTATGTACTTCCCTAATAAAACTTTACAAGAAAAAGTTTAACATGATCTCGTACAAAATGGAATTTTAACGATTGTGACGGCCGTCCGCAGGACAGCTAAACAAACACAAGACCTTCACGTTCAGTGACCATGCCCTCAAATCATTTGTGCCGAAGTTTAACTAATAAAAACACATGTTCTTGCTATTCTTATCATTCAATTCAATTTCAAACAAATTGGTATTTATTAAAGGGCTGCACAAGCATACTTGAAATGGTTTACAAGCACTTTTTGTTATGAAAATTTATACATGTTTGTAGTGATGTGTAGCTTTCAAGTATGCTTGTGCAGCTCTTTAGTAATTAACAACTCAAAACGATAGTGTACGAACAAAACCAGGAATTTTGATAACAAAATTTTATCATTATGAGGGTATTTATTATTCACCCCAAAATAGACTGCTTTAGCTTCAAGCACATGGTTTATTAATTGTAAGTTCCTATTGGCAGACCTTAAATAAATAGAAAAAAAAATTGTTTGCCACACCTAAATATTTGCAAACACACTAGAAACTTTATACCAAAAAGTAATTTTCTTTTATCCGCTTTTCACATCTTTTTTGCTTCTACCTTTTCCCTTTTTTTCCTATTTTATTTTATATTTATAAAAAGAAAAAACAAACATGTGTTGGTTACATTAACCCAAAAAATAATAATAAAACAAAATATAAAGTCATCTCATGTTACAGCAAATAGTAAAAATATTTGTCTTGATGAAATATTAGCAACATGAAAAATCACTTTGAAAATGCCTTCAAATTAACATTGCCATCAGTTACTGCTGTTGTTTATTTTCAATTCTTGTTCAATACACGCATACACGCACAGTTCCACTTCTCGGTGCTTAACATAATGAGGCCTAAAGTGAATATGGGTGTGTAAAATTTTGCTACAAATTAAAGCAAGTTAACACTAGATTAGGGGCTTGGCAAAGAGAAAAGTTCGATTTATCTTTTACTTATTTTTGTTTTGTTTTTTTTTTTTTTTATTTAATAAATTTTTGTTTTTGTTGTAAAACTTTTAATTTTCAGAGAACATTTTTAAAAGTCTAAAGTTTTAATAGAATTAAGCTATAAAAAATGTATATAAAGAAAGGCTTTGAAAGCCGTACAAAGAATTTAAGATGATTTTCTCAAAAGGATTCCAAGAATGCGGATTATTAATTTAGTAAATGTCATCCATCTTTATTTAATATTTTTTTTGGCTCAATCAATACTAAAGTTGAAAAGGCAGTTAGGCAGACTTAATCTTAATAAAGGGTTAACAAAAGAAAATTCTTTAGTTCGTGTTGCCTTTAAAATTCTATTAAACTTAAGACCTATTTACCCAAGAAACAGACCAGAATATTTTTATCTTAACGCTGGTATTTGTTGTATTTTTTTATAGCAACACTTTTGCTTAATGTTGTCAAACAATTTGTATTCATTTTCAAGAAGATTCTAAAAATCTTTGGTTGTTTTTCAAAAGTTATACCTTTTATGACGTTTACAATTACCGTGGGTATACGTATACCCTGCAAGCAACTTAACTAATTTTAAATACAGTTTAAAGCTTAAGCTGTTGAAATAGAAAAATTTTTATATTTCATCTTAAACTAACTATTCCCCAATTATGTTTGTAGAAGTTGTTAATCAAAAGACTTTTAATGAAGCCATAATAAAAATAAACTGGCTATTTACTCACTAGTAAATAGTTAATTTTAAGTTAGTTGAAACAATTGTAAAACCTTTTCAATTGCTTTATCTTTCTAATTTATTTAACTAACTTAAAGTTAACTATTAAGCAGTAACTTAGAAGTTAGCTTTTTTTTTATTATTATTCTTGTATACAATTGCTTGCAGGGTGTTTATTGCTGAAAGTTGGTTAAGACTGTTACACATGACAACAATTTTTATTGTTAGAATTATTAATAATTTTGTGATAAACTTGTTCTTTGGCTGTCAAGGAGAATAAACTAAAGCACGAACAGCCAGCAATTGTAATAATCAACAAACAACAACAACAATAGAACAACAAAAGGACACACGTGAAAGTTGAAAACAAAAAAATCAAGCTTTTTTTGTATTATTTGACAAGAATGATGAGTTTCCTGGGTTACTTTCATGCATGTATAGAAGGGGATGTATTTTTATTTTTGCAAAAAAAAAAAAAGGAAGAGAAGAAACATACACACATACTTCAACACACAAAAGAATGTAAATAAATTTATAAGCAAGTTTGTTTGTTAATAAAATATGAGCTGCTTTTATTATGTTGGTTAAAATCTTGACGAATTATATTAATTTTCTAGTGATGTTGATGTTGTTGTTGACGATAAAGACGGCGATAACTTAAGTTTATGTGTTTCTCGGTGTGTAAGTGTGCAAAGGAGTGCGTGTGTACAAACTAAATGTATTTCAGTAAATGTGTTTATAAAACTAGTTAATAATAATCAAGTATATGAACCGTTTTGCTTGAAAGTTGTACAAGTCCACATTAGTTATTTTATTTATTATTTTCATTTAATTTTTCTGTTTCATTTGAGTTGTTTTGTTTGAAAGTGGCTTAAGTCCACATTATTTATTTAAAATTATTTTTATTATTTTCATTTATTTTTTTCTGCTTCATTTTATTACTGCAACTGTTTTGTTTGAAGGTGCTATAAATCCTTTTTTAAAAAAAAAAAAAAATCTTAACTGTAATTTTAGTAAGATGGTGTCGAAATCTTACTAAAATTACCGCCAACACATTTTTTTTTAAAGTGGACTTATACCACTTTCAAAAATAACAGCTTATATGTTCTTTGTCATTTTATCAAAGTGCGCTTGTGGGTACTTCTAGTTTATTATAACTTTTTTTTTAGTAAAAAAAAACTAACAAGGATTTATTTATAACACACTCACATGCAGGAACATCTTGTAGTTAAACAAGATGTTCCTGCATGTTTCACTAAACATTTCACTCAATCATCTTTTGTATTCAGCATAAAATTACCAGTTTTATTTTGAGATTTCCTTAATAAAATCATGGTTTTATTGTAATCATAATCATAAATATCACTTTATATTAATACAATTACAGAAAATCTATTTAATTATTTTGTTGTTGATTTTTTCTGTGTTTCCTTTCTTCTTTAACTGCTCAGAAAATTTATCTATTTTATTCGTTGATTGTATTAAATGAGCGATAAATTAATTTTGTTCACGTTCAAGTAGTTGTGGTTTAATACATATAAAAAAAACCTGTTCTTGTATGGATGGACATTTAATTGCAGAGGTGGAAAAACGACAAACATTTACAACATCATAAATAAAATACAATTGAAATCGATACGTTATTTAATATTTAATGGTATTTTATAAAACGTTGTTATTTCATTCAACTCTCAATAATAGCTGAGACAACAGTTGGGGAGAAAAATTAAAGAAAGTGTAAGTAGAATTAGTTTGTTTTTTCTATTTCAGGAAAAACTAAGAAACTTTGATTTTGCTTATGCAAACACGAAACTTTTGTTCGCATTTAGCTGAAGAGTTCCTAATTTTATATTTATTGTTTGTTGATTTTTGCTTAAAAAAAACAGAGTTAAATAAAAAAATAAATTTCAATAAAAACAGGATCCAAATGATCATTTCAATAACTTATAAATGCGAATGAAGTTTTAGTTTTTTTGCATGAAATAATTTTTCAAATTTCGATAGCGGTTGGGATGAAAATTCAAGATAGCTAAAGATAAATCTCGCTAATGCTTAAGCAACTTTTTAGGATACTATGTTTATGAATGATATCCAATGCAAGTTTGAGGTGGTCTGTTCTAGATGAAATTAAGCTGAACTAACTTTTCAAGTTTTAAATCAATAAAAATAGAAAAATTAATAGCAACACAATTTAAAGGATAATTTGAGTACAAAAAATGAACCTTGAAAATAAATAAATGTTTTAAGCAACACAAAAAATGTAATGACAAAATTAATACTAAAAATAAGAAACTTTTTTTTTGAACAAAATTAATCTAAAAAGAAATAATTGTTAGCCATCACTGTACTTAGCAAGAAGTATAACTTTAAGTTACAGAAAATAAATACTTAATACACATGTACACACATACGGAAACACAAACACATACATACACACACATGTTCGCATATGATTTTTAAATTAAATAAGAAAACAAAAGTATTAAGAAAGAAAAATTGCTCAAGAGCAAAATAAAAAATAAAAAAGAATATTAGAAAACACAAGCAAAATGAATTAAGCACTGACGTTCATTTATAAGCTAAACATGGACGGGCGTATCAGTTGCTTCATTAGAGTCCGTTTAGGGTTTGAATGGAAAAATCTAATGAAATGGAAAATTATTTTATTGCTCGATTGCAGAAAAAATAAAAGAACAACGAGCAACTCTAAATATAAGTAAGAAATTATTAACAAATACCAAATAAAAGAATAAATGGATGAAAAAAAAAATTTTTTAAAAGAAATAAAAAATGTGAAAAAAGTAATTATTTTTCGTGTTGCCATTTTAGCCTTTTTTAAGCTAGATTTAGCCCCAAATTTAGTTTTTTCCTTAATATATTTTTTCAAATTAGCCTTAAATAGTTTTTGTTTGGAAAATAAAAAAAAAAATCTTACATAAACCAACTAAGACTGAAAAAAATTCCTGAACACAATGAGTTTGTTTTGTAAACTTTTCGATTGAATTGAATTAAATTTATAGTTTGTGTATATAATGTTGAATTCAGTTGTTATAACTTTAAATTTTTGAGAAAAAGTGGCATTTTTACATTTACTTTGGGGAGAAAAATATTAACTAAAAGTGCTCGAAAAAAATTTGATATGTAAATTGACAAATTGGTCGAACGAAAGGTAATTTCAGGAGTGACGAAAAGTATTTGGCTTCTAACTTCTAAAATAAATGCACTTCAAGGGTTATTTTTAAAGGCACGTTTTTCGAAATCTTCTATTAATTGATTAATTTAGTATTTAGGAGCATCAATCAAAATGACCTCTGCAGGTTGTGTAACGAAGATGAAGAAACAGCAGAACACATATTGTGTCACTGTAATGATCTAATTTGGACCCGTTTTCGCTACTTAGGACAACATTACCTACAACCGTCGGACATGGCGAACAAATCACCCAAAAAACTTTCTGAATTCTTAATGAATACTAGACTCTGGCAGGATTTTTAACTTGAGAGTAGTGTCACAATAGGTTTATTTTGGCCTCAGTGATCAGGTGACTTGTTCCCGCTCCTCATTACAATTCTAATTCTAGTATTTAGTTGTATAGTACTAAAGTTTAGTAATGCTGCGATTGCTCACTTTTCAGTATAGGGTCCGCCATCGAACGTTTTTTTTTTCAACTAGTGCTTATTTCGTGAATGGTAACACTTAGCTCATGTCTGATTTGACAGATAATTAGTTTTATCCTTCCGCTGAAAGAATATGGTTGTGTTTTCGCTTCGCTAAGTGGGAATGCGATCGACTTACAGAAGATGCCGACTTTGCCAAAAAAAATCATCTTTTCAGATGAAGCTCATTTTGATCTTGGCAGATTTGGGGCACAGAAAACCCGCACGCATACATTGAAAAGCCAACGCACCCAAGACGAGTCACTGTTTGGTACAGATTTTGGTCCAGAGGCATAATTGGACCATTTTTCGTCGAAAATGAGCAAGGAGTGGCCGTTACAGTTAATGGCGATCGTTATCGGGCCATGTTGGACGAATTTTTGTTCACAAAAATTGAAGAGGAGGATATTGGCAACATTTGGTTTCAACAGGACGGCACTACGTGCCACACAGCCGAAGCTACACTCGATGGTTTTATAGCATTTTCAAAAAAAAAAAAAAGTTATTTGGCGGACCCTATAGGATAAAGCAAGTTAAATATCACAATAGAAATCGCATGAAAACCAAAAAACTAAAGTTAAAGTTAAAGTTAAAAAATAATTGAATTCGTTTATACGTACTTTGAGACATATGGAAAACGGCCTTATTTTTCTTTCATTTTTTTCTCTTCTTGGTTTTTTATAAAAATCATAATTATACTTGTTATAAAAAGCTAAGAAAATTAAGAATTTTATATTGTTTTTTTTTTGGTGATTTAGCTCTTTTTAGCCATTTTTTTAGTTCAATTTAGCTCCTGGCAATGGTGTCGAATTGAAAGCAAAATAAAATTTTAACAGCATAACTCGACTATTATAACAGAAAGAATGAGTTATTTAATAAAATTAATTCTTTTCGCTTCACAGGTTTGGTAAAAAAAAAAATTTTTTTTTTTAATGTAAAATTTTCATAGGGCAAAACATTAAAAGCTAGATAGAAAATTGTTTATCTAATAAACAATAAATAAAAAAATATGAAAAAAGATAATTTAGGAATTTTTAAAAACGGTTTATAATTTAATTTTAATTGGTATTAACTGTTTAATTAAAATATTAGAAAATGCGTTAAGCCATGAATTGTTTTTAATTTATTTTACTTTTTTTCAACAAAAATTGTCATACAGACCTTCTGTCACAAGCTTATTCCATAAGCTTTCTTTTCATTTAAGTTTTTAATAAAAAACTTATTTACTTTGCATTAAAAGAAAGAGGGGAAAATAGAAACTAAAAGAAAACAATTTTATTAAAATAAATAGACAGTTAAAAGGGAGAGGAAATTAAAATCAACTAGGGTGAATGCTCGTTATTTAATTATTAACTAAACTTACATTAGAAAGGAAATTGCTAGTAAGAGAAAATTTATTTAAAAGTTTAACTAAAAAGTGTAAAACGTTAATTACCCAGCGTTATGCTGTTAAGAGTTTTTTATTAAATTTTTTTGCAATTCATTAAGTTGTAGTTTAGTAGTTGCTTAACAACCTTTTTTAAAATTTATCTACGCTTTTTAAAAAGTAACAGCCTTATTCAGAGAAGAAAATTAGTTTCTATATGATATCTACTTTAGTTAATAAAGGCTTTAAGCTAATAATCCTATATTAACATTTTTATATTCAAGGAAGGTTTATTAACTAATATGCTCCTTAGCAAATTTTAAAATTCGATTCTGGCAATACTATTGTTTTGATTTGCCATTTTGTGTATTATTGTTGTGCATAAAAGATTGATAAATTATTCGGTATTCGCAAATATATATTTCAGTCGTACATTTTTTTCTTATTAAGCCACAAAAAGTTTATTTAATTTAAGGAACGGTGTTCATTACAACATGTTTACTAGTTTATCTTTAAAAAAAATTAAAAAAGTAACAAAATTATATAGGTAATTTATGTAGCCTCTTCAAAACGAATAAAAAAAATGATTACCCGTTACTTTTTTATTTGTTTTGATTTTATACAAGTCTCTCAAAATTAAAATTTAAAATTTGTGTTAGTTTTACCAAAAAAAATTTAAAAAATAAGGAAAATATTAAAAGAAAAAGGTGTGATTCCATTTTTTTTAATTAATTAATACTCTTTTTTCAGTAAAATAAAAAAATTATTTTTACTTAAATTTTCTTTTTAAATATGGGCTCTAGGTCTAGAGAGAGCTCTAGAGAGACCTAGAGCTTATATTTAAAAAAATTTTAATTAAAAATCATATAAAATAAAAAGGTCGAAAAAATTATCAAATAAATAAAAAATTTATATTAACATTTATTTTGTTTTAAGACAATGTAATAAAACAACAAAAACAAACAATCAGTTGTCACAGCTTAATATAGCTTTAAAGTAGGGCCATACCTACTTTAAAATTTGTGGATATAATAAAGGTTTAAAATAGGATTATGAAGATTAAAAACGTCTCTGAATATAAATTAAGCGATTTTAACTTATTAAGTCTCTCTGAATAAGGCTGTAAAACTTTAAAGCTGTTATGCTGCCCATAACACAAAAAACAATTTCGGTTGTGTGCACCAAATTTGTTTAAAATCAACAGTTGTGATAATTTATTTTTTTAGTTGTAGTAACGAGAACTCCATATTATAGATAAGAATTTAGTTCTCCTAAAAATATTTTGAGCTATTAAGCTGATTTCCTATTTTTAAGATTAAAAAATTTTACGGTCACAACTGAATATTTGATTGGAAATAAATTTAGGGCTCCCAACCGAAGTTGTACTTTCAGTGTACTCAAGTTCAGTACAACTTATGTGCTAATTTTATCAAATATCAATCAACAGAAAAATGCATAAATCACACTTTTGCACTAAAACTCAAGGGAAGAAAACAAACGAAACGTCTCACAAACGTTTACGACAATATTTTAAACTTTTCAAAAAATACATATTAGCAAAGCAAAAAACTGAAACGATTTAAGCAAAATAGTCACAAACAAAACTATTGACTTTACACTGAGCTTCAAACGTACACAGAAACATTACTACAGTAGTTTACTAGCAAGACTCGTGAGAAAAATTTACAGCGTAGTTATATTTTATTTAAATGAGCAAAATAAATACAAAATTAATCAGCTTAAATGTTGCCATTTGTTTTATTTGATTTTGTTTTATTCACTAAAAAAAAAAAAAAAAAAAAAAAAAAAAAAAAGAAACAAACAAACAAAACGTAACGAATGCAGACGTTTCGTTTTGATTATTTTCTAAATCTACTAAAATTGCATTATTGCACTTGAGTGTTGCATGGACGGCATTAGTGGGTCCTTATGCAGGCTACCGACTTCAATCTGTCAAAAACACATGTTTATATGAAAATGATTATTTTCATGACAGCACAACTACATGGCTGCACCACCTCCACTGTAGCTGTAGTCAACTTAGCCTAATTTCTATTTTCGGTGGCGGCAATGACTAACTTAGTGCTACCAATATAATACGAAATACATTTCTATAACAAACAGCTATTTATATAGCTAAGTTATTTATTATTAGATGCTTTTGTCCTTCATTATATAAGTCGATTTCCTTAGAGTCGGTGTCCTATTTCTAGAGAAATCCATTTACAAATAGAATTTTAATTGTTAATAAATACAGCCATTCATTATTTTATTAAGTGGGTCATGTTTTTGCTAGCATTATTATCAGAGGCGCCAACCAAAGTGGTAAATACAATATTTTAAAGTATGATTTCAGCCTTCAAATAAGTTTGGCACATATCTTCTTGAATAGTACCTAAGTGGGCATTAAAATAGGCGTGGCAAAAGTATATGCGCACCTTCCTTTTAGTATAGAGACTATATGGGAAAACACAAAATTTTTATATATAACAAAGAAACAGAAATTTAATTTTATTTATAGAAATATTTAGTTTCATTTTAGTTACTAGTGAAACTGTTCTGGGCACTATTTTAATCCCTCATCTGGCCAAGTGATAGTAATGTTACATATCTTTTTAACATAACTAGTACACACCATAAAAAATATTAAAAAAAGTAATAAAATAAAACGGGAAATACTTTTTATCAAATATTTTTCGTTGCTTGCAGTATATAAAAAAAAATTTGGAGTTAAAAAATTTGAGTTTTACCCAAAAAATAAGATAATTGCACTCGGGTATTTCATTTTTAATAAAATATTTGTAGCCTTTTAAGGTAATATAAAAATTTTTGTATGCAAAACTTTTTTAAATAAAAAAAAATTAACCAAAAAAATAATTTCTTTAAGAGGACTAGAAAAATATATATTGTAAACAAAAATAAAATGTTGCTGTTATGGAATTTATAAAATATTCTTAGAAAACATATTTTTCACATAAATATTAACAAAAAGTAATTTTATTCTATAACAAAATGTCAATATTACAAATCAGTTGCTGTCATTTCCAAAATAGTTAAATAGCTGACAGTTGTAGCCAACGTCATTTGCAATCGTTTAGTCGGTAGCCTGCTGTGTCGAATGTGCTTAATGCATAACTGTGTTAGCTTTTCCCCCAAAGTATGCCACTCTAATGAGCAGCTTCTCTTCGTTTTACAATTTGCTTTATTTAAATAATTTTATTTATTTTCATTTTAAATTTTTAACTAAAAATAATATTTTTTTTTATTTTTTTACAACTTTAAAAACTAGACCATCATCTGAATTAAAAAAAAATAAAAATAAACACGTCTGCTAATGGCAGTTTTTCTATGGTGTGTTTGTTTGTATTGTTAAACAATTTTATAAATTATTTACAAATCACTAGGTTTTGCAAAAACATCATTAAAATGGGTGATTTTACAAAAAAAAAAAAAAAAAAAAAAAAAAAATTAAATAAAATAAATCATAATAAAATTATAACTTTTTGTGATTATAAATTTTTGGAGTGGAAAAAACAATAACAGATACAAATTTAGCTTGAACAAAAACTGTTTGCTTTTCTAAAATATAAAACGGACGACTGCCTGTATATTTAATTGTTTTTATTATGCAAAAGTTTGCTGTGTCTAAATGTCAATTAAATAAGTGAACAATCAAAAATACAGACACACACTTTACAAGTAAATAAATTCTGTAGCAAAAAAATAATAGTGAGGAATAAATGAAAAAAAGAAAAACAAACAAAAATAAATAAAAGGTTAAATTTAAAATAAAAACATATTCGGCAATAATTGTTATTGTTATTTGCTTAATTTAACCTCATTTGCAATAAAATCAAATAGTGTCAACTAAATTAAATGATGCATAATTTAAAGCATCATGGCAATAAGTGAATATAAAACACACACGGAAACACATACCCAGAGATACATGCACATAACCGCTCATCACCACTCTGTTGCTAATGCACTCACCTACCCAGATAAAAAAAAAACAAAAGAGCAAACAAACAATTGTATAAAACAAGGTATAATTCTAGGCTTCTCAGCTAAAAGGACATTAAAAAATAATTGTTTTGACTCTATCTTTTTATGTTGTTGAATAAAAAAAAATTTAAATAAATATTTATTTAAATAAAATTTTTAACTTAAAAAATTATTTCTACTAAAATTTTAAATAAAAAAAAAAATAATAAATTCAGATAAATGCAGCTGCAGTTGAACAAAAAAAGAACAAAAAAAATTAAATAAAAAAGCAAAGAAAATAAAACAAATCCTTTATTTAGTTCATTAAATAAATGCACACACCAACCCACACTTACTTACAACCACTACGCTTTTTTGTTAAATTTAAAATGTTTTTTTTTTTATTATTATTTTTCTTTTTAGTTAAGGAAATCTATAATCCTATTTGTTCTTTAATCAAATTTATTGTAAAATAAAATATTGCACAAACAATTGAGTTCCAACACACACTAAAAGCATTATAAGCCAGAAAATATGGTAAAAAAAATTTAAGAGAAAAATCTATAAAAATCAATTCATGTGTAAAACTACAAAGAAAATAAACGTAAAGGATGTTGAGAAAAATAATTTTTTATTCATAACTATAACAAAAAGCAAAGCAAAAGAAACAACAAGCAAAAAAAAAACTTTGAATATTTTCAATTTCCGCCCATTGAACGCAGTCAATTGCAAACCATATTTCAAATAATAAAAATTAAAATATTTTGTAAAAAAAATATTTTTTTTGTTAATGTCAATACTGAAAATAGAATAAATTTTTATTTTATTTATTCTGTTTTTTTTTTTTACTATTATAGTTAAGGTGTTATTTTGAAGTGATTTTAAAAGGACTCTCAACTTGTGATGAACACCAAAATAATGAGGCTTTAAAATTTAATGCTTTATCTGCTGCTTACATTGTAAAGCCACTAAAATAAAGCAAAACAAAATCAAAAATAAATATTTTAAGCAAAGTTGCTAAATGCAAATCAAAAGAAAAGAATTTGCATTTTTCAAAATTGAGTAAAAAAAATAAGAAATAAGAGAGAACGCAATAACTAAATATCCTTGTTAATACTTGATGGCTTTAAAAAATATTAAAAAAAAATAAGAAAAATTTTTTTAATGAAATAACAATGTTTCTTGTGAATCGACTTGCATTTGATGTGGCTTAATGCATAAAAAATCTAATATCTAATCAAAGCATTCGATATCGAATAATATTGATAAAACAATTTTAATTTTCATGTCATGGCGCTCCATATCATGTAAAATGTAGCGTAACTTGAGATGATTGCATTCTAAAGCGAGTCTTCGATGGAGTATAATCTTAGTAAACATCATTTAATAACAAACTGTAACTTTTTTAGCGAGCACGGTCAACAAAGAGTTAAAAAAAATTTAAGTTTTATTTAGTTTTAGGTTAAAACAAATAGTTATTGCGTTTTTTAATAATTTATTATCTTTTGAATTTGAAGAAAAAAAAAAAAAGTCAGACGAAGCAATTTTTCATTCATAGTAACAAAAATTATTTTTGCACAATTATTGGCTAAATTCATGCTACAGTTTTTTTTTATTTACTTGCATTTTACCAACATCTTTTACAATTTGAAAAAAAGTACGATTCGATAGATATCGTATGCGGTGATTTGCTTACTCAACACGTATCGAAATATTATTTGATACAATAGTCTATTCGCTATCGAATGAAAACTTTAAGTAAAAGAATTTTTCTTTTAGGAAAAAGAATCTTTGGCATGTCTACGATTTATACCAATAGAAAAACTTCTTCTTAGCTGGAGTAATAATTCTCAAAACAGTTGGAATCGCTACCTGAACTCAGACAGTCTAAAAGTACATACATTCCAGAAAGTACTGTCACCCAATAATGATGACCTTAGACTTTTAATGGGATGTTTTACCAGACTCAGTGGCTTAATACCAGCATTTTATCTTTCATTTTTAAAATAAATTTTAACAAAATGCAGCGAATTTCATTTCTATTTTTTGCTCACAAAACTTAATTTAGCTTTATGTTAATACTTTGTTTTATAAGAAAACAAATTTCATTAAAATTAAAATTAATTTATTAAATTTTTCTTAAAGAGTGATATTCAGCACATACTTACTGCCACTTGCTTTCACTTGAATTTGAAACACAATTTAATTGTTGCTGCATAGATTCTTTGATAAAATGTAAATACACATACAGACACAAATTAGTTGTTAAAATTTTTTAAACATGAGTAAATTAAGGCTAAAGGTAATTTTTTTTTAAAGAAACTGAAAGTAATTTTAATTTAAAAAAATAGAAAATTCACATAGAAAATACTTTTTTTTTTATAAATTTTTTTGTTAATACTAGATAAATTCAAACAACCAAACTTTTTTAATAGACAAAATATAGAATAAAAACTCGAAAAAAAAGAGTTAAAATTTATTTTTAAATCAACTCGCTGACTTGCATTTAACAAACTTTTTTTTTTTTTTTAAATAAATAAATGCTTTACAAACACACACCAGTTTACTAGCACATGTAGTAAAAGCTAAACTAACAAAAGCTTTTTACTATTTTAGTTTTGCAGACACACACATACAAAAAGAAAATAATAATTTACAAACGCTAACAAAAATGACTTGCCACTCACTGCAGCCTGAGCATACCTATGAACTATATTTTACAACGCTGGCTGGTTCGTTTGCTTTATGTTTATAACTCTGTTTTACTTTCTACCATAAACTAATCCGACAACAGCAGCAATAACATGCAAATGCCGCACATACCAATACGCTTTACATAACTGCACAACCATTTATTTGGTTGGTTGTTGTTTATTATTATTTTGTGGCTGCAAATGAATTTGAATTTGTAAACCGCTAAAAAGAAAACAAAACAAATACAAGCAAATATTTAAATAATAAAAAAGAACACACACACTTCCAAAAATTCCAACTAAATAAAGCAACTAAAAACTAAATAAAAGGAAGAGCAAAAACAAAAATATAAAAACAAAATTTTTTTCCTAAAAAAAAAAGCAGTCGTTTTTTATGTTTTTGGTCATAAATTTTAAACGGAAATGCGGCGAAAATTGAATTTTATTTGCAGCAACAGGAGAAGCAGTTTCCTTGAATACAACTGCGTCATTTGTATGTCAAAATATATGTATTCGATTGTAGGGGATAAGCTTAAAGTGTGTTTGTGTATGTGTATTTATAAGTTTAGAATGATAAAGATGATGATGATGATGAGGATTATGATGATGCTGATTGCGTTTGGAGAATATGAATGTTGCATGAATATTTTTTCTTCTCTTTTTTTGATGTACATTTGTTTGCTTGCTTGCTATGCACAGCAAAGCTGCGAATTAACGAAGCGTAAATGCTCTTTTCACGCTTGTTTTACGTATTTCATAAACTTTTTTCATGTTTCGTTTTCTTTCTTACAATCATTCCTTTTTTATGTTTTATTCATTCTGTTATCATTCAAATGTTTGTATTCCAGAGTGCAGCAACCATCAGCTCTATTTGTATTGGGGGTAGCTTTAGTTGCCGTTTGTTGTATGTGTGCATGTGTTCAATCAGCTTTCTAATATTTTAAACTTTATTTTACAGTAACTAGTTTCATTTATCCAGGTTTAGTTATCTGGGATGGAACAAAATCGATTTGTATTGAATTTTTATCAAACAGTTTTGCATTCAAACAACTTTTTATATAATCCTGATTTACAATTAATTTACGAGGGGAATTTTACACATGAATAATATACAGCTTATTTATACTTTCATAAAAAAAAAAAAAAAAGAAGAAGAAGAAAAATTTTAATTCACAAAAATTGGAATAGAAGCAAGTGAAAGCATGAAACAAATCGAGTTGAACAGGTTTTTTTATTAAATTATTTTACACGGGAGAATACACGTTCTGTGTTTTAAAAATGTGAAATAAATAAATGAATTTTAATATGAATAAATGAGTGAATTATATGTAAGTAGTCTTATGTGATGCATAATGATAAGGAAAACAAAATAGAAATAGAGGAGAGAAGAGAATAATTTTTCTTTAAGCAGCCATTTTTATTTTGTTAAGAAAAATTTCTAAATATTTTACTTAAAAAAGAATTTATTTCACACACAAAAATGTATAAATTATTTTTTAAACTTTAACGTTTAAATGAAAATTTGCAATAGACTGTAATTTTTCCTAGTGCTGAGTGTTTATTCTGAAAAAAATTAATAATTTTAATTTAAAATCGAGCAAATATGATTGACACACACGCCTGCACTGACAAAACTAAATAAATATAAACTGCATTTTAAATTTAAAATAAATAAACTTTATGAATATTTTAATTAAATAAAAAATATTTATGCAATTCATTTGTTAACAACAAACTATTTTCATATCAAAAAATATTTTTTATTTAATAATTATTTTTGGTAGTTAAAACAAAACAAAAATTAAAAAAAAAATGTTTTTGCTAAACAAAGTCATAAATTAATAAAACTTTAAATAAATAAACGAATTTTTTTGTTGAAGTTTTTTGTTAGAGCACTTTCACGCTTCATTAATTAAATTAATTTTTTTTTTTTTTTTGGTTTTTGGGTAACAATTTTACAACTAAATTTCATGATTCCTTAAACAGTTTTTCTATAAACTGAGTAAAGCGCTTTTGTAAGAGTATTAGTGTGTGTGTTTGTGTTTATTCTAATTTGAACATTTTCATTCCAGACAGTTAAACACCGTTTCAAATAAATACATTTAAAATACAAAATTTAGTTGCTGCCATTGTCGTTGTTGTAACTAAAAATTTAACTATTCACTGCTAATGCTGCTTGTATAATTAAATTTAACACTTGAAAACACAACGAATGTGTGAAAATGTGCACATAGCGGTGAATGAGGAGTGAGTGTAAAATTTTGATGACAACAAGAATGATGACGATGATGATGTTCATGATGATAAATTTCTATGATAAGAATGATGGCTGCAAAACCATGTTGATGATGATTGTTTTCCTTTAAATTAAAACAAACACAAACGCAAGCCCACCTTCACACAAACACATGTGTATGTGTGAGCACACTTCCACATATAGCAACATTATTTGTGAATGGTTTATAATTTAATTTGATTTGTATTTTTGGGCTAAGCCGCATTAAACAAACATCAATCATTGTTTTGCGTCTGAATGTCTTTTCAGTGTGGATACTATGGCAATAATTCATCAGTAACAAACAAAAATATCTTTAGTAGAAAATAATAACATCAAACGACATCAACAAAAATGTGTAACATTATTTATTTCATTTAATATGAATAAGAAAAATTAACAAAAATTATTTAAGGCATTCACTCTAGTGTGAAATTTAAATGTCATTGTGTTTAGAAGTTTTAAGGGATAGAGAGAGAGAGAGACTCTTTAGCACCATTTAAGATGAAATTGGTTATTTAATTTATCAAAAGGTTTAAAAGAGCTTAAAGTACTCAATATAAAATATTTATTCATGACTATGGTTTATGAGTATTTTCAGCGCATCCTTCTAACAAGGCAAAAAGAAAAGTTTTTCTATAAGCTAAAATTGAGTTAATGGTTGGTAAAGATAAAAATGGCCCAAGAGGCCTTATGGTCACCTGAGCCAAGATCAGCCATTGTAGTGTATTGTTTATCACATTTGAGTGAACCTCAAAGCTATGCTGGCAACTACTAGGCAGACTACTTGGCTAATAGTTTGCAGTTCCCAAAACATGGGAGTTTTTTTGACTGGATTCAGCCAGGCACAACGCTTTATCATACTTTATCATAAGGTACTGACATTCAATAAAAATGATTTATGGCTGGCTTCTAATTTAGCCAAATGTTTGTTTAAACTTTAAACTTTTACCCCTTTTTCCAAAAAAATAAAAAAAAAATTAACGTAGACGTTATCGAAATTTTTCCTAAATTTTACTTTAAAGTTCACATCAAATTTAATTGCATAAGAGAATTAAACGTTAAATATTTTCTGTAGTTAAATATATTTTTATTTAAATGATTTTTATTTCAACAAATTCATGTAGCAGCGTACTTACATTTCTTTGTAATTTATTTTTAGATAAATTTCTATCAAATTAAAATTGTTTACAATTTAAAGTTGTTCACTTGCTTGTTTTCATCTCCCACTGACACTTTATATCAGTATGCGAGTAAAATAAACCAAGCAAACTTTTGAAAAACTTTTTGAAAACAGAATTTTTGAGCCAAGACTAAAAGAGGAACTCTCTTAAAAAAGCGACAAGCCAGTCTGTCAAAAACCTATTGGCTTACGAAAAAAAATCATTTATCACAGCTGATTCTTACAAGCAAAATAATTTTGTTGTGCACCTTCGCAAGAATTTATGAAAAATTCAAGCACTAGACACCATAAATTTTTTTTTAATTTTATAAAGCAGGTAACCAATTACTGGCTAGATGAACTTATAATAAAAGCCCTCTGAGTTTTCTTTTTCTCCTTGAATTAGTCCCACAAAATGTTTGTTGGTTTATCGGTTCTGTCAGGTATTTGTACGTGTAAAAACATAAACTAACAGCGTTCCATATTGTTAGTGATTGTCGACAACAAGAATGTTGATGAATTCAAATTTTTTCATTTAATTTTTTACATAAATTGTTTGTTATTTACAACTTTAAAATGAAGTAGAAAAACAGGTGTTTTTGTTTGTATAATTAAATGTGGGTACAGTGAAAGTGTGTGTAAAATTCACGCTAGTTTTAATAAATTTGTTGTGGTTGTTTTACTTGTGCTTAAAGTTAAAAGTAAAACACTGAAGCTTAATTCTAAATATAAATGCAGAAGGGAATGAATTGCCACTTATTTAAAAACTCACGACAAAAAAATTAAGATTTTTTTAAAGTAATTGATTTAAAAAAAAAAAGTGAGTGGTTTTGGTGTAGCCATGTTATAGGCTGGTATGCAAAGAGAAATAAAGTAAAAGTGCAAATGTCAAGCAAATGTTTATGCAGGTGGATCCTTCAGAAAATGACTTATAAATGATAGTAGCTGATGGGAATATTGTATTACATTGTATTTATAACTAATCAAAAAAGTTGTGTTTGAGGTCAATACAGTCTCCTAACTCCATAAACTACTAAGTAACGTCAGACTCAGTGCGACATGCTTGCTAACTAGTAGCTACTCTGCTATGAAATTTCCAGTATATTTATGCTCTTATCCAGAAAAAGTTGACGTAGACTTTAAACTAAAATTTCTGAAAAAATTATATGAAAAATTTCGCTAGCGTTGACTTTAAAGTCTACGTTAATTTTTTGGATAAGGGGGTTAAAATATACTTTGAGCTATTTTTAAGAATAAGAAAAATTGCAAATTTTCACTTCCGGTTTCGAAGTCAAAATTTTTTTTATTTTTCTAAATAATTTTTTTTTAACTAAAAAAGGAAAAGAAAGATCTAAGCAAATTGCAATGCCTAAAATTAAAAAAAAAAGTTTTATCCCAAGCAGAAAATCTACTCCAAAAAAATACATTTTAAAATGTGAGATGCTTTGGCAGTTCTAGGGAGACTTTTTTTTTGCAAAATTTTGTTACAGAAATACTTGTTTCCAATAAAGTACTTCAAAAGCACTAAAATGAAAGTTGGTTCTCACAAAGAAAAATTACAGAAGCACTTGTGTTTCAACAATTCTATTGTTTCTTGCGAGAATTGTCAGGTACAGGATAGAAATCAGATAAAAAGAAAACCTAAAGTTAAAGTTAAAAAATAATTGAATTCACTTATAAGTATTTAAAGCCATGTAGGAAACGACATTAATTTCTTTCGTTTTTTCGCTTCTTATAATAATAATTATACTAAACTAAGAAAAGTTCGAACTTTAAGTTGTAGTTTTTAAAGTTTTTTCTAGCTTTTTTTTCTTTATTGATTTAGCTTTTTCTAGCCTTTTTATATTCCAATTTAGTTTATTTGTTATTAACTATACCTAGTGGTCAGCGTTGCCAGCAGCTAGAACAAAATAAGCTAAATAAAAAGGTTAGAAAAAGCTAAATCACGCAAAAAAAAAAAGCTAGAAAAAAGTTAAAAACCTAAAGCTTAAAATTAACCATTTTCTTCATATTTTTTTTTATTAAAAGTATAAAAATAGTTTTTATAAAAAACCAAGTAGAGAACATAAAAAACACATGGCTTTTAAAGCAAATTCGATTACTTTAGTTTTTTGATTTCAATGCGATTTCTATTCTGATATTTAATTTGCTTTATTACGATCATTATCATTTAATGATAATTTTCGGCATTAATATAAAGCCATTTCGAAAAATAAAGCTTCGATATGAACATGCAAAGAATAAAGTAAATTTATTTTACATGGTAAAAGTCATATAATTTTCTTTACTGCTTTCGTTCGAGTATATTTAGTTAATTTGGTTAATGTTTTGTAGACAAAATATAAATTGAATTAAATTTTATGTTTGAAGCTTACGGAATAAACTAATTTCTGGTCAGGAATTTTATTCACCCTTAGTTTGTTTTTGTATAATTTTTTGAAAAAAGTCTATTTAAGGCTATTTTGAAAAACAAAAAAGACTAAAAAAGCTAGAGGCTAAATCATAAATTTAGAGGATAAATGCTAGAAAAAACCTAAATCTAGCCTTAAAAAGGCTAAAATGGCAACGCTGGATATAACAAAATAACAAAAATATAGTCAAATTCTAGGATCTCACTTTTTTTCGCTGACCGCTTCATGCAAAGTTAATTTATTAAAATTAGTTTTATTATTAAAGAGTAAAATTGTTTTTAAGTTTAGTTTCTTTTAACTGAAATTTCTGATTTATTAAGCTTGAGGTTGTATTCTATAAATAAACTAGCTGACCCGGCAAAAGTTGTTTTATCTTAAAATTTTATTTATGTTGAAAAAATAATCAAAAGGAGAAGAAACAGTTGGGCTATGCCAAAGATTCTCCTATTGGAGAAAAATTTTAAAAGTGGGCATGGTAATTAGCGTGGTCTATTTTAATTTTCATAAAATTTTTGGTAAAAATATAAAATTTATATATATTCGACTTTTGACTGTAAGAAATCGTACTCAAAGAGTGAAGGACCGTGCAAGACCGGGTAAAAACAGGTAGTAGATAAATTAGCCAGATACTGCAGCGCCACCTGCCGGGCAGATTTTTTGACGATAAACCTTCCAATGCGTAACAAAAAGGTATACACAGAAATTCAATTAAATCGATCCAGCCGTTTAGGAGGAGTACAATGTCAAACACACGTAGCTTCTTCAGTCTATTTATAATATAGCTTCTTCAGTCTATTTATAATATAACCTGAATTTGGAGCAAAATATCGATAAAAAAAATTATTTTACAAAATACAACCTCAAGCTTAATAAACTAAAGTTTTCAATTAAAAAGAAAAAAGTCAAATAAACTTAAAATTGTAAGTTTATTTTTTTTTAGTTGTTAGTTGTCATTATTTCTAATAAAAAAAGAGTCGTTATTATTTGTGATTTACTGAATACGGTACTGAATACGGTAGCATACTTGAAATGGCTTTTAAACACTTTCAAGTATAAAATGTTACACATGTTTGTAATGATTTGTTTTTCAAATATGTTTGTGATTGAATGGATGTTCTCAGTTTAATGGTTCGTATGAATGATATTGAAGAAATTGCTTGCAATACTCATACGTACAGGTGGTTAAATTATGTGTTTTGCCAAATGTAGGATTTTAAATAAACTTTCAATATCATTTAACACAAACTTCTGTCTTTTAAATTTTAAATGAAGAAATTATTTTCATTTCATCAAATTAAATTTAATTGCATCAGTAGCAACATAACGAGAGTGTGTTTAAAACTTTGTACAAGCTAAGCTTTAATGAATTATAAGATAAGACCGGCTCATATGGTCTGTAACTGAATTGTGTTAAGAAAAGAGTTTTTGTTTGTTTGTATTTAATCTCACAGAAATCTTGTTTAACAAGTAGAAAATAAACCAAATTTTAATCAAATTCTAATAAACACAAACCAAATTTATACACACAGAAATAAACTCATGAAAGTAATAAATAAATAAATAAATGAACGAATAAATATGTTGCTCTTCATGTTTAATTTAATTAAAATGGTATACTTTTCTTTACACGTATATTTTGATATTTATTTAATATAAACCTGGGCATCATGTGCATCATCATCATCAGTAACTTAATAATCATTAAGAATTATTGCTCTAAACGTTTTCTAAAGAAACAAACATCATAAATTATATTTTATAGTTTTGGTTATCATACACTTGCATGTAATCTTGTGTGTATTTGGGTTGGTTCTTGCAAATTTCCTTATTTTCTTGAAATGTAAATTACAAAAACCACATTAGCATTGTCATTTGAAAAAGTATAATAAAACTTGAATGCTTTTAAATAGAAATGTTTTCTGTAATTTGCTTTTACCTACCGAAATAGCCCCTTCTTTTTATTTAGTTGATGAACACACAATACAAAAACTATTAATCATCCAACATTTGGACAGTAAAATTACAGTTAGAACAACACCAAAAGATATAAATTCATTAATTAGTTTTATTCTCTACTTTTAAAATTTATTTAATATTTTGGTCACACATACTATTTTATAATTGATGTAATCAACATTTGGATTTGAAATTAATGATCTTTTACATGTAAATTCTGACAAAATAATAAAAAGTTTTTTTTTGTTTCTTAATTGTGCTTTTACCTGGCAACAAATTAAGAAAACAAAAGAGTTTTTGACAATTTAATCAAGAATAATTTTTATGACAAAAATATTGTAGGGATCAAGGAGAAAAGACCAAGTTGTCAAGAAGAGTAGGAAAAGGAAACTGTATAACACCTTCTCTGCCGTTGTCCTACTCTGGAGGAGCGGCTCAAGATATACTTTGGAACGCCCTACCTATAGGGTCTCATTGAGCTGTTGACTGTAAGGATTTATATTTTTTATATGGCTCCGTTAAGAGTAGCAATTTTTAAAGTGACGGATTCATCATCTGCTTCTATCTGTCTTCTTATTTATTTTCTCTCACTTTTCCATCTCTATAGCTGTCCTTCTTCAAGTGCTCTTATATAGGTATCACAAAGGAACCACATCAGAGGACCGAAGTGATCCCAGCTTCTGTTTTTTATTTGGACGCCCTGTGTAACCTAACCTAGGTTAGCTTCATTAGAAGTAGCAATTGGTTTGAGTGACGGACTCACCTTCTCTATCTGTATTCTTATTTATTTAATTTCTCTTAGCTCTTCTGTCTCTACTGCTATCCTTCTTCGTTTTCTCTTATACAGGTTTCACATCAGAGGACCCAAGTGAGCCCATCTGCTGTTTTTCTTATTTGTTCGCCTTCTGTAACCTAAAATAGAATTATTTGCGGAACATGACTTTGCAAACATTATTTACTAAATGCAAAAACTGTCAGGTTAAAATTTAAATTTGCATTAATGAGATTTTAATGAAAATTAACGCCATCGTTTGTCTGTTTATTTTTAAATTTGGTTTTTTACACGCAGTGTTACCAAAAGCAAGTTAAACTGTTATGGTTTTCTTAAATTTTGCTTGATGAAAAACACAGCCAAATAGTCTACTCTCTCCGAAAATCAATATTTGTATTATATCTCAAATTAAATTAATATATATTTTTTTTTTATATTTTATTTGTTAGTTTATTTGATCTTTTTCTTTTTAATTGAAAACGCTAGTTTATGTTAAGCTTGAGGTCTTCTTTAAAAATTTATTTTTAATTTTTATTTACATTTCATGAATTTTTATATTTTATTATCTTTTCAAAAAAATTAACCACAAAATAAAATACTTTTGTGTGTGACCGTTGTCTAAGAATGCATTTTATATGTCATTTTCTTGTTTATTTCAAAGTCAAACAAGAGTAGTTATATAGTGAAAGGCAGCAACAACAAAAATTCATCATTTACAATAGCAACAACAATAAATTTTATTTTTACAACAATCAAGTATTCAAAAAAAAAAAAAAATAAATAAACTGATAAGAGAGAAAAACATTTTTCAGCCCTGTTGCAACAATGCAACAGACAAACAAACATTAAAATGAAATAAATGGCCAAATGAACAAACGAAAGCAAAAATATCCCAAGAGTGATAAATGTACTCTACAGCTGACAACTAGAAAAACCAATTTGTATTTATAAAAATAAATAGAAAACACACACATAAACATTTACAAAACTGTAAAGCGAGAGAAAGAGAGGAAGAAGAAAAAAAAATAATAGAAAAATATTTGAAAAACTACAACTAAAAACAAGCGAAACCACACTGTCTTTTGTTTAAATAAACCATAAAATATGTGTTTGTGTAAGTTACTTAAAATAGAAAAATAATAAAAAAAAATAAACAATAAAATGAAATGTACAGTTACATACACACTTGCACAAAATTTGTGTTTGTATTTTGTACCTTAAAATATGCAAAAGTATTTAAAACAAGCCTTCACTCTCTCTCTCTCTCTCTCTGAATTTTTTTAAGCAACACATTGCAAATATCCCCAATTGAATACCTGCACTGTAGAAATTAATATTAACACTTCAACACACACACACATTATCCTCTCTCTTATGTGTGTGTATGTGCACATTCTAAACAACAAATACTGTGTAAACTTAATTGTTAACATTGTAAATTATATGACAATTTATTTATTCATTCATTTATTTACTTACGAGATTTAGAAATTTACAATTCACATTTAAACACATGCAAGAGTAAATATTTTTGTGATATTTCACATCACAGATTACTGTTTTGGCAATAACAAATACCAACAGTGAATTGAAAACTAAAAGTTCTTTTTTTTTTCTTATATTGAATAGTTAATGAAAGAATTTAGAAAAAATTAAAAAAATTTTAGCAACTGCTTCCTAACAAGCAAACCTATATCAGATTTAATTGACTTAAAGCATTTTAATAAAAAACAAGTGATAATATGATAATGCCAATGGAGTAGAAAAATTTTCATTAAAATTGATTAAATGTGGGTTAAAATTATTATGGCATAGGGTGTGGGATTTTTCGCTATTCTATTGGAAAAATTTCTATCACGAGTCTTTCTTTACTTTTTGTAATTTTCTTAGAAATTGTAGCAGTTTTTTTGTTAACTTTTAGTTGTTAAACCAGACATGTAACGTGTCTCTCTATAGCTCTTTTTATTGATTGCAAATATAAAATAAAATGTTTGCCATCTAACATAAAATTTAATAACTTTTCACTCAGTTTATGCATTTAAAAAAAAAAAGTTGTTTTTTTGTTTTGCTAAACTGATATTAATCAAATGTATTTTTATGCTCTTTTTATATGATAACAAACAGACAGACAAACAACAACATCAGAAAAATGTTTTTTATTCGTTTGTACGTTCAATTAATAATAATTTAAAAAGTTGCAAATTTAATGTGCATAATAAACACGGCATATATTTTTGTTATATTTCTTTTTTGTTTGATTTCTTTCTAGGAAAATTGAAACTGCAACTGCCATAAAAATATGAAACAGAAAATAAAATAAAGAGAGAAAATTTTAATAAAAAAAAAAGAAAACTGTGTCAAAAACACACGTAAATCAGCTATTTTTAAATATAGGGTGAACCATTAAAAAATTTGAAAAATAAAATATTAAAAAGAAAGATTTGTAAAAGAAATTGATTTTATTTAAAGGTTTATTTTTACCCAACAAAAAAAATTTAAGTAAAATTTATGAAAAAGTTTCGATAACGTTGGCTTTAAAGTCTAGATAATTTTATTATTTTTTTTTTTTTTTTTTTTTTTTTTTTTTGTAAAAGGCGAAATGTGCTAATTAGAAAAATTGGAAATAATAAAAACTCTTTTGTAATTTTAACTGACCTCTGAAATTTATTTCATGTTTTGAAAGCCGAAGTTATTCTTTGAAATTGAGAAAAAAAAGTCATTTTGAATTTTAATTGAAAATAAATTTCCCTGTAAAAATTTCTATTCATAGAATATAAATAAACGAAAAAATAAATGAAAATATTAAAGCTACTGCTGCTGGTGCTGCTATTGCAACTTCAACTATTCCAGCAACTGTAACACATGTTAACATTTTGTATGTTATTTCTAGCTTTTGTTTTTTTATTTCTATAAGTACATGTGGGTGTGCGTGCGTGTGGGTATGTTGGAATTTTAAAATAAAATTCAAATTTCCATTTGATCAATTTCAGTGCTGTAATCTTTTTATTTTATAAAGTTTGATTATGATTTTAGTTGCAGCAAAACGAAAAAGAAAACAAAATTAAATAAAAACATGAAAAGTAAGCATGATGGCATAGTTATGCATAACAAATTTATTTATTTATTTATGTGTTATAAAATGTAAGCGTCTCTCTGTGTGTGGGTGTATGTAAATCACATTAATATTTACTGGAGTAAAAGTGCTTGTCTGCACATGCTGAGAGATTTATTAAAAGCGAGTTCATTTCAAACTATTAACTAATAGAAACAGCAATTTGTAAGTAAACAACTTGTTTATATATGAAAAATTAATTTTTTGTAAATAAAAAAAAAATATTTTGTATAAAAATTTAAAAAAAAATTTTTAATTGAAAATTCATTTCAAACAATTAAAACCAAAAAAATCACACAAAAAATAAATTTCTCTTAGTCTAAAAATAAAAATTTTTATTTTGAAAAAAAAATTTTTATTTTGGAAAAAAAAAAGAAAAAAATATTGAAAATGATTTATTAATTAAAAGAAAACCAGTCAATAATTTAAAACTAAAAATTTAAGTATTTCATTGTAATTTGAAAAATATTTGATTGATGTATACCAAAGCATCTGAAAAAATTTTATCAATTACAAAGAAAGTTTTAATTCCAAGAACCATACAAAACACCTTTGCCCCTTGCTAAGCTAACGCAATGCTATTGCCATGTATGTAAGGTTGACTGCACACATATTCTTTCAATGTTCTGTACCTGCGGTCAATTGAGAATTAAATCTGCATTTGTTAATCGATTTTCATGATTTTATTCTTGAGGTATTTAGCTCTCAGAAAAATGCTTTACTTTTCTATTTTTTTTTTACATTTTTAAACTGAAAAAAAAAACGAATTTTTGCAAGAATAAATATTTTTCCCCTCTTAAATTTTTGAATAATCCCAAACCAATAAAATATATAAAAAAATCATATAGAATTAATTTAAATATAATTTTGTTATGCATTTCAGGTCTTCGCACCTGACTAATTTAGGAGAAAATTTTGCCACGCCCATAAAAAATCCCTACGTAATGGAGAAAAACCGAAAACGAATTTGAGTTTAGTTCATCAAAATCCATATAGTCCACATAGTCTTATTTAAAGGAGAGCCATTTGTGTTAATTTTATAAGAAAAAATATGCCAACGACAATAAGCAAACAAGTGAGTGATTTTGGCATTTGTATTCGTACAAAAACAAAAAATATTTTTTAGTGAGTCGCAATTTCATATAGAAATGCTTGTTCGTTGTTGTTTTCATAAGAATTTTCTTGTAAAAAGTTTTTAGGAAACAGCAAATCAGCGGTTTGTCGTCTGAAGCTCCCAGCAAACGATAGTTTTGTTCATAGGGAGCCTGGCTGTAAAAGTCGGTAGTTCAGTTGGCCCAAGGATTAACAGTCCCAACAAAATTAAACAAAGTTAAACAAAGCATTTTCACCATTTGTATTAAAGCGTCATAATTAAATAAAAGCCACTAAAAGACTAACAAAAATAGAGTTAAAAATGCTAGATTAAAACAAAAACTAGCTAATATGTCATTACTGATTAACAATAACAAAACAAAAATAAAAAATACAATTGTTTTGCAACCAACTTTACTAGAAAACGTGATGTCAAATTTGGATTTTCTAAACGATCAGCGCTGGCGTTGAGTTATTTCAATATGCTCCTTACATAAGAATTTTTGACACATAAAAACGATTGCTGAAGCCACTTAAGTGTGACTATAAGCTGAGTTGATTTTAGCCTCAGGAGCCGAGTGTTGGTCAACTGCAGAAGCCGAATATTAATCATTTGAATAAGGCAATCCGAAAGCTGTTTAATCTAATAAGACAAGCCAAGTGCTAGTCTGCTGCCTAAAATGAAAAATTAATTTTTTTTTATAAAAAAAAATTATTGAAAATAATTTATTAGTTTAATTAATAAATAAATTTTTTTCATTTTTGCACAATTAACTGAAAAAAAAAAATTATTTAAATAAAATTTAAAAATCATAAAATTAATGCCAACACGCTCTGCTTGTATTCATGAAAACCTTAAATCCTTAAATTTAAGCAAATTTTCTTCAGTCCTTAAGTGTATTTTCTTTAAAGTTAAAATGCTTCTTTGAACAAACAGCAAGAAAACTGAAGAAAGTTTCAAAAATTAGAAGAACATAAAAAAGTATTCTGAAAAATACTTTAACTTGAGTTTTCCGTAAATTAATAAAAGAAAACCTGAGATGTTGTAGAGTCTCTTCAAAGATTTCTAAATTAAAAGAAAATTGCAAAGTGTTAAAAATATTTTTTTAACAACTTTCTTATGAAAAAATTTTTTTTGGTTAGATTTCTTACAGAAACACTCTCATTTTATTACATACAGCAAAATGTCTAAGCAAAATTATTGAAATTCAAATGATATTTAACCAGAAAATCATATTCAAAAATTATTTTTAATAGAATTCTATTGACTTAAAATATTTTTTATTTAGAATGTATTAAATCTGTTGACAAATATTTTTATTGCCTGGATGTGAGTGAGTGAATAAATTTGGATTTTTATTTGAAAAGCTAATCTGTCAGTTTGTTTTGTCATTTGTTGTACGTTTTAATACGGCTTAGCTCTATTAATCAATTGATATGGAAAATGGGTTGAGATTTATTTTATGTATTTGTGTGTGTGTGTGCATGTGTTTATTTTAACCCAACAAACACAAAGTTAAATGTTAAAGATATTTGAGTGAATTTTTTTTAAGCTTAGGAAATTGAAAATAATTTGCTTTCAAAATAATTCAAATAATTTAATACTGAAAGATAAAACTTGAAAGAAAATTTTCAATTTATATTTGAAATATTAGAATAATAATAAAGTAGATGATAAAAATATAAAAAACCTCTATAGACTGGTGGTTAGTGTACTAATTTATCAATCTGGGAGTCGCAGGTTGGATTCCTGCTCTCACTCTGGGAGGTTTCTGAAAACAAAAACCATCGCGTTGTTTTATATATAAAAAAAAATTAATAAATTAATTTTAGTTTGAAAATAGTTTCAAGTCACACCTTCTCTCCAGTAACAAAAATTCTTGTTAGACTTCACTTCATTTATTTGGTGTTTACACATTTTAATTCATTAATTATATTATAAAAAATAAATTAAATTAAAAAAAGGAATATCAGTGCGATCAACAGAAATTGTGAAATTATTTCTCTAACTTGCGTAAAAATCTTGTTAAAACAAAACAATTTGTGTAAAAAGATATTTTTTTTAACTCGTGTTAAATCAAATTCATGTAAAAAGAGAATTCGCTGTACGTATTTATTTCTCTCTATGCTCGTAAAGATATTGAATATTTTTTTTTAATTTTCATAAAATGATTTCAATTCAACTTGTTTATTGGGCTGTGTTCATGTATTGTGATCCATTTATTTTATGTTTTTATGAATATTTTATGTTAAAAAGGAATAAAAAACAAAATCTACAAAAAGGCAATCATATTGAATCATTTCAGTTATTTATTGTGGATATGCTATGCATGTCTGTAATAAATAAAATATCCCAGCAAACAGAAGTTAAATTAAAAAGAAAATTTATTTCTTTTTTCTTTGCTAGGTTTTTGTGTTTAAAAAAAAATTAAATAAAAGAGAAATCCTTTAAGAAAGACTATAACTAATAACAGATCAGATTTGATATCGATTCTAAAACATGATCGTGCTGGAAACAACTACACTGAGATAATTTTGTTTGTAAAACCTCTGACTTTTTCCATTAATGCAGTGAAAACTTTATTCATGTCAATTATGTACAATTTTTCTCTAGGCTTTTCTCTTTTAACTTTCCTCTTTTTATAAATAATTTTTTTTTATATTTTTCTACCTTTCATTCTTTTTTAGTTTCAAAAATGTTTTTTTTTTTTAAATAAAAAAAATTTTTTTCTTTTCTTTTAAACCCCAAAAAACTCCTTTCAAAATATAAAATTCAATTGAATACCTGACAAAGCATAACTTCTTTGCAGTGAAGTTACAAGCTTCTTTAAAGATTTCTGGTTAAGTTTACTGTATTTTCTGGCTTTTTTTTAAGGAACTAGTAGCTAAACACTAGCTTTAAATAATTTTCTAATTATGTTTTCCTTTTTCTAAGGATTCTTTAATATTATTTTGTCTGTATCAGCTGGTCCTATACATACTTAACTCAACACATTAGCCTGAAATAGGTAGCATAAAACTTGTAATTCTCATTGAGTTCGAATTAGAATAAACATGAAGCATCGAGTTTAACAACAACTTTGTCGTGGTAAATATGTTCATCGTAGTTATTAGTATTATTTTATATTATAGTTAGTTAGTCGAGTATTTTACTCGCATTATTTTATTTTAGCGAACTTCACGCTTCAGTGTAAAGTCTCAATGCAATAAATGTAGACATTTTTTACACACAACAACCAAATGCACTTTCCTAATATTTTCTACATCATTTCAGAACTAAATTATGAAAACCCAATATATCGGAAATACTTTCTACAGTTGTGAAGAACAGCTGTCACCAAATGGTGTCAACTTTTAGTTTAAAATAAAATGTGTTTTTTTACGTTTTAAGTGCTGAAAACAAGCTTATCTACTTGAAAAGTGAGTATGTTACCATTACAGTTGTTTACATTTTATTAGTTTACAATTATTAGCAAAAAGTCGATCAAGCTTTGTAGCTAAAATATCCCATAAATATACATTAATTCTAAAAACACTTCAAAGCGTGAATCGATCGGTGACCGAAGCATTTCGTATCTAATTGTTTAACTTTATATTTACCAAATCGTTGTTAGTTAGGCGAGCAGCATTTAACTCGATGGAGTATTTTATTTGTATATCTTCCTCCAAGACTTGAGGAAGTACTACATGACTGTGGTGGCCGGCATACCTGAGTTCTGAAATAAGTGGCGTTACATACTTATGCTTTAAGGGGCTAGGAAAGCTCTAGCTAAATAAGATAATTGGCTTCATACAAACCCTATAACTACATGGCCGTTACAATAAATTCTTTTGGTAGTGGTATATATTGTTTAGCGCAAATAATAATATAATTTAAGGATATTTTAAAATAATTAACTGGCCAGTATATGATCTATTAAATAAAAGAGATAAAAACTTTATTTCATCCATTTTATTTATTATATTATTTTATTTAAATTAAAGAAAACATTATAACTATTATTGGCTTTTAATTGTTCGCATCCGCTTGGCTTTTCACTTCTCCTCTTCTTTCTGACTTATTCAACACCGTGTTGCTTTTCTTGTTGTCTTTTACGCACAGTTGCTCATTGAAGTATTGAGCTCTTTGATTCTCTTACATAATTTAGAGTTTCTAGGTTCCATTCCCGACTAGACTTTGAATGCTTTTGACAGACAATTTAAAAAGCTTCAAAGAAAACGAAAGAAATGAATTGTAGGCCAATCACAATTTTGTATGCTGTTTTTTCTTGAGCTCATCAGAAAATTTCTAATTCATTTCAGGTCAATAAATTGATTTCGCTCATTGTTTTTCTGCATTTCGTAAGTAGCCTGGTGTCTTTTTTTATTTAAAATATTTAAACTTTATAGCTGATTGTGTTCATGTTAATAGTTGTTGCTGTTGTAGTATTTTTATGACCAAAAAAACATCAATTCAATCATAAAATTATTTATGCATACACAGACAATTTAAGCTGAGGTTTATGCTTTTTTTTTTTTTGTTCATCTTTTTAATAACAATTTGTGTGTGTTGCAGGAGTGGGCGTGTGTGTGTGTGTAGGTTTGCATATAGATGAATATGTGGGCTTATTCATTGCTTTTGTTTTAATAAATACATTTTTAATAAATTCGAATTATACGGCTGGTCAAATTGTAGTCAGCATTAAAAAAATAAATTGTATAAAAATAAATTTAAATCAAAGCCTGTGTAACACATACTTTTAAATCTACGAAATCATGATTTTTTTATGATATTTAAAAAATGCAATTTTAAAGGTATTGAACCATTACCTTAATATTAAATTAAAAACTTTTTCATTAAAATAAAAACCGAAAGAAATTAATTTTTATATTAAAATGAAAAAGAAAAAAAAAAAGAGAAACTTTAAAATGTTGTTTGCAATTTAAAAACATAAAATAAAAATTTATTTACCAAAAAAAATTAAAGAAAGTAAATTTAAATTTCAGACCCGGTAGTGGTATTCACTATTAAATTTAAAAGAAAAATGTATAACCTTAAAATTAAAGAACTTGTGATTGTGTAAAATTTTTTACCAACAAAAAAAAATATAATAAATAAGTTATTTTGGGTTGTTTTACCTGGCATTCATATTAGTGTTGAATTTATAACTAATAAAGTTAACCGAAAATTACTGAATCACAGAAGAATATGGAGTCGAATCCTTAAAAGTTACAGATTTTTTTTTTTTTTGTAATTTTAAACAATCTAACAAATAGTAAAATAATTTGCTGACGATTTTTTAAATTAAATTCAAGATCAATTGACTCTAACACTAATACCCTGCTCAGACATAAAAGTTAATGAAGTCAATTAAGTTTTGACTGATTTGGGTGTTCACACATATTCAATTAAGTTTACGCAAAATATTGTGATTTTTTTTTTTTTTAATGAAAAGAAAGTCAAATTTAAAAAAAAAATGTTTTGAAGGCAAGCTTTTGATTAAAAGAAATTAGTTATTTAAAAATTATTTTCAATAACAATTTTATTAAATATATTTAGCGTTAACTTGGGCTGCAATTTTCTTTTTATTATATTTATTTTTAAATTTATTTACGTTTTCTTTTTTTAATACTGAAAATATCAACTTTTCTCACTTTTGAGTTGATATTTAAGGGCACAACAAAGAGTTGCATTTTGATTTTGACTTCATTAACGTGCAATCAATTTTTAATTGCGCAATTATTTAATGGAAATTTGTATGGTAAAATGAGCTCAATAAAAGGGATAATTGCGTAAAATGCTTAATTGCTCAATTAACGTGTATGTCTGAACAGGGTATAAGACTTTACAATGAATTTTGTTTCAGCAAAATTAGGAATTTTATTTCAATCCTTTTGGATAACAGATAAATGACAAAAATATTTCTTTTACTAAAAATAACAAGTAAAAATTCATATCATTTTAAACGGAAATGGAAAATGTCTCTGACCAGCGTTTGAAGAATTATTTACAAAATGTGACAGCAACAAGCTTGAGTTTTAAGTAAACAATCATATATAAAAATGCAAATACTTTTATCGGTATGTTTGTCTGTCTGTCTGTTTCTTTACTTATTTGTTTGTTTGTTGGCTTGTATGTTTGATTTATTGTTAAATACTTGAACATGTCTACTTAGGAGATAACAATCCGTACACAGGCAAGTTTATAAATTGAAATAGAGAAATGAAATTTAGTTGTACACAAATAACATATAAAACAAGCACATACACACATACAAGTTTTTACATGCTTACAGGTGCACACTTACGAAACCTTAATTTAAGACATAACGAACTGTACTGCAATGAGTATCATGATTAAGAATTTTTAATTGTAAAACACTTAACTGAATAAACACATATAAAGGGTATCTCAGTCAGAATGCATTTTTTGATTTTTAAATAAAATTACTTAGGGCCTATTCAGCTAAATGATAACGAAATTCGCATAATTGTGTTGAAAACAAAAACAATAGACGAAAATTTATTTTTGTTTTTAATACAATTATACGAACGAAGATTTTGTTCGCATTTAGCTCAACAGGCCCTTACTTTTTTTAAAAGATTTGTGATTTTGTTTAATGGATGGTAAAGAAGACATGTTACGACTAAGAAAAGTGAAGTCAATAACAATTTTTCGAAAAAAAAGTCATATTCTGGGATGAAGCGCAAATTATCCAATCTGGTGCTTAGAAAATCGTCGTGCAATCCATGAGAAATAAATGCACCTACAACAAGTAGCTGTCAGGTGAGTAGTTTGGCCAGGCCTTGATTTTTTCATGATGAGGCCAAAGTTTCGATGACTGTGAATAGCATTCGTGAAAGGAACATGATAACTTAGTTCTTATGGCTTCAACTAGACGGCGTCGATCTGGCCGACATGTGATTTTAGCAAAATGGCTCTATCTGACTGAAATAAAAAAGTCACACTTACTGGGACACCCACTATTCATGCACACACACATACGAACACATACATAAATACCCTCTTACACACTTTCACTCTTACTCTCCCACCCTCGTATTCCTACAGACTACGAAATGAATGTATGACTGAATGAATGAACGACTGACTGAATGCATGCATGCAATTGTACTTGCCTGAAAATAAGATAACTTTTGCGAGCAGCACACAAGAATCAAGTATTGAATTTAAACAACAAATGAATCTTTATCTTGACTGCATGTGTAACACATGCTCGCACATTTACATTTACAAACGTTGGTGTTTTGCATACATACATATTTATTATGGCATAAATGAATGTTTGTGTTGCTATTTATGTGCTTGTGTGTGTATGTGTGTATATTGGATTGCATAACATTTAATATGCAAATAAAATCTGCATACAATCATACACTTGGGTTGCTTATGGGGCACAGTTACAAGTTCCCACACACACGTACCCACTCTTACTCACTTACTACCTTGTAAGGAAAACTACATAAATGATTTTAGAATGAATAAGAAAAAAAAACGGAATTTTTTCCCAAGAAAAACTTGGTTAGACAATAATTTCTGTAACCCAGTCAAATGTTTTGACATAAAAACTTGTTTTGTAAATTTTCAGTAGGAGAACGACTAGACCTTAGAAACATTCAAAACGGAAAACCGTAAACCATATAAAAAAACATGTGCTGGGAAATATTTATGTAGGGTTCTTGCTACACTAAACTACACAGTTTTTCATATAATTAATAATACAATTCAATTAAGCTTATAATATCCGATAGCCAGTTACCTCTAAGCATTTTAAAAAATTACTTGTTACGATAGAGGTTCGCTTGAAAATGCTCTAAATGTTTAAATCCTTTAATAAACAGAAAATGGGTTACTCTAAAGTGGCTACTGGGACAACAAGAACAACTCTATAAATATATAAAAGGTTGAATTTAATAACTGACTTATCATCATTACCTAACGCTATAGGCTTGGAATTCGGTAAAAAAAAGTTGATGTTACAATGCGTAGTACGAATATGAAGAGATTTTTGGAAATTTAAATATTTAGGAGGTACAAAAGGGCATCATCATGGACTATAATCTCAACGCGAATTTTAAAATTTATTGTGCTGTACAAGAAAAGTGTAAAAACGGGTAAAATCAAAAAAGTACCAAACACCCATCCATTTTTTTTTTTTTGAGTTTTGCATTTTCGTGTGAAACTACATTTTTATTTGTTCTTATTAAATAAAAATTTTTATTTTATGTTGTCAGTTTTTTTTTTTTTTTTAATTAGAATAGCTATTTTATTAAGCTTGGGGTCGTATTCTATAAATTAATTTTTATTTTTTTTATAATTATATCCTGAAGAAGCTAGACAAGCTAAAGCGAAATACTGGTATAAAAATAAATTTATACAATTCGACCTTAAGCTTAATAAAATAGCCTTTTTGTTAAAAAAAATTTTATGCTTTTTTTATTCAACCAAAAATTTCCCGCTCAAATTTAGGAAAAGCTGTTTTTAAAAAATCTGAAAATAAACTATAAAATAGTTACGAAACGCTGAAGTTTTCACTTCGGAACCCAAAACAACTTTGATTTTCTCTATTAATATCAGTTCTGGAGATATAAGAGGTCAAATTTTTAACAAGTTAAATTGGGTTGTGCCGAGTCTTATATAGCCTTCACTGTATTAGCCAAATATTTACATTATTTACTTAAAAAAATATTTACAAAAACTCTGTAATTGAAACGCCTAGTTTATTAAGCTTGAGGTCGTATTATAAAAATTTATTTTTATATTGATATTTCGCCCCAATAATAATAAAATAAATTTGTATAATACGATCTAGCCTTTTCAATTATGTAATTTCGGTTTTTACATTACGCCCATGTAGAGCTTAAAAATTTTCTTAAAAAAACAAAGCAGAAATTAATGAAAATTAAGTAGTTTCTGTCGGGAGGGACGGAAAGCATCGGAGCATATTCTGTGCGTGTGCCCAGCGGTGGCAAGACACAAAATTAGTTGGTTACCTAGTGGGGCAGTTACGAGATTCGTAGAATTTTGAAAATTGATGCGACTCAGGAGATGGCCATATATTCACAAAAATAGCATGGGTGTTTTTATTGCGCTTCCTAATGAATTTTTAATATGGACTGCAATATGTCCATAAAAATTAATTTCCTGTAGTTACCTTTGGACTTCTTCCCACACAACTGGGGCCAATTCAGTTGTGTGCACAAGGCGAGTATTTTCACCACGAAATGGTTGCAAAAATAAAACAAAAATGATTTTAGAATATTTTTCGTCACTTCGCTAATGATGCTGAGTTAAAAATGGCCAAAAAGCGTATCTGAAAAATAATATTTTTTTGTAAAAATTTTAATAACTCGTAAAATTTTAAACGGATTTTGAAAAAAAAAATTTTGTTTTACACATTAATAAACGTATTTTGAAAAAAACTTTAAAAGTTTAACGGTTCCTTTATAAAATACTGTTTAAAAACTTGGCTAAACTTGAAGTATGGCGAAAAAATTAAAAGAAAATGTGTTTGGTTAAGAAATACACACATTTTTTTCAAACGGCCTCAATGTTTTATGTCTAAATCCGTAACTCAAGATTTGGGGGGGATTATCAAATTCCAAGAACAGATTATTGATGTACTCGGCAGCATCTACTAGAAAAAATAAAATCGCTTCATAAGTATTTGCACTTCATACTTTTTTGTATCACTGGTTTTTCTCTTAGAGCTATTTCTTTGGAAAGACAGATTTTTTAAATCTGTCTTCAAATCAAGCGATAGACCTTAAGCTGCAATATAAAAAATTTTTTTTTATTAAAAAATATTTAATAAAAAAGAGAAACAGAAATATTTTATATCATTGATGTCTGTGTGTAGCTTCTGAATAGCGCTGCAGTCATGAAAATAAACTTATTTTACGGTCTGAAGTGTTTGCCCGCTTTAGATTTATTTTTCTTATTTTTTTTTCTATAAAAATATATGAAAGCCCCTTTTCTCTACAGAATGTTCGTTTTTTTCTTTTTTTTTTTTTTGGCTTTTGCAAATATTTTTTATAAAGTTAAAGTTGAAATAAATTCATGACACAGGTAACACGGAATATTTCTTCTAAAATTAATTTCTATTTGTGCCTTATCTCTTTGAGTACCTGTAGTCTGGTAAACATTTTAATATTTACTTGCGCCCTTAAAACAATTCACTGGATTATATTGTGAAAATAAAAGTGAAACCTCATCTTAAATCATCTGGGTACGTAAACGAGCAGCAGCAGTGGAAATACGAATACAAGCAAACATACATATTTCTATGTGTGGGTTAGTTTTGTACTTAAATGTAACTGGTATTAGTTACTTGTACTTTATTTTGCTAGAATTTACAACCCATAGAAATTTTATTTTATTTCATCTGAATGTTGCATGCTACCAATGCCACAATAAACTAAAGCAAAAGTGAATTTTCATGTTGTATGTCACACGTTTCTCTGTTGTGCTTGTTTGTTTGCTTATGAAGACACTAAATACATGTCAGCACAAACGAAACATTAAGATTGAAGAAAATATGCAAGCTAGTGTGAGTGTGAGTGGGAATATGAAGTATGAATGTAAGTAATGACAACTATGTACGACCAGGTACAAGTCTTGTGTACGAGTATATGCAACACTATTACAGTGGCAGATACTCTTTAGTACGTGTTTTTTTGTTTGTACAAAAACAAAGAAAAAAAATTTTTTTTTTACATTTCTAATAGACAAAGCCGTTACTACATTTGTAAGGCTATGTGTGTGTGGGTGTGTGCTTGTTTGTATGAGTGTTATTGTGTATCAACCAGGTGCTTGCATAAACATGTGTTGTTGATGTTTCATGCATCCTTGTTTTTGTTGGTTTTACACATTTGCACAATGCAGGCAGACACACCCACACACACATACTAACATTTAGTAAAGGGTTTACTGCTATAAATTTAAGGACACATTGTTTATGTGTATTTATTTTTTGGTTGATATGCAAGCACCTGTGTGCAGGTGTATCTAAATGCTCACCTACACTTCTTTGTGTATGTGTGTCTGTGTCTTTGTAGTCTCTAATCATATTTAATGATTATGGTTTCTAATTTAAGTGTTTTTATTATTGTTGCTGTTATTTTTAATACTGTGTGCTTGTTTGTGTTTTTATTTTTCTTATTATTAATTCATTTTATTTTCGGTGTGTTTTTTTTTTCTTAATTTTTGTTTGTGGTAAATAATATCCTGTTATTTGTACTCCTTTTTAAATTATATAGGCACACGTGTGTGCCCTCATAACTAACTGGATTGGTTTTTGTTATAAATTAAGTTATTTTTGGGTTGTAATATTTAATTTCAGTTATTTGGTTGGTTTGTTTCCTTTTTTAATTTTTTAATTTTAATACTTTTAAACAATAAAATTAAAAAAAAAAATTTTCTGTCAAAGAGAAGTCCTAAGGGTTGCTGTGAAGTGAAAAATCAACATTTTCTTCGTATCCCTATTTTTAAAAGCTTTTTTTATGCATTTATTTGTTAGTTTGTTTGACTTTTTTTTTAATTAATATGGCTATTTTATTAAGCTTGAGGTCTTATTTTATAAATTTATTTTTATATCTTTTTTTTATACTTTCATTTAATGATTTTTTACGGTTGAACTATGATTTAAAAAAAATGTATTTGACTTTTTCTTTTAAAATTAAGATAATTTTTGTTACAATTTTTGTTTAAAGCTTAAGATGGCATTGGGTGCATTCATAAGAGTACTTGCTAAACAACTATTGAACAACAGTTAGACAACAGCTGACTGAATAAAGAATAATAAATTAACTAAACAAATTTCTTTAACCAAAAGTATGAATAATACAGAATTTTTAATGGATTTTTTCTTGAGCGATGCTAAATCAGCTGTTTTGAATTTAGTTGACACAACACACAACATGACTTAGGTGGCTAAAATATTTTAAAGATTAAAAAAATGTCAGAAAATACGCAACTGTTGAATTGAGCGGAAGTGCTCAACTATGCATTTCTAGGACGAACATTCAACAGTTACACTACAGTTGCATTTTATGAACGCACCCATTATAATTATTTCCTTTTATATTCTAAAATTTAACAATTGGTCACTTATATGACTACAAATTTTTGCCAAAAGTATTAATACAAAAAACTCTTATCCAATCAATCAATTCCTTTCCTTCCAACTTTTTTAAATTTTAATTTGAGCACAAAAACAAACATTTTTTTTAATTGTCATATAAAGTGCATCATAACGATGCAAAAAAAGTGAGAGTTAATAACACAGAAAGAAAAACACACACACACACACGTATGTGATCATTATTTATTCATATTGTACGAGTATTTCACATTATTAAACGTAATTAAACAGAAATTATATCAGGTTAATGAGTGAAATGCAATTAACATGCTAACGCAAATGAAATACGAATAAAATAATAAAAAGTGAACACACTTTAATGGTCACATTAATTGGGGCAACATATTGTTAATGTAGAGCAATGAATGAATGAAAGTCATTTTATTTTGTGTTAAAAATATACAAACAAGCCAGCAGCTGCTTAAGAAAAATTACAAAAAAAAACTTCAAGCTTGCAGCAAAGATACAAAACAAAAAAAAGAAATTTAATAATACTATGCAAGAGTCAAAACAAAAAACTTTAGACAACCACACTATTTTAGTTCTGTCTTTAAAAATCATCAGTAAAAGTTTTTTCTTGAAAAATTTTCTTTCATAATTTATTCGATTTATAAAATTCGTAATTCCAATGGCTTCTAAGGACATGTTTTCGCTTTTTGCTGGTCATTTTAACTACATGGCTTGTTAAAATGAGCACAAACGTGGTCGGTACACTATTGACACCGTTTTTGGTCATTTTAACAACGGATGGTGTTATTTTTTCTCTGGGTGTGAGAATATTTTTTTTTATACCTGAAGAAGATTTAGCTCGAATGATAAAACACATTTTGGGGGGGTTTGAGAAAACTTTTAATTTAGAAGGATTAAAATAATTTATCTAAAAGGAGATTATTTTGAAAAATAAAGCTCTTATTTGGCGAAAAAAAATTTTTAGTTAAAAAATTTGAAAACTGATTTGAAAAACAAAATTAATATAATAAATAGCCAAAACGTCTCCCTCGAAAGAGAACAAATATTAATATGGAAAAATCGATTAAGTCGATTTAAGTACAATTTTATTTGTACAATAATTCTTTATTTTGCTTCAGGGTTAGTAAAGCAGCATAAAGCCCTTCAAATTAAATTTTTTGAAATTATTTTCCTTTTAAAAGAAATGTAAGTAATTTAGTGTAAAAATCTTAAATAGAAATGGGAATAGGAAATAAATATTCAGAACATTTATGAACAAATTTTCTACGGGACTTTTTGCACTTTTCTCTTATTTTGAATAAAATTATAATATTTTTTTTTTTTTTGTTGCTTACCCTGGACAAAGTTATCAAATTTAATTTCTAATATTGAATATTAATAACAATAATTTTTGCTTTTTTATTATAAAAAATTTTCTGATTTAAAAAATTAAAAAAAAAATTTTTTTCCTTAAAAAAATGTATATGGAACTATTGATCTTTTAAGCAAGACATGACCAGAAAAGGATTTTTACAGTTTAAGCAAAGTTCCTTGTGGTAAAGCCTCGAGCTGCTAGCTGCTAAGAGTTTAGAATGGGTATTGGGAATAAGCTCTATGCTAACGAGCGCCATGTCATCGTTTTGTTATGAATAGAGGTTGTTTATAATTTTAATTTATAACTAGGCCTTATGCTAAGCACTTAAATTTGCAACCGTCTTAACAAGAAGCTTAAAATAACTCCTTTTCATATGAAATTATATTTCATAATTACAATTAAAAAAATATGTTTTAATTTTGACATATAAAACAATAATTACGCAGTTCATAGCACCCCCACTAACCAAAAAAAAACTCCGTTTTTAACCATATTTAGCAAATTATGCTCCACCATTTTATCCTTACAGATGTCTTAAATTGTCTTTCCATGAAAATCTAGGCTTTTGTATTAAAACAAAAAACACGTGTTTGCCATAACAGCAGCTTTATAAAAAGTAATTTTAAATTTAATCAAAACCAGCCTAAAATATTACTTAAGGTTAAGACTTTTTAGCAAAATAAAAGAAAAATGAGAGAAGTTTCTGAAAGTAAAAGCAAAACTTGTGCTTACACACTTAATACCCGTACACGTTTTGAATTTTTATTTAATCAAATTTTCGTTTTACTTGATTATGGAAATAAATTTAATTATGCTAAATGGCTGGCAATAAAACGTATTGTTGTTGGTAGTGTGTGTGTGTGTGTTTGTGTGTTTAAAATTTCTTAAGCAAATACAAAAAAAGCAGCCTTGCGTCCTTCCCCCTGCTAAGTGTAGCCCACATTATTTAAATGTTGTCAACAATATTCAACAAAACGCTGTTTATTTTGGGTGTGTCGCCTTGTCTGTCTGTGTTAAACTTGATTACGTTTATGAAAGTTTGTCTGCTTTCTTTTTATTTAATAAAATATTATAAAACCAATATTGTTTCTGTTTTTGTGCTTTTCAGTCTCTTTTTTTTTTGATTTCATATTAATATTTTGCATAATTTTTTTCTGTGCTACAGGCACGTAGTGAAAGAATTCATTTTTTACTTAGTTGTTTATCAAAATTTTTGTAAAAAGTTTTTATTAAAATATTTTTTTTTGTCGAGAAACTTTTTTTTGAGAGTTTTAAAAAGGTTTTTTTCGCAACTGCCACAATAAAATGTTAATTACAACAACGTGTTACAACTGTTTTAAATCTTTGAGTCAGATCAAAAAAAATTAAATAAAAAATAAAAAGAAGAAAACAACAATTTTATTTGAAAAAAAAACAGTTTAATTTCAGCATGTAACTGTTATTAATAAGTACACATGGAAAAACATGTGTGTTACACATGCATTCATATATTCACTCATTTGTATTTCTGCTTGATGATAAGTAAATAAAAGTTATGAATATTTTGTTAATAAACATACACAACTACACATGTATACATATGTAAATGTGTGTGTGTGTTGTTTATTCAAAAGAGTACTTGTAAAAAAGGGAATTACATTAAAAAGGCTTTGAAAAAACCAAATTTTTTTTAAGTAAACTTGATTAAACAGCATAACAACGTTTTTATCCTAAAACTCTATGCTGATTTATCCCAAAAACAATTATTTTAAATCAAAACGTTAGGCAGTTATATTTAAAAAACATTAAGGCGAATTTTTAAAATTTCAATTTAAACAATTTAAACAAAATTAACTAAAATCCTGTTGTAATCTGTTACTTTTGGCCAGATTTGAAATTTTTTGAATTAGTTTGAACAACCCTTAGTTAATCATTCCTGTAGTAGTTCTTGTCAATAAAAAACTTTATATTATAAGTTTGCCCAACATTTCGTCAATTTTTTTGTTGACTTTTTCAAGGGTATCGTCTATAAACCATACAGAAGACACAGATAACTTTAACACAAATTATAGAGTGGCAATAGGAAAACATTTTTTAGAATTGTGCAGTTTTTACAAAATTTAGTATATATAAAAAAAACATTTTAGGTTCTAAATTATTTAAGAACGAAAAATAAAATTGTAATGTACATACCTCATGTAAAAAAAAGTTAAATTAGGCTACCCCAAGTCTTGTATACGCTTCACTGTGTTAGCTAAATATTCATATTTTTAATTTCGCCCATTCTTAAAAAAAAAACTTAAAAAAATAATTATTATAATATCAAAATCAACCATATACTTTTAAAATCGAAATTGAAGTACCTTTCATCCCCACTAATCCACCATATCGATCTTGATGTATTTTTTAAGAAAAAAAAAAATAAAACTTAAAAAGTTCGTGCTCACCTCTGTCATTTAAAAAGCCATAATCTTATATTTAGTTACACAATTATTATTAAGTTAAATTATCATCTTGCCTCAAGTAATTTTAATACAGGGTGGGCCAACAGAAACCAAGGGGTGTAAAAGTTTAATAACTTTTTTGTTTATTAACTTTTTTTTATTTTTCCTTTCAGATTATATAATATACAAAATGGAAATTTTTTTACACTAAGTATGAAAAATGATGTCTCTTAAATGACCACCGTTTTCAGCTTCGCACTGATGGGCTCTTTTTAGAGCATTTTCCATAACATCTTTCAAAACTTGTGGCTGTAGCGTTCGAATTTCTGCAACAATGTTTGCCTTGAGTTCAAGGATTGTCTCTGGCTTGTTCACATACACTCGCTCCTTCAAAAAACCTTAAAGAAAATAGTCGGGTGCTGTCAAATTGGGCGATCGCGCTGGCCAAATAATTTCCGAATTTCGAGAAATTATTCGCTCTCCAAAAATTTGACTTAAAAGTGCCATTGTGTCTCGGGCAGTATGGGCAGTGGCTCCGTCCTGCTGAAACCACATACCAGGTCTGTTTTCAAGAGCAGGACGTAAAAAATTTTCTATCATAAAACGATACCGCTCTCCATGTACGGTTACAGCACTTCCATCTTCATTCTCGAAGAAGTAGGGCCCAATGACATTTTCAGATGTGATCCCACACCATACTGTACACCTGATGGGGTGCAATTGGCGTTGATGAATGGCTCTTGGATTTTGAGAACCCCAGAACCTACAGTTCTGCTTGTTAACGAAGCCATTCAAATGAAAATGAGCTTCATCACTCATAATCAAATATATATATTTTTAAAAAATAATAAAATTCTATTGTTCTGGTTCTCTGTTCAGTTGTGAACCTCTCCATTATAAATTCTCCAAGTGTTGTCTATATAATCTGAAAGAAAAAATAAAAAAAAATTAATAAACAAAAAAGTTATTAAACTTTTACACCCCTTGGTTTCTTTTCGCCCACCCTGTATTTATAATTTACCTTTAATTAAATTTTAAAAAAATTAACAAACTCCTGTAATTCAAAGTAATTTCTTGCACACATTTAAATATTCTTAGCTCATCATCCATTTTTGCAATCAAATGCTCTTGTAATGACAAATTATGGAAGCTTTTTTACTTAAAAGTAACTGTTTATTAAACTCACTAATAGTGTCGGCACTGTATTGAAAAAAAAAACAACAAAATTTCCCAAAAATGTCTCTTTATTTCAGAAGAGAGCAAAACAACAGAAAAAAATCTACCAATAGGCATGAGTTATAGCTCTATATGTATGAGAGCAAAACAACAGAAAAAAATCTACCAATAGGCATGAGTTATAGCTCTATATGTAATTAAACTGTTTTTTGGTATACTAAAGCTTTCTGCGAGAGAGAGAGAGGGAAGAGAGCACTTTCACAATTGATATAACCACATAGAGAGAGAGAGAGAGATCACCCACAAGCAAAAGAGTTGTAATAAACACAAAAAAAAAAGCAAAATCATAAAAGAATGGCCTTTCATTAAAAAAAATCTATTAAAAAATATAGAAGTAATTTTTATAGGGAATATTTCTATGAGTGGTTTTGTATATTTTTCCACTTGTGGCCAATCACATTTATTTGTGTGCAATTACATATTATGACAAAATTTTAAGAAAGAAATAAAACTTTTTAAAAAAAAAGAAGTTAAATTTGGCTGGGCCTTCAGAGGGTTAGTGAAATATTCATATTTTTCACTTTTGCACATTTTTATTTAATATCAAAAAAATATATTGATAAAAATAATTTTCTTGGAATGGCTATTTTTTTTTTTTAACAACACAAATCCGCGAAGCTTCTTAGCTTGTCTGCAGAATTAATTTATCCTAAATAATAATAAATAATTTCAGTTCAAGAAACTAAAATTAATGAGTTCTAAGAAAAAACCCCTTTCTGAGAACCTCATTTTTAAAAGCAATAAAATGTCTGCAGCCACTCAATTTTTAAATAATAAAAGAAACTCTAAGAACGATATAGAATAGGAATGGAAAATAATAATAAATAAATTTAATTTTGGAAACATTTGCAAACATTTTTTAAACCAAACCTAATTAATTAAATAATTAATATCAATAAAGATTTTCAAATTAAAGGTAAAATCGAAAAAAATGGTCTTTCATAAAGTCGTCTGTCTGTATTCGTTATGCTCTTACACTAAAACATTAAAAAGGTTTCGTGTTTGTATGTGTGCGTGTACAGCATTACGCATATGACAGCTTAAAAATATTCATAAAAAAGCAAAAAAAAGCAAATATTATGGAAAATCTGAAATATTGGTTGTTAACCTGACCGTTTGCTCTCGCTTTTTGCACAGACAATAAAAATGCTATTTCTGTAAATGATTAAAATCATTTAATTTTTTTATTAGAAACAACTGATAAAAAAATTAAAAACAATTTTTATCATGCGAGCACTAGATAAGTTGTACTGATGATTATAAGTTATTGAAAAAAGTTGGAGTGGTTTTTATTTTTTTTGTTTAATTAAATCATAACAAGCGGCAGAAGTCACCTGGTAACTGTGACTAAAATGGACGCGCTAAGTCTCGTATTTACAAAGGATTCTTATGTGATTTGTCCAAACACGTCACACGTTTGTAGATAGTGATGCCTTAACTAATGAAAACCGGTTCAAATTAAACCATTACCGTAACACTTTCTCATATTTTGGTGCCAAAGCATATTCTGGAAACCATGCGTTTTGTTTACGTTTTAATTTTTTTTTTTTTTCATAGAATTTCAATAGAAAAACGCCAGTTTTATTAGCTAAATCAAAGTAAATTTTTTAAAGTCGTAATTTTTATGGAAAGAGGCCAATTTTCTTTTTAATTTTAATATAAATAAAAAGAAAATCTATTTCATTGGAATTGTGCAACATTTTATTTTCCCTTTAACTAATCAGCTAAATGCAAACGAAAGTTTGTTTAGCATAAACAATACACGAAAATTTGATTTTGTTTTCGATACAATTATGCGAAAGTAGCTTTCAGTCGAATTCGGCTGAACAACCCAGGCCCTAAGTGTTTATTTGCAATTTCAACTATTTATTTTTTCCAACTCCCCTCTCAAAACACAAGCCTGTGAAAATGAGCTCAGCAAAGTTGTTACAAAAATTAATTCTTTTTTTCTAAAAACAAAACACATTTGCTGTGTTTAAATAAAAACTTGAATAAATTTCCACAAAAATAAGAATATTGAAATTAATTTAAACGTGAAAAAAATCTGCTATAAAATTTCAAAAAAAACCGTGTGTCATGAATAACTTAAAACGAATTTACTTTAGAAAACACGAACAAAAGAATAATTTACATTAATTTCACTTATTTTGTTGTTGTTAAATAAATATGATGAGAAAAAGTTTATTAAGTGTTTAAGAGTGTGTGTGTGTGTGTAAAAATTCTGGTGTGCATGTGTGTTTAATAATTTGCGTTTTGATTACAAAATAGCAAATTTTATTAACGATGATCCTTTTATTTGACTGATTATAACAGAATGTGTGCAAATTTATAGGCATGTATGCTTGTGGGTGTGTGTAAGTAAATGCATTAAATAAAATTAAAATTAAATTAAAACGAAATAAAATAAAAAATAAAAAAAAAATTACATGAAAGAATTCAGGACACGCGATTAATTATTGATTTGTAGCTTAAAAAAATGTTGTATACGAGTATATTCAATTTAAAATAAATGTTTATTTGTTTGTTGTGTTATGTTGAACAGGCACACACATACACACTCAAGTCAATTTAAAAATAATCAATTTGATTGAATAAAAATAAATATTTAAATAATTTTTGCAATTGGATAATCAAACACAAACGTACATACACACACACACACACTCATACACCCAAATAAACTTTGTGTTGCCTACAAAAGTGGGTTGCATGTGTACTATGTTTTTGAGTATCTAAAGAGAGAGCGAGAGTCTGTTTATTTATTTACATTTTTATAGAAAATTTACATAAATAAATTAAATTAAATAAATAATGAGTTTGTGCGTAAATTTGTTGTGGATTTATTTCAAACTTTTAAAATTATTATTTCTATTTACAATTTTGTTATTAAATCGTTATACAGGGAGTTACATTTTTAAGGTTGAAATAATTTATTATAAATTTTTTTTATTTTTATTTATATGAGCTTTTCCGTTTTAAATTAAACATTCTAAATTGTTTCAAGCTTAAGTTCGAATTATAATTATTTATTTTTATAGCGCTGTTCCACTTTAGAATTTAATTCTGTCATAATTATTAAATGAAATAAACAATTTTAAAGCAAAACTTGTTTAGTTTTCAGTGTAAGGGCATGGAAATTTTCATTAAAAAAATACTTGAACAGTAAAAATAAATTATTTTCTTTAACTTATACCTACAGAGCTTGTTATTGTTATTATTATGAGCTATTATTGCATTGGACCTGCAGTTCAATTCTTATCTAAAATAGTACAAAACTCCTTACGAATCTCGTAATTGTTGTGGACTTCATTTTACCTAAGACTTCTGTAGTAAGATTCAGTAACTCTTAAGGGTTTCCCATAGTGTTGTTTGCTGTGAAATTCAGTAATTTTTAGTTAACTTTAGGAGTTAAAAATTCATAACTCATGTGAATACTGTACGAGTAGACAACAACAAAATGGTTTATTAATTAAATTTTTTTATTTAGGAGCCATTCATTTTTATTTAGCGGTCAAGTAAACACCACACAAAAATTCTGTCTTTTATTTAACCACACAACTTACAGTTAATAATTTTACTGAATCACAAGTTCTTGAATTTCAGGGTTAATTATTTTTAACCAAAAAAAAATTTTTTTATTGAATAGTGAATCGCATTACTGAAAATAATATCCCAGTTAAGTTACGGTCACATTAAAAAAATATTTATAAAAATAAGCATAACCAGTATATCACCATCGAGCAGTGGAATCTTTCATTAAATATGTTATGAAATCAATATCATTTTATTTGAATGAATTTTATGTAATACAAGTCATGTTAGACTGCCAAAAAGTAGTGGTTACGCTTATTTTGACAAATATTTCTGTAATGTGGCCGTAGCTTATCATACAATAAGGAAATAATCTTTTAAGTCGACTTAAGCAAAAATTGACTTGTGGTCGCACTCCAGTTAATTTATTTTATAACTAAGGAGATCTCAGAGAAAAAACAACAACGCTTTCAGAAAAAGTCTTAGGGTTTTAAATTTGTAGTTTTTTTAAATAACTTAATCAGACATAAGCGGTTTTTAAATATTTGTTCATTCTTTTCTTAAATTATATTTTTTTTTTATTTTTTCGTTTATTTTAGTTTTCATTAAATTCGAAAAAAAGCTAATTTTTTTTCTTGTTTTTTTTTTAACTCATTTTTTTGTCTTGCAAATACATATTTACTTTAATCAAGTTACTGCTGTTCTTTTCTGCTTTGTTTTTTTTTCTATGAAACAAAACTTGTTGTTATTTGTCGTTTCCTGGTTTATGTTTGGCTGGTCATGGTTCTTTAAATTAAACACGTGTGTAGTAGATATGGAAACTATAGTTAAATTATGTACAAGGAAGTATATGTGTGTGTGGGTGTGTGTTCTTAGCTGACCTATTTTTCTGCACTCTCTCCTGCTGTAGGTAAATGTTCCTCTTGTTAGTTTACTGGCATAAAGAATTGCGTGTGTGTGTTTTTATATTGCTACTATGAACACACACCATCAGTGCAGTAACACTAAAAGTGATATGAAATTAAACAAAATGCTCAACAAAAGAAAATGTAACACGCACAGCATATGTGGCGCATCATTAAAAACAAATTTACGCTTGACATAATGGTTTTCACATGGCTCATACATACAAACGTAGGGGTAAACAAAAAAAAAAGAGGAAACTATAAAAGAATGAATGCCTCAAAATGCTGCAGAATAAAATGAAAATTGTAATAAAGTTGCCTAAAGGGGGAGTTGTTTAGCACTTTCACACTTGCCCTGAGTATGTGCAAACCCTTTCACTAACAAGTGGATGCCAGTAAAAAAAAATTAAGTTACTGTAATTATTTAAAAATTAAATTTAAGCTGAAAATGAAAATGAAGCAAATAAAATTTAAGTAAAAAGTTTTGATGAAAATGAAGGCACTACAAAAAATTAATTATTAATATTGAAATACAAGGTGGGCTAAAATAAATCACCTTATTGGAAGATGCTTTTATTTTTGCAAATGGCGGACAATGTCAAATCTGTTTTGACATATGTGAACTATAATAAAAGTGAACAATCCATGGAGCGATACACTTCCCAAGAACGCCATGTTAACCGCAATTGAACAAATTAGGACTGGAGGACATGTGGTTCCAACAGGACGGAACAACGGCACACATTTCATTTTCCTTTAAAAAAAAAAAATGATTGTCAAACAACATCGGATGACTTCTTATGGCCCACCTTGTGTAATTAAGTTTTATTTTTATAAAATACAGTTTGTGGGATTTTTTTTCTTTATCGTATGCAAGTATGGCAAAAAAATGTGTATTTTAGGAAGAGGGTAATTTGTTTTTACTGGTCGCCATGTATAATTATTGTTATCTGTGACTTTTAAATAAATGAACACTAGAAAATGTGCAAATGCACAAGTTGTGCATGCACAAACTTATATGTAAATACACATACATACTCCCACTTACTTACTCACTCAGTCACTCGCACGCACATTCCTACCCTGCAGGCAATTTAGCTAGCTTCAAATATACATTAACTAAAACTGACGAACTAGCTTCTTAAATTATTTTTGAATCGTAATATTTTTGTCGGAAAGTTACTGAATACCGAATTCAATAAAATATCGTTATACTTGTTTTTTCGCTATGAATGTTCGCAATAAAAGTTATTGAAACGCACTACTGAACTATTTTCTTAAACGAAGGATACACACATTATATTTCAACATCAAAATCAGTTTGATGTTTTGGATACTCATACAAATGCACAATTTGATATTGAAATTTGATGTGTCTGTACCCGTTTTAATCGAGTTTTTACTATTTTTAGAGTTTTTTTTTATTTTTATTATTTTTTCTTATTTTTATATTAAGCAAAGCATTTCAAAGCTTTTGACCGATGAGTATGTACTCAACTCCAAAATTTTTAAATGGACAGAAATTTGACAAATAATCAAAAATAAATCGTGTTGAAGGTGAAAATGTGTGCCGATGTAAATGATCCCAGAAGCGAAAAGAAAGAAATAGTAGGCCTTCTGGAAGCCCCACAAGTTTTTCTTACTTCATTTCATACTCATACATTTTTTATACACGATGTCTTAGCCAACCAATGACTTCTGCGTTCACTTCTTCAACGTTGCTGTTAGAATGTCTTCATCTAACCATTTATATTTTTAAATCAAATATTAAAAATGTCTCTTAACTAAAGATCTCACTATTTAACCCCCGGTCAAAAAAAAATTTTTAATTTATTTATTAAACACAATTAATTTTTTCTTGATTTTTTGAGCTTTTTATCGGAAAATAAATAAATAAATATTGTTTAAGCTTTTAGCTCTTTTTAGGTTTTATTCAAAGAAAAATAAAGAACACTTGAAATAGAAATTGTGACAAATTTGTATTAAAAATTTGTCATAATTTCTATTTCAAGTCTTTATTAACAATTTTGTATACCAGCCTTAAATTATTATTAAATTAGATTCCAATATTTTGACACTACTCCGTTTTGTCTTTCTCAAAGAAAATAATTTTATAAAAACTTTTTATTAAAATTTTTAAATCAAATTATTTAACAGTTTTTTTCAACTAAAGTTTTAATGTAAATAAAAATGTTTTATTCTATTGACTTTTTCGTTTTTTTTTATGTTTAAATAAATTATTTTTTAAATTTATTTAACTCTATCAGTACTCTTGCATCAAAAAAACTTTCACAAAAAACAATAGAATTGAACAAAAAACAATTAGAATTGAAACAAAATGTCATTTATTACACAAAAGTGTTTCTGTAATATTTTTTTGTGAGAACTATGTATCTCTCTTTTTAATGATTTTGACGTACGTTATATGAAAACTGCGAGTACAAGTGCGAGTACATTTTCGATTCGAACTGAGACTTATGCTGTTTAAAAGCATTATTTCGCCACTCAAGCACTTCAGTTATAAAGCGCAGTTTAATTTGTACGATTAAGTTTTCATTTTTGACTGATTCATTTAACAACAATAAAAAAAATAGTCTTCCATAAGATGTTCCTGAGAAGGCAAGCAAGCATAAGTAGTGGGAAGGTCTTACAGAGGTCTTACAGAAGTCAAAAATTTCACCGCTGGGTTAGGTAGATTGTACTTTTTGCGCCGATAGTGGGAGACAACACATTGCTCTCTTTCTTGAAATATATAAATTTTTTAAATTACACTATTAGAGTAAATGCAAGTTGTGTAAATTACAGTAATGAAATTCAAATAATAAAATGAATTAAAAGTGAAATAGTTTTCAATTTTACTTATTTAAAATTTTTTATTGAACGAAATTCGATTTATAAGTTTTAGTTAGAGTCAGTTGGTTATATCAAGATCTGTTTAAGCTGCTAGCAGTCAACTGGTGTGTGAACAAGCTTAACTGTTTCCTGTGTATCAACTCATTCAGATTCTGTGCACCTTTGTGGTTAATTTATAGTTGGTATTAAAAAAAGTTACTTATTTTGGTATTGCTTGCTGGGTGACTTTTTAATAAGCAAGTCTGCACGTATATGTGCAGGATAACTAAATGCAAATACATGTTTTTGTATGCGTGCTATTTTCATTTTCATTTTTTTTTTTAATTTACTTTTTTGTTTATTTTGTTTACTCTGTGTTTGAAAGTTGTTGAGTGATGTACGAGCAGGTTATTTAGAAATTTTTAATAGTGGCTAAGGGTAACATATTACACAGGTGTTTGCTTTATCTTTTTATTAGATGTACTCTTTTGCGTTGATATCGTAATGAGCGCAATGAGTTTAAAAACAAAAGACCAACTCAAAACCAGGATACTGCTGCATTATAAATAGAAATGGCAATTGAAATGCATAATGTAAATGTATTATAAACACACTACTTGCATGTATGTACGTCTCCACTTTGGCTACTAAAACTAGAACCTGAATGAAGTGAGTCACTGGCTGCATAATCATTTACAATGACAGTTTTAAATTAACATAATGATAGTTTCAGTTCAAACTAAAAATACTGCTGGAGTATTTGAAACAAAAAAGAAAATATATGTGTATAAATAAACTTTGCAAGTTTGGTTTTACATACACACACAACTGCTCAAAAGCAAACGTATGTTTATGAATTGCAAATAAAAGAAAAGTTTAATATTAAACATGGAGCTCTGGTCTTTTGACTAAAAAAACATATGTGTTTTTATAATGACAAATTAAAGGTAAAATTTACATGAAATATTAAAAGACCTTGTTTTAAAATCATTAACATTAATTTACATCCACTAGTAAATAATAATCCTCTTATTCAGAAAAAAAAAATAATAAAATAAAAAAAAATTTATGAAAAATTTCATATAAATAATTTTTGTTATTAAATAAGCGGGTATTTATTCACGAATTTAAATTAAAATGAAATTTACCCTTTAATATTATATAAAAAACTTTAGCAAATTTTTCTAACAATTTTTTCATAAAGTCTACTTTTTTTTACATAAAAGGGTTATTATTTATTAGCAGGTGTTTTTGCAAATGTTAATAATTTTGAAACAAGAGACCATAATCATAGTCATAAAAAAGTAGGACTTAATTAAAAGCTGACTTTTGTTCATAAAAATTTTATGAATTTATAGTCATTTTTAAAAAGATACCGACTTTAGTGTGACTTTGTTTTGAAATTTTTTTTTTTAATTTTACATTTAACTTTTCATTATAAAAACAACAATGTTTTTTTTAGTCAGCCGATCTTTAATTGCGACGCACACTGTCACGAGCTCGGTCAAAAAATGGGTAAAAACGCTGTGGGAAATTTAAATTTGTCTTTCAATTTTTGTATAGAAAAGCCTTGTATTAAAATTAATATAAAATATTATTTTATTTTTAGTTGTTGTACCAAAGTAATTTGGTAGAAAAATCTAAAATATTACGTATGTTCCTCGACTCTAAAAACAGTAAGATACCACAACTTTCCAGGATAATAAAAATAAATAAGCATTATTTTATCAAATTTTCAATGATCTTTCCTTGTTAGACAGCTTTCCAAAATCACCAACTTCAAATGCTTGTAAAAAAAAGTCTCGCACTGAACTAAAAAAAAAAACCTTTGTTATTAATAATTTCAACTTTCATTTGCAATTGCTCTCATACCATTCCCATGTTGGTTGTTGAACTGTGTAATTTTTTGATATGTTATAAAGGGTGTTTTTTATAGAAGTATAGAACTTTAAGTTGGCATTACTATTCAAAATGGCGACCGATTTAACAGCTGTCAAGTGATTTATTCTCAGTTTGGCTTGGCAATTCACGTCTGAACAATGCTTGCAAATGGGCACAAAACGAGATTGCCGTTGTTCCCGATTTTCATAAGCGAATTTTGTTTAGCGATGAAGCGCACTTCTGGTTGAATGGCTACGTCAACAAACAAAACTGCCGCATTTGGAGTGAAGCTAATCCTCAAGTGTATGTCGAAACACCGTTACATCCAGAAAAACTGACTGTTTGGTGTGCTTTATGGGCTGGTGGAAACATTGGTCCGTACTTCTTCAAAAACGATGATGGCCAGAACGTTACAGTCAATGGTGATCGGTTTAGAGCCATGATTACTAACTTTTTCATTCCTGAATTGAACAACCATGATGTCCAGGAGCTGTGGTTCCAACAAGATGGCGCAACATGTCGCACAGCTCGTGCCACAATCGATTTATTGAAAGACACGTTTGGTGACCGCCTAATTTCACGTTTTGGACCTGTGAATTGGCCTCCAAGATCTTGTGATATAACACCGCTAGACTACTTTCTGTGGGGCTATGTAAAGTCATTAGTCTATGCGGATAAGCCACAAACGCTTGACCATTTGGAAGATAACATTCGCCGTGGTATTGCCGTTATACGGCCACAAATGTTGGAAAAAGTCATCGAAAACTGGACGTCCAGATTGGACTACATCCGAGCGGTCATATGCCAGAAATCATATTTAAAATGTAATGCCACAAGATTATCTTTCAAATAAATAAACTTCATGTCAATCGAATAATCCATCGTTGTTTTTTTTGCAATTAAAAGTTCTATACGTCTATAAAAAACAACCTTTAGCTACAAATATATATTTTAACATAAAAAATTTTGGGTTTTATAATTGTTTTTCAGAGTCAACACCATCACATATCCGCGATATTTTTCAGCAGTAGATGCAGCTTAAGAAAAATAATACAACATATGGGCTGCATTCGGTTATAAAATATATATAATAGAAAATTGTATTCAAAGAGAGATAGAAAAAAAATTAAAGCTCACGCTTTGCAAAATTAAATAAATACTGTCGTATTAAAAGTAGGTTCTAAACAAATTGTGTAACTGGCAAGATACCAAAATATTTCTGAGCCCTCGATATATAGAGTCATGCAACTATGAAATATGTCCTTACAAATAAAGAACTGAAAGTTTTTTCACGTATTATTAATTAATATTATTCAAACTTAAGCTGTCAATAAAAAATAAATTGTTTTTCTTTTTAATTATCCGATATTTCGACTTTCTTTTGAAGGTCTTCTTCAAGGAAATTTACTTTTTTTAAAAATATTTCTTCTTTGAAAGTCTTCTTCAGGGAAATTAATTTTTATAAAAATAGAAAGTCGAAATATCGGATAATTAAAAAGAAAAACAATTTATTTTTTATTGACAGCTTAAGTTTGAATAATATTAATTAATAATAAATTTATAAAATCGAATAATTTACTAAAATTATTAAAAAAGTTTTTTCACGTATTTATTGCCAACTATAGTGTATAAAATGTGAACCATTTTTTAGACAATTTTAAAATGTTTTTAGATTTTATACCATTTTTAACGTTAAGGTAATATGTGAGGTGGGCGTATCCTTGCACCGAAGTGCAAATAATTTTGTAGATACATTGAGTTTACTATACATAAGTGCTTTGTGTACGGAATTAGTTTAAGATTTTTTTTTTTAATTTTTTTTAAATTTTTGAAAATGGAAATTTTTGAGCTTGTCATATTCTTGATCCGATTTGAATCAAATTTGGTTAAACCGTTAAGAATATCATATCCAACAATTGTCTAAAATTTCCTGAAGCTTATACTTGTTATCTTTTATGGCATTTTTAAGTTTCAGGATCTATGGGAAGGACGACTCCCTGTTCCGAAGCTGTAGAAACTTTACATTTGATAATGTTTTATCAACCTGAATATGTGTGCCAAATTTCAACTCTACAATATTGAGTTGTATATATGAAATCACGACACTGTGCGACGTGCATAAAAAATATTTTTGCTTAATAAGGACGTTTTATTAAACTAATTTTCCCTAAAAGTTTCTTTAAATAAAAGTGTTTTTTAAAAAATTTTTAAATAAATATTTCATTAAATTAAATGATTTTCTAAAAATTTACATTCTTGTCCAAAAATATTTAACATGGACTTTAAAGTCAAATTAAAAAAAAAAAAAAATTATATGAAAAATTTTAATAACGTTTACTTTAAAGTATGCTTTAATCTTTTTAGATAATAAGGTAAATGTTTTTAGATATTATTCAAGCTTAAAGTCTTTAACTAAAATTTATTTAAACTTTATACGAACTGTTATATTTGAAAGCGGTATAAGTCCACTTGAAAAAATATAGATTTAGCGGTGATTATAGTAAGATAAGGACGCCATCTAACTAGAATTAATTGTGACACATTTAATAAAAAAAGTGTACTTATACCACTTTCAATTATAACAGTTTATATGTGTAAAAAATATTTTTTTTTATTTTTAGTGCAACTTTCATTCACAGGAAACTCACTAGTAAAATAATACTCGTTAGTTCATTTATAATAAGATTTAAAAATAAAAAGAAGAGAGAGATAGAGCATATAAAATAATACCGTTAAAATTATGTTTCACCAACGCTTTGTGGCTTAATTATATGTTATTTAGGGTTTACAGGTGTATTAGCTAATTACTTTTATATGAACACAAACACACACACACACACACCTATACATACAGTTATTTAAAAACAACGAGTTGTAGGTATGCAGCCTTGTACTCGTATGCATGTGTTGCTTCATGTTTAAACTTGTGTGCAACTAAAAATAGAGAAATATTATTAAAATCATGTGGAGCTTAAAATTAAATTAAAATTTTTTAAATAATTCTATAAAAGGAAAAATTAAGTATCTACACGCACAGTGCGAAATTTGTAAAGAAATTTAATCTTTAATTTGTGTTTAATTCTAAATAATTTAATATGTTGTAAAAAAATTGATATTTCTAAAAAAACAACATCAGCTTTCGCTATCATTAATACTTTAAAATATTTTATAAAAAAAAGTTTTTTCAATAAATATTAACGGCCAAATTTATAAAAATTTTTTTTGTTTAATAACAACTTATTAAGCATATTTTCTTTGGTAAAATTTTAATAAACAGTTATTCAACAATAAATGTTTTTTATGAATGTTACCGTAAATACTTTAAATTTCCCTTAAGTAAGAAAAAAATTTGCAAAAAAAAATTAAATTGATTTGAAAAATTTTTATAAAAAATTTAATTTAAAATACATTTCATATGAAGTTTTTCTTTTTGTTGTTAGCTTTGGTCAAACACTTTTCATAATTGAAATAATTTTTTTTTTTTAGTTTTCTGTGTAAATACTGTGAAACAGTGTTAGAGTGTCACATATAAAACTGTTCATGGCAGTACTTGTGGGTACAATAAACAAGCACTCGTTTGTGCTTTACAAGTATGTGTTTTTATATACAATTTTAAGCACTTTTAATTAACTTAAATATAGAGAAATATTTTTATTTTTTTTAAGTTCTTTGTTAAACTGAAGCTGCAAGCCAGCCACTTCAACTCGAAGTGGGAATGAACCCTGTTTTTACTTTTGCACAAATCTATGATGTTATTAATGTCAAAAACACAACAACTATTACAACTTCTCTTACTTACGTTGTAGATGTTGTTGTTGTTATTACTCTTGTAATTTTAGTAAAACATCATGTTTAGGAAAATCATATTCTGCAATTTAAAACGAAACATCTTTGTTTTTGTCTGGTGTAAATAAAAAAGTAAAAACAAAAACACCAGCATGACAACAAACTAAAAAAAAAAAAACTTTAAATTTTAAATGAATGCATGATAAAAATTAAACTCTACAAATGTTTCTAATTTAATAATTTTATTTAAGAGTATTTAAATATTCACAAGATAATTGCCAGAAAATTACACTAAAAAAATAATTTTCGTTATAAAAACCACGTATAGTGTTGATAATAAAATTTATACTTTTTAGTATATAAAGGGTGTTTTTTTATAGACGTTTGACTTTAGACCAATGACTTTACATAGCCCCACAGAAAGTAGTCTAGCGGTGTTAAGTCACAAGATCTTGGAGGCCAATTCACAAATTCAAAACGTGAAATTAGGCGGTCACCAAACGTGTCTTTCAATAAATCGATTGTGGCACGAGCTGTGTGACATGTTGCGCCGTCTTGTTGGAACCACAGCTCCTGGACATCATGGTTGTTCAATTCAGGAATGAAAAAGTTAGTAATCATGGCTCTATACCGATCACCATTGACTGTAACGTTCTGGCCATCATCGTTTTTGAAAAAGTACGGACCAATGATTCCACCAGCCAATAAAGCGTACCAAACAGTCAGTTTTTCTGGATGTAACGGTGTTTCGACATACACTTGAGGATTAGCTTCACTCCAAATGCGGCAGTTTTGTTTGTTGACATAGCCATTCAACCAGAAGTACGCTTCATCGCTAAACAAAATTCGCTTATGAAAATCGGGAACAACGGCAATCTCGTTTTGGGCCCATTGGACGAATCTACGCTTTACTTGATGATCATTTGGCTATTCATGATGAATTGCCAAACCAAACTGAGAATAAATCACTTGATAGCTGTTAAATCGATCGCCATCTTGAACAGTAATACCAACTTAAAGTTCTATACGTTTATAAAAAAACACCCTTTAAAAGAAAAATTTTTTTTATGGCCTAAAGCTTTATATAGTCAATTTTAATGCGTATCACTCGCCTACTTACTTCAATATCAATTTAATTTTAAAAAAACATGATTCTACAGGAAAGCCATTTTAAAAATCATAATTTGCTGGCATTTTTATGAGAAATATTTTTAACATTTTATTGGAAATGGGAATTTTAGATGTTAATTTTGAAAGTGATACAAGTCCAATTAAAAAAAATTGTTAGCGGTAATTTTAGTAAGATATAGACACTAGCAAGTAAAATAATCACTGATAAATTTATTTTAAAAAAGGACTTATACCACTTTCAAAAATAACAGCTCATATTTTTTTGATATTCTTAAGCTATTGATAAAAATTAAAAACCTAAAAAATAATATTTTGACTTATGACAGTATTGAAATCATATCAATAAAATCTTGAGCATTTTCTTATTCTTTTTTTTTTTAATATAAAATATTTCACATAAAAATTTTTATTTGTAAATAAATTCAGAGCTCATGAGAAGAAATATTATTTGACTATCAGTAAAAGTATCGTAAATAACTTTAAAATTATAAAAATTGTTCTGTGAGTGCTTAGTTCTGATTATTTAAATGTTTAAAAATTTTCGAAAATAAAAGTGTTTACTTTATTTATAGAAAAAATTTATTATTAGATTTTTGTACATTCGAAAATTTCAGTAAATCAATCATACACTACAACAGCAATTAAATTAATTTTTTTTAATAAAATAACTTTACAAGCATATATATGTATGTATGTTTGTACCTATCATTGTGGTTTGATTGAGCAGGTTCTACTATTTTATTTGCGGTTTAAAGTCTATTAATTTTTCTTTCTCTTTTTATACCCTTCACTCTAAATAAGAAGGGTATACATAAGTTTGTGATTCCGTTTGTAATTTTACACCGTAAATAGCCCTATTACATACATATATATATATATTCTGGATCCTCAAAAATCCAAATAATTGTGAAAAAGGTGGAAAAATATACAAATAGAAATATTCGGTAAAAAATTAATTTTGGATAGCGGGGCTTCTTTTCATTAAAGGCCATTTTTGAATGATTTTTTTCTTTTTTTGTGTGGTTGTGTAACTTCATTTGTTTGTGGGAGATCTCTTGCTCTCACTATGTGGCTATATCAATTGTGTATGTGTTTTTTATCTCATTCGCAGTTCTCTCGCAAATAACTTTAGTATACTAAAAACAGTTTCTTGTCTATTGGTAGATTTTTTCTGTTGTTTTGTTCTCTTCAGAAATAGAGAGACATTTTTAAGAAATCTGTTGTTTTTTTATACAGTGCTGACATTATTTATGTGTTTAATAAACAGTTACTTTTTAGTTTGCATAATTTGTCATTACAAGAGAATTTGATTGGTGGACAAGTTTAAAAATGGATGATGCGCTAAAAAAGTTAAAATGAGTGCAAGAATTACTCATACAGGATGTAATTAAAGGTAAATTATAAATATTAAAGTTACTTGATAATAATTGTGTAACTAAATATAAGACTATAGATTTTTAAATGACAGAGGTGAACACGAACTTTTGAAGTTTTAGTTTTTTTTCTTAAAAAATACATAAAGATCGAGATGGTGCGGTTCCATGGAATAGGGGAATGAAAACTACTGGAATGTTTATTATTACGGGCTAATTTTGATAAACTTGTTGGCATTAATTGATTTCAAGGGAATGACGAATATCTAAAAAACTCTCTTAGATTACAGTTTAAGTGCTTCCCTTTAACCCATTGGCATAAATCGGCAGCTGATATTTCAAATAAACTTAAAAATACACAAACAACTTAAAAAATATATTGAATTTATTTTTTTACAACATTGGAGAATGACGAGCTTAAGTCTGAAGACTCATTACGTAAGACATAACACGACAGACTTAATTTTAAAAATTTTGTTGGCGAAAATGCTGTCGCGTTTAGGTAGTAGATACCTGTTTAGAGAAAATTTATTTCAGCAATAATTTATTTATTAATTTCTTAGTTCTGTTAAATATTTAAAAAGAAAGGGCGAAATTAAAAATATAAATATTTAGCAAACACAGTGAAGGGTATATAAAAATAGGGGTAGCCGAATTTAACTTGCTTGTAATTCAAATGTTCAAATGTATGCATGCAAAATGCTTAAGATCTTTTACACATTTTTATTTTATTTTATTTTATTTTTTAACTCGTTAAGAGTAGAAAAATAAATCCTGATTTTGATGTGCTAAAATATTTTTTATATTAGTCCGAGAGCCGATGATCATAGCTGCCAGTGCTTGTTAATACTTTAATTTTAGAATTTAATTCTGTTAGTCTAAGTAAATAAATATTATACTGCAAATTTTTTTTAAATTATTTCTCAATAAAAAATTCTAAACAAAATAATTGTGAAATAGCCAGTTTCATGTAAATCATTTCAATGTAGAATAACTGAAATAAATTATTTTCAAAAATGCTGCCTCATAAAAAGCAGCTTAGTTTTTTAATAACTAATTCAACTTAAATATTAAAATAATCCAAAACTTATTTTATAGAAATTTAAAAAACTGATTTATATACATTTTGTTGTTTTACATCAGAGTGGCAATTCTTCATAAATGGTATTCGTCTCCTACATAAGCAACAAACAAATAGCAAAGCCTTAAGTTTGAAAAAATTTCTCTATACCTTGAATAATCTTACAATCTTCTTTTTCAAATTTAAACATTTTATATCTAATTTTTAATTTATATTTAATAAATATATTTATTTCTATTTAGCAAATTCATGTACACAAAACTCTTCCTTCACTATAATTGTAAGCCTTTGTCTATGATGTTTATGGAGTTTTTAAATAAATCAATAAAAATAAATAGTTATTTTACAGTTAATTCTAAAGAACCACCAGGAAATTTTAATCAATTGTATTTATTTTTATTTAAATATTACTCAAGTTATAAATAAATAAATAAAAATTATATTAAAATACTAGCATTTAAATCGCTACTTCGTCAGCTAAGTACCATACTCTTGCTATTGTAATTTATCTTTCATTAAAACATACAAAAAGTACCATTTTTTCCCTTTCTTGATTTTTGTTTTGAGTCAGCTCCACATGTATTCACAATGTTAGTTGTAGTTTTGTTAATGTTAAAAAATCAAAAAGTATATTTACAAGTACATGAATAAAAAGTACCGCTATCTTCTCTTAATTATTTTTTTATTTGCCTAGTTTAATAGTTCTAAGTTCATTAATATAAAAGAATCAAAAAGTACCTTTACAATGAATAAAAAATACCAATTTGTATAATTAATGGTTTTTAGCACGCTTGACCCCAACATCGTACTTCTAGTTTCGTCAATAATGAAACATCAAAAAGAACCACAAATAATAATAATAATAAAAAGAAACATTTGTCTCTATAAATATTTTTCACTTTTGCTTAGAACCGTTTAAGCCCAAACTGGTTCATTTGTATTAAATATGAAAAAAGTACCATTAATATTAATTACCACTTTGTAGCATTTATGGTTCTTCATTTTGCTTTAGACCTTTTGAGACCAATCTGGTATTTCTAATGAATAAAAAGTACCATTTTTGTCTCTAATGATTTTTAACTTTCGCCTAAAGATTGCTAATATTAAAAAATCAAATTAAACTTAATAAAAGTACCATTTTATCAATTTTATGATTTCTCATTTCTATAATTTTTCATTCCGTTTGTAATTTCTGCAGCGCACAGTTGCTCATTTTCCAAAAACCGTTGCAAAAATCTAAATTTCGACAACTTACAGATCAAGCAACAAAAACCCATTCTTAAATCGGATGAAAATGATGAGTTTATGAACCACTTAAAGTTGTTACTATTTTACACTGTAGAAAATATTCAAATTTTGACAAAAATTTTTTACTTAAAAAAATTTTTTTTCGTTAAAGTTTACAACCGATTGTAAATTTTTTGATTTTACCAAAAAAAAAACGTTTTTTTACGTTAGTGAGTGTGGTTTTGCGTCACCCTTTGTTTTTGGTAATTAATTAGAGTAGAACGAAAGTACAGAAAATATTACATACTCGTACACACTGTTATTGTTGCATACACTAAATAATTTAAATAAATTTATCTGCCCGATACTGGCCGTTTACTTGCAAGAAAAAACAAACTGTCACAATCTCGTTATTAATATTTACCAAACGTATACTACGTAAACATTACTTTCTTCTTTAAAGTTTAATAATTTTATATTAATAAAGATGCAGCGTAAATGTGCCACAGTATAAAGGAAATATATTGTGGCTTTTTTATAACTTAAAAAAAAACTTTTTAAACTTTATATAAAATGATTTTATTTTGAAATTATCTTTCAGGAAAATTAAAAAAAAAATATAATTAAGAATATGAACTTCTATTTATACAATTAAATGCAATTTGTGACATTTAAAGGTTTAATATGCCGGTACATTATTCTTGTCTAATCAAATAGAATTTTAAAATTTATTTCTCAATTAAAATTGAATTTATCTTGTTTTGTGTATCTTCTTCACAAACTTCATATGTGTACGTACTACAGCGCTGCCTAAAACATTTTAAAAAGTACATATCACTACAAACACACAAGTTTGAATTTTATAATGTTTAAAAAAGTGCTTTTAAGCTATTTAAGCTGTGCTTTTGCAGGGCTCTAGTAGGAACTCAATAAAAAGAATATTCAAATACAACTTAATTTGTAAATAGTATTTTATTTTTTTAATTAATCTTGTACTTTAATTCTTAGAAGCAACTACAGAATTCAAGTGCATGTACATATATGCAGATAGACATATGGGTGGTTCCATAGAGAAGTGGTGCGATTTTTTTTTTTTTTTTTTTTTTTTTTTTTTTTGTATTTTAAAGTCAAGAAAAAGATGGCTGAATATGGTCACCGCAAACATAGTTTGCTCTGCACAAAAATATTATTATTAATTTGAAGCATCTAAACATTATTATGATCACGATAAACATGTTTCTAGTTATCTTTAACCATATTATGTTTAGTGTCTTAAATAAATCATATAAATACCATATTATGTTTAATAAAATTTTACTTGAAATCATAAATATGTTCATAGTAAACATAATAACGACATAAATATGGTTGAATGTAAATTGTTTTCTATTTTGTCTTTTCCGCCACCATATAAATAAAATGAGTAAAAACAAAAACTTAATCGTTCAAACTCAACTGAGCTTTGCGGTTGAAGTGGTTGAGTGGCGAGTTAATGCTTCTTAACTAAATATTCCAAAGTTCGAATCCTTGTAAAATTAAAAAAAAAAGAATTCAGGCCCGCTGTATTATTTAATAAATAAATACAAATTAATAGAAACGAAAAAATAAATAGAATAAAAAAAATTTTATTTACAAAAAAAAATTAAATTGAATTTTTTTTTAATTCATATTAAAAATTTGTAAAAAATATTTATATAATATATGTACGTATGTATTTAAAAAAAATTAATAAAAAAAATTAAAAAAAAATTTAGCCCTGACCGGGAGTTGAACTGCAACGAAAACTATTTTTAATATGTTTGATTTAAAAATATATATGGTTAGATGCAATCATAAATCTAACCATGAATATGGTTGTCTCACCTAGAATATGGTTGCCTCAACCATATTTTTTCTTTGCGTGCAGGAAAATGTTTATACCTGAGGTATTTCTCTCATAAAAAATTTCAAATTCATATCATGATAGAAAACCACCAAATATAGACTCTATTTATTTATTAAGTTATTTTAAAGGATTGCTGCAGCAAACCAGTATATGTAGCTAATTTAAATTTTTCTATAATTTTCTATAATATAATTTGTCTTCAGTAGCACGAAATTAGTCGTTAACAAACAAACAAAAAATACTTTAAGTGAGAATCCCGTGGAGTTGCCCATATTTACAAAACACACTTGCTTACACAAGAACTAAAGTTTATAAATTTGTTTCGATTGTCAGCAAATGAGTTGAAATGTGAAGAAAATGCAATAAAATAAAAGCTCCAATACAACCTTCTAGAATAAAATAAAAATTATTTCAAATAAAGAAACAATAATATTTTTGAAAATGGCATAAGTCCACTTTTTTAAAAATATGTGTCAGCAGTAATTTCAGTCAGATGGTGTCTAAATCTTACTAAAATTGTTGCTAACTGATATTTTTAAAAAGTGTACTTGTACCACTTTCAAAAATTACAGTCCATTTGTTGTACTTAGAAACTCTCTTAGTAGGCAAGTGTGTGGTTTTGAAAAACAAAAATTTTATATATTAAATTTGATTACGCACTTCCTTCTTTCTTTGCTGCTTTTCATTTTTGCTGTTAAAAACACAACTAAATTTATAAATAAACTCCAGAAAATAATTGTTTTAGAAAATGCTTTTATTTTTTCTATTTTTTTTTTTTTACTACATAAATTGATTATAAAAGCAAAAACTGTAGGTTATTGTTGAGAGAATACAAATTAAAAATAATTTTTTTTTTTAATTAAGTAAACTGCTGGATTGAAGAAAATATTAAAAAAAGTGATTAAACATTTTTCAAATTAGAATTATTAGTATTTAGTGTTGCATTAAAAAATTAAGAAAGAGAGACACAGCATTTGAATAATTTATACAATTTATAGCATTTATTGTTCAGAAAGCCAGATGTTAAAATAAAAATTTAAAGCAAAGAAGCAAAATAATATTTTAAGAGAATTATTCCAACTGAATAATTTAGGCAATTAAAAATATGTGTGCATAAATTTTAAAATAAAAAGAAATATGAAGCTTATTTGGCTTGTACAAATAAATAAGAAATGAAGAATTTTAAAAATATTGACTTTTATTTCAAATATTAATTTCATAGTGCTTTAAGTTGGTATTAAAAAGTCAGTAATGAAGTGCCAGGAAATTGAAATTATGACTAATTTGCCACAATGCGATTTTTGGTTCAGTGTTCGCTATTGCTGACATCGATTGGGCGAACCGCTAAGCTCCGTGTTTAAAACCACAACAGAGGTGCAGACTTTTCTGTTCGCTCATACTGGGAAACCCATTGACCTGCCTTTGGGAGTTGATATCATTACTAATCACAGTCCGTTAGTCTTTTATGTCTTGTTAGAAAGAATTGCTATCCACCTCAAATCACTCCCTTATATAATAAAGCTTAACAGCACCCGGTAACATAATTCTTCAACTAACTCTGCTTTTGCTTTTACCACATATCAAGCTGCTAAGCAACTGATCCTACTGCAGTAGTTTTTTGATTTTAATTAATTTTAGTTGTTCTTTTTACTTTATTTTTATTAATTTTTATAGATAAAATGTAGGTGGCTCTTAATTTAATATTAGGTTTCCTGATAAGCCGTTAAAATTTGTGAAAAGTAATTTTCAATCTTCCTTTCTTCAGCTTAATTAGTGTGTGCGTTGAGTGTTCGTCTTAGAAAAATTCTGCTCAACTCAACAATTGCGTATTTGCTGCCATTTTTTTTCATTATAAAACATTTTAGCTACCTAAAGTCAACATATTGTGTGTTGTGTCAACTAAATTAAAAATAATTCCTTCAACAATGTTCAACAAAAAATCTATGAAAACCAAGTTAAGTTCGGCTATGCCGAGTCTTATATACTCGTACCCTTCACTGTGTTAGCTAAATATTTATAATATTAATTTCGCCCATTCTTTTTAAATATTTAACAAAACTAAAAAATCAATAATTAAATTATTTGCTGAAAATACTTTTCTTTAAACAGGTAGCTACTAAGTAAACGCAACAGCATTTTCGCCAAACAATATTTTCAAAATGAAGTCAGAAAAAAAACTTGAATATATCTTATAATTTTTCGTATATTTTTAAGTATATATGAAATATAAAGTTTCAATTTTTGCCAATGTTGTAAAGGGAAGCATTTAAACTGTAATTTAAGAGAGTTTTTTAGATATTCCTCATTCCCTTGAAATCAATTAATGCCAACAGGTTTGTCGAAATCATCCCCACTAATACACGGAACCGCACCATCTCGATCTTTATGTATTTTTAAGAAAAAAAAAAAAAATAAACCTTAAAAAGTTCGTGCTCACCTCTGTCATTTAAAAATCTATAATCTTATATTTAGTTACACAATTATTATTAAGTTAAATTATCATATTGCTTCAAGTAATTATAATATTTATAATTTACCTTTAATTACATTTAAAAAAAAATCAACAAACTTCTGTAATTCAAAGTAATTTCTTGCACACACTTAAATATTCTTAGCTCGTCATCCATTTTTGCACTTGTCCAGCAATCAAATTCTCTTGTAATTATGGAAACTCATCTATTTGTTTTTGCTTAGTTTACTAAAAAGTAACTGTTTATTAAACACACTAATAATGTAGGCACTGTATCAAAAAAACAACAAATTTCATAAAAATGTCTCTCTATTTAAGAAGAGCACAACAGAAAAAATCTACAATAGGCGTGAGTTATAGCTCTAAAATTTAGAGTCTAAATATAAAGAAACTGTTTTTTATTATACTAAAGTTCTCTGCGAGTGAGAGAAAGAGGGAGAGCGAAAACACATACACATAAGGAGAGAGAGATCGCCCACAAACAACTGAGTTGGAACAAACTCAAACTCATGCAAAAATGGCTTTTAATGTAAAAAAGCCCCGTTATCTAGAAGTTTTATTCTATTTATATTTCTGTGAGTGGTTTTGTATATTTTTCCACTTGTGGCCAATCACATTTATTTGTATGCAAGTGTGTTAGCGATATCATATTTTTCACTTTACCACATTCTTTCTTCTTAAATATTAAAAATAAAAACACAAAAAATTATATAATTAAAATGCTGGCTTATTAAGCTTGAGGTCGCATTTAAAAATTTAATTTTTTTTTATTATTGGAGGGAAATATGATACATAATAAAAATAAATTTTTATAATACGACATCAATCTTAATAAACTAGCAATTTCAACAAAAACAAGTTAAGTTCGTCTATGTCGAGTCTTATGTACCCTTCACTGTATTAGCGAAATGTTAATATTTTTCACTTTCCATATTCTTCTAAAATACAGTCAAAGCTCGGTTTAACGAATGATATAATGTCAGGCCCATTCGCTATAGCCGAAAATTCGTTATATCCGACTGATTTTTATACATATAGAATCAACTAATCTGACAGTTTTTATAAGTAAATATTCAACGGTTAAGATGTAATAATTCAATTCAATCAATTTTATTAAATAGAAATCATGTTAAATTAAAATAAGTAAAAAATACATTCTAGGTAAATGTTGTACTTATATTTGCAAATACGAATTCATGTTGTAAAGACTAGTAGTTAAATAAGTGAGAAAAATTCCTTAATGGATGTTTGTTTTGGTACGATTTGCAGACTCTTTTGAAGAGCTTCTTCTTGCATTTCTCTAAGAAGTAATGTCTTTGTAATAGCTATATTATTTTGGTGACTCCATTGTATGCACTTTTCAAGACATTTGATTACTTCAGAATGCTTAATTTTTGTTTCATTTTCACTCAATAGATTTACAGGTACGATATCATCTTCAGTTTCTTCGTTGTCTTCCACAACTTCATCACCTTGGTTCCAAGCATTTAAATCTTCCATATTAAAAGAAACCTGAATGTGTAATAAGTACCCATATAAATTATATAATGCAACTAGCTAGAAGACTATATTCTTACATTTGGAAAAACTGTACTTAATAACCGCACTCCACGCCTGATAGAAACAATTTCATCTCCAAGTAAAATTCTGGACAAAGGAATTTCGTCTTCTTCATCAAATTCCAAATGTCCGCCAATTAAAATTTTATTCCAGCATTTTGCCAACGCGTCCTGTCTTATACTGTTCCAAGCGAGACCAATCATACACGATGCATCAAAAAGAGTAAGTTGTTTTAAGAAATTTGCAACGTCGTCTGTTTCGGAAGTTACTATTTTTGAAAGCAAACTGTTTCTATAGTTTAATTTTACCAGCCGAATTGCATTTTGATCCATAGGCTGGATAAGAGGCGTAACGTTAGGTGGCATAAATATTGTCCATATTTTCCCATCTTCTGTACACTTAACAAGCTCTTCTGCAGAAGGGTGACTTGGAGCATTGTCGAGAATCAATAAAGCTTTTAACGGCAAATTATTGGCTTTTAAAAATGATTCAACCTAAGTGCAGTTAAGTAATGTTTACAAAAACCTATGTTAAATGATAGAAACTAAACTTACCTCGGGCACAAACATTTCAAAAAACCAGATCTTGAAGATTCCAGAATTCATCCACGCATTTTTTGAATGTAAATAATTTACAGGCAAAGCTTTATTTCTAAATGACTGTGGTTTTTTTGCCTTTCCAATAAGCAGAGCAGTAATTTTTTTCTTTCCTGATGCGTTTGCACAGAGAAGAGCTGTTATTCTTTCTTTAGATATTTTTCTACCCGGTGCAGTTATTTCTCCAGCATGTACAAACGTTTTATCTGGAAGCATCTTCCAGTACAAACCCGTTTCGTCAGCATTGAATATTGAATCATTAGTTAAGCCTTCTTCCTTTATTATTGTGGCTAACTTTGTCTTAAAGGGCTGAACTAAGTCGTTTCTTGATGATAACTTTTCACCAGATTCCTTTAGAAGGCGAATGCCATATCTTTTTTTAAATCTGGTTAGCCAGCCATCACTAGCATTAAATCCACCGTCATGGAACTTGCTCTGTAGCTCTAAGGCTTTTGCTTTTAGTGCCATACCATTCACAGGCATATGCTTTTTTCTTTGATTAAAGAACCACTTGTAAAGTCTCTCCTCCATTTTTGGATACTCGCCCTTTCGAAGTGAACGTCGATTCTTGGAACCATTATTGGTATCTTCTAAATTAGAAACAATTTTCCCTTCCATTTTTTTTAATGTGCATATGGAAGACTTCGGTAATCCATATTTATTAGAAATTGCAGACAAAGATAAACCACTTCTGCAATCATCTAAAATTTTAATTTTTTCACTTAAAGAAATTCTTTTTCTATTGCTCATGTTTCTTTATGCAGTCAAATTCTACTAAAACTTAAAGTACGAGTAAAATAACTTCTAAGGTATGATCACGTCAATGAATATGTTTGTCTTTACATACATAGAAAACATAACGGTATTATAAAGAATTTTAAAGTAATATTGTTGTTGGTAATATTTACTTTTCTTCTTGCTAAGAACTTTGTGACCATTCGTTATACTGAGTAGTAAAATTTTTTACATTCGTTACATAAGGCCGTCAATGCAGCATATTTACTTATTCGTTATATCCCGAATTCGTTAAAGTGAATATTTGTTATACCGAGCTTTGACTGTATAAAGAAACATACAAAAAAAAATAAGGGAGTGAAGATAAATATGGTTAATTAAATATGTTTTAACGAGCCCTTAAATTTGTAATATATTTTCAGTATTCATGGCATATATATATCAAATACACCTTGTGTTTTAGTAGTAGCTTAGTGGAGATTGTCTACATTTCTAACCCACCAATCAAATATTCAAAAATTACTTTGGATTATTTTAAAAATTCTTTAAATTTTCATATACTCCAGTTCTGTTAATCCGAAGACTTTTGACAATTTCCGTTTTGCATCATCAAATAAAAACTAAGAAATTTCCTGTAAATGTTAAAACACTTCCAGAAAGCGTAGAACTTACAAATTTCTTATCAGATTTTTTTTAGTAATTTCCTGGTGAAAAATTGGGAATGGTACTTCGCCGAAATAGGGAATGATAAAAACCGCTCAGAGCAAGAGTACTGGGGTATACGGGAATTTCAAAAAATTTTTTTTACATTTAATAATGTTTGGTCTTATCCAAAAAAAGTTGACGTAGATTTTAAAGTAAAATTTATGAAAAAATTATATGAAAAATTTCGATAACGTTGACTTTAAAGTCTGCGTTAATTTTATCTTCAAGTCAAATTCAAGTTTTACTAAAAATAAATTAAATTTACAAATGGGCTTGTCCAAATAAGTATTTTTTTTGATGTTGAGTTAGCAGTTTCACTAAAACCTTTCACATTTGTTTATCCTTGATCATCAAAGAATTTTACTTGAATATTTAAAAATTAATTATTAAATTTATATGATTTTCTTTAGCAAAAATTAATTTAATTGAAACAAAAAAAATTTTTTTAGAAAAAATATAAAACAAGTTTGTTTCTTATTAAGTAATTTATTTATTTATTATTCATTAATTTTTTTTTTTTTGTTAGGTTATTTGTTTGCAATTTTTTTTATGTAAAATTAATTAAAACGGTGTAGTTTTTTGCGGATATAATTAATTTTTTTATTTTATTTTTTTTTTTTGAAATCAGATGCTAGATTATTTATTTTGTTTCTTTTCATAATATGAATTTGTGCAATATTGTTGTTGTTGCTGTTATTAAATGTTAATTTAACATCATGTTGACATGAATGCCCAGTTAGTTTGGTTTCTATTAAATCCATAATAACCCAGTATTAAACAGCTGGCTTTGTTCTCAACCGCAACAAGATACATGTTGCATGAAAAAAACTGTTAAAAAAAACCATAATGACTTGGAGCAGTTAACTAAATAAATAAATAAAATGAAATAAAATAAAATAAATAATTTATTTGCTTAGGATACGTGCAAATAAATGACAATAAAAAAACAAAAATGAAAAACAAAGTTGTTTGCAAATTGTTTATTTGACAAATAACAAAATCGGCTGTAACGAGTATTTTTATTTAAACGTTTCCCTTGAAATGAACTCAATTCATTTTCTTGAAACAGCAAATTACTATGGCTGTAGGTGTGGGTGTGGGTGTGCAGGTAATTTAAAAAGAATTATTATTTAATTTAAATTGTTATTAATCGATTTTTATTCAACAACAACATTTGCAAATTGACTCTTTTATGCTAAAAGGCAGAGGTATACAATTTTCTATCAATAAAAAAAAGAAACTGAAATGGGGTCGTAGCCATTATCTATAATAGAAACACATAAGCGAGCCACTTAAAAGTTTTCTAAAGCTATAATCAGGTTAGTGTGCAATTGAAGAGGAGTAACCCGCTATTGAATTTTTACTCTTTTACTAAGAAGCAACATAGTGCAGCAACTTTGTTTATAATTGAATGTGTATCCTTCGTATGAATTTAATTGAAGCTTTCATTTCTTTACTTTTTTATATGCATTCACATCAAAGTAGATACACATAAATCTGTTTAAATATTCACTTTATAAATTTAACATAAATTTATTCACGCTTTTAAAGCTTGTTTTTCATAAGGGTCTTGCGAAAAGTTGTGAGGAGTAATTCTTAGAAAATAATTTTTCTTTATTGAAATATCAATTTTATTTGTTTTAATTACGTATTTAAATTTCCTTATTGGATCCTTAAGCTGTTTAATAAATTTCCTGAGAAATTAATTATTATTAATTTGTATTTCTTATTTTTATAGGGCAATAAAATTTCTTGAAAAATTTCATTAAAAAAAAAAATAAATAAATTTTCTGTTCAGAGAGAAACTATTCAAAATTGTTTTTTAAATTTATTAATTATGAAAGACTAATTAAAATGTATTTTCTTAATACTTCTTTTGAACAAGAGAGTAAATAAAAAAGGTTTTTTTACTGCAAAAACTTTTCTTCAGGCTTTTATTGTTTTTCTTTTTCTAAAACTGCAGAATGGACAACATGGACATACTCGAAGAAAAAGTATGGTTAAGGCAAACATAATATTTTTAAATAAAACATTTAAAAAATACTTCTCAACTAGAAATGTCCAGGTTCAAATCCCGGTCAGGTTCAAAATATTTTTTTTAGTTTCTGATATAAATTTTTTATAAATATAAATAAAAATCTTTTCATTCATATTTATTTTTTTATTATTAGCCAACATATAGGCTTGGATTTTCTTCCCAAATTTATTTGACTGTAACTGGTTTCAGTTAACAATTTGTTTAAATTAATATGATAAATTCAACTAAATCTATGACGGTGAACATAATATGGTTAAATATACATATAAAGATGTTTATTGTCATCATAATACACTTAATTCTCTTTTTAGACGAATTTTCTTGGAACGTGTAAAAAAAGAATAAGATTTAGTTTTTAGATGTTTCAAATTAATTATAATATTTTTGCAAAGAATAAACTGTGTTTTGCGATGACCATATTTTTGTTTTCAGTGCATGCATTTCATGATAATAAAATTGAACTAATAAACTCATTTTAAAGCACCCAAAGTCTTTGTTATCTTTTAATTAATAGATTTAAAATATACAGCTTCCTTTTGTAAATAAACTTATAGGTAAACTTAAATTAAAACATTTCTCTCTTACAAACAACCACCTGACCCCCAACTCATTAGCCCTTAAACATACTTTTATTTTGGATTTATTTATGGTATTAAAATTAAATTCTCATCATTGATGAATTCAGAGGCTTTTAATAAAATTTCACGAGGAGTATTTTATCAATCTAACTCTTCCACTTAATGTTTTCTTACGTCATTTTTTAGTTAGACAGTCAAAAAAGTCTCATTAAAAGAAAAGTGAAAGGGTTAAGGTTAAGGTTCCCAATTGAATAGCTGCTTTTGATGTACTAAATGAATTTAACTTTAATATAAAAGCTTATAAGGGATTCGCCAATACAAATAAATTCAAGCGGAAGTTTCTTTGTAACACAAAAAACTCCCCGCTGCTTTAAAAGATTAAAAAAAAAATTCTTATATTTATTTCATTAATTTCTTTTTTTATTAAAAATTTTTGTCTAACTTTTCTGCCTCCCTTCAAAAAAAAAAAACAAAAGCTTTAGCTGAATCTGTAACTGCTTTTTTAAATTTTAACTAAATTATTTAAGTGCCCTACAGAAATTTTAGTTAATACTCCCAACTAACTAATTCTGAAGGTGTTGTACCAAGAAAAGCAACAAAATCTACAAAAAAAAAGTAGAAAAACAAATAATTTAACTAAAGAAAGTAAATATATTAAATTAAGCTTTGGAAGTAATTTTAAATGAAAACCATCAGCAGCTGCTGTTCCAACTTTTACACTTTGCCAACAGGCTGCGGCAGCGGTATTTGTCTGGATTGATAACTGAAACCAAACAACCAACAGACTCAGAGACAAAATGTTGGCAGCAGTTTGATTGTCTGTGGCATAAAGTTGCAAATGTATAAATTTAAGCTGAAATAAATTAAACGCTGAACGAGTCAAAGGTGTCAAAAGTTGAGAGCGCCAAATAAAATAAACAAATTTCGTTGCCATTGTCAACTAAGAGTTTTTAACACTGTTTTAGTGCTTTTTAACAATTTCTAAATACAAAGAAAATTTTCAAGTTAGTGTTTTTTTACTGTTTTTTTTTCTTCATCAGCAAAAAGTAGTGCAAATAGAAACAGATTCGCCATAAACATAGTCACATAAAAGTAGGCTTTCATTAAAAGCTGACTTTATGAATTTAAAATCGTTTTTAAAAAGATAACGACTTTAGTGTGACCACGATTATAGACCGAGCAAAACATCTAGTGAATAATAGAATAAAGACTTTCGTAAATACGAAGTCGTGTTTGTTGGATTTTAGTGCTTTTGGAAATTCAAAAATTGACAACACTGCACTTCGGAGAAAGTTCAACACTTTTGGTAAAATTAAACGACAAAAACAAACAAAAGCAATGATAAACGCACAATTATAAGCACATACACATACAAAGAAACAAATTTATTCCCACACAGAAACGAGCCGGGTCAGGCGTACAAGTTTGAATGAAAGTGTTTTCAAGTGTTAATGCTTGCGAAGCTGCCTGGGTGCAGGTGTTTGTGTGTAAATATATATTTATGCCTACCAATTTTAAGCACATGTGGCTTTGTGTATGTGTGTTCGCACTTGAATTGGTTGCGTGTATAATTTAAGTCTTTGTTTTTTATTTTATTTTTTTTTTTTTTTTTGGTTTTCTTCTTCAATTTGCAAATGATAGAGGTTAAGCCACAAAAAATATGTTCCCAAGGAACATAACAGACGATATCCTTAATGGTGGTGATGATACTGACAAAGTAAAGGTGAATGTGATGCTCTTACGGATGATGAATGTAATGATGTTGTTGGAAAATGAGTAAAAAATGAATTGGCTTTAGTGCTAGGCTGGTAAAATGTTTATAACGACCCGCCTTAACCTCCCTCAAACCTGTAAACCACATGCATGCATGTGCTAGAGGTTATTATAGGTGTGTGAACAACAGCTGCATGCGTGTGTGTATTTACTTCAATTATCTATGACATGAAGTGTTGTCAGGTTTTTAAACACAGATTTGACTCATTTCACTAAAGCTTGTGTTTTTAAAAGAAATTACGATTCTTGGTTTACTTTTCTAGAAAAAAAAAACTATTTTAAAAAGTTTAAAAGACAAATGCGAAATCTTTTAATGGGAATTAAATGACACAATTTATTTAACAAAAGAAAATGTATTTTAGTCACTGTTAGATGTTGCAAAGCATGAAAAATCATATGGGTAATTCTACTAGCAAGAAAAATATAGAAATAAGCAAAGGAGGAAAGCCCAATTGAATACAGTTCCAGATTAAGGAGTGTATGGAAAAGAAATACCAACAATATTGGCTGGAAGCAAGGGGTATCAGGGTAGCGAAAGCAGCTACGTGAGACGAAGACAACAAATGACTTACTACGTCTGACTTACTCGGTCAGGAATTGTTATTGTTAATGAATGCATGACTAGGCATTAAAGAGTATTGAAATGTAACAAAGACGAAAAGGCATCATAACATATACTGCGTTCCTGTTATGGTCCTGGTATGGTGGCAGGACAGCACTACCTACAATCTCCCATAGAAGTGTTTGAACTCTTAATGAATACTAGACTTAATGAATCATAGTGGCCGCAGAAACCAGGTGACTACTTCCTGCTCCTGATTATAGGGTTCTAGTTCGAATAGCTGCACCTCCTTTTTAACTCATTAGTACCCGGTACCCGAAAACATTCACATATAGTTTTTAGAGTCTAAAGAAAATGCATTTAAAGTTTTAAGAAAATGGAACGACTGATTCCAGATATTGGAAAGGGTAAGTCTACTTACCCATGGGCTTATAAGTATAGCATTTTCGGTAAAGTACGTACAGCCTTTTATGAAAAACACAAGAAATTAAAGTAGAAAATAAAAACAAAATCTTTTATTAAAAAAATGTGATGAAAAAGATTTTTGATGAAGATGTTTATTGCAAACTTGCCATTCATACTCTTACTATGCAGTGAACTATTGCAGTCACCGTTCTACTGATGACGATGTTGACATTGGGACTTGTTTATTGGCAGATAGTTTTGTAGAGAACAGAAGTTCTTTTATAATTCATAAAATTGTAACTGGGACAAGCATTTAATTGTCTCTTTTGTTGACACCAGCATAAATATGTAGTTTCCACGCTTTTATCAGCATATTGACAAGCAAATTTATAAACAATGGACATGATATGTTTGCACCATCAAACGTAAATATTTATTGCACCAGCATACTTACACAATCTTCATTTTTTTTTTTTAAATCGTTTCTTAACGAAATCGAAATGAATGACGAAACAGTTTAATTTTTTCTACCATTTTGTTGTAGCATTTATTTTTTAGGTCACGATTGCAATAATCTTCCCTTTTTATTTTTCATAAAAATTAAGGATTTTCTTCCTGGGCATTCATTATTATGCTATCACTTAAAAAAATTTGCTTTAAATGAGTTAATTTACAATACACAATACCAGCATGCTGGTGCAAATAAAAAAAAAATCAAACTCATAAGCCCCTACACGGTCAATCAGCTGGCACAAGCACTAGATTGCGCCAGCATGATGTCGTCGTGTATAAGCCCTTTCACCCATTTATTGCTTAATTTTAGATTTCACAATCTAAAGTTTCGTAAAAATTTTTTTTTTTTTTTAATATTTGAAAATTGTTGTGTTTCCTTGTTTTCTTATGTTTTTTTCTATATTTTTTTTTAATGTTTTACTGTCTTTTCAGCTTTTATTTTAATCTTTGCTTTCTCTCCTTTAATTGAGTGTGTGTTTGTGGGTCAGTGTGTGTAAGTTTGTGTGTGTGTTTGTTTGGTACGTGTTAGTGCCAGTGTTAAAAGAGGTTTTAAATTTCATGATGACACTTTAGTTAAGCACTAAAGTGTACACGAATTAAGTGCGTTTTTATCTTGTTATTAGTGAAACGTGATTAAAATATTAAAAAAAAACCTAAACTCCTACATGCACTTGGGGTGTTCAATGGAGTGTTAGATTTTAGAAATTTTTTGCAAAAAAAATTTTTTTTTTCTATTTTAAGCATAATTTTGTTGTTGAAATTATGCAAGAGTTTACAGAAAAAAAAATTTATTGTAAAAAAAAACAGCTAAAGAAAATTCTTAAAAAACTTTATAAATAAATAATATTTTGTTTGATTTTTAACCCTTTAAGAACTATAGGGAGGACACCAATGTCTCAAGCCAAAAATTTAATAAAAAGTATACGATTTTATGTTTTACAAGTGTTCAACAGTTGTTTGCTGGTTATTTAAAATTATATTTCATTTCAATTTCGCTCATTCGATTTATTTGTTGTTGAATTAACAGTTTCAATTTAGCAGAAAAAATTTCAATAAATGCAAAGAACTTAAAAAAAAAATAAACAATTTCCTAAGGGAAATTAATTTCCAATACAAAATGTAAAGCAAAAAAAAATTATTTTCAAGCAGAAGCTCCTAAAAAACATATTTTTGTTACATAAAAAAAATGATTTAAAAAAGGAACAGAAATCTTGCGATCAAAAAATTGAAATGCTTGAACGTGTGCAAGATTTGATTGTTTAATTTAACAGAATTAAATTTTTTTTTTTTTTTTTTTTTTTTTTTTTTTTTTTTTTTAGAAAAAAAAAATAAAACTCATGTCTTGTATGCCTTGGAATCTCTTTGGCATGCAAAACTAAATGGCAGTTTTTTTGTTTGCTTAAATCAAAAGATAAGCTAAAAAAAACAGAAGACTGTAAATATTTATGCAAGAAAATGTCTAAATATTGCTTTTTTTACTGTTCAATAACACAGACAATTAGAAAAAAAAAAAGTTTGTCAAATCTTGTGGCAATTGCTCGTAAAATTTTTCTAGTTATTTGATGCTGTTTTTTCAATTCATAAAACACCATAAAATACAATGCTTTCTTTCCTGTTTTATTATTATTTTTTTTTTTTTGTTGGAAATATGTCGCCTTTGAAGTCATTTGTCAAAGCTACAACATGTTGTTGACACAATAGCAAACTGTAAAAGTAGCAACCAGCCTTATACTTTAGCATTTAACACTTTTTCTGTGCTTTGCCTTTCCTTTTCTTTCTCTTCCATTAGGATTTGTTTTTGCCAATACTTTGATTTGTAAGAAATATAATTTTTTATTTGAGTGACTCAAGAATAAGGGGAAGCACAGAAAAGGCTTTTGATTTGAGTGACTGCCACTTGAAGATTTTGAAAGCAATAATTTTATTTCAGTTAAGAAATTTTTTATTTTTTTTTTCAAAGCTTACTGTGGATGATGCCTAAGTTAATCATGCTGATTTGACAGTTTGTTTCTTTTTTTTCTCATATCTAGTCAATGATTGCGGTAAAATTCAAAGGGAAACCAGGCATACAATGCAGCAGACTTAGAGCCAACATTTAAAACTAAGACACCCTTTTTTGGCACTAAATAAGTAGCAGCGCTTGACAGAAAAAATTAAATGTTTAAACACAAACACCCTACCCCCAAACCATTTACTTAACACACCCATATATATACGAGTTATATCTCTCACTAGACCAGTAAACGAGTATTAAAAAATAGAAATTGTCACACATGCATACATGCATGCCATGCCTGAATACATTTTTATAACGTTTTGATAAAATGTTTGTGTGTACGTTTGTTTGTTTGTGGATTTGTAAGTGATTTATTGTTGATATTCTTGCTATTACTAGCACATCAAGGCTGCTGCTGGTGTTCTAAATTTATTTTATTTGCAGCTTTTAGCTACTAAGTGTTGCACTGGATGTTGCCACAACTGTTTGTATTATTTGATGTCATCTAGCAAATGCAAATTTGACACGCTTGTCACATTTTATTGAATTGAATCGATTTTAAATCGAATTGAAATGAAAATGTATCATATTATTGAATTGATTTAAATGTAAAAAAAAAAAATTGAAATAAAAAAAAATTTAAACGGCAAAATACTCTAGATTTAGATTTTATTTTGCATAACAAAACCAGCGCCTTATCTAACACCAAGTGGGTATGTAAGTGTTGGGGATTTGGTGTGTGTGTGTGTGTGTGTGTGTGTGTGTGTGTATGCCCCCTGATGCATGCAGCATTTATTTTTCTCCATTTTTGCGCTTTTCAATAAAATATTTTTCTAGGTGATTTATTCTAGCAAAAAGTTATAAAAAAAAATAATAAAAAAATTAAATTGTTGGAATAAATTGTTTCAAAGCTTGTGTTTTTCTCTCTCTCTCTCTCTCTGTTTACTTAGTGTATCAATCTGATTGCTACTGCTGTGTTTGTGTTATTGCTTTCAAATTGAAAAAAGTAAAAAAACAATTTTCATAAATTTTAGATAAATTTTTAACAAAATTAAATAAAAACAATTGTCAGCTCTTTTCCCTGCAACAAATATTGTAGTCCACTTACAAAATAACGTAAAGGGAGCTTTAGCCACAACTGTCAACAAGTAAAAGGTGATTTTATAAGAACTATCGGAAATTAAAAAAAAAAAAAAACACATAAAATTCAGAAAAATGCATGAAATATTTATTTGGATCGATAGTTGGGTCGATATAATTTAATGTTTGAAGATTATTTCATTTAAATGTTGGCCGCGGCTGCGCCTCAAATGGTCCATCCGCTTAGTCCAATTTTGGCATACTCTTTCCAACATTTCGGCCGGTATCCCACGAATAATGTTGGCAATGTTGGCTTCCAGTGCGTCAATCGAAGCGGGCTTGTCCCTATAGACATTAGCCTTAACATAGCCCCACAAAAAATAGTCTAGAGGCGTTAAATCGCTGGCTTAATGACTGGTCCCAAGCGTGAAATAAACTGTTCACCGAACTCGCCTCTCAATTGGTCCATTGTTTCGCGTGCTGTGTGGCATGTGGCACCGTCTTGTTGAAACCACATGTCATGCAAGTCAAGCTCTTCCATTTTGGGCAAAAAAAAAGTTTGTTATCATCGCACGGTAGCGCTCACCATTCACAGTAACGTTGTGATTCGCATCATCTTTGAAGAAATACGGCCCAATGATTCCGCCAGCCCATAATCCGCACCAAACGGTTGTTTTTTGTGGATGCATAGGTAGCTCTTGCAATGCTTCTGGCTGCTCTTCACTCCAAATACGGCAGTTTTGCTTGTTCACGTATCCATTCAACCAGAAATGAGCCTCGTCGCTGAACACTATTCTTCGATAAAAAAGTGGATCTTCATCTAACTTTTCAAGAGCCCATTCACCAAAAATTTGGCGTTGTGGTAGGTCGTTTGGCTTCAATTCTTGCACCAGTTGTATCTTATAAGGCTTCACACCCAAATCCTTCGGCAAAATTTTCCACGTAGAGGAGTAACAGAGGCCCAATTGCTGCGAACGGCGCCGAATCGATAATTCACGGTCATCACCAACACTGGCCGATACGGCTGCGATATTTTCTTCAGTTTGCACTCTACGTAAGCGTGTTGGTGGTTTAATGTCCAACAATGTAAATTTGGTGCGAAATTTTGTTACAATAGCCCGAATAGAAGCCTCAGTAGGTCGATTAAACTGACCATAAAATGGAAGAAGCGCGCGATGAACTTTCTTAACAGAGCACGTATTTTGGTAATAAAATTCAATAATTTGCAAGCGTTGTTCGTTTGTAAGACGATTCATGATTAAATTATAGACCAAACTGAAGATGTTTGACAGTGACACAAGATACAAAACGTGCGTAAGCTGTCAAAACTAGTGTTGCCAAAAAGATAATAGCAAAAAAATCACTCTTTAGCAGCGAACAGTACACAGTCTATTATAAAAAGGGCTGCACAAGCATACTTGAAATGGCTTACAAGCACTTTTTTATTATAAAATATTAGTGATGTGTGGCTTTCAAGTATGCTTGCGCAGCCCTTTATCTACGAGTATTATATAGCCCAAAGCCCTGCTAAAAAAAAGTAACTCATAACAGTTATGGCCAAGCCAAATTTACTTACAAGGTAAAAGCAATGCTGCAGCTGGATATTTTTTTTTTGTTTGTCGTACTGGGAACTTTAAAATTTTTTTTCTTTACCCAACAACCGTACATGGTTTGGCAAGCAAGCTAAAATACAACATGAAAATAATAAAAATTCTAAAGGTAATTATTTTTATTTATTTATGAAATGTCTGTGATAAATAAAATTTATTTAAAATTTTTCTTAAGGCAAATGAAAATATTTTTATTTTAATATTTTTCTCAAATAATTTGGTTTAATTTTTCTTTTCATTACTACAGTCAAATAATTCTACAACTACATGCATATCTCAAAGGTAAAATATGGTGGTTTTTAATTCTCGCAGTTTCCTTATAAATGAATATGCCTTGGTTGTGGCATTAATTTTATATAAAGAATTAAAATTAATAGCGCGAACAAGTCACTTGAAAACTGTGGCGAGAACAAACCTGCTGTGAGACTACTCTCATGCTACAAGTTCTCTTGAAGTCTAGTATTATTCCTTGGGATATTTGTCTGACATATCAGACGGTTGTAGCTAGTAATACTCTCAGTAATTAAAGCGTTTCAAAATTAGACTATAACAGTGACAGAATACATAATCTACTGTTTCTTTGCATTAGTTACATAACCTATATATAGCCCATTATGTATGTAAGCCTGGTAACACTGAGACCACAGCTGAATCTTTTTTTTTTTTTTTTTTTGTATAATTGAGGCTTCTTCTGCCAAAAGAGAGATCGATAGATGAAAAAAAATTGTCTTTTCGCTCCAACATAAGTTCTTGATGTGAACCAACGGAATTAAGTTTTGACAGGAGGGGTAATAACAAAATGCATGGGCTTTTTTCAATATTGTTATTTTTGTATTTTATTAGTCACCTGGCTTGCTTACACTGTGATTTCTTCTCTTTCTAAATTTGCCACTAAGTGTCATTAACAGTTAGAAGAAAATAAAAATAAGAAGAGTCCTTCAGTTTGACTCATTAGTATTCTTACTTTTGTTTTTATTGTTTTTTATTTTCTTCATGGATTTATATTTTTGTAAATATCAATTCATATTTATTTTATGACACATAAAAATGCACATAAATTATTAGCAAAGTGAGCTCAAAGTGTGAGTTGGAAACAAATTCCTTTCGTTCTCTAAAGTGATTGATAATAAATTTATTGTTAAATAAGTAACAAGGCTGAACATCATAAATTTTTAAAAGAAAATTTATTGATTAATTGCTGCAAATGTGCCACTTACTCTGTAGTGAAACTAAATAAATTTATGGGATTTTTTGTGAAAACTATGAGGGCAGATTTAGGAAGGCTAAGACAAGGGAGTATGAAACATACATAAATAATTGTTAATAATTAATGTTAATGGCTTTTGCATTAAAAGAATATTAAGCATTTAAGGCGAGGCAGCAGCAGCTAATAAATTTTTTTTTATTTAAGTGGAATGAATCAAGTGGGCAGCACAAAATATTGAAGAAAATGGCCCTAGATTTTTTTCCCCCGTCAGGTCCGTCTGCTTACAAATAGAAATTTAATTGTTTAAAAAAAACCCATCTATGCAGCCATTCATTGCTTTACAAAGTATCTCATATTCTTGCTGGCTTTATTAGCAGAAGCGAGAGCACTAAAGTGGCAAATAAAATATTTCAAAATATAATTTTAGGCTTAAGTAAAGTGGGGACATAAATTTTTTTAAACAGTGGCTAGTGAAAAGCATTGAAAAGTAGGCGTAAAAATGGGCGTGTTCGGCCCAAAAGTATATATGGAGTATAGGAACTATATGTACTAACCCTAGGGGAATAGCAACTAGTACCAAAACATGATATTGGACTTGTCCTTCAAGTATAAGGACCGGTCTTTGCTTTAATCATTTTCATGAAATAGACTAGTCACTTAAACATTGCGATGTGCAACTTCGTGACATTTTCTAAAGCTAATCTAAACAGACTGGCCCTACCATAAGTTAATATTGGACCAGTGCCGTTTATTATTCCAATTCAGCTAATCTTGCAACTAATGCTGAGAAACTAGTTACAGAAGGGTACTAGATGAATAACTCTAAGTACACAATGTACAAATGGTACCAATCTCAAAAGAAATTAGAGCTTGTGTACTGTTTACGTACTTATTGGTATTATATCCGTGATAAGTTCTCTTTTGCTTTTAGCACCAGTATATTTTTCATTAGTCAGTGAACATGTTCTTTAGGAACAATTGGTTCAGCATTTCCCACAGAGAAATTTCAGACAAATCTATTGGAAAACAAAAATTGTGTATAGCGCACAAATAAAGAAACAGAAAAGGAATTTTATTTATTATATACAGATTGCAAATAGGTCAGATGTGTTATGACCCAAATGATCTTTTGTACAGCCCATAATTTTAAGATTTAGGCTTCGAACAAAATCAATTATCTTGCTCGGTGATAGCCCACCTGACTTTCTGGGAATCAACAAGAAGTCTGCCAGAAGTCTTGTGCTACAAGACCCCAAGGCTGGACCAACACAAATTATATGCTCTGAGGTTTCGTCCTGTAAACGCTAAATAAGCCTTAATTATAGACTTGGTATACGTGGCGCCCTCAAGGTCGCTAATTAGAATTGCTTTTGATAAAAAATTAATTAAAGTCTTAGTGAAGTATATTTTTATTAAAAGCAAAGGTTTAGGCTGGAATTTTAACTAGAACCACCAAATTGATACCAGAAAAAAGAGGAGACAAATGCTTTTCCCTTTAGTTCGCCAGTGTCACTGGAAATTGAATTTAAAAAGTGCCTACTAAGAACGTTGATATTTTTAGCTGGAAAGCGATACAAAATTTAAAAAAAATTTTTTTTCTTCTTGCAAGAACTCTGAAATTTATTTTTTTTATTTTTTTATTTGCCTGTGTGTAGGAGTAAAATTGTTTTAAATAAATTTCCTGTTGCTGCTTTAATTTTTATGATTGTGGCATTGAATTTTCGTGTCTTTGTTTTGCTGTATTTATTGCTGTGAGTTTTAATTAGATTTGATTTTTTCTTTATGTTTCAATTTTGGCTAAAAGCCAAACAACATGAATGGAAGGAATCATCCTTAAATGAGGGATAAATAAATAACAAAGAATTAAACTTAATTAAATATCGATACACATGTGTTTACACTTCTTGTAAAACATTTTTTTGTGTTCCATTAAAAATGAATCTAATAGTAGCTTGTGGAATATTTAGCTATAAAACGTTTATTAGAATGAATGGGCAAACTGAAGGCCTAACACAGAAAGCACAAAGAGAGAAAAAAGGAAACAGGAAGTTGTTTATTGCTTTTCATTGCTTTCCTTACTAGTCTTGCTGTGATTTAAGCAACATCCACTAGCAACGTTTTGTGGGTTAGTGAATGCACAACAGCTGGCTGTAGTTTCAAATTCAAGAAAACCATTGCAAAATAAGAAACAACAAAAAATATCAAAATTTAATAAGTAAAGAATTCATGTATGTGTGTTCGAAATAAATATATATTTATATATATATATATATAAAAAGCAAAAACAATAAACGCTTTCAACAAAATTTATGGTTGCATTTGTTAAATTGCCAAGTTCGCTATATTTTCATTCAAACATTTTATTGGTTTTTTAATGTAATAAATTTTTGTAAGAAAAAAGTTTTCTCTAGTTGCTTGTTGTAATTGTTAAATTGTCATTTAAATTGTTATTTGCTCAATACTTTATCTGGCCGCAGAGAAGCTTTCAAGTAAGAAATTTATTTTATTGGCGCATTTTAAAGGCGTTAAAAAAAGAAAAGAAAAAAAGTTATAAAAACAATTTAAAGGCTGTTTTAAAAGCTTCTCTGCTTTTTAAAAAAAGTAGAATTTTTTAATTTTAAAATTTTTTTTTCCTAATTAAAAATAAAATATTAAAAATATTAAAGGAACCAATAAATTTCTCGCTGCTAAGTTAGTGTCATTTGATCTACAAATATTTTTTCAGTGTATAGCAAAAATTTTAAGTGCTATACGAGTATCTTTGGGTATTTTAATGTTTTCCAAACGTTTTAAAAAAAAATGTGGAATTACTTTTATTTCTTCTTACTAAATGAAAATTTTTGTGTTTAATTAATTTTTTTTTTATAAATTTATTTTATATCGATATTTCACCCCAACTTGAGTAGCTTCTTAAGGATATAATTAATATTGGAGTTGGAGCGAAATATCGATATAAAATAAATTTATATAATAAGACCTCAAGCTTAATAAAATAGTCATATTAATTAAAAAGAAAAAGGTCAAATAAAACTAGCACAAATATATTTTTGTTTTTTTCTATCCAAAATAAACCAAAAACAAATTTTAAAAAAATCTGAAAATAACTATCCCTTCAAAATAGGCCACTGAATAAAAGTTTCGGATTCGGAAGACTTTCTTATTGAGTCTAGGTCTGTTTATTTACTTCGTGGATCACTACCTATAGAGTGTTATTGCACTGTTTATCACAGAGATTGAAATGCTTTCTGACTTCATTCGAAATAGCAACTGGTGACGTTCAATCTTCTCTCGTCTTTATTTTTCTCCTACTATTTACCTACTTTTCTTTCTCACTCACTTTCTTTCTCTATCTTCTTTCCTTCCCCTTCGCTCTTCTGTTACTATCCTTCCTCTTCTTTATTTTCCTCTATACAGGTATCACCAAGGGACTACGTCAGAGGACTTAAGTGAACCCAGCTTTTGTTTTTCTTTTCGGGCGACCTGTTTAACCTAACTTATCTACTTTTCTTCATGTTCCCATATATTTATCATAAAACGACACAAGTGAGCCCAAATTCTGTTTCTGTTATTGAATCGCTTGTTTGTACATAAATATTTAAGTGCAAATAAAAGGGCAAATAAAATAAAAAGCTTGTAATGACACGTTTTCGCTGGTTGCTGAGGTGGCCAAGGTGGTAAATCTTAATATATAAAATTCGACTGTACGTGTGTTTCGGAGTTCATGTCACCTTTGGCAGGGTGGCATGTTCTTCGATGTGCTGTTTCATAAAAACAGATGTCACTCGACACGGGTTTTGGATAGGCCCAACTCCCTTAACAAGGGTGGTGTGTGTGACATGGCAGAAACACACACAATTTGCTACCTGTGTCCTTTATTGGCCACAGGGGATATAGTGGTAGGCATGAATACCACTCGTGGTTTGACCACGGTGAGATAAGGCCCTAGCGGCAGGTGCTCACCTAAATCATCCACATGCATTGTGCGTGTGTTTGTCATTGTATTCCTCCTAAGCGGCTGGATCGATTTAATTAAATTTCTGTGTGTGCCTTTAGGTTACGCTTTGGAAGGTTTAACCCGCAGGTGATGGCTTATTATTTTCTACGTGTTTTTACCCGGTCTTGCACGATCCTTTACTCTATGAATACGATTTTTTAGAGTAACAAAGATCGAACATCCAACAATTTGTAGGCAAAACAACGTTTGCCGGTTCAGCAAGTATAATTAAAAAAACCCAAAAAAACAGAAAACAGAGTGTTTTTTTTTTGTCAACGTTATATACTATTCTACTAGCTATAGGGTGCTTATGGTCTTTGCTCCAGCAGAGACGGTATACAGGATTCTCTGGTAAATAATCCCTCTATTTACTAAAGCTAGCCATACACTTGTGATTTGTTCACATAGATTTGTTGAGAATATAACAACCGGTAACATCGAACAAATCCGAATTACAAAAATACCTACGGGTAAACATGACATAATTTCTCTTTTGATTATTTTTTTTGTACACTCAACAAGAAAAAAAAAATTAAGTTACCAACAATTTTATTTTGCAGTTTTGTCTTTATAAACATCACTTTTTGTTTCTCAAATGGCAGTTTGTTCTTTTAAAATTTCAATAAATTCTATTAAAACTTATTAGTGATGGCTAGACCTGATGTCTGGTAGCACACGCAAATGAAGAAATAACGAATGTTCGCCTACTAGCCCATTAACATTCATCAAATCTATTGTAATTGAAAATTGTTAAACTCATTCTAACATGTTCGCTAACATCTCCAGACACATCCAACTAATCAAAAATTACACACACAAATCATATGCGTATGGCCAGCTTAAGCCACTCCTGCGCGTACTCACCATGCACAAGAATACTTTTTTTTTTTTAATTATCAAAATCAACATTAGCAAATGGTAGTCCACATTTGAGAAAACTAGTTAAATAAAAAGTTTAACAAGCTGCCATTGCTGCAGCGGTTTATTAAAAAAATTTGTTTTCTTAATGCTACTACTTCATCAATAAATATTTTAGAAATTTCTAACCCGACACGTGAGTTAAATTATAACATCCCACAATACGGCTCTGCCTACTTTCTAAGATAAACACGCTCCCTTAAATGTAAGTTTGCTACTCCAGCAAGTAACTTTTGCTATTTTATTATTAACATGTATTTGAAAGACATTAGTGAGACAATGTTTATGTTGACACTTGCCACTTGTACACATACACACCGTCGTACAAAATAAATTTAAGAATTTGAACAAAATTTCGTAGCTGCTTTATGCAACAATTTGCGTATGCAAAACTTACCAACAGCAACACACTTGTACACACATTAATTTGTACCTCTGAAAACATTTAAGCATTTTCCGGTATATATTTTACATTTATCTTGTACATTGTTGACTAAAAATAACAACAACAACAATAAAAAGGAAGCCAAAAACCGACTAGCAAGTTGAGTGGCTTTTACCATAAACTGTTTAAAGGATAGTATGGAATTGTTTGAGTGTATGAAAGTCAAGTTTAGCATAGAATATGCGGGTATGAGCAACAACAATATAAAACGTGCTAATGATGTGCAAAATATGTTTCTTGTTTAATGCATCCACTTCTTGAGTCACAGTCTTAGAAAATACATTGTTATTGTAAGCAGATACAAGATATAGATACGAACGTTTATATTTAAATAAAAATATATTTTTGTTGTTCTAAGAAACTTTACAGCAAAATCAAAGATGGTGATTTTAGTTTTTAGCAAAAAAAAAAAATTGTTGTTGTTTTTTGTATTGCCAATAGAAAAATATTTTAAAAAAAAAGCTGATGCAAGCAGTCATATAAGTGAAACACTAAAAATTGTTTTGTGCAAATCGTAGTTTCTATTTACGGCTCTGTTGTAGCATAGACGGGCACTTTGTAAAACTAAATTTTAAATTGTTAAAGCATTAAGGTCTTTTTCGATAGTTAAAGTTAGGATTTTGTGAAGCAAATAACCGGGTTTTGGATAAAACTTAGGAACCGAATTTAGATGGACAGTTCAGGATACACTATCCAATATTTAACCTATTAATATTTTAAGTTTAATGTCCAACCAAAAGCTTAATATTTGACTTGTAAAAACTAAATATATAAACCAGTATAACCAGGTACCATGTGCTATAGAAATATATTTTTATATTTAATATTCTCACAGAGGCGAATAGAAAGGTGCCGGCCAATTTGTAACTGAGGCATCGAAGTAGGAGATGCTATGCACAGAGAACACTTACTTTTAAAATTTTTCACAGATCCAACCAAATGAGGGTAAAGACAGCAGACAAGCCCATTATATCCACCCGTAGGCAGTCTAGGAATAATTCTAATTCTAAGCAAAATGTTCTCAAATTTTAAGTCGGATAGCAATATGAAACTAAAATAATATTTTTGAAAGTGTTATAAGTCCGCTTTCCTAAAAAATATGAGTTAGCCCTAATTTAAGTTAGATATAGAAACCATTCTTTTTAAAATTATCGTTGACTAATTTAAAAAAAAAGTGGACTTATAGCACTTTTGAAAATAATGGCTTAATTAGGAAATTTTGTTTATGAAATCAAATTATTAAAAACTAACTTGTTCTCAATTTAGATTTTTTTAGAGTTGCTGTATACACAAAACAACCATCATTTTTACAGAGTCCCTTTCGATTTTTTTTTCGATTATCATTGATTACAAATATTTACATATATCCCTTATTCAATGAATGCTGGAGCGTCCTTGTAAGCCACACACATTATTTTAAAGTGGAGGCTATTTAAATTTGTATTCTACCGCCTTAATAATCAGAAGAACAGTACTCCAGTACTGTTGTTCTCTAGGATTTTGGCAGTTTTCGTTTTGCATCATAAAATAAAAACTACGAAATTATCCGTAAATATTAAAACACTTCCAGAAAGTTTTAAGCCTAAAGATTAACTTATTTTTTGATTTTGGTAATTTTCGGGAACGGTACTTCGGCAAAGTGGGGACTGATAAAAATCCCGTACAGCAGTAGTCTAAATTAACTTCTTAGAGTTTGGGCGGTAGATTATAAATCTAGGTGGTCTCTACCTTAGTATGATATGTGTCTCATCCCATAATCTTCTGTGATTCGTCCGGAAGTCACTAGAATCCCTCAGATCAAAAGCACTGGTATATATGAAAATTTAAAAAAAATTTTGAAAATTGTCCAAAGTAACTTCTGAGTATTTAAGCGGCAGATTAGAAATCTAAAAGATCTCCCCTTTAAAGTTATCTGTGTCCCATGAAGTTAATTTAGGTTCCTTTTCATAAAAAAAAATCAAAAAGTACCATTAAATTTAATGAAAAGTACCATTTTTTCCCTTTAATGATTTTTTACTTTGCTTAAGATCGTTTAATTCCAATCTTGCATTTTTAGGCTTGTAAATAATAAAATATCGAAAATTACCAAAAAAAAGTAACAAAAAGTACCATATGTCCATTTAATGATTTTTTAAGTCCGATCTTGTACTTCTATATCCGTTTAAATTTCAAGATGGAAAAGTACCATAAAATTTAATAAAAAATACTATTTTGTTGTTTAATTAATGATTTCTTATTTCGTTCAGTAACGTTTAATTCTACTGTCATAATTTAAGGTTTGCACTAAAATTAATTTAATTAAAAGTTCAATCTTATTTCCCCTTTTTTGGTACTTTTTTTCTCCCTTTAAATTTATATTTTAAGTAGAATTTTATTGGGTTTTACAAATTCATAAGAGAATTTTCATATGCTGCATCAATTTATAATACATAAAACAACATATTTAGAAATAGTAGTAAAAAGGGTTAAATATTTTACCCCTTATTTGTTCGAATATTAAAAAAGTGCCAATATAAATTTTAGACCTTTTTAAAAAGAGAAGAATACAATTTAGTTATTGTTATTGTGATTCTTACTTTGAAAGATAAATGGGCTTAAAAAACATTCCAACATTTTCTATCTCTCAAATGTGCCCTTTATTTTTCTTAGAAGAATATTTGGTAGTTTGAACTTTGGCTCTTTCCGTAGTAGTTCCGGAGATATAAGAATTTCGATTTTACCCGTTTTTACTTTTTTTTACCCCCTTAATATTCGAATTTCCAAAAATTCCTTCTTATTCGTCTTACATATTGGACAGGAACTTGCTCACCAAGTGTCAAGCCCGCAGCTTTAGCCATTTGGGCTGGGCGATGATGGTAAGTCAGTCAGTCAGTTAGTAACGTTATTCTTTTATATTTATGTATAGATTAATTGATAATGTTGTTTTTATTGTCCATTAGCGCATTATTTTGGTGCATATTTTTTATTTTTAAGTGCTTTTTTGCCCTTCGTTAAATTTTAGTTTGTTTTTCTCTAAAATGTTACTGCTTCTCCCCCTCTCTGTGTACTTAATGCTGAAATTATATTTTTTGTTTTCAAAATATTATTTTCTATTTAAAGTGTTTTAAGTTGTTACTCTGGTAGAAAATAATTTTATTATTTTTAAGCTTAAAAAGATTTATTAAAAATAAAAAAAGAGAAAATCTGAAGAAATAATAATTATAAAAACTGCAATTGGCCAGGGAAAACAAAATGAAAAGCTAATGAAACTGATTTAATTTATAAAGAAAAATTTTAGTTTAATTTTCTGTTAGTTAAACTTCTACTTTTCATCTCTACAGCTTTCTAAATCACACACATACCGTCATGCACAGGTGTAGGAGTTTTGCAAAATAAAACGGCAGACCACCCAGCAAACAAACTAAGGCGAAAATAATTTTTTAAAGAAATGAAAATTTAGTTTTTAACCAAAAAAAAAAAAATGGTTGCAAAAGTCTCTTTAATAAAAAAAATTTTATCTGAATTTTAAAAACTTTTTAATATTGAAAAGATGTAATTAAGTGCAAGCATTCGTTCTTTATTATTACTTCTTTTAAAAACTCTACTCTTTTTTACTAATCTTTGTTCTTTGTTCTCTTTCTTGTTCAATATAATCCTTATTTATCAATATGGGAAAATGCCATGGCCAAACAAATAATTAGTTTTAGAAAACAGAACAAAGAAGTGTTATCGTTTAGAACAAAGTTTAGAATACATAAATAACTATTTATATGCCCTGGTGGAGTTAAATTCGATTCCTGAGGAGACCCTGAATGTTTGACTGTAAAAAGCTTTTGAGTCGCGTTGTATAGGTCATTTAAGGAAAACAATATTCAAGAATATCACAATTTAAAAAAGTGAAATTAAATTTTGTAAATTTGTAAATAAAATGACTGATATTGTTGAAAATTTAATTGAATTGAATTAATTGAAAGGCGTGATTGCAGTGGAAATTGTACAAGAAATTTTATTTGAAGCAAAATTTGTAGAAATAACAAAGCATTAAATGACAGTTCCTTTCAATTATGAGCCTGTTTTCTCTGAAAGTCACTTTTGCTTGAAGTTGCGTACTTCTTCTGTTTCATCATACTACTACTATCTCTTGTGACTACTCTGCTGTAAAATGATAGAAAGACAAAATGATGTCATACCCATGATTTCCCGTTAGAAGACGTAGATTGTCCACTGTGTGAAATAAAAATAATACACATTTCTCTCTCTCTCTCTCTCTCTCTTTCTAATTTAGCTGTTAATTATTAGCCAATAGCAACATGTGGCTTGACGTCATTTGTGCTACATGCGAACAAAAATTTAAGTTTTATGTAGGGGAGGGCGTAGTCTTGTATTTCCATCATTCTTGCTTCTTACTACATTTTAATGTTCTTTTTATTATAAAAATTGAGCGATTGCTGCTAGTCTTTTTTAGAAAAAAAATTTATGCGTAATTGGTGTCATTGCAATTTCAACGGAATAATGATCCCTTTGGAAATTATCTTAAATGTTTATGGGGAATACGAATACAAAGTTTCTCATATGAAATTTAAACTAATTTAAAAGTTTAGCTTAACAAATACGTACGTATGCACTATTAACTACTAGAACTACAACAACAACGTCTAAACAAAAATAATAAAATATAAAAAAACAAGCATACACTCATACACTACGTTTAAGAATCTTCTTCCCTTCACCCATGCACACACACATACATTTCAACTTTATAATTTTAGTTTTGTAAAACTTTTTATGTTCTTTTTTTTCTAATTCCGTGTTCTATTGTGGCCGGCATATGCATTAAAATCAGTAAGAATCGCATGTGTGTCTTCTTTCATGCTAAAGTACGTGCTTCATGCACAAAATTGCATTGATTTCAAGATGCCTTAATTAAACCACAACATGATGATGTTATTGTTAGAAAACTAACAAAAACTACACCAAGTTTATAACAGTTTTGCATTTGCTCACCATTTAAGTTAAACAAAAAAAAAGAATTGTGTACTCGAGTAATTACATTCCTGGCTTGTGCGTAAGTACTTTAATAACGTTAATTTATATTTTGCAAATAAGAATCTTTCGTTTGATTTGTGCAACATGTTACCCTTATTTAAGTATCGTTTAGTGTTGACTATTTAGATGTTGTTGGTGTGCCAAAAAAAAAAAAAAAAAATTACACCACTTTCATACATGTGCGAGCATGAAATTCAATTTGCCTGCGTATTCATTTAAAAAGTACATAAACTTTTGTCAACGTTTATTTGAAATGTTGCTTTCTACTTACGGCTGTGGCAGGCGTGCTTTTTGCTAGATGTTAATGTCGGTGATGACGATTGTGGCTTAGTGCTGGTATACGAGTCACAATTAAGTTCATGGCCAACACAATTAATTCCAACAAAAAAAAAAAAAAACATTTAAATTGTTAATATTGACGTCTACTTGGCTGTTTCATGTTGCATTTGCATGTAAGAATTTAAAAGTATTCAACACTTTACCGCACTCATGTAAATATTAAAACTTAAGTGTGATTGTAATTATGATCACGTTGATTGTGGTAATTATTAATGCAATTAGTATAAGCAACAATGTGCCACTAAAATAACATGATTTAGAAATTTTGTGACAAAAAAATTTTTTTTTTTCGTGCAAAATAAGTTACCCGGCTACTTTTAAAGTTTCGTTTAATTGAGAGATAAAAAAAGTTGTGCTTTAAATTAGTAAATTTTCGTTCGTTTTATTTGAATTTTACAAGGCTGTACACTTAAAAACATTATTAAATGAGCGACTTTTGTTTTTCTCCATTTTAAATATAATAATTTTTAAAAAATTAAAAGATTCCAAATTGTTTTTATTTTTTTCTACAATATTCTTGAATTATAATAAAAGGTGTCCGAACAAGAACGCAAGATTTAAATTTGGCACCATTCGAAGTGTCATTGTTTGACATTTGAACAATTGTTATTGTTTCTAGTAGAAGGTACGAGGCTAGTAAAAAATGACCATGGACAGCGAAGGCAGTTCGTTAATTGGGTATTGGAGAGACAACATGAAAATGCTGATTTTGCCGATAAAATCATCTTCAGTGACGAGGCCCATTTCCATCTTGATGGCTTCGTCAATAGGCAGAATTGTCGCATTTGGGGTGAGGAAAATCCTCGAGTGATTTACGAGAAACAAATGCATCCTCAACGTGTTACTGTGTGGTGTGGTTTTTGGGCTGGAGGAATCATTGGACCTTTTTTTTATGAAAATGAGGCAGGTCAAGCGCAAACAGTCAATGGTGTTCGGTATCGTGAAATGATAACCAGTTTTTTCTTGCCTGGAATTGAAGAAATGAATGTGGAGGGCTTGTGGTTTCAACAAGACGGCGCCACATGTCATACAGCCAGAGAAACAATTCAATTGCTGCATCAGTCATTTATTTAAAATTTAAATCTTGCGTTCTTGTTGGGACACCCTTTATTATACTTTTATTATGGGAAAACATTGTTTCTTGAAGAAACGTAAATATTTAAGAAAAACTAAGCAAAAAATCTTTAATTTCACAGTTCGAGAATCAAGAGACTTAAGAAACAAACTTCGGTTTTTAAGAAGTAAAACTGCAAAAATGGTGTAATAGCTTTGTAGCAATCAGAAAACTTCAAACACAAACTTGTTGTTTCCTGATATCAAAAGCTTTTAGACACAAACTTAAGTTTTGAATTTGCAGTTCTGCAGCGATCAAAAAACTTCAAACACGAACTTGCAGTTTTACTGATATCAATAGATTCCAGAAACAAAATTCGGTTAAGTAAAGAAGTAAAAGACTACAAACACGAACTTGCAGTTTTGCATTAATCAAAAAACTTCAAACACGAACTTTCACTTTCGCTGAGATCAAAAGACTTAAGAAACAAATTTCGGTTTTACAAAAAACCAACAGATATTCGCAAATGCTTGTCTAGAGAAGGGATAGAGTTTCATTTTTTATAGCATTCACTATACGTAAGAAGGTAAAAGGTAAAGAGTGTCCCACTAAGAGTGCACTTTTTCATTTCATATTGCAATTAATCAACTGTTTCACTCGTTGTATCTCAGGTGGCGTCGTTTTGCTGAAACCACATATCGTCTGGATATATACCGTTCAGTTGACGCCACAAGAACTCCATTATCAAATTTCTATAACGAATGCCAATAAGATCTCACCAAAATTCGCTAATTGTCGATGTATTTGTTTCTCTTGTATACCATGAGAATTTTTTGAGCTCCAAATTCGATAATTTTGTGTATTCGCGAAGTCATTCAGAAGGAAATTCGCTTTATCGTAGAACATGATTTTTTCCGAAAATATTTTATTGATTTTACTTGAACATTGAACAAGCTTAATCAGATCATAGCGTCTTTATAATTCATTAAAAAAATCACAACTCTTGAAAAAATTAAATGCTTTTCTTTTGAAATTAAAAAGAGCACTCTAACTGAGACACCAATTATGAATACATTCTGGTGCTGGCAAAATTTTAATTATTATTTAATTTTAATCAAGCTTAAGATCGAATAATTTACTAAAATTATTTTATTTTAATTAAAAATTTTTTTATAAATTTTTTTTTTTTTTTTTTTAATTTTATTTCTATAAAATAGCTGAGATGACTAAGTTGTGAATAATTTTAGAAGTGATTTTTTTTTAAATTGTATCATATGTGAAATTTAGATTTTTAATGAATTTTTAAATAAAAAACATTTTGAATTAAAAAAAATTGTTTTTTTTTTATTTTAAGTCATAATTAAAGTCGTAAAAGCCTACTTTTTATTAAGAGCTGAATTTTTTTCATAAGAATTTTATGAATGTAACGACTTTAGTGTGCCTGTGATTAAAGGTCTTTGATTATAATTTTTTTATAAATTGTATACTAACGGACTGCACAAGTATACTAAAAAAGGCTTACAAGCACTTTTTATTAAAAAAAAATAACACATGTTTGTTGTGATGTGTAGCTTTCAAGTATGCTTGTGCAGCTCTTTATTGTGTACTTCATAGCGTATGATTATATTGTATCACACATACGTACGCTTCTTTGTATTTTCTGTTAATGATGTGATTAAATTATCAAAATGCCCAATTTAAAATAACTAAGGCAATTAAGTCTGTAATCTAAATGAAATATGTTACAATTTAAAAAAGAAATATTTTGCTGGGCCTTTTTAAAACCATATAAAATTTTTCTAATTTTTGTTTTTATTTATTTTTTCATTATGAAACTTTTAATCAAAAATGGCAGTAAAGCCTTTCCTGCAGCTGAAAACATTACCACTAATCATTTAAAATTTTTGTTTGTTAATCAGGAAGGAAATTCCAAAAAAAAAAAAAAATTCAAATTCTTTTATACTTTTATTCTCTCAGGCAGATTGTTGATTAACATTTTGTTAAATAGAAAAAATGGGTTTTTCTTTTTAAGGTTTAATTCGAATTATTAATAAGAAAAATTTTTAACAGTATTTAGCTATTTTGCTGCTTATCAAAGGAAATTAAAAAAAATATGAAAAAAATTTAACTTTTTTCTATTTATGGAAAACTGAAAGCCTTAACCTAGTAAAGTTAAATGAAAACAAGCTGGCCAGTTAGTAGCAAAACAAATTAGGGAAGAAGTAGCTTAATTTTTTTTTTAAAGAAATCTTGTGTTGGTGTTTTTTTTTTTAAATTTGAAGTAACTTTAGACATTCTGTAAAGGTAAAAGAAAACCTTCTTCTCAGTTACTTTAATAATAATAATTTTTCAATGACTTATTAAAACTACAGAATTTTATGGCAATTCCAAAGAGACTAAAGTATGTTGTTATACAATTCAGTTAAAAAGAACCCACTGCTAAGTTAAGTTTAATTATTCAATTTTCCTATACTGCTCTTTTAACCTTAAAACTCCAACCAACTATTTACTGTATTTGTATTTAAACTTGCCAATAATTGCATTAAAAAAGTTGGGTATTTTTTGTTTAATTTAATTTAATTATTTTGTATCTCTATTAATCTGCTCGTTTTCGGTTATATGTTGCATTTTGCATATTCCTTTTTTCTATAAATTGCATGTAGATAATTGACTATGCAAAAGCATTTCATTGCATTGTATTGATAAGTTCTTTGTAACATTTTTTATTTTTTTTTAATAGAATTAAAAAAATTTCAATTCTGTAATTTTAATTGTCTGTTAGTTTTCCTTTTTTTTTTATTTTAGTTCTGTACAGTAGCTGTCATATTATGAAAGCACTGCAATTTACTAAAAATAATAGAGACACAGTTTTTTTAGAGACTAAAAGTTTCCTCTCATAATACTTTTTTATTAAAATGAACTTGAGCTTCATAGAAAATATATATTTCAATAAAAGAAATTATCTGTTTGTTTGTTAGCTATAAAAATTTTCGTTTTCCAACAGCTTTTTCTGAAACATATATTCTCTATATTGCAATCCGAACTTAAGCTTTAAAAATATTAAACGTTTCAATAACAAATATAAAATATTATTTTTAAAGCATCTGAAAAAAATATTTTTTTGTGAAAGTTTTTTAAAGTAAAAATTAAATTAAATTGAGACGAAATTTTGTAATTAAAAAGATAGGAAAAACTGCTTAACACTTCGAGCTTACTTTAGTTCTTAAGAAAATGAGCTATAATCATAAATACATAAAAGTAGACTATTGTTTATAAGAATTTTATGAATTTAAAATCAATTTTAAAAATATACCGACTTTAGTGTGACTATGATTATGGACCAATTATTAAATTTTGCTTGATAAAATTTAATTTTTTATTTAATAAAATTATTTTTAAACAACTTTCCGATTCATAATATATGATTTAGTTCAATTAGTTCAATTATTTAGCGTCTTAATGAGAAATACTCTACATCCTTAAATTGCAAGAAGAACATTGACAAATACAACAACAAAATTATTTCATATCACTAAAAATTATTTATTAAGTTTCTTTTCTTCTAGTCATGTCTTTAGTAAATTATTTTGATTTATTATTAATTAATAATACATTTATAAGATTGAATAATTTACTAAAATTATTTTGATTTATATTAATTACAAGTTTCACTTAAATGGGGCTAAATAGAGAAAGAAAACAAAAGTAAAATTTAAAGTTTCTTTAAACTCGTAGAAATAATTTCTCTGGTTAGGGTCTGTAACAAACACTTTATGTTGACACTACAAGTGGCGCTGTATTTGTTTTTTTTACTTTTTTTCTTTTTCATTTACATTTTTTCTGTGTTGGTGTTTATTTTCAAACAAAATGAATGACTAAAAAGGAATGTAAAAGTAATTGCTTTTTATTGCCAAACTAAAAGTGTAATTGGCCGCTGATTGTCAGTATAAAATGAAATGTACGAAAACTTGCCAATCAATAAGCAATTAAATATAAAAATAACCCGCTCTAAAGGTTGATTATTTTTGCATACCGTAATTTTTTATTTAATTTTTATTTTTACAGTTTTAACACTGAGTGATTTTTAATATGATTTAAATTTTAAATAATCTTTTACATGAGTTTTTAGTTATTAAAATTGAGGTGGAAGACTTTTGGCAATAACTTTAAAAGAGTTTATTTTTGATAGTGGTATAAGCCCATTTAAAAAAAATATTAGTTAATAAAGCTGACATTTTAGTCAGATGAAGTCTTAATCTATCTGTATCTGGACTTATATCGCTTTTAAAAATAACAGCTCATAGATATGCTGTTGACAGGAAACTAACAATCGAATTGTCTTAGACATTTTTTATGAAAAAACTCATTTTTTAAAATAATTTTATAAAAGATTAAGTCATTTGTCTTCCCAAGCTCAATTTATAAGATTTTATTTGGCAGCAAAAAAAAAAAAAAAAAAAAAAAAAAAACAAAAAAAAAAGTAGTAAAAATTTAAATTTTTTAATGACCATAAAATTTTGTTCTTTTTTAAAGCTATAAGGTGTTCAAAGACAAAAATTAAAAACATTGCGCAAAATATTTTGTGAATAACTGATGGAATAAAACTGTTTAATACCAGAAAAGAAATGAAGGACGAGGGATTTTTTTTAAGTTAAAACACAAAGGACTATAATCATAGTCATAAAAAAGTGGGCTTTTATTAAGAGATGACTTTTGTTCATAAGAATTTAATGAATTCAAAATCCATTTTAAAAAGATACTTTAGTCTGACTATGATTATGGGCCACAGGAGAATACTTTTTTATATTAATAAATAAAAGCTTTAAAATCAAAATTTTATTATTATTAAACATATAGTTCGGTTCTGTATTCCGAATCCTAATATTTTTGTTTTTGCTTTATTTTGGGTATTTTTGAAATTAAAAAAACATAAAAATTTTCATTTAATAAGAAGAAAATAATGTACTTCCACATCTTCTTAAATCCGTGTGGAATACAGAACAGGCACGATAATTTTTCAAATTCTATTACATGCACGTTGTGCTAATTAAAATTCTTCATAAATGCTCTACCAACATATAAAATTTTAAAGAAACAATAAACTTACTAATTCTCTGGCATACACTTGAATTTTTTAAAACAGAAAGAAAAAGAAAGAAAAATAAGAAAACCTAAAAAAAGAAACTTCAACAACAACTCTTGAAGTTAACGACTACTTAACATGCGTCATTACCTGCAGACAAGCTCAAGTGCCAAAAAAGAAAAAAAAACTGTTGTAACACCGCAAGTACTTCAATTGGTGGGCCAAAAATTTTAAAGCTCAATTGAAACCCAGTGGAAGAAAAGAATAACACAAACAAACAAGGAAATGAGTGCTCAAAACTCTTATACCCATACCCACTAGCAGCATACAGCACATGTTAGTTACATATGGTTTTTTGTTTTACTTATGCCTGAGCTATAGATAGAGTTGAAGTTGCAACAAAAAGGCGATAATGCACTTTTCTGAAACAAAAACATAAACAAAATTTCCTTAAAAAACCAACTACATATTTCAATAAAAACTGCCAGCAAAGTTTGCTGCAGTCCTGCAACTTCTTTCCAAAAAAAAAAAATAACTATTGGAAGATGTTTAACAAAACAAAGATGAATGCTAAAAGCTGAAAGGTTTTGCGGTGTGTGTCATTTTAACATACTCATGCTCAACATGTTTTTTTTTTCTTACTTTTTTAAATATAACATTTTGTTAGTTAATGTTTTAGAAAAAAGAAGTCGTTCCCAGCAATAAAGATGAAGTGTAAAAAACTAAAAATAAAATTACTTTCAGCTTTATTTATCTCTTTTTGTTTTGGCTTTTTTTACAGCCCATTATAAATAGAAATTTGTAACAAAATGTTTAACATGTTTTTCTCATTCACTTGGTACTTTTGAGTTCATGTTTGTTTTTCTTTTTTTTGAGCGATATTAAAGGCAACAAATAAGAAAGGCCTTGCTTTTACTGCAAAGTTTTTTCTTCAGGTTTCATTTTATTATTTTTTTTTTTCTAACACTAGAGCATGGACTAGATCACATTAAAAAAAAATTTGGTTGACTCAGATATAATCTGTTCAAAACGGAGTCTTACGACTCTAATTGAAGGCCGTTTAGACCGCCACGTAAACCAGACATCATCTAGGAGAAGCATTATATGTTTAGATCAAACATTATATCAAGTCATGACCTTAAAAAATCTTAACCAAAAATTATCAAATTTTACACAAGAATATGTTTTTTAAATATTTTTGCTGTAAACGAACAAACAATGTGAACTTAACCTATTTTTCTATGGCTATAAACACATTTAATTTAATCACATTTTTGTGATTTTATAAAAAAAAAAACTTTTTTTTTTGGCTGAATATATTTCGATTAAATAGATTTCCAGGTTTAAATATGGGAGAGATTTAAAAAAAAAATTTTTTTTATATAAATTTTTTTGTATAAATACAAGTTTCGTTATTTCTATTTATTTAGTTATTAAATTGTGCTTGATTTTTTTTTAACTCTACCTGGCTTTGAAATAGAGCATAGGCAGTTAAGCAGCATTAACTCACCACTCAACCACTTCAGCCACATAGCTCAATTGAGTTTCAAAGATTAATAGCCCGATTCTAAATAAGAATTCAATGGAAGTTTTACCCCAATTCCCAGTTCCCCTATTATACATAAAATTTCTTTAGGAGATTTTTATCTTTTCCTTTTTACCCTATTTTAAAAGAATTTCGAAAATGGGAAATTCTTCTTTGGGAAAAAAGTAGGTATTACGAATGGTAATTAGAGAATGCATTTGATAACAAATTTTATGAATAATTTCAACTAAAAATTGCAAGGGAATTGTGCCCAAAAATTTATTTTTTATTAAATATGTAATAAATATCGTCATTAACTTTTACCTTCAGTTCGAAAACAACGAACAAAAAGCAAATAAATATTCTTTTAGGCGCAATGCAAGCGATAAAGTGTGTGGAATAATTTTGGTTTAGGCTCCACACTCAAAGAAATGTCAGAGAACATCGCACCTGTGCTCATAGAACTGTTGGTGACTGATGATTTCTTTGAAATGAGAGTGAATGATAGTGACAGACATACACCTCAAAAGCCGTCTAAGAAAAAAATGAAAGTAAGTGCTCAAGCTGAAGTTTACAGTTACGGCAGAAGATATCCACATCCCGAAAAAAAGGTATTTAAAGCGATGGTGGATCAGCAACAGTCCATCAAAAAAGTGTATCGCTCTATTGAAGAAAGAGTTGAAGGAGCAAAAGCAGCACAATTTAGCAATGGAAAAATGAAGACTGAAGGAGTTAGAAAACAAAGTTGAAAAACAGCTTGGACTAATAGAATTAGAAGAATTAAGACACAAATATTGACTAATTAATTCCTGTAATACTTAATTAAAAGTTTTGTTTCAAAAATATTTTTTTATTATCTCTTTGCAATCAATTAATTTTTTATTTGTTTTTCTTTTTAATTTATAGTGAACTAATTTGTTTTTTCCTTAAAGGGTTTCTAAAAAATATTTGTAATTTTTTTCTCAATTTTTATTGTCAAAACAAAATAAAACTGAATTCAAATAGCTGACTTCGAATATATGAAATTCTCTCTCCCTTTGCAGACTGTTTAGAATAGGGAAATTTTTTTTTTTTTTCGGAAAAAATAAACTCCCAGCAAACTATTTTCCTGGGAGTATTTAGAATTTTGCTGTAAGTTTTTGTTTTGGAAGAAATAAAATAGAATATTATTAATTTAAATGAGTTAAAATATTGGGCCATAATCATAGTCACAAAAATGTATGCTTTTATTAAGAAGAATTTCATGAATTTAAAATGGATTTTAAAATAATACCGATTTTAGTATGACTATGATTATGGGCCATTATGCTTAATAACATCATAGCCAACAATACAATTCATTAAACTTTAAGCAGATCTTTCTGAATGGATCAGCGTTTGCATAAATCGAATTAAAATATTTAATTGTATTTATGTGGCTAAACATATCGTGTTGGTCTTTGTGGTGCATTAAATGTTATGATACTAAAGCTGTTTGTTTTCCCAGACAGAACTGCTTTTTTTGCCTTAAATGCTGTTAATACAAGATAATTTTATTTACAAAGATTTATTTAAAAATATATAACTAAAGGTTGAAAATTGTAATATAATTGTAATAAGTATTAAGTGATTTTTTAATTTAATTAATTTTAATTAAATTTTTTTTTGTGTTACTTTAGTTTTTTTAACCAAAATTTAAGGGATATTTTTATTGTTATATGTCGGTTTATCGTTCAGTATAACTAAATTTTCTGAAATCTTATTGCTAAGTTGTAATAATGGCCTTTAAAGTTAAAATTAAAATTTAGATTCAGCAATATTTGATTACGAACACTTAGAAAACAACTTCGGTTGTAAGAAGTAAATTTACTTCCAATCAAAAATTCGTTTGTGATAATCAAATTTTTCAGTTTTAGCAACCAGAATACGATAACACAGCAAAAAATTAGTGCTGTTAAAAATATTTCGAGCTGTAAAATCGATTTTCTATTGTCAGGATTAAAATATTCAATTATTACAACTGAATTTTTGATTGGAAATAAATTTAGTTATCACAACCGAATTTTTTTTCTATGTGAAACTTCGAAATTTCTGCTACTTCAAGAAGTAACAAAGGCCTTACAAAAAAGGCCTTTCTTTAGTCCTTCTTTTTAAACATTAGAGTATGTGGAAAAGCAAACATGACTACAATAAATTTGTTAAGCTTTAGCATTCGTTAGAAAAAAAATATGAAACATTTAAAAAAAAAAAATCAAACCAAAAATAATTTGTTCATCCAACAATTGTTTGTGGTTGCTGGTTGAGAGTTTTAAGGAAGTTGGCATAAACTTTAACTACTATTACACACAACATAGATGCTAGTAGGTTATCCTTGTATAAAACATACAGCAAAAGCAATAGCAAGAAGTATCTACTTCATAGTTTTCAGCAAGCATTTTCAATTGCTTGTTTGCCAAGGGCGATCTCCAAGTTGCTAAGCAACTGAATGACGGTGTTGCTACTTAAGTGTGAGTGTGGAGAGTAAATCAAAGTGAATGTGCATGTGTGGGTGAGTATGTGTGTGTGTGTGTGCTTAAAAAATTTTTGTCTTCCTGTGTTGTGGGTTAAGTAGCCAGACAAACTAAAAAAGCAGTTTTAAGGAAGTTGTTTGCACAAAAATTTTATTTTAAAATTGTAACAAAACTTACCAGCAACTTTATACTTTTACAAAATGTTTTTTTTTATTGATTTTGCAAAAGTGGAAATTTTTCTTAACAAGGATGCTTGTAAGCTTGTATTTTCTTGCTAAGATTGTTAAGTGATTAATAATAATAAAAAGCAGTAGCATTTAGTTAAAGATAGATTTTTGTTAAGACAACGTAACAATAAAAAAAAAGTTTTTATTGCTTTTGAAAAAATTTTATTAACTGGCTACTCTTGTTTCTTTTAAGGTAAAGGTGGAAAATTTCAAAAAAAAAAAAAGAAAAAACAAAACAAAATTTAAAATTATGTTGGTGTGTAAAATGCATTATTTTCCATGATATTCTTACAGAAAATTTCAAAAAATTGTTTACTTAGTACAATAAGTCCTCAAAGGGAAAGCATATCTATATAGCTGTTTCATCAGAAGCTACTCTCAATCGTCAATGGATTACTCCCAAGTCTTTTTGAATTCCTGCCAAAATATTCGAATATTTTTTTAATTATACCAAAACTTTAAGCACATACAAAATTTGTTTAAAAATTAAAAAAAAATATTAATTTTGAAGCAACAGCTAAATAAAAAGAATGAGTAAATTTTGTTCCAAAAAATTAAGGTTGGGATGGACAATTTGATTAAGATTCGTAGGGGTTTTTTGTATTTGGCAATACAACACTTTTTGCTATTTTTATGCTCTTAAAACTCAATATTTACTTTTTTTGAAAGACATTTAAAATAGCTTTTTTTCTTTAAAGCTTATCAAACTCTTGTTCAAGTTTTTTAAAAGGGATTTTAGGAAGCGATAAAAAGCCAATCCATGTGTACCACTCAAAGGCCAACAGTTTTCCATCATCTCTAACAAATTTATCTCGATCGGTCATTAAAGGTTTTATTTTGTGTAATTAAATACTTTACGCTAATAACTTTACTGGCAAATTCCTTTAAGTCCAAAGTCTTAAGCCGTTTATATTTTTTTATTTAATATGAAACAAAGCGGTATCTATTAAAAGACCCTTTCATACTTGTATGTGTTATTTGCATTAAAAATTTATTAAAAAAGAATTGAGAGCATTTTTTACAGACAAGAGGCCAAATTGTCACACTCTCAAATTATTTTATTCAAAAAAGCTAATGTGGCGATGAAATCATCTAGTAATTCCTTTGTATACCATAGCTTTTATGAGTTCTTCTAGTCCAGCTTCACAGCCATTTCATGAAGTAAATAAACAGCAAATTGAAAAAAATTCTTTAAAAGAAACTGTTGTTGAAACCATTAGTTTAGATGCAGATTTTAAATTTATATTCCCAAACTTGGCTAAAATAAAAAATTAATTTTTTTTTAAGTTAAAGATTCAATGAACTAGTAACTTGTTTTTTTTTTTTTTTAGCAAATAAATAATTTTTTCTCATTTTTTTCTCCAAATATTCTGTAAAGGGCAATCACTCACTCATGAAGTCATGAAAAAAAATAACTTTTTTCCAGCAAACACTATTTGGGCAATAGGAAAATATATAAAAAAAAATTTATTAGAAATATCTTTTACAAGTTTTGTGGCATCTGTGTTTAGAATTTGCTTTTTTTTAATCAATTTTATTTTTATTAGATTTTTACCACATGAATGTAGATCAATAGCAGCAGCATGCAGCTTGTGTGTGTCCTTTAGGGCCAGTAAAATAAGCCAAAATAACGTATCATACAGTCTGTATTGACCCCCTTACAAAATATATTTACAACACAATTTTGTTTTTGTTACACATGCAATTGCAAATATGTTTGTAGCAAGTGTAGGCGGAAGTCAAGCCATAATGTCATTTTTCTGCTCAAAATAAAAAGTTTTAGTGAGTTCTGGGAAAAAATATGAAATGAAATACAATTTGATGCCATGAAGTGGCATGCGACAGACACAAAAAAGTTTTGACAACAACAAAAAATAACAAAAACGACAAAAATTCAATCAAATGTAGAAAAATTTTTTTAACCAAAAAATATTGATAAAAAAGAATAGAGGAGAGTACGAGGCAGGACATACAAAATAATCAACTCATCCTGCTGGAGCAGGCAAATGGGTTTGTTTAACCTTTTCCTAACAAACTTGGCCAGTATTGCATACAACTGATGATATTAAAACAACAGCAGCAAAAGAATTTCAAATAAAATAAAAATGAAAATTTAACCTACAACCAACATCAAATAGAGTATGAAGAGGAACTTAAAAAAATAAAAAAAAAATAAAATAACTGGAGGTTGCATATTGTAAAATAATGTGTATTGAGTGATTTTTTAATTTTGTTATTGCCATGGCAGTGTCATTTATATTTTTTTTTTTTGCATTCTGTTTTCTGTTACTTTCCTTTTTTAACCAAAATTTAAGGGCTTTTTAGCTGCTGCTGTTATAACTGACTGGCCTTAAAGTTTTATTGTAGATTTACACTAACCACCGAACAATTTCTTTGTTATAAAAACCTTTTAACCATATTTAATAAATAATTTTATTAAATTATTCAATCTTATAAATTTATTATTATTTAATATTAATCAAGCTTAAGATCTTAAAAAATTGTTTTTATTTAAATTTTCCGCTATTTCGCCTTTCTGTTGAAGGTCTTCTTCAGGGAAATTTATAAAAGTTTTATAGTTTTTAATTTTGCTTAAAACTCTTTAACAACAAATAAAAAATTAAATTTAGAAAAAAATTTAAATCCGTGTTTAATTAGTGTCAGGTGTAGCATAGTTTTTTTTTTTAATTTTTTGTTACAGTTTCCATTAAATTTCTTACTTTATTTGATTTTTATGGAAATTTTATTAAAAAAAAAAAGCTGCGTATTTTGTTGTCTAAATTGACAATTGTAAGCTTCAGCTTAAGTGAATGGAAGAGCCATATATAAAATATTTAAATACTTAATATAATTAATATTAAATCGTGTTTTGCACTCAAAAGCTTTGCATAGCCCTCTCCTCCCCCCCCCTCCCCTTTTTTTAAATAATGACCAGGTCAAAGGACTTCATGCAAAAGTAGGTTTGTTGTCCTTACTCTGAAACCGACTTGAAATTTATTTTGTTTTCTTTTAATATTCATATTCATGCTACAAAAATTAAACAACAACGATATATTTGATATATTATGATCAGGGTAAAGGACTTCAATCAAATGCATGTTACTCTGAAACAGACCTAAAGTTAATATCTATGCAAATCACAATATTTCCAGTAAAATGGCATTAATTTGTTAGTGCATATTTTTGCATATTTTGCATTAAATACATGTTTTTGCATTAATTTGTTATAAATGCACATTTTTTGTCATATTTCGTAATATTTTGTAAAATTTTTTGACATATTTTATTATAAATGCACATTTTTTGTCATATTTCAATATACTTAATCTTTTTTTAATTTCTTTTTTTAAAAATATCTTTCTGTACAAGATTGTAGTCAGTGGATCAGGCATGAAGCTGTCAAACAGTCAAAATAGTAAAGGATAATCTGCTTATTTTGACATTTCTGTTTGTTACATAATTGTTTTTTTAGCTAGTTTTATTTAGTTGTATTTTGTAGTCAATTTTTGTTTTGTTTGGTTAACACTATGTGATGTTCTTGTTTCTATTCTTTCAATTATTCAATGTTGCTTTTAGACAAAAAAAATTTATAAAATAATAAAATTGAGTTAGCAGAGACAATTTTTTAATGTATTTTTTTTAAACTATTACCTTACACATGCTTAGCTCATGCGATGCATCGTCTGGCTGAAGAAATTAGAAATAAATTTCATTTCATCTCTGCATCTTTCATTATTTAAAGAAAAATATCTTAATATGGGGTAAGCTAAAAATTTTGAAAAATTTTAAATTGTTTTAAACAATTTTAACGACAATAATGCAGTCCCTTTAAGAAAAATAAACAATATTTTAAATTTAGCTAATATCAAGGCTCAAGTAGTATTTATACACTCAAACTAGTCGTTACAATAAAGAAACTGCAGGAGTTTAAATCATGGAGCATCTCGATTAAACTCTTTGATGACGTCATCATTTATATACGAAATATAAAAGTTGAAATCGGTGGAAAAATAAAAGCCAAACTTGATGCAGTTCTAAAAAGAATTTTGGATTTAAAAAAGAATTTTTGATTAATCTTTCATCAATTAAAAAATATTGTAGGAAGTGAATATTTTATAAAAGATTTGACCACCTCTAACATCTATTGATGTGGAACGAATATTTTAAATGCTTAAAATTGCTTTAAGATCAAAAAGGCTTAGTTTTACATTTTATAACTTAAAAACAAATTTTTTTTTTATATAAATAAATCTTTAGCTACTACAACTTATTGCACTTTTCACTTGTTAAAACTGAATGGAATGTATTTATAATATTTTTTTTTTTTTGTTAAGTTAAAATGGTTAAATAAATTAATTTTTAATGCATATTTTGTAATCTTATTTTTGCATATTTTGCGAATTTTAGTTTAGGAACTTCTTTGCTCTGGTAATGACACTAAAAAAAATTTTTTTTAAAGTCTTATTAAAACGACTTTAATGTTATAAAAATGATATTTGTTGTAGAGACTGATAGTCTAAGTCTCTTACTTTTTGGTTCTGTGCTAATAGGAAAAAATTACTTAAATCGATTTAAGTAAAAAATTAACTTGCTGTCGTCTTTAGCTTAATATGTGTTAATTTCATAATTATTCATTCATTAATTTCTCTTACAAAACTTTTTTTTTTTTTTTTTTTAATTAATTATTTGTAAATTTTCTTCTTAAGAATTTCTCTCTGCTTGGCACAGAAAAAACACACCAAGCAGTCAACTGACTGACTGACTAACAGACTGTACCTGGTAGTGTGTAATAAAACTACATGATCCATTTTAATTTAATTGTTTTTATCTCTTCTTTGTAAGCGTTAGGAATTTTGTTTTTTTTTTTATTTTTATAAATATTTTTATACTCTCTTGTAGCTGTAAACATAAATTCAAATGCCATTAAGCAAGAATATTTAATGTATGAACGGACCTCATAAACAAAATAAAATTTGGAATGTTTTAGCAGTTTTTTAATGCTTTTGGCTTGTTTTTCCATTGCTGGCTTATAATTCTTGATGTCCTGTTTCTCTGTGCTGATGTGTCTTCAACTAACTTGGCGTTGATTTTCCTTTTTATTATTATTTTTTTAATAATTAAATGTAATTAATTTTAACTATTTAAATGTCACTTGTTCTACTAAATGCTACAGACAACATGAGCTTTATGGGCCTCTTTTTTAATATAATTACTTTTATAATTACACATACACATACTGTTTACACTTACACTCAATTACAATCACAAATACCCAAATATACACAAGCATTTAAATAACTGAAAACTGTTTCCCTTTGAAAACTGTTTCCTCTTTTAAAGGATTTTTTCTATACCAGGAAATTTCCTTTAAAGCAAAGATAATTAATTAAAGGTAATTATTACAAGTTACCGATAGTTAAAGTTGAGAGTTTATAAGTCTAACATTAAGCTTTTGATTAGTGTGTTCTTAACTACACCCACAAATTTGGTTCTAAAGTTTTAGACCTCGAAATCCTAACTTTAATTATCGCAAGATGTAATAATGGGTGTAAATCTATAAAGCTGAATGTTTCCCATTAGGAAAGTGTTGGCTTTGGAACGAATATTTAGTAAAAGGCTGCACAAGCATACTTGAAATGGCTTACAAGCATTTTTTATTATAAAATATTACACATGTTTGTAGTGATTGTGCAGCCCTTTAATATTTACAGGCTGAACTATGAAAGGCCTATATATTCTCATAGAACAATACTCAACGATCTTTTAGGCAGGCAAAGTTTACTTTTTCTTCACTTGCATTAATGAATGTTAAAGTAGAAAGACCAAGAATAAGAACTGGTATAAGTTCACTTTAAAAAAGATGAGTTAACGGCCATTTTAATACTACATAGACTTCAATTAAGAGTGACTATTTTTATTTAAATGGACTTAAAGCACTTTCAAATATAACAGCTCCTATAAAACTTCTTGTCAAACTTTAATGCTTCTATAATGTTCACGACTCAACTCTGTTGAGTTGCAATTGCAACAACTACTATTGATGAGCTGTCATTTTTGTATGTTTTTGTCAACTGCACCAACACAGAGTTGTAATCAGTAATATTACAAACAGGTCGTAATATCAAAATTACAACTAAAGTATAGTTGAGTTGTGAACCATAATAGGGGCATAAAGCTGCTGTTGCTGGCCGTATGCCTTATCACTGATCGCAGATCAGTTGTAGTTATGGGCTGTCTGTTGTTTTTAGATGAGCCTGATGCTTAAATGCCTGAATATGAAGAGTATGCAGACAAATAATGGACACATTTCTCGTAAGTTCACAGCAACAGAACCCTTCATTGGCAACGCTTTATACATTTTTTTGTTCCTTTTGTAGTTTAGACAAAATACGCCAAAACGCAAAACAAAACTTAATAAAAATCTAAATTTTTGGTTGTATTTTTGATTTTTCTGGTCTATTTTTGACTGATATTTTTGATTTTTTGCACAGACATTATGACTAATATTTTTGATAGAACTGTGTTCCACGTTTTCTTTTCGTTTTGTAGTTTAGACAAAATATACAAAAAAAAAAAACAATATTGAGAAAATGATCAGAAATAGAGGTAATCGCAGATTTTGACTCATAGCTCTGCCATTTATGGATCGATCCGGCTGAATTTAAATAGCAAGAATTTAACAGAAACAAATGACAGATTCGTATGCTATAATTTTCTATACTTTGTTTAGGGGCTTCAGAAAGTTAATTTCAACGACTAAACGGACAGATGGACATCGCTAAATCGACTATGCTATTCTTAAGGATCCAGAGTAGGGTACGATGTAGTAATTAAAAACGTAAGCAGAAAGTTGTATCTACCCTTCTTACTTACTTAATTCAATTCTATTTTTAATTATTTAGCAATAAAACACTGCAATTCGCAGTAGCATAAGTGAAGTGTTTATTGCCACCCTCTATTTGTCGTACTGATTTTATTATACATTTTTAAAAAGAGATTGTATTGAAATAAATTAATTTTATCAATTATTTTTTATAAATTAATAAAGTGTTAAATTGAGTTGTATCTTCTTTTTGTAATGGAAACAGTGTTGTAGGTTAACAGTTAGTGGCATCAGTGATATGTAGGAATATCGTTTTAGTTAAAAGCCTGGCAAACAAACACTCACTGACACTGATGACATTGTTAAAATGTTCTTAAAAATTTTATCTACAAATAATTCCTTCAGTTTCTTTTTGTTTGTAATGCCTGTTTCTTGTTCATTTAATTGTTTTAATTTCATTTATTTTATGTCATACTGTTTGCCAAAGCTTTGCTGTGTAATCTTTGCTTTCTTTTGTTGTAAATGCTCGTATTTGTTGTGTAACAGACAAATTATGTTGACAAAGTAAATTTCTTGTAAAAATTTTTAAGCAAATAAATTATGAACGAAAAGAAATTTCTTAAAAAGGCTTAAAAGGCTGCTGCTGCCACTCTAATAATTTTGTTTTAACCAAACCAAGCCCAGTTATTTATTACTTGATCTTTTTCTTGGCAGTGATGTTGCTGGCTTGTTTGCATTGTAAACTTGCATGAGTTTTTTTTTTTATTAAATATTTTATGCAAAATCATTTTGTTGTAGCATTTCAAAAATGTTATAAATTTTAATGGCCTGCTGTGAAATAAATAAAAAAAAAAAAAAAATAGGAAAGTAAAAAACTAGAAGTAAATTTATTTATTTACCAGTTTGTTGCGGTTAGTTGGGTTGGCTTGTTACACAAAACATGAAAGCAAAAAAAAACCCTGCAATATTTTTTGCTTTAATTCTTACAAAATACTCTCGTGGCAACATATTGCTTGGTATTTTAATTTAAAAAAAATAAATAAAAATACAAATAAATAAGTTTCGCTCTTTTGTCAAATATTTTTTTTGTAATTTTTTTGATAAGCATAAATAGTTTTTGTGCTTTTTTCCACTATTTTTTTTTATAAAAAACTATTTTTTTACATAAAAAACTATAGAAAGTACAGAAAAGTGTTATGGCGTTTTCTTTTCTAACAAAAATGTTCTACCATCCAAGAATACTTGCGTTCTATTGTCAAAAAAAATTTCAAGTTGGAGTGGGAATTTATTATCGCCGATGTCACAAATAATAATAGTTATAGATTTCTTGTATGAGTTTGACTTAGATAGATAGCAAAACAGTTAAAATATAAATCATAAAAAATGCAAAAATGGTAAATGTTTTGCACTTAATTTATAACCTTTTTTACAGCTGTGTCAACTACTTGTTTAAACAATTAAGCATATTACACTGCTCAGCAGCAAAATCCTTCTTTAAATAAAACTAAGTGCACTATATGGATTTGGATGTGCTAAACTCAAATCCATTCTCGGGTTTTTCTCCATCACGTAAAGATTTTTTTTTATGGTCGCGGCAATTTTTTTCCACTAAATTAGTCAGGTACGAAGTCATATTTCAGCCTAACTCGAGAACGACTTACCCGATTTTCATAAACGAAACACTAAAAGATAGGTAACAATATTATATTTAACTTAATTTCTTATAATTTTGTTCTATATTTTATCATTTTGGAATTATTCAAAAATTTAAGAGGGGAAAAAAATTCTTTTTTTTTCTGTTTAGAAATGTAAAAAAAAAAAAATAAAAATAAGCAATTATTTTACATTTTGCACATTTTTCTGAGATCTAAATAACTCAGGAGTAAAATAAGGTATAAATCATGAAAACCGATTAGCCAATGCGGATGTTATTCTCAAAATACCACAGGTACCCAATATTGAAAGAATATGTGTGCAGTCAACGTTACATTAGCTTAGCATGCAGGCAGGCAGGTCAGTGGTGTTAACTTAAAAAAATTTCACAAATGGCTTTAAAGTCTTTAAACATTTAAAACGCTAAGTCCACATTAGCATTAAATGTTACATAAAAACTTATTTTTTTTCTATTTAAAACATAAAAAAGGCATCATTTCTAAACTTTTAGGCAACCTGTTAAAAATATTACTTAATTTAAAAATAAAATATTTTTTGAAAATTGAAAACGCCATTAGAGCAACTTAATTTAATAAAGAGCAATTTAAAAGTAATTATAAATATGGTGCAATTACGGCTCTCCTAGTCTACATTATTTCTTTTTAAATACCAGCCCTTCCTTTTTATTTTGTTTATACGCTAGATTTATTTTTTCAAAACTATTTGGTGCAACAAACTCTCCTTAAATAATATCTGAAATTTACGATTCCAATATTTTTAAACAGTTTAAGTTTTATAACGCCAAATCAGTTAAATTGTTAAAACTTTGTCTGTTGGCATAAATAAACAAAACAACAAAACAAATTGTCATTTATATTTTTAACTTAAAGTTTGTGGCATCTTTAGCTTATCATTGCAACACTCCCATAAACACCCTAGCATACCAAATCACATACAAAAAAATAGTAAAAACTAAACGCGTAACGGCAACTATAAAATTTAACTACCAAAATTTTAATTAGTTGATGTAGTTTATTTCTTAAATTCTCTCAGTGTTTCTTTTGTTGGTTTGTTTAAGGCAAGAATATGCAGTCAACCAAATAGCAGTTGTATAAATGTTGTAAATGTTGTTGTTATTAGTTTAACTTTTATGTTTGAGTTTTAAGTTACCGACATTTAGCAACAACATGGCATCAGCAACCATTTCGCCACTTGAAGCAATCTAATTTAGCTGAAATAATTTGAAACCGAAAAAGTTTTATGGCAAAATCAAAACAACTCTAAACACATTTTCGTTTTTTACACCACACACTCACATACACCTACATGTACATCTACATCAGTGTGAGCAATAGAAATTGCAAACTTTATTAAACATTTCTATAGCAATTTTATGCAACAACGTTTTTGGTCTACAGCAACAGTAATTACTATTAGCAACTTAAACTAAAGAAAAACCGAAACGGGAAACAAAATTAAATAATCACCCAAAAAAACAACAACAAAACATAATTTATGTTGCAATGACAACGTGATGATTTTAACTAGAAAAACATACACATGCACATAGAACAGGAGACTTACAGAGAGAAAAACCTTTCAAACAAAAATACAACTGAACTGAACAAAAACTAAACAGTTTTTTTTTATTAATTTTTTGTTTATGAATTTTCTGAACACGTTATTTATTTCATAATAAAATTTTGTAAATTTTTGCCAACATTCTTTACATTTTAATTAAACGTTAACGAAAAGCAAAAGCTTGAATAAATGTTGCTTAGCAGCAAAATACTCCCTAAAAGGAATTTTCAAAATTTTAGCTTTACACTGATTATATAGTTTTGTGTACGTGTTTATATACGTACGAATTCTATTTACTATTTTTATTTTAATACTTCAAATAAAGTATAAAAGTTTAGAGACATTTTCGTTTGTAAAGCTTTTGCTTCAATTTTTCATTCAAATACTTAATTAATTTTTTATTTTTATTTTATAATAAAAATTTAAAATTTTTAGAAGCTTGAGTTCGGTTTATAATTATTTATTTCTTAGCGATATTTCGTTTGAATTCTTTGTAGTTTCTTTTGCATAAAAAAAAATATAAGTTTTATATGATTTAATTTTTTTTTTTTTTGTATAAATAAAACAAGGGCCCAAATCAACGCATTCGATCATAATTTTCGTGTTTTTGTATGAAATAATTTTTAAATTTCGATACGAGTTGCTCGCTGTAGAATGCAGTAATTTGAGCCCGGTTTGTTCTCTGGTTTGCAGAAAACACCCAGGGCCAAGTCAGGAATCAAAAGTTTAAGTCCCCAAGTTGACAGGTTAGTACAAAACCTATTAATTAAATAAAGTTTAGGTTACGTTGGCCGACACAGAAGAGGTCTCATTTGGGTCTTCTAGAAACTCAGTTGTCTTAGAAACTAAACCTTTTTTCTATATTAATTTTTTTAATTTTGTTTTTATCCATAACAAAGATAAGTTTTAAAGCTACCGATCCAATTTTATAAATTCTTTCACCGTTATAAAGCTGCATTATCATAATGCTACAGCCATGTTTACGTCCATTATTTTATGATTTAACAATTAATATTCTATTTTCCAATGGTTTTTAAATTTGATACATAAAATCAATATATTCCCGGAATAATCAATATATGTTGTAAGATCGGACTTGCTCAATTTTACACGAAAAATTTGGCTACGTGAGGCCGAGTAAAAACAGACAATCGAAAAGTAGATTTTTAGACGTATCCAGACCGGGAGAGTCCGCTTAAAAACAGCAAATTAAATGAAAATTTATATAAAAAATAAAATAATTTAAATTGCAATACCCTCTTCGAATGCGAAACATGACTTTATAATTATGAATTTTTTATAATCCGTTTGTGAATTATTTTTTATTTTTTAAATTAATTAGAGTTGCAAAAAAAAAAAACAGAGAAGAAATTCTGCTCAAATGACTGCATTTTGCAGCAAACAACTCGTATCGCAATTTAAAAAATTTTTTTCATAAAAAAAAAAAAAACAAAATTATGATAGTTTTTATTCGATATCGCTTGGTTTTATTTATAAAAAAAAATAACACATAATTTACTCTTTAATACATAAAACTCAACGTATTTGGATTTAAATAAAAATGCTGAAATATTTAGCACTTGGCTCTGTTCTGCAAATCGCATAGTTTTGAAAAGCGAAATATTTTTAAAGACGAACAAAATTTGATATTTTGAAAACTGCGCATTTTGATTGTTTTTTGAATTACTAAGTTAACAGACCATAACCCCTATTCCAGTTGTCATTGTTTCGCCAACGTTTCTTTTTTTTTTTTAATTTGCTAGTCGTTGTCATCATTACTTTGTTTTTAATAAACCAAAAAACTAGCATTTCATTTAACTGGCTTATTTTATTTGGAATTTTTGTGAAAAATAAAGTTTTTTGCTTTTATTTTAAATTTAGATTCAAGTGATGAAGAATGCAAAGAAAACTTTTCAGCACGAATTTCGATATATTCTATTTACCAGTAATGAGATTCGGTAAACTATATGGCGAATACTCGTATCGAAAAAACAAGTATAAAAGTACGGTCACATTTAACAAATATTTGTCAAAATAAGCATAACACTATGACAGCTACATACACGTTTTTATGTTTTGAATAAATTTGCGATTAAATTAGTTTAATTTTTTTTTATTAAAATACTACATACTTGCATTATTTTATTGTATAAATAAATTTTATGTTATAAAAACATATGAGACTATAAAAATATTTGCCAAAAAGTAGTGGTTACACTTATTTCGACAAATGTTAGTGTAATGTGACCGTACCTTAACGTTATTTTATCGAATTCGGTATTCAATAACTTTCGGTACGATAGAATTTGTGATTTGCGATAATTATTTATGTGCTGTTAACTTTGACTTACTTTTGTTTATGCAGTTTTAAAACAAATAAAATTACATGAACTTGGCTTAGAAAACACCAAAAAAATGAGAATTCGTTTTAAAACGAACAAATTTTTTAAATCGCTTAACAGAATAGGGTAGCCTATGATAACAAAGTAAGAACATTTCAGCCATAAAATTGTAAAGAAAAGAAAATTAATATATTGACAGGATTAAAGTCGTACTTCTTTCTTAATGATTCAAAACAACTTGAATTTCTAATATGTCAAATTTATGTTTAGTATACAAACTTGTGACTGAACTGTGTAAACAGCCCATCTTTGGTATGTGTTTTAGCATCAAATGCCATCAAAGCAGTGTTTTCAGTGTTTACAAAAATGGTTAAAAAATAGTTTTTGAAAATAAAAGTTTTATTTTAATGTAGTAAACGCGTTGGCACGTTGAGTTCTTGCACAATTTAATTTTAATGAAATTATTTTCTTTCTTGCAACTTTTACTAATTTTTAACTCGTAAAGTTTTAGTTGCTTAAAAATTTTGTTTGCCAGCAGTTTCTACTAAACAATTTTTTGGTAGTTTTTAAGTTAAAATGTTGTTGTTTGCTGTTTCTAATAAAAAGAAAAAAAAAAACTTTGTGTCACTTTCTTTACAAAAACAAAAAAAAGAATTTCGAAAGAGTTTTTAAACAAGATCTTCTGCTTAAAATTAATTGCTGATTGTTTAAACTAACACTAGCAACATAAAGCAACAAATTCCATTTAAATAATTCACATCTACTCAAATACTCGTAGATTTTCAGTTACTTAAATTGTTTCTTGTTGCTTTTTGTTCGCTCTCTTTGAAAAAAAAAAAAAACTTAAGTAGCTGTTGAAAAAAAAAAAAGAAAGTAAATTTATTTCAAATAACAGAGATTTATGATACATTAAAGCAAAAGTTTTATATTGAAAAAGAAGAAAACTTTGTTGATTAAATTAAAAAAAAAAAATAACTATAAAAGTCGTGCTCAAGTAAATTGGTTTCTTTATTCCATTATAATTATAATTTAAATTAAAAGAACTTAATTAATAAAAATTAGTAATAAAAGTATTTAAAGAATAATGAAGACTTGATCGAAATTAAAATCAATTTAGCACAATACTTTTATTACACCAAGTTGCAATGAGTAAAAATAAACTTATAATTAATAATAAACTTATAATTATATCCTGAAGAAGCTACAAAAATTGGAGCAAAATATTGATATAAAAATAAATTTTTTGAAAAATAAAACCTCAAGCTTAACAAAATAGAAATTTTAACTTACTTATCCTAGAAAAAAAAATTACCAGAGACTTGAAAGTACGCTTTAGACCAATTTTTCGTATACAAGCCAATCATGAATATTCTTTAGGAATTTTTTCTTAAAGGAAAATTGGTTTTAAAGAAAAATTATTTAAATCAGAAAACTATGTTAAAAAATTGAGAATTTTTTTTTATAATAAGAAAAAACGGAAAAGTAAAAAAATTCCCGGGAAGTTCTTATTTCTAATTGAGTTGTTTCTTTTTATAAATTTTACTTTAAAGTCCAAGTTAACTTTTTTTTGCCCCTTTAACATTTAGAGTCTAAATGCCATTGAGGCAAGTTACCGATAGTTGAAGCTAAATTTAATTAAATCAAATTCATTTTGCAATCCTATTAAATATTTTCTCTCAAAAGGTGATTTTTTAACTTATAGACTCTGAACATTAATAATTATAATTGTTACGTTGTATAATAATAATGTCCCTTAAAGTCTCAAAAAGTTATTTATTCATAATGAACAATAAAATAACATTTAACTTTTTGCCATTATTACAACTTCCCAATAAGCTAAAAATTATAATGTTTGTAATGTGGCAAAAATTACTTTTTTGTTGTTAGTGATAACGGCATACCTTTTTTCTTCCACATTTTTTTTATAAAAATAAATATTATAAAAAATTCCATACTTTTATATAGTGCAATTAAAAAAATTACGATATTGAAGTTGCCACATTTATAGTCAAATATATGGCAACTTTAAATGAGTAAAGTTCATGTTAAAATGCTCAAGCTAGAATTAACCGATCAGCTGATCCGTTTTGTTGTATGAAAAGCAATGAAAGTGCTTGACGGTACGGCAAGATTTGTATAAAATAGGATTTAAACGGGTTTCGCATTATAATACAGAGTATTATCATTTTCATTAGATCGAGTGAGACCGAAATCAGATGCAAATCAAATAGATTTTAAAAAAATTTAAAGGAAAATATTTTCTGTTTTCATACCATCATACTGCAAATAAAATACAAAACGCGACAAATAATTTCACAGCTGATTTCTAGTTTTTTCTTTGGTGGCTTGTACAAAAGCAACCCTGATAAAATGAGCAGTGTGATAGCTTAGAAAAAATTCTAAAAATGACAAAAACCATAATACTGCCAAAAATACTCAAGTATTTCACCACACTCACCACACTTGCTTACCATTTTATTTTAACACTATTGGATTTTTACTTAATACACGAATTTTTGACTTGTATTAATACTTAATACAATAGTCTGAAACCCGCTTTAGCAACGTTTTTACGGGACGCTTATGCACAGCTGAGACATAGTAGTTTTTTATTGTTAAAAAAAGTAAAGAGCGTATAAACGAAAGTTTAAATAATTAAAGTGCTTAAAACTTTCCAATAATATGCGTTTATACTTGAATATTTTCGGGTAAAATATTATAAATTTTATAGATGCAGTTGATGAACTAAAGTTACTTTGATATAACAATATTTATTTACTTCTAATTTGAACTTCAATATAAAATTTGGTAAGAATTAATTTAACCTTTAGGTTTGAAGGATGAGGAAAAAAGTACTTTTAAAAATTACAATATTATTTGATTTGACTTTTTCGTTTCTATTTATTTATTTATAATTCTTATTTTGTCAATTGGTTTTACAATATAAAGGTTCTAATGTTTGCAAGAAACGTTGGGAGTAATCTACTGAGGATTCAGAGTAGCGTCTGATGAAATGGTCCATATAGATATGCTATCCCTATTGTACTGAATAAATAACTCATGAGAATATCAGGAGTAAAAGAATAAATTTAAAAACCAACATAATTTCTGGAATTAAGCACAAATAAAGATTAATATTTTGTTTAAATGATTTTTTTAATTTCGCCAACATTTTCCTTGTTATTATAAAATAAAAAAGCAAAAGATCAGAATACAGAAAATTTTAATGCATGTAACATTTTTTTTAAACCGTTTTTATAAATGCCAAAAGGAATTTATTAATTAATTTTTTCTTACACTCCATAATTTCTCATGTTAAAAAAAAACTTTCAAAGGAACATGAGATGCATGTGGCCAGCATTTGCTCACCAAAATGCTTTACATTTGGGAATAAATTAAAAGTTAAGACTTTCTTTGTGAATAAAAGTTTACAAGAATAAAAAACTAAACGTTTTTAAACATATTTTTGTTAACTTTGTGCATGCATCACTGTGGTGACTATTAAATTTTGCCTGTATCCTGCCGATTTACATTCAACGCTATTGCTTCTTTTCTATTTTTTCAAATTGTTTTCTTTTTTATAACGCAATTCGGGCAACATGAAACATTTTTGCTGCTGTATAAAACTTAAACTATTTTATAGTTAATTAAAAATTTTTTTTTTATATTTATTATGAGACCAACAGCAAAACTTACTGAAGTAAAAAATGTGTACAGTAGGACGCACAAAACAACAACGCAAGCAAAACTTAATTAAAAAAGTCATTTGTCAGTGACGAATAATGATGTCTCGGAGTAAGTAAATCTAAAAAAAATACAAAAAGAGAAAATGAAATTAAATGAAATAAAATCTATTTAAGCAACTTAAGTCATTTTGATACTCCATAAAACTGAGTGTGAGAGAAAAGTTTTTAAATCATAAAAAATAATAAATAATTTTTAAATGAAATGAAACAAGCAAAGAAATGAGAAATTATTGTTAAATAAAATGAAATGGAATTGAAGCTTATTTTTGTTTTGTAAATGATTTCATTATTCACTGTGTTAAATTTCTTGAAACCTACTTTGGGTCATGGACAATTTGATGCCAGACGATTTAAGTAAATAATTGGGAAAAGCAATTTATTGCCAACAATTGTTACTTTTGTTGCTTATAAGACAGCAACAGCATAACACCATTTTCTATAAAAAATGAATTTTAAAAATAAAAATTAATAAATTGAACAAAATTTCAATGCCATTTAAGTGAAAATTTGGTTTGATACCCAATTCCCCAGTTTGGATAATATAAATGGTGCTCCAGAAAGAGTGCACTTTTTATTTTATGCTGCAATTAATCGATTGTTTTAAGCAGGTGGCACAGCTTAACTGACCACATGTTTTAAATATTCCTGCTGTGCAGTTGAGACCTCAAGAAATCGTGTTAATATAACAAATGTCCTTCATAATTACCGCAAAAAAGTAAGGCCTAACCAAAATCCACTTCAGACAATTGATCGTTGTATCTCATGAATTGAACGAGGATTTTCAGAGTCGTAATTTTGTGTATTAAAAAAAAAAAAAATTCAGATATAAATGCACTTCAGTGCAGAGTTTTTTTTTTGAAAACATTGATTTCACTTTGCTTCATTACCCCTAAAACAAATTGCCGGCTCGAATTTTTTAGTCAACTTTTAATCCAATAAAAAATTCACAATTTCCTCAAAAAATAAGTTCTTTTTATTTTAAAAATAAAAATGCTCTCTTACTGAAACACCCCATATTTACTTTGTAGGGTGCCACAGGTGAGTGAGGCACAAAAATTACTAATAGAATCGCAAACCCTTTTTCCATACAATGAATGAACAGTATAAAAATTAAAAATCTTTCGATTTTATCCAACAGCATTTACGTGGTTTTTAATCGCTGAAAAACTTTAAGTCTTTTGCTTTTTTTTCTTATCCTGAAGCTTGTGTCTTAAATCTTTGGAACTCTACAAAACCTGAAGTTTGTTTCTTAAGTCTTTTTTTTGTACAAAACAGAAACTTTAAGCTCTGGTTGTTGTTTTTTCATTATTAAATTGAAGTTTTTGTCTTAAAATTTTCTTAATCAAAAAGAAAAGTTTTGAAAGAATTGATAGATCAAGAATAAAAATTAAATATTTCAGTCATATTTTAGAAAACAAGCATTTTCTATGCAAAAATTTAAAATTTTTTAATTTTGCAAAAAGAAAAACAAAAATCAATATAAACTTTTTTCTGTGTAACTAAATATATACAAACAAGTTCTTTTTAAAACTTAAAAATTAAGTCAAAATGAACATTTTTTAACTAAAATTTTTAATTGGCTCATAGTTTTTTCCCTAGAAAATATATTTTTTTTAAACAAAAATTAAAAAAAAATTAAGAAAACGCTAAAACAATAAGAAAATTTTTAAATAAAATTTTTAATTTCTGTTTCCCTTTAAAAGTAAAAGACTAACCGCACACTATGTAGTGCAAACATAAACTTTTAATTAATTTTCTAGCAAAATTCGTGATACAATAAACACACATTGTTGAAAAAAAAGAATAAATAAAATTGACACGAGTTTAAAAATCTATAAAAATATTTTTATAGAGTTTTGGTAAAATAAATTAAGTTTAATTAACCAACCGTAATAAAATTACAAGGGTGGTGTGGTCATTAAATTTCGAAATAAAATAATCAAACTTGCCGGAGAGAACATAAAAATGGCAGACATTAAACGTTAATTGGGGTGAATCATCTTTTAAAAGTAAAGAAAGACAATCATTGCCTTCGACATCGAGAAAGTCCTATCGAAATTTTCATACAATCGATATCGAATGCAATGATTTGGGCTGTGCACACGATTTTTTTCTGTTTTCAAGCAAAACATGTAGGAAACTGTGTAACTTATTTATGGACAAAAGAAAAATCATTGTCGTGTGTTTATTGATGATGATTTGAGATTGTTTTCGTTTTTCTTAAAATTATTTTATTCAATTCCACTTTGGTTTGTAATACTTTTGTTGTTGTGTGTGCCATGGCTGTTGGCATTTGCTGTAAAACTTTTCTAATGAAATATGAATCTCATGATTAATGACCCAACAATGATGATGTGATCCATATTCAATGTCGGCCAATATTTTTGCAAAACAAAATAACAACAATGAAAATATTATATTTGTTGGTAAAACAGAAAAGAACAAAGCAAAATAAAACAGACAAAAAGTTCCAAAACTTAAATTTCATTTAAGCTGCATGGCGAAAATCTATTTAGAAAAGATATCAGAAATTATTGTGGGAGTAGAAAAATAATTTTGGCTAGAAGCTGCAGACGAAAAACCAAAAGGATGGGTAAATTCAGGCATTATAATTTTAAGTATTTTGAAAGTAAACAAAAAAAAAATTTAAAAGACTTGCAAAAAATATGCATATGAAATTGAGAGAATTAAAAAAGAAAAGTCAATTCCAAATTTAAAATTTTTTGTAAAGGTGAGACAGCCAGATTTGCGCTTTACATATCAGCAACAATGAAATCATGGCCTTTTGTATGATTATAAACTCTTACCCCCTTATCCAAAAAAATTAACGCAGACTTTAAAGTCAACGTTATCGAAATTTTTCATATAATTTTTTCATAAATTTTACTTTAAAGTCTACGTCAACTTTTTTTTGGATAAGAGCAATAATCTTTTTAGCCAAAGTGGTTGGTACATTTTATCTAAAACTAACAGTTGAGGTTTTTAATTTGCTGAGTTGAGTTAAAAAAAATAAAAGAATTATTTTTTTAATAATTCGAGAGTTACGTTTTGTTCAGCAGTTGCTCAATTACCTAAATCATTGCATTCTTTTAAATCTTCATGTAACAGCCACCATCAACAATGACCCCAATAAATAAATATTTTGTTTCATTCATTAAAATATCTTTAATGGCGAAAGTATTTAGAAAATATTTAATGTTAAATATGTTTAGACTGAAAGCAGGCAAATTGAAAACAAAAACAACAAAGAAAAATCAATTAATTAAAATACAATGAAAGGCTATTACGAGCAGTTGTTGGCATTTGCTTTTAAACATTTTGTGTGAGCTACACAGCTGCTGTTTGCAATTATTTTCGTTATTAAATTTCATTAAAAAATATTTTTATTTTAATTAAATTAGAATATATTTTCGTTTGTGTTAATAAAACCGAAATTTATTAAAAAAAAAAAAAAAATTCATTTGAATGAAATTAAATTGTGTTGCTATTCACAACCAGTGTTTGTTACAAGATAATTAATAAGAGACCCTTTTAGGGTCATGATTTTTTTTAACAAACTTTTAAGCTAAAACTGATTGATAAGTAAAAAATTAGATTATCTAAATTTATGCAATTATTTTGTAAAATACAACGCCTTGCTTCACCTAGCATTACCAATTTTTATACTTTCTAAATCACCTCGTTCAAGAGTTGACGCTGCTTACGTCATTATTATTATTAATACTTGAAAAATAATATTTCACACAATATAACGCTTCACATTTTGCCACTTGAGATATAAAAAAAAAACCTGCTGTTTTCTAGCGTTATATCCAAAAATATATCAGTTAACCTGTTTTTTTTCCAAAAGTATAAAGCAAAGTTATATTTAGGCTGTGTTCAGAAATAAAATGTTTAAAGAGTAAAAAAAAAAAATATCTAAATTTTTGTTATCATGAAAACAATTTATAACAATATGATAAATGAAAAATGATTGTCATATTTATTTCAGACAATTGCTAAAAAGCATAGACTAAAACCATTATAATATAAAGGGCGGTTATTATAACTTTCGATAGTTAAAGTTAGGATATTGTAGGGCAAATAAACGGTTGTTGGCTAAAACTTAGGAATCAATATTAAATGGATCCAATATACTGATTTATTAAATTAATGTCCAACCAAAAGCCTGAAATTTTACTTATAAAATCTTAACTTTTAATAATGGCAATAACTGGGATAATACTCACAAATATCTATGTGATACGTTTTATTTTTTATTTCAGTACGTTGAATTTAAAGTCTGCCTTATTTTTTTTTTTTAAAAAGAAGAATTTTTTATTTTTATTATTTTATTAAAAAGATTGTGTAGAATCTGAAAAAAAAAAATTTAAATAAAATTTTATTAAACTTATTTTATTTTATTTTTATTCATTTTAAATTTTTCTTGCTTTTCTTGGTTAGAAACTCTCCTTTAAAAATCAGCAATTTTCATCACTGCACTTATTTTAATTACCATGCTAAATACAAACTGTATGACTACATAATCAATATGCCTACATATTGTTCAGTTAAAATAATATTTTGCAAACATAAAACAAACGTTCAACAAAATATTTGTAAAAATTACAATTAGCAATAATCAATAACAAGCTCAAATTAAAGTCAATTAAATGCTTGTGCAATTTGCCAAAAAAAAATATAAATTAATTTAGAAAAACACAGTTTAAAATTTTAATATTTTCAAAATAAATGAAATACAAACAACAAGCAACCTCAGCAAATTTAAAATAATCATAACAGATTCACAATAAATATCAATTTCAATGGCAACTAAAATAATTTTAGGTGCTCAATTTGAAAAAATAACACACACAAAAGGACAATCATATACACACAGTATTTACTATAGAACCCAGTCAACATTTGGAAAATCGTGTAAGGCCTATACGAGCACTTTTCTTGATCAAAAACTGATTAATCACTTAAATGTTTAGAAAAACACTCGATCGCATCTGATTTGCATTCATGATTTAAAAGTGTTTTATTTAAAACGTGAATACTTAACCGTTACTTATGATCGTATTTTGCACATGTAGAAGATTGAAATTTATTTTTTTCTGCGCAGAGGATGAAATAAAAGCAACCATTTGCTCCTGACAAAAGTATATTTTATGATCACAAAAGTAACACACAAGAGTAAAAAAACACGAATTTGATTAAAAATCCAATTTGAAGAAAATGCTGGTTGGGAAAGTACGAACTAGGCAACGTCGAGCGAAACAGTATCATGACAAATATTGAAGGAAACTTAAATGAGTATTCCTGAGGGTAAATTCAATTTGAATTAAGTAATCACAACAAAAATGTACGTCTAAAATGACACTTTTCCACATAAAGCCGTGTTAAATGCAATTTAAGGTTTGTGGTTTTGTTTTTTTACATGGTGATTTGCTGCATTTGCAAAAAGGTATTTTTTAAAACTGCAAAATTAAAAAAAAAAAAAAATAATAATAAAAATTTTCAGAACTGTCAGGGGTTTGCCTTGATTTTATTGTTTTCAGCTACAAAAAAATTTTTTTTTAATAAAGCAGTAACAGCCAACAATAACATTAACGTAAATTAATTAAAATACGCTGAAATATAAATTTTGATAACAAATTTGGAATTTGATTTTTACTTGTGGTTGTCGGAACTATTTATTTAAAAAAAAAATTAAAAAAATTTCATACAAAACCATTTTAAATTAAAGGGACTAAAGTAGATTATGGAAAATTCAAAAAAAGCTCTTGCTTGATTTTCAGTACTGTTTACACAGCAACTAGAGCGAACAGAGTTGAATAGCATAGAGTTACATTCAGCATTGAAACGCAGAAACATTCAGTCGACTGAAGCAGGCAAAATAAAAACTAAACTTGTCTTAAAGACAGACGACTATAATTTTATATTAATAGTTTAGTAGATCAGCTTGTGCACTCAAGTCGAAGAGATTAAACTAGACTTTATTATTAGGAACTTTTAAAGATGAGCTTGTAGTAGATTAAAAAAGTCAAGATTATTGCAGTAAAAGTTATAGAGCAGAAAATATAAAAAAGAATAAACAATAAAAAAATTTTAAAACTTAGTGGTCTTCACTGTTTACTGATATCAACTAGTGAAGATTAAGATGAGCAAGAATATTGTTAGGATAACATATTAATGACTTGATAAAACAGACTAAAGTAAGACAAATAAATTTATGGTAGAATGAAGCAGACTACTATTAAACAATTTAAATAGGATGTTGTTAAAAAGAATACGCGAGTATTTTCAAGTGCGTTCTCTGATGTAGCCACTTTGTCATGTCTGCGAAAAAAATTCGGTAGTGAAAACAGGAGCAGTTGAAGAAAATAAAAGAAAGGAAAAAGCTTTGCCACTGCGTTATTGCGATAAGCTTCGTACATTTTGCATCGGCATTAGAGCTTTTGACAGATAAAAAACGTTTGCCGCAAGGAATTTCTGTACTATGTGCAATGCAGCGACAACTAAATCTTGTAAACTCAATTAAATTCTTAAAAAAATTATTGAGAATTTTTTGTTACAACAATTTATTATTTATTTTACTTTAGAAAAAAATTATCAATTCGCACACTAGAATGCACAGCTGGAAATGACTTTCGGTTAAATCGTTAAATTTAAAGAAAAATTAGTTTTTCCCTAAAATAATTAAATAAAAATTTTTATTTTTTTTGCAAAAAAAAAAATCCAAACAGAATTCTACGCTATTCATAAACCATACCGTAACTTCCAATCAACTTTTACACAAAAATCGCAAAATAAAAACGAAAAAACTAAATGAAATTTGCAATATTTAACTGTACGAGCTGAGATAAAGAGTGGAATAAAATTAAGCTGCCCTCCCAACTGTATATGAGCACAACACATAAATTTACATGGAAAAAATTTAAAAAATAAAACAAGAAAATTGTACTCTATCATTGAATGTTGAAAATTCAATTTGTAGTGGCTAATCAAATAAAATGCGCCAAAGGTAAAAGTGATACAAATTAAATAAAATTCATGAGCAAACACATTTGTAGAAACACACAAGTGAAGTGCTCAAATATATCCCATGAGATATTATTTGGTTATAAAACTAAACTAAAACTTTAAATGGTTATAAAAAAATAAAAATAAAAACTACAGACTAGAGATGACTGCTGCAAGTATGAAAGTTAAAAATTTTCCAGTAAAATTAAAAGAAAACTAAAAAAAAAATTATAAAAAGCGATTTAAAGTTAGAGTAAGATTTGATTTCTTTTAAAAAATTATAAATTTCGTATTTTAATTTTCAACTACATTTTGTTGTTGCTATGAAAGCCACATAACGTATGATTATTATACCCTTCACTGTAAGTAATTGTGATTTCGTTTTTAAGTTGAGGTCGTATTATAAAAATTAATTTTTTTATTAATATTTCTTTCCAATAATAAATAAAGAAATTTTTATATTAAATATGACCTCAAGCTTAATAAACTAAGTGTTTCAGTTACATAATTTTTCACGTAATTCCTTACGTTTTTTAGTATTTGTAAATATCTTTTCAGTATGAAATATTTATAAATATGTTTAGGAGACATATAAGTACCCACATTAATACAAATGTGCATAAATACGTTGATTTCTCTAAGAGATTGCAAACGAACCATAGAATAATACTACGGGTTGCTACACATATCATTTTAAGCAATAGGTCGTCTAAATTTGTAATCTATTGCCAAAGTACTCAGAAAAATCTTTGGATTATTTTTAAAAAATTTTCGAAATTCGCTCATTCCCCAGTACTTTTCTTCTGAGGGATTTTTACCATTCCCCACTTTGCCAAAGTACCATTCATGATTTTGCCCACGAAAATTACCAAAATCAAAAATTATTTAATTTTCTAAACTTTTATGATTCCAAACGGAAACTGAAAACTCTTCAGAGTAACAGCCCTGGAGTTTATGAAAATTAAAAAAAAATTTTTTAAGTAATCCGAAGTAATTTCTTAGTATTTGGTTGGTAAGTTGCAAATGTGGACGATCTCCCTTTTAAAATGATATGTTACCCATCCCGAAATATTTTATGGTTCTTTCGGAAGTTGCTAAAATACCTCAGAGCAACAGCACTGCGGTATATGAAAATTTAAAAAATATTTTAAAATAGTCCAAAAGTAATTTAGGAATATTTGGTTGTTAAGTGACAAATGTAGACGATCTCCGCTAAGCTACTACTAAAAACATTTACCCCCTTATCCAAAAAAAATTAATAATTTTTAAATAAATTTTACTTCAAAGCCTACGTCAAATTTTTTTTGGATAAGAGCATTAATATTTAAATATTTAATGACGTAAAGCGTATTTGATAAATATGCGATTAATACTGAAAATATTTTTACAAATACAAAAAAAACGTAATGGGGTACGGTAAAGCATATTCACTCTCTAATTTTTTTTATTTTTATTTTTTACAAGAATGTGGAAAGTGTAAAAAATATTAATATTTCGCTAACACACTGAAGGGTATGTAAGACTCGGCCCAGCGGAATTTAACTTCTTTTTATTTAAAAAATTTAGCTATAAGTACCGATTTCTTTCTTAAAATTTTTTCATAATTTGTAATTGCATACAAATAAATGTGATTGGCCACAAGTGGAAAAATATACAAAACCACTCACAGAAATAACGGGGCTTTTTTACATTAAAAACCATTTTTGCATGAGTTTGAGTTTGTTCCAGCTTATTTGTTTGTGGGCGATCTCTCTTTCCTTATGTGTATGTGTTTTCGCTCTCTCTCTTTCTCTCACTCGCAGAGAACTTTAGTATAATAAAAAACAGTTTCTTTATATTTAGAGCTATAACTCACGCCTATTGTAGATTTTTTCTGTTGTGCTCTTCTTAAATAGAGAGACATTTTTATGAAATTTGTTGTTTTTTTGATACAGTGCCTACATTATTAGTGTGTTTAATAAACAGTTACTTTTTAGTAAACTAAGCAAAAACAAATAGATGAGTTTCCATAATTACAAGAGAATTTGATTGCTGGACAAGTGCAAAAATGAATGATGAGCTAAGAATATTTAAATGTGTGCAAGAAATTACTTTGAATTACAGGAGTTTCTTGATTTTTTTAAATGTAATTAAAGGTAAATTATTAAATTACTTGAGGCAAGATGATAATTTAATTTAATAATAATTGTGTAACTAAATATAAGATTATAGATTTTTAAATGACAGAGAGTGAGCACGAACTTTTAAAGTTTTAGTTTTTTTTTTTTTTTTTCTTAAAAAATACATCAATATCGAGATGGTGCTGTTCCATGGATTAGGGGAATGAAAACTACTGGAATGTCTGATATTACGGGCTAATTTCGATATATTTGTTGGCATTAATTGATTTCAAGGGAATGACGAATATCTAAAAAACTCTCTTAAGTGCTTCCCTCTAAGCCATTGGCATAAATCGGAAGTTTATATTTCAAATAAACTTAAAAATATACAAAAAACTTAAAAAAATATATTGCATATTTTTAGAACATTGGGGAGTGACGAACTTAAGTCTGAAGACTCATTACGAAAGGCAAAACATGGCTGGCTTCATTTTAAAAATATTGCTTGCAAAAATGCTGTCGCGTGTACGTAGTAGCTACCTGTTTAAAGAAAATTATTTTCAGCAAATAATTTAATTATTCAATTTTTAGTTTTGTTAAATATTTAAAAAGAATGGGCGAAATTAAAATTATAAATATTTGACAAACACAGTGAGCGGTATATAAGACTCGGTATAGCCGAATTTAACTTGTCTTTTCATGCACTTATACACATTTTAACTTTTAGTTACTGACAAAATTACCTGCACAACTTGTGCTTATTACTTGACCCTTGCACTACTAGTATTTAAAATAAAATAAAACTTTTTTTTTTTTTTGTGAAACTTGGTAAGTCACTGAGTGAGTCCGAGTCATAATATTACATATCATAAACTTAATTTTGTGTGTATCGTAAAATTAAAAAAAAAAAAAAAAAAAACTTTTTAAAATATTATTTTGGTAACAAAAAAAAAAAAAAAGAAAAAAAATAAATAAATTTGGATTTTAAAACTTAAAACTAAAATTTTTTGAATTTTTGTGGACATAAAAGATGACATTTGGTGAAGCTGCCGCATTGAATTATTTAGTTTTATTATTTTTTTTTTCAGCCAATGTTGACTACTAAGTGAATGATTCAATTTCATTAAATGAAAGAAATTTTCATTGAATTAATGAAAAATTACATTAGTTTAATGAGAAAAGATCATTTAAAATAATGAAATTTTTTCATTGGTTAATTAACAAAATTCTTTCCGTGTACCACAACGAATAATTATATTCTTTGACTTTCAAAATAAAGAAAAAACTTTTTTCATTTAAATAGAAATAAATAAAAGTGTAGTTTGGTGATGTCGTGAATGGTTTATATTAAATAATACTCCGATTGAGATGCGATTACGGTAACCATTTATTTCATGTTAGGGGTCGGTCAATTAGCTGTCCAGTTCCAATCAAAAATTCAGTTGTGAACGTCGAATTTTTAAATCATGAAAATAGAAAATCTTTCTTACAAATGAAAATATTTTTAATAGAACTGAATTTTGGTCTAACTTAATTAATTCTGGTTGCTACAACTAAATAATTCGATTATCGCAACTAAATTTTTGATTAAAAACAAATTTAGTTATCACAACCGAAATTGTTTTCTGTGAGTGTGGTAAAGCTCATGTCTATAGGAACAAGTTAGCAATAACTAACGCACTGGCAACTAATATTGAAGAATTTGCTTGTGAGATACCGGCCGATATATTGGAGAATGTATGCCGGAATTAAATCCAGCATATCAACTATTTGAAGCATAGCCGCGGTCAAAATTTGCATGAAATTATATTTCAAAGAGTTCTATCGAATCAAAGAAAGAATTCAGACATTTCTTTAATTTAAATAATAAAATTAAATCAAAACAAAAAGCGTTTTGCTAAATACCTGTTTCTCAGAACATGGCTGTTAACCTGCCTAATAATTTTTTTAAGTGGACTTATATCATTTTAAAAAATAACAGCTTAGTTTTTAATCACTAAAAATTTTTTTACAAATTTTTATTTTATTAAAAAATTTACTTTGAATTAAATTTTTTTTAAATCTGAATTAATTATTGAATTTAGTTTTACCTTTTTTTTACTTTATTTAATCTGAAACGCACACATACTACGAGTATTATTTGCAACATGTTTTGTTCACTTTATAACCCACAAAATACTAAAGAAAGTTTATGTTGTTGAGTAAATAAAATAATAATAGTGTCGTTATCATAAAATGTAATTTACACTTAAAGCGATAAGTGCACGCACACAAACACATACACTACATACATTTATATTGTGTAAAAAATAAACACACAAGAACACCCACACTTTCACGCACTTAAATATTTGGTGACAAGTTTCTCTTAACGCAATTTTATTTTTTTCCAAGTGACCAATAACGACAAAACAACGACCTGCATTAAACCAAACTAAGCTCGAGTATTTCTTTTTTTTTTATATTACTGACTTGTAGTTTGTTTGTTAAATGTGCTATTTATACAATTTAAACTTAATAAACCAAGTGATCATGAGTACAGAAGTAATTTATCGAGTAAGCAAGTAAAACTTTAAGAAATCAGAGAAGAGAAATTATGGCGTGCTACTCATGAGGAAGTACTAGCTTAGCTGAGATTCAGATTTTATAGCCTAATGAATTTTTTTGCTTACATCCCAAATTTTCTTATATTCATGTCTCAGAAACTAATTGCAAATTTGTTTCACTGGCTTTGGCACAGCTGTAGAAAAATAGTTTAAAACAAACAAATCTCGAAAACAAATTAAGCCAAAAAAAGGAAATTTTAAAACCAGTTTATTATTTTCTTTGTTGTACAATCTCTTAGAAGCAAAATATATTTTTGGTCCTTGTCTACAGTTGTCATTTTAACCCCCATTGGCACAAGTTACCAGAAACTAAAGTAAGGATTTTGTAACTAAAATCAAGTAGCATAATAAGGACGAATCATCCGCTAATTAATTGGTCGTTATCAATAAATTTAAGGCTTAACTAAAAGCTGGTTATGTGCCCTACAAAATTCTTAATTTAACAAGCCGATACAAAATATGTTATATAGAGCAAACCAATCAAAAGGCACGTTATGAATTGTAAATAAAACAAAAATTTTTCAGAGAATTATTTTAAAACTTTTTATTATGATAGAAGGATCTATCACAATTATGCGTGCAACCAAATATCAGCCAATTGATTACCACCACTGCGATGAAATACTTTTATACGATAGTTTATATTTTTGGAGACATAATTGAGGCTCAATGTCGTTAATGTGCCGAATTATCTAAATTTTTCTTGTCTTCTTGACGTACACTTTTGTTTTAAATATTCTAAAAGAAAAAAGTCCAACGGTGTTAAATCATTTATTCGTGGTGGCCAATTAATATCGACACAGTATGAGATAACATGGCCTTTTAATTTCTCGCTCACAAGAGTTTTTGTTTCATTGGCTGTATGACAAGTAAAATTATTTTGTTATAACGACAAATTCTGCAGGTTCATATTCTCAATTTCTGACCACAAGAAGTTAGTTTTCATGTTCCAATTGTTGAGCCCGATGACGAGTCAAAGTAATCGGCTATTCTGCCACACTATCACAAACAGCAGCAATGTTTTCTGCAGAAGGTACTAGGTGAGCACGCGCAGCTGTTTTGGCATTTCCTGCAGAGCTGAAATTTGCTCACAATTCTGCCGATTGTGAACGTATTTGTCGGACTATGCTGACCAAACAAATCACACAGAGCACAGAATGCATTTTTTTATTTGAACGCCCATTTTCCTAAAAGGCTTTAACTCTTCATGGTTGAATTTGTCAAACATTGAAACAAAGAATGTCAAATTAAGTTGGGCAAAAAACTAGACATTTAGGAGTGACTCACAATTAATCTCGTACATTATGGTTGGACCACCCTTTACATGACCAGTGAAATAGATGATACTGAAAATTTCTAAAAAACTTTCTAAAGAAAATTATTACTCCTACATTGTCGTAGTCGAATTCACGACCAGCTCATATAAAACATATGGGCGGCGTTATCACATATCACTATGATAACGGCCTAATATAATTATATGGGTAGCGTTGTCACATTTTTTTTATTCATAACGAATTCGACAGCCGTAATAAGGCAGAATGTCTGCAAAGAATAGTGAAAGATGAAATCGGCGACTGCTCATTAGCTAACTGAAATGAAAGAATTAAGTTTACACACAATTATGCATGTACAGTTGCTAAACACGGTTAAAAACGTTCATATACATAAACACATACTCACGTATAAACAAAGTGGTAATTTCTTTTAATGTCAACTAGTAACTGCCAATACACAAGCTCACTCCTTCACGCCCTCACACACAGCCACATCAACTTTGTATAAAAAATGTCATCATAGAAAAATGAAGAAGAATAAGAAAAAAAAAACAGCAACAACAACAAAATGATATTGTAATAAAAGCAACATATTGGAACCATCATCAACATTTATTTATTGGATAAACCAAACAAACGTCAACGTTGATGCAGAAGTAAGAGTATAAGGGAGAGGGAAAAAGGGGACAGCTTTTAAAGTACATAAAAACAAAAACAAAAAAAAAGTAAAAATACCATGACCATAAGTCAAAACATCTGTGTCTTAACATTATCGATAAGTGTCAACTTATACGTTATAATGTCACTTAAATGTGTTTATGAAAGAGAATGAAATTAGAACAGATTTTTTATTTTTACAAGGGATTTATTTAATTTGTTATTGTTTGATATTTTTCTTTATTCAAGTTTTATTTTTTATTTTTATTCATTTCTTCACAGCTTTTGTTATTAATACACTCATTGTACGTACATAAACATGTTTTTATTTATTATTTATAGAAATATGGAATGTGTTGCTTGACACTTTTTTGTTTTTACTTTTTTATTTATTCTTCACTTTTTCAAATTATTTTCCTTTATTTGGTCATTTAAGCAAGAAGGCACAATTTTTAATAATAATTTCTTTGTTTAGAAAAAAAAAAAACTTTTAGGAAAAGAAAATGTGGAACATATGCTACATAAGAACAAGTCATTAAAAATATTTCAAACAAACTAAAAAGACAAATGACAGTTCCATTGATATTTTTTTTAAATGAATGATTTAATTGAATAGTCTAGCAGAGCTCTTAATTAATTTTAATAAAAACATAACACTATGCAACAGGCAAACAAATCTTAAAGCAACCAATAGTGTTTTTTGGTGCCCTATGCTCCTTTAATATAAAAAAATCACAAGTATTTCGAATTCTATGGATAAGGTTTTTCTTGAGATTTTTTTTTTTAGAAAATATAAGATTTTTGAAGAGCTTGCTTCTCACATCTTATCATAACTTTGAAACAACTCATACCATTTTGATAGGAAATATCTAAAAAAAAAACAAAAATTAAATTATATTGGCTTTAATTTTTTTTTAAATTATTTTTTAGTGCAGCTCTTATTTTTCGAGTTATTGAGGAAAATATTTTTTTTAAATTAGAAAAATTTATAAATTTTAAAAATTTACAAGAATTGGAAATCTTCCAAAGTAAGTGGTTACTTAAAGTTTTTTTGACTTCTATATAGCTTAATTTATAATAATGGGCACTAGAGATTCAACTTTTTATTTCAATAAAGATTTACGAAGTAGAATTTGGCGTGATTAACAAAATAATGATAAGACGGGATTTGTTTCATTTAGAAATAATTAATTCATTTATTTTCACCAGTTAAGAAGATTTCTGTAGGCGTCCCCCAAGGAAGTATACTTGGCCCGCTATTATACATCGTCTATACATCCGATATGCCTACAAATCGACATACTATCACGTCAACGTTCGCAGATGACACGGCATTTTTAAGTGTGAACAAAGATCCAGGAACTGAATCTGAGCACTTACAAGCTCATATAAACGAGCTGGAAGGTTGGCTAAATAAATGGAAAATCAAAGTAAATCCATCAAAATGTGCCCATGTGACTTTCACACTAAGAAAGGCTAATTGTCCGCCAATAAAAATAAATAACGTAATTGTTCCGGTGGAAACCCACACTAAATATCTAGGAATCCATCTAGACAGCTCGACTAATGTGGCTAATAGGTTCATTTTCATCTCTATCTTTGGAATATAAAGTTCTGTTATATAAAGCCATTATTAAACCAATCTGGACATATGGCATTCAGCTTTGGGGAACTGCGTGAGCATCTAACATCCAAAAGTTACAAAGAAGACAGTCGAGTATTTTACGAACAATAGTCTGCGCCTCCTGGTATATAAGAAATGAGAATATCCACAGAGATCTAGAAATTCCAACGGTTCGGGAGGAAATTGAAAAATATTGTACTAAGTACGTTCACAAACTGGCGATACATCCAAACGCCCTCGCCAGGGACCTGTTACAGTTCGAGGGACACAGAAGGCTTAAGAGAAGTGATACCTTGTGCCTAGTGAGAAGAGGATATAACTTTTTTTTTATTTAAACGTAGAATATTCCTTTTATTTTAAGATTTGAGTACAAGTAACTAGTTATTACATTGGTAATAATTATTTAAGTTTTTTCTTTTTATATTTAAGATTTGGATACTTATTGTAATTTTCTTATAGAAAGATTCAATAATAATAAACAATTTAAAAAAAAAATTTGCACAAGGGTTAGAAAAGAAAAGGGGAAGAATAAAAGTTATACTGCTAGTGGTGCAATACAAGTCACAGTTGTATGCATTTTTTATTAAGGTACACTTTTCTTACAATATTTAATTGGCCTTTTAAAATTATAAAAATACTTAAAAAAATTTTTTTTGTAATAGAATTTGATGGGTACAAAAAATTAAAAAATTTTTTCCTCTTATCACAAAAAAAAAAAAAAAAAAAAAAAAATTGTACGTCAAATTTACAGTAAACTCTTTGAAGAAAAGCAGATAAACACTTTTATTATAACCGTTTCAAAAAAACTTTGTTTATTACACACTTTGTTTAGCTGAGCTATTAGTTTTTAAGTTATTGAGAAAAATGTTGCAAAAAAAATAAATAATTTTTAAGAAATTTTTATGAAATTTTTGATTTTTAAAAATTTACAAAAAATATAAAATGCGTAAAACTTATAGGTTTAGTTATATGATTTTAAAGCCACATCTAATTGAAATAAATTAAAGCATAAATCTCCACTGATAAATGGCGATTTTATTGCCTTTGAAAAAAAAATGTAGTCAGTTTGGGAAATAAAATTATTTTAAATATTTTTTAAAAATTCCACTAACATATCATCATAATAACACTGAATAACAAAAAAAAAAAAAAATAATAAAATACCTGGGAAGTGAGAGGTGCTGTCGAGTACAATAAAAATCTGTTTATGAAATTTGGCAAACACCCATAAAAAAAGCGGTTGTTAATACCTTTATACACTTATAAACCAGTAACTTAGTTGAATACACACAGAAAACAACTTCGGTTGTGAGAACTAAATGTTGTTTCCAATCAAAAATTCATTTGTGATAATCAATTTTTTCAGTTACAGCAACTAGAATTCGATAACAAAGGCCAAAAATTAGTTCTGTTAAAAATATTTCGAGCTGTTCGACCGAATTTCTATTGTCAAGATAAAAAAATTCGATTATCCCAACTAAATTTTTGATTGGAAACAAATTTAGTTCTCGCAACCGAAGTTGTTTTCTGTGTGTATCAACCGATTTTAATATTAAAGCTGTTTAAATGTTAAAAATATCATTTAACTAAACTTGAGAAATCTGTGCGTATTATTCAAACAAACACATTTTTTTTTAATTCTTTCGACATTTTTAAATTTTGAAGACGTTTTTACAGTGTTTTATAAAGAACCGTACAATCTTAGAATTAATTTTAAAAATATGTTTATTAATGAGTAAAACCCTACTTTTTGTTTTTAATCCGTTAAAATTTTATGATTTTTATTAAAAAATTTTTTTTTATCCAGAAATACAATTTGTGGCCATTTCAATCAAAAATGTTTGCTTAGCGGTTTTAAACTCAGCATCATCAGTTTACTTTTTGTATTTGTCTGGTAGTACCCCGCTTTGTAAAAAGGTCCATACACGACGGCAGGATGCTGATGCAAGCTGATTGACCGGCTGCTGGTGCAAAATCAAAATGAGCCTGATATTTCTTTTAATTGCACCAGCATGCTGGTATCGTGTATTGTAAATTAACTCATTTAAAGCTAAATTTTTTTTAAGAGGTAACATAATAATGATCGCCCAGGTAAAAAATATTTTGGGAGAAATTCCTTAATTTATATGAATATCAAAGCCGTGCCTATGGAAAATAAAAAGCGAAGATTATTGCAATCGTGACCTAAAATATAAATGCTACAACAAAATGGTAGAAAAATTAAATAGAGAAAAAATTCATTTAGACGATTTATAAAAAAAATTAAGTGCCAGCATGTTGGTGTAAACGATGTTTGCATTTGATGGTATAATTACTTGAGTAAACGCAAAACATTAAGCTTGCGCACTGCAATACAGAATAGCCCCCAATTTGTACAGCACGTTTTGTAGTGAAGTTGGCTGCTAAACAATTGTTTTTTGAACAGTAATGACATGTTAGCTAGTTTTTCAGTTTCGCATTTTTAACTCTACTACGCTCTTATTTATAGATAGTGTTTTACTATAAATAAAGGAAGCTAAATCACGCTATGCTTGCCGCTCCATTTTAAGTTGAACTGTAAGGAATAAACATATTTCCCATTGCCTGCTTAGTGTTATCTTTAATAGAAGAATTTAGATTTTTTTCTAAAAAATTTTTAGGTTAATTAATTTTTTTTTCTTTTTGCCATAATACGGGTTTGATGTGAAATTTTGTTAAAACATTAAAAACAAACATTTAAATAACCTCAAGCTGGCATTGTAGGGTTAGTAGTCTTAATGAAAAAAGAACAGAAAGAAGCTCACTTGGCTCTACTAGCATTTGTTTAACCACCAGCTGGCATTTTTGTTTTTAATATAACTTTTTGTTACCTTCCAGCTACAACAGTTTTCAATTTCGTTTCTTAATTAATTTAATTTTTTGTTTGTTTTAATTTACTTGCTCGGTTTTAGTTTACTGAAATTGAAAGCAAAAAGAAAATTTTTTTTATCTCTTTATAATGATAGACAATATTGTGACACATAAAAATGTCATTTGACAACAAACAAACAATGGTCAGCATTAAAAATTATTTGCTTGTAACAATTAGTTTCATTTCCTAAACACCGTCTGTTTTAATAAACCGCAAAAGGCATGCAGTTGCACACACACATGCATTTACCTATTTATGTAGCAAAAAAGGGGAGCTCACTTAATAATTAATCACAATTCAACAAGTGAGTAACCCACTGTTGAAACGGAAGGAAGGAAGCCAGCAAATTGCAAACAAAGAAAAAAATTATAAAAAAACGAATATTTCACATCTATTTCATTACTGTCCACCAAAAATGTTAAAAAATTAAACTTAAAAAATATAAAATTAAAAGCATTTACAATACAAATTTAATTGGCATATGGGATATTCCATATTAAAAATTTTTTTTTATAAAATTAAAGTTTTAAATTTGAGTTAATTTACTTTAATTAAGACCAAAAAAGCAGTTTGTGTCATGTATGTGTCTTAAAGAATAGAGTAAGTAAAGCTGACCATACACATATAATTTGTGCGTGTGATTTTTATTTGTAGCGAACATATCAGAAAGAGTTTGAAAATTTCTAATTACAATGGATTTGTTGGATATTATTGAGGTGGTACCTCAATATTTTTTATCATTTTAATGGGCTACGAAACTGTTTCATTCGCTTCACAATTCATTTTTACTCGTCGGTGTTTTTGTAATGCTGATTTGGGCAAATTCCTTCAAGCAAATTACATGTGTATGGCTAGCTTAACTCACCTTCAATAAAGAAAAATATTTGCGATTCAGTAACTTTTATTACAAACATTAGCATTGAAAAAAAAAGTATTTATAACGATACTTTAGCGAATTCGGATTCAGTAACTTCTTTCAAAGTTTGCAACAAAGCTAGCAACACATAAATAACTATCGCAAATAACAAATTCTATCGTATTGAATATTTTTGTGGGAAATTTACTGAATACCGGATTACGATACGAATGTTCGTAATAAAAGTTACTGAATCGCACTACAGCTTCTGTAAATAATTTCAATGGTAAGTCAAAAATTTGGCAGAAGCAGCGAAGTTAGTGAGTCACCCTATTCACATGTAAATTTTAATTATGAGATGCCTAAGAAGACAATCATTTTTTTTTTATTTTGATAAGCAAAAAGCTCCCATTCAAATAAAGTTGAATTGGTGAAGCGAATTAAATAAAATTTATTTTATATTTGTTAATTTTAAAAATTTTTGTTTTCAATGGATTTGTCTGAAATTTTATATATATCATTTCATATATACTCCAAGGGCTGGCCACGCCTATTTTTAGATAAACTTTTTAATGATTTTCATTCACCACTATTAATAAAAATATGTACCCGTACATAATTTCAGCCTGCAAATATGCTTTAAATTATTTTATTTATCACTTTAATTAAAGCCTTTGTCAGTAATGCTAGCAAAGGCATGGTGCACTATTACGAAGTAGTTAGTGAATAAATTTATTTTTATGGGTTTTTTAACGATTAAAATTCAATTTCTAAAAGGATTCCTCTAAAAAATAGTGCATATATTCTTTTTGTTGTCAATATATCGACTCACATAACAAAAAGCAGTGGGCCGGGTAATACCGGCCATAAACATCTAGTTTATTATTTATATAATATTAAAATGGCTAGTTTGTTAAGCTTGAAGTCGTATTAATTATAAATATTTATTTTAATATCGTTATTTTGCTCTAATCTTCTGTAGCTTCTTCAGGAAATTATTATACAAATATAATAATAATAATTTTAGTTTAACTAACTTAATAAAATTTACTATTTACTGTAAAGAAAATAGAGTTAAATATGTGATAGAAGTTCCTTTTCTATGGATGCCCCTATATGATGTGCTTGGGTGACGTATAGAAAATGTGTTAGAAAACACTGGCCTTATTTTACAATTAATGCAAGAAAAACAACAGTTATAAAAAAATAAAACTTTAATTTAAACTCTTTTTATGTAAAGCAATAAAAATAAAACTAAATGATTTAGAAATATTTTCTTAAATTAAAAAAAAGAAGGAGGAAACTAAAGAAACAAATTGTAAAAACCAAACTGTACGCTGGAATTTATTTAAATAAAAACATATTTTTTTATTTTACTTTTTTTTTTTTTGTATTTCTTGTTAAATGCTGCTGGCAGCAGCAGACAAAGAAATCTGGAATATTTTTTTTTTTTTTTGTAAAGAAAATAAGTTAAATAAAAGGACAAGGGAAAACACAAACCAAAAAAAGTAGAAAAAAACGGGAGAAAACAGAAATTTTTCACCTTAAGAAATCCAAGATGAAACATTTTACAAGACAATGTCAAAGATGATCTCGAAACAAGTGACAGTGACAAAGAGAAATTGTTATACAAGCAAAAAACATTAAAAATTATAATTTTTTAGCAAGAGTGTACAGTGTTTAACAGGGATGGAAATTTTTTATTTTTTTTATTTATAATAAAAAAGAATTTTCTATAAAATTTATTTGAGCTTGAGTTAATTTTTTTTTTATTTTTATAAAATATAATTTTACTATTTTTATTTTGAATTTAAAGGGTGTTTTTTATAGACGTATATAACTTTAAGTTGGCATTACTGTTCAAGATGGCAACCGATTTAACAGCTGTTAAGTGATTTATTCTCAGTTTGGTTTGACAATTCATCATGAATAGACTCACGCCTGAACAACGCTTGCAAATAGTGCAATTTTATTTCGAAAATAATGGTTCATAATTTTGATTTTCATAAGCGAATTTTGTTTAGCGATGAAGCGCACTTCTGGTTGAATGGCTACGTCAACAAACAAAACTGCCGCATTTGGAGTGAAGCTAATCCTCAAGTGTATGTCGAAACATCGTTACATCCACAATGCCACAAGATTATCTTTCAGATAAATAAAATTCATGTCAATCGAATAATCCATAGTTGTTTTATTGCAATTTAAAGTTCTATATGTCTATAAAAAACACCCTTTACAAGAGCTAAAAAGTAAAAGTGAAAGTTCTTCGTTCGGTTTTTGATTAGATCTTAAAATCTGTAAATGAGTGGTAAATCAAAATGATTTTCTAAGGCAACATCTAGTTTATTAATTTTAACTTTAATTTATGGTAAAATTTAAATGGGTCTATATAAGGCTGTTATTCAAAGAAACTAATAACGACTTCAAGCATGAATTATGACAAATTTGTCATAATACAGATTTCAAGTCTACATTAATTTTCTTTGAATAACGTCAAAGAATTTTTTGCTAAAACTTTTAATTTTCTTTTCCAAATTCAACATTTTAGAACTAAATTATTGATTTATTTCAAAATTAAAATAAAATCTTTGAATAAATCTGTCCCATTCCTCTTCAAAGGGTTAATTATTGCTAACTTATACAAATGTCTTTACAAGTACTGAATTTTTCATTCCTGGCAGCATTACATATTAATAAGCGTAAGCTTGTGTTGATATGTTTGTGTGTGTATGTAAGTTCTATCTAAAAATATTTAAAAAAAAATTTTTTTTTTGTATCGCTTGTTTAAAAACAACAATGCAGTTTTACTTTTTCTTTTATTCTTTATTTTTTGCCCTGTTTCTTAAAAAAATGTGTTTGTTTATTATTCGCAATTAGAAATGGACAAATACGTCTACAATTATAATTAACCCTTTAATGACAATTGGAAGACATATGTTTGAAATCGAATTTGATATAATAGATGTTGTCCCATAAGAAATAAATGCAGTCTTTTGTATTCGTGCGAAAATCAAGGTTTTGTTTTTTTTTTCCTTTTGAGCTCTAGATGGTCTCAAAATGAAAATTTTTTTCTCCTTCTTATTCTCAGGATCTAGCTGATATCGTTGAATAAAATTTTAGTATTAGATGTTCTCGGTTCTACATTATTTCGAAAGGATGCGTTTCTGGAGAAATATTTGCAAAAAAAAAAATTATAAATTTCCAGCAGAAAATGCTGCATCGAAAAGGAGTTAAAAAGAATTTAATTTTCATTACGGGTAAAAAGAGTAACATTTCTAAGTAGCCTTAAAGCCCTTTCACACTTGGCAAGAAACTTGTGCCAGTAAGTTTTTAATATTTTTAATAGCTTTTGAACCTGCCCAATCGTTCACACTACAAGAATGTACTTTTCCTTTTTTTCATTTTCTTTTGCTTAAAATTTCTCATTTTTTTTTATTTCTCTCACAAAACAATACAAAATACAACAAATCAGAAACAGAAAGGAATCAATTACACTCACAAAGAATAAAAGAACAAAAGGAATTGCCAAGTACGGGCAAGTGTGTTGTTCCCCTCCACACGATCATTGCTCAAGAGACTTGCCCAAGTTACTTGCCAAGTGTGAAAAGGCTCTTAGTTTAGGATAGATCTACAGGATTTGGATTGTTAAAAAAAAGCTTTCTCATATGTAGTATGAAAAACGCCTTCTAGTCATCGCACTCGATTGCGAGTTGACGAGTAAGCAAACCACCGCATAGGATATCTAACAAATCGTAATTTTGTTAAAATTTTAAAAGGTTTATAGACAAAAAAGGACTGTATCATGAATTTAGGCAACAATTTTGCTAATATGGATGAACAGTTGCTTCTTCTCACATTTTTTTCTTCAAATTCAAAAGATGAAAATTTTTAAAAAAATTTTAATAACTAAATGTTTTAAACTAAAACTGAATAAAACTTAAATTTCTTTTAAGCTTTTGGTTGATCGTGCTTATTAAGAGCTACTGAAGACTCGCTATCGACAGCCATCCTCTCATTTTACGCGATATCGAATGCCATGCTACAAATAGGAAAAATTTCTATTAATTTTACTAGTATAAGGTGGCTCTAATTCATCCATTTCTGAGCTAAATGGCTTTTTTAAGGGGAAAATGTATTTAAAAGTGGGAGAAAGTTGGTTCTTACTATTTAGTTATTAATACTCCAACATATTTTTAGATTTCCATTTCATTCTTTTTACTTATTTTTGTTTAAGTTTTCTTCCTTTTTTTTTTTTTTTTTTTTTTTTTTTTTTTTTTTTTTTTGTTGACTCTAAGATTGTTTCTGCTGTTGTTTCTTAAGTTTTAGTTGTTGTTTTCTTCATTTTGTTGCAGTTTTGCTTGGTCTCTCTGGGTATTAAAGTTATTGTGACAATTTTTTTTTGCTCTTTTTGTGTTCATGATTTTGACAAAGTTTTGCTATAGTTTTTTAATTTTTTTGTTTTGTTTTGTTTTCTTTAAAAAGTCGCTCATTCGTACAATCATTTGTTGTGCTGGTAGTTGCAAGTTTTTGTTTCTTGATGTAAAATTTTGTTGTTTATCTGTAAGAATAAAACCCAAAAAGTGAGAGGAAAAATTATATTGTGTGAATATTTTATGCAGTGATGGTGCTGCAAAATCAAAGTCGGAAACACTTTTGGGATGTAAGATGTGAGTAAAGAAAAGAGGAAACATTTAATTCAGCAAAATTGCTTAGTTTCTAACACAACAAAAATAAAACAAAAAAATTGGGGTTTAATACCTACTACTGCACAGTTGCTTTTTAACTTTCATTTAAATTTGTAATACCAGCCGTAAAGTACTCAACTGAATTATTCAAGTAAAAAACAAAACTCTAAAAAATGGTTTTAGAACTTTTATTTTGAATTAAAATGAAATGAAAAGTCATTCTTTTACCTCGAATCTGAAAGTAAAATGTTCATTTCAGTTTTACGCAATGAAATTTAAGTGCAAGACAGTAAATCCTTCACAGAAATCCAAGTCAGAAGAGAAAACAGAAATTGTCAAATTTGTCCCATTAAAAAATTATAATTTTCATATAAGAACGAAAACTAATATTTAAGTCCAAATTTAGTTTAGCCTGTTCAGCGATGTCACAAGAAAACCAAAGCGAATGAATGTAAAGCTTATTTGTATTGAATACAAAAACAAATTTTTGTACATTGTTGTTGCTTTTAATACAAATTTGCTTTGGTTTTCTTACGATATCGCTGAACAGGGCATTAATTTAATAACGAACGCCGCATTTTAAACAGAATTTTTTTTTTGTATGGAAAGCAAATGAAAATTCTGTTTCATTTATTAATAAGCCTCTGCTGACTTAACCCATTTTAGGGCTGAGGCTGAGATATTGCCCACTATTTTCCAAAAAAAAAAAAAAAAAAACCAAAATAAAAAATTTTTTAATAATTTTTAGTCTATAAAATTTCATAAAAATTTTTTATCTGGTACAAAATGGGTTAAAACACTTCTTGTAGCAGTAGTAAATTTCCTAACTAAAATCAATTAATATTTTGCCTTTTAATTTGTCAATTGACTCACTCACTCTGGTTAACAAAGACAAAAAACCGTGAAAGCATTTCACGTTTACATTTTTCACATGTAAAATATGCAGCCAAAAATTGTGCAAAAGTGTATTTAATGCATTTTTAATGCTGTTATGCAGTGGATGATTATCTCCCGCGACAATAATTACAACCACATTTACAACACCAACATAACACAACCACCTGCTACGAGAGCATGAACAAAAATCATAAAATCTGATTTTAAATCTTCTCTTTGTTGTTTTTGTTTTTTTAATTTTTTTTTTCACAAAACTCATTTACAGCAGCAGCATCAAAGAAAATTACACACAAACACACACAAATCTAATAAAAATGTATGCAAATACAAGTTTAAAACCTGCTGGTTGAATTTGTTTTTTTTAAGCAATTTTTTTTAGTGTGTGTGTGTGTGTGTGTGTGTGCTTTCATGGCATTACACGGTTACACATTTGCTGGGTGTGTGAATTTTTGTAAAAGCGGTGTTGACTGTTATTGGTTTAACGGACAATCAGTTTAACAAACTGTGTGGCCGAAAGTGTTGGTATTTGTGTATGAGCCTGGTTATTTGGCAATTGTTTGCACGTGTTTTTTGTGGTCTACTGGTCATAGTGCACACAATATTGCGTAATGCAACACACTTACATACACACACACACATGTCCACCCAATTTCCAGTTCTTTTATGAGCATGTGCTTTAGTAATAATAATCATAATCATAATAATACAGACATTATTTTGTTGTTTGTACAGCAAAACAACACGTTACACACACATTTTCGTTTTTGTTTTTTTTCTTTTAATAATAATTTGGTTTCCCTAGGTGAGTTATAATACAAGCAGACTTTTAAAAGGCTGCTTAATTTAAGCGTTTAGTAAACCTCACAAAAAGAAAAAGTTTTTGTTTTAAAGACAAATGCTTGTATTCAAAGAAAATTAAAGAAGATTTGAAATCGATATTGTGACAAATTTAAATGAAAAATTTGCCATCATTTACAGTTGAAGTCGTTTGAATACCAGCCAAATAAATTAAAGCCAAGCACTTTTAGATTTCAAGGTTTTTAAAAATAGAAATTTGCCCCAACATAATTAATTTTTTTTTTTTTTGTTAAATTCTAGTACTCGCTACTGCTTAAAAAGGCATGTAAGATCTAACGTACTTTAAAATTTTTTTAATCAGTTGTGAATGCTGCCGATGAGGACAAAAAAATTTTTCCGAAAGTGTTGCTCTAGCAATTAAATTTTTCTGTAGTTCAAATAAAAAGCGATTTTTTACATTTGGTATGGAATCGTTATGGGACTAATGAAAGTCAAAATAAAGTTGAAAATATAAATTATTTCAATTTTTGGTTCTTTAAACTAGAATTTCATAGGTCATTTTTATTTTATACAACAAAAATTTATAGCAACAGCAGGCTTTTATTGATAAAAATGGAAAAGAGCGATAACCTTAAAGATAAAAGAAGCTTTAAAAAAGAGCTGTTTAAAATAACCGGTTATGGTTTGCTTTTATTAACAACGACTGAAAGAAATTACTAAACTTTGCCACAAGTACCAAAGTCAGTCATACTGACAACGTTAAAGGTTTTTTTTTTTTGTAAAAACATCACATAAATAGTAGCAACTTTTTGTCTTGGCTATAGAAAATAGTTAAGGAGGTTTTACACTTGTAAAACTGAATAGAACGACTTGTCACAAACTGAAATAAAACGATCAAGTAAAATAGTGTGAAATAAAATACCTAAAGAAATTTGACAGTCGTCTCAACAGCTCTCACCGCTTTTAGAAAATTTCCTAAACGTATTTTTTTTTTATATGAATAAAAAAATAACAAAAAACAGCTGACAAAACCTAATGAAAATTTTAACACTTGAGTTATAGTGTAAAACTCTCGTATGATTTTTTGATAGTCGCTTCAAATACCATTTGATTTTACTCTTTCTAAATCCTAAGAAAATCTTGACTCTTGTGTTGTAGTGTAAAATCCTCATAAAGAAAAACACCGACTGTAACGTAACGTTACCAACTTAAGTTAACTTAGGAGATCTAAGTGAAACATGTAGCCTACAAGTTGTATGATACCAGTCATACAAAAGTAACTAGAAGAGCGGCGCATGATTCACTTTGCAGGGTCGAATATAAAAGTCGACGGACTCACTTTCTTTCTCTTTCTGTCTTCTTTATCTTTTTTCCTTTCACTCTTCAATTGCTATTCTTCTTCTTCTTAATTTCCTTCTATACAGGTATCACAAAGAAATCACGTCAAAGGACCCAAGTGAGCCCAGCTTCTGTTTTTCTTATTTGTAACCTAACCTAGCCTAACACTTGTAATTCTCATTGAGTTCAAATTAGAATAAATATAACAAGTGGAAGAGCAGAGTTTTTGTTGCCACCCAACATTTAACTCGACGGAGTATTTTATTGGTATATCTTCATCTAAGAACCGATGAAGTACTAGACGACTGTGGTGACGTAGACACAAAGAAAGCAGACCTTTGTTGACCCAGGACAGACCAAGCGTACCTCAGCTGGAAAATAAACTGCATTACACGACGGCCAGACAGATAGATTTCCATTAATTTAAAGAGGGTTTTCCTTGATTTATGCTGTCTTACGTATTATTTCAAAACCTTTAACATTGAGTTCACTCTTTAAAATGCATGCGTATGAAAAAGTACACATGAATCTCTAACACGTTTTACATTTGGGAACATAAACAAACAGCTTGTCTGAATATCCAACTATGGCCACCAAAAAAAAAAACACTTTTTTTAATAGCAATCTTGTCTGGCTTGTTCAATAATTTTTTGGTTAATTTACTCAACACACAGAACAAGAGTTAATAAGCAACAACACCCGCTGGTTTTAGTATGTGTACGACTGGCTACCTTGACTTGGGAAAGTAATCAGCTAAAAGGCCGACAGACATTAAAAAAAATAATTGTTTTCTTTTACGGGATTAAAGAACCAGTTGGATTAATTAGTTTTTTGTTTAAAAAAAGTCTTTGCTGTAAATCAAAAAAGTGCTTGCTTTATTTAAAAAGTTATCTTTTCAAATAAAGCTTTAGTAAAATTTTGGTTTATTTTCGATTTTATTTATAGTTTGGTCAGGGCTAGCTTTACGTGGTGAGCTAGCGCCATTTTGAGCTCAGACCTGCTAGATATATTACTAATAATTGCATTCAGAATTGCTAAATAATTTCGCAAAAAGATTTTTTATTTTAAATTCATCTGTCGAAATGACTTTAAACTCTACGTTAAACTGTAGGCTGAACTACCAGATGAGCAAACGACTGATGTTTTTTTCTTTCAAAAAGCTGTAGAATCCTTGGAAAATATTCCGGGCCTAGAGAGTGGGATAAGACCGACTCATTTACACTTTCAATAAAAACATCGTTTAATTTTAAATTCCAATATTTTGATGATTCTTTGGATGGCTACTTCAGAGAAATATTTATGAGCTGCTGCAGTAGTAATTAAATAAAATTGATTCAAATATTTAGGAAAACAATTCATTTCCTTTTTTTTAGTCCTACGAACCCCATCCCGCACATAATATTAATATTTCTGCGCAAGTAGCACAAGAGATGTGTTTTTTTTTTGCTAATAATTTGCAGCTAAACAAGAAATAGAGAGAGAGAAAAGTATTATTTTTTTCTTCAAGCAGTAGACAATCTACATTCTTAGCTACGAACTAAAGGGTCTTGTTAGTGTTGCTGTATCGGTGAAAGTATTTAAAGCTTCAATTGTTGTTATTTTTATTGGCAGCCAGTGATTGTGTTGGTGCCTACACCACACACACACAAGAAAATATTGTGACAAATAAAACTAAACAAGCCACTGCTTTACAAATCCGCTTTAAATGACAATTATTTGTATTTGTATGGAATTTATTTATCCAAAAAAAGTAACAACAAAAGTAAAATAATGTTTTCGTACCCATGGGACAGTTTATGAAAACGGTCATTAACTTGCATTTGTTAAATATTTGCCAGCGTGGAAATAGCAATAACACCAGCACCAGCAAGTAGCAGCAGTAAAATGTATTAAAGCCATAAAGTAATTTAACTTTAATACTTACACACACCCATTTTTTTGTTTATAAAAAAAACTTGCCAATAGATAGACACTACAAAAAGCTGAGCACTTTAAAAACAAATTTCAATTCCAGCAGGTAATTTTAAATGTTTATAAAAATCACACTTGCATTCATATAAAATAAATTACTTGAATTTGAAATAAATTATTTGAAAAAAAAAAAGATTTAGTGGAAACAAAGCCACTTGATACTAAATACCCACTTGAATGAATGAACGTGTGAAAATTTAAACAAACATTTATAAAAATTTAATTGTTTACAAACACAAAAGGTAATTTGAGCTTGAATATTTTTGACTGAGCAAACAATTAATTTTCCCTTTCATGCTTCCTCACTCTTGCACTCTCTTTTTGTATTTATATTTGCTGCTCTAGGGAAAAATTGCTTTTAAATTAAATAAATTGAGTAATAAATTGAATATTAAATCATAAATGTTTCTATAAAATGTAGATATTTTTTGTTATCATTCCCAGCTAATAAAATAAAATCCCTAAAAATTCGCTTAATTTGTGAATACATTTTTGTTTGAATTTGTATTTTAGTTTCTTAACAGCATCTTCAATAATCATTATTAAATCAAAGCAGTTGATTCAGGAATTTTTCTTTCATAGATTTATTTTTTTAAGGCTTGAAATCTCTAAGCTCAGCTATTCACTTTACGAATTGCTGGTTTAACAGACTTTAATTGATTTAAATTAAAAAAAATCTTTTTCTCTTTTATTTCTTAACTCATGCTTGATATTTTTGTTAGACTTCCATATTGAACTCTATTAACGTTAACTGCATTATGCTTTAAAATAAATTTATAAATAGCGAATTAAACAGTTTTAAAACGTAGTATCCAAAAAAATAAATAAAAGAAAAATATTCTGCCTCCTTAATTTTTAACAAAGAAAGAAAAGGAATAAGAAATTGATTTCCGTTTTAATTTTATTTTCACATAAAATTCTGTTAGTGACACTTTTGTTTTAACATTCTTAAAAGGCACTTTTGTGAAAAATTATGCGCATAACAAGTGGCTTAAAAAATATAAAGTTCCAAAGCAGATTTTGCTAAAAATGCTACTAGAGTTTTGTGTGTGGCTTAAGGTACAAGTCACACGCTACACATTTCGATATTTAAAAAAAATATAAAGGTTTTAATATGCTTACAGTGAGGCCAATGTGGTCTATATATTCATATAAACCTTAAGCAAAGGGCTGGCCAACTAACTACCAATAATGAGTTTGTTTGTTTATTTGTTTGGCGCTTACCTTTATTATGACCATTAAAAGCTTCTTTTGTTGTTGAAACTGAAACTTATAAAACAAAAGATGTTTGTTTATTGTTGAATTTATGTACACGCACCAGCACAAACTAAATTGCCATTTGCTGTTTATCAACATCAACATCAGCATCATCCTCTCCTGCTCTATTGTGTGTTTGTTACCACTAAAAATATTTATGAGTTTTCTTGGCTTGGCTCTCAACTTTAAGTTATTCTCTATGCTAACATTAAGTTAAGGATAATGGGACATTTAAAATGATAATGAGCAGCAACAGCAGCAGCAACTAACAGACATAATAGTCACTTTCTTATCCATTAAACTGGCTTTAACAATACAATTATTATAAAATAATGATGCAAATATAATCACAGTATTTTTAAGCAGCAGCAGCATAAATTTTCGTCTACTCAATATGAGTAATAATAAGGTCAAATGGCGTATTATTATCAGCATTACAAAAGAGGAGGACATAAAAAAACTCTGCTTTAATAAGATTTAAAGTGGGGGATAGGAAGCATAATCTGCATAACAAATGCCAGTTACTACCGTTACTAGGGCTAAATGCTGAAATGCGGCAAACATTTTATAAACGTCATGCCAATAGCAAAGAAAAGGTAGTGGGAGGAGGTGGTGTAATTTTGCAGTTGGATTCAAGCAATTTACTAAAAGAAATTGCCCAAACAAAGAGAAAAAAGTAACACATAAATCCTTGTTAAAACTCACAGTGGGCTGCTTTCAATAGGGATTTAAAATAAAATTCCAAAGCAGCTTAAGCTTAATTCAGCGGAACAGCTAGAATTTTAATTTTTTTTTTTTTTATAAACGAACTCTGGCTTATAAAATTGTTTTTTTTTATTTTTATAATAATTTTTTTTTAACTCTTTTTTTTAAGGATATAAAAAAAAATATTTTTTTTTAAATTAAAATTTTTTTTATTTAAAGGATAAAAAAAGAAATATTTGAAAAAATTTTTTAATTTAAAATGATATAAAAACATAATTTTTTTTTATATTAAAAAAAAATAATTTTGTGATTTTTTTTTTTTTTTTTGGTATCTAATTTTAGTTCTTTTTTTTTAAAGGTACTTCAATATATTAATAATCGTAAAAATTTAAATGTACTTTAGCTGGTCATTAACATTGAAAAAATTGAGGGAGTCAATTTTATGCGAAGCTCTAGTTAATATTTTTGCTAAAACCTTTCGTATAGGGGTTCCAAAATAAAGTTTAAATTTTATTATTTAATTTTTATTCTTTTTGACTTCTACAGGGTGGGCCAAAAGAAACCAAGGGGTGTAAAAGTTTAATAACTATTTTGTTTATTAATTTTTTTTTTATTTTTTCTTTCAGATTATATAGACAACACTTGGAGAATTTATAATGGAGAGGTTCACAACTGAACAGAGAACCAGAACAATAGAATTTTATTATTTAAACCAGAGATCAATTATTTTAACGCAAAGAGCATATCGTCGACATTTTAACGTCAGAATTTCGCCCTCTGAAGCGATGATTCGTTGCTTAGATAATCGTCATCACCAACATGGCAGCGTAAGAGATTTGCCTCGAACCGGTAGACCACGTTTAAGTCGCACTGCGGAAAATATTGAACGAGTACAGCAAAGTGTTAACGAAGCACCAGAAACATCTGGCAGAAGGCGTTCTGCTCAGCTAGAAATGTCTCGTATGTCACTACGGCGCATTTTAAAAAAAGATTTACAGTTATACCCATATAAGGTGCAATTGGTCCAAGAATTAAAACCCGCAGATCATCGGCAACGTCTAAATTTTGCAGTTAAATTTCAAGAGTTGGCCAGAAATGAAATCAACTTTATTGAAAATTTGATTATGAGTGATGAAGCTCATTTTCATTTGAATGGCTTTGTTAACAAGAAGAACTGTAGGTTCTGGGGTTCTCATAATCCAAGAGCCATTCATCAACGCCAATTGCACCCCATCAGGTGTACAGTATAGTGTGGGATCACATCTGAAAATGTCATTGGGCCCTACTTCTTCGAGAATGAAGATGGAAGTGCTGTAACCGTAAATGGAGAGCGGTATCGTTTTATGAAACAGACCTGGTATGTGGTTTCAGCAGGACGGAGCCACTGCCCATACTGCCCGAGACACAATGGCACTTTTAAGTCAAATTTTTGGAGAGCGAATAATTTCTCGAAATTCGGAAATTATTTGGCCAGCGCTATAGCCAGATTTGACAGCACCCGACTATTTTCTTTGGGGTTTTTTGAAGGAGCGAGTGTATGTGAACAAGCCAGAGACAATCCTTGAACTCAAGGCAAACATTGTTACAGAAATTCGAACGCTACAGCCACAAGTTTTGAAAGATGTTATGGAAAATGCTCTAAAAAGAGCCCATCAGTGCGAAGCTGAAAACGGTGGTCATTTAAGAGACATCATTTTTCATACTTAGTGTAAAAAAATTTCCATTTTGTATATTATATAATCTGAAAGAAAAAATAAAAAAAAGTCAATAAACAAAAAAGTTATTAAACTTTAACACCCCTTGGTTTCTTTTGGCCCACCCTGTAATAATCAATTGATATTCCCCTTTTGAAAAAGTTAAATCAAGTATGATAAAGGGATTCTTTTATTTTTTTAGGAAAACTTTTTATCCAAGACACTGATTTGCTGTTTACTTACTCTTAATAAGCATAGCCAGAGGTCTATGCAAACGCCCATACAACAAGCACGGTAATGCCTATCAGCTAGAGTAATCCCCAAGTAAATAACATATTCTATAAACTCAATACTTGAGCTTAAAATCTAAACTAATAATGCTCTTTTTAAGTAAACTGTGTAATAACGATTTTGTCTTTAAACTAAATGTTTAAACGTCCAAACAGATAATAAACCCAAACACACGCAAGAGTTTCATTGTTTGAAAAATAATCAATTATTTTTCAGTGTAAAACTCTAAACTAATAAAAACCCAATAAAAATGCTATTTTAGCTGTGTCACACTAGAAAAACAGAGCTAAGATAATAGCTAAGCTTTGTAAGAATAGCTTTTAAATAAAATTTGCAATTGTCCCACCGTAGGTTATAAATTAAGAAGCAGACAATGGAAGCTTTTGTATATGTTTTTTTTTTTATTTTTTTAAAGTGTCTGTGCCTTTGGGTGTGAATGCGTCTAGGAAAATGTGCTTCACTTTTTGTTGTTTTTAAAATCGCTAATTAAAATGACACCTTATTAGCTATTTATGTGTCTGCAGTTTGTGTCTTATTTAACTGAAGCTTAAAAAAACACAAACACTCAAGGTAATCAGTTTGGTGTTCTTAACGAATTTTTTTTTCTATATCGGTTGTTTAATTCGTCATTCTTTTTTATTTATATCGTTGTTCTTTATTGCAAATTAAAACAAAAAATATTACATGTGATTTCTTCTTATTCCTTGTTCCCCTGTTAGTTGTTTATTTGTTAGCTCTTCAACTTTGTTGTTTATTTAGCTTCTTCTATTTTTTCAGTTTCAAAAACGAAATAGAATCTCGTAGTTCAATGCAATCAAAAATGGTTGTCAGGGATTCGCCAAAATACTCTGACGCATGAAGATGATTAAGTAGAAGTAAAAGACTTCTTTCCGTCGGCGGCAGCACATAGGAATATTCGGGCTTAGATTACAAATCTACACGAACTCCCTTTTAAAATGATATACGTCCCATTTCGCAATCTTCTATGATTCATTCGGAAGTTACCCTAGTGTTGTTGCTCTAAGTGATTTTAGCAACTTCCCAACGAACCGATAAAGATTGTAACATGGAACACATATAATTTTAAAGGGGAGACTGTCTAGATTTGTAATCTACCGTCCAAATACTAAAAAGTTACTTTGGACAATTTTTAAATTTTTTTTGAAATATCCATATACCCCAGTACTGTTGTTCTCAAGGATTTTGGCAGTTTCCGGAAATTAAAAAAAATATTTTAAAAATAATCCAAAATAATTTCAAAGTATTTAGACGACCTACGCTAAACTACTATAGAAGAATTTAGTGACGTGAGACGCATTTGACAAATATACCTTTAATACTGAAGATATATTTACAAACACCAAAAAATGTAAGGGTACTTTGAAACATATTTAATGCGGCATATTTATCTTCACTCCTTTAATTTTTTTATATGTTTTTTATATTTTAGAAGAATGCGGAAAGTGAAAAATATTAATATTTCGCTAAGACTCGTCACAGTCGAATTTAACTTGTAAGTCATAACTTGTTTAGTTTTCAAGATATCGACTTGACTTCTATTGCGTGGGATAGCTAAACGTATTGGCTATAATTAGAAATTTTTTTCGCCAAAAATTAGTATGAACTACCCCATTTGCTTTTTAAAAAAAAAATTTTAAAAAAATAAAAAGGCTATTTTTAAAATGAAAAAAGTGTAAGGAAAAAAGCTAGAGGCTAAATCATAAATTTTAAGGCTAGATAAGAGAAAAAAAAAGCTAAAATGGCAACGCTGGTCACATGCTAGAAACTGATATGTACACACAAACATTCTAGTCTAAACAGAAGTATTTGTGTCTGTATGTAAGTGGAAAATGAAAACCTTAAGACGAAAATTGAATTGAATTGATTTTCTGTTTTATTTAATAACAAAACACTTTTAACTAATTAAAGGAAAGAGTAACAAAATAAAGAAAAAACCACGAGTATCCATCTAGATGACTGCTAACAATACCCAAAACGCCTTAACCCATTTCCAGCCGTGAAACATAAAAGTCGTCCGATTTCAATAAAATTCGAGTTTTTAGCTAATTTGATGGTCCTGAATTCAAATCTGTTGTCAAAATTTACCTAGCTCTACTCAGATCATCAGAAACCGGTGTTCGCAAGCGCGAACGTTGGCCGTTAGACTGTTATTTTTTTCTTTGAAAACTTTAAATATTGTTTTACATATGTAAAAATATAAAATTCATTTTAATACAGATTTCATACGATTTTATTGAATATGTTTATAAAAAATAATTATTATGTTTTTGTATTTATTGAAAATATTGGTCTAACCTAAAATTAAAAGTTAATCAAATATCATAATCAATATCAAATTGTATTTACCTTGGTGAGCTTATCATTCAAACCTAAATTATTGTTGTTATTAAAATGAAGAGATTGTTTTATATCCTTAAACATTTTTCGTGGCATACTTTGCTTTACTATTGGGTTCCCCAGACATGGATCATTTGACCAATAGTTTTCAATTGATGGCAAAGTATTGAATCCTGATAATATGAGAATGCCCACGAAACGTCTCAGTTTTGTTTTATTCAATGAAATGTCTAAAAGTTTTTGTTGTGCATAGTTATTTGATTCATGTACAATAAAATCTATCATTTCCTGATCAAAAAACCTCTCAAATAACTGTAGTGGTAAAAGCCCTTTTATTTCAGAAAACATTTTCGACCGAATATCCAGTAACTCATCTGTATGTGGTTTTAAAACAAATTTAAAGTTTGATGACCTGTCAGTCTTCTTTTGCCACTTAGGTTCTGCAAATGTTCGTAAGGGGTTATCCGTTATTTTTACACGTTTTGTTTTTCTTATGGCTTCTGCAGATGTTGTGGGTTGATCATAAATTTCTATATCCTGCAAAGGCTCTTCCTGATTTCTATCATAAATTTCAAAGGTTCCAGCAAATTCTTGCAAATCTGTTTGCTAAATTCAAAACAAACTGTTATGTAAATATATTTTCTAAACAATAATCGTAGATAAATATACGTTATCATTTAGGGGAATTTCATTTTCGTCAATATACTCCTCATCAGTTAGTTCATCGATTTTGTCTGGTGGAAGCACACAAACGGTGTCGACATCATCATCTTCGTCCTCAATTATAGCCATTATTTCTTCAATTGTCAAAGCTTTACGCGTCATTTTTATGCAAAATATGATTTCCAATATTTAGACACTAAAAACACAACTAGTGGATAAAAAACTAAAAACACAAAAGACAAAAACTAAAAATTCACTCGACTGACTAACTTTCACAACACTTCTTATTCACTTTTGTATAAAAATTCTTTTATTTCTGCGTTTTCAAAAGCTGAAAACAGTACCGTTATTTATAAAAAAAAAAATAGCACATGCGAATAAAAATAAATTTTATGTAAGGAATAACAGCCAGCGTTCGCGCTTGCGAACACCAATATTTATCTTTGTCTACAACAACTTTGTTGTATTTTTTTTTTGTTTTTTTTTCTTCTATTTTATTTTTTAATGCTTTGCTATAAAAACTGTATACTTACAATTTTAATTTTTGTACAATTTAATTATATAAAAACCTAAATAAAAACCCTCTATAAAAGATGGTGTTGAAAAATCGTGTATAACTTAAAAAATCTATTATTAATAAAACTGTTAATTATCTATTATTTAAGCTAACAATATATGCGATAAATATTGTCTAAAAAATTAAGCATAACAGTTCAAAAAAGCAAAAAAAAATACCGATGAAAATATAGAATTTTTTTGTTCGCAAGTGCGAACAGAGGATGGAAATGGGTTAAGTCTTATTTTTCACCTAAACAGCTGCTTTTAATAGAAATCTCTGTTCACTACACGTTGCAATGTTGCTTGGCTTTTGTATTTATTCCCTAAAGTTGAAATATAGTTGTGCGAGAACATTAATGTTGCTGTTGCTATTGTTTGTTACTTATTTTTGTCTTTCTCTCTTTTTGTTTTCTGTGAAAAGTTTTTTTTTGCTTTTTTCAATGTTTTTGTTGTCTATTTGTGTGTATTTTGCAGAAGAACTAAAGGTTTCATTTCCGTTTTTAATCCATGTTATTGTTACTTATTATGCCCGTACATGTGTAAAAACTTTATTGGCAGTTTTGTGCGGTTCGTATTATATATTTAGCCAAAGGCAAGCCTTATAGTTCTTAACAAAAGTGAATTCGAGTATAAATTTGTGCTAAACACGGTTTCATTTTATATTGAGGATTTCTTAATTTTTTTTTTATTTTATTACGGTGATTGTGTGGAATTTTCTGTGGGTGAGTGTGTCGATTTCTTAATAAATCTTTTCAGTTTTAGTTGCTTGTGTTGACGTCTAATTCTAAGGGATTTTCCTAAACACAAACACACACATATTAAAATATTATGCTGCTGTTGTTGTTGTTTTTGTTATTTGTTAAGAATAAACTCAATAGTAAAGTTGTGCTTCTTTGTGGGCTTGTATTCAAGTCAGTCGTTTGTAAGAATTTTTTTTTTGTTTATGAAAATTGAAAGCGTGTTTATAAAGTATTTCTTTTTCATTCTTCTGAATTTCACTTATTTTGCTGTTCCATGAAAAAAAAAAAAAAAAAAAAAAAAAAAAAAAATAAATAAATAAATAAAAGCAGTTCCTAAAGAAGATTATATTGTTAAATGGTATTTTCTGTTGAAGAAATTAATTTAGAAAATTATTTATTGATGTTAGCAGAAGCATATGAAATAGAAGATTTTTAGTTTCTTGAAAAAAATCGTAGTCAGTCTGGTCTGTTGTTGCTGTGGAAAAATATAACAAAAACAAATTATAATCAGTCTGATCTGCTAAGAGTATTTATTAAAATGAAAAATTGTTCTTTGTTGCTGTGGAAAAAGAAAAAGTTAAAATAAAATTTATAAAATCAATCCAAATGAAACTAGGCTAATTTACGAAATTTATGATTAATCTTTTTAATAAAAACAAAAATCAAATAATAAAAATACTGGCCAACAAAGATCCACTTTATAAAATTTTCCAAAAATAATCACTATGAGATTGCGATGAGATTATTTTAAAAATCGCACCAGCAGCACTTAAGGTGACCGAACATATTAAATCATTTTAAAGTGATGAAAATTTTATTAAATATTTAGCAAATTTAAGAAAAATATTCTTAATTGATCATCCATCTGCATACTTTAATTAATCTGGGGTAAACATATGCAATTTTTAAAAGTCATGGGTGCGAAATAATTGATACCAAAACCAATTCGTCGCTTTGCTGCTTGTATAATGGACAAGTGAGAAAAGATCTAATCTTAATGCTCTAACATGGTTTGGCTTAAGGCTCGTAATCAACTCTGCTAATCGACATAAGAAAAGAAACGAAATATTTAATAAACGTTTGTTAGAAAGTCACGAATCTGTCACAAATCTGTACAAAACGATTTAGTACAATGTAGAATTCGAAAAAAATTTTGTGTCGAAAAAAATGCTAAAATTTTTGAGTCCTTTTGTCTCTTACCCTGAACAAAATAAGCATTTTCTCATGACATGACGCGCTCCTCTTTAATAAATTAAATGCAGAAATAATTTATGGTATTAATGCCGTTTAAGGTTTTTTCTTTGTTGAAAAAAATGGCAAATTTTCCGAAAATTCATTAAATTAATGCAAATGTTTTCATTAGTTTGCTTTCTAATTTGCTATTAAAAGAATATGAAAGCTTTAAATTTAATTAAAGATCAAATCGTGGCATTCGATGTGTATTGCAATTTATATAAATTTTAGTTTATTTGTCTGAAATAATTTCAAAATTTCGGTATTGAAGGCAGTGATTTGGTTAAGCCGGTTAATTTTTTTTAAATTAGAATAAAAAATAATTTTTTTGATAGATAATAAAATTGTTAAAAAAAAAAGAAACAAATTTAAAAGCTAAACTTTAAAAGAACTTCTTGTAAAATTTTTATAAAACACACATCAATACGCGTTCTTTTTTCTCTGCACAAGAAAAAAACACAGAAAAACGCTCTCAAACACAAATTATAGCAATAAAGAAGAAGAAACTATACAAAGACTGTAGAACAACACAGACACATTTACATCAGCATTTCTTGCTAGACAATTGCAAGCGGAAATGGAAAGAAATTTTAAGTGCATTTGCTTAAAACTTCAGAAATGTCTCCGTATGCATATGAACGTCGTTGCATTTGGCAGACACAAAAGACACAAAAATAAAAAAAAAACCTAAAATCCAAAATGGTAAATTTTTCTTTAGCTGGAGCTGCTAGTAAAACATTTTGTCTAGTAAAAGCCAAGACACTAAACAGCCATTTGAGAATAAATTCCACTTTTCTTAAAAAACATGCACGAGTGTGTAATACTTTCGTATAAAAATATTTTTGAAATATTAAAACTAACAAATAACAGTTTAAAGGGATTTTTCTATTAAAGGAAAGGAAATAACTAAAGGATTTTTTTTTTTTAAATAAAATTTTGAAAAGGGTTTTACTTAAAACAATTGGGAAAAAATTTGTTTATCAAGGGCAATAAAAGAAATTCAATTCTTTTTGTAAGATTTTATACACAATGGGTTATAATCATAGTCACACTTAAGTCGGTATCTTTTCAAAATGGACTTTAGATTCATAAATATAATTCTTATGAACAAAAGTCAGTTCTTAATAAAAGAATACATTTTTGTGACTATAATTATGACCCAATTTTTATTAATATAATTTTTTTTTTGAAATTTCAATCATTAAGCGGTTTGAAAGTGGTATAAGTCTACTTAAAAAAAATTAATTAGCGGTAGTTTTAGTAAGATGAAGTCTATATCTTAGATAATAAAATTAAAGCTAACTCACATTTTTTTCAAATATGGACTTATACCACTTTCAAAAATAACAGTTCAATTGCCATTTTACATTTTATAAAGTTACGTTTCGATATTTAGCCATGAAATGAAATTTTTCTTACTACTAAATGAAGTGTTATGTTTGAAAGTGGTATAAGTCCACTAGAAAAAAATAATTTTTGTAAGATAAAGACATCAGCTAACTAGAATTAATACTAAAACATTTAAAAAAAAAGTGGATTTATACCAAATTCAAATATAACAGCTCCAACGCAAGAATCAACGTGATGTGAACTAGCCAGCTAGAATGTAAATTTTGACTCACTAGACTTTTCTATATGTAAGAGTTACATATCATTGTGATGCAAGAATGATAGAAATACAAGATTACGCTCTCCCACATATAAAATTTTAATTTTCTGTGCATGTAGCACAAATTACGTCACATGATGTATTCCTATTGGCTAACAATTTACAGCAAAATAAGAGAAAGAAAGAGAAATTTATTATCTTTTCTTCTACGTCATTTAACGGCAAATTATGCGCATGTCATAATCTTGTATTTTTATCATTCTTCTTATGAAACTCATTAGCCGAAATTAAATTATGTTCTATTTATGCTTTAGAAAAATATAAAATGGGGCTCTTCCTAGCGAAGCAGACATGTTCACAATATTCATTCACAACATGGCCTTTAATCCCACTGTGATCTTAAAGATCTATTGAGCTGCACAGCATCAATAATTCATTCAAAAGAATAAATAAAATATAACTCACACTTAGTCAATTCACAAACTGTTATACATTACTACTTAGATAAAATAGTATTGTTGTGAACGGCCTGTCATATTGCACAAAGAATACACTCGCTTAAACGTCAAACTCAGATGTCAAGGAAGGCTATAAATTAAATATTTCCTTGTGTTTTCTTTATTTTATTCATTTTTTATTGCATCAATTTAAATTTTGCTTCCAATTTCGAATTCATAAAAATGGGTGGAAATTATTTTTGTATCAACAAAAAACAGCTGATTAAATAGCACACTAAAAAACACAGGAAACAATATAGTAATGTCCTCATTCTGTTTTTTATAATAAATACCAACAACATTTTTACAACAGTCATAAATTTAGGACGAATACTACACTTAGGACACTTTAACACACTTTGTGACTTGTGAAAAGAAAACTTGCCACGAAAATAATAACAGTGAATACATAAGAAGTACATAAGAATATAAACTATTTTTGATGTTTTTTTGTTCATAAGAAAATAAATTAATGGGTCGTATTATAGATTCTGCACGGAAAACAAAATTTATTGGAAAAAAATATGAAAATTGTTGTTATCTTTTCCTACAAAATTATATTATTTTTTTGAATTGCTTCATTTAATTGTGAATTAAGAACTTATCTATTGTGAATGAATTGTGTTATTGTGTCAGCTGTTGGTGATAATAAAAAAATTAAATTTTTTAACATCAAAATAAATTTTAAAGAAAAAATAAAATATAAAGAAAATAAATTTTCAATAAATAAAACGAAATTTTTTTAGAAAAAAAAAACAAATTAAGCTAAAACAGATTTTATTTTTGTTAAAATTTTGAAAATTTTCTTATACCCTGTTCAGACATACACGTTAATTGCGCAGTTAAGCATTTTACGCAATTATCCCCTTTATTGAGCTCAATTTACCATAAAAATTTCCATTCAATAATTGCGCAATTAAAAATTGATTGCACGTTAATGAAGTCAAAATTAAAATGCAACTCTTTGTTGTGCCCTTAAATATCAGCTCAAAAGTGAGAAAAGTTGATATTTTCAGTATTAAAAAGTAAATAAATTTAAAAATAAATGTCATAAAAAGGAAGTGGCAGCCGAAGTAACCGCTAAATAAATTTTATAAAATTGTTATTGAAAATAATTTTTAAATAACTAATTTCTTGTAATCAATAGCTTGCCTTCGAAACATTTTTTTTAATTTGACTTTCTTTTCATTTTTTATTTTAGAAATACTCAAACATATTTAAAAAAAAAAATGGAAATATTTTCAGGTGTCAAATGCTTAATTGCGTAAACTTAATTGAATATGTGTGAACACCCAAATCAGTCACCCAATTTAAAACTGAATTGACTTTATTAAATTTTATGTCTGAACAGGGTATTACATTCTCCATCTTGCCGTTTGTTTTCCGTGAGAATATTTAAGCGCAAGCAAAATGTAGAAATTTATCTACATTGCGGAATCAGTAACTGTGGAAGAATATCGCCGTAACGTAATGAATAATTACAAAAAATGCTTTCCGCGATCTCGGAACGGAATGAATTATTAGAGCCAATAAAAAATATTTAAAAATGTAAAATTACAATAAAACACCAACAACTTTCATTAAAAAAAACACATTCGCTGAGGGCTAATTTCAGTACTTATTTGTTCTTTAGGGACTGCTACCGTATAACACATTCCAAATTTTTGTCAATGTCACTCGTACTATTCTAGAACTTTTTTCCTATCATCAATTTGGAACTTTTTTCAATTGCAAGACTAGCTTAGCTGGGTTAATAAACAGTATTGTTGCGGTATTGAATAAACAGTTGCAGTTGACCCCCGTGCTAGGACATCGCACAAGCCTATTACATCTAAGAATGAAAACAAGAATCACGTCTTTTATCTTAAGGTATTTTATATTTAAAGCAGATGGTTCTAATTTAAGGAAGTTAGGCCACCACGCAAACTTTAAGGTTAATACTGAAAATGCATGTATTTTTATTAAAAAAAAAAAAAAAACTTAAGAAAAATTTTTTTTTAAAGAAATTTCAATCCAACAGTTTTAATAACTGAAGGCTTTCGTTTTCATACACAAGAGAAACTTTAAGAAAAAAAAAATTAAGACAAAAATGATAAGAGGACCACAACATTTATCCTTCTTAAGTTAAACACAAACACCTGCACATAATTCTTCTTTTCATATTATTGTTGTTGTTTAGCTAATTTGTTATTTTAAATTATGTGACATAAATATCTCAAGATTCCACTCAATTTTAAATACGAACGCGCACACTTACACATACTAAATAAATAACATAAATTTAAAAGGTAAAATTAAAATAGAATTTATGTTGATGCGCTTGAAGAAAATTTCCTGATAAAATATGAATATCGATTAAATACGAACACAACCTTGTAAATTGTAAATTGACAGAAATACATGAGTAAATATTTGTTGTGTGCATGCACATGCAGAGCATTAATCAAGAGGTAAAATTCAAAACTATAAAAGGCCCGCTAAAAAGGCTCTTTCAACGTTGCAATCATCACTGAGAAATATACTTTGGTTATGAGAACTAAATTTATTTGCAATCAAAACTTCAGTTTTGATATTCGAATGTTTTAATAGCGACACTAGAAAATCAGTCTTAAGCTCGAAATATTTTTAAGAGTACTAACTTTTGGACAGTCATCGCCCAGCCCAAACAGTTAAGGCTAGGAACTTAAAATTCGGTGAGCAGGTTCCTGTCTCAATTTGTAGGACGAATAAGAAGAGATTTTTGGAAATTCGAATAGTAAAATCAAACTTCTTATTTCTCCGGAACTACATCAGACAGAGCCAAAGTTCGAACTACAAAATATTCTACTAAAAAAATAAGCGGATGGGTATTTAGTACTTTTTCGATATTTCTATATTAGTGGGATAAAAAAAAATTGTAAAAAACCCCATTTATCTTTCAAAGTAACAATCACAGCAACAAAATCTAATAAATTGTATTCTTATCTTCATAAAAAGGTCTCCAACGTATATTGTTGCTTTTTTTTAATTTAAGCATATAATGGGTAAAATATGTGCCACTTTTTAGTACTGTTTCTAACAACCACTATGTAAGTTGATGCAGCATATAACCATTTCATTACCAAAATCAATGATAAAAAATTTTTTTTAAGGGAGAAAAAAAGTACTAAAAGAGAGATATATAATTTGTATTTGATATTTAAACAAGTTTAGTTTTAATGTTATTTGGAAACTTAGAGTTTTGACAGTAGAATTAAACGGTCCTTAACAAAATAAAAAATCAGTAAGTAAACAAATGGTACTTTTTATTCATTTTAATGGTACTTTTGGATATTTCAGTATTAACAGCACTAAGCCTACGAGACTGGACTCAAAAAGTTCAGGTCAAAGTGAAAAATCATTAAAGACAAAATGGTACTTTTTATAAATTTTAATGGGACTTTTTGATTTTTAAATATAAAAGAACTTAAAACAATTAGACTGAGCTTAAACGGTTCAGCACAAGATGAAAAACAATTAAGAGACAAAAGCGTTACTTTTTATTCATATACTATAATTGGTACTTTTTGATATTTTAACGTTTCGGAATCTAGAATTATCAGGTCGAGCTCAAATGGTTGTTAGTAAATAGAAAAATCAATGAACTGACAAAATTGTACTTTTTATACACATTTTAATTTTATTTGTATTAAAAAAACCTAGAACTGAGATGATATGGTCTACAAAGGAATAAAAAATTATAATGTTTAGAGATATTTAGTTACTATATGAACAAAGTTGATTATTGCAACTGAAATTTTGTTTGTTAACAAATTTAGTTCTCACAACCGCAGTTTTTTTTTTGTAATTGTTTTAAAGAGCTTTAAATAAACATGGATAACATTTTTTAAAGTCAAAATAGAAATTGATGAAAACGAACAATCTAATCGGTACAAAAGTTTATTTTTTAAATATTTTTTAGTTGTTCTCTTAATAATTTTGCAAGCAATTGGATTGTTAATTTCCCATAAATACACTAAATGCTTCGGTGGTTTTTTAGGTTACTCCTAGAAATTGTAAAGGCTTGTCTTTAGAAGAAGTTCCTTTAGGAGGCCTTTTCACCTTTTTTTTCCCATCATCGGTTATTTAAGTATCAAATTGCATATGCAAGTAATTAATTTGAAGTATTTGCTTAAAATATTATTGCGGTTGTAATGATGCGTGTCAGTTAAATTGCATATTTATACACTTAAATACATTCAAACAGTTCAACAGCAAACTGTAGGCAATCAGACAGGCAGTCACACTGCACAGTCAACTAACTGAATGTCTTAAAGTTATTAAAATTAAAACATTTTAATTAGATTTTGTGTAACTTTAAAAGGTGAAACAGTTGAAACACTTTTAAATAACGGAATTCTAGTAAATATTTAAAGGAAAGTGTAGCTGGCATTACAGCATATGATTAATTTTAATGCTAAGTTTAAGCAAATGAATTCAATCTGGAGCTAAATTCGATATAGTTCGAAATTTACTTTGAAATTTCAATTGTTATCATAGGCCGTAATTTGGCATTTGTTTGTGTATTTTGTGATATCAGCAGACACCCTTTTAACTTTAAATATTATATATTTTTAGTTGTAGTCAAAATTTGTAGGCTTAATTTGCAGCAAGAGGAAATAAATTAAAAGTTAATGAATGAAAACGTATGAATGTAAATATTTAAATAATTTTATATTAAAATTTACATAAATATTTGTAAGTTGAATAAGTAAATTGAAACTTTATTGGGAATAGTTGATGCAAGCGCCAACTAAAATACATTTTAAACCAAAAACATATTTTAGTAAATTTATCAGTTGCATTCAATTAATTTAAATTGCAAAAAACAAATAAATATTTTTATGCCAAAGGTTTTACAAATAGACGTACACACTTACCCTTCTGTGGTCATGCTGTATTACGGGGAAAAAAATCTGTAAATGAGAGGAGAGAAAATTTAGAATAATTTAGTAAAAATTTAATTTGTTTTAATAAATATTTTATAATGCACTAAATAAATGTAAATTTTATATTTTTATCAATATTTCCAAATGCGTTTCAATTCCAATTTCCAATACAAATTCAATTTGTGTTTTATAAAATTATTTTTTGTTTTGTTTTGCTGTTACTTTTATCGAGATAAATTCTTGCTTTGTAAAGTTTGCATTGAAATCATTTACAGTAAATTGAATTTTACGCGTAAAATGAATTGAATAGAATCTACACAATTTGAAATTCATATCTAAAGCTTTTACTTAACAAAAGTACTCACTCACTAACTCACTGTAAAATGTGCCGGCGAATAAGTTTACAAGGGAATAAACTAGTAAGTGATTGCCTAAGTGAAACAATAAACGTATTGCTTAACATGAGAGTTTGAAAAGTAATTTTTATTTGAGGGGAGATTGAATTAAATAATTTTTTTTTTATTTTAAATTAAATTATAATAAATTTGAAAGAATAAGTTGGAATAAGGGGTGAATGGTTATTATTTTAAAATGAACTGTTTCCAAGCACCGAGTTTTTATTGGATTTCAATGTTTGGTTTTAAAGACATTAAAATATATTTTAGAAAATAGTTTGAAAAAAGTAGAAGTTTTCTTAAAGTAGGTTTTACTTTTTTTAAGACAATTTTTAAACTCAAAAAAAAATTTTTATTACATTCACACTCGAGCTAAAAAAACGAATTTTGAAAAAAATCGTAATTTTGAAAGTGGTATGGTGCCCCCATAGATTAATAGAGAGCGTACTAATCTTCCAATCTGGGGCTCTCAGGTTTGATTCCTGTCTAGACCCTGCATATATTCTGCGCGGATTTGTGTTGTTTAAAAAAGATTAGAAAAAATTTTTTTTCTCTTATTAAAATAAAAAAAAAAGAAAAACATGTGTCCGTCACCTAAACCTAATGAAGTCATGCAGCATGCCGACCTTTATAATCGGCAGTGCATTGAGTGAGACCCCGTAGTTGGTGCTTGCTTCTACAGGCCAGGAAAAAGGCAGAGGAGATATTCCACAGTTTCCTAACTTCCTCATCTTTATAGCTTCTACAATAGGCATTTGATGGTAAACTTATTCTCCTAGCATGGTTACCGAAATTTCATTGGCTCAACTAATCTGTTTGGATTACCAGTAAAGTGGTATAAGTTCACTTTAAAAAAAAAATGAGTCAGCGGTAATTTTAGTAAGATTACCTTACTAAAATTACAATTAGAAGCAGATAAGCTGTGTGTGTGTCTTTACTTACAGATAACCGGAAACAAGAACAGGGCGTGCCGAAAGCTCATTATCACAGCCACAAGTCTGAAAATGGTCTTCCAATTACTGCTCAACAACTAAGCAGAACATTTACCATTATAGAAAGGTTACAATTTTGCATGTCTTAAGACCTTGGCTTCAGTCAGTCGCCTTCCTTTTTTTAAATATTTTTTAAACAACACAAATGCGCGAAGCTAATTGGTTTTTCTGCAGAAAATACCCAGGGCTTAGATAGGAATCACAAATGTGACATCCAGATGGATATATTAGTACGGTACCTAATAATCTATGGGGTACCCATAATATTAAAAAAGTTCACTACTTTTGCTACTTAAGGGCGGCTTAACACTGTAATACCGAGTCAAGCGACTATAGTCAAAAATTGAAATCAACTGAAAAAGTAAAATATTGTGAAAATAATACTTAAAAAAAATATGGATAGAAATTAGACAGTCTTCTCACCAGCTCTCATCACTTCTAGAAACTTTTCTAAACGTTTATACTTTTCATTGCATCAGGGCTTTATTTTTTAAATAAGAACAAAGAACAAAGTGCAAGACTGCCGTATGATTTTTCGACAGTCGTATCAAATACCATTTGAAAATCCAATGAAAATCTAATAGTGTATACCCGGTCCTAGTCATATTAAAGTATCTCAAATTAAGCAGTTTTATTTTAATTCAACATTTCATTTCCATTAGTTTCCATGAACACTTTGTTTTCTGTGCGAAATAAATTGTAAATGGCAACAAAAATAAAGAAAAAGAAAGATGTGCTGTTTAATAAAACCATTAGCAGAACTCATATATTTCGTTCATAATGTAAATATTTCTTTCTATATATTTTTGGGTTCATTTTGGAAGTCATTAAATTACAGCAGAAATACGAGTACAAAAAAAAAAAAAAAAAACAAAAACAAAAACAAAAAGAGTTCTTAACAAGCAACTCATTACAAGCGGTGTTTGGCAAGTATTTGAAAAGAAAAATGAACTAAACAAAACCAAAACAGAGAAAGAAAGAGTAAGTGGTGGAGAGAAAACCATTTATTTTTAGGCTGAAAGTTAAAACAATTTATGTCCCAGTGTTGTTGTTTAAATAATACTTGACTGTTGGTGCTGTGGCATATACACACACCCGTACTAGTGTGAATAACAAAATAACATTTTAATATTCCATGTCCTTTAATGTATTCAGACAGTTTTGTTAGAGTGAGTGTGTGTTGGTTCTTTATGGCTGCTACTGAGTAAATAAATCAGTTGCTTTTAAAGTCTTTATAACTTTTTTACTTGCAACATCTCTATTAATAATGATTTATTTTTCTTTTTTTTTTCAGAAAAAACTGTATTCCAGTTTGAGTTTGAGACAAAATAAAAAAATTAAAGAAATTGTTTTCATTTTATTACTTGATTTTTTTTTTTAAATTAAAGGAAATTTTTTTATGTAATTAAAAGCTGGAATTATGTATTTGTAAGATAATATTAATGCTCTTATTCAAAAAAAACGTTGATGTGGACTGTAAAGTAAAATTTATGAAAAATTTATATGAAAAATTTCGATAACGTTGACTTTAAAGTCTACGTTAATTTTTTTTGGGTAAAGGGGTAACAGTTTAATTTATAAAAATATTTATATCTAAAAAGCGCTTATTAAACAAATTTCTCATAGAAAATTCACTTAATAAGTTCTTATTAAATAAAAATATTTTTTATGAATTTGGCAGTTAATATTTAATTGTGATGACCAGGTCAAGGAATTTCATGCACTTCAAAAACGAAAATATGCTCGAAAAATATGCATTAAAATATGCACTAATGCCTTGATAGAAAATAAAAAAGCATTTATTATATTTCTTATCATTTATTTTACAACATATTTATTAAAAGTTTAAATTCAGCTACATAATTAATCCGAAAATTATGTTTTCATTAATTAAAGGTGGTTAAATTTTAAGGGCCGATGTTGAATGTGAACTTTACCCAAACTTCAAGTTTTTTTCTTCATTTGATTTGACATTTCTCAATTTCAGACTAACTCAATTTGAACAATGGAAAGATACACAATCGAACAACGCTTTAAAGTTGTTCAGGCTTATTATGAAAATGAAAATCAATTTTCGAATAAAGTCCTCTTCAGTGATAAGTCACATTTGCACCTTAGTGGATTCGTCAATAAGCAGAACTGCCACATTTGAGCGAATGATAATCCAAGAGTGATTGTCGAAAAACCAATGCACCCACAAAGAGTGACTGTTTGGTGTGGTTTATGGGCTGGCGGCATCAAAGTTTCAATTCAATATCATTTCAATAAAATATTTTTTTAAGTTAAATCTTTGTTTTTCATATAAAAGAAATTATTTATTTTTTGAGCTTTAAATTAAAAAAAGTAAGTTTTTGTAAATGCAAAACAAGGAATTGGCTAAAAAAAATTATAAATTTTATATCAATTGGCTGGTAACAAAGTTATTTCTTTATTAACGCCAAAATCTCAAATATAAAATGAAAATTGAATTTTAAGTGCAGCAAATATTTTTTGTTTAACAACAATTTTATTAATCCATGTTCGTGCATGACCTTGCCATGCAGTAATTGGACCCTCCACGTATGAGTGATTTTAAAATTCATTTATTCAGTTTATTCGCTTATATTTACACGTCAACTGGTTCACTTTGTAAATTCAAACATTTGGTAGGATTTTAACAGTTCAGTGTAAATAAAAATTTATTTTTCACTAAATCTTTTAGCATTTACAAAACAAAAAAAAATTTTAGTCAAAAAAAAAAAAAAAAATTTGTAATGCAGTGGCCGCTTGTTATTTTTTTTTTTTTTTTTGAAAAACATTTTTATTGTTAACTTTTAAACTGTATTAAGGTCAATAATACAGTTTGCATTTACACAATCATTCACATTCACACTCAGACAAAGAGCTAAATAACCAAATAAAGTTTTTTGTTTTTCACTATTTTGCATGTATGTAACAATTTTATTGATTCTTGTTCAGTAAAAATGTACTAACAATCAAAGAGAATAAGCATCACAGCTTTTGAAAAAGCCATCCCTTTTAAAAATATTCCTTTGAATGCTTAAGGTGAGCCAACCGCCAGCCAGCCACCTTCATGAATGGCATGTTGTAATAGACAGGACAAACAAGGCTGCTTAAAAAATGCAAATAAATAGTTTTAGCCAGTTTTGAATTCTTATAAAAAGCAACTCTATGTAACATTTCCTTTTATATTTTCTTCTTTTTGTTTTAATGTAGTTATTTTATATGGGAATTGCATTGTCAGCACATGTAAGTTTATTTGTTACAACAATTTAAACAAACAAGAAAATAAAAAAAAAATAAAACTCAAACACTAGCTGGATAATAAAGGCAGGTAAAAGTTTTGTACGTCTTTACTAAAGTAATAAAAAAAAAGGAGCAAGAAAGAAACTAAAAGACAACAAAGAGTTTGCATTAAGAAAAGAAATTCAAATGCTGTTAGACATACACGGCTGGAAGACAAGAAACGTGTAAGAATAAACACAAGCAGTGAGGGAAAACAAGTGTCAATCGATTTAAGTACAAGACTTTATAAACATTTTATTTTCTAAGCAAGTTTTTGTTCTTTATATTTTAGCCATAAAAAAAACTTTTTCAATAATAGTTCTAATACTGAAAAGTCTTCCTGGGGCCATAAAGGTTAAGAAGGGCCATAAAAATGAGCAGCAGTGACAGCATTCCAGGGAAAACATATAAAAAGAAAAAAAATTAAATTTAAATTTAAGAAATTGAAAATTGTTTAAAAAGAGTAGCAAAAATAAAAAAATTATTTAAATACACACAGTAAACAAAATTAAGAACCAATTAAAAATTTTTTAAATTAATTAAATTTTTAATTGAGTCAATTAAATATTTAATTAAACTGAAAAAATATATAAAATTAATTCAATTAAAAATTTAATTTATTTAACAAATTTTTTAATTAAAATTTTTAATTGGTTCCTAATTTTTTTTCTGTGCAGAAAAATTTAAATTTAATTTAAATTAAATAATAAGTCTTAAAAAAAGGAAAAATTTAAAAAAAAATTAAAAAATGGGCACCGGTTTGATATCAATTTTCCTTTTCATTTAAATTGTATTGAAATTTTGATCGTTATGTTGTGGACTTTTATTATTAGTTATAAAAAGAAGAGAAGATCTACTCTCGTTTTTGTTTTAAATCAGGTTTCTTTTAGCTGGGGGTTTCGGTTATGGTATAGATGAAACAAAAATTTTAGAACTTAAAGTCGCTCGTAACCTTGTTCCATATGCCCAGCATACTTAAAAAAAATTTGCAAGAATATTCGTAATTTTTTTAAGAAAGTTTCATTAAAAAAATATTTTTTTCAACAACTTTTCTCATTAGGAATTTTGTAAAAAAAAATTTTCTTAGTCGCCCAAGCAGGGACTTGAACCCTGGACCCTTGGATTAAAAGTCCAATGCTCTACCGACTGAGCTACCCAGGCATATGCTACTAGTTTTTAATTTAATAATCTAAGGCTGCTTACTATTTTCCAGCGATGGTGTGTAAAAACTTTTAAACAAAATCGCTAGATTTAAAAAAATTCAGAGACTTAATAGATGGAATAAAAAATAACTCTGTTTATCTCAGTGTTATCGAAGTATGGTGATGGATTATAATCGCACCACGACCTTTAAGATCTATTGTGCAGAAGTATGATAATGGTTGATATTAGAAGAAAACACAACGCTTGGCAGATGTTGAGAATGAATGTAATATTCCATTAAACACTTTGCAGGAAATACTAAACAAAATAAGCGTAAAACAAAAACTCCATTAATATGTTTAAATAATTGGGGGAGTCACAGTAGTGTCGTATCAGTCATAAAATTTTATGATAATTTCAAACAAAAAAAACTTAAAATAATAAGATTTTTTCTACCGTGTTTAATACTCGTATTTTGTAAAATTTTATATAACAAAATAAGTTATGAGATGTTGCTCACAGCAATCATATTTTTTCGTATTGTTTATGACTACTGTGTGAATCCCTTAAATGTTTACACGGTTCTGTAGGAAAAAAGAAAATTTTAAAAATTTTAATAAAATTAAGTGCAAATGATATTATAATATGGACACACAGATCAAGCGACTTGTACAAAGAAAAGCCTTTAATAAAATTCATAAGTCCAGGAATGATTTCCTTTTTTTTTAATAAATATAAATAAAATTCAATTTTTTTTCTGAATGAAATACTTTTTGATAAAATCAAAAAGAATCACTAAATCTGTCATTGTGAAAAGTTAAATTGTCTTTATAAATTATAAAAACAAAAAATTCCATTTTATATTCAAGCCCATTAACTCACATTCAATATATAAATTCTATTCAAAACACTTTTATATTCTTAACGTTAAATTGTTGTCTGGCTTTGTAAGAAAATAATTGAACGAACATAAACAAAATCATCCAAACAACATTTAGTTTTATTTTATTTGTCATCTAAATCCTGTGCATTTAATTGAAACAACCAGCCAGAGCCGATTTGATGGTCTTACAAAATTGCTGTATAGACATGTCAAGCAAGTCAATAAAATGAAAAGCTTAAGGAGAATCTTACACACATCAATAAATCATATTAATAATGACGGCATACAGTTTGATACATACATGACACAAAACGGCTTTTACTGGCTTTAGTTTACTTTATTTATTTATTTTTTTTTTTTTAATATTTCTAGCAGCGGCCGTATGTCGCAAAATGAAATGAAACTGACAATAAATATAAATCCCCATTTATTTTGCCATAGACTTTTATGAATTCTTTAAGCTGTGGTAGCAAAACTTTAAGGAAAAACATACAATAAAATCCAATTGCCAACTAGTCAGCCAACAAACCCACCAATCTAGCCTTTAAAAGAGAGAATAAAAATACAGAAATAAAATAAATAAAAACAAAATAGTTTTTTATTCAAACAAGCAACTAAAACATAACCCCTTGATAAAAGGCTTTAGTCATAAATGTCATTTGTGTTGAGTTTAAACCATGTTTAGTAGATTCTTCATATTTGTCCGGTATATAAATGACGCTTATTTTGGTATAAACGGTATTTTTTTTTTTTGCTTTTTTTTCAATTTTTTATTCCCTTTCAAATGTTTGTTGGTCTCGCCTTAAGAGACAAATAGAACAACAATGACAACAACAAGAGCTGGTAAATAGGAAAACTGAAAATAAAAATGTTGAAGGAAAATAAAAACTAAACCACACACATACACATACAGTAGCTTAGGGAGAGAAAAGAACTGCAATTCGCCTGCAGTCAAAATGCTAATGTTGAGAAACTTGTCATAAGGCTTCAACAACAACAAGAAAAAGAGACCTTTAACAACAACAATAATAAATAATAAAAAAATTTAATACACACAAGCTTGACAAAAACAAACAAACACACACACACACCCCACAAACAAAAATAACAAATAACTAATGTGTTTTAAGGGCTTTTACTTCTTTAAGCACACAGGCTTTGGAACAGGACCAGACATAGACACCATCAACCATAAAATATAGAAACAAAAAGTTACTTACGTAAATCTTGCAAAGGCACTAAGACTTTTAAAATTTTGCTGAAGAAAAATTTTATTAAAATTTTTTATTAAAAAAATTTTAGAATTTCACTAGAACGTGCTCGATGTCGTATAAGGCAATTGATCGTTAGATTTAAAACAAGTGCTGAGATTTACTGTCTTTAATCTACTAGCAGAGGGCTTTAACCACCTCTTTAGAGAGATTTTCCTTTATCATCTTTGAAATCCAAGGACGTCAGCAGTGATAGAAATTTCGAGACAATGTAAGTGGAAATTTCTATTTATATCGAATACTGAAGTTGGCCTCTGCTTAAAGCGGGTTTCAGACTATTTTATTTATTATTAACTAGTTGACCCGCCAAACGTTGTCTTACCTTAATATTTTTATATATTCGAACTTCTTACACTAAAAAATCGTACTCATAGAGTAAAGAACCGTGCGAGACCGGGTAAAAACAGGTAGTAGGCAAATAAGCCAGATACCGACTATAGCGCTACCTGCCGGGCGGATTTGTAATGTTAAACCTTCCAAGATTATACATATAAACCTTGCTCTTCAATAACTCTATCTATTTAAAAAACCGCATCAAAATCCGTTGCGTAGTTTTAAAGATTTAATCATAGATAGGGATATAGGGACAGAGAAAGCGACTTTGTTTTATACTATGTAGGATGATACATGTCAAAAATCCGTGTATTAAGTAAAAATCCAATAGTATGAAAATAAAATGTTAAGCAAATGTGGTGAAATACTTTTTGGCAGTATTATGGTTTTTGTCATTTTTAGAATTTTGCTTTTGTACAAGCAATCAAATAAAAAACTAGAAATCAGCTGTGAAATTATTTGCCTCGTTTTATATTTTATTTGAAGTGTGATGGTATGAAAACAGAAAATATTTTCCTTTAGATTTTTTGACAGTCCATTTGATTTTCATCTGATTTCGGTCTCACTCTCTATTATAATGTGAAACCCGCTTAAAGACACACAAAATATATTTAGGAAAAAATGTATGTGTGTGTGTGTTTTCTTTATATTTCATAAGCTACTTCCAACTATACAAGCTTTTAAAATTTTTTCTAATTAACTTTAAATGTTTAATTTTACTTTTATTTGGTTTCTTTAAATGAGGTCACTATTTGCATGACCTGTCTAGAGCACATGATCAACTGGGTAATTAAAATCATGTTGTTATTTAAATTTTGTTTGTTGTCTATTTATAAGCTTGTATGTGTGTGTGTGTGTTTGTGGCCTTAAATGTGTGTCAGAATATTTAAGTTTGTTTGCATGTTAATCTAGTTGTAGTTATTAAATTATAAACTGCAGGTTGTTGTTTAATTTTTTGTTGTCACAAATGTAATAAGGATATTAAAGTTAGCAATAACAACAACTTGAAGAATAAAATAAAAATAAAAACAACAAAATTTTAAAACACATGATTTACTGAATGGAAGTGTGATTATTAGCGCTTGCTATACTTTCCCATTTTCCTTTTTTATTAAACATTTCTATTGTTATTTTGTTTGTTATTGTTTTTGTATTAAATATGGATATAATTAAAGTTGTCTGTTTATGTTTATTATTACTGTAAAGCATGCCAAATGCTTAAATCAAAAAATAATATTAAAGCAGTCAAGCAAAGACATTCGCGTTTAATAAAATTTAAAAGGCAATTATTATTTTAAATATAATAGGCATGTTCAAGGCATTCTTAGAAAAACAAATTTTTTTTCTATAAAGGACTTCAAAAGAAAATAAAATATTCCTTGTACAAAACGAGTAGTTGTTTATCAACAGTAAATAATCTTTAAAGATTGGATTGAGAAATAAAACTTCCTTAAAGATGCTCTGCCTCGACACTTTCTTTAAGTTTTATAACTTAAATAATGAGTTCAATTGAAATAAGCTTTTAATCCAAAGCAACTGAAAACTGTGTTTTATGGTGTCAATTTTAAATCTACTTAAACCTAAATAAATATCGAGATTTCGTTTCAACTTAATGTCGCTTCTTCAGCATATAAAAAGCTAGGCGTTTTAGTAAAGTGAGAACAAGTTGCAACAATTAGATATTTGAAAAACGCTGATATATGAGATATGCTGTCAGGTGCTGAATGAATAAAGTGACACACGTGTTGTGAGCAAATGCTGGAAAACAGGTCATCAAATATGATTAAAAAGAAAATCCAAAATTCTGCAATAAAATTTTCTTTAACGTTGCTTTTTAATTGGCTCAGTATTTTCAAAATTATTGCAGCAAAACAAAAATTTTAAGCAAAATTTAAAAAATGTTTTTTTAAATAAAAAAATCATTTAAGAAAGAGAAAGACAAAAATGTAACTTTTATTTCTAGATATATCACACAAAACGAGCCGCATTTTGTTGAATTTAATGGCAAACCTTGGCCACGTTTACCAAATAATCGCTTGAGAGCTTGCAAATATTGCTTACAAGTCATCAAGCAAGAGATGCTAAATATTTTATCAAGACAAATCGATTTAAGACTTTCTAGAATCCATCGTTGACCTCAAAAAAAAGAAATTTTAAAAGTATAAGTTTGCTAATGAGTTGGTTAAGTGTTTGCAGAATGTTTAGAAACTAACTCAGATCTAATCTTAATCGCAGATGTACAATTAACATTAAGGAAATAATAATTTATATTAAAACAACTATTCACACAAACTTGTTTGTGTAGTTGTTGTCCATCAGTTAATGTAACACTCCCAGGAGTGAAATTATTTTACTCTTAAATTTTGGTTTTTTTATATTTTTATAAAACGTTTATTTCTTTTATTGAAAATATTATTATATTGCAAGCGAAATTGACAACTCATTACTTTAACATTTTTTTTAGAGCTTTTAAAAATTTTTATGCCTCAAAATTTTTCAGTGCTTTTTTTGTCTTCGTGTAAATTGTATTAAAAAAAAATTAAACGATTTCTTTTCTAGATTTTCTAGTTTCTGAAATTCAAAAACGTAAATATTTTGTATTTGAAGGCGATTTTGTTAAAAAAAATTTCACACACCATCACTGGAAAAGAGTAAAAATTTTTTTATCCACAGCTTTTGATAATTAAATTGGTATAAATATGAGTAGCTCAGTCGATAGGGCATTGGACTTGGAGTTACACTTCAACTTAAGCACTTGTCGTTCGATATTGTTAAAAATTTCCAGGGTGAAATTTCTATGATTATAAAGTGCCGAAGTTTGAACTTTTTCCTATTCCTAAATCAAAACCTTTATAGTAGCATTGCTCACTACCGACTGTAGTTTAAGATTTGGTACAGTATACATTCTTTTTACTTCCTTCATTATTTCTCCTACTTGCATTTAGTTATTGGCTTTGAGCAAAACAAAATTCTAACCACTAAAATTGATTCCTTTTTTTTCTCACTGACATAAATTTCAATTTCTCAAAAAAACTTAAACATTTTTTTTTTAACGTTTATTAAAAATGTTACAATGTCACATACATAAATTTCCATTTACTCAAATGTCATGTTATGCATCAAACAAAAACTAGAGAAAAAGAAAAAAAAATTTAAACATTTTTTGTCAAATAACTTTCAATTAAAATGAAATGCAAAAAAAAATTGTTTTTTTTTTGTTGCAACAAATTTGCTATTACTATTACAGGCGACTACACCCACAAGCATAAATATTTTTACGTTCCATGAAATATTTATATATAAATTCTGGTTTGTATGTGTATGTGTGTCGGTTGGTAAACATCTAAATTTAAATAAATAAATTTATCTAACTACGAGTATTAGCAAAAAAAATCGTTTGTCATTTATTTAAAATAAAATGTGTAATATTGTCAATTCATTCTATTTATTGTATGTACCAGCAGCAAAAACAAAAAAAAAAAAATTTAAATTAAAAAAAAAAAACCAGAGAAAATCTTGTTGAAATTTAGAATTTATTTTGATTTTATGCATCAGCAACGGCAGCAGCGACAATATAAATTAAATTAATATATTAATTGTTACATGGATGTAATAGCGTGTGTATGTATGTGTGTGGTAAATAGAGTTTTCAATTTTACAAAATTTTTTTATTTGTTGAAAATTGGAATTCTTGGATTTTCTTTTAGAAACACAAAATTTTTAGAGAAAAATAAAACGTAACATTGGCCGCCATTTACAAAAATAAGAGCATCTTCCAATAGGGTGATTTCTTTTAGCCCACCTTGTACAAACAAATTAATTTAGACTTTAAAGTCAATAGTCACATACAAATATTTCGTATTAAAATAAAATGACTTCTGTATTTTTTAAAACATTTTTTTAATGAAAGGCCATTTTTGTACGATTTTGCTTTTTTGTGTTTGTTCCAACTCATTTGCTTATGGGCTTATATCAAATGTGTATCTCCTTTCTCTCTCTCTCTCTTTTTGTCTTGCAAAGAGCTTTAGTATCCCAAAAAGCAGTTTAATAACACTGGTCGACAAAAAAAAAAACTTTTTGTGTGTAACATGAAAACTTTTGTCTTGCTATGTTTAGGACAAGGATATGGATAATATAAATAAAATTAGAATGCTTCCAATACGAATAGTTTTTTTGTAATTAGATGTTATATAAATTTAGAAAATTTGAGATTTTGTTAACAAAAGTAAGTTATTTTATTATGTTACAGTATTAATTTAAATAAAATTTTATGATTTTCTGCTGTATTTTGCTTCAGGTACATCTCGTTGTAATGTCCAACAGTAATCCGCTAGCATACGTGGACTCCACTTGCCCTGGTATCGTTTTTCCATGGTAGAAATGTCTTGATGGAATCTTTCACCATGTTCATCGCTGACGGCGCCCAAATTTTCAGGAAAAAAGTCTAAATGTGAATGAAAGAAGTGTATTTTCAATGACATATTACAACCCAAAGCCTTATAAGCAGATAGCAGCTCCGCGACAATAGTTTTATAGTTATTTGATCGGTGATTTCCTAGAAAATTGAAAGTTACTTTCATGAAAGATTCCCAAGCAGATTTTTCCAAATCACTGAGTTTTTCTTTAAATATGTCGTCTTTCATCAATTGTCTGATTTGTGGGCCAACAAATATGCCCTCTTTAATTTTTGCCTCACTCAATTTAGGAAACTGTTCCTTCATATGTAAAAAGCCGTCACCACTCCTGTCCATAGCTTTCACAAAATTTTTCATAAGTCCAAGTTTTATGTGTAAAGGCGGTAAAAATACATTGTCAGGTTGCACCAATGGAGGATTTTTAATATTTTTTTGTCCTGGAGTAAGAGATTGCCTTTTGGGCCAATCTTTCTTAACATAAGGATAATGGGGATTGCAAATGGCATAGATCGAGATCTCCTCGTCCATCCAGTAAGATGACCCACACATGTAACACAGAAGATGTGTGGAACCCATGCTTTGTCTTGCTGTCCGACGGAAAAGCCAAAATACTGTTCATATAGCTTAGTCACTAATGGTGTCAAATTCCTTCGCTGAGTTTTAAAAGTAATGTTACCACAAATATAACAAAACCTGTCAGGATCATTTTTGCACTTTCTTGACATTATTTAACAGTCGCTTAACTCAATAAATAGAAAAAAACACTATACTATTCACATAAATAAAATCTCTGAATGCAAAAGTGGAACAAAAATGGTTAATTTTAAATTTTACGGGTAGTAGCTGTAACACGAAAACTAGAACTGATGGAATCAAAATAAATACGGTGATAAAATGAGGGTATTTAGGTAATTCCAAATTGGTAAGTGCCTTTCTTGTTACAAAATTTTGTTGACCAGTGTAATTAAACTTTAATTACATATAGAGCTATAACTCATGTCTATTGGTAGATTTTTTTCAGTTGTTTTGTGCTCTTCTGAAATTAAAAGACATTTTTGGGAAATTTTGTTGTGTGCCTACTTTAATAGTGTGTTTATTAAAAATATACTTTTTAGTTTCCATAAATTGTCATTACAAGAGGATTTGTTTAGTGGACAAGTGTAAAAATGGGTGATGAGTTAAGAAAGTTAAAATGAGTGCAAGAAATACTCATACAGGATGCAATTAAAGATAAATTATAAATATTAAAATTACCTGAGGCTAGATATTAATTTAACTTAATAATAATTGTCTAACTAAATATAAGACTGTAGATTTTTAAATGACAGAACACAAACTTTTTAAGTTTTAATTTTTTTTTTTTCTTAAAAAATACATCAAGATCTAGATGATCCGGTTCCATGGATTAGTAGGGATGAAAACTACTGGAATGTCGGTTTCAAAAGTGTATGGTTGATTCTGATAATACGGGCTAATGTTGAAAGAAAATTATGATTAGAAAAATCATTTACTTTGTTGTGGTTAATTCTGGCTTTTGTTTAACCACACAGCTGACAGTTCAGAATTTATTGAATCACAAGCTCTTTAATTTTAAGGTTAACTATTTTTAATCAAAAATTTTTCTTTAAAATTGAATATATTTACAGCTCAGACAAACCGAGGAGCTAACGATCAACAAAATTAAGTTCTTGCTGTTACTTTAGTATTAAGTAGTGCAAGAAACAGAAAAATATTTAATTAAAGGGTGTTTTGTATAGACGTATAGAACAACGATGGATTATTCTATTGACATGAATTTTATTTATCCGAAAGATAATCTTGGGCCTTACATTTTAAATATGATTTAAAATGTAAGGCCATGGCTGGCTCGGCCAATTGACAGGTCCAAAACGTGAAATTAGGCGGTCACCAAACGTGTCTTTCAATAAATCGATTGTGGCACGAGCTGTGTGACACGTTGCGCCGTCTTGTTGGAACCACAGCTCCTGGATATCATGGTTGTTCAATTCAGGAATGAAAAAGTTAGTAATCATGGCTCTATACCGATCACCATTGACTGTAACGGTCTAGCCATCATCGTTTTTGAAGAAGTACGGACCAATGATTCCACCAGCCCATAAAGCGCACCAAACAGTCAGTTTTTCTAGATGTAAATTTGTTTCGACATACACTTGAGGATTAGCTTCACTCCAAATGTGGCAGTTTTGTTTGTTGACGTAGTCATTCAACCAGAAGTGCGCTTCATCGCTAAACAAAATTCGCTTATGAAAATCGGGAACAACGGCAATCTCGTTTTGTGCCCATTTGCAAGCGTTGTTCAGGCGTGAGTCTATTCATGATGAATTGCCAAACCAAACTGAGAATAAATCACTTGACAGCTGTTAAATCGGTCGCCATCTTGAACAGTAATGCCAACTTAAAGTTCTATACGTCTATAAAAAACACCCTTTATCTAAAAGCTAAAAAGCCAGCAATCAGTTTTAAGTGTAAAGTGACTAACTCCATTTAAAGATTTTTTATACAAAAAAAATGTAAATTGATTTTATTTTTTTTGATTTTCAATTCTTAATATTTGAATTACTAGCGAAATAATTTATGTTTGTCTAAGTTTCGTTTTTCTAATGAAATGAAATTCTCTACTTATTATTATTCAACAGCTCAATTAATGCTTAAAAATTATACTCGTAACATTCACAACTTACTTGCGTTATAGATGAAGGTGTTTTTGAATAATACATTTTTATCAAAATTATTATTTTATATTTATGGCACTCATTTTTAATTTATGTTATTTTAGAGTTAAGAATCCTGTGTATACTGTTCTAGCAAACACGTAAATGTACAACCATTTGTTTAACACATAAAAAGCCAGCTCTTTGCTGAACACTATGGGTCTAATATACAAGGAACTTCATATAAAATGTAAGAAGAAAATATGTTAAATTCGGCTGTGCCGTGTTAGCGAAATATTTCAAATTTTTCATTATCCACAAAATATGAAAACAAATTTTGCCAAATGCTTTTGCTGGTATTTCCTTGGCGGATTATGACTGCTGCATGCAAATGGCAATTTTTTTCACTTTATATCACTTCGTGCCAGAGTGCTGTAGCGCAGCATATAAAGAAGTTTGACTTCTCACTGCAGCACCCTTCTTGGTTTTTTTTTAAACGAAATATATAATCTTATCGCTTTGTTAATTTTTCTAATTTTTAAATGGATGTATATGATTCAACCAGGAAAAGTTTAATATGTGGCTTTTGTGGCAATTTAAAAAAAAAACATTTCATTTGTGCCTTAAATAAAGTGAATTTTTAAATACTTTTACATACAAAAAATCCGTTCATTCTTTTTTTTTACGGTATGCAAATTAGCAAAAAGGAAACAGCAAATATTATTCATTTTGTAATTAAAAATGTATGCATGTTTACATACACTGAAAGAAATAAAAATCAAGAGAAATTGTTCTTTTTAAAAATAAATAATAGAAAGAGAGCAGATGTTGACATGTTTCATATTAAACAAGTAAAAGTGAAATTTGAAAATTTTTCATTAAAAAATAACTTTAATTTTGATCAAATTTATATGATATCTAACGCGATGATGGAAAAAATCGCTTAAGGCGTAAATAACTTAATGATTTTAATTATTTATTCGGTTCCGTGATTACGGCAAGCATTTTTAGTGTCGAAGCAAAATTTACTTTGCTGCTTTATTCTTCCTCAGTTGCGGAAAGCAAACTGAAAGATCAAAAATGTAGGAAAATATACAATGTTCTGCAAAAGTAATATGTTGTTTAGCTTAATTTGTTTAATTTTGTGAAAATTAATTTTCTTTTGGTTTATTGAAAATATATTTTTTTTGTATTCAAAATATATTTTTATGTTAAAAAAAAGCAATTATTTTCTTATCACCAACATGAAGGGCATGTGGGCAATGAAATGGCGGAAAAGGTCCAAAGCCATTCTGCGGGGTGATCAGCGACTTCACTAGTGCTATTCTACACAAAGAAGAGAAACGAAGTATACAAGACTGCTGGAGGGCCAAAGTGGGCATCACCTCCGAGCGTATTAGGGTAAATGTTATTTTAAGCCTCAACAGAAATGACATTAAACTCTACGTTGAGCTATTTACGGGTCATTGGAGACTTAAGTATCACATGAGTAAAATTGGTGTATCACTAGAGGACTCCTGTCGTTTCTGTAGGGAAGGACAAGAAGCGTCGGAACATATTCTCTGCGAATGCCCAGCAGTGAGAAGACACATAATTAACTGTTTGGATAGTGGGATATTAGTCTTATAAGATCTAGGCAAGATTAGTCCTACAACAATTACAAGATTCGAAAGGAGTCTCGTATTGCAGCTAGGAACTGGGCTGCAAAATAGATCTTAAAGGTCGCGATGTGATCATGGCCCATAATGATAATAATAATATCATCAAAAGCTAACACAATAACCCAAATTCATTCACAATTAAAAGAAATAATTCAAAATAATAAGATAGTTCTGCAGGATCGAACAAAAGCAATTTTACATATCAATAAATATTTCCTTTCCTTACCGTGCGGAATCAATAACTTTATTATTCTAATGGAAGGATGCTATTACCGTGCACTCAATATTTAATAATATCCCAATCAAAACAACTTTTTTTTATTTATATACTCAAGTCTATGGATCAAAATCCTTACAGACCAAAAAAACGTTTAACGCTTTCAAATTGTATTGGTCTGTAGTGATGTAATAAAAGATAAGCGCTGTGTTCTTATGCTCACAGATTTCTTCACTATTTTTTATTTTCATTTAGATTTTTTTTAGTTCGAATTATTAATTTTTTTTTTTATTTTTGTATTACGTAAGTCGTTATTACCACAAGTCTATGTAGAAATTAAACCTGGTATCCCTATATTCTTATATTTGTACATTATCCACCAATCTGTTGAGTCAGCCTGCTAAATCTTTTCAAGTTTTCAATTAAAAATCTAAGAAAATCATTTAAAAATGAAACTCAAATTAAATCAATTTATTTTGTAATTAAATTCAAGCTTAGGAGCCAAATTATGGCACTCGATATCAATCGAAATTTCCACATTTAAGATTTATTGAAATTTCGTTCGTTATCTAGTACCATGAAAAACAGAAGCAAGTGAGTTCAGCTTTTTTTTTTTTTTTTTTCTTATTTGGCCGCCCTATCTAACTTAGCACCACAATTTTGCCTTAGTTAAATGAGTTGGCTTTAAATTGTTTCTTTTTAAACTTAAACTTTCTCTCGGTGTATTTTCTCTTTGTTCTGTTTGAGTTAAGAGATGCGTGCTTTGACTTCATATTGTTTTAAGTTAAAATTTTGTTTCTTTTTATTTTTAACTTATCACTGCATGTAAATCTTTGTGAGCATTAGTGAATAGCGATACGTAAAAAATAGAGTTCATGTTTTATTTACAGGTTTTTTTTTTTTTTTTTTTTTTTTTAATAAAAGTCACTTTAGGTTCGTACAAGTAATAATTTAGTATTTCACACAATCAAAAATTTTATATTTAATTTTTTTTTTTTTTTTTTTTTTTTTTACAATCTATTTATATAATATTAAGTAAATGGTTTAAAATATTTAAATTTAAAGAAAAATTTTGTTTAAACTAAGTAATTTCACGGCTTATTTTTCTACATGCAAACATTTCGAATGAAAAAAAACAACAAATTTTCGTGTTTTGTTTTTGTTTTCAATAGAAGCAAGCTATCGTTCCAAAGTGGAGAAACAGGCCGTTGACTTACTAAGGCCTATTATTAAATACAAGTTATGGATATTTGATTGGATGGTTTGTGTGGCCGTTCCGTTTTGAAACACCTACTTGCCCAGACAACAGAGTAATAAAGTGAATTACATTCATTGTGTGGCATTGAGATATCTAAGAAGATCTCTTAAATTTATGGCTCATATCTCAGGTTGTATGTTCATAAGAACAAGAGAGACTCTCAGGTGTCAGGCTGTGTCAGTTCTAGTTAGTTAAAATTGGGATTTGCTAAGCTTTTGATTGGTTTTAAAATGCACAATATCGTTAAGTTAAATATGGGTTAGTCGTCTATCCTTAACTATTCGAAAACGTTTGATGCCACAGAAGCTTGTCTCACAAAACAATAACTTTAACTAGCAGTAACTGGTAATACTGACTTTAAATTAAGTAAACAAACTAATAGAGAATTGAAGGAATTACAAAAAAAAAGTTTCCATAACGAAATTCCAAGTTCTTGAACTCTAGTTAAGCTGTAAGCTTAGTAAAGGAGTCTACAAAAAGGCCTTCTAAATATAACTTAAATTCCAGGCTTAAATTCTGGATATGTAGTTAACTAGTGACTGCCGTTTACCCATTAATATTAACGTTGCCTTAACTTTGGTTATAAATTTATAAATTTGGGCCTTAAGCAAGGGAATTACTTTTTTGTTTTAAATTTCTTTATTAAATTAACAGTTTGTTTACTTAATTACTAAATGATTTATTTTGATTTTTATTTATCAAAACGCAATTTAACTTATTGCAAATTCAAGTGTAGTAAAACAAACTGTTTGTTAAAGTTTTTTTTTTTTTTGTATTTAAAAATTTTACTAAAATGTAAACCAAACATCTGTAGTGCTTTAAACGAACTACCACCATAAAACTCAAAATGTCGTTGCTTTTTTCTTCATTTAAAAAAGTAATTTTTTTTTCTAAGCTAAAGAAAGCCGGAAAAAAAGTTTAATAGTTCGCTTGGACAAGATTAAATTGAGCCAGACAGACTCTATTAAACCAGCTAAAACATGCAAGCTGTAGTTATAGTTTCAGTTACAAGTTTTGCTTTTTTTACTCGATTATTATTTTTTTTTTTAAACAACAACAAACGGTTGTTAAGTTTAATAACTTAATTGGTGGTAGTGAAACTAAAATAATTTTGAAATAACATTATGGCCTAAAGGGCGGAAAAAGCTCGTTAACGTGCAGGCAATGTTAAAATATCTACCGTTACATTTACAATTCTGACAAGTTTACAACAGACCGAAAAAAACAAAAAAACAAAAAAACAAAATATTTTACATGCTCAAGTTGGCTAGGTAAAAAATAAAACAAAAAAGGCATAAGTTAAAACAGAAATTGATGCACACATTTTTATAAACAACTTTTGCACTTGACTAATTTATGCATGAGTAATACAATTCATTATTATGTTAATTGCAGTCCACACCAGGAATTAAACTTAAATAATCATTTGTGGGTGAGAAACATGAAAACCATGATTTTCACAAGCAGTTTAAATAGCAAAAATAAAAGGTTTAACACCTTTTGCTTATAATGTCCTACTTGCAAGCAAAGCATAACAAAATGAGGAGCAGAATAGCTTTTAAAAAGCTATAATTTATTATTAATACCGTGGGCCACAATGGCCTAGTTCTCAGCTACAATCCAAGACCCCCAATAAATCTCCAGAATTCTTAGCTCATCTGGGGCCAAAGTCCCTCCTTGCAGTTAGGTCATCCTAAGTGTTGTCATTGCTAGAGAATCCCACAAGTTATATTCCGACGTTTCTTGTCCTTCTTGACAGAAACTACAATTGCTGTTTTGTACCACTCTGATTTTAGTCATATGGTGGCGGAGTCTACATTGTCGTATTAGCAGTTCAACGTGGAGTTTGATATCTTTTCTACTAAGGTTCAAAATAATTTCTGTCTTAATGCTCTTGGAGTTAATATGTCTTTTTGAATATCACATAACCATTTTGACTCTCCAGCAGTTTTACATTAAGGCACGTATGAAGTTGTTCTTCACTCGGAAAAAGGGCTCTAAGTCTATGAAAATTATATCCATGCCTTCTTGGACACATACAGTGATACCTAATTTGGGGCGGCAAGCTCTTTTATCTGTCAGATTTTGTCATGCCCATACAAAATGTAAGGAGCACACCTAAATAGTGCGCTGACAAACGCTGAACAATTGTAAAATCTAATTTTGACAGCGCGTTTTATAGTGAAGTTGGCTGCAAAACAATTGTTTTGTTATTTTTTACCAGTAATGATGTGTTATCTAGTTTTTTCTTTCTCTTTAGTGGGTTTTTATTAAATAAGATGATTCTGCTATGGATTATATCGAAATAACTCGATGGTAGCTCTGAGAAAATCCAATTTTAGCAGAGTGTTTTGCAGTGAAGTTGGCTGCAAAACATTTTTTTTTTGTTTTCTTATTGTTAGTCAGTAATGACATTTTCGTTAGTTTTTTTAATTAAGAGTTTTTAACACTACTTTTGTTTGTCTCTAATGAGTTTTATTAAGCAAGATTATTAGCACTACTGCAGAGAATGCGCACCGTCAATGCTCTTATTTCGGTATGACGCCTTAGCATAAATGCTGGGCACTCAAAAACGCTTCGCTTGCCGCTCCAATTTAGGTGGAACTGATAGAACCATTTCATTGCCCACATACCCTTCATGGCAAAATGTATAACAAAGTAATCGAGTTTTTCTTTGCCAAAGCCTCCGGAAGCCTATAGCAATTAAAAACCAACCGCAATTGAAACGAATAGAGTGCCAGCACACTTAGAGCTACTTGGCTATCTAAGAAATTGTACGAGTATATTACGCTAGCGCTAGTGACTCTTTATGAACATTTCCCAGCAAAAAGGTGTAGGATGTGAATCTACAACTGAAAAACAGAAGCTGTTTTTCTCATTGGAACTGCCTTACGTAAACATGGTTCCGGAATTCCGCCCCAGCGCTCCTATTTGCCACTTTAGACTCATCAGTACTGAACGAGTTTTTTAAATTTTGTTTTTTTTAATAAAAATTTTTTTGGAAAGATTTATATTTGAAAATATTTGTTCAAAATTAAATTTTTAATTAGTTTTTCCAGAAAATATGAATTAAGCGTGACCTTTCGAACTTCAGTTTACTTTTTTTTTTCTTAAATTTTTGATTGATAATATTTGCTGCAGCCTTAATAAAGCTTAATAAAGTAATAAAATTATGTAAGCCAGCAATCAGCTAAAATGTCCTTTCAATAGGAAAATCTTACCTTTGCCAGGCATGAACCCTTCGTTCATTCAACAACAAAATATAAAAGAAGGCAGAAATATAATAAAAACATAAAAAACTGGGAAAGAAAACATCTAAAGAAAAGATTTAAAAATCAGGAAATTTTTACTACACACATACGCTTAATCACACACACACATACACCCACATATTTTTAAAAAGATTTATGTTAAATGGAACATAATTTAATAACATTAAACCTCTTACCGACATTAAGCGCCCTTTAAACACGAGCACACACTGTTTCAATGAGACTTTATGGGTCTTCACCTTTTGAAACATGTTGGCACAATGTCAACTTCATACGCTTGAATTTATAAAGCATCAACCGCTCTTTCAGGCCCCCCTCCCCACCCTGCCATTACATTTCACTGTGTATTTAACGTTTATTTAATATCAAATCAATTTCAATGTCCTTAAGCATAGTAAGCAAAGAAAGAAAAAAACATTAAATACAACAATAAAAAAAGTAACATTGAAAAAAAAAACAATAAAAAAAGAAATGAAAATGAATGAAAGCAAAAAAAAGATGAAAACTTTCAATACCTTTTTGCATTCTAATCACAAGATTTGTAAAAATACTTTTTCTGCTTTTTTTTTTTGTCAGGCATATTAGAAAGCAAGCATGTTTGTGTTTATTCTTTTATAAGAATTTTATTTCAAATGCTTCTTTAAAAATTGACTTTATTGAAACAATTTTTATTACATTTCCAATCTTTTAATTTATTTTAAGTACATTTGAAATACAAATTTTAAATTGAATTTGTTCGGTTTGTAAAATACCTGCTTAAATCTGACTAAATCAATTTGTAATTTCAATTGTATTTTTGGGGGGCATAAACATTTTCCGGAAAAGTTTTTTTTTCTTTCTTTCTCACATTCTAACAATCAAAACAGGCTTAATTTTACTGCGTTAAAGTTTTACTACAATATAAATTTAATAGAAATTTTATTTTTCTGGTATTTAAATTAAAAGGATTTTTTTTTTTAAATTTTATACAATTTAGATTATCTACAATAATCAGTCTAGAAATATACAAAAACACACTCACAGAAATGTAAAGAGTTTTTCTATGAGAACTTTGTTTTACAGAAGTGTAAAATTTAAATAAACTAAAAGTTTCATACTTAATCAGTGGAAGCAGCTTGGGCGATCGTTATGTTTCTCTGCTAACTCTAAGTCGACTTAAGTAAAAATTGACTTGTTGTCGTATTTAACTCAATAACTTCATTATGGTGGTTAAACGATGGTGGAGCAATATATTCCTCATTTAACAAATGAGAAAATGAAAACGACTGCTGTCGTTTCTATTAGTGCCCAGCGTTAACAAGACACAGAATGATATACTTAGGCTGATCCCAATAAACCTAAACATGATTAGTTCTACAACAATTACGAGATGCATGAGAAATGTCAAATTGTAGTTAGGAATTGGGCGATTATAGCCCATAATGATAATAATAATAAATAAATCGAAATAATTCTATAACAAAAATTTTTTGCACTTCTTAAATAAGTTACTAAGGGTTTTTTCCTATTCAACTTTAAAATTATTAAAATCTTCTAAAATAATGGAGGTTCTGAAAAATAATTATTTTTTTAATTTAATTTTTTTAAGTCAATTTTTATTGGCTTCAATTCATGAATTAGAAAAAGTAAGCACTTCTATACAGTGTTAGAATTTAAAAACATATTAGTTTTTTTAAATTTTCATGAAAAAATCATAATTTTTCAACCAACTTAACTTTTCATTATAAATATAATGAAAACTTACATAAAATATATGAAATGAAAATCTGACAAAAATTTTATTTTACATTTATTGTTTGAATTTTGTCATTATTTAATTGAATTTTATACATATCGTCTTTGAAGAGTTTCATTAATTTAATGAAAAATTTTCCTTCATTTAATGCAAAAATTCACTAATTTAATGAAAAAATGTTATAGCCAAATAAAATTATTAAATTTTATTTTTATAAAAATATTTGTTTAAGAAGAGAATAATTTCAGCCGTTATTTTTTAAAGTGGTATAAGTCCACTTTTAAAAAATTAGTAAGATTAAATTTATAACTCATTAAAACTATCGCTAACTAATTCTTGTTTAAAGTGGACTTAACCCACTTTCATAACTAACGGCTCATTTATTGGTGGCGCTTTCTAACTACAAAACAGAATATTAAAATATAACCATATATATGGTTAAGCGAACAGCATTCTGACTCAACAAACATGTTTTGTGTTAGAAACAAAAATTTTACATCATAAATGAAAAAAAAAATATATTTCAAATTATGAATGTATCTAGATCCAAATGTTAACTTGAATATAAATATTTACAAAATTATATAAACACAAAAATTTAATTGTAAAACAAACACACAGGCCAACAGCCTTCATCACTGCTAAAATTACTTAATAAAGTAAAACAACAGGTTTTAATATAGATTTCAATAAATACTTAATGTTTTAGAAATAAACATTAGCTTGAGGCGTTGTTGGCTGTGACAATTATTTTGTACAAGTAAATACTTTTTATAGCACAACAATTTCTATGGCAAAACTGTTGCAATATTTAGTATTTTGTAGTGAATTATATACAAATAGGAAAAACAACATCATCAATTATTAAACACTTAATATTAAAACGAATTTAAATGTTGTTTAAATTACAAGTCACACACACATATGCAACTAATGTGTGTATCGTATTGTATGGCTACAAGTTCATTTGTAAAGTTTCAAATATAAAATAGAATATCATTTAGGTTTAATTACATGTTGCACTTGTAAAATATGTATTTAGATTTAAAATAATTTAATGCAAAATATATCTGCTGCTGCACTAGCACACACACAAACCTATCCAATGATACATTTAACATTTTACGATGCTAATAACTGGAAACACTTCTTTGCCTACGGAATTCCAGTTAACAGGCAGAGCAAATTGCAGAGAGCGTGAGAATGGGAGCGGGAGTACGTGCCAGTTTTTGTACTTAAATATTTAGTTTTGGTTACAATAATTTTTATTTTCATTTCGTTTCAATTTATTTTATTTCATTTTATTTTATTGTTTTTTGCAACATTAAATTATTGCCTACAATTTGTTTATGAACATCTGTTTTATGCACATGTAAAAGAGTGTAGTTTTCTAACCCAATAAATCTGAATGCATGTGCGCAGCTACAGCATTTTCTAATTTTTTTTCTGGTATCATTTTCTTTTTGTAAAAAAAATAAATTAAAAAAAAATTTATGAAACAACTGAAGATTTAAAAAACAACTGATTTTATATCACTCTGTATATTTTAAAATCAGACTCTTTCTAGTTCTATTTCATTCACTTTAATTTCTGTTACCTTCAATTCGTATTATTTGTTTGGATTTCTTAAGTTTTACTCTTGTATGCTGCTTATTTCCAATTATGTTCCATGATAGTCTCATCGAAAATGGGTTATTATTTATAAAATTTTACTTGATTATATTTACTACTGTTTTGCTTTCTGTGGACTAAAAAGCATTATTTATGTCCTCACTTCAGAATATTTTTGATTACAGCTAGCGAAAAATTATTATTCGGTGATGGATTTTTTTGTTTTATAGTTAAATTTTTTTTATTAGATGCAATTTCAAAATTAAACAATAAAACCGGTTAGTATTTTTAAAAATTAAATTTAAAAATTGAAAAAATATTTTTTTATAACATTTTTCTAAACAAATCTAAAAAAAATGCAGCAAAAAATTATGTAAAACCGTATAAGTCGTTTCCAAGTTATGATAACATATGTAAAGCAGCCTCCTTCTTTAAAAAAAAAAAAAAAAAAAAAAAAAAAAAAAAAAAAACAATAAAAATTATATAATATGTAAATTTAGAAGATCTGAATATTTTTTTTAGTTAAGTTTAGCCGATAAATAAAAATAGTTGTTATTCAAGAAAAAAAAGATTTTTTTATTTTAAAATTTTTTTAATACATTTTTCTAAATAATTTCAAAAATAAAGCTGCCCTAAAAAATTATGTAAAAACAATAAAAAGCCAATATAATTAAGTACCTCTTATTTCACCAAATAAAAAAAATTTAAAATTAAAAAATTCTAAAAAAATTTATATATAGAATTGAAAAACTGAAGATTTTTATAGTTAGGCGACTATAGGCATTTGAAAAAAAAGTGGTTATTCAAAAAAAAAAAAATTTTTATTTAATATGTAATAATTTCTATTTGGAATTTAAAAGTTTAACAAAATATTAATCTTTATTTGTGCTTAATTCCAGAAATTGTGTTGGTTTTAAAGTTTTTTCTTTTACTCATGATATTTATATTGTAAAAGCAATTGACTAAATAAGAATTATTAATTAAAAGTCACAAAAAGATTCAAATATTCAAACAAAAAACTCAGTAAGCATTGAACTGAACAAACAAATAAATTTCCCAACCAACATTTTTAATATTGAAAACTATATATTCTCAACGGGCATTCAAATGTAAAAGAGAAGAGAAGAATAAAAATAGAATATATAGTTTTCAATATTAAAAATGTTGGTTGGGAAATTTATTTGTTTATTCAGTTCAATGCTTACTGAGTTTTTTGTTTGAATATTTGAATCTTTTTGTGACTTTTAGTCAATTGCTTTTACAATATAAAGGTTCTAATGTTTGCAAGAAACGTTGGGAGTAACCTACTGAGGATTCGGAGTAGCGTCTGATGAAATGGTATGCTCTCCCCTTCAGTACTTATTGTACTGAATAAATAACTCATGAGAATATCATGAGTAAAAGAATAAATTTTAAAACCAACACAATTTCTGGAATTAAGCACAAATAAAGATTAATATTTTGTTAAATTTTTATTTAAATTAAATTAAATAATAATTGAAGTAAAAAAATGTTTAAAAACAAATTAAAGGCACTAAAAATTAAAATTAATTTTTTTAAATTATGCTAACATGTGTAAAACAGCCTCTTAAAAAAGCTCTTATTTAACAAAAAAAAAAAAAAAATTAAAGAAAAATTTATATATAGAGTTTGAAAAACGAATGATTTTTCAATTAGGCTACCATAATGCATTTAAAAAAATAGTTTTTCTCTACAGACAATTTTACCATGACACTTTGTCGCTCTCACTTAAATCAGTTAAATGAACAATTTTTAACTGTCCAACAAATAATTTTTTTTTGTTATAAAATCAAGAAAAGCAAATATTTTTTTTAAAAATTGTTTAACAACTGTAATGAACTTTAGACTTTTGTTGCGAAGTATGTGAAAATATTTTTCGAATATTTTCTGTTCATTTTTGCATATAAAGAAAAATGCAAATCACCCTCAATAGTTACATGTTGAAAACCCCACACACACACTGCTGTTGGTGCTTAAAATGTAAAAGTAAATCATGTAATATTTAATTTATGTTTTTGTGTATAAAATAAATATTTTTGGAAATTTAAATTTTCATATATAATTTTTGCAGCAGCTGCTGTTGCTGTTACTTTTACTCTAAAATCTCTCTGCTGTTGCATAATTGTTGCACAAACAACACAATTAAATATTTTTTGTTTGTGTTTTATATAATCAGGATTTAATTGTTTTTGTTTAACATCAAATTAAAGTAAAAACATAAATATTAAGCAAAAAATTAAAACAAGAGAAAAACATTTTCATAAAATCCTTAAAATTCAAAAACATTTTTACATTTCTAAGCCACACACAACAAATTAAAATAATAAATATTTTATTTAATAAATACTTGATTTAATACCAACAGATAAATTCTCTAGCTGGAAATAAGATATTTATAGACTCACAACATAAAAGAAAAACTAAAGGTAAAATAAAATTTACAAAAGAAAAAATTTTCATCATCATCATGATCATTATAAACATGATATAATCGTTTGTAATTAGTTATGACGTTAAACTTGCACACATTCAGTTTTAAGCCATCATTAGACAAAACAAAGAGACAAAAGACATTTAAAAAGCACATAAAATATTACCTGACATTACCAACAGCTTATATAATCTGAATGTAAAGCAATTCTAAGGAAAATTTTAAATCATGATGCTTTCAAAGAAAGCCACACCAACAGCAACCCAAGATTAGCAATTACGAATTTTCTAAGAAAAAAACTTACAGGAGCTGTCTGTCGGTCTGCTGTTCTAATTTTGTTATGTAATTTTATGTAAACATTTTTTGGTTAGAAATTTAATAGACAATTTAGCCTTAACCGCAATCTTAATTAGGGTTATTATTAAAGCAAAGAAAATCATATTTTCAAACGGCGGCTATGCTTATTTGGAATGTTTATTTTGCCCTCAGTAAAAAAACAAAAAGACAGCAAAACAAATTAATTAAAAGAATTTTAAATTTGTCTGCAAAAGACACGGTCTGAATAAATTTAAAAAGAAGAAAAGTAATTATTTCTATTAAAATTTTTTAAGCTAAAATAAAGAAAAAAATATTTTCAATAAAAAAAATTTTACATTTTTTTAATATAAAAAATTATAATTCACTTGATAGTCACTAAAAAATTAGTCAAGTTCAAAAACTACTAGTTTAATGGTGATGAACTTAATAGATTGTGCTAAGAGAATTATATTGTTAATTTTTACAGCCACCTTAGGAAGATTTCGGAAATTGTTATGATCCCAAAACCGGTGAAAACGCTGCTCATATTACGTCCTATAGACTCATCAGCGTATTATCTATACTATAAAAGCTCCAGAAAATAACGCCTATTCTACCCCAGCGATATATTATTCTTGAACATCAGCTTGGTTTCCGGACTGGCCATGATTTACAAGATTGTTGCTGTTATCAGTAGTGCGACTTAGTAATTTTTATTACAAACATTCGTAAAGAAAAAACAAATATAATGATAATGATATATTATCGAATTCGGTATTCAGTAAATTTCATACAAAAATATTTGTTATTTGCGATGGTTATTTATGTGTTGCAAACTTCGAATATTTTTGTTGAAAAGTTACTGAATACTGACTTCGATAAAATATGGTTATAAATACTTGTTTTTTTTTTTAATAAAAGTTACTGAAACGCACTACTAACGCACTTTTTTCCCTAATGTATTCCGAAAAGATGCCAAAACAAGATTCTGGTCTTATGAACATATAACGGGTCTCTCTGCTGGCTAAGCAATCTGCCCGCTGTTTGACTGTATTAGAATAATGTTCAGGCACTTAATATAACGTAAGGCTGGGCAATCGATAAGTTTAATATTGAATTTTTATCAGAAAGTTACTGAATACCGAATTTGATAAAATATCGTTATACTTGCTTTTTTCGTTACGAATGATTGCAATAAAAGTTATTGAACCGCACTACAGGTCGTCTTTTGAGAAAAAGCATTATTCAGAATTATTCATTGACGTCTCCCAAGCAGCCAATAAAACTTGGTTCTTCACAAAATAGTAATACGACTTCTTGCTAAAAATACCCACAAGCTGATTAAAAGCTTTTTAAATGCTACAACATTTAAGATACGGTCGAAAGATGAATTTTTACCGCTTAAAAAGATTTCTGCAGGCCCGCTTTTGTATTTTGTTTATACATCACGATATGCCTACCAATCGAAACATAATCACTTCAATTGAATCCTTGATAGCAAACAAATTTAGTTCTCACAACCGAAGTTGGTTTCTGTACTTGCAATCATACAAAATGCCTATTAGGACCATAGCGTTGTCGTGTATGCTCCGCTTCAGCTTTTACTAAAAACTTAACTATTAAAAAAATAAAAATTGCGTGCTAATGAATAAATTATTTAGCATCTCTAGTTGCATCGAACGTATACTTAATATTTAATTTTATATCAAGCAATACTTATACGGCCAATGAGGAGCTGATTTTTTGTTTTATTTATTTAAAAAAAAATTAATATTTTATGAAGCTTGAGGTCTTATTTTATTTTAAATCGATATTAATTAAAAAGAAAAGAGTCAAATTAACTAACAAATAAATATTTTAAAAAATCTTTTTTTTTTTAAATTAGAAAAATAAATATTTTTAAATAAATAAATTAAAAGAGTTGAGCTTCTTGGCTGGCTATAAGTCTAACCAGGTAGATCTATGGGTGTTCCCCTAGATTAAAAGGTAGCGTACTAACCTATCAATCTGGGGTTTATAGGTTCAATTTCCGACTAGACCCTGGTTGTTTTCTGCATACAGGCCAAAAAAATTATTTTTAACCCAAGTCATGGTCTCTTAACTTACCAAATTCCAATTTTTTTTAATCTGCTTCCTCCTAGTTTATGCTTCATTAGCACTTTGATACACTTAAATACGTGCAATAAATTGTTTAAACAACAAAGCACATGATAGCTTTACAAAGTTTTGTAAATGAAAAATGAAAATCTCCATCATTCGCTTAAATTTCCTCACTTGTTTATGGACATAAATTTCCATAACAATTACAGTTGCCAAATTCTTTTGGTACTTGCAGCAAAAAAAAAAAGAACAAAACCAAAAAAAAGTACCAGCAATTAATTAATAAAACGATCAGAAATGTTAAATATTTCGCCAACCTCATTCACATGCATGCAATAGTGTGCAAGCACACATTTGTTTGTTTTGAGTAGACAACACTGACAATAGCTGGTACACAACAATTTCCTCTCATTATTGTAAAATGCCAACAATGAAGGAATTTCCAACAATTGAAATGAAAAAAGAGTTGTAAATGGTGTTTGTTGCTGTTTTTTGCGGGGTTTTATTGCTTCGTTTTGCTTTACAAAATGATGCGTTTCACAAAAATATTTTTGGGCTGGAAAAATGATTAAGTTTTATTGTGTGTATGTATGTGTTTAAGGTATTTTGTGTAGTGCATTCAGTTCATGTTCATTGAACTAATGGAGGTTGTTAAGCGCCCTTTAGTTTATGTTTGTTTAATTGCAAACTACTTTCTATGTGATTTAAAGAGCCCTCTGAGTCATAATAAAAAATCGAAAATTATTTCCGAAATGTTGTTGATTGTCAATACAAAAGAAAAATAATGTTCTTTTAATAACAAACTTTTTTTTAAATAAATTATATTGGCCTGTATGGATGGATCCCCTTCTATTTCAGATTTTATAAGAAAAATGGTCGGTTTTTAGTACTACAGGGCATTTATTTTCTATGTAACTGTAATGAATTATCCTTTTTATTGCATTAAAGCTGTAGAATTTTAAACAGAAAGCTAATAGAGAAAGCCACACAAGTTTTGTGTATTTCAATTTTGTAACACACTTCATTGCAAGGAAAAACAATTGACTTAGTTTTCACATGGACATACCAAAAAATTAAAAAAAAAAAAAGTTGTAAGAAAGTAAATGTGATAATAAATTATTTCTTTCTTATTTATTTTGATATTGACTTTCAACTCATAGAAAACAACTTCGGTTATGGGAAATGATTTTCTTAACAGTCGAAATTTAGTTGTCACAATTAAATTTTTTTAGTTGTACAGATGGCAGGTATATAATTTTACATCTCTCTTTAATATTTTATATCACTAAATTTCTGTAACCATAAATAAATTTTTGTTTGGTTAAAATTTTAGTGCTTCCTTCAAAGGCATCAAACTTTGTTGCCCTCAAACTTATTCTCTTTTATTTTAATTTCTGTACACTCACTTACTGATTTCACAGTAATATATATTTTGTTGTGTTTGTGTGTGCATGTGCTACAATTTATTATTAATTTTCACTTCAAGAGCTGTAAAGCAGCGCAATGCATTTGACGTGATGTTCATGAAAATTAAAATAATTTAAAAAATATTTATTCATTGACTCGTAAAGGTAAATACCTACTCATTTTACTATTTCTTTTTTAACATTTTTCTTTTAAATTTTAATTTCAAACTCTCTGAGTTCCATGTCATAGCGTATGGAAAACGTTGCAAGGTGGAAGGAGCTTGTGTATTTTGATCAAATAGAAAACAGTTGCATATAACATGACTAAAATATATACTGATATTAAATTGTAGTTGCATTGACATGACATTGTCATGATATTAACATAATACTGACATGAAATTGACCTGATATTGATAAAATTTTGACATCTTAAGTACTTGATATTGACATACTATTGAGATGACTTTGACATGATGTCCATACGACACTGATATGACATTGAAATGAAATAACATTCAGATGATATTATATTGAAACTGACATGACATTGACACTGACTTTCAATTGTTAAAATACTACTAAAATATTATCATGACACTGTCATGAAATAAAAATGACAAAAAAATCTTGTGACGCTCACATTACATTGACATGACATTGAAATGACACTGACATGATGTTGACATGATACTAATTAGCCTTAAAAATGGGACTGACATGACAGTGGAGATGAAATTCAATTTAAACTGACATGACATTGACAACACACTGGTATGACACTGACTTTCCGTTGTTATGACACTATCATAATATTAGTATGACACTGCCATGACATAAAATTGACCAAACAATCATAAGACACTCACATCACATTGACATGACATTGAAATGACGCTGACGTGATGTTGACATGACACTTATATGCCTTAAAAATGGCACTGACATGACAGTGACATGAAATTGAGATGAAATGAAATTGAAACTGACAACACACTGACTTTCCATTGACAAGACACTAACATAATATTGGTATGACATAAAATTGTTAAAACAATCATATGCCACTTTCTTAAATTGACATGACATTGATATAAATGACATTATATTGAAATAACATTGACATGACATTGACGACACTGACATAACACTGAAATGATAATGATATGATGTTGACATGACACAAACAAGCTACTGACATGACACTGGCTCCCATTGACAAAACACCAACATGACACTGTCATGAAATTGACACCACATTGATATCTGTAGCGTATAGAATTATTTGTAAATTTAAACCAAAAGCTTAAACACAGTTGTTGCACCCTTTTGCTACTTCAAAAACACATTCATGTAATTGAAAATTTCAGACAAAAGTTAAATTGCTTTTGTACGTATAAATTCTGTAAATAAAAATTCTGTTTTGTTTGATGTTACACTTTGATATCGGATGAAAATTAATATTATTGGCAAAGACCACATTATTTTTTATTTGATACTTTTAATAAAATAAATGCAATTTGTTTGGCTCAAACAGAGGTACGACTAGAACGAGGCGTTTCTTTATAAAGTTGCATTTACTTTTGCGTGTGTAGCGCTGTTAGCCAAGGTAAATGTAAATACTTACTCATGGGCAGAGAAGAAATATACAAGTACCCAGCAGTAAAAATTAAATACATTCGATATTGATGGAAATTTCAATAAAACTTAAATGGAAATTGACATTGATATAGGTCTTCAAGATGGTTTTTTTTCAAGGCGAATTTGATTTAAAGTTAGGCTTACTAGACTATAGTTGGTTTACGAGTTAGCTTTGCAAGTATAGCTGTCTGTTTTACACTGTATTTTTGTTACAAAGAAAGCCTTCCTGTTGTTGTTTCATGTTGCTGGGTAACTGCTTGTGGAAAACCACTTATTTTTTTTCGCTTTTTTATAACAAAAGCTAAGCTTTACAGATATTAAGTTACATCAACAGACGTGTACTACAAATTGCAATTGTGCATTAAGTGACCAGAACGTTTGCCAACAGCAGCAGCATCAGCCATGCACATTTTTACAAGAGTTATAACTGTATTACCACCACTACATGTAAACAAATCATGGTACACACACAAAGTACAGAAAGAAAAAAAAACTAACAAGAAAAAACGAAGGATTTTTTACATAAAAACGTAAATGAAGCAGCAGTACGAGTATAAATTGAACAATTTTTTTTATTTTATTTTATTATACCTTACGGCAACAACAACAACAGCAGTAAGAAAAAAGATTGTTATTTTGGGTATGATGGTTGTTGGTCGCTATCGGTTGTTCGGTTTGTTGGCTTGTTTAGTTAGTGTTACCTCTGTGAGAGCTAAACTATCCAGATACTTTCAATGAGAATTCATTGTTAGTTTTTATTTTCTTTTTTCACAATTACTTAGTTTATACAGCAGCTCTGTTCCCTTCATGGCCAGCCATTTTATGCACTCACTCGCAGAGTACAAGATGATAAAATATATACGAAGCATTAAAGTTAAGTTCAAAGGTTTTTTGTGTAATAAAAATTGAACACAGTCCATTAAGATTTGTCGTACCTGAGTGCGCACATAATCTAGAGATTTTGTGGCATTGTAATGGGCGACCTCTTACCTCAACTGATGAACTTTTTTATTTTATTCACTTTCTTTACGTGTTTTTTCTATTTTATTTTTTAATTTTTTGCACAGTGGTTTTTTTGTGGGTAGAGCTAGATAAATATTTAAGGAACGTTTTTTTATTATTTAAAATTAAAATTTTAAATGAGACATCTTTCATGCTAAAAACAGAACAGAAATTACGTGAGTGTGAAACTGGTGGGGATGAGTTTGTTTTTAAATTCGGTAACGTAAGTTCAGCAGCTAAAAAAATATTTTTGTTATTTTGGGCTTACCGTTTTAAATTAATGCTTGTACATTTTGTTAATCCAATACGATATAACCTTAAAAACTCTTCATAAGTCCCGCTGTACTTAGCAAACATCGTGCACGATGGTTACCATACCAGTTACATATTATTCATACAAAACTCGCACTTATTCTCATTGAGTACAAGCTAAAAACTATAAGATGTCTCAATAAGAAATCATTTTATGTTTTTTTGTGTAAAATGGCAACTCTGAAATTTGACAGCTGTCACATATATTTATTGCGATTAACATTCCTATTGAAATTGGAGCGGCAGGCGTAGCGTTTTTTAGCGCCCAGCATTTCTGTTAAAGCATAATATCTATTTAAGAGTGCAGGCGGTGCGGTGCGTACACTCTACCGTAAAGTTAATCATTTTGTTTAATAAAATCCCACAAAAGACAAACAAAAGTAGAGTTAAAAACGCTAGAGATAAAAAAATAGCTAAAATGTCATTTTTGAACAACAATAAAAAAACAAAATTAAAATAAAAATAATTGTGTGTCAAAATTAGTTTCTTCAATTAATCAGCACTGACGTCGAGTTATTACTGTATGCTCCATACATTTTGTGTGGGCTTGAGAGTTTTTGACAGATAAAAAACGCTTGTTCTGCCAATTTAGGTATGACTGTATAACAAATGAAGCGCGAGTTATAATTGTGATGGAGCAAAGTGCAATCAATGGCAATTACAAAAAAAGTCATATTCTTCGATGAAGCGCATTTCCTTGTTAATGAACAAAACTGCAGAAATTAAAAACTCAAAAAAAAAAATCTTCCTGCACTCCATTAGCGACATATGCATCTACAACGAGCAACTGTCTGGCGGGAATTTTGGTCAGATTTTAAATTTTTGAACATACAGGCGAAATTGCAAGGACTTTGAACATGATAACAGAGTTTTTTTGAGCTCAACTTAATGATATGGATCTGAACAGCAGTAGGCTTCAGCCATACATCTTGTAAAAGAAACATTAACCCCCTTTTAACAAGTTGCCAGTAGTTAAAGTTAGAATTTTGTAGGACAAAGTTAAAGTTAGGTCACATAATCACTTTTTAGTTAGAGTTAAAATTAAAAGATCACAGGCATCTAAATTTAAAGCTAGACTTTTTAAGCTAAACTTTAGTTACAAGCTAAGAATTAGGCTATTTAATTAACAGGCATCATTTCATTTAAAGTCCAAGCAAAATCTGATTATGTGCCCTACAAAAATAATTTCAAGCTTAACAACAAGTCGGAGAGCAAAGTTTGATGTACCAAACTATCTTTATTTCCATACTATTTATCATTTTATTTCTATATTAATGTAGTTAGCAGTTGGAAGGTCACAGCATTTAGCTGTTAGTTTTTATTTTACGGCGGAGGCCAAAGAATTTACTTCGACTAACCGGTAGACTATTGTCAGTTTGAATTTTTATACTAGCGTAGCTATGACATCAAAGAGCCAAAATATTTCCTGAAGGTTAGATTTAGTTGTTTTTTTTTTTTATTTCAAGATCAAGACCGAAGAATTTATCTTGACGGATAATATTTAGCTTCTAATACTTATTTTTTAAAGTAGCTGGTGGATCAAAGAGCCGAGGCATTTTTCTCATTAGGATTTAATTATTTTACTCTTAAATAATTAACTGAGACTCGAAAGAGCATTAAATTAAACAGACCTTTGATTAACTTGGACAGACGGAATGGGACATTCCTTACATTAAGTGGATAGTACAGACCATTCCTGATTTAAGTTTTTGATAGTCCAATTTTAATCCTTATATGCAGTTTCTAACTTTACCTATTGGTAACTTGTTATTTTTTTGCTTTATTTGTTTGATTCTCATCAAAATTGTCTTAAGGTATTTTAAACAGTTGAAAATTTCAGGGATTTCTTTCGCTTATTTTTTTAGTTATATTGTGGACTTACGCTATTTTATATTGAAGAAGCTACGCAAGTTGGAGCGAAATATCGATATAAAAATAAATTTATAAAATAAGACCTCAAGCTTAATAAAATAGCCATATTAATTGTTACAAAATTTAATTTTGCCCATAGTGTTACAGCATTTCATTTATCTGCTGTCATATACCATTTCTCTGCTGGTTGTACTTTCCCTTTGTCGCTTTGTTCTTTGTCATTTTTATATTGTCGTCATAATCATCAGCAAAACCAACTGAAGTAGCAGGCAACAACACATACTACGAGTAGTACCAACAAAAAAACCTCATTTTCATCATTGTGAAAATAATAAAAAAAAAAAAAAAAAAATTCGTGGAAAATAAAACACAAACAAAATAAATTTTAAAGATAAGCAGGGCAGCATAACGTATTGTGATTACCATTGCTGGTTGCTGCCACTTGTACCTTGTTTTATCGTAAATTTTTCATTTTACTTTGCTAAAGCAATTTGTAGTTAAATGACTCACATTTGTCGTTGTAGCCTTGTTTTCTTACAAACAACAAAGAATTTAAACACAACGCGTTGCATTTACTTTTTTTTTTTAGGTGGCTGTTCATGCAATCGTCTAGTAGTAGGTCAGATTTCGTATTTTTTTTTTTTCGTTATTTTTATTTTTATTTATTTCTCTGTCTGTTTGTCTGGTTGGGTAATTTGAAATTTTTGTTTTTTTTCTGTAATTTAATTTTGCCATAAACGTTATTTGAAGTTGGGTTATCAATAGCGGAAAATGTTAGTCATTTTCTTTCTGTTAGCAAATGGACTGAGCTGTCTGTGCCAATGGAGTGCAATGAAATTAAGGCTTATCAGATGTTAAATATTAAAGTGAAGCAAGTCAAACAGAAAAAATATGTTTGTTATATTTTCCAAAAGAGAAAGAAATAAAAGCATCTTTTGTTTAGGTTATAAAAAAAAAAACCTAAAGAACAGAGAAGTAGCATTTGTGCTAAAAATTCCACTTGCCATTTGAGACACGGCATATGATGTTAATCAAGCCAAACAACACTCTCGGGTTAAGTCTAATATCAATATGATTGTCTTAAACTTTTCTACTTATTAAAGCTCACATACAAACTTGCAGTTTTAAGTTTAAGATTTTGTTTCACAAAACATTAATTCTCTAATACCAGCAGCAAACTAAATGTTTCTTTTAAGAAGAAAAATAAACTAGATTTTTTACAAAGTTGTCTTCTTTTCTTTTCATCTTTAAAGTTTTCAGTTGGAATTAGTTTTAAGTATACGAACGAGTACGTTAAACAAATCATTTGCTTTGCAAGTTTTAGTATGTCATTAGAAACTAATGATAATGATGACACTGATGATGATAATGAGGATGACACTAAAAACTTCTTAAAACATGGTTGGCTGCACACACATGCAACCTTTAATTTTAACAACAGCCACAAGACAACTCTAGTGTTTTACGCCACACAAACCACACACACACACACACGCACACACAAATGCCTTGCATTTTCTTTTGCTATTATTTAGCTAGACAAAAAGCAAAAAAAAAGAAGAGGAAAAGGAAGAGTGAGAAAAAAGTATACACACACAAACACTAAACAAAACTAACCTTCATGTCATTGATAAAATATGATTATGAAATACAAAAGCTACTCCGGCAGCAAGCATTTCCTCAAAAACTTAATATTTAAATAGTCACTCGTAACACAAATTACGCTGACTTTGCTGGCATTGCTATAATTATGAGTGCAACAACAACAGCTTAACAAGTGCAACAGTCAGAGCTGTAATAGCATTCGCTATTCAGTGTTCGTTTAGTTGCCAGCATCGCTGCTTTAATAGTCAAGTCAAGTCTGGCAAATGCACCAGAAGCAACTGCTTTAATGTCAAAAAGTCAACGAAAAATTAACAAAAGTTTTAGAAACACACACTTTCATTCATACATACATTTGAGTGCAGAAAAAGATTGCATTAAATATTAAGGTGTGTTTGTGTGGGCCCATAAAAAGTTTTTACTTAAACCGCACAACACTTTCCAGGCAACTAAAAATGCACAGCGCAATTAAAATACCGACTATAAGTGAAGCAAACAATAGCACACACTCAAAGGAATAGAGCTTGAGTAAAGAAATGCTGAAAATAATTATACACACACACACACACACACACACATAAATTCACATGCACAGATTCATTTAATGTTATAAACTTGTTATTAACACACACACACACATTGAAACAGACACAGAAGCACCCACACACACACACACACACACAGAAACCCACATACACACACATTAACCCACTCACACTTGAATACATATATTTCGCATATTAAAATATTTTAGAGCAACAAACCTAAAAAAAAGCTTTTTGCCTTATTAGAGTCTTTTAAGCAAAATTTCAAGAAAATTATATTCAGCCACCATAAATGAAATAAAATTAACGCATACGAGTACACATTTAAAATCACTTTGCATATACCAACATGCACTCACACACGCATACCCCACAGAATATAAATGGAGTAACATCTACAGGCTCTTAAAACGACAACGACAAATGTCAAAAACTATTTTTATTTTTTTGTTTTTGCTCTAAAGCAGAAGAACAAAAAAACGTTAATTTTATTTATATGCAAAGCGCAGTTTCTTAACCAAAATTCATTTATTCATTTGCTTGGTTACTAGTTGACTAAAACATCAGCTGCAAGATGAACTAGTATTTTTGTTTCTAACGACAAACTTAGAAATTATTTTAAAAATTTCTTATTTATTATTATTATCATCATTATGGAATCCTTACGAATCTCGTAATTGCTGTAGGATTAATCATGCTAAGGTCTCTTGGGACCAGAGCCTTACCGCCTAAGCAGCACATTGTGCGTCTTGCCAACGATAAGCACTCACACAGAACAAGTTCCGACGTTTTCTACCTATTTGTACCCCACCGAGACTTCACTCATGTAATACTCGTAATTAAGCCTACAATGGCCCGTAAGCTCAACTTAGAGTTTTAGGTAATTTCTGCTGCGGTTTAACACAACCTCTGGCTAAATGAGCTGAGGCTTAATGAGTCTGTTTGAGTTCTGGATATCCATTTCAGCCTCTAGCAGTTTGTTTCATCTCCTGGCATAGTAGGGCACTAGTGAAATTGTTGGTCACCTAGCGGAAGGGCTCTGGAAATTTGAAAAGGGTGTCCTCGCCTTCTTAGCCAAATAGTCCTACATTTCATTGCCCACATGCCCTTTGTAACCCGGCACCCGCAATAGAGTAACCTATTGCAGTCCCAGATCAATCTTGATCAAGAGGAAGAGCCCGCCAATGCGCATAGAGCTGCTTGACTGTCTACATTAAATGGACTTATATGTAGCACTTTCAAAAAAAAAATAAGAAAAAGAGAGAACACACAGAATACAAGAGAGAGAGAGACAGACAGTGAGATAAGATACAGAAAGAGAGGAAGTGTGAGAGAGATAAAATAAAGAAAGAGGGGGATTGAGAGAAAAAGAGAGAGATAGAAAAGATAAAGAAAGAGGGGGATTGAGAGAAAGAGAGAGAGAGAAAGAGAGAGGGAGAAGAAAACAAGAGCAAGAGCAAGAGAAAAGCTTTTATTGTGGGCAACAGCCACTCCTAAAATTTTCTTAAGTTCCATTAAGCGTCATAAAATCGTTGTCTGAAAAACTCAAATAAAAAACCTTTTTTTATAAAGTTCGCTCCACCTTTGCGTAAAATTATCATTCTCTCACTTGCATAGTACTTAGGGGACACAGAGCGCCTCAATTAGCAAAAAGCTTATTTGGGTGCTCTGATATGTTACACTTCCTTAGAATATTAAGGGTCGGGCTTCGTAAAAGCAAACGTTAGCTACCTTGGTTCATTTATATTGAAAAAAACAAATTTCCTTATATTGTATTCGTTTTCAATACAATAGGATCCATCGTTCACTTTTATGGGGCCCAGCCCCTTTAATGTAAAATAAGCTGTATGAAGCATTTTATTACACTCATTATGTAATTGACTATCAGGCATGTGATATGAAACCGCAAAAGATTCAAAAATCATGTAAGTAAATTTTTTGTGTCAACTTTTAGAAGTGATTTTTATTGTTAAAAACCAGACGATTTGCACAATACCAACAAATCATTAACGACATTATTAAATCGTTAGTCTCGAATTGTGGTTAGGAACAAGGCTGCAAGATAGTTCTTAAAGGTAGCGTTGCGATTGTAGCCTGTGATGGTAATAATAAATCATTAGTGGTTTGATAACTCACTAAATTGAATAGCCAAGCTTGTTCAGACAAAACATTTTTATCATTTTCATATGTTGTTGTGGTTAAATTTAAGTAATTAATACACTTTGCCTAACCTGTTTGCAAATGACAGATGGCTTGAACAAAATGATCTTTATCAACTGTCATTGCAAGGAACTATTATTACCTCTCCTAGAATCAGTTTATTTAAAAAAAATTAAAGGAATATAGTATTTTCTAAAGCAATCAACTCTGAATTAATTTAATTGAATTTTAAAATTTCCTTCGTAACGTTTAAAAAAAAAGCAAAATCATATTAAAAAAAATAATTAAAATAAATAAAAAAAATGTGGGAAAAAATTCAAGAAAACAAATGATGAGAAAACTTTAAATATGAAATGTGCCTTCTGTTGCTGTTGACTTTAGTTTTGTTTTCTTGAGTTGGCATGGTAAAGCCGAATTTGGAAGACTCTAAATTTATTTACAGAGAAAAAATTGCTTTTAATAAAGATGAATTTTTTTTCCGTTCAGATGAAATAAAAGCAAAATTTTAATTTCGAACAATATCGTATGCCATAATGCGGTAAAGCAGAAAAGCAAAATTTGATAAAATTAAAAAAAAAAACATTTATGAAATGTTGGATTAAAAATGTGGCGAAAAATGTAGCGAATAAAGTTTTGTATTTTTGTAAAAACCATTTTATTTTTATTTATTCATTTATTAATTCTCTTAAACTGTTATTAAAAAAATTATAAGGTAAGAGAGAAAAAAAAAGGGGGAAGCAATGGCATCTTAGGCCTTAATTTCTTATGAACAAAAGTCAGCTTTTAATAAAAGCCTACTTTTTTGTGACTATGGTTATGATTATAATTTTCATCGCCATGATTGGCTTACATTTTATTATATTTTAAATTCAGTTTTTAAAAATAATTTTGCTAAAAAAGGAATGAAAACGCTACACTTGCGTATTAAAAATAATAAAACCTAAGACAACAACCTCAACAAGACTATTAGGCTAGAGAGCCTCTGAGGAAAAAACTTAAGAATGATAGGAACAATTTCTCTAAGATGAGGCTTATCTAAAATTTTTTTTTTTACGTTTTTAAAATATCATAAAAACGTTTAATTTATTACGGCTCGGTATTGTAATATAAAACGTAAGTTGTTAAGTTTTCTTATCCTTTATTGTAGCAACATATTTTTGTTACAACCGTCTTTACAAAATTTTGTTGTTCATTACACACCTTGTTTACTGATCATCTCTGGCAATGTTAATAGTTCTATCTACCTTTCCAGCTCAGCCTTAAACCTTCTGGACTTATCAAGTAATAAAACCAAACTGAAAATCTAGCTATTTATCTATAAAACACTTAAGACTAACATGAAACCTATACACTAATACAGATATAAATAATTTATAGCTTACACACAAAATTCTACGTATAAGCTTAAGCAACAAATTGTTATATGCAAGTACATAAATACAGTTTCTTATGGAAAATAGTTACAGTGGGACTACAGCATGAATTTTCGTAACAAAGTTTTGTGTGTTTTCAAAAATCATCTTTTGGGGTACCGAACCTTCATAGGGCTTCGTAAAATTTTTGTTTTAGTTAAATAACACAACACCAAGAGAGTAAAAATAGAAACCGTGAAAGATGCAGAGCCCACCTTTTTTGAGTAAGAAAGTTGTGACAAAAACGGCCGATAATTGCCGATGTAGATGGGCAACGTTTTAGCGGAATACCTTGTGGCAAAAGTTAATATATCGATAAGGATATATGAAATAGAGTAATGAATTTCATGAAAAAAATTTGTGAGTTCAAAAAAACAAGACCTGGTTACAATGGTAAATTGGCCAGCAACAGATAAAAGATGATGGAATCGACGGGCATACAAAATGCACCTCAAAGCAAGGCAAGGGCAGTCTTAGTGTGGAAAACAAGTTTATAAAAATAAAAAAAAAAGGATTTTTGTTGGTATGCTAACATAATTAGCTAGATATGACCCATCGTGAATAGAGTAATGCAGTTTCCCATCTTTCCTAAAAAAAAGTATAAAAAGATGGTATCCATGTGATCTTTGTAAAATTTTTTATTCTAAGTTTTTCACTTAATCATCAACTTACTTAATGTACCGATCGATCACTACTGACTACATATTTATTCTGCAGAAAAAAAAAAAAAAAAACGACAAGTAAATGAACAAACTAACTGCTGCTGCTGATGATAAAGAGCATAAAATATTTAGTAAAAGCCAACGAAATAAATTTAAAAAAATAATACAAATGAGAAAAAAATACTTAAAAAAAAAAGAGTGTAAAATTAATTGTGAACAAAAAACTTGCTTTCTCATATTAAAATTATGTCAATGCTGTTGCTGTTATTTTTATATTTCTGAAACAACAACAGGAACAACTAAAAGTCATAATTAAGAGCAAAACATTAATTAACATAAAAAAACAATGTTTTGGCCATGACAATTCTTTTTCATGCTCTCTCTTTTTTTCTTATTTACTATTTTTACTCTTTTTTTGTTTTTCTATTTATTAAAATGAAACGAAATAAAAAACTAAAAATTATAAAAGTTATTAAAAATGAAAGGACAAAAAAGAGAAAAAAAAAAAGGAATAAAGAAAGCGCGCAAGAAAGGTGTGAGTAGTAGACGAATGCTGGTGATAAATAATTAAATAGCAGAAAAGAAAGAAAGCAAAATAAATTATATTTTTATTCTGGTAGAGAAAAATTTAATCAGGGAAAGCCTTAGTAAAAAAATAAATGCAAAAGTCTTTTTTTTTTTTCTTTTAGCAAAAATGTTATTTTGAAGGACATTGGTAACAGCATTCTTTCAAACAAATTTTGTATTGAAAATTTAAAAAAAATTAATTTTTTTATATTGAAAACTCTTTAACAAAAAACTTCAATTCTTTGAGTTGTAAAACATAGTGATTTCGCTTTAGTTGGTGGCACAGTGGCCTAAGATATCATCACTGTAAATAAGGAAATGTTATTTACAAGGAAATATTAAAACTTGTACTATAAGGCTGATTGTTTTGCTTTAAAATTGTTGGCCTTTTTTTTACTGCTAGAGAAACAGAAGAGCTGCCGGTGAAAAAGGTAATTGACTTCATTCGTGGACTAATCTTGATAAACTGGCCCTATTTAAAGCAAAAATATAAATAATATTCCGTTGGTTGGTTTGCGTGGCAGCTGGCCACAAAGAACCAAAGACCTTTCTAATGAAATTTTAAGGAAAAGCATTAAAGAGCTTAAATAGGGAAGTTGAAAATGCTGGGGATGCTTTGAAATCACTAATCATTAAAATTAAATTTATAAAAAATTATAGCGTTTCTTGCTTTGTTATCTGGCTTTAATAAACGACCTTTAGCAAAACGCGTGAACTCTTTTTGCGCCACAATTTCCCACTCATCTTTTATTTCTTTTATTTTCCAAGGTTAATGACGGTGGGTAAGCGTGTATTTCAACAAAAAAATAAAAAAAAGGAAGAGAAAAAATAATTAACTCAAAACGTTTATAAATAAAAAGGAAATTCTTATGTGTGTGGGTGGCTGAGGGTGTAAATGTAAGTTGTGTGCGTATTTTTATTTTACCACAAAAAAATTAATTTTAATATTTCAAGGAAATGAACTCTGAAAAACGGCAGAAAAAGAAATAAAAAATACAAGTCGATGTAACAATACAAACCAACCAACTCACAACAAGTCGAGTAGATTTTAACTGCTTATGGAAAAATTTAATTGCGGTACATGCATAAATCCTCTGTTGCCATTGCTAACACTCACGACTCAATCATTTAGAATTGAATGAAAAAAGAAAGTATCTAGATGTAAGCAATTTAATACAGCAAAGTGATGATGATGTGCATAAATTTCAGGGGATTCCAATATGAAATGTGTTACAGCAAATGCGTATGAGTGTGAAAGAAATAAAATGTAACAACAAACCACAGTTGCCAGTAGTCAGTAGTCAGTGGTGAGTAGCCAGCAGTAAGTCAGTCACTAATGATGAGCTGCAACGAAAGCCTGTAGTTTATGTTTGATTTAAAAAATATTTTTTTTGGCTGATGCTGCTAACAGACCGCATACATTTCTACATGTGAGTAAAATTTTTGCCACATTTACTGCTACCAATTTTGCAATAACGGCTGCAATAATAACAATAACAACGTCATTGTTATCAGCAACATCAGCATCATCATCAACAGCATCAGCTTCAAAGTGCCAGTGTAGTTGTTGTCAATGCTTAACGCGTTTCCAATTACGGCAATCGAAAGCCATGAAAATACAAATTCTACTCAAAAACCAATTTTTTTTTTTTAATTGAAAAAAACATCAAAAGTGTAGGCAGTTTGGAGATTTATAACTTAAATCAATGAAAATTTTTGTGGTAATTTTTTATTTCCTTCATCATTTTGCTTTCTGCTCTTTTTTTACTCTCTGATCCATGTGTGTGCGTGTGTGCTTGTAGAATTATTGGCAGGAGTAACTAAATTGCCAAACATAAATGCTGCTGCGGCCAGTCATTTTGCCACACTTTTACAATTATTATGCTGCAAAATTTACATACAAATCGTACGGGAGATTTCGTATTCAATTTTTTTTTTTTTTTTTTTTTTTTTTTTGGTTGGTTGGTAAAATTTTATTGCTGCTTGATGGACAAAATACGATAAAGAAACAAGATATAAGCCAAACAGCAGCAAAAACCAAACATTATGTGAACTTTATTTGAGTGCATGGAATCCTACGTTAGGAGGGGGCTAGTCGGGAATGTGCAAACTAAAAATATTGCTTGCGAAAGTTGAGATTCTGGTAAGGGCAGCCCTCTAAAAGATAGTGATGAAATTTCCTTCTAAAAGTGAAAATTTACCCTTATGGCCCTGAACCAAGTACAAAACAGTTAATTTAGTTACTAAATTAGGAGTCTAAATAAAAGATTTTGAAGAAAAATCGAAAAAGAATTTTTTACTTTAAAAATAAAATTTTTTACACGTTTGACTCCAGTAACACTTCAAAATAAAAATATAAAAACTACAAAAATTATAAAAATTTTTGGCTTGGGACATCGCTGTTCCTATGGTCCTTAAATAGTTAAATGGCAGGCATTGCTAAGCTCAAACGCAACTAAATCCTTCAAGTTCTCACTATCTTCAATGTAAGCTTGCTCAGCTGGCGGGTAGCTGAGAGTAAAGCGACAGTCTTTCTACGAGGCTCTTCTCGCTTCGAGACCTTTGATATCGAGGACAGAGTTAATGCCCCTGATCCTAACATCTCCCCCCCCCCCCCCCCCCATCATCTGATCTTCTTAGATATCTTAATGTCACAGGCTGGGTCTAGATTACTTTATTAATCATTTGTTTTTTCATGTAGATGACTTAAAACGGACTCTTGAAATTCTAAATGATGGCCCTCAAGCCCCGACCCAAACCAACCAAATCTTTTCAAATATTATAAGTTTTTTAGCTCTGATTACACAAAAAGACCAAAAAGGCTTAGGAAGTTAGGTTAGTTTGCAAAAGACGCCTCTAAAAAGAAAAGGGGCTTCTTAGGTGCTAGATGTGGTTCCTTTGTAATAATAAAAACAAGTAAAATTTGGCTGTGCCGAGTCTTAGATACCCTTCACTGTCTTAGCGAAATATTAATATTTTTCACGTAAGGGAGTGAAGATATATATGCTGAATTAAATATGTTTTAGCGTAAACTTACGTTCTTTAAAACTTGTAAATATATTTTCAGTATCAATGGCATATTTATCAAAAACGCTTTATGTTTTAGTAGTAGCTTAGTGACTTACCAGCCAAATATTCAGAAATTACTTTGGATTATTTAAAAAAATTTTTTTTTAATTTTCATATACCGCAGTGCTGTTGCTCTTAAGTATTTTAGCAACTTGCGGACGAACCATGGAATATTTCGGAATGGGACACATATCATTTTAAAGAAGACCTAGATGACCGTCTAAATGCTAAGAAATTACTGTGGATTATTAAAAAAATTTTGTTTGGAATTTCCATATGAAGAAATTTTCGTACTTTCAAATGATGAACTTTTAGGTTCTTCTCTCTGTGTGCTTTGTTGTTGCTGTTATAACAAAGTGTAACATTGATTTCTTCTTGTTTTCATCGCTATTGTTGTAGTTGCTGGTAAAACATTTTCACTTGTTATTGTTGCTGTTGCTTACGCTGTTTTTTTTTTTTTTTTTTTTTTTTTTTTTCATTTTTTTGTTGCCATTGTTGTTTCAATGTTCAATACAGGCTGCTGCTATAAATTTTGTTACACATAAATGTCTTTTCGAATTGTTATGGCATAAGTAAGTGGCTGTTTGTTTATTTTTCTCAAAGTGTATGTTGTGTGTGTAAATGTGTGTGGCTGGGTTTTTGTACTTATTTTGAAGTTCATAAAAATGTTGCCAACACCGGTCGATATTTAATGATGCAAAAATTTTTAAAGCGGATGTTAAAATGTTGTTATAACAAATTTATTGATAGAAATATAAATTTCCGTTGAACACAATGAAAATCGATCACTGTAGAAGTAAATAAATATGGCACAACAGAGTAGTGAAAGTGATTTCACAGTCACTAGGTTACTTGTAACATTTAACGATTTAAATTTTTTCTTTAAATTTATGCAGTTTTTTTCTTTTATTTTTTATTTTAAATTCAAAATTGTAATAATTTCTATTTGGAATTTAAAAGTTTAACAAAATATTAATCTTTATTTGTGCTTAATTCCAGAAATTGTGTTGGTTTTAAAATTTATTCTTTTACTCATGATATTCTCATGAGTTATTTATTCAGTACAATAAGTACTGAAGGGGAGAGCATACCTATATGGACCAATTCAAAATTCATAAAAAGCTTATTAAGCACATTTTCTATATGAAATTTGTTTAATTTGGTTTTCTCTTTGTATGAGTAGAAATATTAAAATCAGTCACTTGGTTTTCTAAATAATTCTAGTACAGAAATCACTCATATTTAAAATTGAAATATTTTATCTTCTAAAATTGATTTTTAACAGCCAAGATAAAACTTTTTTTAGTGATGGTTTTTATAATTCAAGCGATCAACTCGTTTAAAAAATTTTCATGAAAAACATTCAATATTTTGAGTGCTTTTCATATAAAATTTTCAGACGAGTTGATCGCTTGTGTTGTAAATTCGAAACTTTACAATTTGTTTTTTTGTAAATGCGTGTGCATGTAGGGAATCGTTTTTTCAGTCAAAAACGAGTGATTGGTTTTCATTCGCTTTGGTATGGAATCAATATAGAGAGCCTGGCAGTAAATGATTTTCTTAAAAATTTTCTAGAGCACATCACATTAATAGCTTTTAGTTTTGGATTCTAAGTAAATCAATTAATTGCAAAACACAAAAAAATTTTATGGTTGATGGTAAAGCTATGATTTTCAAGTCATTTTTTTTGCTTTATTTTTTACTCGGAAATTTATTATGTGAATCGGTATGCTTAAAGTATACATTTAAAGCGTATATACTAATTTTTAGAAAAATCTTTTTGTATGTAGAATTTTAATCTTTAAAAAATCACTGTTTTATAAAGTGGCTCATGAGTTTGTTAGCACTACAGGGTGGGCCAAAAGAAACCAAGGGGTGTAAAAGTTTAATAACTTTTTTTTTTATTAATTTTTTTTTATTTTTTCTTTCAGATTATATAGACAACACTTGGAGAATTTATAATGGAGAGGTTCACAACTGAACAGAGAACCAGAACAATAGAATTTTATTATTTTTTAAAAATATATATGTATATTTGATTATGAGTGATGAAGCTCATTTTCATTTGAATGGCTTTGTTAACAAGCAGAACTGTAGGTTCTGGGGTTCTCAAAATCCAAGAGCCATTCTTCAACGCCAATTGCACCCCATCAGGTGTACAGTATGGTGTGGGATCACATCTGAAAATGTCATTGGGCCCTACTTCTTCGAGGATGAAGATGGAAGTGCTGTAACCGTAAATGGAGAGCGGTATCGTTTTATGATAGAAAATTTTTTACGTCCTGGTATGTGGTTTCAGCAGGACGGAGCCACTGCCCATACTGCCCGAGACACAATGGCACTGTTAAGTCAAATTTTTGGAGAGCGAATAATTTCTCGAAATTCGGAAATTATTTGGCCAGCGCGATCGCCAGATTTGACAGCACCCGACTATTTTCTTTGGGGTTTTTTGAAGGAGCGAGTGTATGTGAACAAGCCAGAGACAATCCTTGAACTCAAGGCAAACATTGTTGCAGAAATTCGAAAGATGTTATGGAAAATGCTCTAAAAAGAGCCCATCAGTGCGAAGCTGAAAACGGTGGTCATTTAAGAGACATCATTTTTCATACTTAGTGTAAAAAAATTTCCATTTTGTATATTATATAATCTGAAAGAAAAAATAAAAAAAGTTATTAAACTTTTACACCCCTTGGTTTCTTTTGGCCCACCCTGTATTAGAAGAGGCTAAATAAAATATTTCAAATCATATTCTTAAGGTACGGACACACATCTTTATGAATAGTTGTGAGTGGATATCATTGAAAAGTGGGCTTAAAAATGGGCGTGGTTAGACTAAAAATATATAACGACCTTCTTTAAAGAATAGAAATTATAGGCCTGTTCAGCTACATGTGAACGAAATAAAAACAAAACCCTAAAAATTGTTTTTGTTTTCAATACAATTAAGCGAAAGAAGCTCAACAAACCCTATACAAGTATGTGTCAAATTTCAGATAAATCAATTGGAAAAAAGAAATTTATTTAACGCTCAAACAAATAAACATAAATAAAATTTCATTCAAGATCTTTTTATTGAAATGAATTTTTTAAAAAAGTTAAATTCTTGTTGCTTAACTTGACCGTCTGTCCGTCAATCAGTTTGCATGACAGCCGACTGTTTTGTCATTTGGAACATTTTTGAAGTTTCGACAATTTCCACAGTTAATAAAACAAAGTAATAAAAAAATCTATAACTAGATTAAGTCAAGCCATATGTAAATTCATAATAACAAGTAAAAAGCTTTTGTAAAAAATTAAAAAAAAAAATATTTTCCATTTTCGTCCTTTTTTGCGGGTTTGAAAAAATTTTAAGTAAAGAAATCTGACAAGAAAAAGTAAAGAAAAAATCTAAATCCAGTTTTAGAATTATCATGATGAAAATGATGATGATGATGCCAAAAACTGCTAGGAGTTGAAGAGTCTCTTTCTGTGTGTTGTTGTTGTTTTTCAAGTGGTAGTAAAGCATATGACATGTTCCAAATTTTGGCATTTATTCACTCCACTTGTACATGTGATATTTGCCTTATAATTTATTGGCTTTTCTTGTTGTTGTTGTACTAGCAGTTATAAAGTCATGACATAAATATTCGCATTTTGTCTTTCGTCTTGCATTTGTACATTTTTGCTAACGATTTCGACTTTTTAAGCCAATTTCCTAACAAGACTGTCAGCAGACTTACGTGTGTGCATGTACAGCAGTCTGCCTTTTTCTGTTTTTTTTTTTTTTTTTTTTTTTTTTTAAGTTTAGTAACGACTCTGGAGCTGGGGCTTGTTAAAATCTACTCAAAAATGTTTTATTTAAAGCAAAAAAATTTTTATGTGGTCGTTTTTTTGTGTGTTTATTATTTCATATTTCTTCCTGGTAATTTGCATATGCACAAGCACATACACACACACGCACACAAGTAACTACTTTTATTTGCAAGTGAGTGAACTAGATTACAAAAATATTTTTGTGTTCATACTTCAAATGTGGCATTTTATTTTAGGAAGAAAAAACAAAAGAAAAATAAAGTTTAGCAATAATTTTTAATATATTGTTTTTGTTTTTGTTTTTGCATTGCAAAGTTTTTATGTTTCAAGAAGTTCAATTTTACTAGAAATTATTTTATCATTAATTATCATTAATGAGTTTTAATAAAACAAGAGATCATTAAAAAAAACAAAAATTTTTAAAGCAGACTTTGTCACTCTTGCTGAGAATTATTATTGATTTTGAAGTTTTCAAATAAACGATTTTCAAGAAAATGCCAAAATTTTATTTTTTAAAACTGGGTACTTGAAACTTAAAGGGCATAAAATCAGTATTTGTTGGTTAAAACTGCACAGCTGCATTCTTTATGGTTTCAATAGAACAAAAATAAGTTTATCATACAACATTTTTATACGTTTAGCGCTTTTAGATCCGACTATGTTAACACAACTGACAAAAAGCTGACAAAAAAAAAAACTTTGCACTTAAATTAAAATAAAAATTAATTTTTGCTTCAAAAGTGATCAATAATGGATTTCTTGACGGATAAAATGTTGTATCTCCTTTTTCATATAAATACAAATTAAATAATTTACTTAATTATATAAACAAGTAGTTGTCATAGTTGTAAAAAAGGGCAGTATCTCACCCTCACTTATAAATTGAGTGCAAAACATGTACCATTTTTTGAGAACAGAACGCCATATTCATTTTAACTTTTACATTTTTTCACAATAGAACGCAAACATTCTTGGATGGTAGAATATATGCAACACTTTTATTAGAAAAGAAAACGCCATAAATTTAGATTTTAATGATTAATTTTTTAATTTATTTTTATTTCATGTGCATTTGAAAATAAGTAACAAAACTGTTAACTATTAAATGATTTTTCATTATTTGTAAATTTTTAAAAATCGCAAATTTTATAATTTTATTAAAAAAATTATTTTTATTAAAGTTTTTTTTTAATAACTCAAAAATAATATCAAGTAAAGGAAAAAAAATGTTATAAAAAAGAAATTAGAGCTGACTAAATTTGACATTTTTAAAATATTTTGCAACAAAATCGAATTAGTTTTATGAAAGTTATGATAAAATATGTAAAACAGCCTCTTCAAAAATCTTTAATAAAATAAATCTTCAAAAAAAAAATTATAAACCGAAACTTAAATGCAGTTATACTAATCTAAAATCTTGTGCAAAAACTAGGCATTATTATTAAAATAAACTAAATGTTTTTGCCTGGTCCGTTTCTTCATTACATGAGTCCTTATCCTTAATGTATAGAGAACGTTTATACCCATTTTTAGAGATATCCATTTACGAATAGAAGTTTAAATTAATTCAAATTATTACAATAAACTGGCTTATGCTTTTGCTAGCACTATTAGCAGAAGTGCCAACTAAAGTGATAAATAAAATATTTGAAAGCATAATTTCAGTACGAACATACATCTTTATGAACAGAACTGAGTGAAAATCGTTGAAAAGTGGATGAAAAAATTAAGGTGGCTGGTAAAAAAGCATTTGGCGACCTTCTTCGGAGTATAGAGATAATATCTGTCAAATTTTACAGAAATCCGTTTTCGAACAAAAATTTGTATAACAAACAAGCAAACAACCAGAAATGAATTTTATTTAGACTTTGACTAAATCCAGTTCTGTGAAAGCTTCCTTATTTTTTTCTTATTTTTGGGAGTCAACAAGAAGTCTTGCTCTATTGGACTTAAAAGTCTAATATTTCATTTTATACACTGAAAATATCTAAGATCTGCACAAGTGCTCAACTTTGTTTGAAGTTTGAAAAATTTTTTCCGTTTCTTGCCTAGTGTAATTTGACTCCCTACCAAATGGTATTTACCAATTTTATTATGTTTTTCTAATTCTTAACTCATCGCATGAGCTCTTATTTTTGCAAGTGGTATAAGTCTATTAAGAAAAAAATTAGTTTGGGGGAATTTTAGCAAAATTATGCCATAACTTATTAAAACTACCGCTAATCCATTTATTTTTTTAAAGTGGACTTGTTCCGTTTTCAAAGAAAACAGCTCAAATATTTATCTTTTTAAAAGTAATAACACACACAGATGTAAGTAAAAAAAATAAAAAGATTTTTAGATAATTACAGCAGATCACATAGAGAGGAAAAGAAATTAAGACTTGGCCCAGGCTTTATGTGATTTTTTTTTTAACTTTTTGCTTTTCATAGCAAAACTTTTTTGTGTTTATCTACAAATCAAACATTTAACATCAATTTTGTTAATAAAAAGCAAAGAAAATATTTATGCATCAGCTTGTCCAAACACAAAATTTTATAATAAAGTTTTTTTGAGCAACCCAAAACAAAAAAAAAAATAAAATTTTTTTTCAATTTAATGTAAAAATATTTTTTTTATATTTTTTTTTTTGGGTACTTTAAGTTTTTGTTTGCAACTTTTCTAGCTTTGATTGTAGCAACAACGACTTTGTTTTAGAATGAAAAATTTGTTTTAGTATCTCATGCAAGAACAACAATAAAAAGGCAAAAAACAAAAAAAAAAAGGCAACAATAAGCAAAGGCATTCATCATTATTCGAACAAATACAACTAGAATACAGTTTTGTGGTCGTTTATTCCATTTTTATTTAATTTTTTTTATCATTTTAGTTTATGGACTGTCTGTCTGTTTGTCTATTTTACAGCCTGTGTTGTCTGTGTTGCCTTTATTCTCTAGTTCATTTCATATTGTTTTGCAGTTACTATTTATTACAATGTAGTAAGAGTAGTTGTAGCATTAGCAGCAGTTGCTGGTAATGGTAGCAATGAGAGTGTGTATACAGTGTTTGACAGTTATCCTGACATATTTAACATTTAACTGCAGGGTGCCTGAAACAATTGTATTACGGATTGTTGATCATTTCTTGGTTTAATAGTTTTTTCTTTCTTTTTATCTCTTGTGTGTTTCTTTATTTTTTTCTATTTTTTTACTGGTCATTTTTGGTTTTGTGTGCTTGTGTTTTCTTTCTTTTGTTTTGGTTTTTAGATTTCCTTATGTATTTTTTTTTCATACTATTGCTGCTCTATATTCCAAATATTCGTACACACTCTCTCTCCTTTTCTTTTTAGTTTAGCAAACGAATAATACTTTTAGAAATTTGATTGCAAGTTTGATGATTAATAGCTTTTGCATTGTGGCAACAAAAAGAAAAGTGGGACGAGTGATATTGAGAGAGTGAATGTAAAAGTTATCATTTTCCTTTTTATTGTTTTGGTTTCTTTATGGTTTTTTTTTTATTTCTTTGCATGCATATCTCATGCTGTGGTAAATAATTTCAGTAGGAAAAGCTTATGTGACCATTACTGGGGGAAATATTTCAACTAATTTGGAAAGTAAATTCTTTAATAGCAAAAAGATTTTAAAAAATATTAAAAATTAAACTTTAGAATTAAAAGGTTATCATTATAGTCTACTTTTATTAAGAGGTTACTTTAGTGCATAAGTATTATACTTTTGGGGCAATTATTATTTAAAAGTTGCCTTTAGTTGAAGTTTAAATTTAATGAGTCTAACATTCGTTGGCGAGCAAGACTTTAAACTCTAAATCAAGTGATTAGTTAAAGAGTAATCCTCTAACATTTTATTTTATGATATAATAAGGTCCTACCAAAGATTCCTTATTCCAACTTTAATTACACATTCAAAAAATAATTTTATTTTTGACTTGTGTAGCAGCTGCAGTTTTTTAGATATTTTACATTGTGTGCGCTAAGGAGAAGCTACATACTTAGTCCGTTTAAGGTAGTAAAAATTTTTATAATAGTAATTCTAAATAATATAAGAGAGAGAATAAATTGGGCCACAATTTTAAATATTTTAAGAAAAAAATTTTGAATTTACATACTTTTGAAAGCAAAATATTTAGAAAAATTGTATTGTTTTTTTGTGTGAATTATAAGAATATTTAATCCTGTCAGAAAAAGACTTCAGTGTCGTTAATAAACATTAAAAAAATTAAGACATAAACTTTGGTGTTGTTTAGGACTAAAATACTGAAAGTGCGAACTTTATTATCGGAAATAATAAAAGACTTAAGACAAAAACTTCTAGTATGAAAAGAGTTCAAAAAACTGAAAACAAAAACTTCAAGTACCAAACGTTATCAAAAGACTTGAAGCAAATACTTCGAGTGTAAAAAGAGTTAAAAAAAAGCTGAAGACAAAAATATCTAGTATCGAAATATATCAAAAGACTTCAGAAAAAAACTTCGAGTGTGAAAGAACGTCAAAAGACTTAAGACAAAAACTTCAAGTATCAAAAAATATCAAAAAACTTAAGACAAAAACTTCGAGTATGAAAAGAGTTCAAAAAACTTAAGAAAGAAAACACTTTGAATAGAAAAAGATATAAAAAGACTTAAGACAAAAACTTCGAGTATGAAAAGAGTTCAAAAACTGAAGACAAAAACTTCGAGTATGAAGAGTTCAAAAAAAAAAAAAGAAAACACTTTGAATATTAAAATAAACCAAAAGACTTAAGAAAAAACTTCTACTACCAAAAGTTATCAAAAGACAAATCTTTGAGTATGAAAAGCGATGAAAAGGCTTAAGACGAAAAGAAAAAAAAAATACGAGTGTGAAAATGAGCAAAAGACTTAACACACAAAACTTCGACTTTCATTCAATATTTAAGAAAATTAAACAAAATTTAAGTCTTTTTAGTGAGTAAAAAGTGAGTTTAATCGTCTTGTCAAGAAATTAATTTTTTTTTTTACTTTAAAGTATAAGCCTAATTAAGGATTTGCCTAGCTATTCGTATAATGGAAAAACGTTACCAAAGCAGGTGGGAAATAAATATGGCAGCTGATTAATGCTGAAATCTTTGTCAAGAAAATTAAAAAAATTAACTCTATGAAAAAACATGCCTAAAATTATCTTAGTTTTTTAGTTTGCTGGTAAATTAAAAACTAAACGAATTAAAATGCTCTGGAACACTTTTCAGTGTTGGCTACTGTTATAATTAATTTAAAAAAATATTCTTCTTAAACTAATGACTTTCACCTTAACGGGTATAAAATCAGTATATATTAAATGATATTAATGTTTTGTAGTTTAGTTTATTTCCGTTATATGAGCTTTTAAAATTAAGTAATAAAACTGGTTAGTATTGGGCGTTTTATATATTTTGTGAATTTTTTAAAATCTAAAATTTTATAGTTAAATCTCAAAAAATAAAAGCTGCACTATAAATGATTTATGAACAAATAAAGGCTAATTTAATTTAAAACTTAGTAACAAAATATGATAAGTTATTTTAAAGTTATGATGAGATGTGTGAAGCAGCCTCTCATGTTTTACAAAAAAAAAAAAAAAAAAAAAATCTGAAAAAAAAACTTATCCATAGAATTTGAAATACTTATTATTTTTGTAGTTAGATGATCACAACGCATCAGAAAAAATAAATATTTTTTAAAAATTAATTATAATTAGAAATAATAACCGGGTTTCTTTTAATATTCAAATTGAACAACGAAACGTTAAAATCCTTGGTTTTATTTTTGTTAAAGTGAAAATTTTTTTTCCCAATTATTGAAAAATTTAACAACAGCTCGTCTATGTAAGCTATAGCTTACAAAAATATTTTTATAAATAAGGTCATTAACAAAAATACCGCTAAGAAAAATTCTCTAAAAAAAAATCCCCACCTTTTTTATTCGATATTGATTTACAAATTGATTTAAAAAAACAAAATTCTTAAATTTTTATTTGCATTTTACTTGCATGTTATTTGTATTACTTTTTTTTGTGTCATGAAATTAATTTATTTATTTAACCTTTGCTGAGGCTATTAATTTATGTATGGATGTGACATTTAATTGAAATTAAATTTCAGTTACTTGTTTGTAAACATTTTGTAAGAAAATATTTAAAATGACAGTAACTTTATTAACTCAAACTAAAACACAACGCACAAGAGACAAACGAGTACTTTCTTATACGTACATATACACATTCGCATACACATAAGTCTACACAACTTATGTATTCCTTTATTACTTACTATGATGAACTACACACTGCTATGGAATATTTTTAATGAAAATTAGAAAAAAAAAATAGACATGAACCAAATTCTTTCAAAGAAATAAAATGATACGAATGTTTGGAAACTTGAAAATCACAAACAAGACATCGTAGTAGATGGTGAAAATGAAAGCAATAAAAGAAAATAAACTAGAGACAGAGAGAGAGAGAGAGTGAATAGAAATGCACAGCAGAAATAAATTCACCACACACACAACAAAAGTAACCCCAAAAGGTATGCGTTGAAGAGAATTCTCTTTACGGCCAGTGAGAAAAATATGAAAAAAACCCTTTTTAGTGAGCAGAAAATTATCTCTTATACTTAAACAATTCAATGTTTATTATTATGTCCAGTTACCTGAAGTTACACTCTAATACGATTTTAATAAACATTTTCTTGTTATGAAATATTTTGATTTTTATTTGTCAATTTCAATGAAAAAACAACCAATTACTCATTATAAATTTAGAGTATTTAATTTACATTTTTTATAATTTTTTTTTTTTGCTAAAAATTGTTTATTATAAATTACACTGGTCTACACTGAAAACTTTTATAGAGTGCTTGCATTCGTTTTCGATTAGCTAAACTGTGCTGTTAACAAAAATACTCTTAGCAGCTAAAGCTTTTAATTTAAAAGGAGTTAAAAATTTTATACATTTTATTTCATAATTTAATGTGAGAGAGAAATAAAAATAGGATATTTCTATTTGTTTTATAATTTTGTTTCTTTATTTGGTTCAATGCCTACTTTTGTTAATTTTTTATTTTCTTGTTTAAGCATTTTGAAACTTTTTGCTCGTCTATTTGAATAAAATTCTTATTAGATCACGAGATAAGTATTCAAATGTTTGGACAGAAATTTAACAAGACTGGGGAGTAATCTACTGACGATTCAGAGTAGCGTCTGATGTAAGAGCTCAGTACTTATTATACTAAATGAAAAATTTTCTGAAAATTTCCTTAAGAATATTATAGAAAATAATGCATTTTGCACTAAGCACGAATAAAGATTAAAATTTGAAAAAAAAAATACATTTAAACTTCAAAAAGTCGTATAAAAAATTTATTGTTTATTTTTTAATTTTCTTTAATAAAAAAAAGCAAAACTCTTATACTGCTATGAGAGAATAAATTTATGCTCAATTGTTTTATAAACTCACCACTGCTCACCCACTACTTTGCTCTCTTTGAGCACAAAATAGTGTTTAAAAAAGCCAGTATTTTATTTTAAAGCCTCTTTTGAACTGCATTTGATGACGACAAAATAAATTCCTTTGGATGACGATGATGTTTTATGCGAAACGAACTTTTACCGTTCCAAATCAGTTAACTCGGAAACGTGGTTATGTTAGTTGTAAGCTAAATAACGAAGCGGCAGTTTAAAAATATTTTGCAAACAATAATTCTTTTTTTTTTTTTGGAAATATGCTAAAAAATTAAGAAAAAGAGTATGAATAATAAAAACAAAAAATAATTAAGGGATGTCCATTTAAAATAATTTTATTAAAAAATAATTAATTTAAAAATTGTAAACTTAATTACAAAATAGCTAATGACGAAGCTTAATTAGCCAAAAATTATTAAACAAAACAAAAAAAAAAAATTGAAAACGTTTTAAGTAAAACTAAAAAAAAAGAGCAGCTTAAGCAGTGATTTGTGCCAATTTAGAAGCGCGTGCCATAAAATTAAATGAATGTCTGAATGTCTCAATAATGTGTGTAAAAAAATTAAATAAAATACCTAAAATGGCAAAAACCATGGTACTTGCTTGTACTACACAAGAATGAGTTGTACAACAACAATAACTAGCAGCAATAAACAGAATTGGAAAAAAAAGAAAACCCCAATAAAATTTGTTAGCACAATTTTTTGAATGCCAAAACTGTGCAAACGTAAATCCATACAAAGCCATATTTTCACACACATACACACAACTTTTTATACACTCTCAAACTCACAAACAAACGCAAATAAATTTGCTAAATAACAAAATAAATTAAAGAAAGTTTTCGTTTGTTTGTGCATTTATTTTTGTTAAACAAATAAAAATTTACAAAAAACATAAGAGCACACAACTTCCAGTAAATATGCATACAAACATATATGAGAGAAGTAGAAAATTAGAAAATTTGCTTGTGTATACGAGGGGCATTGGTCTTTTCGCACACACACAAACTGAAACTGCATGTATACACTGCAAGTCTGCATAATAATGTAAATACGATTGTGAGTAGGAGTGTGTGTGTGTAGGTGTTTATGTTGGTGTAAGTGGGTACTTTTTTTTTTAACAACGACAAAATAATGTTGCATAAAATGTGCAAATGTTAACCTGGTTTTTATAAAAATTATACAAAAATTTGTGTTGTTTGTATTTTAAGCAAAATATTTTTCGAAATGCTTTCTCCAAGCACAAGTTTAGTGTGTGTGTGTACTAAATATTAAACAGTTGTGCAGCTTGTAGCATGCATTAGTGTAAATGCAAATGTAGAGTGTAAATAAAAAGTGTTTACCTAAAACAAGGCATGTTAACAAATTATTTATGTATGAGGCCAACGCACACAACGCCCTACATAATTGGAAATTTTTAAAAAAATAAATAAAAGAAGAAAAAAATGGAAGCTTTTAAATTTTAAAAGTAAATAAAAACAGATTTAAAAAGAAAAAATTTGTTTAAAGAAAATAATCTCAAAATTCAAATAAATAAATTTATGTAAACGTGCTTGCTACTGACAACCGGAAATAAGTTTTGAAAATAACGTACACAAATTCAACAAACAAAAATTTATAACAAAGAAAAAAATCAATTTCCTTACTAAATCAATCAACAGCATAAAGCATCTTATAAATTGAAATACAAAAGAAATAAAAATAAATAAAAAAATGAGCAAATCTGCCAACTGGTAAGTTCGAAATTTTTATTTTCTTTTTTTTTTATTTAATAAAATTTATTATGAAATGAAATAAAATAAAGTTACTTTTGTTACATAAAGTTATTTAAAAAATCTTGCAATATATTTGAAGTGTACAGGCATACCTCGATTAACGTTACCTCTTTTAGCGCTGTTACGCTATAACCCTCTATTGAATTCTTAAAATAAAAAATTATTTTAACATATTAAATTATGGTATTTGGAATAATAAACCTTCACCAAATTTAATCTTTATTTGGGCTTAATTCCAAATTAAATTTTCCATGAGAAAATCCTGGAGAATAATGCATTTTGCGCACCAACATAATTTGGTACTAAGCACAAATAAACATTTAATTTTCTTAAATTATTTTAACTTTAAAATATTTTTTAAATAGTATTCTTTTTTCTAATTTCATATAAAAATTTATAAAACTTAATTTACAGTTCTTGGAATCCTTGTTTTTGAAAATAAAAAATTTAACAAAAATAATTTTAATTTAAGGAATTTAAATTTTGTGAAATTTTTTATTAAATTATTCATTCGAAATGATGACATGGTTAGACATCGACCTCAGTAATTTTGTTTAAATAAATAAAATTCTTTAATTAAAAAATTAATTGAAACACAATCACATGTTCCTAAGCAAAGAAAAAGCTTGATGTTGGAGATAAAGATAAAGATGAATGCTATCAGCTGATCGACATTCCGAAGTATTTTAGTTGGAAACTTAACACCATATTTTAGTGCAAATAGGACCTCTTTTAATGCTGGTTCTATTAAAGCTCAATTTTCAGGAATGCAATATGAGCACTAAACGAGGTATGCCTGTACAAGTTCTAGGTTTTTCTAATTAAAAAACATATTTTTTCTATTTTGAAACAGTCTTTACATATATGAAAATTGTTTGAGTTATTAGTATTATATCCAGTGTTGCCATTTTAGATTTTTTAAGGCTAGATTTAGCCTTTTTTTCTCGCATTTAGCTTCAAAATTTATAATTTATGTCCCTATTATATTATTTTAGTTGTAATCTTGATACTAAATACAATCTGTTTATGTTACTACTGATTGCAACTCTGTGTTGGTGCAGCTAACAGAAAATGACAGCTGATAACTAGCAGTTGTTTCAATTACAACTCATCTGAGATGAGTTGTGAACCATAATAGGGGTTGTGAACCATAATAGCCTTAAATAGCTAAAATTATCTACTTTTGTAAAAGGATTTTTATTTAGCTTTAAATGAAAACAAATTACACATAAACTAAGGTTGAAGAAAATTTATCTTCTTTCTTTTAGGGGGAGGCAAATGAGTTTACTTTGTAAAGTACCAGCTTGAATAGGATTAAATTTATATTTTGTCTGCATCATGTTGAATTGAGTTGCTACTACTTTTAAATTTTCAGAAAAAGTCGCATTGCTTGTAGAAAAAATTTTTTAAATTTGCTTTAGATGGAAAAATATAAAATTTTGATAAGTTAGTCAGAAGAAAGTTAATTTTAGGAAAAAAAAAAATTATTCGGTGCTCCTTACAAAATAAATATGCTTCATTTTCAGTAAGTACTTCATATCGTAGATTTATTTTTCAAGTCAACATTATTCGAAATGGCTTAAGAATGCTTCAGAAAACTATCATTAAAAAGCCTCTTGCCACAAACATGTTGTTCTACAGAATTCCGTAAAAATAAAAAAACACACGTTCCAGGATTTGAAGAGTTTTGTATTAAGTTTTCTGTTGTTCCATGAGTTAAAAATCCTCTGAGTCAAAAATTGCATTGAAATCAAGGTACTAAGTTCTTTGCTGTGCAAAGCCATGTATCAAAATATATGACTATTTTTTAATTTTTGTTTTTTCATGCTGTTTTTAAGAATCTTTCAATTTTAAGCTCTAAAATTTTGTAAAAATTTTTTTCTAGGTTTTTTGTGATTTAGCTTTTTCTAGCCTTTTTAAGCCATCTAGCGTATTTATATTCTAGTTGAAATATATTTATAACTCATGAAGCCTGTAATTCCAGTTTTTTTTTTTATATATGTTAAATTTACTATTTTTGACTTTTTTGTTTTTATTATTTTATGTTTTTTTTTAGGAATATTTGTGATTCTGTTTGCCATAAAAGATCAATAAAATTTTTAAATATTTTCAACATATATTTTTAGCTTTTTTTGTGATTTTGGTTTGTGATTTTCTTTGTGATTTAGCAAAGTTGGGTAGATCACATGTATCCAGGAGATTTTTTTGCAAGACTTTTACATAAGATTTACTAAGACTCTAGGTAAACTTAGCCAGCAGCTATAGCCCCTGTATATACATACAAATTTTTGAAAGCATTAACAAAAACTCATGACAAGAGTCTTATGCTGAAAGCAAAACAAAACTTTTCACAAACGTTTGCTGAAAAATCATAAACGTTTTAAAACTCTTAAACCCTTTTTGCTCTAAAACAAAAGCTGAAATGTTTTTTTTTACTAAATTATTTTACTAGAAAAAGCATAACACTCTACCTCGTTTCAAAAAAAAAATTTATACTACGTAGTTATTTTTTATTTTAATTAATTTTAAACGAATCGTAGTGCTTGTTTACATAAACAAAACAAATACAAAGTTAATGAGCACAAATGCTGTTTTTTAATTTATTTTATTTTATTCACTGAAAACTACAAAACAAAACAAAAATTTCGTTTTGTTTACTTTCCAATCCTGTGTATAAATCTCTAGATTGGCTGAATACATCAAATTATGTTTAGCTAGTTTTAATTAAAATAAAATTAATTTTTTATTTGAATATTTTACAAGAATGAACAGAAAGTGCCATAGAGTGGCTGACATTTAATCTAGGCAAAGGAGATTTTTGGCTTGATTATGAGTGTTGTTTTTGTAACGAAAACCGTGATATTTGACAACGCCAACCATGCACTTTATATTTAGCCTTATGGGCTAATTAACTTAATTGAACTGACTATGAGTATTGTTGTCATGACGAAGCCAGTGATTTGTGGCAACGTCGGCTGTATTGGCTAAATACGACACTTGTAATAAGGCTGTATTATTGTGATGCAGGTTAGTAAAACGAGATACAATTAACGAGATGTCAATACCATAAATAATTTTATAAAAAACTTTTAAAGCTTTTAGAGCCGGTGTCCTTTAAAATAAAACATAAAAATGGTTAGCCGCATTGCCTTGACGACTATGTGTGGCTGAAAACTAAATCTTGCGAGTTTAGTCAAATAAATCAATCAGATTGCCTTAGACTTGTAGATTCGATCTCTTTTTTTTCAACTTAATCTCATCTAAGTCCCTTTTTGTTTATAAATTTTTTTGCAGTGCTTACTTTCCAGTCTTGTGCACGATATCGAACGTCATCGTGAGTTTACATTTCAATTGACAAAATATCATAAACATTTTCACTAACAATAGATATTTGTTTTTTTTTTAATCTCAGCCAAAGGACTAGTTTGTTCTGCATTTTTTATTTATGCCACTTTTTTTTTTTTGCATGATTATTATTACGAACAAATAGAAGAAGAAAATGAAAACTCAAGTGATATGTTATGTCAGACGTTCATGTAGAAAGAACGTTTATAAACTGCTTTCCTCTTTTTAACACTTTATGAATAGTTCCATTTAAATTTTAGATTTTGTGCTTTATTTCGGCTTATCGATCTTTAAGTATAGGGATTTTAAGATTAATGTGCTATTTCTATAAAGGAGTTGAGCGCTTGTGTTATGAAGACAGCCAGGCTTTGTTATTTTCTTTCTAGTCATTTCTTGGCGTTAGCAAACTAGAAATTTATATTCCAATTAATCTATAATACCTCAAAAGACAAATGATATTTTTTATAGCCTAAGACAGAAATAAAACCTGCCACCCACGTTTTCATAGGTGAGAAAACTACACACTTATCCTCCGGGATCTCACCTCTAAATGAAAGTCAAAATTCTTCTAATAAAAAATTCAACACTTAGTTATTTGACCCTTGAAAGTGTTTACAGAGAGGGCACTAGAGCTTGATTAAATTGTTTTTAAAATGATTTCATATATTAAATGCCAAGACTGCCGCCCATCATCACTACATAGTATAAAGCAAAGTCGCTTCCCGCGTCTGTCCCTATGTCTGTGTGTATGCTTAGATCTTTAAAACTATACAAGGGGTTTTGATGCAGTTTTTTTAAAAGATAGAGTGATTCAAGAGGAAGGTTTATATGTATAATCTTGAAAGGTTTAACGTCACAAATACGCCCGGCAGTTAGCGCTATAGTCGGTATCTGGCTTATTTGCCTACTACCTGTTTTTACCCGGTCTCGCACGGTTCTTTACTCTATGAGTACAATTTCTTATTGTAAGAAAATCAAATATATAAAAATTTTAAAGTAAGACAACGTTTGCCGGGTCAACTAGTTGTTTATATAAAAACTTATTTTAATAAAATATTTTACTACTTTTGCTTTTTCGTGGAAGTTGTAATAAAATTTTACTTAAATAAAATCGTTTATTAAATTGAAATTAAATTTATTTTTAACAGGAAATTAACTTTCTACTTTAACTATTTTGAAATCGTTTTTCTTTCTATGTTGCTGTTTGTTTATTGACACACTTTGTTGATACAAAAAAAATTTTGTTTTACTTTTCCTTCATCCATTTAAGTTTAATTATTTCTTTTTAATTTAAATAAAAAGAAACTTTTTTTCGTAATGCTATTGATTTGTTTTCTGCTGCTCTTGAGCTGTATTTTCAACAGGCTGTGATTTGTAATTGAATTTAAAACATTTTCCGAAACAAACACAACAAGAAAACTAAACGAATTTTTAAAAAGAAACTTTTGCGTTTAATTATTTTTATTGCACAGCAATCATTTTAACATTAATTTTGTTCTTATTTTTTTTTGTGCTCATTTTGTTGAACATTTTCAAGGTCTTGTAGAAAGAGAAAGAATTAATTTATAATTAATTTTTTTAGTTAAATTTTAATGTAGAACAAAAGGTATTAGAAAAAAGTTTTGTAATTAAATACAAATAAATCAAAAAAAAAAAAGTTGTATAAAATCTCAAATTTCTGTAAAATGGTGTTTTGAAAGAAGATTACTTGGTAGCAAAGTCTGTTGATTTTTTTTAATGAAAATTATATAAGTATTTATGAAAATTAAAATAAAGCAGCTGCAACTACAAAATAAAATTCATTTTAGAAAGTTGCTAATGGATATTTAAAACTCATAGAACAGAAAGTTAAATCAATAAGCTTAGGATTGAGTAAATATGCTGGAGAGTTATTTTAAATTCATTATTAAGAATAAGATATTTTTGAATATAAGCCTTTAAATATTATTAAAAGCAGCTGGATAAGCTCAGAAATACCAGCAGCTGAAAATTAATTGTTTATTTAGCACTGTGGGAAGCAATGTTTAACATTTCCTGACGAGCCAAAAGTGAGCAACTGCGAGTGATCAAAATTCTCAGTACAGAGTTTAATATAAAAAGAAAAAAATTTTGATGCGCTATAAAGCTGTATTAAGCCAGTGGTTTCGAACAAAATTTTTGTTGGAAAAAAAATTTTGTCCGAAAAAAATTTTTGTACGCACAAAAAAAATTTTTTTTTTAACTTAACACTCAAACTTTTATTAAACAAATATTAAGCGGACAAAAATTTTTTTTTCTGAAACTAGTAAATAGATGAATTCAGCGGTAGCGAATAGTATTTCGATAAGTCATTTCTTTCAAATTATAATAGAATTATACAAAAATATTTGTGAAATGCGAGCAAATAAAATAGCATAAATTAAGGCAACAGTTTTGTTAATATTGATGAAAAATTGCTTCTTCTGACATCTTTTTCTTTAAACTCATAAGATGAAGAATTATTAAAAATTTTAATATGTAATTGCTTTAAACTACAACTAAATACATAAAACTTGAACTTATTTTAAACTTCTTGTTGACTGTGCTTAATAAAAATAAGTAATTTGTTTTGCTTACAACAGCTAGTTTGCTATCGAATGATATTTACTAAGATTATACTCCATCGACGATTTGTTATCGAAGGCTATCGTGTCAAATTACATTATATTTTACTCGATATTGAGTGCCCTGCTACCAAAATGAAAAATTTTGATCAATTTTACTTGATATCAAATGCAGTCATTAGATCCCAGTTGTTTCAAATAAAATTTATGTCCGAACAAAACTATTGTGCCCAAAAAATTTTTTACAATTCACAGCTCAAACTGCATGTTAAAAACATTTTTTTTTCTGAAACTAGTAGATGAATTAAAAGACCAAATCGTCGTATTCGTTATTGAGCAGCTTCTATCGAAATTTGGTAGTTTTTTCGAAAAAAAAACTACTAAAATTTCGATCGTTTTTATTCGATATCGAAAGAAACGCTTGGTTATCTGACTGTTTCATTTTAATTTGCGTTTTAAAACTCAGTTATTGCAGAAGAACATCAGGTTAAAATTTTTCACACAGATGCATATTTTATGCTCTTCCCGTTTTTTTACATTCTGTGAGCGTCATTATTTTTATACTCAAAACACAGACAAATGTAAGTATGTAAGTGCAAATACTTTGATATTCTTGATATTTCACCAAATGTACATATGTGTGAACCATACGAAAGAGCTGTTTTCGTAATTCGTTGTTTGTGGTAGGAAAGATTTTATTTGGCTGCGTACTATCATGGCTCAGACTCGATTTTTGCTGATATTTTTATATTTATGGGAGATAAAATAAAATCAAAATTTTTTTATTCTCTTTCTCACAAAAACTGCCACGTTGTCAGCTTTTACATATCAAAAAGCACCGAAAAAATGGGTATTAAAAAACACTAAGACTTAATTTTGTGTTAAGTATTTATTTTATTATTTATTTGGAACTATAATTAAGATAATCAGTTAGAAAAATTTCAAGCCCACTATTTTCAGGTGTTTTTTGACAGACTCTAAATTCCACCAAATATTGCTTTGACACGCAATTTTCAGCAAAAATTATTTTATACAATTTAAAAGAATTTTTTAAATTTTAGCACAATATAGCTTCCCCTAACATATTTTGTCTAAACATTTAACTTTAAGGATCATTAAGCTTCATTTAAACCAGATTTTTTTTAAACCCATTTAGTTAGAATTGTGCTACAGCCATTAAAAGGTAATTAAATATCTCAAGTACATAATTTAAGCTGTTTTAAATTGTTGCAGTTTTTCATTTTTTTAAGAAAATTTCAATTTGCAACTGAAAGTTTTATCCAATTTCTATGAAATCATTTAAACTCTCAAAAGCGGAAAGTAGAACACAAGAGAGAGAATTTAAAGTTTAAACAAAAAATAAAATGAACGCACCAATGGATATCATGCAGAGCACTAAGATATGAAATATATTTTTTTTTTAATTTAGTCAAAGCAAAAATACCATGAAAAATATAAAAACTTATTAAGGAAATTTCTTTTGCCATTTTAATAAAATATTTTAAAGCCAAGTGTTAACAGCAACGACATTATTGCTGCCATTAAAAAACCACAAAGCAAATATTAAATGTTTTATTTAATATTTATAACAGCCAGAGAGAAAAGCAAAATATATAGCAAAATAAAATGTCGTTAAAAAAAGTATAATATATAAAACGCATAAAAATAAAATCACCAGAGATTTGAGCATATATTCGTATAGCAACAACCTAGAGCAGCCCAAACTGCTTCTTGTAAATTCCACTTTAGAATAATAAACATGCGTGTACATGCAACAAAATAATTTATAATTTTTTGTTGTTGGAAAAATAAAGAAAAGCAGCAAAATAAATTAAATAGAAACCCAGAGATGGAAACAATAATAAGAAAAAACAAAAAAAAATTGTTTGGAAATCAAATTTAAGAAAAATAAATATAAATTAGTTGGAAGCAAGCCTACAAAGCAAGTTATGGCATATGATATGAATCAGAGATGGAAAATTTAAATTTTATAATAAAACTTTTTAATCAGCTCTAAACCATAACTATTTTGTTAAATTTTTAGTTTCCAAATACTAAATTAAAAAAGAATTAGGAACACATTCTTTTTTGGCTAATGTGCTCTCTGAAATTAAATTTATTTTTAGAAGTTCTACTTTAAATAACAATTATAATATAAAGGGTGTCAGAGTAAGAGTACACTTTTCCAATTCATGCTACAAAAAAATCGATTGTCAAATGGGGCGTCTTGCTGAAACCACAAGAATTAAATTATAATTTTCATTCACAATCACTGCAATTTCGACCTCGTCTTAAAAAAAAAATTGTTATAATCATTATGGGCTATAATCGCACAACGACCTTTAAGATTTATAGTGCAGCCCAGCTCCTAACTACAATCCGAAGTTTCCTACGAATCTCGTAATTGCTGTAGGATTAATTATGACTAGATTATGCCTAAGCAACTCAATCTGTGTATTGCTACCGCTAGGCACTCTCACGGAATGTTTTACGACGTTTCTCATTTTTCTTGATAGAAACGACAGAAGTCATTTTTACCACATCGATTTTACTCATGTAATAGTTAAGCCTCTAATGGCCCGTAAGTAGCTCTCGTAGAGTTTAATGTCATTTCTGCTGAGATTTAAAAAAGTAAATCCTAACCAAAATGCATTCGTTGTGGGTAAATTTTTTCTCATGGATTACATGACCAGTTTCTAAACCCTAAATTCAACAATTTTGTGTATTCACGAAGCCATTTCGATAGAAATGCGCTTTCTTGAAGAAAATTAATTTTTTCAAGAAATTGGTCTTGACTTAACGTTGCTCTTGGATCCTGGTGGGGAACAAAGCGTTTTTTTTTGCCAATTTAATGCAACAAATTAACCTTTTAACCAAAACTTAATAGTTCAAAATAAAACATCATTTAAATCTTTCTCAAATTCAAAATTTTACTTTATTTTATTAAGTTCAACCGTTAATTAGTAATGCTTAAAAGCAAGTGTCTTTCATTTATACAGAAAATGTTCAAAAAAGGTAAAATGTTTCTTTATAAGATTTGGTACACAAAATACAATTTTTTATAAGTAGATTTTAAATGGTTGTCGCGATTAGCGGTACTGTTTTATTACTTTATTTGCTTGCTATAAGAACAAAAAATGTAACACATTTACATGTATCTACCAAAGTTGTGTGTAGTGAACAACGTAAACAGGCTCAGTAGTAAATTTATTAATTGAAATACTTAACAGATCCGTTGAACGCATTGCCGTTGCAAATATTTGATGTCACATTTAATCGGAACATATTTTCTTAACAATCAAGTTAAAAGGCCTCAGCTTTATCAAAAACCACTCAATGTTATTTTAAAATAAAGAAGTGCACTCTTACTTATTAAAAAAATAAAATACAGCGCCCTCTTTAGCTAACTTGTACCATAATTTTCTATTTATTGGCTAAAAACACCTCTTTGTTAACTATTAAAATAAAAAATAATGTACTGGGTAACTACCCCACATTACCTTGTAATCTGATAGGTAACTACTACCACGATCTAAAGCCTGTTCAGCTAAATGCCAACAAAAGCTTCGGTCGCATAATTTTTAGTTTATTGTTTTTGTGGAATTTAGCTGAACAAGCCTTAAATTTTTGTATTTACTTTTTCCATCTCCGTCTTGAATTAAGTGCGAAAAAATAATGAATTTGTACATATTTCTTAGAACTTGAAAAAGGAACAAAAAATAATTACACATAGACATGACATAAATAAGAAAAACAAAAGTAAACGAAAAAAGGAAAGTGAAAAAAAGCTAAGAAACAAATAATTAATTTTCTATGAGCAAGTAAACACCAAGTCCCTTATGTAAACTTTTAAGTAAAATTTATGAAAAATTATATAGAAAATTTCGATAGTCTACGTTAATTTTTTTTTGGATAAGTGGGTTAGTGTTTACTTGGGTAAAACGTTTTATATTTTACTTTACAACGGAATGAAATGAACAACAATTAATAAAATGAATTTAAAAAGTAAATAAACTTAAAACAGTTTTTACTTCATTTATTTGTTGTTTGTTTGAGTTTTAGTCAATTTTCTAAATAACTGGCAACAATTTAAACTAACAGCTGCTGCTAGAGAGAACAATCTACGCTTTCACTTCATATTTAATTTTAAATTTGTTTTTGATGGTTGGCTGTGTTTTTTCATTCTTCCTGAATGAGTTTAATTTGTTTTTTTGTTTTTTTCTTTTTTTGCCTTTTGAAGGCCAAATCCATCTAGAGAATTGCTTGCTAAAGCATTTGGTCTTAAACTTTGTCTAAATAACCAATTTATTACTCTTGCGTACATTTTTTACGATTTTCTTTAAGCCAGCAGAGCAATACAACTTAAAAGAAAAGAAAAATAGTTTGAAAAGAGAAAGCTGGAAGGAAAAAAAATGTAAGAAGTGAAAGAAAAGGCTAAGTAAGACTTGTCTAACGTAAAGAAAGCATTTGCTTTTAATTAAAAAAAATTCTTTCACAACTCAAATTAATATTTATTTTTACATTCAAGAAGATTTTTTTCTATTAATAAACAAAATAAAAATTCGATAAAAAAAATAGAATTACTTCCTAGCAAACACTTTATAGAAAACAAGCTGAGGAGAGTCTTTTAGTTGTAAATTAAATTCCTTTTGCAGACAGTTAGACTCTCAGTTTAAACAAACAAATAAGTAATTAGGTTTAGTGAGTTGGCTGGCTTTACTTCAAAAGGAATTAAAATGTGGGTGCGCACATACTAAGTAAAAGGCACAACTGAGCTATTGAGTTGAAAATTAAAAAAAAAATTTTTTGCTGTGATGTAAGGCTGAATTAAGTCCTTTGTTTTGAACAAAACTTTTGTTCGAAAAAAGTTTTTGTCCGCACAATTTTTTTTTTAATACAGCTCAAAAAACTTAAAAAAATTGTTTCTGAAACGAGTGGTTGATTTCCGCCTTACGTCCACAGTTTATAGTTTCCAGAAATATGTTTTCTTACTTTTTCTCCTCAATTTTGCATGTCTTTTAGTTGAGAACGGGAATATTTTAAAAAGTTTAGCTTTTAGTCTAAAAGATTAATTTTTAAACAAACAATACGTATTTAGATTTTTTCAACATTATAATTCTAAAATTATCACTTGAAAAGAAATTAGAACGTGAGTGCGTAAAAGCCACAACTGAGCAACTGAGGTTAATTTACATTCTCAGGTAATAGTTGAAAATTAAAAAAAAATGTTTTCTTTTTGCTATGCTATAGCCGGAATGAAGCCACTTGATTTAAACAAAATTTTTGTCCGAACAAAATTTTTTTGTTCGCACAAAATTTTTTTAAGTCCAGCTCAAATGACGTAAAAAAATTTTGAGCAGAAAAAAATTATGCTCAACAGAATTTTTTAAGTTTTGAAAAGTTGTAAAATCCTTTGTTCTTAAAAAATTTTTTTGTTCTTTTGCAAAAACAGCTAACTGGAGAATATTAAAATCTTTATAATTGGTAAAATGATACCAGAAATGTCTGATTGTAATTTTATAGTTCACAAATGCCCCTTTATAACACATCGAGTTTATATACCCTGCCACCACTTAAAAAAAAAGCGATTGGAATATTTTAGCGATTTTAAATCACTAACTTTTCTTCAACAATTTCATTACTATTTTAGCTTCATACTTAAGCAAAACCTATACGATGTGAACAAAAATGTTACTGAGTATTTGCATTTTAATCAGTGAAAAACTTCTTTTGAATGGCATCCAAATGTTACTCGTTTTTCTTCTCACTTTTTTTTTGCTGGGATATGACAGCATTTGATTTTCTTTATAACTTTTTTAATTTTAATTATGTTATTTAGAAAAAAAATAAATAAAATAAGCAGAAACAAAATAAGAATTTTTAAGGATCAAGCTAAGGTGTGAAGAACAGCAGGATGTTGTAAAAATTTAAAACATTTTCTCATAAACTCCTTTAAAAAGCATTCAGTTCTCTTGTCATTTTAGACTCTATTTTTTTCTTTTTCATATTGTAGTCTTTGTTTTGTTTTATTTCCAGATTTTTTTGCCATCTTTCTATGCCAAGTGATTTTTATTATTTATCCAGTAATTAACCTCAAACAATTAAAGTGGAGTAATAGGAAGCGAAAGCAAAGTAAATAAAAATTCTCTTATATTTTTGACATGAAATTTGCAGCCCACTAGAGCGGAAAAATAAAATAAAAAGAAAAAAAAAACGGAACAACGGAAACTGTGTTTTCTAAGTAACAATAAATGACTGAAGGGTTTCATAAATTAATTGAGCGTATTTAGAGGGGATTTGCAGAACTTTATAAACAGCAGCAATTTTACTAATAAAATTATTACTTGTTTTTTTTTTGAGTTTTTCTATTGAAACAAAAAAAAATTGATTTATGTTGGCTTTAGGGAATAGCAAGGAAATGAAAATAAATATTTGTTTTTGTTGCAAGCAAATTATCAAGGAAGGGGCTTCCACAGCCAGCAGTTAACTAAGATCTAGTCTTTGAGGATTTCTTATATTTAAAAAGAAAACAAAAATTTACATTTAAAAAAAGCCTAGACATTTTATTCAAAGTATAGACATTCTATTCATGGTTTTCTTTTTAAATATTAAATTTTTAGTGCTGCCAAAGACAGATTTCTAGTCTTTTTTTTTTTTAAAAGATTAATGTCATTATGGGTTTGATTTTAATCCTAATCTTATCCTATTATATTTATTAAATATTTTGACACTTTGACAATTTAAAGGCTGGGACACTTTTTTGTGTATGTCAAAAGCTATATGTATAAGCAAAACACACTGTTACACACTCCCCTCTACTCACTTCAAATAATAATCAAAATAATTGAAAAATGTTCTTGTTAAAGCAACACTTCCCTTATAATGCTTTGATCATTTTTTTTCTTTCTTTATTTTTTTTTTAAATAACTTTATTTGAATTATAAATTTTATTTGGCCTACACTGAAATTAAATTATAATTTAAATCCTAGGATAAATTCCTGTACAAATTTAATTGTGAATTATATTTCAATACGAACATTGAGTATGTTTTAAAGGTCTTCTATATCTGTAATTTTCTACCTAATTGGACAGAAATTACTTAAGTGTAATTAAAGAGTAATTTCTTGCTAGTCACACAGGCCAGAAATTACTTTGGAGTATTTTGAAAGGTTTTCTTTTTTTTTTTTTCTTAATTCCCTTATAACTCAGTACTGTTGCTTTGAAGAATTTTGCAAATTTACGGCCGAACCATAAAAGATTACGGGATGAGACATGCTAAGTTTCAAAGGCAAGGTCCTCTATATTTGCAATCTGCTATCCAATAGGGCAGAAATTACTTAAAGGTATTTTTAAAATTTTTTTCAAATTCCCTTATACTCCAGTACTGCTTCTGTAAAGGATTTTATTAATTTTCAAACGATTCATAAGAAATAACGAAATGGGACATACACCATTTTAAAGAGGAGCTCTTCTATGTTAGTAACCTATTAACCAATTGGGAAGAAATTGCTTTAGAGTATTTTTATATATTTTTTTCGAAATTTCCTCATACCCCAGTTCTGTTGCGCTAAGGGGGTTTTCATCAATTGATTATTTATATTGATAATTAAAATTTGAAGTCAAAAGAACGATGGCCAGTTATAACTAAAAATCATAGAAAATAATATAGTAAGCATCTGTCTGAAATTGTCAGTCTGGCAATTAAATAGCAAATCAGCACAATTAAGTCATCCTTTATATTGGAAATGCTTTTTATTTTGACTTTTAATAGTGCAAAATCCTAATTGCTTTATTAAACTCAGCTTAAAGATGCTAACGAACGCAGCTTCACTGATCCTATCCAAATATTTTTTTATAGACCAAAGCGTTTTTTTATAAGAAAACATGTTTTATTATGCGCTAAATTATAAATAATTTATGATTTTCTTATCCTCGGAGGAATTTTATTCTTTTATCTTATCTCTAAAAATGCAACTGTTTTAGATAAAAAAAAATTATTTTATGTCATGAAATCAAGACCTACATTTTGCACAGATTGCGTTACGAATATCATTATAGTCTAAAATATGAAATCAATTTTCTTTGGATTTCTGCGATCTCATATTTATATTTGAAATGCATCTATTTTCATTCCCGTATTCTAGTTTGTATTTTCTTTTATTTTATAAAATTTATTCAATTGTTTTTTATTTAATTTCAAATAAGATCTTGGGACCATACAAAAATTTAAAAAAGTGCATAAAATAAAATCGAATTAATTCGTTTGTCTTTTATTTTCAGTCCCTTTTTAAGCTATTAAAAACTGAGAGCTTTAAATGATGCCTGTGCAAGTGTGCAGGACTTATGTAATATTTTTTTATTGATTTTGTAAAAAAATCTTCAACCAAATTTTAGTGATAAATAATTTCTTTTTTTCTCTGTTGCTTTGTCACACATTCCATTATGTAATTTTTGTTTTTAATTTATTTTAGTACAAAAAAAAACAGATTTTATATTCACTTCACAAGCACAACATACATCAAACTTTTCCTTTCCAGCATTTTTATACATTTTTCAATAGAAAAAATATAAAAAAAAATATTATGGTGGCCCACATGCTCACAATTGCAATCGATATTTTAAAAGTATTTAGTTACAAAAAATAGTTTGTAGTCGTCGTATTATGCTAGTGATGTTAAATGCATGCATGTGTGCTGCTGCTGCTGCTTCAATTCTCATGATACCACCACAACAACTTTTGTAGAATTTGGCAAAAAGGCGGTAAAATTGTAACCAGTAAAAATCAGTCGTGCTTGTAAATAGGTTTTACACACAAAAACAACCACAATAACAAAATACATTTCCCATTCAAACTTGTTGTAATTTTTCTAATAAAAAAAAATAAATAAATTTAACATAGAAACACACACTCACTTTAAACATTTCCATCATTTTTGTTTTCTTCTATCTTTTTAAAAACATTTTTTTTTGCTTTGAGTGTTTGAACAACCCAACTTGGAAGTAAAAAATTTTTATATAAAAAGAATTTGGAACACCCTGTAGTTGTTTAAGTAAAATTGTAAAAACTTGTTATTGACGTCACGCAAATAATAAAATTCATGCTCAAATATTTACATTAATATCGCCTTGAGCTAAAGTGAGTAGTAAAATGTAACACATTTTATTTAAATCGAAATAAAAAAAATGTAGTTTCAACTCTTGCTGCCAAATGGTGTTATAAAAGGGTCAAACTAAAATCCTATGGATTCCCAATTGGCAAGAAATCTGCTACTAGGAGTAGGATTTCCATACAAAAAAATAAAAAATTTGAGCTCTTCTTAGGAATCATATATGTGTATGTCCTTTGAGTTTTGTATGGACATAAAAAATATGTTTTTAAGTTATTTTAGGACGAATTATCACATACCGAAAATTTCATTAAAATCCGACAACTTTGAAATTTCTTGGGACTGAAAGGGATAATGGCATCTTCTTAGATATCCAAATGCTGCGGATATATTTTCTTGGCTAGTGTTTCTGTGAAAAAGACAAACATGTAATTCGAATTGATTTCCTGTTTAAATTTAACTTGTCTACAGGCAGTCTAAGACAGTTTTTAGTCTCTAATAAAATTTATGTGTTCTAAGAAAAAAACTGTACTCAGAAAACAACTTCGGTTGTGAGAAATAAATTTGCTTCCAATCGAAAATTCATTTATGCAAGTCGAATTTTTTAATCTTAATAATAGAAAAATGGTTTTGTAGCTCAAAATATTTTTAAAAGAATAAAATTTTCGATTATACTGGCGAATTATAGTTACTACAACTGAAATATTTGACTACCACAATAAATATTTTGATTGGAAACATACTGTCGCAGTTATTGTCTGTGTGTGCGGTTGTGAGAACAAAATTTGTTTCCCATCAGAAATTCAGTTGTGACCATGAAATTTTTTAATAGAGAAAATCGGTCTAACAGGCTCCCACTATTTTTAGAAGAAATAATTTTTGGTATATTTTTTAAAATTCTGGTTACTGCAACTAAAAAATTATAATAATAATAAATACAACTGAATTTTTCATTGGAAACATATTTAGTGCTCACAAGCGAAGTTATCTTTTGTGTGTAGAAATATATTAAAAAAAATAAATATGAGATTTCTGTTTACAAAGTCATGATTAATTGTGGAATGTTTATGAACTTATTAATCTTGTCAAAGAAATTTAATTTTTTTTTATCTATACTCGTACTTACAAAACAATTTTGGTTGTGAGATTTAAATTTGTTAACAATCAAGAATTTGGTTGTGATGATTGAATTTTTTTTATTGTAATAAAAAATATTCGATAATAAAAATCAAAATATTTATGAGAAAACTAAATTTTGAACTTAAATGTCGAACTAAGATTGCTACAACTAAAAAATTTTTGGTTGGTAACAAATTTAATTTTCACAACCGAAGTTATTTACTGTGTGTAGAATTAAGCTAGACCCACAATAAACGTATAATTTTAGAAATTCAGCTACAAATAGCCAATAACTCTAGTTAGTGCAAAATGTTAGTCGTTACTTGTTGGGCAACTAATAAAAAAAATTTGAGCTGCTATTTTTGAAAGTGGTATAAGTCCACTTATTAAAAAAAATTATAATTAAGAAAGTGTATAAAGTTTAATAAAATTACAGAAAATTTTTTTTTTCAAAAATAAGGGCTCAAATGTTTTTTTTTTTTTAATAATTTTATAAGAAAACATTTTTACGTGCGGCTTAAATGTTTGCTGGGTTATCTATAATAAAATGGTTAGATGCCATTTCAAATACATTTTTGCCAACAAGCCCATGTACACACACACTCACACACTATTACCATTTGCCAACCCACTTACAACACTAATGTAATGCTTAAATTTAAAAATATTTTCTATATGAAAGTGTATGTGCATGTGCATGTGTATGTCATTTTAAAGGATTTTATATATTGACACATATTTGTGGTAAAAATATATTTTTTTTGTGTACTTATAATTTAAATGTTTGTTTTAAGACTTTTTCTTCTTTGTCTTTCTCTTTCCCTTTTTCTTTATATTTTTATAATTTTTGTAAATTGAACATGAATTTTAACTTAAGCACAACATAGTAAATAAAACACATTGCCATTCTGTACCCGATGATAAGATTAGAAAAATATAAGCAGCATTTTAAATGAATTATAGGCACAATACCGAAGCTGATAACAATGAGAAATTTTCAATTTAATAAGAAATAGAAAAAAAAAATTACTAGCAGTCAACTTACCTAAATTTAAATACACTTAAAGATTTTTCTCATTTAATCATGACTAATGCGCTGTTTCTATGACTCAAGCGATTAACTCGTTTACAAATTTCTTATTAAAAGCAGAGAAGGAAAAAGAAATAAAAGAAACGATTGCTTTTGTTATTATTCTTCGTAAAGTATGTGCTGTTTACAGGAAACTTCAATAAAAAAATTTGATAAAGAACACTCAATATTTTAAGTACTTTTCATATAAAATTTCTAGATGAAATGATCGCTTGTGTTATTAAAAACATCACATGCGTTTTTAAAGAAAAGGCTTATAATCATAGTCGGTATTTTTTTAAAAACAAATTTAGATTTATTAAATTCTTATAAAACAAAAAAGTCAGCTCTTAATAATAGCATACCTTTTTGTAATAATTTTTAATTAAAAAAAAACTTAAAAAACAGCCATATGTTTGTTTCTTAGAATTTTAGTTTATTAGTGGGTTTGTTGAAATAAAAAAGGTGCTTATTGTAATATGACTATTTTATTAAGCTTGAGGTCTTATTTTTAAAAAATTTATTCTTCAGGATATAATTATAAATTTATCGATATAAAAATAAATTTTTTAAAGATAAGACCTCAAGCTTAATAAAATAGTCATATTATTTCAAAAAAAGGTAAAATAAAACTAACTACTAAAGGTTTTTATTGTATTAAAACCAATAAAGAATAAACTGCACTGAAAAAAAAATAATTTTATTGGATATAAAAAGATTTCATTAACATTTTATGAAATTTTTCACAAGTTTTAGTACTTATTTAAACAAATATTTTCAATTGAATTAATAAAAAAAATATTTTGTGAAATAAATGAATATTTTATTTAATTAATTAAATAATTTCATAAGTAAAATGAAATGAATCATTTAAAAAAAATTTTAATTTTGTATTGCAAAAATTACAAAATTCAGAGGATATAAGACAAAAATTCTGAATGCCGAAAATAGCCAAAAACAACTTAACATACATAATAAAATAAAAATGTTTATATTTTATGCCCAAATTAATTAACAACTGACTAAGACTGATAGCGTAGACAGATGACGGCGTTAATTTGCCTTAGCAGTCGAAGTTAATTTAAAATAACTTGTGAATTGTCTCCATTTCAAGGTGAAGTAGTTTAATAATCTAAATTTAATTTTTTTTTATATATTTTTTTTTGTATCCAGTAATTTTTCTTTTCTCATTCTCAATATAATTTTATAATCATTGAAGTGGAAAATTTTACAAGAAAACAAAAATTATTAAAATCAATTTCATTTCAGCTTTGAATAACCAAAAATTCCTGCTCTTGTTAACATCAAAAATTCTGTTGATTAAATGAATTTTCAAATAACAAAAAAGCTCATATTTTATAAAATACATTTTTGCTCTGTTACTAGTTCTCTGCCATTCATGAAATAGAATGAATACTTTAAGTATCGCTGTTTTTTTCTTTCTGAAGGATTTTTGTGTTTGATTTATTGTTGTTTTTCTTTTTTCATTTATTATTGAATTTATGGTTTTTTTGCTCTATTTGATTATGACCACATCAATTAGTTTAAGCTTGTGCTTGATAAATTTATTAAACACTGATGATGATATGAAAACTATTATCGTTAAACAGTTTTGTGTGGGTTAATAAATTAAACAAAAAACCTCAAAAAAAAAAGAAGAGCTTGTAAATTAAATAACAAATTTTTATTAGTTACTTGCTTTGTAAATGAGAAATATTTCATTATTTAATGAAAATGTTTTCGTTTTTTTTTTTTTTGTGTGTTTTAGACAAAATATTTTCATAATATTATTTGAGCAGACCTTGTGCTTTTGGGGCTTATTAGATTTTTTCTTTGTAAAGATGAAAACAGTAACAAAAAAAAATCAGTTGAATTTTAAAATAAATTAGTTGCTGGTAAAAGCAAGAATGCCAATAAAATGTTCACAATTAAAAGAATTTTGAAATTTTAATATACTTTTATTTAAAGAAAAGCGTAGGAAAACTCAAAAATGATTGCTTATAATTATAATTAATGTGAACAAGCATTTAATTCCTATAAAAATTTTAGATGAAAAGTAAATAAAATATTGAGTGTTTTTCATATAAAATTTTCAGAGGAATTAATCGCTTGTTTTATAAAAACAGCACATAAATAATTATTTAGTAGACAATTGCTATACATAACAATAGTAACACGAGTTTAGAATTGCAGTAGAGTAACATTAAACTACAGCTAAAATCACTGCATTAAATTTTGAAGTTTTAAGAAATTAGTGTGAAATTTTTCGAGTACTCTTTACTCAAAATTACTAGACGAGTGCTAGTGTTATGAAAACAACAAAAAGTTTTTTCTGTATAAAATAAGTTGAAATTTTTGAAGAATTTGCAAAGCTTGGCGCCAGTTTTAACTATTTCACTTACTAATTAGAAGAACTCTTTTTTTTTTTTTAATTTTTTATTAAATTTTAAAAGTTTAGATCTCATTTCATAAGCAAAAAATTTCTTTAATTTCAAACTTTTGTATTTTCTGAAGCAAAACCACCAGCACATGTTGCTGAAATGTTTAACATTTTGTTTTCAGTTTCTCTCTTTCTCTATCTCATGTGTCTTAATTTTACAAAATTTTTAAGGTTTTCCAAGTTTTAATTTATTTATCCGTTTGAAATGTAAAAGCAACATTTAAGACAAGTTAGGTTTTGTTGCTATTTTTTTTTTTTTTTTTTTAATTATTTAAAAATTTATTTTTTTGAAAAGAAGCTCCTCGAGTACAGTTACTGTCATGCCTTGAGCATGTTGTATGTGGTTTTAATTTGAAAAAATGATTAGAATATGCATACGTAACGTATTCTCTAACTAGCATACAGTTATGTGAGTATGTGCATAACAGTCTTTAGATTAGTTTAGAGATTCACATAAAATTCAAGCAACAAGAGTAAAGGAAACATTTTGACATTTAATTACTTTAGTATTACTGGTATGTATGTGTGGTTCTACTCTAAGATACTTAAAGTCTTGGTGGGCCCTACTGGGGCAGCAAGTATGTTAATACATAAATTTTGCTTAAATCAACATAAGACATGTTTCTTGATTAATAAAACTTAATTCTTTAAAAGGTCTTAGCTTGTCGTTAGAAATCACTCAGTTTGGAGTACCTATACAAACAGCGGCCTCTAAAGGGTTTTCCTTTATGTTGCCATCTCTAAGTTAGAGTCTCTGTGTTTTGCAGTAGTCTAAGAAGCTCAGCATTTTTTATTTTCAATATAAAGCTTAATGAAACAAAAAACCTTTTTATGCTTGTAGACTTAAAAACTGATTTTTATGGGCTTTAATTCTATTATTAACAGGACAGGGAATTTCAAAGATTTAAAAAACTAAAATATGCTGAAAAATATAAAATATGCACTAATGCCCTTAAAGAAAATAAAACACAGTAATTTTTTTAAATATATTTATTAAAAATTTAAGTTCAAGTATTTTAATAAATTTTCTTTTAGATCAAGTAAACGATTCAAACGGTAATTTCTGGAAATTAATGCTGCCAAATGTGAAATACTTTACAGGTTATCGGCAGAGGACTAGTTTTGATTATTAAAAATATAAAAATGAATGCAAATTATGCACCAAAAATATATATTTAAAAGAAAATATGCAAAAAGTTGCTATAACAAATTGATGTTGTTTTTCAATAAATTCTCAAATTCGGAGAAGTTTTTTAATCGATTTTAAATTACTAAGTAAAAACATGGTTATTAGCTATCGAATGAACTCGTTTGAAATTTTTGTCTTTTTTATGAAATAATGGTCTCAGTATCGCATGTTTTACTACCTTAACCCTGCCATCCTCAATAGAGCGTTTCAGTTGAAATTATTTTCTAACAAATACTTTCACCTGAGTTAAATTTTAGGTCACAGAGTATGTAAAAAAAATCAAGTGAAGTGGTATAAGTAAATTTAAAAAAATTTAATTTAAAGGTAATTTTAGTAAGTCAGAGATGCTGTGTTACCTAAATAAGCGCTAAAAAATTTTTTTATATAAAAAATGGACTTATACCACTTTCAATAATAAAAGTGCAAATACCACCTTTTCAAGATATTAACAAGTTAAAGTAACTGATGGTTAAGTTAGCTTGCGCAGGGCACCCCGAATAAAGAAAAACAGAGAAGGAAGCTAACTTGGGTCCTCTGACGTGGTCCTTTTGTGATACTTTTATTAGGGGAAGATCGTAGGAAAAAATAAGAAGAAGAAAAAGAAAAGTCTGTCACCTACTCCTGATAAAGTCATGTAACATGTCAACCCCTATAGTCGACAGTGGACACACAGAAAACAACTTCGGTTGTGAGAACTTCAATTGTGATAATCGAATTTTTTAATCTTGACAATAGAAATTCGGTCTTATAGCTCGAAATATTTTTAACAGAACTATTATCGAATTCTAGTTGCTACAACTGAAAAATTTGATTATCACAAATGAATTTTTAATTGGAAACAAATTTAAATCTCACAACCAAAGTTGTTTTCTGTGTGTAGTAAGATCCTGCAGGTAACGCTCCCCGTAATGGAATGTGAACTGTGAAGGTGTTACACAGTTTCTTCCTAATCCTTGTCTTGACAGTTTTTACAGCTGTCATTCCGTGGTAAACCCACTCTTCTTGAATGGTTACCAAAACTGCAGGGGCGTATTATTACTGCGAACATATTTCTCAACTAAGCTCTCTGGAGTTCCTACTGCGATTGCTGTCCAAACTAGGCGTCTTGCACCAACATTCGTCTCTCCATCTGGACTGCGCCTAACGTAAAGGATCTACTTTTTGCAGATCGAGAAAGAGATGTCTCAGGCTGAGTCAGTGTTCTACTCTGGCAGGATAGACCCTTTGCTTACTGAGTTATCCGCCCTAAAGTTCTCTATGTTAGTTCCATGTCCACGCACCCAAATGAGAAAGACCACCGAATGTCCTGCAATCCTATTTAAGCATGTCCAGTATTTATGGGAAAGATCGGATGGCAAATAAACACCACTAAGGACCTAACTGCAGTTCAATTGTCGGTATAAATAAGAATATTTCTGCCAAATATTCCATTATACCACAGCCAGTCTGCTGCTTTTGTTACAGACATCAACTCAGCTTGTAGTACTGCATTGATGGCGGAAAGTTGCTAATGTACTTTAAAGTCAATCTTCTTGTATAAAACAGCATGATTCTTACGGTTTTCTTAGGGTTTTTTTAAAATTAACTGCAGGTATTTATTTTGTAGCTGCTACCTATTTTATCTGTTTATTTTTATAATAAAATGAAGCTTCTCGTCAAGTCGTGAGCAACTGGGTTTTATTTAAACATGTCAAGTTTTATTTATTATTTTCAAGTAAGTTGTCAAGGACACTGGTGTCTTAATCTTCACTTTTTTTTAGGTTTCTTTTGAAATTTTAATTCATGTAACCGGTAATAATGCCAACAACAGCAACAGCTTCTTTTGCTTTTTAAGCTTCTCTTTTTGCTGTTGTGTGTGTGTCTTTTGTGGGTATACAACACATTTTTAATTACTTTACTTTTCTTTTTAAATCTTTTAAAAGGTTTCAAAAAATTGTTACATCAAAGTGTGTGTGTGTGTGTGTAAGTCAGTGATTACAAAAACTTGTCTCTTAGTTTAAACAAAAACAAAAGCACACCTACAAACATAATTAAACTTTCTTTCTTATTTGCCTGACTGCATACAAATAAATAAATAAAATTATGTGCTAAAAAATAAGAATAAAAACTAGTAGTAGAAGAAGAAGAAGAAGAAGGCACAAGATAATAAACACAAAAACAAAAAAGACAATGCACAAAATGAATATTCTACTTAAGATTTTATACACCCTTGCGACGTTTTTCAGTAAAATAATTTATTTTGTTTTTTTTTCTCTCTCTTTTTAAGCAACAAGAAAACATAATTTTCTCTCAAGGTGTGTTTTAATAGTAATGTGTGCATGTGAGTGTGTACACTTTTACATTAAGTTATTACACAAACACAAAATAGGTCAATATTTATAGTTTGTGTTGTAAAAAGTTTTTGTCAGCAGGTGTAAATTGTTTTTTTTAATATTAAAATTATGTCAAATACATTTTATGCGTTACTTTTTTTTGCTGTTTTCATCTTATATTTCTTATGATACTTAAGAAATATTTTTCCATTAAAAAAAAATTTATGCTGCAGGTTTCTTGAAGCCATAAAAAAATTAATTTAAATAAAATTTTAATTTAAAGTATCTATCACTTAAGTTTCAAATTTATTTCAGCAGTTAATTTAAGCAACTTTTATTTCATCATTAAAAAAAAATTTGTTTCAAATACAAACTCAATTACATTAAAATATCAAATGAAACACTAAAACTTTGCTAATTAATTTATTCTAGATAAAAATAAATTTTTGTAATTAATTATTTTCAGACATTTTTATGTTTAAAAGGGAATTCTCTCTGTAAGCGTGTGTTTTAATATTTTCTTTTTAATAAAAAAAAACAATTTTTAAATTACAAAGCAGAAGCATAAATCATTTTAAATAGAAAATATCAAATGTAAACATGAATTATTTTATTACCACAAAAATATTAAACAGCTAAGTAAAAAGAGCTCTTTAGCTTCGTGTTACGCTACGTATGATTTATTAAATAAATATTAATCATACGGTTACATGAATCAAACACAAAAGCTATAAAAAAAAAAGAGTGAGTGAAAGATAGAGACAGAGAGCAAGAGAGGGAATATTTTAAAATAAAATATTTAATGCTTTTAATGCAAACAAGTTAAATTCGGCTGTACCGATTCTTTTATACCCCTTCACTAATTAATTTTCTTAATTTTTAAAATTTTTCTCAAATATTTAACAAAATTAAAAAAAATATTAAATCATTTGGAATTATAAAGTTTAATCGTGCTTAATTCCAATTATGTTGCTGTACAAAATTTTCAACATGAGATTCTCATGGAAAATTTCAAAAAAATTGTTGACTTAGTACAATAAGTATTAAGAGGCAAAGTATATCTATACAGCTGTTTCATCAGATGCTACTTTGAATCATCAGTAGATCACCCCCAAGTCTTGTTAAATTCCTGCTCAAACATTTGAATACTTATTTCATTATACTCATCGACCAAATGAGAATTTAAGTCAATAGGTTAACAAAAAGTTTCAAAATGCTTAAACAAGTAAATTAAAAACTAATATTGAAACAAATAAACAAAAATTTTCAGCCAAAATTACAAAAAAAAAGAAGTTTTTGAAATTTTCCATGAGAATATCATGGAAAATACCAACATAATTGGGAATTAAGCACAAAAAAGGATAACATTTTATTAAAATTAACAAAATTATTATATCTTCTTTGAATACCAATTTTTTTGTTAATCCTAAAATAAATAATTAATTTAAATTTAATAAAAAATTTCTTATGGAATCTAAATTTTTTTAAAACAATAAAATGTCTGGAGGCGTTCAATTTTTAAATGAAAAAAATACGGTATAAAAATAAAAAATAAATTTAATTTAATTTAATTTAAAAAAGCAAATAAAGAATTTCAAACTAAATACGAACATCAAAAAAAGTCTCTTTCAGTAAGATTTCACTTGTCATGTGTAAAGCCATCACTAATACACAGTATACACATACATACTTGCACACGTTTGTTTAAAAACGACTGACTGGTTTCGTGTTTGTATGCACAAACATTATGCACATGCTTAGCTTTAAAATTTCCATTAAAAAGAAAGAAAAAAATTTAAATAATTTAAAATTTCGCTTGTATTTTTGATTTTTCTAGACCAATTTTTTACCTATTGTTTAAACTAGCGTTACTAGGAATTAGAAAAAAATAAGCTAAAAAAAGCTAAATCACTTTAGAAAAAAAAAAAAAACTAGAAAAAAACTAAAAATCTAGAGCTACAAGGAAGACAGCATCATCTGCTTTCCCTACTTGGTGACATTTTTTGTACACATATTCTTTAATGATAGTTGTTTTCCTTCTCTTTTTTTCATTATCTTGTATGTAAATATTTGTAACAAAAACAGACAACATGTTTGTCTAGGTGACCGCAAAAGAAAAAACAAAAAAAATATTCCGATGTTTTTCCTCCCAATGTTTCCTCGCCTAAATGGAGACTTTTAGAGTGAATCCATTTAAAATGATGCTTAGTAGATATTAAACGATTTCAATTAAATTTCTTTAAGATCTTGTACTAAAACAAAAATTTTATTAAAATTTGACAAGAGGAATAAATTACAAAAAGAAAAAAAGAAAAAAATTTAAAAGAAATGAATAACGAAACAGACTTAAAAGCATAAACGCATAAAACCAACACTCTATTAAGAAAAACACAGCAAAATGTTTTTAAAAATAAAAATAAATAAATGTTCAACACATTTTTCATGCTTTAATTAACAGAACTGAGAGAAAACACACGCACAATACTCTCCAATAAGAGCAACAAAAATCCTCATTTATTTCAATACACCCACACAAATGCTCTTCCATGAAAAAACACATACTGAATTCAGGCTCACACTTAATAACCAAATACTTATAAAACCATAACAAAAACAAACATTGAAGAAGAAGAAGAAAAAAGAAGATAAAGGGGATAAACAACGCAAAGAAAGACAGACAACCATACTGACTGACAGACAGACAGATAGACTTACATTTAAGTGATAAACAACAAACAAACTTGCAAAATAATGAAGAAAAAATTATGGAAATGCAGAGAAAACAACAATTTTTATATGAAAAGCAAATACAATTTGTTATAAACGAATGAATACTTGAATGTGTAAATTTAAATAATTTTTTAATTTTAAAATCCTTAAAGGAAAAGTAGAAAGCCTACAACCCAGCCTTAATTTTTTTATAAATAAAAAACTTTTTAAAAGGTTTCTAAAAAGCAAGCTCTTATTAAATTATGAAAATACATTAACTTGCAGCTAATTTATGTTGTCATATAAAAAGTCCTTAGTTTTGTAGGAATCTATGGAATCACTGAAACTTGCAAGACATATCATGATGACAACGCTTAGATACTAGTAAAGATATTCAATATTTGTTTGTTTAACAAAAATACAATTACATTGCCTTCTTTAATAAGGCAATTTTTTAACATCATTTTATCCACTTTTTTTAAACAAAAAATCGTTGTTAACAAACAAGCAAAATGAGAATTTTTTACACTACAAGTATTTTGTTCATTAATTCCTTAAAAATTTAATTTTTTTTCAATCGATGACAACGTTTCACTAAGAAAATAAATTATTTCATTACTTAAATGTAATATTCATTAACTTAACGAAATATTGCATTGAATTAATTAAATTTTTTCATTAATCTAATCAAAAGTTGTCATTGATTGAAAATTAATTAATTGTTCTTTCAGTGTATTTAATTTTTTTAATGAAGTAAAAATATGTTTCATTAATTCAATCAAATGATTAATATCATCGAATATTTTTAATAAAATTAATGAAATTATTTAATTAAATGGACAACTATTTCATTAATTTAATGAAATTTTTTCATTAATCTAATCAAAAGTTGTCATTGATTGAAAATTAATTAATTGTTCTTTCATTGTATTTAATTTTTTTAATGAAATAAAAATATGTTTCATTTAATGATATGAAAAAAATTATTATATGAAATATTTTTAATAAAATTAATGATATTATTTCATTTAATGAATGAATGATGCTAATAATTCCGACTATTAACTTATTGCACAGTTAAGTACAAGAACGATACTCGGAATAAGTCTAATTGATTATTTTCTTTAAGAGGGTCTTTTAAAGTCTATTAATTGGTTTACATATAAGAACTCTCCCCCTAAGTGAAAAAAATGATTAAAATCAGGGCCCAAATTTGTTATTCAGTATCTAAAAAAGTTTTAAAGGAAATAATTTTATAAAATTACTTAGTTACGTATGGTTACTTTGAGTAGCGCTGCTTTTTGATTTGCTGTAGGGAGCTGTCGACAGCAGAGGTTGGCATGCTTGATTGAAATTGTTCGAAATCGAATGCTGTTATTATTTAGCCTCTAATTCAAATTTGAATTTTGAGTGTGTTTTTTAAACATTAACTGAATCTTTCATTTCCATTTCGTTAAACTAGAGACAAAGCAAGCTTTGCTGTTTGTTCCCTATAGTGGTAAAATTAATTAATATTCCTTTTATATTTTCTTACATTTTCACGTTTATTCCTGTTTCCACTTGTAATCGCTATGACAATTTTAATTCAAAATGTGAGTAGTTCATTTAAAATCGTTTTTTTTAATAATTTTTTAAGTCAGCTTTATGAAGTTGCTAAAGCCTAAATGACTTTGAATTTTTTTTATTGTTTTGTTCACTTTTACCATTTAGAACTTAAGCGTTGTACAAACAACGAACGCCCGTATTAAATGAAAAAAAAGCCTTGCACTACATTTTATTTTAGTTTTCCTATTTTTACCTTTTTGTGAGCATAAAGTCTGGTGGTGGTTTTTTTTTATGGAAGAAACAAATAAAAAAATAAAGTTTTTCCTTTTTTTTTTAATTCATATATTTTTGCTGGCCTACACTTTTGATGCAGGTTTCAAACGTAACTAAAAAAATAGTTAAAACTAGTTGACATTGCAGGATGTTTTTTTTTCTATGTTGATTCCCCTCAAAATGCGGGTAAACTTTTTTTTATAAAATTTTTTTTTGTCTGTTAATTCATGTGTGGGGTTTAGTTTTGTAAGTTTTCCTTAGCCTGTGTGTGAGTGTGTTCTGCTGTCATGCACTCACATGTGTGTAATTTATAAAATAGTATAAAAAAATGGTTTTTATATAAACAAAAACCATAAAATATGTCCTTGACTTAATAAGTATGATACTTTAGTTTATTAAGGGGATTTTTTTCTAGTTAGTTTTTGTGGAATTTGTTAAACTTTTCATTGAAAAGTTTTTTATTTCGGTTAAATAAACTAATTTTTTAGTTTCGCTTTGTTTTGTTTTTTATTGTTGATTTGTTTTTTTTAACAGCATTTTTATGTTGTTATCAGCAAAACGTTTAAATTTAAATTTTTTTAATTTTTCGTATTTTTGCTGCAGACAACAAGAGCAAAATATTACACAAGTAATCAGAATTTTTAAAGCAAACAAGCAACAACATTCATTTATTTGATTAAATCCTTTTGAATTTAATGGACGGAGTATATGGAATTGCTTACATACCTTTTTTTTTGTTTTGTTTTGTTATACATGTATTACAAATACTATTTGAAACAACAGGAATACAGCATAGAAAAAAGTTTTGGTACATCAGGGCAATTAAGTTTGATTGAGAAACTATTGGTGATTTAAATGGAAATGAATGATTTAAAAAGAAACTTTAAAACTAAATAAATAAACAATATTAGTGTGAAGTACCACAATTTTACGGACTATAAGCACTAAGCTAAAACCATTTAAAAAGAATAAAATTTTTATAATTAATTTTGTGTAAACATTTCACTACAGTAGAAAACTTAATTAGGAAGGTTGCTTTTTATTAAAAAAAAAAATATTTTTTTATGAATTTTCAGCTCACAAAAAGGTATAAAAAATTTTTTTTTATATATGGAAAATTTCATTAAGAACAAAAATAACAATTAATTTAGTAATTTTATTTTTTGAAATTGCTAATTTATTAAGCTGGAGTTCGGATTATTAATACTTCTTTTTTTTAACGATATTTGGCTCCCACTTTGCAACTTCTTCTTGGTAATTTAATTAATAATAAATGACTAAAAAAATTTATTTTTTTTCAAAGTAATACTGACGTTACTATTAAATTTATTTTAAATATTGCAAAATAAATAAAAGGAACCATTTTAAATAAAGCGAAAAATAATATTCCCCTTTACAATTTTTTTTCTTTTTGTTTGTTTCGTTTTTAGCAAAAAAAAAAATAAAATAATGAAAATCTTGTTGGTAGTGGTTTTGTTTTATTGAAAGAAATTTTGCAAAAATGTATAAAGTAAATTTTAAATTCTAAATTTTATAGCAATTTTTAGTGGTTTAAAAAAGAACAATTGCAAAAACATGCTTTTTTCACATTTCTTTCTTTCTAAGTTTTTTTTTTTTGTAGATAAAGTTAATGATGATGGGTTTGTTGAAAAGTTTACATTGTTAATAATAAAACCATTTGCTACGAAAACAATTCATTTGTCTTAAAATAACATTAGCTGTGGTTGTTTTATAATTTCATTTTTATTCTTGCGTTGTTTAATAGTAACTTTTAGGAAAAGAGGCGACAGATATAGAATGCGTTTATAGCAAATACCCTGAAAATTTTGTTTTGCTTTGCTTCTGAAATTGCCACTGAATTAATTGTAAGCAAACTGCATTTATTTGTGGTAAAACTTTTTATGAATACATAAATTTTACTTACAAGTTCGTTAACCAGACATAAAAGTTATTTTCAGTAAAATGAGGGAGAAAAGTTATTTTTCATTAAAAAACTAAAGATGAAATGCTGGGAAATGTTTTAAAATAACTTATATATTTTGCAATTAACAAATTCATGTATTTTAAAATTAAGCTGAATTTTGTGTACCCCTTTGTTAAAAAAAAATATTTTGCCCAAAATCTTTAACTAAATAATATGTTTTGATTTAGTACAAAAAGGATTTATTTTCTTGTTTTAATTTAAGTAAAAATTTAAGAAAATTGATGGATGATTTAAAATTTAGAGTTAAATACGTTCATCATATTAAATAAGTGGACTTTTTATATTAAAATTGCCGAATAATAAAAAGTGACAAAATATTTCATAAAACAGAAATCAATTAAAATATCTCTTTTTAGATAAAGTTATAAAGTTATAAAATTATAAAGTTATAAAGTTATAAAGTTATAAAGTTATAAAGTTATAAAGTTATAAAGTTATAAAGTTATAAAGTTATAAAGTTATAAAATTATAAAGTTATAAAGTTATAAAGTTATAAAGTTATAAAGTTATAAAGTTATAATGTTATAAAGTTATAAAGTTATAAAGTTATAAAGTTATAAAGTTATAAAGTTATAAAGTTATAAAGTTATAAAGTTTAAAGTTATAAAGTTATAAAGTTATAAAGTTATAAAGTTATAAAGTTATAAAGTTATAAAGTTATAAAGTTATAAAGTTATAAAGTTATAAAGTTATAAAGTTATGTTCTCAGTGCTTTTTAGTGCAGTTCCTATCTCTCAATTGTAGCCCGTGAGAATTTTTGGGGACTCAAATCACTCTAAATGATTGCCTTGTACTTTCAAAAGTGTTCTCCGATATATCATTTATAGTTTCAAAAGATGCTTAAGCCTGATATATTTATTTTAAATCTCAATTTAAATTCATTTTTATTTTAAAACATCTGTATGTAAATTTGAGATTTAGCTGAATTTTGTGTTTCCTTTTTTTTAGTTAAAATTCATTTTTCTACAACTCAGTTTCCTTTATCTAAAAACACCGAATTACTTACTACATACCGACACTCGTACATACTTTTATTACATTTTAAGCAATATAACATACACAGTTTGTAGATTTTTGTGACAACTAAAAGCCACAGTCAGAGTACGAGTATTTTAAATAGAAAATGAAAACACACAAGAATGGGGTTTTGAGAGATTTATTTAAAATATAAAACCCAATTTACACTTGGCAAGTTTTATAATTGGTGGAAAGATACATAGTAAAAAAAAGACTAAAGCAAAACATGTTCTGTGTTTTAAAATAAATATAAAAACTTCCTAATGAGCTTAAACAAAAGTTTTCTATAAAAAAATAGTTATTTAAAACCTTATTAATCGAATAGAAAACTCAAACTTAAAAACCATTTCTAGTTTGAAAGAATTAATATTTTTCTTTTTGATTTAAAATTTTAAATAGAGAATTTAAAATCCACAAAAATACTTTTTTTGGAATATTCAGCCTTTTGCCTTTTCAGAGAACACATTTTACCACTGTTTGTTAATACAGTTGTGCGAGTACTACTGCTCAACTTTTATAGAATGTAATCTGATATGAGATAAAATAATACACTTGCAAAATGTGTGAGTGTGTTTTTTTTATATATTTCTGTTGTAGTTGCATTTCTGTAGCTGCTGTTGGTGTATGAGTACTTGGAATAAAAGGACATTTCCCTTCACAAATGAACAGCCATACGAATGTATGAAAAAAAAGTGCCAGCAACAACACACATGAATACCCATCCATATGACATTCTATGAATATTAGAAGTAAAAAAAGACTACAAAATAAAAAAAAAATTACAGAAAAAAACGTTGACGTTGTAGTTGTAGTTGTACGAATGAGTGGCCATTGTTATGTGTAGCTGTAGTTGCTGTTATTTCCTTGTTTTTTTTCTCTTTTTTTAATGAATGCAAACAATCACATTTTTTAGTTTCTTTTTTTCCAATTTTTTTTTCTTTTTTTTTGCACAACTGTAAGCATGTGTGCATTTAAGTATGAAAACATTTGTTAAGCCAAACAATTTTAGTGTAGAAAAGAATTGTATTTTTATTTTAAAACATTTTCGCTCTTACTAATTCAGTAACAAAAAGAAAAATATAAAAAAAATTCAAGGGATTTTAAAGCAAAAGATTTTTTTGCTTAATTAAAACGAAAGTCTTTAAAAATTTTTAATTTCAAAAATCGATGGCATGTAACCGGTTAAATGTTAATTTGTGCTGCTAACGCATATTTAAATTAAACTTTTTACAAGATTTTTTTTTCGCTTTTCAAACAAGTACTTACATTTAAATTTAAAGTTTGCTGGTCCCTTAGGCTGACTCTACCATTAATTCAATTTATGATTTTATATGTTCAAAATATTATACTCTTTTAAAATGTATTTCATAAATACTAATCATAACAACTTGATCATAATGTTATTAATCATTCAAAATCAATTTTGCAATCAAATTCAATTCCCATCAATTAAATATGCAAATCAATATTAAATAAATTCAAGGAAATGTAAAATGTAAAGCGTACATCAAAAATTTATACACACAGAAAGAAACACATACACACACGCACATGCACACACACACATCTAAACACACACATTTCCTTGAAAATAACAGCAAGTTGGGCAAAGCAAATTTTTATATAATTTTTGTTTAAAATATTTTCACTACATGATGTTTACATTTACAAGTAACCTGCCCTTTCTCTCCTTTGGACCCCAGGGTATTAATTTTTGATTGATTTTATTTAATATTATGCTTGTTTAGCACCTGATACAAAAGGATAAAATTAATTTGCATTTCAAAAAAATGGTTACTTGAAAAAATTAACTTCATAAAATATTTACAAAAGCCAGCAAGCAAAACAGTAAAATGATGTAAATTGAATTAAAAAAATAAACCAAAGGTATATATATATACAAATTCTCTCTGAGTTTAGTATTAATTAAGAAGTCAAAGATTTTTTTGGGTAATTTTTTCGCCTTGTCCGGCGGTAATGAGGCCCCAAGTTGCGACAGTGACAGTGACAGTGACACAGTCTCTTCATCTTCGTAACATAACCTGCATAAGTCATTTCGACTTCAGTGCACTAAATTTCTTTTTAGAAGCTAATTACTAAGCTTACTCTTTCCATTTACATAATTACAATTTTGCACTCAGAACACAACTTCGGTTGTGAGAACCACATTTTTTATCAAGGAAAAATTCTGTACTGAAAAATCAGGTTACAGTTAGAAATATTTTTAAGACAACATAATGTTGGACTTAAAGAAGGAACTTTGGTTTTATTGTTACAATTGAAATTTTAATTGATAGCAAATTTACACTTTATAAGACACATTTAGTAAGCATGGGTAAGGCAAGTCATTTATAACAGAATAAGAACACACACTGAGAAAATAACTTCCGTTATAAGAACTAAATTAGGTTAGAATCAGAAAATCTATTGTTTAATCGTGACAATAGAAAATCGGTTTTGCAGCTCAAAAGAATTTTAGAAGATCTAAAATTTAGTCTATATTATGGCATTTTGATTATTACAACTGAATTTTTGTTTTCAAACAAATTTAGCTCTTAAAACCAAAGTTGTTTTCTGTGTGCAGAGACAGAGAAGTATTATTATTCTCCAGACATGGCTTTTATTACTATAGACTAGGGGTATACAAGGCAGATATCTGTTGCTTTTACATTTTAAAAAATTTTGGGAATGCGGCTAATATTTCGCAGAGAAATATTATTACAACAGACAAAATTTCAAATTGTCAAAAAAAAAAAAAAATTTTTAATGTTGTGCGGCATGAAATTTTTAAGTTTTTTATTCAGTGCAGGATTTTTGCTTGTAAAACGTTTTTCTTTTTAATGGACTCACTTTACCGATTCAAATTGTAAATTAAAATAAATTTTTAGAACTTGATATTACGATCATCTGGTATAGAATCGCCTTGATTTATAATATTTTAATTAGATTTACTTTATCAAACAAATACCTTTTGCTGCTTTTCATAAAAATACTCATCTATTATCTAAAGAAAACATTTGCCAAAAAAACCCCAAAACATTAAAGTGAATTTTATAAAAACGAACTTAAGCTGAAATAAATTTAATTCAGATTAATTTTTTTTTAAAAAAGACTTTCGTTTGTAGCAAATAATAACAATATTAAGCTGTAATTAATATTTTTATTTAAAAATTAATCCTAACGACCAAAGGATTGTATAACATTCATACGTAAAATAAAAATAAAAAATATAATTTAAAAAAAGAAGAAGAATATTTATACATAATTTCATAAATAAAATAATGTGTATAAATATAACAAAAACAAAAAAAAAAATAATAAAGTGTAACAACTAAAACTATTTTTCTTGCCATTTAAATAATTTATTGTATAAATAATAAATTTAAATTCAATTTGTAAAATCAACAATATTGCTGATACAATCAAACGCTGGATGTGTATGTTTAATTAAAAATACAACAGGCAAAAATAAATAATAAAAAATAATGATACAAGGACGAATGAGCAGATATTGTTGTGATGTTGTCATGGTTATCTAACAAAAAAATACAAAAAAAAAGGTATTAAAAACAGCAAGGTTGTATTGCAGGTATTAAAAAAATCATATTTTATAGGGAATCCAAAATACATTTTACCCTCACATTATAGATTTAATAAAGACGAATTTCAGCTTGCAGAAGTCCACAGGTATGGCTTTACTAGACGTGAAATCAGCCTTTAATTCAGTTTCGTATAAAATAAGGCTTTTAAAGTACATTTTGGCCAAAAAAATTCTGATATTATTTATACTGCAGCTAGTTGCCGTTAAGGATCTTGTCTCTATAACATTTATATTGCTGACATACCTCAACCTAACTACTGTACATTGTCGTTATTTCCCCATGAATCATTTTGTTTTAGAAGTAAACGAAAATAATATTTTATTCCGCAAAGTGGCATTATAAAGGGTGTCCAAAAAAGAACGCAAGATTTAAATTTTAAATAAATGACTGATACAGCAATTGAATTGTTTCTCTGGCTGTATGACATGTGGCGCCGTCTTGTTGAAACCACAAGCCCTCCACATTCATTTCTTCAATTCTAGGCAAGAAAAAACTGGTTAGCATTTCACCTCATTTTCATAAAAAAAAGGTCCAATGATTCCTCCAGCCCAAAAACCACACCACACAGTGACAGGTTGAGGATGCATTTGCTTCTCGTGAATCACTCGAGAATTTTCTTCACCCCAAATGCGACAATTCTGCCTATTGACGAAACCATCAAGATGGAAATGGGAATTGTCACTGAAGATGATTTTATCGGCAAAATCAACATTTTCATGTTGTCTCTCCAATACCCAATTAACGAACTCCCTTCGCTGTCCATGGTCATTTCTTACTAACCTCGTACCTTCTACTAGCAAACAATAACAATTGTTCAAATGTCAAACAATGACACTTCGAATGGCGCCAAATTTAAATCTTGCGTTCTTGTTCGGACACCTTTTATTTATGGCTTATTCAGCGAAGTCCCAAGAAAACCTGAGGGAACGAAAGCAAAGCACATTTTTATTAAAAACGAAAACAAATTTTTGTACATTGTTTTTGCTTTTAATACAAATGTGCTTTGCTTTCGTTAGCTGTTAATTACTCTTTCACACCAAGTTAAGTATGAACTTATGGTTGATTCTTGATGCCAAAATGAATTTTAAACATCATATACCACTTATAGTAAATAAATATAATATTTTGATCAAAGCCTTGTACCCCCTTATAAACAGGAACTCTATCCTAAACATTTTTAATAAGAAGTCTATATTTCAAGCTATCATTTTTTTATGCCGCGCCGTTTTAGTGCATGAGTGCTAAATACTATATAAGTTGTCCAAGATTTTGCTTTTTTTTTTTTTGTGTTGTACAATGTTTAGATCCTTTGACTTCTCTAAAAAAGAAAACTTAAAAAAAAATTTTTTTATATTTTGTGTTATAACCAGCATTGCCATTTTAGCCTTTTGAAGGCTATAATTTAGCCTTTTTTTCTTGCATGTAGCCTCAAAATTTATAATTTAGCCTCTAGCTTTTTTCATGGCCTTTTTTGTTCTTCAAATTAGCCTTTTTTGGAAAATTGAAAACAAATCATACATAAAAAAGTTGAGGCTGAGGCCAGCTTAGCTAAATTAATATTTTCGATAAAACTTTCATATTGTGAATTGATAAATTGGTCGAACGAGGGTAATTTCATAAGTAAAAAAAAGTATTTGGCTTCTAATTTGTAAAATAAAAATGCACTTTATTCCTAATTGATTAATAATTTGTTCCATTTAGTATTTAGTTATCTAGTACTACCGTTTAGTAATGCTGAAGTTGCTAGCTTTTCAGTAAGACAAAGCAAGCAAAATAGCAGAATAGAAATACTATTAAAAATCAAAATATAAATAATTTTTTCAAGAAATTATAAATACTATTTTTTAATATTGAAGTTGAAAAATAATTGAATTCGCTCAAAAGTATTTAAATACTACAGAAGATTACATCATAGGACACATATCCTTTTAAAGCTAAAGTTGTCTAAATTTATAATCTACTACCCAAGTGCTCACTGCCCATTTTAAAAGAAAAACTGTCTAGTTTTGTAATCTATTGCTCAATTACTCAGAACTTACTTTGAATTATTTAAAAAAAATTTTTTTTAAATTTCCATATTCCCCAGGCCTGTGTTTCTCAAAAATTTTGGAAGTTTCCGTTTTGGGTCATAAAATAAAACTATGAACATTTCCAAAAATTTTAAAGAACTTCCAGAAAGTTTAGAGCGTACAGATTAAACTCCTTTTCGATTTTGGTAATTTTTGTGGGCAAAATCGGGAATGCTACCTCCCCAAAGTGGGGAATGGTAAAAATTCTTTAAAGGAACAGCACTGAGATTTTTGAAATTTTTTTGAGCAATAGATTACAAAACTAAACAGCCTTCCCTTTAAAATTGTATATGTCTTATAACTTAGTCTTCTATGATTCATCCAGAAGTTACTATGGATTATTTTTAAATTTTTTGAAAGTTCTATATAACCCAGTACTGTTGCTTTGAGGGATCTTAGCAACTTACGGACGATCTATAGAAGATTACGGGATGGAACACATTTCATTTTAAAGGGGAGGTCATCTAGGTTTGCAATCTACTGCCCAAATACTCAGAAGTTACTTTGGACTATTTTTAAAATTTTTGTGAAATTTCCATTTCCATATGCCCCAGTACTGTTGTTCTCAACTACGAAATTACTTGGAAATGTTAAAACACTTCCAGCAAAAATTAGAACCTACACATTAAATTCCTTTTTGATTTTGATAATTTTCAAGCCATGTGGAAAACGGCATTATTTTCTTTAGTTTTTGATACTTCATATTTTTTTTATTATAAGATTATAATTAAGATTCCTAATGTAATAAAGAATTAAGAAAATTTATAATTTTAAGCTATAGCTTTTTAACTTTTTTCTAGCTTATTTTTTTGGGCGTGATTTAGCCTTTTCTATTGTTTTTTAGGGAAATATAGCTGAATTTTTTTTTGGCAATGCTGGTTATAACACTATTGCATTAAATAAGCGACATGTGAAGAAGCACAAGCTTAATACAATGTTAGTAATGTTGTGCTTTTAAATGTCAATCTACTGGCATTTAAATTTTTTATTCTTAAATTTCTTTTTATTGTCATACGGGGCCATTTTATTTTTAAATTATTACAAAAAAAAAATAATCTGTATTTTTAGAAAACATTTATCTGCCTACATGCGTTATATATTTATGACTTTATCTCTTTCCCTTTAAAAAAAAAAAAAAAAAAAAAAAAAACTATTTTTATACTCTGCCTACAAAACTTTAAAATAAAAAACCTCCCACATCTGTATTACTTCATGTGTACGAGTAAGTAAGTGAATACATGTGTGTGTTTTCTCTATGCTTGTTAGTATTAGTTTTTTTTTTCTGTTTTCACTTTTAATTTTATTACTAGTTTATTCATTTATGTGCTGCCTTCATTTGTAGGCTTGCTTATGCAGTAGTAATGCTATTAAGGCATGATTTCATTATATGCTACCTGTGACCTCTTTACCAAACATTTTCAACAACTTCAGTGTACTCGCATACAAACAAAAAAAGAATGTATTTATAGAATATGTGTAAGCTCGTATGTATGTGGGTTGCATTTATATTTCTGTTGCCTGTACATGTAGCAAATTTTCATGGTTTTAGTCTTGTTTTGTAGTTTTACTTGATTAAAAGGACTTTCTAATGCAGAAGTAAGAATATAAATTTCATATCTTAAATTTTCTAAGGAGTTTTTTAGATTAATTTTTAAGAAATGCTTAATCGATTTTGCACTTAAACCAGCAGTTTTCTTAAGTAATTACAGACAGAAGAAAAATGTAAAAATTTTAAGAAAAATGTTTTAAGTTTTTTTTGTCTTTTTAAAAAAAATTAATTCAATTTATATGCTGAAGCAGCTACGCAAAGTTGAAGCGAAATATCTTTATAATACGAGCTTGAGCTTGAAAAAACTAGACTTTAAAAAAAAAAATTTATCTTATTTTATTTTAAAATATATAAAATTAAAAAAAAACAATTTTTTCTAAAAACAGGTGGGATCACTTAATTGTGAATAAATTCATATTTTACAAACAGATTTTAATGAAATTTTGTTTATTTTATTTGTATCATATACAGATATCAATACAATTAACAAAACTCAAAATGTTGTTTAATTTAGATTTTGAACGAATTTAAAAAAAAATATTTTTAAACTTTTTTAAAAAAAAATTTGCTTATTTTTTTTTTTCAATGTCTTTTTATCTTCTAAGCTACAGTATTAGTAAAAGATGTATTAAAAATTATTTTTAAGGTTATTTTATACAATTAGAAATTTTATATCGACAAAAGCTAATGTCTTTCTTAAGTTCAAGAGCACTCAATATTAAGTAAGAAAGGAATCTATCCCCTTTGCCAGTTACTTAGCACAAAACTAGGCATCTGTCTACATTTAGATATAAGTTTTTCCCACAAAAACGTTTGTTTTCTAGGCTTAGTTTCTGAATTTTGAAAACAAAAATAATACTCTTTTGTTTCATTTCAAGTAACCTACTTTTTTCTCTTTTAACCATAATCCTAAAATCAATATACACTTGCTTTTTATATTTTCAACTTTTAACCCTTAAATAACAAAGACAAAGAAAAAACTTTATCTTTCCTAATTTAAAATTACAAACAAAAGTTATCAGGCTTAAGTAGTTGGAAAATTTATAAAAGGAACCGCAAAAAAAATTATAATAGCAATTCTAATCATATCGCTGTATTTAAAGACAAAGATATTTTTACGCACGCACTCAAACATAAAAAAATATTAAAAATGTTTTCTCTCTCTCTCTCTCTCTCTCCCTTTGACTGTTAATTATGCACACAAAATCTACTTAAAAACTTTAAAAATTCATGCAAAAGTAAAATTAAAAAAGGGAAAACTTTTGCAACTAAAAGTAACTGTTAATCTTACCCCAAATGCAAGTTTATGTGTGTGTGTTTGTAGGGGCTTAAAATTCTTTAATTTTTTTTTTTATTGGAATGGCATTCCTCTGCAACCTGACGATAAGATTTTACAAAATATAAAAGAATTTTAAAACAATTCGCAATTGATTCATGTTACAGAAACTAAAAGTAAAATTTTTGTTAAAAATAGTTAACCACCATCAATTTATGCTTAATGAAAATAGTTACGTAGTAACAGTAAAACCTTTCGTAATATAAGCTGAAATTGCAATAACGTAAATAAGATTTATTGTTACTCTTTTTGCAAACAAAAATTTTGTTTAAACAAATCGAACTCGTTGATAGAAAAAAATTATTTTTAAATAGAGATATATTTTTAATAAAAGTAACATGATTTTAGCTAGAATAATTTCTATTTATTATTTTTTTGTATTAAAAATAATTTAATTATTTCAACTGAATTTTGCAATTCACAAAAATTTAAGTCCCTTAGTTAAAGCTGCAGTACGATTTCTTAAAGCTGACAAATAATTTTTAGAAATTAAAAAATTTTCTTTTATTTAATGGCTTAGATGGTTGATTTAACTTTTTAACTTCCGATTTTTAAGAAGCACTTTAACTGTAACTTAAGAGAGTTTTTTTAGATATTCGTCATTCCTTTGAAATCAATTATTGCCAACAAGTAGCTTTCATACCCAATAACCCATGGAACCGCACCATCTCGATCTTGATGTATTTTTCAAGAAAAAAAAAATTAAGCCTTAAAAAGTTTGTGTTCACTTCTGTCATTTAAAAATCTATAGTCTTATATTTAGTTACCCAGTTATTATTAAGTTAAATGACCATCTAGCCTCAGGTAATCTTAATATATATAATTTACCTTTCATTAAATTCCTGTATGAGTATTTCTTGCACTCATTTTAACTTCTTTCACTCATCATCCATTTTTACACTTGTCCACCAATCAAATTGTCTTGTAATGACAAATTATGGAAACTAAAAATTAGCTGTTTATTAAACACACAAATAATGTCTCTCTATTTCAGAAGAGAACAAAATAACAGAAAAAATCTACCAATAAGCATGAGTTATAGCTCTAAATGTGAAGAAACTGTTTTTTTGTATACTAAAGTTCTCTGTGAATGAGAGAGAGGGAGAGCGAAAACACATACACATAAGGAGAGTGAGAGAGAGAGAGAGATCGCCCACAAACAAATGAGTTGGAACAAACACAAAAAAAAAAACAAATTCATGCAAAAATTGCTTTTAATGTAAAAAAGCCCCGTTATCCAGAAGTCATTTTTATACTGAATATTTCTGTGAGTGGTTTTGTATATTTTTCCACTTGTGGCCAATCACATTTATTTGTATGCAATTCCAAATTATGAAAAAGTTTTAAGAAAGAAATCGGTATATATAGCTAAATTTTTTAAATAAAAAGAAGTTAAATTCGGTTGTGCCGAGTCTTAAATACCCTTCAGTGTGTTAGCGAAATGTTAATATTTTTTACACTTTCCACATTCTTGTAAAAAATAAAAAAAAATAAAATTAGAGAGTGAATATGTTTTACCATACCCCATTACGTTTTTTTGTATTTGTAAAAATATTTTCAGTATTAATCGCATATTTATCAAATACGCTTTACGTCATTAAATATTTAAATATTAATGCTCTTATCCAAAAACATTTGACGTAGACCTTAAAGTAAAATTTATTTAAAAATTATATGAAAGATTTCGATAACGTTGACTTTAAAGTTAAATGTTTTTAGTAGTAGCTTAGCGGAGATCGTCTACATTTGCAACTTACCAGCCAAATATTCAAAAATTATTTTGGATTATTTAAATTTTTTTTTTTAAATTTCCATAAACTCCAGTGCTGTTACTCTGAAGAGTTTTGGCAGTTTCCATTTTTAATCATAAAAGTCTAGAAGATTAAATTTTTTCTTGATTTTGGTAATTTTCATGGGCAAAATCATGAATGGTACTTTGGCAAAGTGGTGAATGGTAAAAATCGCTCAGAAGAAGGGTATTCGGGAATGAGGAAATTTCAAAAAAATTTTAAAAATAATTCAAAGATTTTTTTTCTGATTACTTTGGCGATAGATTACAAACTTAGACGACCTATTGCTTAAAATGATATGTGTAGCAACTCGTAGTATTCTATGGTTCGTTTCCAATCTCTAAAAAGAAATCAACGTATTTATGCACATTTGTATTAATGTGGGTACTTATATGTCTCCTAAGCATATTTATAAATATTTCATACTGAAAAGATATTTACAAATACTAAAAAACGTAAGGAATTACTTGAAAAATTATGTAACTGAAACACTTAGTTTATTAAGCTTGAGGTCATATTAAATATAAAAATTTCTTTATTTATTATTTTAAAGAAATATCAATAAAAAAAATTAATTTTTTTAATACGACCTTAACTTAAAAATCTAGCCGTTTCAATAAAAAAAATTATATAAACTTACAATTAAAAAGTTATAAAAAAAGAAATAACAAACATTGATAAAAATAATTTTGTTCGAATACCTATGTTTTATTACTCGTAAATAAATAATTAATTTCAGTGCAAGAAACTAAAATTAACGAGTTCTAAGAAAATATCCTTTGTGGGAATTTCTTTTTTATAAGCAATAAAATCTCTGCAGGCACTAAAATTTTTAAATAATAAAAAAAGAAATTCTAAGAAGGATATCTAAAAAGAATGCTAATTATATATAATTTAATTTAATGTTGGAAACATTTGCAAAACATTTTTTAAGCCAAACCTAATTAATTAAATATTTAATATCAGTAAATATTTTCAAATTAAATTCAAAATCGAAAACATTGTCTTTCATATTCGTTAAAAACCACACACACACACATACAATTTTTTAGGTTTCGTGTTTGTGAGTCAGCTTAAAAATGTCTATAAAAAATTAAAATCTGAAAAATTGGTTATATTTTTGATATTTCTCTGCTATTTGCTATTTAACCTAACCGATTGTTCTCGTTTTTTTGCACAGACATTACGAATGCTATTTCTGCTTAAAAAAATATCAATACATTTTTTTCTGATTTTTTTTTTTAATTTCCATATACCCTAGTGCTGTTGCTCTGAGGAATTTTAGCGACTTTCGGCCGAACCATAGAAGATTACGAGATGGAACATAAATCATTTTAAAAGGGAGTTCCTGTAGATTTGTAATGTACCGAAGAAATACTCAAAAGTTACTTTGGATTATTTTTAAAAATTTTTTGAAATTGACTTTTGTCAATTATGGACCCAATCAGCTAACTTTTGGTTCAGATACTATACTGCGTACTACTTTTTTAGTTCAGATAAAAAAAGCAAAAAAAAAAAAAAACCAGAAATTAATGAATATTTAAAATTTCGTTTGTATTTGGTATGTTTTTAAACCATTTGTGAACCGATTGCTCTCAGTTTTTCTTTAGATATTTTGACTGTCTATTTTAATAGGTTATACAAACTGAGCAAAAGAACCCACTCAAAAAATGGAAAAAATAGAGGTAGTGGCGATTTTTGACTCATAGCTCAGCTATTTACCTAGCGATCCGATTGAAATTCAATAGCAATAATCTAACAGCAACAACTGACAGATTGGTATTAAATACTTTTCTGTAGGTATTTTGGGGACTTCAGAAAGTTGATTTCAACGACTACACAGATTATATTTTCTTTACTAGAAAGTAAATTAAAAATACTTTGATTTTTATTTTTTCGCCGATGTGACTTTGTACTTTTTTTATTTTAATGGCGGCATCATCAAGGAGTTCAAGCGAGGTGCTCAATAATTTAAACCTCTGTAGTTTGTCTGAACTAGAAGCCCCTTGAAAAGAAAGATATTTTGAAGCGAAAAATTAAGAAAAGAGCAGATTTTTTCATAAATATTACGAAATATAACGAAAACTGTGCTTTTATAACAAAACAAGCAAAAACATGCATTTAAGGCTAAATATGCAAAAATATTTACTAAATTTTTTTTAATTTTCCTCTCAAAATACTAACTTTAGCTATATAAGTCTCAGAGTAACGACAAGAAACATGCGTTTGCATGAAGTCCCTTGCCCTGATTATCACTTACCTACACATTAATTAAATCGTAAAGAAATTATATATTAGTCTCATGCTTATTAAATTTCCTTACAAATGCATGTAACTAATTTTTTTCAATTAATTAGTCACTAACCAATACGTTGGAAGACAATTAATGCAATTGCAGTTAAAGTTTAAACGCATACAATTTTTGTTAAAACAGCTTTTCCATGCAATTCTTTTGTTCTTGCTGTTGTTGTTGTTTTTGTTTGTAAGTATACGTATATATTTTTTTTCTTGTTTTTTGTATTGTTTCAGTTGCCTTTGAAAAGATGCTTTTCCAAGAAATGTGTTTTCCTTTAATTTGAAGAAATCTTTTGTTTAAACACAGCAAATCCTAGTGCAGCACATACACCCATGCATACTCACATACATATTGTTAAAAAATCTAAATACTGAGTCAAAGTGTGTGCAGATGAAAGTAAGAATTAGACTGCAGCATATGCACTAAAATATTTATACACTCAAAGTTAAAAGAATAAAAACAAAATTTTTAATTTTAAATTAAAAGATAATTGACTAACAATTCAAACTAAATTGGAGCGATAAGCGTAGCGTTTTTTAACGGCCAACATTTATATTAAAGCGTTAAAGCACTGGCATTGAGTATTCTTAATCATTTTGATTAATAAACCCCACTAAAGACTAACAAAACTAGAGTTAAACATGTGAGTATATGTCGAATGAGAGAGGAGTTCAAATTTACATGTAAAATTTAACAAAAAGCAATTAAACATACCAAAACCCATTAAGCTGTCAATCAAGGTAATTAAGGGGGTAATAAAAAGTGATTTATGGGTTTTTTTTAGGGTCATTAAAAAGGGTAATAAAAAATGTAATAAAAAAAGGTCGTTAAAGGTGCAGGTGTTCATTTGGATGCGTGAGAAAAATGTATAACAAAGGGATCATGCTGGTGAAGTTTGAAAAAGGTCGTTAAGGATGCATTTGTGCATTTGAGTGCGTGGGAAAAATGTATAATAAAGGGATCATGCTGGTGAAGTTTGAAAAAGGTCATTAATATTTGATAAGGGTGTAATACACATGTGCATTTCAAGTGGATAGATTTGTTGTGAATGCAGTTTGTGTATTTGAGTTTGGTTGAGTATAAAGATCAGTTTAGTTGACAACGATATTTGGGTATAGAAAAAAGGCCATAGAATTTTAGGTGGTGAATGTCATTTGTGTATTTGAGTTTTGTTAGTAAAGGGATCATGCTGGTGAAGTTTGAAAAAGGTCGTTAAGGATGCATTTGTGCATTTGAGTGCGTGGGAAAAATGTATAATAAAGGGATCATGCTGGTGAAGTTTGAAAAAGGTCATTAATATTTGATAAGGGTGTAATACACATGTGCATTTCAAGTGGATAGATTTGTTGATATTGTTATAGTGGTGCATTTGAGTTTGATGATCAAGTATTGAAAGTATAAAGATCAGTTTGTTGGAATTTAGTATTTTACGAGTGAAAAGAAAGTCGTAAAGTGTTTGATTGGGATATGACAGGTTGTCTAACTAAGGGATACAATTGCATATGAGAGTATGCATGTACATCTAAGTTGTAGCGATGGATAGATGTGAACAAAAAAGGTACAGATGTATAGAGAAGTGTACGATAGTTAGTGAAAAACAAAACAAAAGGTCAAAAAGTAATTGATAAGGGTGTATCTCAAGAGATGCTAGTGCACGTATGCATTCAAGTACTGAGAATTGTTTATATTGTTATAGTGGTGCATTACAGTTTGTTTTGATGTAATGATCAAAGGCATGTGTATTAATAGTATGAAGATTACTTTTATTTGGATTTTTTTTTCTTATATTTTGTGACTGCTAAGAAAAGCCATAAAGTATTTGATAAGGGTGTAACAGGTTGTCTAACTAAAGGAGTCTAACTAAGTGATCAGTTGCACATGAGAGCAGTAGTGACGTTTGTATGTTTCTAGTATACTTATGAATATATACAAATGTTTGTGTATAGTTAAACTAAATGATTGTGTATAGCTAAACTAAATGTTTGTGTACAGTTAAACTAAAACAAAAATTTAATACACTACTATGTGTTAAGAATAAACACAACAACAACAACAACAAGAAGACAACAAGGTATCTTTTCAATACGTATACATTGAGAAAATGTTCTTAATCTATTGTTCTTATTCAAATCACTCTATATTTTTATTTAAATATAATACTATCTACGTCTATGTGTGAGTGTGTGTGTGTGTTTTGTATTTAGTATAAATACACAGAGTGAATTACATTTGATATTATTCAAAGTGTTACACCACTACATAGTGTACATCGTCTAAACTAAACATCATTTAAAAATTAAGAAGATTAAAAAATTAAAAAATGGCTGGATTTTTAGTTTCAAGTACACCTGAAGATCAGGCAGAAGTTGATATAAGCCTCCTATCATTCCAAATGGATGAATCTGATGAGGATGTTAACTTCATAATGAATGGGAGCTTCGACATCTTTGAAGAAGAAGAGGAGGACGAACCAATACCCAACAATCAGTTGGGTTACTTTAAGGATGAGATCCTCATATTCATGCTGGAAGAGGAGGGTGAGGAGTTTAGGGAGTTTGATGAAGTTCTTCACTTCCTCGCCGATGATGATGGCGATAAAATTATTAAAGAAGTAAGACTCTGATTTATTTAATAATTGCTGGAAACAACAACACTTAAAACAAAATTAAAAATAAAAATAAGATTATTCACCAATAAATAAAATAAAATAATAACAAATTTGCATGTTTCAATAATATATTTTTATCTTTTATTTTATTCTTTAATATATATAATTATATAAGCAAATATGAATATAATATTAAAATTATTTCAAGTCAGGCACTTCTTTTGCAAGTAAAAGCGCATTTTTCAAGGCACAGACTCCTCTTTTATGGTAACTGCAATAGGTGCAATCGGGGTGTTTTATTTGAAGTTGTTTAAACTTAACACAACCAAATTCTTCAACATTGGTTACACTTTGCTCTATAATTTTCTCTAACCATTTTCCTTTTTCATGACCTTTAACATAAACCTTGCGGTCTTTCAAATTGCGTTTTAAAAATTTGCAAACACTCTTATAAGAAAAGGTACCATCGTTCCACTTTAGATGATGATGATTCCGCATTAACCATTTCGCTTCTTTTTGCTTCGCCAATGACAAAAATTTGAATTTAAAAGGTGGTTTCACAATGAAATTTATATGTATATTAGAATCAAATACAACAGCAATTTCTTTCAAAATGAATGTATTTCCACTCAATTTAAATCCTTGTATATCGATGAAAATGCAATCGATAGTTGTCATGCTGCACCAGATAAGATTTAATTATTTATGCTATATATTTCAATGTGTTCAACCTGAAAGCTGTTAATTTTATTCAACTTTTATTAATACGTCTTCCACTTTTATTTACTTCTAAAGAATTCTGAGCGCGCATTGACTCTATTATTATATAGCTACTATCTCTTTCTAAAATTTTGGGCAGAGCAAAATAAAGTTGAAAATTATTTAATTGGGGTATGACAGGTTATGTAAATAAGGCATTCAGCTGCACACGAGAGTGTACATGTACATCTGAGTAGTAGCTTGTCAAACTAAAGGATTCAGTTGCCCAAGAGAGCAGTAGCGATGAAATAAATACATAATATATATTAATGTGTGTATATTTCTAATATACTTGTGAATATATAAATGATTGTATATACTTAAACTATATTTGCTGAGAGCTCAGCGATTGTATTATATAGCTACCTCTTTCTTATAAAGACTCAAAATTGTTTTGTTTCATTTAAAATTTTTAATGTAATCCAAAATAGTTTTCTATAAATAGTCAATTAATTGAGTAATATTCATAGTTTATTTAAAATCATTAAATCATGAGCATTACCACGGAAATTATATCTGTTTTTAATAAATTAAACTCAAGGCAGAATATAAGTATAAAGGACATGGTCGTTGGAGAGGATTATCATATTACTGGTGCTGAACGTTTAAATACAAAGTATGGAGAAACTATCGTTTTGGAATTGGGATCAAATATACTTCACCTTCCTAAGAGATTCAATTTGTTAGCTGATAAATATATTGAAAGTTTATCCACCGGAGCATATGTAATTACAAAAATTCCTTTTAACGATGACGGAGATAGCTCATTCTGCAAATTAGAACTGAAGCCACTTCCTCCTATAAGAAATTATTACTCATTCAATACTTTTAAACAATAAAGTTTATTATTTCTTTAAACTCAACTCAAAGTATATTAACTCAATTTTAATATATTATATACTCATTTTAAACCATACTTTTAATCTATAAACATGGAGAATATTGATGATTTTCTGCAGAAATTTACAAATATTGCTTTTGAAGAACATTTGGAATTAATACATTCATTTAAAGCTGAATATGAGCATTTTGATTATAACAAGCCTTGTAACCACTCTGATGATAATTCTAATGAAGATGTAGTGGGTATGTGTAGCTGCTACTTTTTTTATGTGAAGAGAGAAAAAATTATGAAGATTATTGAAAAGTATAAAAATTTGTTTAAGTATTTACAATCGCAGCTGCCCACCGAAAAGAAAACTAATAAAAATACATAAATGTTTAAAAGTATTCTCTATGTGTATTATTTACAATATTTTTATATAAGGCGACCAATTTAAAATATAGACATCAGTTAATATTACAATTTCTTAGAGCATGGATACTTTAATGAAAAACTATCTTCTACGTAATAAGGTGCACCAACCTCAAATATATGACGTTGTTTTTGATATGGATTACTTTTTAAATTTAAAATTGAAAGTGTCCTGTGGCTTTTCAACCATATGCGGGTTTAAGCCAATGATATGGCTACATTTTAAAGATAGAGATTTTATTGGCCTTGATCGCGAAGGATGGCTACACTTGATGAGCTACAAGGAATATATTAGCAATGTGCTTTCTCAGCGCGAATTTCTAAACTCTATTAATTTAATTGAGAAAACAGGAGAAGAAGACATTGATTACAGTTTTAAATGTAAAAGTGGTGTGTGCTACTTGATAATGCGACAAGGAAACTATAAAATAAAAATTGATCCTGAAACGTGGAAGTCTCTAATCCGGATTGGAACATTTCTTACTACAATAATATGTTGGAATGGAATTTTACGACAACAGATTTTACACTTTTACTACGAATATTTCATTCCAACATGCTCCGCACTGAAGAAGACGAAAATTCAATTGAGCGAAATAAAAGGGGTTGATATTAATGATAGAAATATAAATATTGATTTAACCCGTTTATGCTATGAAATTGGGAAAAAAATGCAAGCTAAAATAGTAACCGATGTAAAAATTCATAAATTATACTTAAGAATGGAAAATAAATGAGAAAAGCAATTATTTATGGTGTTATTATTTCTTTATTTTAAAATTGATTAAAAACATTACACATAAGTGACCACAATTAAAAGAATTAAGTTTCTGATATCTTTTATAGTTATATTTAATATTTATTCCTAAATATTTTAAAACTTCTATTGGTGGTTGGAGATTTCCAAAGCTGTCAAAGTATTGAACATTATCATTATTTTTATAATAGGCTACCCAATGTGTACCATCTCCACTATTATTATCCAAATTGATTATACCACATTCTATTTTGTTTGGGTTTTTAGGTAGTTTATCTCTCATATAAACTCCTCTAAAATGAGGAATATGCATCTTTCCAAACATTTTCAAGTCTACATCTGTTAGTGGTCTATTGGGTAACTGCTTAATTAGTTTTTTGATGTATTATTTAAATTAAATAATCCATATCCCTTTTTATAAGGTTTGAGGTAGAAACCTTTTCCCATTGCGATTGCTTCTAATGTTTTATTATGTCGTTTACTTTCCTCAAGTTGTTCTCTACCATTTTTTGCAGCAGTAATAGCCTTGGCGATTGCTGATCCTCCAGATGATAGTGCACCTAGCGCTCCAAGTGCGGTTAGTACAGGAACAAGAGGTAAAAAACCTCCATATTTAGGAACACTAATTACTCTTGGAATTTTAACTTGTGATTTTTTTCCATGGAGTGAACGTTCAATAGATTTTCTTGCTGTTTTTATAGCTGTTTTAACATCTATAGGCTTTTCTTTTTTTAAAATAAAAGTTGCAGCCTTAACTGCGTTATGAAAAAGGTTTCGCTTAACATTCTTTTTAGATTTTTTGATTTTTACGCCTAAACCAAATTTTACTTTAGATTTCATGGCGTTTGTGACAAGATAAGCATTTATTTTTTCTCCAAGTGTACTATCGCTAGATTTTACTCTCTGCCAGGCTTTATCAGCTAATTCAGAGTCGGCTTGATGTCGTTTATTAATATCAGTATATTGTGAATAAGCAATATCATGTGCTTGACAAGCTTCATCCAAGGGATTGATTCCTTTATCTCCTCTCTGTAAACGTTTCTGTAATTTTGTTCCAGGACCACAAAATTGATAACCAGGTAGGTGTAGCTCAAATGGTAATGAATTAATTATATTGTTAACTAGTCCTTTTCCATGAACTTTCGGTTTACCACTAAATTTATTCTTCGTATACACAATCATTTATACATAGACACAAATATATATTTATTCCCCTGTTGAAAGAAAATAAAAATTTTTAAACTGTCAGTTGCAAATATGCGTTTGATTAAGCAACACCATTCAAATATTTTAGTAAGAAATTTAGATTTCAATGACAAAAGTAAAGTAACAAAACACAGTTGTCTATTACCAAACTCTATAAGAGGATTAATAGTAGGACCATCTAGTTGCGGAAAGACAAATGTAATGCTTAGTCTGATTGAAAGCCCTCATGGATTAAAATTTAAAAATTTATACTTGTATTCAAAATCGCTACATCAACCCAAATACCAATACTTAAAAAAATTAATTTCATCAGTGAAAGGGATGGGTTTCTTTACGTTTTCAGAAAATGAAGCAGTAATTTCACCTAATGATGCTAAAACAAATTCAGTAATGATATTTGATGATGTTGCATGTGAAAAACAAAATAATATAAGATCATACTTTTGCATGGGAAGACATAAAGATATTGATTCTTTTTATTTATGTCAAACATATACACATATTCCAAAACACTTGATACGTGATAATGCTAATTTTATAATAGCATTTAAGCAAGATGACTTGAATTTGAAACATATTTATAAAGATCATGTGGGAAGCGATATGAGTCTGGATATATTTAATCAAATATGCAAGGAATGTTGGAAAGAAAAATATGGTTTTCTCGTTATTAGCAAAAGTGATGAAATAGATAATGGGCGTTATAGAAAAGGATTTGATATCTTCATTCAAGTTTAGTCTTAACCAAACATTTAAATGCTTAAGACATATTCATCTAATTAAGAGCTCTTCCATTTAGCTACTAAGAAACTTTTTACCTGTTTTAAGAAACTCTTTAGCTGTTTACGTTTACCTGTTTGAGAAGCTGTTTACGTTTACCTGTTTGAGAAGCTGTTTACCTGTTTCCCTGTTTAAGAAGCTGTTTATCTATTCATTTATTCTTTTCTAATCATATAAATACAAAAACTACAAATACACCCATACAAACATGAAGGAAAATATATTAAGAGAATTAGTAAAATCCAAAAAAATTTTGAAAAAGAAATTTGAAGCCATCAAACAAGGGGAAGCAGAAACTATTGACAAATTAGAAAATACATTCAAACCATTAACAGAGCCATTAAAAAAACTTGTTAAGCTGTCTAGTGACAATGTTTCATTGAAACGAAAAGATGCAATGATCAAATTTGAATATAATAACAAAATTAAGAAAACTAGTGATGATGGTATTACTACTAGCACTCCTATGAAAAAAGTCCCTTTTGACTCATTATCAAACGCAAGTGGAAGTGATGAAGATAGTAATGGAATGAATAATGAGTCATTTTATACACAACATTCTAATTGGGAATTTAATTTAACAAATTTACATGAAAACAATAACCTTGATACAATATTCGGACCACACAAAAACGAAAATGATATTTGGAAGTTTGGAAATACAGACTTGGATATAACCGATGATAAAATAATAATAGGAAATAAGTCATGGGCCAACACTCCTGGTCTATTTTCATTGTTATTTCATAAAAAACCAGAGGATTTCAACTCAACAGAATTAGACATATATAAAAAAATCTTGCTTGATACAAATGCGCATAGAAGAAATTATGATCCAAATGGTCAAATAAATGGAAATAGAGGTTATAAGTATAAACAAATAATTAATAAACTGGTTGGTGATACTCACTCGGGCAAAGGTCTAATGCAACTAAGCTTAGATAAAGGTTTAATGCAAGTAAACCTCAATAAACCTAACTATATATACTGGGATGACCCGAATGAAATAGTAGATCGATTGAAGCTGTTGATAGCATCACAACAATCTGGAAATAATAATCACACTAATGAAATATTGTCAATAATTGAAGAATTAAAAGAAGCAAACATAATTGAATAATTTAAAAGTATTTATTATGAGTGTCGACAAATTTGGTCATTACTTCAATCAAAAATACAATAACGAAAAAAGAAGCAAACATTTCATGAAAATGTTTGATGTTGATATAAGCAATAACTGTTTAGATCTACATGGAAAAAGAATTAGTAATTTATTGGCACCTTCTGATCCAAAAGATGCTGTAACAAAAATTTATCTCATGAAAAAGTATGATGTTTTATCAAAAGACATAGACAAACTAAAAACAACGCTCAATTCACAAGTACAAAATGTGGACAGTAGAATAGAGAAATTAGAAACTTTGCTTATTAATAAAATTGAAAAACGATTAAATTTAATTGAAAATCACATATCTCAATCTATTGAAGCAGAAGAAAAACTAAAGAAAAAATATGAAAATCAAGTGAATAGTATTAAAACTGCGATAAAAAAATTGGAATCAATAATTTCCAAAGATGTTGAAGAAAATGTAAAAGTTATTGAAAAAGCTGTAAATGATCATATATATAAAGCAAATGCGAATTTTATGAATCATATCGAAGAACGATTTAGTAAAATTGAAGACTTCATTTTCAAAAATATTGGAAAAAATTCTACAAAGGATGATGTGAAAATACGAAAAGTTCCACCTCCACCTACAATTAAAGTAGCTAAATAAAAATGAATGTAATAAATAAAAACAACGCAGACTTATACTCACTAGCAAACAATATGATACTGAACACTGATAAGAGAGAAATAGTTAACGAACTTCATTCTCAAGCTCGAAAAAAATTTTTACGTCGCAGAGTTATTATGAAGGGAATTGATGATTTGTGGCAAGCTGATTTGGTAGAAATGGGCAATTATTCCTCTAGTAATAAGGGATATAAATATTTGCTGACTGTTATTGATACGTTTTCAAAATATGCATGGGCTAAATCAGTTAAAACAAAGACTGCTTTAGAAGTTACTAAAGCAATGAAAGAAATTTTCAACTTGGGGCGAATACCAAAGAATTTGCAGACTGATGATGGCAAAGAATTTTTTAATAAGGAGTTTGGAGCTTTAATGAAAAAATATTTCATTAATCACTATTCTACATATAGTGTTATGAAAGCATCAATTGTCGAAAGATTTAATAGAACATTGAAAGGTATGATGTGGAAAGAGTTCAGCAACAATGGAACATACAATTGGATTAGTATTTATAATCATTTAATTGAGCGATATAATAAAAAGAAACACGGTACGATTAATATGGCACCTGCTGATGTAAAGAAGAAACATCAAAAACATCTCTTGCATACTGTATACAACCATTTGAAAATATTTAAACCATCAAAGTATAAAGTGGGCGAAAACGTACGGATTAGTAAATATAAACACGTTTTTGAAAAGGGGTATACACCGAATTGGACAACAGAAATATTTAAAATAAGATCTATACAGAATACTTATCCCGTTACATTTTTACTTGAAGACTATCAAGGAAATGAAGTAAAAGGTGCATTTTATAAGGAAGAAATACGACGTACACGTTTTCCAAATACGTATCTAGTTGAAAAAATTTTGAAAACTAAAGGAGATAAGGCATTTGTAAAGTGGCTAGGTTTTCCCAGCCAACACAATTCTTGGATAAGCAAAACTGATATATTGTAATATTAAAATTAAAATAATTGAATTTATTACATAAAAATTAAATAAAAAGGTAATAATAAAATAAAAAAACCTTTCTCTGCATTTTTATTTCATTTGCACATTGGAATTCACGATGTCCATAACATTGTCATTAAGCGGAAATTCTTCAATTTTGACAGCAAATTATTTTCCACCAATAGAATTAAAAGATGAATATGAATGTTGTCTGATTGATTTTCATTCATACAACTCTATTCCCAATGTAGATTACAACAATAATCTTTTTCACATTGGTGATAAAGTAATTGAAATTCCTATAGGATCGTATGAACTGGAAGATATTGCTGACTATTTGATTGCGCAATACAAAGCAAAAGAAAAAAATAATAATAAATCAATTTTGATTGAGGCTAATAACAATACTTTGGAAATTGAAATCACCTCTTCCCACGATTCTATTTCCTTTGATGAAAAGCGGTCTATTGGAAAATTACTTGGATATAGTGAAGGTGTGTTAAAAGCTGGTATAAAACATTTTTCAAATGAACCCGTAAATATTATGAAAGTTAATGCTATACAAGTGCAATGTAATATTGTAAGAGGAGCATATATGAATAATTCTCCAGCTCATATACTCCATGAATTTGCGTTAAATGTTCCTCCAGGCTATAAATTAGACGTTATACCCCATAACCTGATTTATTTGCCGGTAAACGTAAAAGAAATAACATGTTTAAAAGTTTTTATAGTTGATCAGGAAGGTCGATTAATAAACTTTAGAGGTGAAGAAATAACGCTTAGACTACATTTGAGACCAATAGAAAAATGATAATCTATTATAAAAATCAAAACAAAAAAATTTATACAGACACTCTTGCAAATACTTTCAAAGCTACAAGACCAAAATTAACCAAAGAAAATAAGATATTTTTAAAACTACTTAAACTAAAATTAAAAAATAATAATGAGTGATATCCTAAATGTTACTGAAAAACCATTTTCGGATGAAAACATAATAAAAAAAGATTATCACAGCTATGTTCCTTATGTTCAATCGTTTAAAAATAATGATGAAATTCGAATCACTCTTCAAAATCAAGACTTATATGTGCTCCCCTCTGAGAGCTACCTGTATATAGAGGGAAACATAAAAAACGATAAAGGAGAGACATCTAAAAACACTAGATTAAGAAATAATTGTGCTACCTTTTTATTTGATGAAATTCGTTATGAGATAAATGGTGTTGAGATTGATCGTACTCGATACTTGGGAATGGCTAGTACAATTAAGAGTTATGTTTCTTTGAATGAGTTTGAAAGCAATATGATGCTGAATGCTGGATGGTCTGTTTCTGGGGACTTATCGTTGAATTCATTTAACTTTTATTTACCGCTAAAACTACTACTGGGATTTGCTGAAGATTTCAATAAAATCATATTAAATAGTAAACATGAGCTTATTCTGCTACGGAGTGCAACTGATAAGAATGCATTTTATTCAACTGATGTAAATGAAAGTCTTCAACTAACAATCACAAATATTACATGGAGAATTCCACACGTTCAACTTTCTGATATTAAGAAACTACAAATAATGAAGATAATTAAGGATGGAACATCTTTACCCATAGCGTTTCGTAGTTGGGACTGCTACTTTAATCCCACGTTTTCTGGCAGAAAAAATCATAGTTGGAATGTGAAGTTATCCATGAACAGAGAAAGACCAAGATTTATTATATTAGTAATGGAAAATAACAATAAATACATTCACTCTGATTTGAAAAATGTAAAAGTACACTTAAATTCAGATTCTTATCCATATGATGATTTGAATTTGAAGTTTGAGGATAATCGCTATGCCATTTTATATGACATGTATGCAAAATTTCAACAAAATTTTTATATGAGGGATCCACAACCACTTCTCTCTTGCGATAATTTCAAAAACACCCCCATTGTTGTTATTGATGTAAGCCATCAAAATGAAATGATTAAAACCGGACCTGTTGATGTAAAAATTGAATTTGAGACGGGAAAAGCTGTTCCTGAAAATACAAATGCTTATTGTTTAGTTCTCTACGATCGCTTAGTGAAGTACACACCATTAACTGGAATTGTTCAAAAAGTTATTTAATAATTTTAATATAATATGTATACTTACTTTTTCAATTTATATTATTAAAAAAATAATAAAGAGTATGTTTTTCAAATTTAAAGTCTTTTAATTTATTTTTATTTTTTTTTTTTAAACGTTATAATACGTATTTAGTAAACCAATATTTAGCTTATCTTTGGTTAACTTCAACAGGAATAATAATAATATTACAAATACATTTTGTTTTCTCATTTTCATATACTATGTACAAGTATGTATGTGTTATTACTATTCTATTTTATTTATATTTTCTATTTCATTCAATAGCCATTCTAATTCTGATTCACCATTTCCTGTATCCAATTGATGTGAAGTATTTTCTATTTCATTCAATAACATTTCTAATTCTAATTCACCATTACCTGTATCCAATTGATAATGATGCCAAGCATATGTATTTATACCATTATTCATAATTTTACGCTTAGTATCATTAAAACTTAAAGCTACCTTATTAACTTCATTGGTTAAAATATTATGAAGTTTTGATGTAAATGTATACATAGATGCTGAAACAGGTTCTTTAGTTAATAAAACCTTTTTATAAATTTCTATATTATAACTATTAACTACACATTTCTTAACTCCCTTAGCCTTTTTTACATCTTCTTCACCAGAAATTGAGAAGGAGTATACTTTTGGCGCTAAACCTACATACTCTGTAATAAATTTTCCTGCTGTTTCATCCTTCATCATACCAATAACTTTTTCATTGCAGCGAGAAATACCAAAAATGTTTTCTTCTGGGTATGATGAAGTGTCGAAACGATTTTCTATGTCATTTTTAATGTCAGCATAGAAATCATCTGTCTCAATAGAATAAATAAAAGAATCAGTATCCATATAATTCAAACTGATTTTTTTATCGTATTTTGGCTTCATGTATGAGTAGTGGAAATCATACATTTTCCATTTTGACAATTCTAAGACACAGAAGCCTAAATAAATTGGCTTGTTGTAATATGTCAGAGTTTTATTCATTTGCACAGCCCATAATGATTCATTAAATTGTGCAATGCTGTGAAAATTTGGTTTTGAGATTAATTCTCCTATACCCATATGATTGCGATTAGTACGATCCCAGTCACTAAGCAAGTAAATATCTTTTCTTTTTTCCACATTTTCCATGGTTTTACCATATACCGCATTATTAAGCAGCTTGTATAAATCTTTTTCAAATGCATTTTTTGCTCTAGTTCTACACTGCGTATTAAAATCTATATATGTCTTTAACCATGGCTTTTGCTTAAATTGAAGAATCCTATGAACTTTTCCCAAGACTAATCCATTATTTAAACACTGTTCTAATGTTTTATAATGAATAATATATCTTTCCTTATTAGAAAGATCCGCTACTAATTTTGCTTGCTTACTTCCACCAATTATTTTATTTTCAGCACAGAAGGGTAAATCATTATGCCTATCATGACAATTAATTGGGTAAGACATATCCACTTCATAGATATAACCTACTTCAGAGTTAGATGGAATATCTCTTGGATGAATAAAATCATTTGTCCAAGTAAAGCCACCGTAAGGAAGTGATTCTGACATAGCCCAACCATAAAGATTATTTGCATCTAAATAAACAATATACTCTGAAGGTTTTGTTGGATCATAATTGGATAAATAAAAATGATTCGCCTTACTATATCTCTTACTACATTGTGTAAGCCCACCGCGAATGCCACGTTTTACAAAATTATACATTTCTAAGTCTGTAAGCAAATCAAGCTCTATTTTTGTATATTTTAACATGGCATCCCATGAGAGACCTGGAAGAGTATAATAGTGGCAAGGGTCCAAGTTATAATTTTTCTTACAAGCTTTTCTAAAATTTTCAAAAATATCTGTAAGCAGAAGAACATCAGCTTGTAAGTATAACTTCATATAGTCTCTAAGAGATCTACAATTAAATTTTTCCCAAATTGTTTTAGCAAACAGATATTCTTCTTCTGAACATTCTTTGTCATTCAGTTTACTATAAAAGTCTTCAATAGGAGGGAGTTGTTTTTCATTTAATTTTTCGAATGAATTTATATATTCATAAGGAAAAATACCCTTTTGCCTCATTAATCTAAATTCTTCAGAATTTGGAAAATGTTTTTGGATTACTTTTAAATCGCAATCACTTAAATTTCTTGCTAAAGTGTCTAAACTGGAAGCCATAAATCTAAAAGAGTCTAAAAACCTTAACTCTAATCTTTTTTGTGCTTTTTCTTTTCGTACTTCTGACAGTTGCTTTTCAATAATATTATTGGGGATATTTTGTTTCTTTTTCTTTAGACGCAACTCTTCTACATACTCATCAATTTCTTTATCACTGTACACTCGTACTGTGTGAGATACTGAAATATATAATTCTTTATTTAAAGGTATTATGGTTGTTTTACCTTCAATTTTATGTAATTCTTTCACAAATAAATGAGAATCATATGACGAAAAATTGTGAAAAAAAATTGGAATAAAAGCAGGTATTTTGAAATTTAAATTGCAAGAATTATGTGCTGCTCCCCGATATTTCCCTGATACGTGACAATGATCCCTTACCGGAGTTTCATCACCTAAAGATTGACCACAAATATGACAATCTTTAGCCTTAGCAAAATTTTCTTCTTCTAAGGGAGTTAAGGGATGCATAGGTACAATATTATCTAAATGATGCTTGTACACATCAATGCACTCCCTACTTAAACTTTTTATAAAATCTTCACCTACATTACTATCCCTATTACTATCTACCATTATTCTAAACCTATCTAAATCATCATTATAATGACATTTTATGTTATAAGCATAACCGGACGGCTTATGCTGCTTAATGGGTAAATTATTATTACTTACTCCATCCTCAAGCACACATTCAAAATCCGCGTATGCTGCAAACGGCACATTCATCTGCCTTTCAAAGTGTGTATACTTCAGGATCGCCTTTGCTTCTTCAGGCATCTTCGATATGCAGCGCCCACACTCTTTGACTTTATGCACAGCCATTCTTTCGGGGGTGTCCGTGTGGTATAGGCATGAGTTGCATATTAAAATTTTCCCATTATGATGGGAAAACTGTCTCGATAAAAGTCTAAAGTAATAAATATAAAAGAAGAAATTTTTGTTAGAGTTTATCGCCTTAATTTTTTTCATTTTTATTTAAATATAATTACCTGGATATATCTTTTATTAAAATATAATGAAACCTCTTCCCGTCTATGCTCTCCAACAGCAACAAATTGATGTGGTTTACTTTTTCAGTTTTTGTGATGTAATATGGACCAATTACAGTTTTCTTATTGCGGTCGTAGCCGAAGACATTTACACTGATATCAGTATTATATTTTTCAAAATACTTAATATCTCTAACATCCGCTGGAAAAGACATGTTAGAAAAATTTAGATGTCTTCCGCATTCTAACCGAATAACTGGCCTTTTTACATCACTTATGTTGTAGACTGACGGATTCTCATTGTACTTATAACCATCATTATGGAAAAATGATATTATACACCATTTAAAGCAATATGTATCCTCATTCCTTATGTTTACACAACATTGCTTTTTTCGCAGCTCTGTAGGTGTTGGTAGATACTGAGATCCATTAAGCGGTGACGCTTTATTGACATTTATATCCAACCACTTTAATTTTATTAGCGTCCAGCCTGAATCTCTTTCTTGAAATTCTGACATCTTGATTTGTAAAGCTTCTATATGCGTTCTCAAAGCATTGCTTACATCATCTTCTCTCATTAATCGTTTCATTTCAGTTATATGAAAGATGTCAGTTTTTCTTTGTAAAGCCGTAGCAGGTAGCGTATATTCAGCTGTTAGCTCCAAATTGAATTTTATGATCATATGATCTGCTAAGCTGTTGTTTAGTATTTTTTTAAACAGCTTATAACCTTCTTCTAAGTAACTACCAACATTCAGTTTGTCATCTCCTTTATTAAAGCGGAATGTTGACAGACGCGATCTAAATTTATTTCTCAGCACTACCACACTGCTGCCAAGCGATTTCTGAACATTCGCCTTATGTCCATCTTTTGCGCAATGGTTAAACCATTGTATGGATGGAACTTTCTCTTCACAATCCTCACATTTTTCAAAAGATCCTTGATGAAGAATTTTAGCAGGAATCTCAGAAAACTCATCCGTATTTTTCCTTTTTAGTTTTCTACCGTCTGTTAATGTTGATGCTGATGTTGTTGTTGTTGTTGTTGTTGATGTTGATGTTGTTGTTGTGGTTGATGCTGATGGAGTAACACTCTGATGCAGTTTAGCATGCTCCTTCTTTTCCATAGAAGTTGCTGATACATGCGAACACACAACACACGGAGCATGAATTTCAAAATGCATTTTCAGTCGTTGTTTTGTGGAATATGTGTTTCCGCAAGATTCACAAATAAAAATTCCAGCCATTTTTTAATTTTTAAATCTTCTTAATTTTTAAATGATGTTTAGTTTAGACGATGTACACTATGTAGTGGTGTAACACTTTGAATAATATCAAATGTAATTCACTCTGTGTATTTATACTAAATACAAAACACACACACACACTCACACATAGACGTAGATAGTATTATATTTAAATAAAAATATAGAGTGATTTGAATAAGAACAATAGATTAAGAACATTTTCTCAATGTATACGTATTGAAAAGATACCTTGTTGTTTTCTTGTTGTTGTTGTTGTTGTGTTTATTCTTAACACATAGTAGTGTATTAAATTTTTGTTTTAGTTTAACTGTACACAAACATTTAGTTTAGCTATACACAATCATTTAGTTTAACTATACACAAACATTTGTATATATTCATAAGTATACTAGAAACATACAAACGTCGCTACTGCTCTCATGTGCAACTGATCACTTAGTTAGACTCCTTTAGTTAGACAACCTGTTACACCCTTATCAAATACTTTATGGCTTTTCTTAGCAGTCACAAAATATAAGAAAAAAAATCCAAATAAAAGTAATCTTCATACTATCAATACACATGCCTTTGATCATTACATCAAAACAAACTGTAATGCACCACTATAACAATATAAACAATTCTCAGTACTTGAATGCATACGTGCACTAGCATCTCTTGAGATACACCCTTATCAATTACTTTTTGACCTTTTGTTTTGTTTTTCACTAACTATCGTACACTTCTCTATACATCTGTACCTTTTTTGTTCACATCTATCCATCGCTACAACTTAGATGTACATGCATACTCTCATATGCAATTGTATCCCTTAGTTAGACAACCTGTCATATCCCAATCAAACACTTTACGACTTTCTTTTCACTCGCAAAATACTAAATTCCAACAAACTGATCTTTATACTTTCAATACTTGATCATCAAACTCAAATGCACCACTATAACAATATCAACAAATCTATCCACTTGAAATGCACATGTGTATTACACCCTTATCAAATATTAATGACCTTTTTCAAACTTCACCAGCATGATCCCTTTATTATACATTTTTCCCACGCACTCAAATGCAAAAATGCATCCTTAACGACCTTTTTCAAACTTCACCAGCATGATCCCTTTACTAACAAAACTCAAATACACAAATGACATTCACCACCTAAAATTCTATGGCCTTTTTTCTATACCCAAATATCGTTGTCAACTAAACTGATCTTTATACTTTCAATACTTGATCATCAAACTCAAATGCACCACTATAACAATATCAACAAATCTATCCACTTGAAATGCACATGTGTATTACACCCTTATCAAATATTAATGACCTTTTTCAAACTTCACCAGCATGATCCCTTTATTATACATTTTTCCCACGCACTCAAATGCACAAATGCATCCTTAACGACCTTTTTCAAACTTCACCAGCATGATCCCTTTACTAACAAAACTCAAATACACAAATGACATTCACCACCTAAAATTCTATGGCCTTTTTTCTATACCCAAATATCGTTGTCAACTAAACTGATCTTTATACTCAACCAAACTCAAATACACAAACTGCATTCACAACAAATCTATCCACTTGAAATGCACATGTGTATTACACCCTTATCAAATATTAATGACCTTTTTCAAACTTCACCAGCATGATCCCTTTATTATACATTTTTCCCACGCACTCAAATGCACAAATGCATCCTTAACGACCTTTTTCAAACTTCACCAGCATGATCCCTTTGTTATACATTTTTCTCACGCATCCAAATGAACACCTGCACCTTTAACGACCTTTTTTTATTACATTTTTTATTACCCTTTTTAATGACCCTAAAAAAAACCCATAAATCACTTTTTATTACCCCCTTAATTACCTTGATTGACAGCTTAATGGGTTTTGGTATGTTTAATTGCTTTTTGTTAAATTTTACATGTAAATTTGAACTCCTCTCTCATTCGACATATACTCATGTGAGAATAAAAAAACAGCTAAAATGTTTTTGCTAGTCAACAATAACAAAACAAAAATTAAAAAACAATTGTTTTGCAGCCAACTTCACTTTAAAATAGGCGGTCAAAATTCTATTCTAAAATCGTTCAGCGCTACTGTCGAGCTATTTCTTTATGCTGCAGACATGAAATTTTTGACACATAAATAACGCTTTGCCGCGCTTTTTCTCGCTATAACAAATTTTCTTTGTTTTAATGGGAGCTTAAGTGAGTGTTTAATTAATTTTTTTACTCTTATAGCCAAGCCTTGCAGCACACTAAATGCAACGTTTACAAAACAAGAGATAAATTTTCAACAATTCCCATGTTAAATGCTATTGAAAGGCTTTCAGTGGAGAGAGAGAGAAAGAGGGATTGAAAAAGTTAGTGTTTTTGAATATAATAGCAGCGAACATGATAGAAAACTTATTTTGTTATTAAAGTTTTTATGCTACTGAATGCATTTTTTTATTGTTGTTATTGTTGCTACTATTCTTTGTTTTATAAGCTTTATTATTAAACGTAAATGTGTAAATACATATGTGTGTGTGTGTTTTGCGAAATAACATGTCTTACAGCGAGTACTATTCATTATCTTTGTTTAGCAGACAATGAAAATTAAACGAATGTGGTGGTAAAAATCATTATAAAGGTCGCTGAACTAAGCGGCTTAAAAACTTGAAGAAAACTTTTCTGTTTTAACTTTTTACATGAGTTCTAAATTATTTAAAAAAACTTTTTAATTTTATTAAAAAAAAGTATCAAACATTAAGTGTTTGTGGAAAAAAAAAACAAATTGAATAATTAGATAAAAATCCTACAAGTCTTTTTTTAATAGAAAAAAGTTTGTTTTCACGTTTTTATTATTTTTATTTTTTAATTTGCTTTAGACGCTCATGAGTGCAATTTTAATTTGTTTTAAAAGGTTTTTGGCAGACATAAAGCTGTTGAAAACAGACATAAATAAATAAAAAAACTTTTAAAAAATACTTAAGTAAGAGAGAGATACATTTTCTATTAAACATTAAAAAAAAATAAAACTTTTTCTGTACAGAAATTTTAAAAACAACATGATTCATTCTGATATTAATGATGCAATTTGTTTGATTTATTTGAGTAAGAAAAAAATTACATTTAAACTTTTTTGATACAAAATTTTTATAATAAAAAAAAACTTTATTTATTTAAAGAAGAACTTTAATTTTTTTATTAATAAAACACTGCCCTGATTAGTGTTTTATTAATAAAAAATTTTAAAATAAAAAATCTGTAAATTAGGTTTTGAATATTTAATTAATCTCATAATGTAAATACTTAATTAAAAAAAAAATTTTTTTAAATTAAAAATAATTAAAAAAAAGTTGGAGCAATTATTTAAAAAATAAATAATTATATCCTGAAGAAGCTACACAATTTGGAGCGAAATATCGCTTTAAAATAAAAATTTATAAAATAAGACCTCAAGCTTAAGAAAATAGCTATATTAATTTAAAAAGAAAAAGATCAAATAAAACTAACAAATAAATAAATAAAATAAATCAAATTAAAAAAATAGTAATTGGAAATGGTAACTATCACTTCACATATCTATCAATTCAACCTAAATTGGACCGACAAGCGGAGCGTTTTTTAGCGCCCTCTATTTATAGTAAAGTGTTATCCTTAAATAACAGCACTGGCGGTTCGTATTTTCTACAATAGTGTTAATTATCTTGTTTAAAAAACCCACTAAAGACAAACAAAAATAGAGTTAAAAACGCTAAATTAAAAAAAAAATTGCTATCATGTCATTACTGGTTAATAATAACAAAACAAAAATAAAAAGATAAGCGTTTTGCAGCCAACTTCACTACAAAACGCTCTGATAAAATTGGATTTGATTGCTCAGTGTTGCCGACGCGCTATTTCGGTGTGCTTTATACATTTTTTATGGGCGCGAACATTTTTGACAAGCAAAAAACGCTTGCCGCGCCAATTTAAGTATGATTATAAAGCAAATTGTTAAAGGTACGTAGTGCAAACACAACAATTTACACAGTTATCTGATTAGAAAAGCTTTTTACACAATATGAGCTGTTGTTTTTTTTTTTTTAAATAGTTAGCGGTATTTTTTATAAGTTACTAGATGTTTTTCTCTGTTCTAGCCCGATCCAATCTTCAATTACGTAATAAAGCACATATGAATAGAGAACGCTTGTGCCAATTTTTAAAGAAAGCTGTTTACAAATTAAACTTAATCGTCAAAAGCCTATCTGCAGACGCTCACTGCTTTACTAAGTGGATCATGTCTTTGCTAGCATTATTAGCAGAGTTGCCAATTAAAGTGCTGAATATATATTTTTCAAAGAAAAATTTCAAGCTCAAGTTAGTTTTGAATAAAAAAAGATTGAAAATTTAAAAAGGGCGTAAAATGGGCGTGGTTGCCGTATAAAGTATAGATATTATATATGTCAAATTTCAGACAATTTCGTTGAAAAACAAAAATTTATTTACAGCACAAACAAACAAACAAAAAATCAATTTTATTTATAGAATTACTAAAATCACTGCTAATTAATTTTTTAAACAAACGGCTCATATCATACATTTTTAATATGTAAGCAAAAGCTTTTAATGCTTAGCAGCCAAAGTAAAAATCCCTAGGCCTTTACAATAAAATGTATTTTCCAATAATTTTCCTTCATTATGTTATTATTTTTTTTTGCCTGGTTGCTCACATTTAGCATTAGCAATTCTAATTAATAATTTTCCATCATTTAAAGTCATGCAATCATAAAGAGAAAACAAGCAAAGTTTTTCTTAATAAAAACTAAAATAATTTCCTCTCGTTGGAAAAAGATAAAAAATATAAAACATTTGTGTTCTAGAAAAATCTTAGCCATTAATAGATGATTTTTTTTTATTAAGCTGCTTTTAATTTTCAATGAAATCTAACAAGTGCTGAAGTTTAAGAATTCTTTTAATTAGTTGCCATCTATTTTGTCTTCATTACAATAAATTATCTATTGAATAGGAAAAAATAACCAGGAAATATGAAATGTAATACTTAAGCATACGAATAAATATTAGCAGGAGCTAGCAACACACACACACACTCACCCTTAGTAAAGAGGAATTATAATGCTAAACATTTTCTTAAGTTAGTTAGCAGATTATTGAACTTTTAAGAAAGTACAAACACCACAAACAGCAAACTAAAACTATTAAGAATATTAATGCTTTAAGAGTATTTAAAGTAGCTTTACAAAAGGAAATTTTTAAATTTTCATTTAATTGGCTGTTTAATAAATTTAATATGCACAATTTGCATAAGTTTGTTTCAATGATTTTACTTTAAATTTAATTTTTTTTTTGGTTCATAATTAATCCGTTTAAATATTAATAAATATTTAACTAAATCCATAATAAATAATAATTTAATACGCTTTTGTTTTAAAACATAAATTGCATTGGATTAGTTTATTCATTCATAAATTTATAGAGTGTTTTTTTAATAAAACAAAAATGCATTTTTAAATAAAAAATAAATTTTTGTGAGTCCATTTAAAAATTAAAAAAAAAATTTGCAGAAAAAACTACTAAACCGAATAACAGTTTTAATGAAATTAAATAATTTATGGTTCAATTTTAGTTAATGAAAAAAAAAAAAAAACACTCAACATAAAGAAATTTAAGTTAAATCAAGCAATTGTTAAGTGTGAATTTATTTAAAACAGCTTAATTTTATATAACAAAAGTGGAAGTATCCTGGTGATTCAAAATTTAGTTTTAGAATTAAATTTTGTTAGACTAAATAAATAAATAAATTAAAGCAGAAATTGTAGCAAAATAAACCTTAAAGAATTTAATAAAAAAAGTAATCAAAATTTCTCCATTTTAAGTATTTAAAAAAATAGCGAAATACAAGCAGTTTCTCAACCTTTTGTCAAATAAAAATTTAAATAAAAGTATAATTGAAACATTTTTTTTATAAATATGTTAAGCAAAGAGCAAAAAATAGCAAAACAAAACAAAAACCAAAAAAAAAAAACAGAATAGAAGCGGTTAAGCCGGCAGTGGTGGGGGGTTTGTTTATTTATTTTGCATATAAAAATAAAAAAAAGTAAAAAATAGAGTAGAAATGGGTCAAAATAATTGTTTCTGTTGTAAAACTTGTATTCATTATGGAATAAAGTTTGTTTTTTTTGTTTATTTTTTTAAATCATAAAGTATGGTTGGTAAATACAACTGAAATGTCAACAACAAAATAAAACGAAAATGAAAACAATAAAATTAAAACTGAATACTTTCAGTAACTCATTGTACAAATAATAACACAAAACAAAACAAAAAATGTAGAACAAAGACAATTTACATTTTTTTTTATTGTTGTTTGTATTTACTTTTCTTTTTGTCATGACAAAAAACAATCATCCTGTAATACCTTAAACAAGCAGATGCAATGAGGTGGAGTCCTACAAGCAACCTGCATTTCACTTGAAATACAAGTTGCGTTTAACTAGTTCAAAATTAGATTTAAAAAAAAAAGAATTAAAATATAAATTTAATTTTTTAGTCTTTTAAATTCTTATTTACAAACGTTAATTGTATGTTTGAATAATTTTTTTGTTGTTTTTGAGCTTAAACATGACACGACTATAATTTGCATACATTAAATTCGTTACAGTTTTTGTTTGTTTGTTTGTTGTTGTTGTTGCTGGTGGAAAGTGTATAATTTATAGAAATTCTTCTACAATTGTCACGTGTAGCAAACAGCAGAAGATGATTCATGTTAAGAACTAATTGCCAATTGGGTTTATAGCAAAATAATACGTTTCATAAGAGCGCAGTCACTTAAAGCTGCATATTTTGTTTAAAAAAAATGCACAACAATTTAAACACTCACTTATTGTGCACTTCATTTTACTTGCACTATAATGAAAAAGCCAGTGAAAAACTTGTAGAACTTTTTCTTTTTTACTATTATAATTTTTATATTAAATTACTTTCTTTAAAGAAAAGACTTCGTTAATGTATTCATCACTATAATGGCCATGTTCTAGTATCAAATTGACAAAATGAAACATATGACGGGCGTTGTCATATACTTTTGTTTTCGTCACAAGAGCTACACTCGTAATATGAGCTGATATTTTTTCCCTTTAAAAAAAATTTTTTTCAGTGATAATTATGAAAATTGGAGTTTACCACTAACTCATATTTTTAAATAGTGGACTTGTACCACTTTCGAAAATAACAGAAAAAATTAAATTTTCATCTTATTTAATTAATTAAAAGGAATTTAAAACATTAAAATTTAATTACCTCTATTTTCACACACACGCACTTTGTGCAAAAAAAAAATTAAGAGAAAACTTGCAAAGTCAATGTAGAGGAAAACAAATTTAAAAAATTTATTTTTTTTTAAATTAATTTTAAATTTAAAAAAAAACTTTTTCTATTTCAATCAAAATAATGGTGAGGCCAAATCGTTGCTTTTTTATATACAAAAACACCAAAAATTTTAATCGTTTTCACTCCTTAACGAATATTACGATTTTCGCAATGAATTAATGACTTTTTTTCCGCTCAAAAAAATTAGAAGAAAAACAAAATCACAGCATTTAATTTTCTTTTAATTTATTTTTTAGCTTATTTGATTTTCTTCTTTTTAATTAAAATTTTTATTTTATTAAGCTTAAGTTCGTATTGTACCAATTTTTTTATATCAATATTTTCCTACAACTTGCAAGCTTGACTAATTTATAATTATATTATGAAGAAACATTGATGTAAAATAAATTTATACAATACGAACCTAAGCTTAATAAGATAACCATTTTAAATAATTCTAAATATTAATCTGTAATAATTTCTATTTGGAATTTAAAAGTTTAACAAATTATTAATCTTTATTTAAAATTTAAAAATTTAAAGATTAATATTTTGTTAAACTTTTAAATTCCAAATAGAAATTATTACATATACAAATACAAGTGCTCATTGTAGAGACACCCTTTGTTTTTCTTATTATTTTTTATAATTTTTTGTTTTTGTTTTTCATATACTCTTTAATTACATTCAGTAATACCCACCTGGCATTCGAATGTAAAAGAGAAGAGAAGAATAAAAATAGAATATATAGTTTTTCAAATGTTGGTTAGGAAATTTATTTATTTATTCAGTTCAATGCTGACTGAGTTTTTTGTTTGAATATTTGAATCTTTTTGTAACTATTGATTAATAATTCTTATTTAGTCAATAGCTTTTACAATATAAAGGTTCTAATGTTTGCAAGAAACGTTGGGAATCAGAGTAGCGTCTGACGAAAAGGTCCATATATATATGCTATCCCCTTCAGTTCTTATTTTACTGAATAAATAACTCATTAGAATATCATGATTAAAAGAATACATTTACAAACCAACACAATTTCTGGAATTAAGCACAAATAAAGATCAATATTTTGCTAAATATTAATTTTTATATGTGCTTAATTCCAGAATTATGTTATTTTAAATTTATTGTTTTCTTCATGATATTCTCATGAGTTATTTATTCAGCACAATAGGTACCGCAGGGGATATCATTCTTCCCAACATTTCTTGGAAAATATTAGAACCTTTATATTGTAAAAGTAATTGACTAAATAAGAATTATTTGTCAATAGTTCCAAAAAGATTCAAATATTCAAACAAAAAAAAAAACTAATTGAATAAACAAGCTTCCCGACCAACATTTTAATATTGAAAACTATATATTCTATTTTTATTCAAGCACCAAAAAAAAAATTTTTTTTGGTTGTGAGTACTAAATTTTTTCCTAAAGAAAATACAGTTGTGGTAATCAAATTTTTTAATTGTGGCAACCAAAAATTTGTACCACTGTAACACTGACTCTCTATTACTATAATCAAAAAAAATTTATTAACACAAGTGCATTTTTGTGTGATAATAAATTTAGTTCTCACAATCAAAGTTTGAGTTTTTCTTTTAAAAGATTGCAAGTTCAATTTTTTCTGGGTACAATAAGTCTTATAGTGTTTTCAGACTAAATGAATTTAATATAAATGCGGTTTTAACGTTAAATCCTACTCATAAATTCTGTATTTTTCATGCAAAATAAATTTGCTAAATCCACATTAATGAATTTAAGTTGGATTTATAAAATACAAAATTTTTTTGTTCGTCAAGTTCGGCTGTACTAAAGTTAAAATATTTTTTAAATGTAACAACAGCTGCTAATGCTATTGAATGAAGTAAAAATATAAAAATAATTTTAAATATCTTCTAAAGAAAATGTTTTCAATGGCAGCAGAACTAAGAGAATATGTGTCTAGTCTCGTAAGTGTATTTACCAAAGTCCACACATTATTACAAAGGGGCCACGTTAGAGATCCCAAGTGAGCCCTGCTTCTGTTTTTCTTATTTGGGCGCCCTGTGTAACCTCACCTAAAGTCCACACATGTTCTGGCTGTTGTACAGTTGGTAAAATAAGTTTTGCATCAAACAAACTTATTTCTGGAGGAAATTTTTATTATTTTGAACAAATTTATTTGATACCCTCTATGTTAAGTCCTGATTTTAAATAAATTTTGCATAGTGTAGGCTAAATCCTCTGTTGGTGCATTTAATTTGAAACTTAGGATGTAACTTTCAGTCTGAAAGCACTATTAAGCTAAGAAAAAATTTTTTATTTTTTTTTTTTTTTTGGTTTTCCGGTTTTTATATTTTCTTTCATACTTTTATGTTTATAGTTTTTGATGATCTCAATAAAATTCGTTGCTAAAGACATGCTGTCATGTGTATGACAAATATCCTACAGAAATCTAATGATTTTCACCAACTATTTGCTTTTAAAAAAGTTTTTTTTTTTTTTTTTAAGTGGGTTAAGTAGGTAAGTAGGCTTGTTGTTTATCAAATGGTAGGAGAAATAAATGAGAAACAAACTACAAGATATAACAGCAATTTATGAAAAAAAAATAAAATAAAAAGTAAGAAAGTGAAAAAAATTGCAATAACTTAAAGCTGCAAGTATTGCTGGATTTATTACTTTGTAAACAAGAAATACTTTTTGAGTGACTGTCTTACGTAGGTTGATATGGCTGTATAAATAAAATCTGTCATTCTATTTATAAATTTGCCTGTAAAAGTCTGCCAGCCAGACGTGTCCTTAGTCTGTGTATTGTGTAATCACAAACTTGAGCAAATATTGAGTTAACCCAAATTCATATTTGCAGTAACTGCTTACGGCAGAAAGTATGCAGTAACCAAGTAAGCTAGCTGTCTCTTTTCATCTTGCAAATGCGTATAATTTTTTTTTGCAAGCCTTCTGTACACGCAAAGAAAAAAGATGGATGAATATGGTCACCTCAAACATAGTGTGTTCTTCACAAATATATTATTATTAATTTGAAGCATCTAAACATTATTCTGATCACGATAAACATGTTTCTAGTTATTTTTAACCACATTATGTTTAATAAAATTTTACTTGAAATCATAAATATGTTCATAGCAAACATAATAATGATAAAAATATGGTTGAATGTCAATTGTTTTCTATTTTGTCTCTTCCGCAACCATGTAAATAAAGTGAGTATAAAAGAAAAACTTAATCGTTCAAACTCAACTGAGCTTTGTGGCTGAAGTGGTTGAGTGGCGAGTTAATGCTTCTTAACTAAGTGTTCGCAAGTTCGAGCCCTGGTAGAGTCAACTAAAATTTAAAAAATAAATTTAAACTCGATGTATTATGCAATATATAAATAATAATAATGTAAATCAATTCATAGAAAAGAAAAATCAATGGAATAAAAAAAACTTTATTTATACAAAAAATTTAAATTAAAATTTTTTTTAAAATCATATTAAAATATGTATGCATTAAAAAAAATTCTTGCCTTGACCGGGGGTTGAACCGCAACATCTGCAGTTGAAAGCTATTTTTAATATCTTTGATTTAAAAATATATATGTTTAGAAGCAATCATAAATCTAACCATACTATGTTTCCACCAGAATATGGTTGCCTCAATCATATTTTTTCTTTGCGTGTACAGTTCAGTTGAATTCAATTCAGTTCAGTTGCAAGATGGTAGTAAAAATTGCATTGGCATCGTTAAAATGATATTGACAGTTTATATTTTTTTAATACTTTTTTTTCACTTTCAATTTAAGAAAGTAATGGCCCACACTTCTATTAAATAAATGACAGGGCAGATTACTTCTTCACTAAAACAGGATAATAATAGGCACCAATTTTATATGCTGAAATTGCTTGTAAATATTGTGGATATTGTGAGCTTTTAAAAAAATTTTTTTAATTTAGTTTCTTAATTCTTTTTTAAAAATTTCTCTTGTGTTCACACACAAAAATTTTTTTAATCAATTTTAGCCTCATTTTAAAAATCTTCTTGTCTTTTAACAATTTTGAAAAGGTACGAAGAGAAAAGAAAAGAGAATTGCTGAGTAAGAGCAAATCTTAATAAGTGGTTTTTCGATATTGCCAAAGAGATTTTGGACATTTTCCTGGTATAGAGAGAAATTAAATTATTCGTGCCCCCTACACACACAAGAATCATTAGCCCCCACAATATTTTTTTTTTAATTTAATTTATTTTTTTATGTTTTTGATATGACTAGAAATATGCCGCTTTAAGAAATTTACAAAAAAAAAAAAGAATTTTTTAAAAGCTTTAGGTTTTTGTATAAAAAACATTCCAAGTTAGAGAAATAAATTTACATTTTCTATAATATTTTAATAAATCATAGTGAAAATTACAAAAAAATTCCCTGATGATCACCGGTAAGAGTCCGTGAAATAAATAAAAAAATATTTTTATTTGTAATAAATAAAATGCTATTCATATTAAGGACAAATAATCCAATTGATTTAATCATTTATATTGCAAATGTCTCAAAGTATTAAAAAATAATTTTTTTTTAACAAAAAATATTTACAAAATTTATTTATTAATTTTGTATTTTCATGAAAAGAATATTTTAAACTGTTTAAGTGATTACATACGCACTGTGTGTGTGTGCTTACGAAATACGAGTATAAATTTTATATGTAAAATGTAAAACAGAGCATAACAGATTTATTTAATATAATAAATGGTGATACAACAATATATCGGGAATAAAAAATATATAAAAAATAAAGCCATAAAAATTGTTTAAGTATTAGTTTGTCTGTGTGTTCACTGTGTGCCTTTTGTTTCTCCAAATAACGCCGTCATTATGGTCTTATTTGAAATGGAAAACAGAAAAAAACAAATTTTTGTTAAAACAAAAAAATCGGCATAAATATTTTATGATGTTGCATAAAAAGGATATCATAAAATGTATTTTATATTCAAATACACACACACACATTCCAATGTCAATCCATTCATTCAGTTACTCATTCATTTATTTGCGTGAACAAGAGTTGAGTTCAAATGATGGATGAAATATAACGAATGGAAGATTCCCATTTTTGATTTTGTTTTTCCTTTATTAAAAAAAAAGCCCCAGGAATTATTTACGTTCGTATGCAAGTGTGTAAGCTCAAACAATGGCCCTGTACCTTGTTACAATTTGGTTAAAATAAAAAAAAAAAGGAAAAACTTTATAAAACAAACAATCAATACAAGTGAATGTAGAGATTTTTTTTTTAATTTTGGTTATAAAAAATATATTTAAAATCTCATGGATTATTTTATGCGCATTTACATCATAAAAATTTATTCACGAATTTTTTTTACACTCGCCCATACACATAAAAATATAATTTAATGTCAGGTGATGATGCAAAATATGACAGTGGCAAAGTAAAATAAAAATAATTTTTTTTTTTGCTTTTAAAAAACTTTTAAAAAATTTTGAAGAAAATGAAATATTTAATATCTTGCATATAAGGTATTTACGTATGTGTAAAATAGCTTAAGCAGCATTGCTTAGCATCCAGTGATCTGCGAATTTGACAATCGTACTACATACATATGCCACCAAATAACTACTCTAAAAGTTGTCAAGTCGACAAGGACTCTGTGGCACACTTTATCTGCCCCTACTTAGGACTATGGAATACATATTACCTTCGATTTGGAAAGCACTAGCTAAGGGCCTTGCTGCTTTATTGACAGTAAGAGCAGCTTTAATTTCGGTAGAGTAAGAGATACAAGCGGAAGTAAAGTCAGCTAGCTAATACAATTGCTTTATGTGTGGATAGGTTGGAGTTTGGGCTACCTTAGTTATTACCTGACTTAATTTCTATCAATTCACGGGTATTATCGTATCTCCATAGAATGGGAAAGTGGTTCTAATGCAGGCATAGCTGATGCTGAGCACACAGTGTTTAAGTGAGAGTGATGGCAGTAAACAATTGCTGAATTGGAGAAACACTCAGAGTTGAAAACATTATTCAGACTTTGATGACGCAAAGAATATATCTGGAATGTCGCATCTCGCTACGTAGAGAAAATACGGCAGATTAAAAAAAGAGAGAAATTGAAGCGGAACAGACCACCATATAAGATAATTTCGGAAGCCATTAAAGTAACTTTTAAAGATGCGAAATGTTGTTATCGAATATGCGATTCACTAACTATTTGCTGTGTACAACAATTAACTTGTTTTATTTATTATTGGTTTCTAGCTACAAATCCGTTTACATTCTGTGTTAAGTTTTTTAAAAATGCGATTAGCGTTTAAATGTGAATGTAGTAGTGAATCGCGCTATTGGTAAACTTAACTTAAGGTACTCGTGAGAATAAAATTTATTAAAGTCAGCTCTAGGCTACTGCGGCTAGGTTACTCAGCTAATGTTGTGGTACACCTGCCCAATGGGGTCGTTCTTATGTAAATTTAATATAGAACTTAGCCTTAGCTGTTATTTTTGAAAGTGGTATAAGTCCACACTTAAAAAAAAATTGTTAGAGGTAATTTTATTGAGAATTGAGATATTGACACCATCTCACTAAAATTTACGCTGACTCTTTTTTTTTACAAAAAGTGGACTTATACCACTTTTACAAATAGCAGCTCAAATACTCATTCAAGACTAAAAGTATAATAGTACAATTATCAGCGGCATGCTGGCAACTGTTTTTGGGCATAAAAGGCCTCTGTGTAAAGGGTTCTAGCGTAGTGCCTATACGAAGCTTAAGAAAATATGCCCAGCAAGACGAATTCTTATTATCAAATATAGGTTACAGTTCAATTGGAATTGAAACTATTGACAAACTTAATATCGAATAGTGTGTCCTTATCTATCCACCCACATTTAGTTACAAAGTTTTAGCTTAAAACCGCTTATTTCTCTAACAAAAACTTTAACTATCAAAAGTTATTGGGCCAAAATCATAGTCACAAAAAAATAGACTTTTGTTCATAAGAATTTTATCAATTTAAAATAGTTTTTTAAAAGATACCGACTTTAGTGTAACTATGATTATGGGCCATTGTACAAGGTGGGCCAAAAGAAGTCATCCGATGTTGTTTGGCTCTCATTTTTTTCTAAATGAAAATGAAATGTGTGCTGTTGCTCCGTCCTGTTGGAGCTACATGTCCTCCAGTCCTAATTCGTTCAATTGTGGCAGAAAAAACTCGGTTAACATGGCCCTATAGCGCGCATCGTCGACTGTTATCATTTGACCAGTTCGATGACTCCTCCAGCGTAAACAGCACACCATGAAGTCATTTTGAGCGGGTGTAATGGCTCCTCGTGCATCACTCGCGCATTTTCGGTGAACCAGAAGCGATAGTTTGTTTGTTCACGTACCCGCTGAAGTGAAAATGAGCCTCGTCGCTCATTATGATTTTGGTCGAAAAATCGTCCATTTCGATTATTCCGCGTTCTTGGGGAGTGTATTGCTCCATGGCTTGTTCACTTGTATTCTACATATGTCTAGTTCAAAAATGTCAAAACAGATTTGACATTACAAATTCAAAATTAAAAGAATTACAGAATGATGGACACAAAAATATTAATATACAGGGGCCTGTAATTTACGATAAGAATATTTCTTACTTCAAAAAAAAAATTTTTCTAACTAAAAAGATCTATTGATCATTTTAAACTAACTAAAATAATTTTAGGCTTCCACCGAATACCATAATCGCAGGGGGCTTAGTTTTTATTAGAATTGCCAGGATCTTTTGGGGGGCATATAAATAGTTCTATTATTTTGATGACTATAAAATAAATTAAACAATTTGTTGTACAACTAAAATCGTTAAAAAATATTTTAAATAATTTTTTCTAAGATTTTCTTTTCTTTTCTTCTCTTTACTTGCTTTGATCCTTTATAATGCTTTGCACGTCACCAAGAGCAAAAGATTACACGCAAACACTTACAAAAACTAAAAATGAGGTTAGCAGCATTAAGTTTAAAACAGATACTTGAAACAAATTATAGTTTTAAAAGGATTTAGAAGAAAAAAAAATCATATTTGTTACACTCTCACACAGTAAAGAATTTCGACAGTTACATTAAAAATAAGGAAATAAGAGGAGAATATAAAAAAAGTTGCACATAATGGATATTTAGCAAAAAAAAAAAAGTAGAGAAAAGCAAAGAATATAAAAGTAATGAAACAGAAGGCGAAGGACCACAAGTGAGTAAAACGTTAAACTCTTACAGAAACGCAAGAAGCTATAGAAAAACATACTTTGGCACAAAGTGAGTGTGAAAAAAATTTATATTTATGATGGCTTTGGCAATAAGCAAGCAAAAAAAAAAAAGTATCTCTAGCCAGCTGGTAAATGAAAGCAGTGTCACACTTTTAAATAGACAATTTTTTATATGAAAAATTTTTTATTGGTAGGAAACTATTTGTCAATGAAAATTAGTGGGTAAAGGGAAATATTTGCCACATGAAAGCTGATTGCTAGAGTTTAGAAAGTAAATTTAAAATTAGTTTTTGCAGTAAGAAATATCACTCATAATACTGAAAATAACCACGCCCACTTGACTTAATGAATTGCTTTAACCAGAGTCAGTAGTGAAGTAAAGTTTTTAAATACCGATGTTTTTTTATTATTATTGTAAATTAGGCCACATGTAACGTGAACCAGAGGCTTTAAATGAAGCGAATTATACTGCTTAGTGAAAGCACTCTGTAACTCAGCAAGTAGTCTGTCAAAAATTTGCATTATGAGAGTTTAAGCTTGCACAGTTCATTTACAAGTACATATTTTGAGTCTTCGTAATACTAACCACAGAGCCTTATATTGGTTGATTTTAATATTTCCTATCTTTTACTGGTGATATCTAAGCCCATAATGCTCGGTTAACCATCCCGTTTACAGTTTGAAGTAACTGCTTTTGAGTGCTAGGGTTTTCTGAGTTATAAAACCCGATAACGTGAAGAAGCGTTTCACTTGTGTGAGTCGAATCAGCAATTCTTAACGCTTTGCTAGAATCAAATTAAATTTGTGGTCCTCTAAAATAACTTAATAAAACATAACTGGTTTTTCCATATTGCCACAAATATTTTGGACATTTTACGAACAGTTATATCGAAAAAACAAGTATAACGATATTTTATCCAATTCGATATTCAGTAACTTTCCCAAAAAAATATTCGGTACGATAGAAATCGTTACTGAATACCGAATTCTATAAAATATCGTTATACTTGTTTTTTCGATACGAATGTTTGTAATAAAAGTTACTGCAACACACTACTGGTACAAAGAGAAATTTTCAATTCCCCCACAAGTATCATAAGCCGCACCAAGAATGTAAGAAATACAAGATTACGTCACCCCGTACGTAAAATTTTAATTTTCTGAGCATTTGGGAAAAGAATTTGGGAAAAGAATGTAATAACAAGAGAAATTTGTTTTAATCTTTTTTTTAACTACACAAATCCGCAAAGCTTCTTGGCTTGTCTGCAGAAAACACCCAGGGTGTAGACAGAAATCGAACCTGCGACTCCCAGATTGGTGGGTTAGTACGATACCTACTAATCTATGGAAAGGTCACGGGATGTGCTCTTATTGGCTAATAATTTATAGCGAAATAAGAGAGATAGAACCCGTGTGGAGTTGTATATAGAAAGAGAGAGAGAGAGATAAATGCATTATTTTTTCTTCAAATAGTAGACAACCTACGTCATCTAACGGAAAATCATGAGCATATCGTTATTTTGTATTTCCATTATTCTTGAGACCCCATATAGTTTTTTTTTTTTTATTTATTTGATTTGATTAAAATTTTGCCTCATCCTAAGCTCTTTTCTGATATGGTTACAATTTAATCTCATTCGTTGTTAACGCAAAAACGAATTATGTCACAATTAAAAACTTTTTTTTATATTTTCAAATCAAGTGACTGTTAATGGCCAAACTCATCATCTTGCAAAAAAAAAATAATAATTGAGTAGTAGGACACACAAAATCATTTTATAAAAAAGAAAAAATTACAATTTTTGTAGTTTCCTTTTCTAGCATCATTCAATTTGTATTATATTCGATTTGATTATTTCAATATATTCCAGCGCATTTATACGTTTACATTCCCACCATTTGTATTTTCCAGCATTTAATGGGCTTTGAATTTACTGTCAATAGCAGGAGGTAGCATTATGTTGCACAAAATAATTTTCTAACAAACTGTTTCTTTTGAAAACAAACATTTATTTTGGCCAAATAGAGAGAAAAAAAGAAAACAACCACCGAACAAAAAAAAAGCAATAGAAAAAAAACAAGCAGTAAAAGAAACTCATAAATTTTAAAGTCAATGAACCAAAGTTCACATAATTTTTTAACCATGATGTTCGTTTAACCAACAATGAACAAAAAAAAAAAAATTACATAAAAATGAAAACAAAAATACAACGAAAAGAATATGCTCAAATTATTTTTCTTTTAATGCAGGCAGGCAAGCAGGCAGGCAGGCGGTAATAGTTTAAGTTTCTTTATTTTTTTGGCTGGCAAAATGAAAATAAAAATAAATTAAAAGAACAAATCAGACAGGTTTTGGCAAGTCTAACTAAAGGGCACTTATTTCAAGTATGCTTTTGATTTCTTCTTTGTAACACCTGCCCCCCTTCTTTCACTATCTTACTTTTTCCCCAGTTTTAGTTTTGGCTTTTATTTTCACATTTTATTTGCTGTCAATATTAATTCTTTTTTATTTCTTATTTCTCAAATTTGTTTGTTTTTTTAAGGTTTATCAACCAAAATCAACATTTTTTTGTTGGTCATTGTGAGCGGCATAAAACAATGATTTCTTCAAACAAACAAAAAAAGTAAATAAATAAAATGAATAGAAATTTCAAGTCTGGCCTGTTATAGCTGTGGCAAGTTGTTGTTGTTGGCGGCTGGTTGTTTTTTGTACGTGACTGCCGCCTGCTGCTTTCCTTTATCTTTATTAAACAAAAAATATGCTTTTCTTTTATTTGTTCATTTCAGAAAACTTAAATTCAGAAATAATGTGTCACTTGGCAGGGCATGTTTTCAGTTTGAGCAGCAGTGATTTGTATAGAAATTTTATTTGTTTTTTTTTTGCTATTCTTAGCAAACTAATTACCTTAAAGGGTAAAGTTTTGAAAGGTTTTCTTATTATTTTTTTTAATTAATTTTTAAAAGAGGAAAATTAAATTAATTTTTTTTAACTTGAAAATTAAAAAAAAAAATTTTTTGTAATAAAAATTTTGAGTAAAAAATACTTGAGACACATATTAGGTACCGCTTTTAATTCTAATTCTAGTTCTCAGTATGATGAAAATTGTTTCAAAGCTTGTCGCAAGCTGGAGTTTAAGAATGTCATTCGTATTAAAGCCGCTTGTTTGAAATCGACTGCAAAATTTTCTTTATTTTAGTCTTCAGCCAAATTACTTTTTTTCCTGTGCATAACAGCAAGTTTGCTTAAAAATATTATTTCAAAATATTAGTTTGAGAGCCATAAATAAAAGCAGAAATTCAAATCACTCAACACTTTTTTGTCAGTATTTATTATCAAAAAAAAATTTAAATCATTTTTGCATGTATTTGAATTCACTGTTTTATGGAGAGATTTAAGTTTAAAAAAATTAGAAGCAAACAAAAAAAAACTGGTTCCAAAACACTAGTGACTGAAATTCATTATCATGCATGAGTTGCGTTTTGCGACAGGATATAAATAAATGTATACAGACGAATTTGTTGTTGCAACCTTTTTTAAAAACACACACTATGCACTATGGGGAATAAGTAATGTTTTAAGTGGAAATAATTAAAAAACAATTTTTTTAATAAAAAAATTTGTTTAATTTTTTTGATAAAAAAATTTTAAAATTTAAAAAAAAATTTTGAATTTTTTTACTGAAAATTTTTTTTAATTTTTTTCACTAACAAATGTTTTAAATTTTGTTAATAAATATTTTTAGTAATAAATTTTTTTAATTACAAATGTTTTTATTAAATATTTTTTTTTTGATTTTTCTACTAAAAAAATTTTTTTAATTTTTTTAAAAATAAATTAAAAAGCAGAGATGGAATGTTTTTTCTATATTCTTGTAATAGTGAAATATGATATGTTAACTGTAAAGAATTTTCAACAAATGTTTAATAAATTTTTTGGAAACAAAATTTCGGTTAAAAAAAAACCCAAAAATCAGAGATGGAAAATAATTTTTTTTATATAATTAAAATTTGAAAAATTTAATATAAAATTTGTATTCACCCCGAAGGGAAAATTGCTATTGGGAATCTCACGTTATTAGTAAGAGCAAAAATATAAATTTTTTTATGTAAAAGATGTCAACTTTTATTGTTAAACAATTTTCTGTGTCCAGTACATCTAAAATAAAGAATTTCTAAAATTTTATAGGATTTTAGGAGCAAAAAAATTATTTTAGTTTTTTTTTAGTTTATGAATAGTTGTTGTGGATAAACGATTTTATCAGAAAACAATTTTATATTTTATAGGTAGACCACCACTTTTTAATTCATTTGTTAAAAAATTGCTTAATTATGCTTTGCTTTTTAATTAAATTTTAGGAAAAAAAAAACCAAAAAAAATACTTGTGTTCGCCAGCAAAAATTAAGCAAAAAAGTGAAAAAAACAAGGAAAAAAATTATTTGTGGTAAGGGGATTTTTGCATTGAATTAATTTATGACTGATATCACAATGAAAGAGAACAAAAATCGAGAGAAATGTTAAGGGTTAATAATATTTAAAAAGTTTAAATAGCTTTTCGGAAACCACATTTTTGGATTTTTTTTAATTTTGGTTTAAATTAAAACCAAAAATCAGAGATGGAAAATTGTTTTTGTTTGTTGTATTGCAATTTGAATGATTTATTTCTGAAATATTTTAAAGGGGAGCAACTTTTAACAAAAATTTAAATAAATTTTTGGAGAAATTTAAGAAAATTTTTTTTTAATTAATTTTGAAAAAACTTAAAAATCAGAGATGCAAAATTTGAAAAAAACTATATATTTTTTCAATTTAAATTTTCTAATCGTGAGCGTAAATACTTGAAATTGTAAATTCAGGATTTAGTTGTATTGGTTTCAATTTTTTTTTTGTATTTAATGCAAAATAATTTTTTTTTTAAATCTAATGTAATTTTAATTATGAATAAAATGCTTTTGATATAACAAAACTATGATTTCATTAAAAAAGAGTTAATTTGATCTTTTTCCTTTTAAATTGAAACGGCTGGTTTATTAAGCTTGAGGTCGCATTAATAATTTATAATATCGATATAAAAATAAATTTAATAAACTAGCCGCGTTTTAGTTAAAAACAAAAAAAACAAGACAAGCTAAATTTTTCCATCCCTGAATAAAAGGTTAGGAATTATTGCATTTTTGCTAAAAAGGCCAACGCACTTAAGACACCCAATAATTTTTTTTTTTATATAAAACAACATAAATTCGGGAAGCTCGTTGGCTTGTCTGCAGAAAACATTCAGGGGCTAGATATAAATTGAACCTGCAACTCCTAGATTATTACGCTACTTAGCAATCTATGCGGACACCTAACTACCGAGTTCAAATCAATAAAGTTTATGCTGCTGACGTTTAAGCTGTAATTTTTGAAGTGATGCAAAAAAAATTAGTTAGTAGTATATTTACATATTCTCTTACTAAAATTAGCGCTGGAACAATTTTTTAAAGCTTTCACAAACAATCGCTTCTTTATTTAATTCATTCCACAGTAGTGTTCCTTAAGCCATAGTGCATAAGAAAAAAAGTTTATATTATTGCTACCATTTTCATATCTGTAGCTGTAGTAGTAGTGGTAACTAAGCAAGTAAAGCAAGTAGTGGTATGGAAAGGAATATTTATTTAAAAAACATCCTGGGACATGCAACCAAAAATCATAAAGTATAATAGTTGTATCATACACTAATATACCACCGTATGCACAAAAAATAACAGCAACTGAATTTTAAAGGTTGCAAAATTATAGAAGCAAAAAAAATGCACTAAAATAAAAACATTTTAGACACATAAACAAAAAAAATTACGAACGCCACAGCACACAAAACAAATAAAAATATTAGGGAGAATCACCTCACACAGAAAAAAACAGATTTTAAAATTCTATAAACAATCTTTAAGAATATAAAAAAAGGAAATGTCGTTAAGCTGCAACAATAGCTATAATTAAAAGGATTTTTATTTCATTACCAATAAACTCCCCTGTTCGTTATTTTATTTTCTTTCCCGTAATGCAATTAAATCCATTTGCTTTGCAACAATCTTAACACAATTTAAATTTAATTTTTGTGAGCGTAATAAATCTACCAACACCAATTTGGCTGCAGCTGAATGCTGTTGCTGTTTATTGCTGTTGGCGTTTATACAAACTTTTAAAGACACTAAATCCACAAATTTCGTATAATAAAAAAATAAAGTTGTGCTTTCATTTGGCTGTTTTTATTTTTCGAGCTCTAAAATGCATAAAGTTTATAGCTTAAGCGAGTAGCTGCAAAAACAAAAGCAACAACCGCAAGTTTTAAAATTTATAAGGAGCATAAAAAGAAAATCCAGTTTACAGGTAACAACAGGCAACAATAGTTGTGTTAATAATAAAATATAAAGTGTAGCAACAAGGCACATGACTGAATAAAACAAGAGCAGAAAGACCAATAAAATAGAAAAGAAAATTTTTCAAAATTGTTTTGGTTGGCTTAAAAAGATTTCAACAACAAAAGTTACAGGGATTTATAGAAAAAAAATTAACTACAAAGTGCTTGTTGTTGTAGGGATTTATGCTTAATAAAATTTTAAATGCACAAACTATAAAAAGAAAAAAAATAAGAAAATTAGTATAAAAGAAAATTTAATTTTTTATTTACAAAACACTGGCTTGTGTGTCATAACAAGACAGCATTTCAATTTATTTAAAAATTCCTTTTTACAACTGGCGGCCATTCTTGCCGCTGGCCGTTAAAATAAGATTCGTCTGGTGGGCAAAGATTAACGAAATAGCCAAACAGATTTAATAAAAAAATTTGTTAAATATCATCTGTGTTATAGCAACATCTGTCTGCTGTCAAACTTTTTAAGTTGAATTATATTATTTTAGTTCATTTTGCTATAAATTTTTTTTTTAATTTTTCTTTCTTTCATCTATTTTTAGCAATTAATATGATTCATTGAAAATCAAGGTAAGCGTTGTTTTAGGAAATTCTTTAACTTTTTTCAAATATTTTTTCTTAAAAATTTAATAACACTATGCAACATTCAGCCTTATTGCGAGTGTTGTTGTCGTAGTCGAATTCACGACAAGCCCATATGTCACTGTTTTCGTCATGACAACAACACTCATAATCAGGCCTATTATTTTTCTTAGTGAAATAAAAAGTAGTTTTTTTTTAGCAAGTAGAGTGTACAAAATTTAATAAATTTTTTTTTATTGTACTGACTTTAAAAAACTAATTTAAAAAAAAAAATTATCACACAAATCGTTTCAGTGCATTAAAAAATGATAAAGAAAAAAGTAGCTCCATCTTCTTGTTTTCATTTTCTTTTCAGTTGTAAATAATTAATTTAAAAACCTTTTTATTAATCATTACACATTCATCGGTAGGTAATACGATTTTTTTATTAAAAATAAAATCCGAAATTCTCCAACAAAATTTCCTTTAAATGGTAAGTACATGGTTTCCAAATAGCCTTAGTGGCTTCAAAAATGTATTGGAAGTTGTGACCAAAAAAAAATTTTTTACGCAAAAATTTTAAAAATTTTAATTGATACAGAAATATTAAATAAAAAATAAAACAAGCTAAAAGATAGTTATTACTTTCTCTAGCATATAGTTTTATGAGTTTTTCATAAATTTAGTTATATTTTACTAAAATTGATAAATAACTTTTGATTTTATTTATAATTACGAAATAGTGTTTTCAGACTGAGTGGATTTAACATACATGAGATTTATTGTTAAATCCAACTCATAAATTTTGTAGTTACTGTACAAAATGACTTTGATGAATCCCCTTTTAAGTGCTTTGGAATTGAATATAAGTTGGATTTATGAAATACAACACTGAAAATAGGCTTTTATTTACCATTTCGGTTGGTGTCTCTGATAATAATGCTAGCAAAAACATGATCCATTTTATAAAGTATTTAATGGCTATATTTATAAGAACGGGTTTTTTAACAATTAAAATTCTATTTGTAAACGAATTTCCTAACGAAATCCACTCACGTATTAAAGGGCCGAGCCGGGCGAGTAAAAAAAATAAAAACCACTTCAAATATTTCCTAAAGAATTTTAAAGAAAAAGAAAATGTGTGTCTCGTAACTGTGTATATAATAAGTTTTGTAAAAAGTAGCACATTAAATACACTTATTTCTATGAGAAATTTATTATATTTTGTATAAGTTGATTTGACACGCTGTATGTTAAATCCTGAATATATTAAATTTAGAGTATGAACACTATATCAGCAATTTGTGGACTTATCTTAAATTGAGAATTTAACTTTCAGTGTGAGAACACTATAAAGCTATTTCATAACGACAATAATTACTACATGGGAGCATCATCATCATCTCACGCCAAAGAAACACAAGCACATGGCACCATTTCTATCTGACAAAGTAATTTTGTGTTTTTGTGTGAGAGATGAATTTTATTGGGAATTAAATCAAAAGTTGTGCATCGATTTCGATGAATTATTTCAAGGAAAGAATGAAAATTAAATTTTGCCGCGTGGTAATATTTTATTTAATTGTTTTAAATAAAACTCTTTTTTTACATAAAAGACAGAAATTCAGTTATTTATTTCGTTTAAATTAGAGTTCGTAAAAAAACAAAACGAAACGTTAGTATTCGTTTCGTTTTGTGATTTTTCCGAGTAAAAAAACAAATACAAATAAAAAGTACCGGAAAAATTTATTGTAAAACACAGCACCATTCACTTAGACGTAGGCAGCCAGACAAACAAATTAATGAAAATAAAAACAGGCCAAATGCAACAGTGCCGAGACACACATACACATAAATATAAACAATAAACACAACTTGTGTAAGCACCCAACATTATGTACTTAATTATCATGTTCATTTTCAAAATAACTGCTCTCTTGCCAGGAAACAAATGATTCATTTTCATTAGAAAAATACGTTTCTGCTTTTGTTTTGTATTAGTAAATAAAATGTGTTATATTTTCAACACTAGCTAAGCTAATGAGTCGCGAAATACAGGAAATGATTCTAAAGAAAAACGTTATGTTACATTAAACAGAATAAAACAATTTTATTAATTTGAGTGCCATATGGAACTGATGACCTGTAAGCTAAGTTTTGTTGGGGAACAAATAAAAATAGTTTTTTTTTTTTTTAAATTTGAGCGTAAATGAATATTTCATAAACAAATTCTGTTTTAAAATATTTTTATTTTTATTTATTTTTTTGGTTTTTTATTTAATATTTATTTTCTTTTAATTTTACTGCTTTAAAATTTTAATTGAATTTCATTACACACAACAACAACAAAAAAGCAATAAAAGAGATGCAACATTTTTCTTTAATAAATAAATTGCAAATGAGAAATGTTTCTCAAAGTAAATTCATGTTTTACACTCAACTTACTTAGCTGTGGCAAAACAATTTGTTTGTTTTTTTTTTTTTATTTTATTTTTTTAAGAAGGCTTTTGAGACTTTTTCTTTATATTTTATATTTGTTTAGGATTTTATTTGTTTTTTATAACTCTAAATGCAATATAAATTTATTTAAATTAAATTTTATTCACATCTTCATTCAGCTGATGGTATGAGTGGTAGGCCAGCGTGTACATGGGTAAAAGTGTTTGTTATTCCTGTATGATGTTGTAGTTGTGTTGCTGTTGTTATTTATTTTTTATTTCAGCCTTTTGTTTTACCATTTACTTAACTCAACATTTTGTTAAGAATGTAAGATTTTATTTTTATTTCTCTGTTTAAACCTCTTGGCAACTCACAAGTATATACAGTTTACACATACTCTACACTCTACAGCAAACAGACATTTTTTATATGAAAAATTACAAGAAGTCTTGCTATAAACGAACAATCAAACAGTCTGTCTGTTAAGAAAAATTCCAGTAATAGATTATGAAAATGTATATTTTACTTTGCCATGCTGTCTTTCTCTCCCACTCGCTCTTTTAAGTTACTTTTATCGTAAATATGTTATGCATGTGAGTTTTTGTAACACAAAAATAAAAAAAGAAACAGTAGTAGAGCCACCAACAGAAATACTTTACTTTACAACGATATGAGAACCGCCTTAAGTTGTCTGTCTAGTATTTTAGCTTGACAGCATCACAATAACATTAACAACAACAACAACAACTACAATATCAGTCTTTAAATGTACACACAACAATTTCATGTCAAAATATTCAAAGTATACAGACAGGTATTGTTCGAGCGCTGCTATTTATTTATGTACGAGTAGTTGAAAACTTAAGTATGAATATAAAAGTATATAAGAACGCTTGCGTGTGTGTTTGTATATCTTTTTGTATTGTGTGTCCTTGTATACACTTACAATGAATATGATGCATTATTACTCCAGGGAAATGTTGCTAAAAGAATATTAAATAAGTTAAATACACTGCACAGGTGCAGGCTTGAGCAACTACTTCAGTTAACCTGTCATTGCAAATGAAATTCATGTTATCTTTAATATGATTTCAGACTTTTATGTGAGCATGTTTGTTTGTACTCAAGTTAAGTATAAAATCTTTTAACATTTTCTCTTTCAACAGAAAAAATATTGATTTTATTTAAAGAAAAAGCTTTAACTGATAATTATTTCAGCAACCAATCAATTTTTCTTATGACTGACGTGTATGAACTCTGGTGAAATGTTTGCATTAACTTCAATCATAAACACTCAATAGAAACTTTAATGAAACTTGTAAGAATATGTTTTAAAAAATAAAATAAAATATCAAGTCATTTTGAAAAGCTCTTAATCATTTTAGTCATAAAACATGCATAATAAATTTGAAATTTATTGATTTAAAAAGCATAAGAAAATCTTATGAATTTTCCAAGGGATTTCATACCAGATTTTAAATATTTTATACGATGCAGTAAATTATATTTAATTGCAGTTAATAATATATTAGCAAAATGATGCAGTGGATTTTCAGACAAGCTAATTCTCCAAGCTAACAGTCTAAAAGAAATTTATAGGAAAAAGCCTACTTTTCAAATATTTTTGCTTTGTGAATACCCTATTTTTTTAATAAGTTATAAAGGAAAATAATATTTTTCTTAATAATATTTTCAGTATTTTTCATATAAAATTTCCAGACGAGTTGATCGCTTGTATTATAAAAACAGCACAATCATTTTAAGTAAAAAATACACTAAAAATATTATATATAAAATTTTTTACTGATGGTTTGCTAATAAATCGAACAGGGAAAAAATAACAAAAACTTTAGAACAACTATATTTATAAATTAGTAAATCGTACTAGACAAAATTGTTAAGCGTAACACTCTTTTATTAAAAAATTAATGATTAAATTTGTTATAACATAAATAGAAATTTTCTAGAATTAAATCTTTTCCTCTGAGAGCTTATTTACTTTATCATATGCCCAGGGGGGAAACACAGTTAGCTAGCGTATGATGAATATTAATTCATGGTCACACGTAAATAAAGGGTGGTTAAATTTTAAGGGCCGATGTTGAAACGTCAAGTTGTTTCATTTGATACTTCTGAATTTCAGACTAACTCAATTTGAACTATGGAAAGATACACAAACGAGCAACGTGTTAAAGTTATTCAGGCTTATTATGAAATCAAAATGCTTTTAGTGTACTTAATTTTTACCGGCCGTATTTTTTTTAAAAATTAGGCCGGTAAGGCAGTTACTGTGAATGGTATTAACGAACTTTTTATAAACCGAATTGGAAGATATGAATGTGGACGATATGTGGTTTCAACAGGATGGTGCCACTTGCCACACAGCTAACAAAACAATGGCTCTTTTGAGCGACAAATTCAATGGCCGTGTTATCTCACGTGGTGGCGATGTCAATTGGCCGCCAAGATCATGTGATTTGACACCGTTAGACTTCTTTCTTTGAGGTTATTTTAAAGAAAAGGTGTACGTCGATAAGCCAGCAACAATTCAAGAGCTAGAGAAAGAGATAATTCGGCACATTAACGTCATAGAACTTCAATTATGCCTCAGCGTCATAGAAAACTTAGCCCATCGGATGGAGGTGTGCCGTTGAGGTCACGGCGGCCATTTATCCAATATTTTGTTCCATACGTAATTGAACCATACCAAAAATATTATAATAAAAATAAATGACAATAATTTCCTAAATAATTTGTGTTTTATTCAAAATCAACATCGGCCCTTAAAATTTAACCACCCTTTATAAGTTATTAAATTTGTTTTTCCATATTTAAGAAGGCTGAGGCAGCGTAAAAACCAGCTGGAAGGAATTACAGAATAATTGTTAACATCGTCCTGTGTAAGATTAACTACTCAATTTTAAAGAAAAAAGTTTAATTAAAAATAGTTAATCCTAAAATTAAAAAACTTGCGATTTAGTGAAATATTTAAATAAAAAAATCAGAGTTTTGTCTAGTGTTTACTTAATATAAGTAAATGACTTTTAAATAAAAAAAAAATATAACAAATAAGCCCCTTTTGGTTGTGGTCTATGGTATTCACTTGAGTGGTGAATTTTTAACTCCTAAAGTTAACCCAGAATTACTGAAAGACACATTCGTTAGAACAAAATAGAAAAATATGGATTGAAAAATTACTGAATCGCACTACTGGGCATTAAATAGCATTTTTTTTAAACAGTGTTTTTTTTTAGTTTTTAAATTTTTATTCAAATCTCATTAATTGTATCACTTAAATTTCTATTTTTGTAATTCAACCGCTTTGATGCTTAAAAACTTTTTTTTATTAAATATTAAAAAAGAAAGACAGACTATGTTAAACATTTCAAGGTCACATGCGTTTATACTTGAACTTTATGCATTTTTAATATCACATTTTGTTTCTCAGACAGAATTTTTGAAAGCACAATAAAACGTATTCACACATCATTTCTATGAAACGTTTTTTGACATGTAAAAAATAAAAATATTTCTTTTTAAATGTTTATTTGTCTTTCTTTTATAAAAAGAAACTTTGCTAAAAAATTACGGGTTTATTTAAAGCAAAAAAAAAAAAAAAAAATTCCTAGCAACTTAATTACGATTTTCTTTTTAAGCTTCAACAATTTGATTATTTTGTGCGACATATTTTTGAATATTTCACAGTTTCCAAGTAAGAAAAAAATTGCAGTAAAAAAAATGTATTGGAAAAACATGTCCAAGGCCCTGAAAACCTAGAAAAAAATTAAAAATCATTTATGCTTTTGTACTCCCATTGAATAACGAAAAACAATTTGTTTTGAGGCCTCATTTGTTGTTGTTGTATTTTTCTCTGTTGTACTTTTGTTTAACGAAAAGTTAAACGAAATACAAGAACCAACATAAAAGAGAACACAGAAAATATTGTTTTGAAGATGAACGATATTGATGATGCTGGTGAAGTGGAAACTGGAAGATTACAAAAAAATTACTTTTGTTTTTTTATTTTTTTGTGGAATTTTTATAACAAAATTTCTTGCCTCTAACAAACAAAATATTGTAAACGTTAAGACCTTTAAAAGATTTTTTATTATTTTTAGTTCTTATTCATATCAAGGTTTTGCTTTTTTTGTTGTTTGTTTTGTTAACCTAAAAAAGGCATCAAGAATGAATTCTTTTTTTTTTTTTAATATTTCCCACTATATGTTTGTGTAACAGCAAAACATTAAAATCATGTACTCTCGTATTTAAATATGAAGGTTAAGTGATGACTCGAGATTGAAAGGGAAGCATTTGCAAGAACAAAAACAAATAAACGTTTGAATGAACAATATTTTTATAAAACAAAGAAAATGAAGAGAATTTTTTTTGTACATTTTTGGGCCTTTTGTTTTATTTTGAGAAAACCCAAAACAAAATGCTTTTTGTGGTAACATAATTATACTTGTTTTGATTACTTTTTAACGCATCCTTTTTTTACATTTATTTTTATTTTTTTTTTTTAACAAAATGGCCATCCCAAATTAAAAAATTACTTTTGGCAAAATGCAACTCAAAATCTAGTGCAAAGAAGTGATACAAAGTTACTAAAAAGTTTTCTTTTTAGCAATAGTTTATATGCTGCGTGCTCTTTATGAAACCATTTAAAATTCTTTATCATTATTTTCTTCTTTGAATTTGTACTGACGCTCAAATTTATTTTTTCTTGTTTCATTGCCTTTAACATTAACAAATGCCTACAAGTGTGTACTTCTGTCTTCACTCTTTCCCACTCTGAGCTACAAACTACGGATTTATGCAATAGGACTTTCATAGTGTAAACGGGGTGATTGCTTGGTGACGTGATTTGTAGTTTTTTTTTATAATTTTATTAAATTATTCGATCTTATAAATTTATTATTATTTAATATTAATCAAGCTTAAGGTCTTAAAAAATTTTAAAATATTTTGCCCTGAAGAAGACCTTCAAAAGAAAGTCGAAATATCGGAAAATTTATATAAAAACAAATTTTTTAAGATCTTAAGTTTTTTTTTTTAGATTATGCAAAATTTGAGCCAAAATCTGAAGCAAATGGCAGTGGAATACTGGCGGAAGTTGTGGAAGAAATGAATCGCCCAACAATTACCAGAGTTGGGACAAAGCTTCTATTTATTGTTTTAGCTGAGAAGGGGGTTGAGGTGCAAAAGAAGATATTTTGTATTTACAGTCCATTAATTCACTGTGCAAGATTAAGAACTCGAATGAAAAAAATTAGCCTGCTCAGTTAGAATTAGAATGAGGAGGGGGAGCAAGTCAACTGGTCACTGCGGCCAAAATGGAACCATTGTGTTACAAATCCTCAAAGAGTCTAGTATTCATTAAGAATTCACAAATTTCTTTGGGTGATTTGTCTGTAAGTAGCGAAAACGGGTCCAAATTAGACCATTACAGTGACAATATGTTTTCTGCTGTCTCTTCATCTTCGTTGCATAACCTGCAGAGGTCATTTTGACTGATCCTCATATTCGCCAAGTGTTTCAATACTCTGCAATGCCCAATCAGGAATCCCGTGACAATGCGAATTCCTGACCAGATCAAGCTAAGCAATTCCCTTGTTCTCTTCCGAGATCAGTGAGGGCCCACCTATTTTTCTGTGAATCAACAGGAAGTCTCCCAGCAGTCTTAAACTACGAGGCTCTATCTCCAGAAGACTAGTCCCTAAGGCCGGCTAGTCACAAAGTACATGTTGTGAGGTTTTGTCAGGCGTACCGCAGAACCTGCATTGCCAGATTTTAATATTTCCTATTAAAATCTAAGATCACACAACCACTGCCTTCTGGGATACATACCTCGATAGCCTGATATCTATCTGAGTCCAGTCAGTTATTCCCTGTGTTGCGAACCAGCAACCAGCTGTCTCCTTAATGTGTTCTGCAGAGATGCCAAAGTAAGCATTTGCTAGCATGAATGAGTGCTCTGAGCCTAGAGCACATCTTCCTTTAAAAATATACTTTTTAATTAACGCCCTCTCTAATTCTGAATATCGCTGGTTTCATAAAAATAGCAATTTTGCGGGAGTGCCTGGTACTTTCTATTTGTGTCACCATCGAATTATCTTAGATTCAACTACCATAACAACACTAGTAATTGGGTTGATCTACTTTTCAAGTAACGATTTTACTTTTTCATTTAAACTGAGGCCAAATCTTTGCAATCGATATTCAGCAACTACTATCCAATTTTTTTTTATTTTCTTCATATTAAAAGGCAAAACTTTCAATCAATATGTAACGCTTTTGATCCGATTTTGAACTTTTTTTTTTTCTTTTAATTTTCTGGAATTGCTTTTTTTTGTTTAATTAAATTAAATTAAATTAAATCATATTTAAAACATTTTAAATGTATTCACTTCAAGGGCTGTGGGCTTTCAAGTAGAGACTCAAGATTCCGTTTTGAATCAACCACTCGCCAAGACAACGGAGTGGTAAGTGATCCAAACCCCCTTACTTTATCTTGTATATTTCAGGTAGTCCGTCCATAAAATGTGCAATCATAAATTTCTTTCTTGAACCCGGGCACTCGCAAAAAAGGCAAAAATTGTCTTTTTACTCTCAGTTGTATGGCAGCTGAGGCAGTTTTCATTGAAGGGTAATGCCAGCCTACTAGTGTGAGTGCAGATTAGCCACTGACCGGTTATCATATCTCTTATTCCTGCTCACTAGCTGAACTATGTGTTTAAAATTATAGCGAGGCCAATCTTACACGATTCTGCGCCCCGCCATCTGGTGCCCGTCTTCTTTTGGTAGCACTCCAGTATACCGGTGCTGATGTTACTAAGTGGTGAAGCTACCGTCACTGACATAGAAACTTCTATGTTAGAGCCAGCCCTGGCCAATTTATTCGCCTACTCTTTGCCGATAAAGCCGCTGTGTGCAGGAATCCACACCAAAAATATATCAGCCTGACGTTCCAGATTGAATAACGCAGCCTTACATTGAGCCACTAGAGTAGAGAATTTAACATTCAATTTAAGCGGCAGAAAAGCCGCTTGGTGGTTTACAAAGATGCTTATAGTTCTCCTGGTTGCCATATCCTACAGAGACTGCTTGATGGCCAATATCCCCCCTGGAAAACACTAGATTTATCGGGAAGTCGGAATGAGAGTTTTATGGCAAGTTTTCTGAAATAAACTCCAGTTCTGTCAGTGTACACTCTAAGTGTCATGCCTGCGTCATATGTGCCCTCTTTTCCACTTCCATATAACGTTTTCTTATTTTCTATTGTAATTGAATTTTGACATTTAAATAATTGTTTAACTAGACTTCAAGTTACCCGTCAGTTTTTCTTCCTATTCGACTTTAAAAAATTACTTCTGTCTATCAGCCTTCAATAAACTCAAAACAATGTTATCACTTCAACCTCTACATTCAGTTATTTTCTTTTTTATTTAGCCGCTAGCTAAAAGTTCTTAACTTATCAATTTGCCTTCAAACAAGAAAATATTTTTTATGTTTAGCAAGAGTTAAAAATATGATTGTCTGAAAAAGGGAATTGCATATAAAATTTCCAACCACAATAATAAAATGCACATCTTAGTGTTTACCAAGTAGAAGGATAGAACAAAAAAATTAAATCGTTTTACTGTAAACTAAGTACGAGTAGAGTAGTTTGAATGTGCATTCGCATTTGCCACAACAAATAGAGCATCAACCTTTTGTTGTGGAAGAGAATACAAAAGATTTCTTACATTTAAATATTTTTCATTCAACTTTTTTTTTGTTTAAAAGCATTCAAGCAAGCAGATTTGCTAGCCACAAACAGCAGCAGCTTATTTATTCCCTTTTGTAAGAGAAAACCAGCTTCAGCTACAGGGAAAAATCTAATCCTATTTATATTAGTTTTCCTATTTGTTTTTTTTTTTCTTATTTTTCTTTTTTTGCTTTTTCATTTATCAGCCATTTTTTTACACTCTTTATTTGCATAGTTTGTTTAAGGTCAATATATTTAGTTTTTATTTTTATCTTTCATACTTCATGCAACCAAGCAACCAAACCACTCAGCCAACTATTTTAATATTTTCACAACAAATAAATATTTGTTTGTGTGCATGTGTGTGTTAAATGAATTATTGTTTGTGGCTTTGGTTTATGTGTAATATTGCATTGCCTGGTCTTCATATTGTTTCAACTGTTGCAAGTTATTGTGTTTATATTTATTCCTCATGAAGGCAACAGAATATCATAAAATTATAAATTCTAATTCCTGACGACTCTTCTTTTCATTTTTGTTTTCTCCCTCTCACCCTTGCAAGTACTAAAGCTCTCTAGTGTGGTGTTTTCAGCAACATTGTCGGGAATTTGGTACCAAAAGACAAAATATTAATAACAAAAATAGATACTCACTCACTCACGTAGTTTGTGTGCACTGCTCTAAATCATAACGCTCTGTAGGATGATGTTCTGTTCTGTTCTGTTTTGTTGTATAACTTAAGCTGATTTTTTTATTAAGTTGAAAAATTATTTACAAACGAAGGGATTTGTTTGGCTCTGTGGCAGTTGAGTGCATTTGTTGCGCTAAAATGTAAATACTTACTCGAAATATCTACGCAGACAGAGGGAGAGAGGGAGATGGCTTTAACCAATTTGCAGGAAATCGCAACTAAAAATATATTTACTTAATAAGTAACAACGTTTTTGTGCTTTATTCCGAGATAAAATTCTAAAAGAGGATTATTTTACGGACAAAATATATAAATTTAAATGGTGTTTTCTAAAGAAGTTATTTTTTTTTTCAAAGAGAAATCTTTATGCGGTTATTATTCCCATCTGCTTTAGGGAAAATTTATTATTTTTTAAACTAAGGTTTGATTATCCTTGTATCGGCTAAAAAAAAAGAGGCTTTACTTAACGAAAAAAGTCATAATTTTAAAACGTGTGCGTTGTGGTCAACAGTGAAAAATTTTAGAGAGTGTAAGTAAGCTGTGCTGATTACGAAATTTTTGCATCACTGAAATTAAATATTCCCAGGTTTTCTGTACAGGTTGGCTTATAAGCAGACAAGCCTCTGAGTGGAAGACGACTTCGGATATGACCTCTTATCTCGGTCTTCAGAGTTTCGGGCTGCAATGTTTATCATAGAAAAATAATAATTATCATGATCAAATCATGGCTGTACCGAACTTAAAAGTAGATGTTTTTATACCCTTCACTGTAAGTAAGAAGGGTATATAGATATAAGTTTGTGATTCCGTTTGTAATTCATACATCGTACATGGGACACCCTTTAAATAGCAAATTCAATTAAGTATTGTCCGTCCGTCTGTCTGTCTATATAGTCGTTGAAATCAACTTTTTGAAGCTCCTAGACAGCTTAACAAAAAGTATGGCACATCAATCTGCCAGTTATTTCAGTATGAGTCTTGCTAATAAAATTCAACCAAATCGGTTTATAAATAGCGGAGCTATAAGTCGAAAACCGCGACTACCTCCATTTTTGACTATTATCTGAGTAGTTTTCTTTCACATATTTTGGCTAAACAACAAAATGGACAAAAAAAAGTCTTATACCATGTTTTGCCAGAAGCCGCAGTCATAACAGCTGTGCAAAAACTAAAAGCCATCGGTCCACAGTTGGCCGAAAAAAATAAAAAATACAAGGAAATTTTAGATTTCATAAATTATTTTTTGGAAATTTTTAAGCTGTGCAAGTGCGTAATGTTGTGCACACAAAACCAGGTAGTCGGTCTAATAAATGCTTATATATATATATGCTTCTATTCTGTGTGTGTGTGATGTCACTACACAGTAACAGATGGCACTACAGCGTAACACAACTACTAATACATAAATCTTTTTTAAAGATAATTTTTTGATTTTTGCCATTAATTTGAAATTCTTTAGTTGATATAAAATATTTAATTAATGCGATTTAAAAAATGTATGTAAATGTTTTGTATTTTTATTGAATATTTTTACTATTAGAATTTCTTTCTTTTTTTTGTAATTTAAAAATTGAGTGCCTGTAGACATTTTATTGCTTTTAAAATTTAAGTTCTTGAAAGGATTTTTTCTTATAACTCTTTAATTTGAGTTTCTTGAACTGAATTAATTAATTATTATTTTATAATTAAAAAAAATAAAAAAAAATTTTGTCATATCTTTTTTTATATAATTTTTTATTTGTAAATTTATTTGGTCTTTTTTTGTTGAGAGGTTTAGGTTATTAAGCTTAAGTTCGATATTTCACCACAATAATAAATAAATACATTTAAAAAAAATTATGAAAAGTGAAAGTATATAAAAAAGATAAGGGTATATACAACTCAGTACAGAAGAATTTGACAATACAATTTTAACATAAATTCTTTTTCACCCATGACTTCTTTAGATAGAAAATATTTACTCCAAAGTATTTAGTTAGAGTACGCAGAATTTACGATATTTTGCAAAAGTATATTAACCACAAATAACACAATAATTATCTGGATCTTTTAAATAACGATTTCTCTTCGTACACACAAAGAAAAATTATGGTTGAGGCAACCATATTCTGGTGGAAACATAGTATGCTTAGATTTATGATTGCTTCTAACCGTATATATTTTTAAATTTAATATATTAATATAAAGCTTTCAACTGCAGATGTTGCGGTTCAACCCCCGGTCAATGTAAAATTTTTTTTTTAATTTTTTTTTAATATATACATATTTTATATAAGCAGTTTTAAAATTAATTTTAATATGAATTAAAAAAAAATTAATTTAAATTTTTTGTATAAATAAAGTTTTTTTATTCCATTGATTTTTCTTTTCTATTATTTTATAAATTTTTATTACGTAATACAGCGGTTTTTGAATTTATTTTTTTAATTTTTAGTTGACTCTACCAGGACTCGAACCTGCGAACACTTACTTTGTTAAGAAGCGTTAACTCGCCACTCAACCACTTCACCCACAAAGCTCAGTTGAGTTTGAACGATTAAGTTTATGTTTTATAGTCACTTTATTTATATGGTTGCGGAAGAGACAAAATAGAAAACAATTGACATTCAACCATATTTTTATCATTATTATGTTTGTTATGAACATATTTATGATTTCAAGTAAAATTTTATTAAACATAATATGATAATTATAGGGTCCGCCATTGAACTTTTTTTTTTCAACTAGTGCTTATTTTGTGAATGGTAACACTTAGCCTCATGTCTGATTTGACAGATAATTAGTTTTATCCTTCTGCTGAAAGAATATGGTTGTGTTTTCGCTTCGCTAAGTGGGCCTGAGATCGACTTACAAAAGATGCCGATTTTGCCAAAAAAAAATCATCTTTTCAGATGAAGCTCATTTTGATCTTGGCGGGTATGTAAACAAGCAAAATTGTCGCATTTGGGGCACAGAAAACCCGCACGCATACATTGAAAAGCCGACGCATCCAAAACGAGTCACTGTTTGGTGCGGATTTTGGTCTAGAGGCATAATTGAGCCATTTTTCTTCGAAAATGAGCAAGGAGTGGCCGTTAGTCAATGGCTATTGTTATCAAGCCATGTTGAACGAATTTTTGTTCACAAAAATTGAAGAGGAGGATATTGGCAACATTTGGTTTCGACAGGATGGCGCTACGTACCACACACTCGATATTTTTATAGCATGTTCAAAAAAAAAAAGTTATTTGGTTGATCTAAGACGCTAAACATAAAATGGTTAAAAATAACTATAAATATGTTTATCGTGATCATAAAAATGTTTAGATGCTTCAAATTAATAATAATATTTTTGTGAAAAACACACTATGTTTGCGGTGACCATATTCAACCATCTTTTTTCTTTGCGTGTAGCCATTTCTTTAATTTACTTTTATATATAATTTTCACCACTTTCAATTGACATAATATACACCGTTACCTTAAATACTCAAAAAAACTAGTGCTGCAACACAAATAACAGTGTTATATGGTGGGAAATATTTACACCAAAATATAAAGTGTGACATGCGACAGGTAAATGCAACATTTTTTCATGAATTTATTTATATACCTGACAGAAAATGCACATCCTGATCAATATTTTTTCCACATAAATTTCTTTACTTTAGATAACCTAATCTAATAAATAGGCCACTCTCACTTGACAATAGAATAATTTAAAAGTGTTCAATGATGCAAAATTTCATTTATAAGCTCTTTTAACTCTAGAGATTTCCTATAAGATAAAGAACTAGTGACTGGACTACAAAAGCTGGTTATAAATAAAACGTTCTGCTTTTAACATCATAAAAAGTTTTTTTGGAAAAAAATTCCTGTGAACTATAAATTTCGGTGTAAAAATTACTTCAATCCATTTTCACAATTTTCATTTAAATACTGACAACAACACTGGCTATATAACAGTCATTAGGCATCAGCGTTGCGTTGCTAGGAGCTAGAAAAAAATTAGCTATATTACCCTAAAAAACGCTAGAAAAGGCTAAATCAGTCAAAAAAAAAGGTAGATAAAAGTTAAAAATCTATCATTTAAAATTCAAATTTTCTTAATTCTAGATGACTTCCCTTTTAGAATGATATGTGTCACATCCCGTAATCTTCTACAGTTCGTCCGCAAGTTGCTAAATTCCCTCAAAGCAAATTTAAAAAAATTTCAAAACAATCCATATAACTTTCGGATGAACCATAGAAGAGAAAAGGATAAGACATATAACATTTTAAAGGGAAGGATGTCTAGTTTTTTAATCTATTGCTTAAATACTCAAAAGTTACTGTGGACTATTTTAAAATTTTTTTTTTAAATATACCCAGTGCTGTTCCTTTAAAGAATTTTTACCATTCCCTACTTTGGCGAGGTAGCATTCCCGATTTTGCCCACAAAAATTACCAAAATCAAAAAGGGTTTAATCTATACGTTCTAAACTTTCTGGAAGTCCTTTAACATTTTTGGAAATGTTCATAGTTTTTATTTTATGACCCAAAACGGAAACTGCCTGGGGAATATGGAAAATTAAAAAAAAAAAAATTTTTAAATAATTAAAAGTAACTTCTGAGTAATTGAGCAATAGATTACAAAACTAGACAGTTTTTCTTTTAAAATGGGCAGTGTGTACTTGGGCAGTAGAGTATAAATTTAGACAACCTTAGCTTTAAAAGGATATGTGTCCTATGATGTAATCTTCTGTAGTATTTAAATACTTTTGAGCGAATTCAATTATTTTTCAACTTCAATATTAAAAAATAGTATTTATAATTTCTTGAAAAAATAATTTATATTTTGATTTTTAATAGTATTTCTATTCTGCTATTTTGCTTGTTTTGTCTTACTCAAAAGCGAGCAACCTCAGCATTACTAAACGGTGGTACTAGTTAACTAAATAGTAAATGGAACAAATTATTAATCAATTAGGAATAAAGTGCATTTTTATTTTACTAGTTAAAAGCCAAATACTTTTCTTTACAATTGAAATGATCTTCGTTCGACCAATTTATCAATTTGAGTATCAAAGTTTTATCGAAAATATTACTTCAGCTACTTGAGTTTCAATCTCAGTTTGTTTATGTATTTGTTTTTATTTTTCCAAAAAAGGTTTAATAGCCTTAACTGTTTTGAAAAACAAAAAAGGCTAGGATAAAAACTAGAGGCTAAATCATAAATTTTGAGGTTAAATGCTACAAACAAAGGCTAAACTTAGCCTTAAAAAGGCTAAAACGGCAATGATGGTAGTTAAATTAGCAGCCAGGGCAAAACGTGGCATTTGATCAAAAACAATTTCCACAGAAATTTTCTAAATAATTCTTACATAAAGTCTACAATTTCTAACGATTTCATTCGTCATCGAATGCAAAAGTGCTTGCATAAAACTTAATTTAAAAAACTCATTTACAAAGACAATTTTATTGCTTCGAAATGTTACTTTAATTACAAGAAATATTTTCCAAAAAGCTGTTTAAGAAGCTTTGCTCAAATCACTAGCTCAACTAAATAGTTGAAAATGAAGGCTTAAGTAGTGAAAATAACACTGGCTACATATTAAATATATAGTCACTTAACTAAAGACTGGCTATTTCTGTGTCATTATTATTGTTTTTTTAATAGTTCATAATTAATAAAAACGGTAATGCAGCAACAAAAAAAAGAATAAGCATTTCCTTTGGCTCATAATTATAATTTTTCATTTTGCGAAAACTGAAAAAAGTTTTTCTTAAACAAATATTTATTGTTAAACAAACATAACGAGTACTTGTTATAGCAACCTGTCATATTTAACATAATTTAAATACTACTGCATTAATAAATTGTAAATATTAGCAGCTTAGCCCTAGTAAACTGAATACGACCAAGAGTATAGCTGCAAGATTCATACGAAGGAGGCTTTTAGCTCATAAACCAAACTGCCACCAAACTAAGAAATATTTACTTGTAAAATGAAAAATTTTGCAATTCAGTTACTAGACTAGAAGCAGAAAGGACAACAGTAGTTAGGGAAATGGTAAAATGAAATGAAGGATATAAATAATATAAAGCCAAGTACTCGTTACTGGTAAAGAAAAACAAATTGCTAAATACATTTGCAGCTCTTTTACTTGAAATTTAGTTTTACTTCTTTTGTTGCTGCTTGTAAAGGATATTTTTCATAACAAAAATGTCACCAGTAAAATTGAATTTATGTTGTGTTGTGTTCGAGTTATTGTTTTTTTTTTTCATTTCTAATTTTTAAACATATTAAATCAGTTAGTAGTTTGTAGCAGTTTGTCATGATGACAATGAGGGCCACATAATGCAAACAACACCATGAACCAAGCAACCAACTGAAGTTTTTAATGTGATTTTTTTTGTGGCTGCTAAATACTTTTATATTTGAAGCCTACAGCAATTAAACGTTATTTGCAAGAACATGACATCTTTCATGTCTAGTAGCGTGTTTTCCAATTTGCATGCCGCTAATATTTGTGCAGCAACTAAATAGAAAACCAACATTGTGTTAGAAATTGAAATTCAAATATAAATTACAAAAATAAATGGAAATCATAATGTATTTTAACTAATAACAGCAACAACAACAACAACAACAACAACTAGCTGCAAATTATGTTCCCTTTTTTGCCTTTTATTCGGCCCTTTTATTCATTTTTTTTTTTCTTTTTTATTTTAAATTTTTTTTTTTTTCGAGAACACATTTGCATGTAGATTTTTCTCTGAAGCCTGAATTTTATATCTCCCAAGTTTAGAGTCAATATGTTGGTTGGCTTGCATTTATTTTTACAGACGTGCATGTGAAACAGTTAGTTTGCCTGTCAGAATATTAGTTTTTTTGTTTTTGTTTTCGTTTCTATTTAACTTAACTAAATGTTGTTGTTTTTATGGTTACTAAAAAGTTTAATATTTATGCAGTTATTAGCGCTTTCTATGTTGCTGCATATCGGCAAATGTGGTGCTTCGAAGTCTATTTGCTTGGTTATGGTGTTCTCGGGGCTCATGTGTTTATGTTTGCTTTTTGCCATAAAAAAAAACATTTTATACAAGTTTGGCATTTTATGGTTATGATAATGGCCACAACATGCAACAAACAGTAAAACAAATTTTGCCTTACCAACAAGGTGGCATGAATTAGAATTTTGTGTTTTACACCAGAAAATAATTTCTACTGGCTTATGATTTTAAAACATCCAAACGTTTCGTTTACGGCTTAAATTTATTTCACACAAATTTCGCTGTAATTTCGAATCTGGTTTAATACAGAGTGTGATTTCTATTTCACTGGATACATAAATATTATCACTGGCTATTTTAATAAAAGACAAGAAGACAACAACAATGACAACATTTCATTCATTAAATGAATGAATTAAATATTTCATTAGTTTAATTTTAGATTTTCATTTTTACTGGAGTGCATGAGTTTGCCATAATTTTTAATTAAAACTGTAATACTATTTAAAGCCTAAGCAACGCAATCTCTTTTTTGCAGTTCAACCTAAATTGGAGCGGCAAGTGTATCATTTTAGTGCCCTCTATTTATATTAAATCATCTTCCCTAAATAAGAACGCTGGCTGTGAGTATTTTCTACAGTAGCGTTAATCATCTTGTTTAATAAAACCCACTAAAGGCACACTAAAATAAAGTAAAAAACGTTAATTTTAAAAAAACCAGCTAACAAGTCATTACTGGTCAAAAATCACCAAAAAAAAAACAATTGTTTTGCAGCCAACTTCACTGCAAAATTTGATTTTCCAATCGCTCAGTTAAATATTTACATAAGAATTTTTTTACAGATAAACAAAAAACGCTTACCGCAGCAATTTAGGTATAACTGTTAATCGCACCACATTAACTCACTCACTACAACAACAATTTTCATTACAATAAACAAGTTTTGTAATTAAATTCATTCTTCAAATGGTGTGATGCAAGTCCACCAAAAAATTTAACTTTTAAATGCGGTTGCTTTTATGTTTGAAGGTGTCATCATTTCATTCAAATCACACAGTTTAAAAACCTTTTAAAGGGTCTGACATGTGTCGCAATACCAACAAAAAGAAGTATAAAGAAAAACTGTCATTTAACGAGCTGAGTTTTCTTTGTCGTTGGGTGTTCTGTGCATAATTTTAGTATAAAATTTGCATTTCCATTTACCAGCAGATGACTGTCGTTATTGTTAAAGGAGTTTTTTTTTGTTTTTTGCTGTTGTTGGTATTTTATTTTTATAGCTGCCGGCATAAATAAATAGAAATGCCAAAACAAATTTCTAGTTAATAAGAAACCAATTCAATTATTTGCTACATAAAATTATATGTGCTTAGGGACCAGTCAACAAATTTCGCTTTAATAAGAATTTATTAAAGAGCAAACAAATTTATTTGATAGAGAAAAACGGGCATAGATGTTATCAGCATAATTTGCTAGTATTTAGTATTTCTGTAGTCTTTTTAATTAAAAGAATAAAATGTTGAAAGAAAATGTATAGGAAAAACCCAACCAACATAATTTGCCTCAAACAATTACTGCTTTAGAGAGTTCAGATGCGAACGAAAATTTCTTTCGTATGAATGTATTGCAAACAAACACAATATACGAACATTTGTTTCATTTGAATTTAGCTGTTTGCTTTGTAAATGAGTATAGTCTGATGACCTAAAACGAAACATGTGGCAATTAGAGGCTAACTTGGAAAGGTCTACAGCCTAGTATGTGTATAAATGACGGGTACTATGAGGACCTGTAATACTAATGTCTTCAACATCTCAGAATGAATGAAAAATTCCTACAGAAAATATCTAAACTGAAGCTTGAGAATCTGGTAGGACATCTAATAATACTTTTTTTAAACAATACAAGTCCGCGAAGCTTCTTGCCTTGTCTGCAGAAACCGCAGGAATCGAACCTGTGGCCCCCAAAGTGATAAGTTAGTAAGCTACCTACTAAGCTATGCTGATGAAGAGGAACTTTAGAGCCCTAATTCGTGAAAAGAAACATTTACAGAATCCAACTTGGTAACAATCAGAAGCCGGGGAGGTCTGCCCCCTCAACCGTTCATAGAGCCAAAGTCCCATTTTGGCATCTGCCTAAGATACACAATTTTCAAAACATTTGAAATTGCTGAATAGACTCAATTAGATTAAGGAGCGGGAACAAGTCACCAGGTCACTGCAGCCAAAATAGAACTATTGTGACAGTACTCTCCAGTTATAAATCCTCCTAGAGTCTAGTATTCATTAGAAATTCAAAAATTTCTTTTGGTAGCTAAGACTGATCCAAATTGGAACATTACCGTGACACAATATGTGTTGTGCTGTCTCTTCATCATCGTTACATAACCTGCAGAGGTCACCTTGATTGATGCTCATATTCGCCAAGTGTTTCAATACTTTGAGATAAGCGCTACATCTCATAAGGTTGGGTGGTTTATGTGGCGGTCTGTTTTAAACCACCTACGAAGTCACTTCGATCTACCCTGCAGCATTAAGACATCCGAGAAGGTCTCCTAATTCTACTTTCGATATTTTAGATAGTCCATCCATTAGAAGTGTAATGATAAATCTATGTCTCGAAGCCATAATAGAGAGGGTCTGTCTACTTACTATCAGGTGCCCGGTAGCTTTATTTGAAAAGCAGTCCCAGCCTGCTGGCATGCTTTGCCGCTCGTGCAGTTACTAGTTATCACAACCATCAGTCTAGAAATATCCTTCATATTGCTCACCAACTGAGCAGAGCGTTTACCATCAAAACGAAGTCATAATTGACGCGTAATTTTACACATGCCGAGGCCCTGCAATCTGGTATCCACCTTTACCTGTTAATAATCAAGAATACTGCTCCTGATGCTACTAAGCGTTACAGAGGCTATCACTGTCTTAGAAGCCTCCGAGTTTCAGCCAGCCTTAGCCAATTCATCTGCCTGCTCACTACCATTAAATTTTCTTAGAAGATACTGTAACCCAACAACACTGATCTTTGATTGATAAGGGAATGATTTACCAGGCAGAGTGATTTTAGATATTCTTAGCAAACATTAGGATCAGCCAAAGCAAGTTTTGTGGTTTTTATGACGAAACTTCAGAACATCTACTTTGTGTTTGTGCGAACTAAATGTCTAGTAAAGCAAGACTCCAGGAAAGGTAGGAAAAGTCTAAGATAATTGGCTTCATTTGAAGCCTAGAACTGGAACAGATGTACAAAAGATTGTTTGGATTATGGTACCCATGGCCTGGTTTACAATACTAATCAGTCTAATCGTGAATAATTCCTAGTAATTTTTTTGATTTTTGTTAAAAAATTCTATTAATTAGAGAACTTTCTATGTTTAAAAAGGAAGAATTTTTTTTTATAATGAAAAGTGCAAAAACTTTCGGGGAATTTTTATTCGTAATTTGGCTAAATAATATATATATACTTGGCAATATGGATAAACCGTAAATGCCTTATTAAGTCGTGTTAGAGGACTACAACTTAAGAAGCCTTACAAAACCTTTTCAATTTTTGGCAAACAGCTTTGTTTTCATTACCAATGTATCGCTCCAGCATATCTGAAACCTAATAAAAAAGTTAATGAGTTAATTTTAAATTCTTACTTTAGGCGACCTAAGAGATTTTTCTTTATTAGCACAGATTTATGAATAAGTTTTTAGATGCTTTACCTCTTCTTTTGGTAAGTCTGTGAATAGACAAATTAATTTAATTTTCTTATTTTCTTCTTATTTTATCCAACTTTAACTTGAACTTTATTTTATCTTCAAACTTTCATTGGGATAAACGTATAACTTTCAATTTCTCTGTTTAATTTTATTGGCTCAGATATACAAAATTTTGTATGATTTACTGCACAAGCAAACACCCACACACACAGACACACACATAAAGAGAGAGTTGCTCTATTACTTTTTTATTAGTTTTATAATAAAATGTGTGTTAAACTAAACGTAAGAATTATATCAGCATGATAAAAATCTAAATGAAAATTTATTACTCAGAATTTAAGTTAGGACTGCTACTGCTGCTGCTAATATGCTTTTTACTACCATTGCCAAAGAGCCCAGACATGCTTAAATTTATTTTCTATACAAAACTAGTAAACATCTGCAGCAACCAACATTTTTACTAGAGTATCTGTTCCAGAAAAAATTGCAAAACCACAAACTAAAAATAGCAAAAAAAAAAAATTAAAAAGCTGCCATTATGAGAGAACAAACAACCATTTAACATGAGATATGAGTAATATTTTCTTTTATACAACAAACTAACAAGTTCTATTAAACATTTTTTTCGGTTGTGTATGGGTGTATGTTAAATTTTGATTAAACTACAGGCGAATAAAATAGATCCCACCTGAGCATATAAGAAACTTAAAGTTTTAAAAGCGATTCACTTTAGTCAGTGCCAGCTGTACCTGGTAGCAGGTAGCAGATACATGAAATTATAACAAACGAGCTCATACTAGAAGAGAACATGTGGAAACACAAGAGTTTCTTGCTTTTTCTTGTTGTTTTTTGTATTAAATTTGAATATTTTGTAAATGAAGAAAATAATATTCAACACACTTTATTCGATAAACTTAGAAAGACCTAGATTTGTGTGATAAAAGCAAAAAGCAGAAAAAAAATTTTTTTTTTTTTTGAAAATGATTTATTTGCCTTTTGTGTGTCCTAGATATGGATTTTTGGCTGGTCTCATACGTAGTCTTGAAAACTAGTAAACCTAAAAACAATTATGTGTAGGTTAGGTAGGTGGCTAAGTGAGTGTGTCTGTAAGAGGGTAAGTGGCATTGCGTCCATGTGTCTATTTATGTACTTACTATATAATTTGACCCAAAATCAGGTAAATTATTTGTTTTACGTATTTGAAAAGCAATTGTAAGGCTGTTTAATTAAATTAAGTTATTAAAGTGCCAGTAGTTTCTAAAAGACCAAATACAAAATTTAAAGCCGGATTTTAATTATCTGTGCCTTAACTTTAATTGTTATTAGGCCAGGAACAGATAATAAAAAGTTAGAGGAAAAAATTTGAAAAGAAATAAAAAATTGTAACAAAATTGTTTAATTTTTTGGACGAACCATAGAAGATTAAGAACTGGATTATATATCATTTTAAAAGGGAGCTGTCTACATTTGTAATCTACCATCTAAATGCTCAGAAATTACTTTGGATTATTTTTAAACAAATTTTTAATTTTTCATATACCCCAGTGCTGTTACTTTGAAGCTTTTTACCATTCCCCACTCCCGATTTTTACCATGAAAATTACCAAACTTAAAAAAGAATATAATCTGTAGGTTCTAAGCTTTCTAGAAATTTTTTAATATTTTCAAAAACATTCGTAGTTTTTATTTTATGATGCAAAAAGGAAACTGTCAATATGCTTGAGAACAACAGTACTGGGGTATATGGAAATTTCAAAAAAAATTTAAAAATAAAATTACAAATCTAGACAATCTCCCCTTTAAAATGATATATGTGCCATTCCAAAATATTTATAGGTTCGTTGGGAAGTTGCTAAAATCACTAAGAGCAACAGCACTGGGATATATGGAAATTTCAAAATAATCGAAAGTAACTTCTGAACGAAGCATAATCTACCACCTAAATACTCAGAAGTAACGTTGGACTATTTTTACATTTTTTTGGAAATTTCCTTATACCCCAGTGCTGCTGCTTTCAGGGACTTTAGTGACTTCCGAACGAACCATAAAAGATTGCGAAATGGGACACATATCATTCTAAAGAAGAAGTTGTCTAGATTTGAAATCTACAGCCTAAATACTCAGAAGTTACTTGGACTATTTAAAAAAAATTTTTTTTAATTTCCATATACCCCAGTACTGTTGTTCTCAAGGACTAAGCGATTTCCGGATGAACATTAAAAGACTACGGGATGAGACTAAATTTGTAATGTAACACAAACACGAAACCTAAAAAATTTTATATGTATGTGTGTGTGTGGTGTTTAATGCTTTACGTGTGATAGCATTACGAATACAGACATTTCTATGAGAATTTTTTTAAATTTTGCTTTTAATTTGAAAATATTTATTGATTTTAAATATTTAATTAATTGAGTTTGAGTTAAAAAATGTTTGCAAAATTAAATTAAATTATATATAATTTGCCTAACTATTAGATATTGTTCTTAGAATTTTTTTTTTTTTATTATTTAAAAAATTTATTGCTTTGAAAAATTAGATTCTCAGAAAAGATTTTTAATTGGAACTCCTTAATTTTCATTTCTTAAACTGAAATTAATTATTTATTTAGGATTAATAAAAAATAGGTATTCCAAGAAAATTATTTATTTTTTTTATATAATTTTTCATTTTTAAATCTAATTAATTTCTTTTTTATTGAAACGGCTAATTTATTAAGATTGAGGTTGTATTATAAAAATTTATTTTTCTATTAATATTTCGCTTTAATAATAAATAAATAAATATTTTGAATACGACCTCAAGCTTAATAGTTTTGTATTATATATTTAATATAATTTTTTTTAAAGAAGAATATGGAAAGTATAAAATATGAATATTTCGCTACCACAGTGAGTTTATTTTTTAGAAGCCCTCAAATATAAAAAAAATGTCTTCTAACACAGGAAAAAAATTCTTTGTGCCATGTACTTGTATTTTCTAATTTAAATTTTTTTTTTTTTAGCACATCACCATGAATTATAAAAAGTTCTTATTGATTATCATGATTAAAAATGTTTTTTTTTTTTTTGCTCACATCAATATGATGAAAGTTATTGTTCTACAATATTTTCAATTACACTAATTTTTCAGATCCTTTTTTTTTCAATTATTAGTTTGAGGCATATATTTGTTTATATTGAAGAAAAAAAAAATAGTTAATGGTGAAACTCTTGGAAATTGTTTGCAATTAGTAAACCTTTTTCACAGAAAATTTTTAATCACTATAAATTGTATGGCTTTACTATCATTACTTATTTCTATCTCTTTCTTTCACTCACTCTTTTGCTTTCTCTTGTACAAACAAAACAAACAAAAAACCATTAATTTTCACTTTATAAAAGTGTAATATGTATAATATCACGTTTTTTTCTACTTTATTTTAGATTATTTTCAACAATGCACAACAGCAACAAGAATTTCTGAATAATAACGACTGATTGGAGCTAAAAACTATTGTGCCGTAGGTAGAAAAAAAAAACAAAGCAGAAGCCTGAGTAAAGGACTGCACATGCAACAACAATAATAACAAAAATAAATAAAAATAAAAACCTAATAAAAAATCTAATGAAAAGTATCGTACATATGCAGTGAATAAAATTGGCAAAAACCATAATTCCGAGTCCTAGAGTGAAAAGTAAAGCTCTCAAAAAAAAGTATTAAACAACAAAATAAAAAAAAAATATTTATAACGCTAATAACAACAACAATAAAGTCTTAATCAAAGAAACAAAGTATTAAAAAAAAAAAAATAAAGTTGTTACATGGCTGGCTGGCTTGTTCAAGCATTGCGGCTGTAATACAATAGGTTCTGGCTGTGGTGCCGGCTTTGGCTTTGCGAACAGAATGACTAAAATATTACAAAACATTCACTACTTAATACTCTTTTAATAAACATGCATAACAATTAATATAATATACATACATACACACACACATACATACATACACATACAAATGTGGATTATGCACTTGCAAACACATTTACACTCAACGAATATATATAACAATAGCCTGATATGCCATGGCTCGAAACGAACTTATCAAAATAATAGAAACCACCACAACAACAAAATCAAAAGCAGCAACATTCACACCACCCCCAGATACAGTATTAGCAGTTGCAAACGCAGCATTGATAACAATAAAAAAGGCCTCTATGAAAGAGAGTGTAGAAAAGAAGTGCACGCAAATATGTTGCCATCAAAATTGCTTCCACCCTCCATTACAACAACAAAAACAACATCAACGTTTACGTTATCATCATCACGAACACAATTATCAACATCATCATCATCATCGTCCACCAAATTTTCAAGAACAAGAGCAAGAAGAAAGCATATTGCAGCTTTGCTCTCACAATTTAAAAGAGACCCCTGCCGAGTATTGTTTGCGAGACGATAATACTGCCCAAAGTATAACGCTCGCCTTTAAGGTGAGAAGAAAACAAAAATGTTTCACCAACACTTTACGTACGTGTATCAACTTGCCTCTGTTCAACACACTGAAATGTTTGCGCAGCATACCTTTGCTACAGCTGCTTTGGCTTTTATGCTGCCTGAGCAATTTATTTCATAAATCGATGGCTGAGTGCCCCAGCGTGTGCGAGTGTAAATGGAAGAGTGGCAAAGAGTCTGTTTTGTGCCTTAATGCTAATTTAACACATATCCCAGCACCCTTAGATGCTGGTACCCAAGCTTTGGATTTAACTGGAAATGAAATTGCCACCATACCCGATGACACCTTTGCCGAAGTGAATCTATTGAATTTGCAAAAAGTCTATTTAGCCAAATGTCGGCTACGGCTAATAGAGCATTATGCTTTTCGGGGCCTCATCAACCTAGTAGAGTTGGACTTGAGCTATAATGCCTTGGCCCACATACCTTCAGATGCTTTGGAGAGTGTCACAGAGCTAAGGGAATTGAAAATGAACGGTAATCCTATCATGATAGTTGGCAATGATGCCTTTAAGCGTATGCAACACTTGGTGAGACTAGAACTGAGTGATTGTCGGGTGGAAACAGTGGAAGTAAAGGCTTTTGCTGGTCTAGAATCTAGCTTAGAATATTTAAAATTAGATGGCAATAAACTGTCAGAAGTTAGATCGGGTACCATTACCTCACTGGCGAATCTGCATGGCATTACTCTCTCACGCAACCAGTGGAATTGTTCCTGTGCTTTAAGGCCACTTAGATCTTGGATGTTACGAGAGAATATACCCTGTGGCATACCACCCATATGCCAAGAGCCACCCAGACTGGCGGGTAAATCCTGGGACAAAATAGATTTGGATGATTTTGCTTGTGTGCCCCAAATCATAGCCACCGACACTTTAGCCCATGGCGTTGAGGGTCGTAATATTACTATGAGCTGTTTTGTGGAAGGAGTACCAGAGCCTTCCGTCAAGTGGATGGTAAAAAATCGTGTTATTGCCAATTTAACGGCTACCAATAATGAAAGTCCTTCTACTAGCCCTAGAACAGCAGCCGCCATACAAGGTCGCAAAACTTATGTAGTCAATATGCTAAGAAATGCCTCCAATCTAACCATACTCACTGCTGACATACAAGATGCCGGCATATACACGTGTGCTGCTGAAAATAAGGCTGGCAAAGTTGAGGCTTCCGTTACACTGGCTGTATCCAGGAAACCCCCAGAGGCTCCTTTAAGCTTTAAAGTTATACTGCTGTGCGTATTTATTGCATTGCTGTTTGTTGCCGGCTCATCCTTTGCTGCCATTTGTTTTTGTTCATTGAGAAGAAAGAGAAAAATGCGTTTATGGAATACAATGCCTCAGGGTCGCACAGAAAGTTATGAAAAAATTGAAATGACTTCACATTTAACGGGGGCTGGTGGTGGGGTAATAGGTGGTGGTGGTGGTGGTGGTGGGGCTGGCAATGGAGGTGGCAACATTATTGGTGGCTCCACACACAAGCCGGATTTGGGTGGTAAAACTGGTATGCAGGAAACCAACAAAAACGGCAGCACACAGGGCCCACTATTTCATGACAATGAAAATGGTTACTTGTGTTCGGCCACTACACCCTTAAATTGCGGTTCTGATGATGGTGGCGATACGGGTGGAGCAATAATCAATCCCAGTGGTGGCAGTAACAAACGTAATGGTGATTATCGCAACATACCCACGCACTGTGATGATGATGATAATGATCATATGCTGCAGCAACAGCATCATCATAAAGGTTTTGCTACAAACTATCAACGCAGTCTATTGTTGGCTGCCGCCACAACACACAATGGCACTCTAACTACAACAACAACAACATCTTTGGCAGCGTCTAGATGGAAAACAGGTCCAACATTTCAATCATCAACGCCTCAGGATACAACAGTACATTTGGATGGTGGCACACAAACGAATAGCTTAAAGGATGACACAGATTTGCATATACCACGACTCATTGATATTGGGTAGGTATGATTTACTTAAAAGTTTGTGTAATGTGTACGAGATCTTTTTAAAGTTAAAAGCAAAAAAAAACCCCTCCCTCAACCCTGTTTGCTTCAATATTAAAGCAGCACTAATTTACGAGCAAACAAGTCACAGTGGTACTTTGAAAACTCTCTGAATTTTTTCTCCTTTTTTTTGAAAATAATGCTATGCCCTGAGCTGTTTTGCATGGTATTTTGTGCCAATACTGAGAAAAGTTTTTTTAAGCCAATAAGACACGTTTAGTTGTTTGTTATTTAAGCACTTTAACAATAACACGGTTATTTGAAAAAAGGGTTTTGAAAATAAATGCACGTTGCACTTCAGAAAGAGAACATGTAGAAGGTTGCCTGAGCGACTGCTCAATCTTGCACAATTTCCATCCAAGACTTTTGTCTGGGGCCAATTGGCAAAGCTTCTCATCTAAAAGTTGTTTTAACAAAAAACTACTTTCTTTTTATTTTTGCTTGCAAAATCAAATTTAGTTTTTTTGCGTACCACTGTGTTGCCTTTTTTTAAGGAGGGATGGCGGAGGTTTAGCAATAGTAGTAGTTTATTGCACATGTTTGTTTTGTATCTTTTTCTTTTGTTATTTTTTTTTTTTTTTTTTTTGGTTTTGTGTTAGATTTCCTTTTGTTTTTCACATTATTTTTTGTGTTCTTGTAGATTACTCGAAAAATCATGGTACTACTAATCACTATCACAATCACTAAATCCAAAGGGTATGTGTCAAGTCTGTCGCACTGTTCTAAACGAAAGAATGTACAAAATAAAAAAATAAAAAGAAAATAAACGATCTGGCTTATTTTTTGTAAATGCATTTGCTCGTCCATGTATAGAGAGAAGACAAACACACAGTGAAAGTGTCTTTCGTAAGAAAGAAGAACATGAAGAGACACAACACAACAAAAAATAAACAAAAAGAAAATTAATAAAGATGAGTCGTATGTAAGTTGCCTTTCTGTTGTGTTTGTTTGTTTGTTTTTTGTTTCTACTACTTCTTGTGAATCTTCTGTTTTTTAATTTGTTTTTCTTTTCAATCTCATGTATTGCTTGGCTAACTGTGTATATGTTGTCACTGTAAATGTCTGTGCCTGTGTTCGTGTCTTTATAAACGTGTGTGTGCCATTTTATTATCATTTTATGCCAAAACAAAACAAAAAAAATAAATAACTCTTATCACTGCATACACGTATGTAAAACTGTCGCTTGTTGTGATTGGTTTTGGGTGTGTGTGTGTGTGTGTTGTATATGCTCGTATTTACATGGTTGTTAATTAATAACCCTCTTGACTAAACAATCTAATTAATGCAACACGAATTTAGAGCTCCAAAGAAATTGATTACAATTTTTACTTGTTGGTATTAAAAATTTTTAAATTTCGTTACGATTTGTTCGATATTAAGCTTAGCGATTTAGCATCAGGTATTTCTTTTTGATAATTTTCGCTTCTCTCGGCAATTTTTTTTTTAATTTTCTCATTTTGTGTAAACTTTTTTGACTTGTTGTTCTTTATGGTTGTTTTATTAGCTGATCAATTAGAATCGCAAAGGGAGCCCCCCTAAATTAGTAGACACTGCACTAACCTATCACACTAAGGATAGGTTCTGTTACACAGGGCGACCAAATAAGAAAAATAGAAACTGAGCTCACTTGAGTCCCCTGCAGTGGTTCCTTTGTGATAACTGCATAAGAGGAAGTGAAGAAGGAGAGCACTAGAAATAGATAATTGAAAGGAAATAAATAAGAAGACAGAAAGAAGAAGATGAGTCCGTCACTTGAACAAATTTATACTCCTAACGAAACCACATAGCATGTCGAACTTTACAGAAACAGTGCAGTAAGACCCTGCAGGACAGAACACTGGTAGAGAAGGTATTCTACAGTTTCCTCCTCCTCCTCGTTTTAATAACTTCTGCAGTAGTCGTTTGATGGCAAACCCATTCTCCTAGCTAGTTGCCAAAATTGCAGTAGCCTGTTGCTAACACCACCACACTTTTCAACTGGGCTCTCTGGAGTGGCAGAAAGTGTATGCTGTGATGCTAGGTCAGATTATTCTTGCCACATTACACATTCGTTCGTTTCTTTATCTGGACTGTGCTCTTCGCAAAAATATGCTCTCGAACTGCTGTTTGCAGACCGAGAGATGGATGCCACAGGGCGTGTCGGCATTCTGCTCTAGAGCCTTGATCCTTCTTTTGCCAGGTGATCCGCTATCCAGTTCGCCATTTCCATGAACCATTTCCATGAACCCAGATGAATGTTTGGCATTCTCGGACCAGATCGGATGTCGAATAGACACCCCAAAGGACCTAATATCAGTTCAACTGGGGGTATAAGTGCGAATATTCCTGCCATAGATTCCATGGTACCATAGACAGTCTGCTGCTTTCTTTATCTCCACCAATTCAGTTTGTAGAGTGTTGCAGTAACAGTGGAGTCTGAAAGATATACTAGCTTCAGACTCCTCCATATAGAATTCACCAACAATTCCAGAACTACTCTTTGAGCCATCGGTGAAGGCATCCAAATTGTCTTTTAGATGAGAAAATCCTATTTCGTTCGAAATCCTGAATCCGAAGCTTCTTTGTAGGAATGGTCTTGGAGTCATGACCAAGAGATTAGGGATCTCGCTCTAAGAAACAATAATGCCCGAATATCCTCATGACCTATGGCTAAATTCTGGAGCTACATGCAATCACACGGACGAAAGTAGTGCTAATTTCTCATCAGCCTGTATATAAACTGGCACCCAACTTAGCTTCGAGAAGAGTTAATCTCATGGCTATTTTAATCAAGGTTGCCATGCATTTAAAAACCCTTGCAAATCCAGATCCGTTAGTAGTCGTGCTTAGTGTTTCTACCACCCCAAATCTAGTCATAACAAGTTCGATTCCTGCCTAGAGCCTGAGTGATTTCTAAAGGCAGTTTACAGTTAAGATTTGGATACTTATTGTAATTTTCTTATAGAAAGATTCAATAATAATAATAAAAAAAAAAAACAAAAAAATCAGAAAGCTTCTCAGAATTTTGATTGTTAAAAAATTTTCCATTTTGAACCATTTCCTACTCGACAACACAACGTGGTGACTTAATGAAGAGATATATAGCATCGAATTATCTGAGAAGATTTCATGAGCAACTCCCTGATATGTCCTACATAAAATGTTCTTTGAGAAATCTGTGCCTCAAAGCTTCTCAGATTCTTGTCGTGTGTACCGATCTTCTTTACACTCCTGCTCAACATTTGAGTTGAGTGCTAGTTTATCTATCTTTTTGATTACCCTCTTACACGGCAATGCAATACTGAACTGACAAGTCTACCAAGACCGGTTCTTATAGCTTAAAAATTAGTTCGATGGAATGCCCTGGGACTGCTTATTTCTTCCATAGGAGAGATATAATCAGGTACCCAGAACAAATTTTACTAAAAAAAATTGTTTTTCCTTTGGCTTACTGTAAACAAATTGTTATTGAATACCCGTACATGGGTATTTGGGTAGGTAAACAAGTGTGAAATTTTATATATAAATAAATGTGAATATGTGAATGTGTGTGTTAATTTTCTTTATTTTTTTATCCATTCTCATTTTTTAAGGGAGCGAGAAAGTGTTTTGTGTAATAATGCATGCGATTCTTCTGCTTTGTTTTAATGTCTGATTGTTGTCATCTTCTCTACACATCACTAGTGACTATTAACAAAAAACAACAGCAACAACAACAACTAAAAAAAAATATTAAAAGCAACCAACCAACAATCAACAACACCATAAATACTTGTTGTGTATAGTTTTTTGCCCTTGTTGAGATTATTATGGCTTATACTTGACACTTTTTGTTTTCTGTTCTGTTTGTTGTATTTGTTTTCTTTATGTTTATGAGTGTGTATGTGTACAAGTGTTTGTTGCTTTACCTTCCATTTCCGCTAGCACCGTCTACTTCAGCCATTTTCTCTTTTTTTTTTTTTTTTTTTTTTTTTTTTTTTTTTTTGATACTCTTCTACTCTATTGCTTTTAAAAGAACCAACACTAACAACAACAGCCAGCACTCAAGTTGTTTTTAGACACAACTATATTTCAAGAGTTTATACTTAATATTTTTTGTTATTTCTTGTGGCAAAGTTATACTGCGACAAAGATATACAAAAAGTCGTAGAAGAAGAACATTAAAAAAAAAAGAAGGAAAAAAAAAACCGGAACAAGTGTAAGAAGAGTTTAAATTACACAACAAATACTCGTGTACATAAATTCTCTTGTATAACAACTGAAAACTAAAGCTGAAGCAACACACTGTGCTAATGATGTGCAAAATACTAGAATAATAAGTTGCCTCAACTTGCGTTTGTTTGTAAGTTTGCTCATCATTATTATTTCTTTTTTAATTACAAAAGCTTTTATTAATCAAAAATACTTATTCACACACACAGATAAAGAGAGAGAGGGAGAGAATGCTTTATTGATGGGGTTTCTTTAAATTTTGCAACCAACCCACAAGGGTTGCTTCAAGTATTATTTGATTCATCTATAACTTTTAACAAATCAGTTTCTGCTTTTTTTTTTTAATTCATAAAAAATATTTAAACATTTATCTTGCTAAGCGCAGTCCTCCTTCATTCATTCATTCATTTATTCATCTCTTATAAAAGTCTTTAGTTTTTGGTTTAAGTTTTTCGTTTTATAAAATTCATTTCTTTCATTTTAATGTCCTGTGTTTGTCTGTCTGTCTGTTTGTCTATTTTACGTTTAGTTTCTTTTGCTCTTTGCCAAAAACAATTCATTTTGAAGGATTCTGTTAATATTGTCTTGGTTGTTTTTTTTTTTTTTTTTCGTTTATGATTTTCTGTGGTAGCAAGAAACTTTGCTAATTTGTTTAATCCATTTAATTTATGTGCTCCAGTTTTGTTTTAAGTACGAGTGTGTTTGCAACAGGGAATTAATGTTTTGCAAGTTTTATAACTAAAACGCTAAGAATTAAGCTGACTGGCTCTGGTATGTGCTTGATGATAATTTGACACTATCAAGCTTCATAAATTTTTAGATAAAACAGTTTTAGCTGCTGGCATAGGAAATGAGTTTTTTTTTTTTTTTTTAGCTGGAAAAGTTATAAAAACAAAAGAATTTAAATATTTACGGCTTATTAACACACAGCAAATTTTATTCTCAAATGTGTGAGAATCAATGTAGTCAACATTTGTAAAAGGTGATTTTATAAGAACTATCGGAAATTTAAAAAAAAAAAACACATAAAATTCAGAAAAATGCATGAAATATTTATTTGGATCGATAGTTGGGTCGATATAATTTAATGTTTGAAGATTATTTCATGCAAATGTTGGCCGCAGCTGCGCCTCAAATGGTCCATCCGCTTAGTCCAATTTTGGCATACTCTTTCCAACATTTCGGCCGGTATCTCACGAATAATGTTGGCAATGTTGGCTTCCAGTGCGTCAATCGAAGCGGGCTTGTCCCTATAGACATTAGCCTTAACATAGCCCCACAAAAAATAGTCTAGAGGCGTTAAATCGCACGATCTGGGCGGCCAATTGACTGGTCCCAAGCGTGAAATAAACTGTTCACCGAACTCGCCTCTCAATTGGTCCATTGTTTCGCATGCCTTGTGGCATGTGGCACCGTCTTGTTGAAACCACATGTCATGCAAGTCAAGCTCTTCCATTTTGGGCAAAAAAAAGTTTGTTATCATCACGGTAGCGCTCACCATTCACAGTAACGTTGTGATTCGCATCATCTTTGAAGAAATACGGCCCAATGATGCCGCCAGCCCATAATCCGCACCAAACGGTTGTTTTTTGTGGATGCATTGGTAGCTCTTGCAATGCTTCTGGCTGCTCCTCACTCCAAATACGGCAGTTTTGCTTGTTCACGTATCCATTCAACCAGAAATGAGCCTCGTCGCTGAACACAATTCTTCGATAAAAAAGTGGATCTTCATCTAACTTTTCAAGAGCCCATTCACCAAAAATTTGGCGTTGTGGTAGGTCGTTTGGCTTCAATTCTTGCACCAGTTGTATCTTATAAGGCTTCACACCCAAATCCTTCCGCAAAATTTTCCACGTAGAGGAGTAACAGAGGCCCAATTGCTGCGAACGGCGCCGAATCGAAAATTCACGTTCATCACCAACACTGGCCGATACGGCTGCGATATTTTCTTCAGTTCGCACTCTACTTAAGCGTGTTGGTGGTTTAATGTCCAACAATGTAAATTTGGTGCGAAATTTTGTTACAATAGCCCGAATAGAAGCCTCAGTAGGTCGATTAAACTGACCATAAAATGGAAGAAGCGCGCGATGAACTTTCTTAACAGAGCACGCATTTTGGTAATAAAATTCAATAATTTGAAAGCGTTGTTCGTTTGTAAGACGATTCATGATTAAATTATAGACCAAACTGAAGATGTTTGACAGTGACACAAGATACAAAACGTGCGTGAGCTGTCAAAACTAGTGTTGCCAAAAAGATAATAGCAAAAAAATCACTCTTTATTTTAAAAAGCACCGAAATGAAGAAGAGAAAGGATAGGGTAAATGTGACAGTTTAAAGCGTCTCTTCTTTTTCAAATTGGCAAAAATAATCTATTTAGTTACGATCAATCCTACAGCAATTACGAAATTCGTAAGGAATCTCGGATTGTAGTTGGGAGGTGATCTTTAAAGGTCGCGGTGCGATTATAGCCTTTGGTTATAATAATAATGGTATTACTCTGATAACAAGCTGTAATTTTACCATAATAGCCATATTTTTAAATGTATTAAACTCTTTTTCAATAATTTTAATTAAAATTGATTATTTTAAAGTTTTTGTAAAAATATACCAAATCTTCCAGTAGTTCGGCAAACATGTCCCAATGCACGCCATACTGTGATATTATTGTCAGCATAGCATTTTAATCAGTCAGATTTCGGCTCCAGAAACATGATTCTGTATTTGGCAGGCTTGAAATTACTCAATAAAACGTTCTGCCGACAGTAGTCGGCAAATAGACTTGGCAAATACAATTTACTAATAGTTGACACCCAAAAAAGGGCTAGGCATCATTAAAATGTAAAAAAATAACCTCCTTAGCCAAAAAAAATTAACATAGACTTTAAAGTCAGCGTTATTGAAATTTTTCATTAAATTTTTTTATCAATTATTTTTTTTTTTTTAATCAAGGGTTACCTATTTTTTTTGCTAATTTTTATTTATCAAGAACAATATTTCAACTCCTTTCTTTGCATAGAAACCATTATAATATGAAAATTGTTTGAAATAAAAGCTTTACGAAACCATTCAAAATTGGCCTTGCCACTAAAATTTTCCTTAGAAAACAAGCACTTCTGCAGATTTTTCATTGGATAAAGGCAAATCATGACTAAAAGACTCATTTCAGTAAGATGAACTCATTTTAAATAGAAAGTTGTGCATATTATTTAACCATGAATGGTTTTAAAAAAATATAAACTCACTATTTTTGCTATTTATTTGAGTTTTAAAAACAGAAATTACGACTACTGGGATATGCCGAAATTAGCAGAGTTTATCCTATAAAAATTTTGAAAAAATCCAAAACTTTATTTTTCACATACATATTTCTTTTTAAATCTACTAAAACTTGTTTTTAACAAGAAGCAATTCATAAATGTATGCGCTTATTTGGCCAATAACTTAGAGCACCTGAAAATTAAAAAAACCCTAAAACTAAAATGTTTTTAAGCCAAAAATTAGTTGCGTAAAAAATGTTAAAAAGCACTAAAAGCAGTATTAAAAGCGCTTAGTTGCCAAAGAAACGTTCACTGTCCTTCTCTCGCTCTCACTCTGTTTAAACTTTTTCTTTAATGAAATTCAAACGAAAGCGAATAAAATTTGCTGGCTAAAAAATTAATATTTTAGAATTTATTTTCTTTACTTAAAAAAGAAACTTTACAATTTATTTTTAAGAGATAAAATTAAAAGTCACATAGAGTAAACAGAAACCAAATCGTCTCACTCAAACTTGAACAATTTATAGCGAAATTTTAAAATTATTTCCTACAAAAAACTTAAACACACAAAATCAATTGATTCGATAACCTATAATACCATTTAGAGTCATACCTAAAAATTATAACTAAATAGCACAGCGGCAATGCTGAGCAATTGGAAAATCTGATTTTGACAGCTCGTTTTGTAGTGAAGTTGGCTGTAAAACAATTGCTTTTTTATTTTTGATCAGTAATGACATGTTAGCTGTTTCTTAGAACTCTATTTCTATTTGTCTTTAGTGGGTTAAACAAGATGACTAACAATAGTGTAGAGAATACGCACCGCCAAAGCTTTTATTTAGGTATGACGCTGTAACATACTCGTATATGATGGGTGCAAAAAAAAAAGCGCTGCTTGCTGCTCTAATTTAGTTTGGATTGTTAGAATAAGTATTCTGTACTTTGAAACCTTTTTAAAATCGTATTAATTTATTGTTCCCTTTTAAATTGTTATCAGGTTTACTGTCTAACAATTAAATATCAAGAAAACAAGCAGCCTCACCAATCTTCACCCAATTACTTCTTCTTTTTTTTTAACACATCAAATGATTCATGTAGAATTAAGAAATAAGAACATAAAATTGATGAAATAAGTTACAAAAAAAAAAATAAGAAACTGAAATTCACAATTTCCTTTCTAAAAGTATTTTTATTTTATTTTTTCTTAACTCCTTCAAAAAATTCTTATACTCAAGAGTTATTGAAAAAAGATGTATCAAATGAAAAATAAAATATTTTGCTGAAATAAAACTTGTATTTTTGTCTTTGCTATTTTAATTTCAATTCATCATTTAAAACTGATACCATGATTTTTTGTACTCACTTTATATGTAAAATATGTGTGAATGTAAATTTAAATGTCTGTCTGCATGCCTTTAAGCATTCGCTTCACAAAATACTAAAATTTTTATTTTCTTTTATTTCTTTTCTGAATTTATTGCAGCTCAAACAGCGATAATACGTCCGTTTCAATTTCAAGTAAAGTTGATGCAGCCTCACGCCAAAGCACCGCTTACAATCATGTAGCCAATTGGGTGACAACCTCTATAGCCACCACAAAAATTACATCACCCCACAGTAAACTAAATAATAACCATCATTACAGTCCTAAAGATGAAGTGAATTCTTCAATTTTTAGCGGCAAAGATGCATCGGAAAATGATCTATTTGATAGTAATTATCCTGATCTCTTAGATATAGCCAAGTATGCTGTAGCTCAAGCTACAAGTACAAATCAAATGAATGGGGCGTTGTGTACACTGCCCAGAAAGCTAAAGCATACTGGCAAATATTTTAAGCACTCTTCCGATAGTCAATCACCTTTACTGGCCGATAACTCAAGTAAGTATGGCAGCAGTACCTTGGGTGATGCTGGTTATCTTAATGAAGTAGCTTTGGGTAGACGCTTTTCGGCAGAATCCTCATACTCCAACTATGGCAGTACGGTTACCTACACTAAAGGCCAAAGATCGAATAGTTTTTTGAATTTGGTGCACAGTTCAAGTAAGAATACATTAGCCACCACTAACAATAGCAAAGTAACCGTAACGAATAGTTCTGCCAGCAGAAGAAATCCCTCTTTACCTTCTTCTCCTGTTCATGAGCATCAGCAACATCAACGTTCATTTAGTTCAGCTGCCACACCCCTACTAGACTTTACTTCTTTAACAAATAGATCGACTGCAACAACCGGCCCAGCTGGTACCCCTAGTGGCTTAAGTACCTCAATGCATTGTGGTGGCAATAGCGCTACAACCCCCGTAACGGCTTATGATTATCATGCTGCCCAACTGGAACGTTTTCTTGAAGAGTATCGCAATTTGCAAGATCAATTATGTAAAATGAAAGAAACTTGTGAAACAATACGCAAAAAAGAAGTACCACTACGTGTTGGCTTGGGCCATTCGGCTCATGCCGCTGATCCTGTGATGTATAATGCTGCCATGGCCGCTGCCAGCAGTCCCACTAGTAACCCAAAAATGACTTTAAAATCGAAAACGACCCTACCAGGACAACCACCAGATCCGCCACCATATTGGCTGCATCGTAATGCCATGCTAAAACGTTTAAATGAAACCCAAAATGATATTTTCAAAAGCTAATGAATTTGTGTACAGTTGCAAATACAGTTAAGTCAATTTAATTTACGATCTCAAAAAAGTTGTTGGTTTTAATTTAAGATAAATTAAAAAAAAAAAAAACCTTAAGAAAAAAGAAATTTACAAGTCAAAAACAGTAAAAAAAAAACATAAACACAAAATTATAATTCACTGTAGATATTTATGTGGGAGCAGTCAGCAATGGTATAGAATGAAAAATGTCTAAGGAAATTCGATTGATACGCTAATAATTGTGGTGTCAGAAATTTAAAAAAAAAATATTTTAATAAACTTTTCAAGGGGGTTAATATTATTAAATAAAACTTTCAGAAAATAGAACGAGATATAGACCATCTTGTAGCGAAACATAATTTCAAAAACGAAAATTTCAAAATGGGCGTGGCAGCCAAATTCATATATGGCTTACGATTTAATTTCTGTTCTATGTGGTATAACAATTTTTGTAATATTAAATTACGAAACTTGAAATAATTTTTTTTTTCATTTTCGAATAAACTCAATTTTTTTTTTTTTTTTTTTTTTTTTTTTTGCATAAAAATAAATCTTTAGCAAGTTAAAGCTGTAAAATTCACATATAGCTAAATTTCGAAAATAAAAATTAAGTTCGAAAAAATTCGAACACAGTAAACAATATTCGCTTTTAGCAATTCTTCTTGAAAAAAAGTTTTTATTTTTTTTAGCAATTCGAAAATTCGAAGTTTCTTTTGGCTATAAAATTCTACTTTGTTTAAATCAAACATAAATTAAAGCACTTCGAAATCTGAATTTTATATAATAAATAAAATTTTTTGATAAAGCTAATGGAAAGCTAAGAAAAACTTAATTGTTTTTATAAAAAAATTTATTTTTAAGTTCAAGCTTAAAAATGTAGTTTCTAGAAAAAATTTCAATGAAAGAAATTAAGTTCGAAAAAATTCGAACTTACTAAAAAACCCTTGCTTAAGTATTTCTTTAAAATAATTTGTTTTAGAAATTTGTAATATTTTGAAACTATATCGAAATATTCGAAGTTTTCTTTTTGCTATAAAATTCTAGTTTCTTTAAATACAAATTAAATTAAATCGAAATGATTACAGTTAATTTTCTTTAAAGTAAAACATTTTAGGCTAAAAGTAATAAAATATTTGTAGCAACTGCAAATTTACGAACAAGAAAAAAAATTTTTTGTCTAAAAAAAAAATGTTTTACCTAAGTTTAAGCTCTAAAATTTACATTTAGAGAAATTTTAGAGAAATGTTCGAAAAAAATTAGAAATTATTAAAAAGCCTTTGTTTTAGTTATTTGTAATATTTTATCATAAAATTCTAAAATTCGAAATTAGCTTTTGTTTATAAAAATGTAGTTTTTTAAAGAAAAAATAAATTAAATCATTTTGAAACTTTAAATTTTTTTTTAGTAAAACATGCTTAAAAATTTTCTTTAATTACGAATTTTTGAACAAAAAAAAATTTTTTTTTATCAAATTTAAGTTTTAAAAATTATGTTTAGCTCAGTTTGATAAGTAAAAATAATGTTCGAATTTTTCGAATTTTTAAAAGTTTTCTTTTGGTTACAGATACTTTCTGAATTTTTGTTTCATTACTTGTTCACAATGTAGTCTTGCCAACCTTCTTCATTAAAATAACAAAAGAATTTCTAAACAAATTTCATTTTATACCAGAAATGCTGCCACTCTGTGTAGTTAAAATTAACAATTAAAAAAATAAACGTATATTTTTTCATAAACTCTTAGTTCCTTTTTCCAAAGAAAGAAAGTAAAACAAAGTACATTAACGAATTAAAAAAAAAAAACCTAAATAAATTTAAGCCAGGGATTATTAGAAAATTATTTCAAATTTTATAATTTTTAATTGAAAATTCAAAACAACAACAACAGAAATTTCTATTGAATTATTGTTCTATGAAAACTACTTATGAATCGGAGAATCATATGAGTGCATAAATTTGTTTACTTAGAAAAAAAATCTAATTTCATTTTTATAATTTCAAAAAGCAGTGTTGGAAGCAAAATAAAGAAAAACTTAGGTGCGGATTTTGTTAACATTTTTTAACAGGCGGGAGAAAATAAACACAACAACAAGTTTTGGGTTAAAATAAGGTAAAAAACTTTTTTAACTTTCCTTTTGCCTGCCATAATATGTAACCAAGATGTTTTTTGAAAATAATTTATTTTATAAAACACAAGGTAAAGTGATACAATCGTTTAATTAAATTAATTTTATTTGTTTTTGTATTGCTGAATTTCTTATAATTATTACTATGGAAATTGCTGTTTAAGATTCTTATTTATAAAAATTTTTCATTGTATATTAATTTTATTGAAGCTGAAATTATTCCGACGCTTTCGGAAAAATCCTCAAGTTGTTGACACAAATGCTGCCAATGAAGAAAAAGGGATTTTTCCGAAAGCATTGCTCCAGCAAACCAGTGCCTGGGAGTAATTTCAATTATCTTATTCGATGAAAAAATTTTACAAATAAAAATCTTAAATAGCAATAAAAATTAATTTCCATATTAATAAATTTAATTTTTAATTTCAAAATATTTTAGTTTGTTTTTTGTGAATTTATTTAAAAAAATTTTTGCATTTAAAAATTTAAAAATTTATACTTTGTGATCTTAATTAATTACAAACTTATTTATTAAACTCGCATTTATAAGATTCAAGCTAAGCTTAGCACAAACACTCATATAAACGTAGAACTACAAAACCAACAAAATATCATATAGTATGTTCAGACGAGACAAGGTTCGCTCTCTTTCGAGGGTTCACATCCCAATCTCGAATGAAACAGGAAGATTCGCCATACAAAATTAAGTGAGCGAATCTGCAGGTTTCATTTTGAAACTCTTGCCGAAACCATGAAAATTTAGTATCATCCCTAGTTTCTATCGCTAGTTTATCTTAACTAGCTGTCCAACAAAACAAATTGTAAACAAAGAAATATTATTGTTTTGCAAGCATTTCAATGTATTAGTAAGAAACAAAGGAAAGAGTGTTAAATTGCTTAAATATAAAAATAAACATAATAAATAACACAACATATTAAATTATTTGAAATAATAAATAAATTTTTTATAAATTATTATTTTTTCTAAAAATACATATATTTATATATTAAAATTTACCTTTTTTATCCATTTCAAAACTAAAAAACAAACGCGGGCAAATGCGAAACAACAAAAAACAAAACAAAGCAACTGTCAAATGAAACTCATTATGTGTCGTCTGAACGCAAATTTTTACAATCGAGGTTCAGACAGCGAAACCAGCATTGAAACTCGTCGTGTGAACATGCTAATAGATATACACAACCAAATACATGAACTTACACATACAGGACCATTTAATTTACATACAGACAAACAAACAAACATGTACTCAAACACATAAACGAAAAATGTATTCAGAAATCAAATACCCTAAAAGAAATTGAAATAAATTTGTATCATAGCAAAAATATACGTAAATAAAATGAAACAAGTTTTTTCTTATTAAACATGAAAATCTAAACAAAAAACTACTGATACTGAAAATACTACAAAAAAAAAAAAAAAAAAAAAAAACAAAGAAATTATATAAATTTTCTCTTCTCTTTTATATATGAAACAAACAAAAAATATGCAAAAAAAACATATTAATAAAAATATATTTAAGTCTATTTGTAATTGATCTGAATCGGAAATAGAATTTTTATTGGGTAAACAAAATTGTTTTTTGCCGTTTTAGTTACACTTTAAGAAGAGCTGTGAGGTGTAAATTTTAAATTCTTTAATTGGTGAGGTTAAGTGAACAGAGGTAAGTGACTAGTTCAATCAGTCAAATCAATAACACAAAAAAAAAAAGTTTTTTATTAAGAACTTACTTGTGTGTGTACACCGAGAAAACAACTTTGACTGTGGGAACTAACTGTCAGGCTCTATATTTCGATGCGAAGCTAAAGAAAAAGAAAAAGAAAACACACTCATTTTCGGCTAAAAACGTTGCTTACTAATTTTTGATTTATCGTTCGCTTGACTATACGTTGTTTACTACAAGCCTTCTCAATAAATCATGTTGTCAATATACAGTTTCATAAATTAATCTCCAGTTTCAAAGAAAACCTGCTGTTAACTATAAATGTACTTAAAAGAACCACAAGAAAGAGAGCAAAAAGAAAAATATTAAACACACACACATGCGCAAAAAACAAATATTAAACAAAAAAGCTTCAAATTTAATTTTTTAATTAAAAAGAAAATTTTCTATTGATTGTAAAAAAATCAATTATAACAGATAGAAAAAATAATTGTAGAGATTTCTGTGCGTTTTCTCTTGCACAATAAGCAAACAAGTGAGTGATTTTGGCATTTGTATTCGTACAAAGAGAAGAAAAATTTTTTTGTGAGCTGTAATTTCATATAGAAATCTTTACGTTATTGTTTGATTTTCTTTTCAGCTGTTTGTCATATGCAGTAGAAGCGAACGATAGTTTTCTTCATAAAGCGCCTAGCGGTAAATTTGTTAGCAATAGAAAAATTCAGTTACATTAATAGAATTTTTTTATTGTGATAATAAGAAAGCGATGTTACACCTGAAAATAATTTTACAAGATCTAAATTTTCGACTATATTATTATAGTATTGTGGCTGCTACAATTAAAAAATTTTATCATCACAACTGAATTTTTAATTGCTACTCAAAATTTTGTTCTCGCATTCAAAACTAAATATATTCTCGGAGTAGGAATTTAACGATTTAAAATATTAAAAATAAAGATAACTACTTTATTCATATCCTATGAATTCAAAAGATATTTTTGTCCTTTGAGACATTAACGTTAATTTAATCCATGATTTAGTTTTCCAAAGCAAAGTATATATTCTGAGTTTTACGAATGTCGTTCTTGTAGTCGAATTTGTCAAGTTAATATGCAATATATGGCAAGCGTTGCTATATTTCCATATCTGTGCATAATTTATATTTTTTTAATTTACAAAAAAAAAAAAAAAAAAATTCAGAAACAAATGTAACTTATTTAACAGTTTCATAGTAAAAATTTAATTTGTTAAGTAGAAAATAATAGATATAAGCTGTTATGTTTCAAAGTGGCTTAAGTCCATTTTAAAAAAAAAATAGCTGGCGTTAATTTTAGTAAAATAGCCATTAAATAATTTTTTTTAAAGTGGACTTATACCACTTTCATACATAACGGCTCATATTTTATTTTTATTGTTGTTGAAGCTTAAAGCTTAAGCAGTATGGCAAAATGCAAATTTGTTCCCCTAATAAAATTCTTTATAAACAACAGAAAACAAAGGGAATACAAATATGAAATCAAACAAAAGTAAAAGTAAATATTTGTTACGTACTATATTGCATTTGTAGTTTAAACATATCATTTTTGTCTATTTATTATTTATTTGAATTTCATTTGTTTTTTTCTTCCTTTTTTTTCTAAAGCATCACCCAGCAGGCAGCAAAATGTTTAAACGACTTTATTGTGAGTGAAGTCTTTAAAGTGAGTGTAACAGTAAACAATTTTTTTGTTTTTTAACTTGCTAGTTATATGAGCTCTACCAACAAATTATTTCAGCTGAAAGCGACAAGGACATTTTTTCGAACCCAAGCAAACTCTTGTAAAAGTTTTGAGCCATAATAGGGGCGGCACTAGTTGGTTCTTTAATTCTACCACGGGAATGACATTCGTAATAAAAAAAAAAAAATTATTTTATGTATATGAATTACTAAACTCATTGATGATTGTATGTAAGACATTGTCGTTCACACTGTCGTTTACTGTTAAAGTGCTTGGTGTTTATTTTAAAGTGTAACAATGCCAGCTGGGTAAAATTATTTATAAAAGACACACTTACAAACTTATGCAAACAAACATTTATATATGTACATACATACATACATACATAAATTATATACAATATACATAAAATAAAAGTAGTTATTTGTAAATAAACTTCTATTGAAATTCTATTATTTACTTAAAAGACATGCCTTCGGGTTTGTGCTTCGAATTGTCTTTTATTTAACTTGTTTTCGTTAAGAAAATTCTTTCCTTCTTTGTAGTCAAACAAACAGAAATAAAATCAAAAATTAACAAGCACTAACAACAATTTTATCATTTTAACAAAAATTTTTATTGTTTGTAAAATATTTTCTTTAATTTACTACTAAATCAATCATAATAATTTTGTTATTTAAAACTTAATTTTTTAAATATTATTTCTATTAAATAAATACACTCATACAAACAACACACATTTGCGTACACACTTCAGCATAACCACAAGTACTCGTATGTGTTTGTGTTTTTTTTATATTCATGTCCTTTTTATAGTTGTCTTTTTAGTCTTAAATAGTTGTAGTTTAGTGTATTTGCAGAGTAATAAAATATTTTATATTTAAATTTAAATTTAAACTAAAAATAATAATTAAATTTATTTGTAATATTATAAACTGATAATATTTCTCAACTACAATTAAAACAAAAACAAAATATATTTGTATTTATATATTTAAGGATATTAATTATTTAAGTTAAATATTGTGAACCTTAATTAAAAAAACAAAATAAATTAATTAAATAATAAAAAGTGAATGAATTCAATTACTGAATTTAAATAATTAAAAAAAAATCGAATTGAAATAAAATTAGTTAAAAAAAAAATTTAAATGCGTTTTTATTTTAAAGTAAATAGTCGTCAAGCCAAACTTTCATCAGCTATTTAGTCGTGTTCGAAAAACGGATAAAAAGTTTAAGGTTTGTAATGCTAAATTGGCTCGGCAAGCATTTTTTATCTGTCAAAAATTCTCATGCCCACACAAAATGTATACAGCATAGTGAAATAGCGCGGCAGCAATGTTAAGCAATTGGGAAATCCCATTTTGATAGTGCGTTTTGTAGTGAAGTTGGCTGCAAAATAATTGATTTTGTATTTTTGTTTTGTTATATTTGATCAGTCTTTCTTAATTGAGCGTTCTTATACCCTATAAAGCATATTATATACACATTTTCTAAGTCCCTATGAATAGCGGAGTCGATTTAGTGATATCTCTTTGTCAGTCTGTCCGTCAAGTCGTTGAAATCAACTTTTTATAGACCCTACGCAACGTACAGAAAATTCTAGAACATTAGTCTGTCAGTTGTTTCTGTTAAATTATTGCTATTGAATTTCAACTAGATCGGCTCATAAATAATATAGCTATGAGTCAAAAACCGCAAGTATTTCTATTTTTGACAATTTTTTTAGTGAGTTTTTTTCATATTTAGTCTAAACAACGAAACGGATAAAAAACATGGTATGCAGCTTTGTTTGAAGTGACAGTTATAATATCTTTAAAAAAAAAAAGATATAACCCAAATTTTAGCTTTTCATTCATTTCTGCTCTGTTTTCTTGCATATTTTATCTGTGTACTAAAAAATAGTACACAGTTTTTTATACATCAAATTAATAGTATCCAGATCAAAACACAGCTGGATTAGTCCATAAATGACGGAGCTATGAGTCAAAAAACGTTACTATCTGCACTTTTAAAAAACTTAGAACCCACAGATTAAATTCCTTTTTGATTTTGGTAACTTTCATGGGCAAAATCGGGAATGGTACCTCGGCAAGGTGGGGAATGATAAAAAGCCTCAAAACAACAGCACTGGGGTATTTGGAAATTTAAAAACTTTTTTAAAAATAGTCCGAAGTAACTTCTGAGTATTTTGGCGGTAGATTAATCTAGACGACCTCCCCTTTAAAATGATACAAGTCCCATCATGCAATCTTCTATGGTTCGTTCAAAAGTTACTTTGGATTATAATATGGGGCTCAACCGGTAAGGATCAAAGTGAAAGCGGTACTATGCATTCATATACTATAGGGGTACTTTTTGATTTTTTAAAATTAATGAATCTACAACTATCAGACCGAATTCAAAGGGCACCGAGTATATGGAAAATAGTACTTTTTACATACTTTAATGAAAGCTTTTAATTTAATTTGCACTAAAAAACCTAGAACTGAGATTAAATGGTCTACAACGAAATAAAAAATTTAAATAGCAATAATGTGGTCTTCGCTGAAGAAGTAGAGAGTTAATAGTATTTATTAGTAAACTCAAACGTAAATTAATTTAAAAAAAATAAATTAATTTTTTATTTCCAAGAAAATTTAATATTTTTTTCTGTATAACAAATAGAAAAATTTTTTTCAAAGAAAAGAAACTAAAACATAAACAAATAAAGTATGGAAAACTACCTTCCATCTGAATACAAATTGAATTATGACTGTTGCTAATCCTTTAGAGACAAATTGTAACAAGAATTGTGGGAAATTCTATTATACAGGCACAAAGGGCATTCAAATGCATTTCAAATAGCTGATGTTAAAGGATGTTATAGATGCTTAAACAATAAACATGTTTGTTATACGTGAATACACAAGATGAGAGGATAAAGATTATACTACAAGGGTACGACAGTAATGACGATGTTGCATATTTGTTTTTCCTTTCTTTTTTTTTTTTTTAATGACAAAATGCTAAATACAAACTACAGTTACAACAAAACTGAAAACATGCTTGATGCAACTGCTACTAAGAGTGGAAACGCCTAGGCGACTGTGCTGCTGTGACTGATTATTTTGCATTGCTTGTGATTCCCTTTATAATTGTAGTCTTTTACTGTTTGTAAATGACAGGAACAAGCATGATATTTATAACATTAGTTTTGATTGAATAAACGTTGGCAGTTGAAACGTTTCTGGGCTAGTTTGTGGTTTTACTGTTACAAAACAAAAAAAAATCGATTTTTCACTTTAGGTTAAGAGGAATAACAAATCAAAAGAAACTAAATAACACAAACCAAGCTCACATGTTACAAAAATTTACTTGTATTAAGAATATAGGCCAATGAAAAGCACCTACTACCGTCAACAATGAAAAGGTAAAAAGCAAATAAATACAAGCGAGTTTATCTATTTTGAAAAAAAAACGAACGAAATGTAAAGCAACACAATGCAATACAAGAACTACGAGGCGTGCATTGAATAAATTGTTGCCATTAACGAAACTGATACAATGAATAATAATGGCTTAAATTGGATTCCATTCCATCTCAACATCAATACTGGAATGCTGCTAGTACGCACTCATACTTACACTCACTTATAAAAGTTTGCTCATAAATATTAAATGAAATTTTATTTTATTTGTATCCTTGTTATCTGTTGTTGCTTTTGCTACTGTTTTTTTTTTTTGGCTGTTCAAATGCTAAAAGCTTAACATAAAAATAATATAAAAATTAAAAATTATTTTTATGACCTCAAACATTTCGAACATGCAACAGCTGTTCAATTTATTTATTCATATGGAGCTGCACCAAACAACAACAACAACATGTACACACAAACACAAGTACGCAATCATAAAAAATATTATTTAAAAGTGCAGCAAGTAGTTAACTTGCGGCAAAAATTAGCCAGCTAAATTGAAAAGTAACTTAAAATTTCTTCATTTAAAAATGTAATCAAAACGAAAAAAAAAATTTAATTTTTTTATAGAATGTCCTTGTTTAATTATACTAAAGTAGGGTGGGTCCTAATTTTGCAGGAAATAATGTGAAATAAATTTGTACAGCCAAGACAGCTCATCAGAAAATCTCTTCAATTATAATCTATAGATTAATCGACCATTAAAGAGAAAAAAATTAATTTTTAAATCAACCCACCTACAATAAATTACAAAATGAATTGGTGGCACAGTGATAAATGCGCATTTTACTTTTAGCTTGCAAATAAAAACCACAAAAGACACATACCCGCTTTTAAACTGAAATTTTATTTATAAACTTTATAATAAACATTTAAAATAAAATGATAGATAAAAATATAAATCATTAAATAACGAAATTATGCTAAATCAATGCAGTGGGTGAGTGTCAATGAAAACGAATTCTGTTTATATCCAGTAATAAGCAGGTCAAAGGCCATGATCGAAATTTAAAGTGTTAAAGCAGTTGAAAAGAAATATTTAAGTATCAGTTTAATATAATTTGTAAGTAATTTTATGTTTTTGATTTTTCATATACTAAGAAGTTCAAAATTAAATTATAAATTCTTTTTTAACTAAATTAACAGCAATTAATACAACAAAGCAATAACATAAGGGTAGGATATTAACCGACAGATAAATAATTTTTCGGTATTACAAATAGACTTTGTTGCCATTACTCTCAAATACACCTAAAGTTAGTAAATATCTTTGTGAAAGTTAAATGGCATCAATTTGTTAGTGCATATTTTGCCTTAAATGCATGTTTTGGCATATTTTGTTATTAATGTATTATTTTCGTCATATTTTGTAAATTTTTTTTTTTTTGGGCATATTTGGTTATAAAAGCACACTTTTCGTAATATTTATAAAAAAAAAATTTGTTGTTTTCTTAATTTTTTGTTTAGAAATATCTTTCTGTTGAAAGCGAATTCATTAGAAGTTGTAGTCAGTCAAAATAGTATGGAATAATCTGCTAACTTTGACAGTTTCAAAGAGCAAAAGCAACAAAATTTTGGTGTGTGGCATAGAATTACCTAGATTTTATAATAAATTTGCTTTGTTTCTATTGATAGTTTTACGGATTTGTATTTTGTAGTTTAATATTTTTTTTATTTGGCGAATATCAAGTCTCAGTTATTATTATTACTAAGGGCTATAAGCGAACCGCTACCTTTAAAACTCTATTGTGCAGCTTAGCTAACAACTACAATCCGAGATTCCTTACGAATCTCGTAATTGCTGTAGGACTAATCATGACTAGATCCTTTGGAACCAATGCCCCACTACCTAGGCAAAGTCTAAATTAGTATTTAAACACTTAAACTATGGGTTTCTAGTCTAGACAATAACCAAACTGAAACTATTTAAGTCATTAAGAACCTCGGTTAAACTTGTTATTCAAATAAGAAAAGTAGAAGGTCAAATAAGCAAAAAAAAAATCAAAGTTAAACTTGATGCAGTTAAAAAAAATGCTAAATTTAAAAAAGTCAAGAAAATTTTTAATTTATCTTGCAGTAAAGAAAGAAATGTACCAATTTTCGGGAAATCTGTTAACAAATAGAATTTTGTTTAAAAAAAAAACCCATTCAAATATATACAGCCATTTATACTTTATAAAGTGGTTCATGTTTTTGCTAGAATTACTATCAAAACCAAAATGTTAAACAAAAGTACGGACACAAATCTTTTTGAACAGTTGCTAGTGAAAACCGCTGAAAAGTAGGGCGTAGAAAGGGCGTGGGCTGTACAAAAGTATATGCCAACCTTAATTGAAGTATAGAGATTAAATACATGTAACAAATTTTAGACAAATTTGTTGAAAAACAAAAATTTGTATAGCGAAATAACAAACAAACAACCAGAAAGTGAATTTTATTTAATATAGAAGAGAGGAAATTGGATAGAGAAAAACTTTTTTGCAATTGTTAATCATATTTTATGAAGAACATAATTCAGAGAGCTTTTACCTTGTAAGTAAATATGCCTTGGCCATAACTGTTATGATTTGTATTAGAAGTCTACTTTTTTTTAGTAGGGCTTTGGGCTGTATAATAGATAAAGGGTTGCACAAGCATACTTGAAAGCCACACATCATTACAAACATGTGTAACATTTTATAAAAAAAAGTTCTGGGGCAGCCCTTTAGTATATAAATAAAATTCTTAGTGTAGTGGTTTCAAGCTTAAGTTCGGATTACAATTAATTATTTTTATATTGATATTTTAATATAACTTTGTGTAGCTTCTTCAGAGTAAATATACTAAATATGTTATGATATGCTGAAGAAGCTACACAAAGTTGAGAGCAAATATATAAATCCTTTAGGTTTTTACAAAAATTCAGTCATCAGCTAAATTTGTTTTTAAATGAAAAATTTTTAAAAAATTTTAATTTACGAAACAGAAAAACCTTAACCTAAGCCCCTGGAAATGAAATGAAACGAATGAAAGGAAACAGTAATGTTGCACCTCATTATTTTGACATGCAAATAAACCACCAAAATGCGGTAACAAGCAACTAACAATAAAATACACCAGCTGAATTTTACATTCAACAGAGGCCACAGCTATCTACTTTAACTGACACTCTCTGAGTAGACATGGCATGGCATGGCAGGCAATGGCATGCCATGCCATAGTGTGGCACTTATTATTACGACCAGCGAAATACTAGTACACACACACACATGGATATTTCCTTGTTGGCATTTTTAAATGTATAAAATTTTTTATAATAAAAAAACAAACAAAAAAAAAACACACACACACATGTAAATCATTTTATTTTTATATTTCAAGTTGTTGTTTATAATTTATGTCACTGCTATTGTTGCTGTTGTAATCCTGCTACAGTTACTTTCTAGTTGTGGTTTTTTGTATTTTTTGACGTAACTACAGTGACCTTGGCTCTTAATGTGGCACTTCGTGCCATTTTTTATGATTAGTTGCATTTTACTTGAAAAGTTTCTGCTACTGCTTGCTGCTGGCATAGCGTTTAATAGCATGTTCACACGACGAGTTTCAATGCTGGTTTCGCTGTCTGAACCTCGATTGTGAAAATTTGCGTTCAGACGACACATAATGAGTTTCATTTGACAGTTGCTTTGTTTTGTTTTTTGTTGTTTCGCATTTGCCCGCGTTTGTTTTTTAGTTTTGAAATGGATAAAAAAGGTAAATTTTAATATATAAATATATGTATTTTTAGAAAAAATAATAATTTATAAAAAATTTATTTATTATTTCAAATAATTTAATATGTTGTGTTATTTATTATGTTTATTTTTATATTTAAGCAATTTAACACTCTTTCCTTTGTTTCTTACTAATACATTGAAATGCTTGCAAAACAATAATATTTCTTTGTTTACAATTTGTTTTGTTGGACAGCTAGTTAAGATAAACTAGCGATAGAAACTAGTGATGATACTAAATTTTCATGGTTTCGGCAAGAGTTTCAAAATGAAACCTGCAGATTCGCTCACTTAATTTTGTATGGCGAATCTTCCTGTTTCATTCGAGATTGGGATGTGAACCCTCGAAAGAGAGCGAACCTTGTCTCGTCTGAACATACTATAATGTTAGTTGTTGCTTAGATGCTTGTTAATGTTTATATTTATTTTATACATTTTATTTTTCTTTATTTCAAGTTAAATTGTTGTTGCTGTTCTTTGCGTTTAAAATAATTCACGTTTTTATTTGCTTAAAGGGTACAAAAATTAAGGTTTTATCGCTCAAATCCAAATACATAATGATACGAAAAACAAAACTACAAAAAAAAAAAAACAAAAACAAAAAAATAATTAAGGACATGTGCTTAAAATGTGAGAAAAATATTATTTTTCTATTGCGTGCTGTGAAACAAGTAATTACAAAAAGAAAAAAAAATTATCACAAATGCCCTACACGTAGTTAAAGACAATTTAATATGAAATTCAATTAACAAGGTAGTTGAATCAAATAAAATGTTTGTATTTATTTAGCAAGGCCACATATTTTTCATGTCACAGTAAACTTTTGTTTCCTTGTGGTGTGAAATTAGCCTTCATGCTTCATACATGACCAACTTGTTTTACAAAAAATAAACTAGCATCATATTTATGCAAAAACTATATTTAAATTTAAAACAAACAACAACAAAATTATAAAATTTTTGTAAACTAAAATCATTTCATGACCACACAATGAATATTTCACTTTTTTTTACATTTTAGCAATAGAAAATCGTGCACTATGTTGATATTAAAATTTATATTTATTTTTATTTGTTTTGCACTTTTTATTACGAGATTTTATTTATGGAAAATGTTTAAAAAACCATTTATTTGAATTTTACTCTTTTCCTTTTTTGTGTTAAACAAAATAAACTTTTTTTCATGTCCAAATTAATTTTTTCTTTTCTTTTTTTTTAATTTGTAGAGCTGTAAATGCAATGGAGAGAAAAAGAATTGTAATTGGAATCTAAAAAGTTCTCAATTAGAGAAAAACCAAAATTATAGTTGGTGTGAAAAATTTCATTTATTTTTTTCAAATTTTCTCCGGTACTTACTTGTTAAGCAATGTGATTTTTGGATGTGGGTTGTGTGCTCAACAAACATATTTTGCATGTTTCTGGCAATAATTTGAGTCTGGAAAAAAACCATCTATAGTGAATAGATATGAAGAGTCATGGCGTTAACTTAGTTAGTCATAGCATTCGTAACATGAAAAGTTTAAACCAATAACGGGTGTTTGGTCGTTGAAGGTTTTCTTTTACTCGTGAAGAAGAAGTGACAACATAAAAACTGTTGCTGCATAATGATGGATGATAGGTTTTTGAAGACAGTGACACAATATGGACATTGATATGAAAATTGCATGATAATGACAAAACAATATCAAGACAATGACATGCATTAGATTAGATTTGACATGACCGTGATATGTATATGACGTGATTATGACATTACTATGACATGACTATGACATGATTATGACTATGACTATGATATGGCTATGACATGACTACATCATGACTATTACATGACTATGAAATGACTATAACATGACTATGACATGATTATGACTTTATTGTGACATGAGTATAACATGACTATGACATGAGTATGACATGAGTATGACTTGACTATCACATGAGTATAACTTGAATATGACATTACTATTACATGACTATGACATGACTATTACATGATCATGACATGACTAGGTCATGACTATGACATCATTATGACATGATTATGACTTGACTGTGACATGAGTATGACATGACTATAACATGAGTATGACATGAATATGACCTACGTTATGACTATGACATAACTACGTCATGACTATGATATAATAACGCCATGACAACGAAATACTAATTACATGTCTATAATATTGACATGATTTCCACATGCCATTGACATCACATTGACAGGACACAACTAAAAGTAACTCAACTTTTTAAAATTTTTATAGAAGATTTCATGCTAATATAACCATATTTTCTTATAACGTTGGTTCTACAGTTTATTAAGTCGACTTGATAGCTATTTTTTTTTATTAATTCAGCTCTTGTTTCCTGTTTGTTTATCCAACACAGATGCAAAGCAATTTTGATAGTTATAGCAACTAATTCTACTAAAAAATATTTTTTTTAATTAAAAAGAAAAAAAGAAACCATAGCAAAAACGCAACCTTATAGGGTAAAAGGAAGTAAATAAAAATGGTCATGTAGCAGCTTCACCAAATGCTTCTTGATGTAGTCGTATCGTGCATGGTCATGTATGAGTACATGTAGGAGTAGTTGAACATGAACTTACCCGCGGCCATTAGAAAACTATTTTTTTACAACGTGTTTTTGTTACTTCTTCTTTAGCCTTAATTGCGTAAATTTACGACATCTCTTTTTCTACTTTTTTGGGGTTTCTTTTTTGTTTTTGTTTTAATACTAAAAAAACATTTGAGGAACTTTTATTTTTAAGCATGTTGAAAGTAAAAAAAAAAAAACAAAAAAGAACAAACAGCAATAGAGTTAAAAAAGAACTAAAGAAAATTTTAGTTAACAAATACAACAATAATAACAACAACAAATAAAGTAAAACTAAAATGTTTGAATAATTGAACTCACCTGTACAGACACGAAGCCAGTTAAAATTCTAGAGCAACAAAAAAAAAAGTATGGGAAAAAACAGTTTTAGCAAAACCTAAAGGAGAATAAAAAATTAACCATAAAAGAAAAATAAAAGAGAAAAAAAAAACAACAAAAGGTGTTTAGTTATGCAGCTTGTTGGTGTCACTAAAATTGAATTACTGCTAAAAGTTTTCTACAAAAATGGTAAGAGGGAAGAAAGGAGGAATACAAAAAACGAAAAAAAAAAATCATTTGAAGGCCTGAAGACAAAAAAGTGGCTTATTTTGTTTTGCTTTTAAAACAAAAAACGTTTTAAATTTAACTTTTCTTTACTTAACACAAGTTACTTTGGATGCAAATAGGAAAAAGTTTTCATAAACAATTTTGTGTATATGTGTGTATTTTTTAAGTAAATAAATTAAATTTATCAAGAGTAAAATAATTGACATGCTTTTTCTTCGTTTTGAATATTTAATTAAATTTTTTGTCAGCGATTTAAAATTTGTATGAGAATTTTCAAGTTACTGTATGAAATTTTGATCGATTTTATTCGTTTATATGAGACACGACTTAGATTTTTTTCTTTTAAAATTTTTGAATAAATTATTGTTGGAATTTTTATAAAATAAAATTTTATTCTGAATTTACACCAAAACTTCAGCCTGTTATGGAAGCTTCTTTTATAAAAAATTTTTTGTTTTTATTTGCCATACAAATATACGACAGAAGCTATAATTCGCATTTAAAAAGTTTAAATTTTGCATTTTCATTTAAGTCGTCTTAAATATTTATCGAATGATTTTGTTAAATTAAGGCTGAAAGGAAGTTCTTACATGATCAAATTGCGCATCACTATTGGAGTTATAAAACAAATATTTTCTTGCCAACAATTAGCTTTAAAAATCAACTAATAAGAAGTTAATGTCGCTTCAGGAATTGAACAGATCAGCAATTAAAAAAAATTTATTTATTTTTCGTTTTTTTTTTATTTAATAAATTTAACGTTTTTTGTAGGCCTTAAATATCAACACATTCAGATGATTACGAGTACTACAACAAATCAAATTAAAACATTAAACTGTTTCATTTTAATTATGTTTTTACAACCATTTTATATTACCCCCAGGGAGTGCTAAACTGTCAGTACGAGTAATAAAATCGAAGGCAGAAGGTTTTTAACTTTACAAGCTGATTTATGTAAGTGCGCGCAAAATGCCAAAATCATAATAAAGTGACAGCAACAAGCAACATTGTTGTGCTGTCAAACAGCAAAACACCATCATTAGGTCCTTTATTGTTTGCCATGTGTCACTTCTATTAGCATTACAAACTAACGCACCTAGATAGAACTCTGTGATTTTTGTTTGTTCTAACTTCCCTTAATAATTTACGTTTCACTATTTCCGTTTTTATTTATTTATTTGCCACTCATAGAGCTCTTTAATTCAATGTAAAAACAACAACAACAAGTTAAATATTCTAGAGTTTATTTGTTGGCGTTGTTTTTTTTTTTTTTTTTTTTTTTTTTGACTTGAATGGGTATCATTTACTATTTCTTATTGTGCTGGTAAAATTTATTTTATTGTTTTTATACACGAGGGATTATCGAACGCCTTTGAGAATTTGAGTGATAAGAGTTGTGACACAGAATAGTGTGGTAGTTAGGTGTGGTGTTACACAAAATAAACGAAATTTACTGCCAAGCAAAGTCAAGTCATAAAAATTATTCCTGTAAAAGTTGGCAGTATTCCCTGGAGACAAATCAAGTTTTGGCTTTAAGTGTAACTTTATGGTATTTTAAAGACATAAAGAGAGAGTTAGTGAGAGAGAGAAAGAGATAAAGACAAAGAAAAAAGAGAAAGGCAGAAAAAGAAAGGGGAAAGTAAAAGAGAGAGATAAGCAGAGAGTGTGGGCTTTTATTATTGTATGAGCTTTTTTTTAAATAAGTTAACGATAACTTTAGTAAGACGAAGTCTATATCTTATTAAAATTGCCGCTGGCAATTTTTTTTTCTTGAAAGTGAAATAACAGCTCATATGCTAAAATATTTTGGTAACCTAGCAGATTCGATTTCGTTCTTTTCAGAACTTTTAATTTTTTTTAAGCAACATAAATTCGCAAAAACCACCCAGGGTCTTACCAGGAATCGAACCTGCAAACATTAGACTGACAGGTTATTACGCTACCTACTAGTATATGGGAGCATTCCCTGAGAGTTCTGCCCACAGATGTATTTGGTGCATCTGAGAAGTCACTAAAAGAAGAAAAAATATATACCTTCTCTAACATCTGGTGTAGAATGTGGGTATTTTCAAATATGCCGGTGGTGTGATATTTTTTTAATTATTTGAAATTTGTTTGTTTGGGCGGTAGACATTTTCATATAAAATTCCAATTAGATTATTTTAAAAATATATTCGTTTGGCATCCGACGAAGGCTACTTGTATTAGTTCATGGTGTATCAGAGTAAAACACCTCACACTTAAAATTAGATGGAAAGCTTCTTGGTCATCATGCAGCAATTTTTTTACTTACGTGAGTGAAGATAAATATGTTTTACGTAACCCGTTACGTTTTTTGGTATGCATCAAATATATCTTCCGTCTTTAAATATTTTTAAACATGGATTTAGAATTTATGACGTATTTATAAATATGTTTAGGAAATATATAAGTGCGTAGGTACAAATACGCTTTGATTTCTCTAGAAGATTACGGCATGCGACACATATCGTTTTAAAGGGAATTTGGATAGCTTAGATTATTTATAAGTATATTTTTAAAATTTCCATATACCCCAGTATTTTTGCTCTGAGGGACTTTTACCCTTCCCAATTTAGCCAAGGTACCATACCCAAAATTTACGAAAATAAAAAAAAAAAAAAAAATAAAAAAAATTGAGGTTCAAAAAAGCTAAAAAAAGGCTACGTTACAACATATTTTCTAGCTTTTCTAGCATTTTTTTTTTAGGGAAATATAGCTTTTTTTTTAAGTTCTGGCAACGCTGCTTGGCATGTTTATCTTCATTTACTAAGCTAATGAAGCATTTGTTGAATGGCGAATTTTTTTCATTAGAGACTCTTCAAGATAATCGCATTATTAATAAATGTCAAGGAAATTCATAAGAAACCTTATAATTCAAGACAATTATGAGGGCAAAGTCCGTTAACTTATTTTACATAAACCATTTCTTTTATGGCCTTAAAAAATTCTTTAGAGTAAAATTTTTAGAGATAAAGTGCTGAATAAAATCAATTAATAAAATGTTAGTCAAAAGTCTTTTACGACAATTTGGACGACAAAGTTTGCAATTTGTCTTTAGATTGAAAGAAAAATATTTTTTTTCTAAGCTAAGCATTAGAAAAACAGTAGACAATGATTACACAGTCATGATCCAATAATAGGTATATGCAAGGTGGGGATAAATTAAGGTATTTTTAACTGTTTTCGTTTTCCTAAATTAAAGTTTTCAAAATTTATAATGAATTAATGGGCTATTTCTTAATGAAAAATCAGTTTGTTTTGCATGCTAAGCCAAAGAAAATTCAGTTTGATTTCTTTCACCCCAACAATGATTAGAAAGGCCGATGATTCCAAATTACAGAAAAGCTGTATTTGCTTTGATACAAAAATTTATGATTTCACTGTAAAGAACAGCGCGAAAGCAAATATTAAGCTCAGAGTATACGAATCAAAAATAGTGTCATTCCTAGTGAAACTCAAACTGAGTCGAATGTGAGTGGCTGAATTTTTTTCGCTTAAATTTATTTTTAAAATTTTGAGATTTCATTTTCATAGCAAACCCAGCAGAAAATGTGGGAAAAAAGGCACTTGTTATTGATTTATTGTAATTTTAAAAAACAGCAAAACTAAGTACAAAAGAGAACAAAAATTTTTTTTTTGCTCTGGGGTATTTATGTACGTGTTTAAAGTTACCTGAAAAGTTCGTTCTTTCTTATTTTTTCCACTTGTCTTAATATTTGGTTTTAGTAGTTTTTGTTATTTTTTTTTTTTTTTTTGTATGTGTGTGTGCGTGTTTTTCTTCAAAACAAAAACTTTTGTTTAATATCCTTTGAACCATGTGTGTATTGCTTTACGATCTTGTCCTGGTTTTCTCTAAGGAAAAGGTTTTATACTAGTTCTTATTGTTGTTTTCATAAATAAACTTTTTGTTATTTTTTATTTTTTATTTTGTAATGAATTCAATGTAATTGAATTTAAAAGTTAAAATGAACTTGCTGCCTAAGATTTTGCACTTACGCATTACAGAAAGGGGTACTCTATCAGACATATAAGAAAAGTAAATAATTAAACACCTTAAAGATTTGATTTTGCACCCTTTTTTTCGCATCGCAATATAGAGTAACCCCCCTTTAAAAAATCTATAAAATAAAGTTGCTTTTATGTTTCCATAATAAAATTATGGGTGACATGCAGAAATGTCTTAATGAAAAAATTAAAAAAATTTTAATTTTTACAAAATGTCAAAGTCAAGCTTTTAATAGCTTTTCAACAGTGGGCCAGGCCAGTAAAGCATATTTTTTTTTAATTTTAAACATTTTTTCTTTTCCTAAAATTTAACAAAAACGTGTTTCTTTTTTAAGCATAAGACAACCTAAAAAAGTTAAATCAAAGCAGTTACAATGGCTCTTAAGCTAGTTTTTTTTTTTTTTTTTTTAAGAAAAACTAATTTCAAAGGGAAAATTCGTGTCGGTTTAAAGACTCAACCGAACTGGGTCAATTTTTATAATTTTTCTATATTTTACTTTCACAACGAAAAGGCAAACTAAAGCCAGCTCATGTACATATAAAAAAAAAATATCCAAAATATATGGCAGAAAAAAACTCATGCTCTCCCAGTTACAAATCCTAGTACATGTTTTGAGCTGAAATTTATGCAGTGACACTCATATCACTATAAACTTAAAAATGCACACACACACCCATACACACGTTGCATGCATTCGCATAAATACATTCATTCACACTCACACACTTCTAAGTAAGTAGGTCTTACACTCTACTGATCTATTTATCAACGTTGAAATTATTTCAACATTTTTTCACGTTTTGCTGTAAAAGAGTTTACGGATGAATTTAATGCATTAAGCAAATGCATGTATATGCATTTGTATGTGTATGTGTTTATCTGTGTATATAAAAATGGTTGCATGGATTAGTTTATGTTGCATATCAAGAGTGAGGAAGTCATATAAGGCTTATGTGTTTGTGGTTCGTTGCACTGGTATTGCACTTGAAATTATATATTTACAAATCTATGAGCTACGGCTGGCTGCTAACAAACATTACCCAGTGAATAAACTTCTATAAAAATGAAATTAATTTTTTGTTTGTTTATGCGCTTTACAAGTTTTTGTTTACAAGGTTTTTTCTTTCAAAATCTGACATGTATAATCTCTAAGCAACAAGGAAGTTCGCCCTTTACTTTTGGTCTAGCCACGTCTACTTTTCAGTATTGTTCATAAAGATGTGAGAGCGTACTTGATTTAAGCCTGAAATTTTGCTCTGAACCACATTGCATTTAGTACTTTAATTATCGTTTCTGCTAATAATGCTAAGAAAGTAGTGAATGGCTGCCTTTATTTGAATGAGTTTTTTAAAATTAAAAATTGTAAACGAACTTCTCAAAAATTGGTACATAAGCTCTGTATGCTATCAGTTTATTACTCACGTAATTAAAGACCTAACCATTCGAGATTGAAAAAAAGTCTAGTTTAAAATAAAATAGATGATTTTTCCCTCATGTCAAATTTTTTTAAACAGCGATGTAACGAAAACCGGTTAAAATTAGACTGTTCTAGCGACACAGTATATTTTCTGCTGTCTTTTCACTACAAGGGGTGTTTAGTTTGATGCACATATTTGCCAAATGTTTCAATACTCTGCAATGTCTGGTCACGTCTCTTGTAACTATACGAATTGATGATGAATCAACTTGAAATTTTAAATGGAAATTGGAGGCTATTTTTTATTATTATCACCCCTTTGAGATATATTGTGCAGTCAATTTCTTAACTACAATCCGAGACTTTTTATGAATCTCGTAATTGCTATAAAAAGGCTATTTATTTCGGTTAAAAAAATTTTTTCACTGTTTTTTTTGTTTAATTGTTTAAAAAAAATTTTAAATCTCAAGTTACTACGGGGGTCGTCAGCTAGCGGATAGACGAAATGCCTGCAGATATGTAGGTAAGCTGCGAATAACCAATAAGCAGTTTCCAAGCATGAGCGGAAAAGTTGGAGAATTAGGCAGAAAAGATCTTTATTGCTAATAATCCCTTAGCGACAAGACGAGCAGACATCGTCTTCAATTATGTGTCACCAATATGGTCAGCCTGGCTGATGTGTTAGCCTAATCAGCTGGTCATCTTAAAATTAAATGATTAATAAAACCTCTTCGGGGCCTTATGCTCTTTATAGGTCCTCGACTGGACGCGTGTTTGACATTGTACTCCTCGTATACGACTAAACCGATTTAAATGAATTTCTATGTATGCCTTTGGGTACCGCCTTGGAAAATGTAGAGTCACAAATCCGCACGGCAGGTGCCGCTGCAGTCGGTATATGGCTAATTTATCAGCTACCTGCTTTTACCTGGTCTTGCACGGTAGTTTACTCTATGAGTACAATTTCTTAGAGTAAGAAGATCGAATATGAAAAAATTTTATATTTTACTCATAACCCAACTAAAATTTTTGTGAAAATTAAAGTAGACCACGCCCATTGCCATGCCCACTTTTAAAATTTTTCTCAAATCAGAGAACAGCTAAAAATTTTTTTGCCAATTTTTCTTTTATATGTTCAGAACAACCAACACAGGTTTTTATGAAAATAAAAATAGACCACGCCCACTTTTAAAATTTTTCTCAAATCAGAGATCTGCTACACCGATTTGGCTAATTTTGTATTATATGGTCGGCATAACCCAACTTTTATTTTAAGGAAAATAAAAAATTTGCCACGCCCATTACTAAGCCTACTTTTTACAGTTTTCTCAAATTGGAGTTAGATTTCGCATAACCCTACTCATATTTTACTTTTCTTTTTGATTATTTTTCAATATAAATAAAATTTTAATTAAAAACAAGGTTTGACGGGTCCCCTAGTATAATAAAATTGTTTATTGGGTTGTGTTTTAATTTCAATCGAGCCTGATGATTATATGCCTACAAACGTTTTTTTTTGCTATTTTTTTATTTTGGTTGGCAGCATCAACTGCAGCGGAAATTATGCGACACAAAAATTTCCTTCATTATGTTGTGGCAACTACTATACGTTGGCGTAGGTTTAAAGCAAAAACAGACCTCTGAGCACGAATCTGCTTATACATAGTGAGACATAGATAAGTAATTATAGGCATACATACAAATACACACACATGTTGAAGCAAGTATGCACTTATTTATATGCATCCCAGCTGGAAATGTCATTATTTTTCAAATAAAATGTTGCACAAGCAGAATTTATAGGTAACACAACAAAGCTTTTGCTATGACTGCATGCCCCTTTTCCTATAAAGAACCCTTGAGTATTAATAATTAACCGCCTTATCCAAAAAAAAAATTAACATAGACTTTAAAGTCAACGTTATCGAAATATTTCATATAATTTTTTCATAAATTGTGCTTTAAAGTCTACGTCATTTTTTTTTTTTTTTGGATAAGGGCATAAGCCTTTAAGCCTTTTCTTATACAACCATTTTAATGAATGAAACTTTCAATAAAAGGAATTTTTTATTTAATTTGTCTGTCACTGGCTTAAGTTTATGTCTAGAAAATGCTATTTTACATTTAAATTTTGTATTTGTTTGAGAGAAATTTTAATTCAAATCGATTTCAATAAACCTAAAGCTGGTAAATGAAAGGAATTGTATAAGTATTTCTTTATTCTACAAACCAAGTCATACACCACATGCAAAAGTGCCTGTAACTAGTGTGATCTCCACAACAAAAGATCTAAAGGAATTAATAACGAAATTTGAAATTATCAGACAAGCTTATTCATCGCTGCTGTAAAACCATAATGAATTACAAATTCCCTAATGGCATGTACAAAGTGAAACTATTTCCAGAATTTGTTTTTTTTTTTTCTCTTTTTTATGATGACGCCGCCTTAACAAGGCCATCATCATCATCATAGTCATTGTCGACATTATGATTAAACATGCATACACTCGTACTCTGACTCACACTTGCACGTACATTTAGATCTGCCCTGCCATGCAAATCATGTTACTAATGCAAAATATAACTATAAAGTGGTTTTCATTTCATTTTCCATTGCTGCAGCTAAAGACTTGTGCATGCAAGGTGCTACAAGCACAGCTTGCTGTCCCGTGATTGTTTTCAATAAATGTTGGGAATGAGATTGTTTCTATTTTTTTTTCTTCTTTCTACTTGTTGTTGTTCTTTGGCCGCACAGATGTTGTCATTGTAGCAAAAATGTGTGTACTTAGTGCAGCAAAAGCCCACATGCAAGCACACACAAACACATACAAAAAGACTCTTAAATATTATGACTGATTAAAAAAGTGTATGTGTATATGTATGTAGATTTGTTTGAGTTTAAAGATTTCAAGTCAAGTTTTTTTTTATTGTTGATTATGCAGACACTTTAGAATGAGTAGGAGTATTTTGCAGCAGTTTTTTTTTTTCAATTTAATTTTTTTTTCTTTTTTAGAGTTTTTGCTTGTTATTTAATTAATGCATATTGTGCAATTGCATAAACATGTTGCGTGCAACGTGAGGTCAATTTGTGGTTGAAAGATACAGGCGATAATAACGACAATGATGACATCATCATCATCATCAACAATATTACCACCACAGTCAGTTTAATTTTGTGACCAATATTTTCTGCCTCAACATGTCATCAATAAGATTATGTTAAAATCGTCGACTTGTTTTTTTGTTTACTGTTTTTATTTTCCATTTTGAGCCTTTTTAATTCCACGATTTAAATTGAAAATTTATTAAAATAAAACTCTGCCAGAACTGGCAAAATTGCTTAATAAATTCGTTTAAAAAAATATCACTCTGAAAGTAAATGTTGTTTTAAAGAATTAATTTTATTTTTGCATATTTAGCAAATTTTTAGTGCATGAACTTCCTTGCCCTGCTTGTAAATAGTTCTCATGCCACAGCTCACTGTAGGTAACTCAGTGGTATTTAAAATCTTTGCTACTTTGGCTTGCAAACGCTTTAGTTTAATTGTTAAAGACCACAACAACAATTAATGTCAGCACTTTGCCACAATTTAAAATATTCAAAAAGAAAACATAAAATTTAAATTCAGTGTTTTCAAAACAAATTGAATTTTTCTTAAAAATTTTTGTACGTTTTTTTTTTGCAAATACTTGAGGGATTTTTTTTTTGCTAAACTTGACTGTTGGTTGTCAGTTTGATTGACAGCCGCTTGACCCGCAACACAAGTTTTGAAAAAGATGAGACTTTGCTTTGGGAGGGATAACCAACCAGCAAACAAAAAAAAATTTAATGAAAAAAGAAAAAAAGTTAATCAAGCAGCGACTGAAAAACATAAGTGGTTTGGTCATCACTAGTCAGATTGCAGTTTAATTACACCACACACTGCATTAACCATGAATGTCAATCACTGTGAATTCTGTTTTTTTTTTCCTTTCCTACTTCTTTTACATTTTTTTTTCTTTCTTTTGCTATAGCAGAGCGATTGTTTAAGCAAAAGTTTGTTCAACTTTTGTAGTAACACAAACTCATACCAAAAAAATCAAATCCGACTAGATGTGAAATTTATGAATTACAAAACATAAGGAAATATTGACAGCATGATTGACAAGCAACATGACTTACATAAATAAATAATTTAAAGCAAAATTATAGCTTGACCTCTTAACAAATAAAGTGGAATGGCATGAGCAGCTGGTGTATAAAGAAAATTAATTTTTTTTTTTAATTGTTTTAATTGACAAATTAAATTTCATTAGATTTTGATTTGGTAAATTATTTCAAGTAAAAGAAAATGCAAAACGAAGAAAGAATTCATTACATTGGAATAGGTAGGCTATTTTTATAGACCTGGCAAAAGTTAATTTAATGAAGGAATGTGACAAAAATTTAAACTTAAATTTCGTTTTTAATTTTTATTAATTTAAGGGCATAAACATGGTAGAATAAAACCAGTTAACTTCAATAATACAAAAATAACAACATTACAAAAAGCCCATATATTTTGTTATTGCTTTTGAGTCTGCGGTGATTGATATCAAGAAGTGTAAAACAAAAAATTTGTTTTCTTATTTGATATCTCAATCATACATGATTCAGCTGGCGTCTCAGTGTCACCTGGTTTTCTTACACCATGGGCATAAATAAAATCTTTTTTTTATGAAAGAAGAGAACATGAAGTACTTAAACAATTTAAAAATTAGTAAATGGTTGTGACTCAACGGAAAATTTTTTAATTTTACAACTTTACCTTCCAGCCGCCTGTACGCTTAAACTTCACTCGTTCAAGGAAAAATATTTAAAGACAACTCCGCTTAAAAAAGAGAGTTTACTGTTCACAATGCTCACACACAACGTTAAAAAAAAGCAGGAAAATTAAAAGTAATAATTAGGGTACTCACAACGGTGTTAAAAACAGTAAAAAGGCTCTCACAGTTTTGCACCCATGTTTAGACACCGTAAAAGTTAGCAACGTTTTTGGAGTGTCTTGTCATCTATGGAGCATAATCAATATGGTGTTTGTCTAATAAAAATTTAGTCAATTAAAACAGTATATTTACGATCTAGTACAGATGCTCGGCATATGGGCAAAATGAAAGTTTTTTAAAAGCTTAGTGAATACCCCTAATGAATTAATAAAACTTTATTGACTGGCAGGTGCTGTTGTTGCTTACAAAACAAATCAAAAAGGGCAAGAAACCAGCTGGCTAAATTTATCATTATTAGCAATTTTGTTTAAGCATCGTCAGTATGTTGATTATCACAGCAGCTGAGCCAAAAGAAAGCCAACGAAAAAAAAACAAACACTCAAAGCAAATAATTTAACACCTCACAATTTAAACAAAACAAAATAAGCAGCACTAAATAACCTTCATCAAAATCATCAACGCCTCTTGCACATTGAGCAGAAAGCTGTAAAACAAAATAAAGAAAAACAGCAGCAGCAGTACAAAAAAAATGTTTTCATTTTTAATAATTCACTACAACAACAATGAATGCATTCACTCATTTAGCAAGCCATCCATGACAGAAAAACTCCAAACGGCCAACAGACAAAAAGTCAAAATTGTCAAGCAGCCAACCAGCAAACAAAACAGCCAGTAGCTATGTTAAATACTGCATGGCTCTTTCCTGCTTCCCCTTTTTGTTTTATACCCCTCTTAAGGCACTCCTTAGCAGCTGTAGTCCAGTTTTTATTCGTGTGCAAAATTCGTCCTGGCCATTCATTCATTTGAAGCCATCATTCAAAAAACTAGAGACAAAAGCAAAACGAACAACGTAGCAGGATATAAAAATAATGTTGTATAATCCTGTGCCAGCTTCCTGCCTCACTTTTAACTAATTTTTTATTCTCCTTTTTTTTATTTGCATTTTTTCTTGCAGCAGCAAACTAAAAATCTCGGGCTACCAATTTTGCAACAGAAAAGCCAAGTGGCTCAAGTTCAGCACACAAAAATTTAGTCATTAATTGCTCTCATTAAACATAAAAAAAAAAATTGCAAAACTAAAAATATAAAAAAAAAATAACAATGATAACCAGCATGTGAAATTAAAACATAAACAAACAAAAAAAGCAAAAGAAAACTTGCATAAAAAAATTAAATAAATAAATAATAATATTCGCTAAGAAAACTATAATTAAAAAATAATTAAAAACAATTCTTTGTTTTTGAAGAAAGCGAAAGTTGAAAAAAACTTAAAAAATAAAAAGAGACTTAACAAGCTAAAAGTTTAAGAAATGACCGTGATTATAATGAGAAGGATAATGATGTTGTCCCTGACAACAAAGATAACGATACAAAAATATTAAGAAAAAAAGTCCACAACAAGATAAAAATGCTAATAAAGGCTGTAGAGAAAACTGGTCATTAGCGTTATAATAGAAAAAAAAAAAAAAAAAAACAAGGAGCTGCTGCAAATAAAAATGTAATTGCAAAACACTCGACAAACAAAAAAGTAAAGATTCAATTGATTCCTTGTTACTGCAGAGCATTTAAACTATTTTAATAAAAAAACACAACTTTTCACTTGGCTGGTTTTATGAAAACGGCTTATAAATAGATAAACAATTTCAATAAGAAGTTTTCATCCGTTAATATGGTCCGCAAAGTTGTACTCCGAGTACAAGTCGACAGCATCAATATAAATCATTTGGGCCGCTTTGCTATAATTTATTTCTTAGTGTTCATAACAACTTTGATAATCGCAATAAGACAAGCTAATTTGTCACTCTTAACGATTAATTGACGAATCAAAAATGACGATCTATTAGAGTCTCAAAGACATACTGAAATACTTTTATATCAAAAACCAGTTTCTAGAGAAATCGCTGAAACAGTTGCAACATTTGTTAGGCTAAAGCTGTGTGTATGATGTTTGAGTTGTTGGATGTGTAGGGAGTTGTTTGCGAACATATCAGAATGAGCTTGAAAAGTTTCAATTACAATGGACTTGTTAAATATTAATGGGCTGAAATGCAAACATTTTTTTTCAAACGTCAGTGTTCCTATCATGGAGATGGCTTGCAAACAATGTTTATAATTATGGTTGTTATAGTCTCAAGAAATTCGAGCGAACAAGTCACATGTTAAGCGACCATTGTAACACCAAATACAACTTCAAGCACAACTTCAGGGCGAAATTCACAGTTAGGGTTGATTGGGAACAGCACAGACCGAAACCCAGTTTTAAATCACATGTATGATACACAGATGGTAACCAGGTAAGTAGTTCCCGCTCTTTATACTAACTTAAATGTTACACAGATGGCTCGATAATATTGTAGCAAAAATCTTAACCCTTTACGGCGCTATGTTGCATATCTGCAACTTACCTTTAAAATAGATTTAAACATTTAACAAATGTTTGTAAGCCGATTAAGCTCTTTGTTGTAGATTAACAACAAAAATTGTCTAGCAGCTGATTAGTTCTCTAAATAGCAATGCCTGCTTATTTATCGCATTCAATGGGCACTGGCTGTGAATTTTCCAATTTTAAGAAAAATATGAAGTTGGCTTATGCTACAATAAGCAAAACAATTGTTCTAAAAGTTTTCATACGCTAATATGAATTAAATTAAAATTATTTGAAATTGTTGCTGCCATATTGTACGCAAGGTTTTTGTTAAAAAATAAAATTAAAAAAAAAAATTATTTTTTATTTAATACTGAGCAAATTGCCAACTAACAAAATTACAGTTCTTGCGCCGTAAGAACCTAAGAAAATCTTACTTGGCAATATGAGTCAACAGAACTCAGTATTCCCATGTGTAATACAGGTTATTGACTTTGCTTAAGACTTTGAGCTTAGCTTAGCTTAATTTCGTTTTATTTATAAAAAAATAATTTTCTTTTTGTTTATTTTAAATGTATTTTCATATTAAAATATACAATTTTTTTTTTTGTCACCTTCATTCACAAAAAACACAATTAACACAAAAGAAAAGTTTAGCAACAGTTGTGTGAAATAAATGGCATTTTGTTTCAATTCTTATTGGTTTTTGTTCAATTCTATTATTTCTTGTCAAAACTTTCTCGATGCAAGAGTTATAGAAATAAGGAATGGGTTTGTTGTTGTAATGCAAAAAAAAAATATGTATTTTTTTCCCTTCATCAGGTTCTTGTTATGGATAATATTTCCAGAAATTTTTCACTTAAATCATTTAGTAGTGAAGTTGTTTCGAAAAAAATTTTTATTTAAGAAAAAAAATTCTTTTAGCCATTTAACACAAAGCAAAAAGTTCCAAGTAGCCACAGCATCAAAAAAAAAAAATACGCTTTTACAAAATATTATAAATAATTTAAACTCAAGAGTGACACTTCAAAAAAAAATTGTTTATCATTTAACAAAAACCCGACTGCTTCTTTGGCGTGGTACGCGTAAGTGCTCTGCTCTACAAAAAATCACAAACAAAAGTTTTCGTTTTTTTTTTTTTTTTTTTTTTTTTATGTGTAACAATTTCCATAACAAAATAAACTAAATTAAAATAAAACGGCCTTTACCATTGCAAAAGTATCATAAAAATGATAATTTTCAAATGAAACATATTTTAAGCCAACAGCTACACAGCTGCAGCACCAGCAGCTCAAGCAATAATAGTTATCCCATCATTTCATTAAATTTAATGTCAAAGTTGTCGGCTTTAGAATGAAAAGTGACAGAATGACAGCAACAGTCCATTTTTGACAAACACCGACTAACACTTCATTAGTCATGCAAATTTTATACAACCGCTTGAACAACGCAGGGCTTACCCCAATCAAACCAACCAGCCAACATTTTCTTTTGTTGTTTGTCGTTCTCTACACTTTTCTTTCTTTATTTTCTTTTTTCTTCTACCCTGCCTTTGTTTAGTTGAATGAGTTCATTTCTTTTTCCACAATTTTCCCGGAAGTGTCTTTCTAAACAACTTAATAAAATAAAAGAATACAAAGTTGCAAAACAGAGAATAAAAAGTAAACGAAACGTGAAAATATTTATGTTTCTAACACGTTTTAAGTGGCAAATGTCAGCCAGTAAATAAATTCTGTTAAATTATTGGTAGCATGTTGAGAATTCTTTTTTCTTTTACTATTTTTTTTTTATAAAAAAGATACCCAATTGAAATGTAAATGGTTTTTTACAAGTTTTTCAATGGTTTTTATAAATTTAGAAAAAAAAAAAAAATAAAACAAATCGTTTAAACAGTTTGTAAAAAATAAACGAAAGATTGAATTACTAACTTGAGTAAAAAGGAAATGATACGTTTCGTCGTAAAACAAAATCTGGACACATTTAGGTAATTTAAAAATGAAATTAAAAAGTGAGAGAACAATAAATTTATTTTTACAAAAGAAAAAAAAAAAAAAAAACTTTTACGATTTGGGTATCATCCACCATTTGCTTTCCATAAAACATTTTTAAAAGGTATTAAATGAAAATAATTATATTCGGTTTTTGTTTTGTTATTTTTGCAGAATTTGCTTTCATGTCATGTTTTTAAAACAAAAAATACAATTTTTATTTAAAAGTAAAGATAAAGTAAATGAAGAAAAATTTTTTTAATGAACAATGAATTTTCAAATGTAGCATCAGTCAAGCAGCCACTTTTAATTTGTTTTTTTCTTTTTAAGCCCAAAGCAGAACTCATTCAGGGCCTGAGCAGGAATCGAGAGTGAAAAGTTAGCGCACTAGCTGCCCATATTCCATTTACTGGAAAATAAGTGAAACCTCCTAGTTAAAAGAAGCTTTCAGTAGGTTATCATGAGCACAAGCTAAATGATTAATTTATTTTATATATTTAAAATTTATATTTTTATTTAACCTGACTCAAAGTGCAGCTACAACTCCCTACTTTAATTATGCTTTAAAATCTAGTCTTTACAAAAACCAGCAATACCTCTGTAGCAAAGGCAAACACCCAGCATGATAGCAGGGTTTGTTTAATGGCTATTATTTTTTTATTGCGGTATAAATTTGCCAATGAAAAGCCTTACAGCAAAACTGAAGGTAGAATAGAATGCATATTTATGGGTAGGCCATAGCCAAGCTTAAGGTAAAAAATTTGAAAAAAATTTTAATTTTTCAACATGTTCTTAACTTAAAATTTTGCCAATTTTATCTCAATTCATGATATATTTTACAAAAAGCAAAGAATTTCATAAAATAATTAATAAAAACATAAATTTTTTTTAAAAAGAAAGTGTATAAGCTCACCTGGCATTTTTCTTATTCTTGCTGTCACGCTGAAAGTTGTTAAATTGTGATGCTTGAAACTCATGTTGATGAATGAAAAATCACTATTTTTAACACACACTGTAGTTCAAATTGTGACGGGGACAAACCCACCTTGAATTCTGCGTGGATACACAGGAAGTCACAATTTTGCAGTTTATTTATGCTTTCAAATTGAATAGAGTCTATTAACGGCCAAAACTCTCGACACTAACGCTTAATAGCTTTTTAATGCGATCACGAACTTTTATTACCGCGTACCCGAAAATTATCACCTGCGATTCCATCGAAAATATTTCGCACACTGCAGTTTTGTGGAATTTCAATCGTATGAAAATCTAAAATTAGAAAAAGAAACCGATTGTTTTATGACATTTGCTAATCAGTGGTGTAGCTATAAAATATATCATGGAAAAATCTCAATAGTCAGCTGCATTTCGAGTGTGCCAACAAGCTAATACAAAATAAATTTTAAGGGCCGATGTTGAATGTGAATTACAATTAAACATCAAGTTTTTTTCTGCATTTTATTTGATTCTGAATATCAGACTAACTCAATTTGAATCATCAATGATCAGAATGGTGGCAACAAATGGCAACAGTGGATGATAAATTTTCGAAGAAAATCATCTTCAGTGATGAGGCACATTTTGACCTCAATGGATTCTTCAATACACAGAATTGCCGCATTTGGGCGAATGATAATCTAAGAGTGATTTATTTAGCCTCAAAATTTATTATTTTGGCTCTAGCTTTTTTCTTAACCTTTTTGGTTTTTTTTGGGAAAAATTAAAACAAATCATACATAAACAAAATGTTCTGTAAACTTCGAATTTGAATGGGACTAAATTTTTATTTTGTCTGACTTAATAATGCTACAGAAAAGTATCCTTAATTGATCAATTTAGAATTTAGTTTTCGAGTACTAACGTTTAATAAGGCTGAGATTGATTTTTTTTTTAGTACACTCGAAAAAGTTTTACATTTACTGTTTGTAGTTTGTTTTAAAAGTTTTCCTTTAAATTAAAAACAACTGAAAATATAGTTATTTTATGAAGAAAATTATTATTAAAATTTTATGTTGTTAAAAAAAAAAACTACAATAAAGTAATGAAAAAAATCAATTAATTTTGTATATAAATACTTCACTACAAACAATATTTTTTCATTTGTTTTGCTTGAAATGTCTGCAAATAAAATTTCAAACAGAATTAAAAATATGTCAAAATGTAAAAGAACAAAGATATTAAGCTCATATGCAAGTATTTAACATATAATTTTATAAAATATTTACGGATTCTCATTACGGACATAAATGGTTATGTGTCCTCGACTATCCATCCCCACACGAAACACAGCAAAGTGCGTTGTTTGAAAAATAAAAACTACTTATAGATACGAGTATGTAGTATTTCATATTAAAAATTTGTGATCTAGTCCATGCATGTATCCTTATTCCAAAAAAAAAAATAATTATTTCGTATCTTTAGTTCTCTAATTATGCTGGAATTAGAATTTGCCTTGAATGACGAGTGCCGATTTACTTCAGTTGGTTCTCTACAACAGTCATCATCGAAGGTAAAATATAGTGAACATTATTTCCATATGAAATCTCTTTTTTTACAGATTTAATTTAATGTCTTTTTTATAGATGGCTCTGAATTTTATTTCATTTAGGGCCATTATTACAAGTTACCGATAGTTAAAGCTAAGATTTTAGAGTCAAATAGCAAGCTTTTGGTTGGTTGGACATTAAATAAAAAATATCAATAGAAACAGCACATCGAAGAACATGCCACCCTGCCAAAGGTGACATGAACTCCGTTCCGAGCGTACCTTTTGGTCTCAACGACAGCCACCACGTGAACCCCCGAAGGGGACCTCACCAATAACCGGTCACAGATTCCGCTGTCCGAGCATTTGGGTGTGCACGAAGTCCACAGACCGAACAACGAACCAGGGATGTTGTCCCCAGAACATCATCCATTAAACCCCGTGGGGTTGGAACGAAGTTCGGTCCACAGACTCCGAGCACTCATTGTTCAACCATTCGTGAGCATCAGCTCTTAACCCATTGCTCGGACATTAGTGCTTCCTCTGTGGGGCTACCGGCTCCCGTGGTACCAGTGTTGAGAGTCACTGGTCGGACCCCGAAGGTATCCTTTAGGTAAACCCTCAGGTTTCCTTCTGCCAGATTCAAACCCATGGCAGTTCCAGGTGCTGGCGCACCTATATTCCCCGGTAGTGATACATCAAGGTGGAATTTCACCGAGAAGACACACCCCGGGGGGTAGTTAAGTAAAAGCTTAAAGAATTCAAAATTATGCAATTGGCCAACTTTTTATTATTAACTATTTTACATAATTTGCAAATAAAGGTTCCGCCGTCGAACGTTTTTTTTTCAACTAGTGCTTATTTCATGTTTGATTTGACAGATAATTAATTTTATCCTTCCGCTGAAAGTATATGGTTGTGTTTTCGCTTCGCTAAGTGGGCCTGCGATCGACTTACAGAAGATGCCGACTTTGCCAAAAAAAATTATCTTTTCAGATGAAGCTCATTTTGATCAACAAGCAAAATTATCGCATTTGGGGCACAGAAAACCCGCACGCATACATTAAAAAGCCGACGCACCCAAAACGAGTCACTGTTTGGTGCGGATTTTGGTCCAGAGGCATAATTGGGCCATTTTTCTTCGCAAATAAGCAAGGAGTGGCCGTTAGTCAATGGCGATCGTTATCGGGCCATGTTGAACGAATTTTTGTTCACAAAAATTGAAGAGGAGGATATTGGCAACAGGATTGATTTCAACAGGACGGCGCTACGTGCCACACAGCCGAAGCTACACTCGATGTTTTTATAGAATTTTCAGAAAAAAAAGTTATTTGTCGGACCCTATACATGCAAAATATAGCTTAATTTGTACATTTTGATGTATTATGTAAGTATTTTCTTAATTAAACAAATTAAAAAATCTTAAATATAAAAATAAAAAAAAAATTAATTTTTTAATTGTTTTGAGGAGCCTTTTTTTGCAGTTTTAAACAAATGAAAAAACAGTAATTTTTACTGTTTTGGTAGGTAATTTTTCAGTCAGTTGGATATAAATGAATTGTAGTTTATTTTTACGAATTTTGATTGTTAAAAAATTAACAGTAAAAAATAAATGAAAAATGTATTTGAATCAAATTCTTTTTAAATAATTTTTTATTTGTTCAAAATGATTTTCCATTTGAATTTACCTCTATAATATTTTGAATATACGTTAAAGAAAATTTTGAATTTTAAGTTGTAGCTTTTTAACTTTTTTCTAAAATTTTTTGTAGGCCAATTTACGATATATTTTTCTAGCTCCTGGCAAAGCTGGTTATAGGACCATTACTACAAGTTAGTGATAGCTTTAACTATAAGATTTTATAAGTTAAATATCAAGCTTTTGGTTGGACATTAAATTAAAAATATAGAATAATGTTTCCTTAATTTACCTAAAACCAGTTATTTGCCACACAAAAATCTGTCTTCAACTATAGAAATTTTAGAAATTTATAACAATGGGCCTAAGTAAACATTAGGAGAATGTATAAAAATAAATAATTTTAGTTTATGTAATATTTTTTATCAACTTACTGGTTAAATACGCCAAGAATTTTAAGAATTCACATTCAAATAAAATTAAATTGGTTGAAAATAACTTATTAAACTCTCTATTTTTGTAGTAAATTTTTTTTTCAAAAAGGAATTTATTAATTAAAAAAAAAAGAAACAAAATTTCATGTGAAACAATAAAATTTACTTATTACAAGTCATTTCTCTTCCTTGTTTTTGTATTAAAGTCTGTTGTTGTGGTTCGGTAATGAGTTTCCTTTTTTTTTATTTTTTTTTTAGTTAAAAAGCACAACCAAAGCGTTCAAGTTAAAGCTGCGTTCATGTTAGTTGACCATTAACATTTTCAAATGATAAATGATTTTATATTTTCTGACCTGGTAGACACATCCGATTTAAATAAAAAAGAAAATGTTAATGAACTGAAATATTTGCTTTAAATTGTGTAATTATATTTATTTTGAGCATGAAAATAAATTTTCAATGTTTGAATGCATAGAGTCATGCTTAGAATAGCGATGTGGAGGTCGCATACGTATTTCGCTGTTAGTAAAGATTCAATAACTTTATGTAACAGCTAAAAAAACTTTGGACTACCATTATTTTTTTGTGACACTCTTTGTTCGCAAAGAATTTTAATGTTTTATAGTTAAATTTATTTTAATTTCAGGCGACTTTATTATCAAATAATTAAATTGGTTAATATTTGTAACTTGAATTATTTGACTCTACTAGGGTTCAAACTGCAGCATATGCAACTAAGAATTATTCAGTCATAAATCTCTGTTGAGTTTGGGTAACGATTTTGTTTTATTTATATGCTTAAGAAAGAGAAAAAATTTAAAACAATTTATTTTCAACCACAAAAAAAAAAAAAACAAGTGTAAAAAGGAGTGGGTACATAGGCCTTCCATAAGGCAAAATAAGAAGAAAAGGCAAGCAAGCATGAGTACTGGATCTTTAAAAAAAATCTAAAAAGGTCTTATAAATGAAGGATTCAAAAAGTTCACCGCTGTGTAAAAATAAGCTTAATTAGTTGACTTTTGAGAGAGAAAATTTTCCCAAAAAACACATTTTTTATTATTTTTTTTTAAATATTATTTAACGCTCTTTTTATTTTTTTGCTAATTACACTAGAACCAGACACTGCAATTTCAGTTGAGCAATTTTTGATTTTGTAGGAGAGAAAGAAAAGAAGAATGGAAATGGATACAAACTGAAGGGCTGCACAAGCATACTTAAAAGCCACACATCATTATAAGCATGTGTAATATTTTATAATAAAAAAATGTTTTAGTATGCTTGTGCAGCCCTTTAGTATAAATTTGCTCGTACTCTACAGTTACCTCTTGCTTTTTTTCTATTTTTCAAAGCTTTAAAAAAAGGAAGACAAGTAGCATGTTTAAATATATAAATGAAAGAAAAAGAAAGGTAAAACTGTCGAAACAACAATGTCTAGACACAGCAGCAATTTAGCAAGAGAATTAAGAAAAAGTTGCTTTATTGAATTGCAAGCCAAGAACTTTTCCTTGTTTAAATTTTAATGTTACATTCATACATCGTATTCAATTTCTTGATATCTCTTTGACTCAAGCCCTGCCGTTGTCCCATAACATCAAGAGCCCCCTCTTTCAATGCTACTATGGTCGGGTTGCCATTAGCTGAATACGCAAAAGGGGAATAATGTAAAATACTGCCGTAATCATACTCCTCACCATAATTGTGAACCTCGTCTGCATAATGTTTTTCAAAAGCAAACAAAAATTCTGGTATCACATTTTCTTCAATAATGCGCACATACTCATCACGATTGGCGGCACTTTGCATATGATAAAATCCCAAAGTATGCAACAATTCATGAATAATGGTACCCAATTGATAACAGCCATCAGCCAAATTATAGACCTGGGGCCCCAGATTTAAATAGCCCACATGAGAATAACAACCATCTATGGAGTTTGTGATAAAAATAAAATTTTCTATGTTATCACTGGCTTCTTCAAAACGTACACAGGAAACACTTTCTATAGTTCTCATGCCATTTAAGACGTAACTTTTATGGGTGTCATCTGTTGCATTAAATACAAATTTAATTCATTTAAATTTAAATAATTTAATTAATCTCTTAAAATCTCACCATACAATGCAGAAAATTTATAATAAACAATATTGTTTGGCCATCTAAATGATGGATCTCGCATACCATTACGTGATGTTGTATTCAAAACCATATCTCCTTCCACAAAGCCAGCGGTTAATTCCGGATTAGTTTCTACGCTTGCTAAAGGAAGAGCTAAACTCAAACCCATAAGGGCTGCAGCAATTATCAACAAATTTTTTAAAAACATTTTGAGGTCTGTAATCTAGTTTGGTTAGGAAAAAACTGAAATTCTTAACAAATTGCATAGATTTTAAACTAAAAAATTAATCTTGAAAAATATCTTATCAATTTGTTCAATGTCGGCCCAATTTTAACAGACATTTGATTAGCAAGAAACAAATAATAAAATAAACTATTTACACTTGAGTTGTTGAGTTTGGTGGGTGAACATGCATTTACACTTCCTGATAACATTTTCAGTACTAGTTGTAATTATTTGAATATTTTGGTTTAGCATTACAATGACATAAAATTTATTTAATCTTGAAAAAAAACATTAAACAACGACTGCAGTTCAACACCCTCAAATTTATTTTAAAAAATTATTTAGATCTTAATGAAACGAGCAGAAGCGCCGAAATATTTATGTGAACAAGTAAACATGTTGGTGGACCTCTATCAAATGGATTATAAAATGCTGATGATTTCCGCATACAACGAGTAACATCAACATCAAATTTAATTTTATGAAGGTTTACAATTATTTACTATTCAGTTTGCCAAATAATATAAAAACGTAAGAAATTAAAACTAAATTTATAAAAAAAAATTGTAAATTTTCTATGACTTAATTTAAGTTTACGAGACTTGTAAGTATTTTAAATACAACTTTGTCACATGGCTGTGAATATTTACATGCCTGTATGTGTTGTATATGTATGCAAACGAATTTAAATATTTGTCAACTTGAAAAATAAAAATTTTATTTAAAGTTACTTTTATAACATAAAAAAAAAAATAAAAATAAAAATTTTAATAAAAATAGAAACATCATTTTGGAAGGGTATTTAGTGCACAGCAGAGAACTTAAAGTTTTAATTTCAATACGATTTTTTGCCTAAATTTAACTTGATCAGCATTACTGAACTAAATACTAAAATCACCAAGTCCATGAATGTATGTTTCTTTATTCTTTCCAATAAAATTTTGGTCACAAGAGATTTTGAAAAATGTTTCTTGAAATATAAAGCTTCCATATGAAGTATAAGCTGAAACTAAAGCCCATTTATTTTAAAAGGTAGCAAATGAATACTTTCTTTCATTCTTCAAACTATTATTTTTTCGATCAATTCATTCACTTACTTTAAAAATTTTACCTTCCACAGTAAATGTAAAAATTTTTTTATACAAGCAATGCGATTTTGTTTCAAAAAAGCAAAATTAGTATCAAAACAAAATACAAATTTAATCCAATTCAAGTTCGGCATATACAGAACAAATTCAGTTGTCTTCTTGTGAAACATATAAATAAAAAATGTTTATTCGGAGATAAATTTTCCTCAGCCTTAAGCTACGGTCACATTAAACAAATATTTGTCGAAATAAGCATAACCACCTTGTCTGAGCTACATATACGTTGATCACACTTGCCTTATCATTTTATTTGAATGAAATTTATGTAATAAAAGTCATGTTAGAGTAAAAATATATTTGGCAAAGAGTAGTGATTACGCTTACTTCAACAAATATTTGTGTTATGTGACCGTAGCTTTAGTTTATGTATAAATTGTTTTCATTTTCCCAAAAAAAAAAAAAAAATTTGATTTGGCTGTGCTCAGTCTTATATACGCTTCACTTCATATTTTTAATTTTTCAATTTCTTAAATATTCAAAAAAAAATTTTTTTAATTATATCACGAAATGGCTATTAAATTAAATTAAATTATATTAAATTAAATTATTTTCTTTGAATATTTTTTGTTAATCCTAAAAAAAAAAATTCAAATTGATTACGTTCCAGGTTCCTAATTTTTGGAAAGTCATAAAACGTTTGTTATTTAAATATGAAATAAATTAATTTGAAGAATGCAAAATAAATTAAATTCAATTTAATTTAAAATGTTTGCAAGCATTTTTGAAGCCAAATATAATGCTGAAATAAATTACTCATTAATGACAAAAATCAAGAACTAAAAACTTCCTTTCAATAAACACATGGGTATACGACCGATTGCCTGTTTTTGCGTGTTCGTGAACACACATTACGCACATCTACTCGTATATTTCTTTTCAATAATAGTCGACTGTTTCGCAAGTTGCACTAGTGTTTACATATGACAGTAAAAGTTCATTTTCAATATCGCCGAAGAAAGCAGTTCATGCAAACATTGTGGCACTTCATTTTGATCATTTAATTTGCATTACAATTTAAAGTTACCAAATTAATTACAAACTTTTATTTGTATTTATGAAAAAAATGGCATTAAAAATATTTATTATTTTTTGATCATATTGAAATAAAAAAATAACCCAAATTGGCCTAAGAAAGGCTAAAAAAACCTAAATCATGTAGAAAAAAAAACTGAAAAAATGTTAAAAAGCTACAGCTTAAAATTCTAAATTTTGATTAATTTTTTATTACAAGTATAATTATGATGTTTACAAAAATTCAGTTATTTTTAAAAAAAAATTTTTATTTAATGCTATTTTGAAAAGCAAAAAACGCTAGGAAAAAATCTAAAGGTTAAATCATAAATTACAAAACTAAATGCGAGAAAAAAAGGCTAAATCTAACCTTTAAAAGGCTAAAATTATAATGCTGTGTGAATGAAAGCAATAAGATTTGTCTTTGTATATCTATGGGAAGGAAATAAATTCTAAATACTTTTTATTTTACAGAAAAACTATTAATAAATAAGTTATTCTTTTAGGTTAGGTTACACAGGGCACCCAAATAAGAAAAACAGAAGCTGGGCTCACTTGGGTCTTCTGACGTGGTCCCTTTATGACCACAAACCATAATTTTTTTTTTAATTTTTAACTGGATAGCACTACACATGATTTTGCCCTTCAACTTTCTGCAAGTGTCAAAAATTTACTTGAAAATTCAGTTGCAGGTACGAAAATTAAGAGTGTGTTGGTGAAAAAGTGTGACTGTACTGAGTTTTTCGCAATTGTACTTCTTTTTGGATGTGCGAGTGTGTACACATACATTACGCACAAGTAAGCATCAAGAAATGGAAAACAAAAGCTTAAAAGTGTACTTTTGAGGACAGCAACTACGGGAAAGGAAAAAAAATTTTCTAAAAAAACACTTGCTGTCTGTAAATTTTTACTTCAGGCTCGTTTTATTTTTTACTAATTATTGCTTGTCAAGCTTGATGTATTTTATTTTTAATTGCTAATAAAGAATTTTTCTTTGATAGTTATTTTCTTAAATTATTTGATCTTATAAATTTAATATTAATAAATTTTTTAGCAAGCTTAAGATCTCAATAAAAATTGTTTTATTTTATTTTAGTTTTTGGCATATTAAAATAAAATCTTTTTTTTATTTAGATATTAAACTGGAATAATATTTATTAATTTTGAAGTTTTGTCTTTTGAAATTTAAGTTGAACAACGATACATTGCGTTTAATTTTTTAATATCACTTTGGCTCATGCCCTTTCGTTGTCCCATAATATCGATAACCCCTTCTTTCAATGGTATTATGGTCAGCTTGCCATTAATTGAAAAAATATTTGGTGCATAATGTAAAACGCTGCCATAATCATACTCCTCACCATAATCATCAACCTCGTCTTTATTATATTTTTCAAAATAATATAAATATCCTGGTATCACATTTTCTTTAGCAATGCGCACATACTCATCACGATTGGGGTTATTTTGCATGTGAAAGAAGCCCAAAGTATGTAAAAGTTCATGAAAAATGGTACCCACTTTATAGCAGCTATCAGCCAAATTAAAAATTTGAGGTCCCTGATTTAAATAGCCCAAATTCGAATAACAACCACGAGGGTGGTTAGTGATAAAAATAAAATCTTTTATATTATCACTGGCTTCTTTAAAACGTATACAAGAAACATTTTCTATAGCTCTCATGGCATTTAAAATGTAATTTTTATGGGTGTCATCTGTTATATTAAATAAATAAAAATTTAATTAATATAAATTTAAATAATTGAAATAATTGCACACAATCTCACCAAAATGGGAATAAAATTTATAATAAACAGTATTATTTGGCCATCTATAAACTGGATTACGTAAACCATTGCGTGATGTTGTATTTAAAACCATGTCTCCTTCCACAAAGCCAGCCGTTAATTCAGGATTAGTTTCTTTTCGAGCTAAAGGATGAGCTAAACTCAAACTCAAATAGACTGCAGCAATTACCAAGAAATTTTTTAAAACCATCTTAATGTCTGTATAGGAATTTGGTTAGGAAAAAACTAAAACTTTTAATAAATCGCACAAGATTTTATATTAAAAAATTAATCTTGAAAAATATCTTATCAATTTCTTCAATGTCGGCCCAATTTTAACAGACATTTGATTAGCAAGAAACAAATAATAAAATAAACTATTTACACTTGAGTTGTTGAGTTTGGTGGGTGAACATGCATTTACACTTCCTGATAACATTTTTAGTACGAGTTGTAATAATTTGAATATTTTGGTTTAGCATTACAATGACATAAAATTTATCTAATCTTGAAAAAAAAAAACATTAAACAACGACTGCAGTTCAACACCCTCAAATTTATTTTAAAAAATTATTTAGATCTTAATGAAATGAGCAGAAGCGCCGAAATATTTATGTGAACAAATAAATGAACTAAGAAATGCTGATGATTTCCGCATACAATGAGTAACATCAACATCAAATTTTATTTTATGAAGGTTTACAATTATTTACTATTCAGCTTGCCAAATAATATAAAAAAAGTAAGAAAATAAAACTTAATTTATAAAAAAATATGTGTAAGTTTTGTACGATTTACTTTAAGTTTACGAGACTTGTAAATATTTTAAATACAATTTTGTCACATGGCTGTGAATATTTAATTATTTGTCAACTTGAAAAATTTTTGTCAACTTGAAAAATAAAAAATTAATTTGAAATTACTTTAATAATATAAAAAAAATTAAATAAAAACAAAAATCTGAATAAAAATAGAAACAACATTTACCTAATCTTTTCAAATTTACCTAATGATTTGAAAAAAAAAAATGTTTTCATTATAATAATCGACATTGCCAGGAACCAGAAAAAATTAAGCTAAATTATCTTAAAAGCAAAGCACTGTCCATAATTTACTTCCAAGAACCGTTTATGGGAGATTTTTGATATTTTTGTTAAAAAAAATTTATTCCACTTAAAAATTACTTAATGATTCCAAAAGTGGAGCTCATTATCTTCAGTTTCGGGTATGTCTCATCTATTTTGATGCGGATAATGTACAAAATTGCCTACCAAAAAGCACTGCTGCATTCAAATTTCAAAAAACGTAAGATTTAATTTGACGAATTTAACTTCACTCACTTTAGCAAATGTGATGCAAATGAGTATTTAAAAATACTTTAATTTTATTTATAATAATAAACAATTGCTCTAGAGAACCTCAAGTCGTTTTGAACAAAAATTGAATTACAGACAGGGGTCCACTACACATCAGTCACATTTCTCAAATAATTTTGGAATTTCAGAAATCTGACTAAGCGTTACTTGCAGTGCACCCTTTTGCCTACCATATCTATACAGTGGGATACGTTGCCATTATATTTTTTGTCCGTAATGGCCATAAATGTACCCAAGGAAATATTTTTTACTCTGCAGCTATGGTTATGCAAAAGTCCCGCTATCATTATGATTGCGCCCCATCTTGGTTATGTGACGTTTAGCTTAGTTTAGCTTTAATCATGTTGTGTAGACATTAACCCCCTTATCCAAAAAAAAAAAAATTAACGTAGACTTTAAAGTCAACATTATCGAAATTTTTCATAAATTTTACTTTAAAGTCTACGTCAACTTTTTTTGGCTAAGAGCATAAAATTATTATAATAAGCAGAAATAATGACAATATTTATTGAAAATAATTGCTCAGATTTTTCGTCAAAATTGATAGTGAGCGATGAACCAAATTTTCTTCTTAGTGGGCACGTCAACAAACAGAACAGTTGATTTCTGGGAACACATGAAACATCATTTCATCTACTAAAAACAACTGTATGGTGTGGTATTCATGTTTGAAACATCATTGGTCCTGATTTTTTTGAAAAAGTGTTGGAGTTACTGTTACTGCTAAGCAGTCGCAAGACATGATTCGAAATTTTCTAGGGCCTGAAATGGAAGAACAAAGACTAGAGGATATGTCGTTTCAGCAAGATGAGGCCACACAGCTCGTTCAACAATTAAATTATTGAATGACGTTTTTCCACGAAGACTCATTTCGCGAACTGGTGATTTAGCATGGCCAGCTAGATCAGCGAATTTAACAACACCACACTTTTTCTTATGGGGTTTTTAAAATCAAAAGTTTATGTGAATAAACCTAAACTAATTTACCATCTTAAACACAATATTCGTCACGAAATTAAAGAAATTCAGTATGAGATGTTGCAGGATGTCATGAGCCGAAAGTTGCACAGCGAATTGCGGTCATAATTTAGCCGATATAATTTTCCAATTATAGCGAAAGTAGATGTAAAGACCAAACTTACTTATCTTTTCTTTGAGTTATAGTTATAGACCATCAAAATTGATTGTTATATTATAAATCTTTTGGAAGACCCGTTTGCATACTTTTTTTTTTTTTGTGTTAATTCTTGATTCCAAACATCTTTGTTTTCTCCTCCTAAATATTTCACTATCTTCTGTAAACTGCAAAATTGAGCTTTGTTAATTTATAAGGTTTTTGTCTTGGCTAAAATTTTATATTTGAATACGTATTTGTCCTAAAAATTTAAATATTAAAAACACTTTAAAAATTATTTTTAAATGAATGAATTACATTTTATATTAATAAAAATGAAATAGTATTTTAAAGTGTCATTACAAAAATATGTATTTTGCAACAAATACGAGTACCAGCTGCCTAAGATGTTGCTGATGTTTTAAAGTATTTTTTTAGCTGACTTTATGACAATGAATACAGTCAACGGCATTTGCAGCTAAGTAGTCTGTTTGAACCCTCTTCTCTAAAAAAGATTAACGTAGAATTTTAAGCGAATATTATCGAAATTTTTCATATACATTGTTTCATAAAGTTTAAAGTAAAGTCCACGTTAATTTTGTTCGATAAAACGGTAACTGCTTAAATACTTTTCTTTTTGAATTAAATAAAAATTACAAATTGTTATTCTTTGCATTAATAAATATTTTATCGTTTACATTCAAACCATTTTTTTTTCTTTTAATTTTCTCACTCAAAAACACAAATTGGTTTTGAAGACTCTAGAGTGATGATACATCACACCGTCCTCTTAAGCCACTACAATAAATATTTATAAGAAATTGTTATGAAAAAATAAATGACAAGTATTGATTTATTGACTTACAGCATTTTTCTTGCAATATTGCAATAAATCAAGTTGAGTTGACCGCATTTAAAAATATGAAATGAGAAAAATATTTTTAAAGGATTGTGACTTCAACTGAAGTCTTTATTTTTTTCATTAATACAGGAAATAATTTAAAATTTATAACTCAAAATTATTTTCATTTTGTGTATTAAATAATGAAAGTTGAAAATTCAAATTTTTTATTGTTTAATATAAAAAAAAAACAAATTCTTTTAAAGAAACATGTGTAGGAGTTTTTAAATTTGATAATTTTCTTAAACAAAAAAAAATTTTTTTTCAATTATCCTGCTGGTTTTACATGAAGATATTTAATTTGTTTTAAATATTCGTATGTAGGGCTTGAAATATGCATGTGTGTGTGCATGTATTTGAATGTTTAAAGTAGTTCAATTTATCTTCAATATGTTCTCGTACACATGGATTTTATTTTTAATTTATTTTTTACTTACGAAACACAATATTAATTTGATACAATTTACTTTCTGCATCATTCTGCATCTTGTGTGTAGTAAAATGTTAAACTCCTACACAACCAAACAGATAAACCTTTAGTAGGGAAAGCGATACAAAGTGAAAGAGAGAGATTGTGGTAAATGAATAGATGAAAAATAAAATATAAAAAAAACATCAAAAATCAATTTCCTTCTGTTTTCTCAACACACTTGATATTAAAGTGTACGTGTTTGTCTGTCTTTCTTCAGGCGTGTTTGGATGTGGCTGCCTGAGTGTGTGTATTTATATTTTTTTATAGCATTCACTTTTGTACAACAACAATAAACTTTTTAATTCAACATTTTTACTCACCCAAATAAATTTACGAAAACTTTTCTAGAGGATGGGCTTGTGTGGGCATGTAAATATAAACCAAACAGCAAACATTTTTCCTGATTTTGATTCTTTAGCAAATTGAGTGAAATGAATTCTCAGACATAAAAATCTACACTCAAGCAAACACTTGCAACACATATTGAATTCATTCCAAACTACTATTTATTATAAACTAAAAGGAAATAAAACTGAAATGAGATTCACTAAGATATTTTATATTCGTTTGGTAAAAGAATACCTTTTCCTATTACTGCTGCTAGTGAGTGCTTTTCCTACATGAAATACTTTATTTCGTTAAGTATTTTTTTTTTTCAAATAAAATGCAATTTTGTATACAAAACTTAATTGTTTTAATGTTAGAAAGTAAAATTGAGTAAACAATTTTCTCTGTTGCACAGCAGCACAACATCCAGTATGTGTATATGAAGTGGTCATATTGATTCTGCTCCATTAAGTTTACTAAATGAAATTGTGTAAGGATTTTTTTGACGATTTAGTTTTTTTTGCTAGCTGCTGAATAAACGTAGAGAAGATAATTAAAGCTGACAAGCTTAATTTAGTAAAACTTTCAGTTTTTCTTTTATTAAAGTGTAGATTTAACAGCAATGTTTCACATAGTTATAGCTAATGTTAGTTATTACAACTCAAATTTTATTTTATTTATTTCTTTTTTAATACTCACCATGTACACACACAGAAAACAACCAAGGTTGTGCCAACTAAATTTGTTTCCAATCAAAAAATCAGTTGTGATAATTAAATTTTTTAGTTGCGATAACCAAAATTCCATAATATACACCGAAATATAATAGTTATATCAAAAATATTTTAAGCTTTAAGACTGATTTTCTATTGTCACGATTAAAAAATTCGACAGTCGCAATTGAATTTTTGATTGGAAACAAATTTAATTCTCACAACCAAATTTGTTTTCTTAGTGCAGCAATCAAAAAAAGCTACATAAAGCGCGTACAAGAACCCACTTCAGCAACATAAAGCACAGACTACAATGAAATGCTTACAAAACTTACTTTTTGCTTATCGGCTACACTGAGAAAACAACTTGGGTTGTGAGAACTAAATTTGTATCCAATCAAAAATTCAGTTGTGTTTGTCTGGACAAAGCATTGCGCACATGACAGTTCCATAAAAAAAAGCAAAAACAAAACAAAAATTAACGAAAATGTGAAATGCCGGTTTTATTTTTGATTTTTCTGTTCCATTTGTGAACCGATCTTTCTGATATTACGACTGTTATTTGTAATAAGACTGCGTACCACGTTTTTTTGTCCGTCTTGCAGTTTAGACAAATAACGCAAAAAAAAGCACCAAAAATGCTAAAAAAAAATATAGAGGTAGTCATGATTTTTGACTCTTAGCTCTGCCATTTATGGGCCGATCTAGCTTGGCTTCTGTCCAGATACTAATTTTTATAGTTTAGATAAAATACGCAAAAAAACTAAATCAGAAATGAATAAAAATCTTAAATATCGGTTGTATTTTTGATATACCTCAGCCATTTGTGTACTGCATACCAAGTTTTTTTTCCCGCCAACTCAAAAATAGGGATAATTTTGGTTTTTGACTCACAGCTCCGCCATTTATGAACAAATCTAGCTGAATTTTAATAGTAATAATCTGATAGAAGCAACTGACAGATTTGTTTACTAAACTTTTCTATACGTTGCCAAGAGATTTCAGAAAGTTGATTTCAACGACTTGACAAAAATCGCTAAATCAATTCCGCTATTCATAAGTATCCAGAATATATATATTATAAAGGGTGTCCCATTTACGGTGTAGAAATTACAAACGGAATCACAAAGTTATATATACCCTTCTTACTTACAGTGAAGGGTATAAAAATGACGGTTCTAAAAAATTCTTCAAGGTCATTTTCTTACTCCGCTGTCTTGGCGACTGGGTGGCTACAAACAGAATCTTGTGATTCTTAAATTAACAAACTTAAGTTAACTTTGCTTTTTTTGGCAAATCTCTAAAATTTCAGTGTTTTTATTCAAAAAAAACAAATTCTATATATTTTCGTTGCACAAAAATTATGTGAAATTATAGTTTTAATTTATTTATCTTCAATAGATATTCCATTCCCTAGGAACTTGCAAATATCATTTTTTTCGAGCATTAAAGTTCAATAAGCCAAATGAAAAATTTTTATCGGACCCTTTAGCCATTAAAATAAAAAAATAAATTCCTTAAAAACACACACACACACAATTCTTAAGATCAACGTTATTTATTAAACAAAAAACAAATTTTTGAATAAAAGAAGAGTGTGTTCTTTTGTGTTGTCATACCCAACTGTGGCAAATAAGCACATGTCAATTAGACAGAGAAAAAGGAATAAGAAAATTGTCGTAAAGTGAAATTAAAATGTTGGCAACAGTTGGCACATTTTGTGAAAAATGAAACAAATCAATATTTGTTGTTTAAATACAACAACAGACTTGAAAATCTATAGTTTGCAGGGAATTTAAAAATAAAATTTGATAGGAAGAAAATACTTTAATTCATGCTTTGCAACTTTAAATTGAAAGTCTAGTAAAGTGAGGAGCTAATTGTTTTGGCTCCCTATTAGTGAGAGTTTATCTTCAGCTTAACTTGTCTCAACAACATTTAATACTCTCCTGATAATAAAAACAAATAAAAGAAATCTGTTGCAAATGTGAGAATATTAAAATGAACACAAAGAAGGGCAAACTAACAAAGTCATTGACAATTTTTTCAATAAAAATTTACGAAAAGGAATTAAAACGTCTTTAAGTCAAACAACATAAAAAAAATATTTAAATAGAAAAATTAATTATTAAATTTTTGTGTTTACTCACATACTGACAGAAACCATTTTTAGGGATTTATGCGTATCAAATTTATATATATCATCCCATCGCTCCTATAAAGATTACAGGGCCTGGATCACATTTAACCCCTAGTAAACAGTGCTAACCAAAGTCCTTGAATAGCCTTAAAATTTAACAATAAAATGTAAAATACAATTAAAAAGGATTTTTTTTGTAATCTTAATATATAAAATTCGACTTTACGTGTGTTATTCCTTCTAAGCAGCTGGACCGATTAACCTTTGGGTTATGGCCTAAAAGGTTTATCGTTACAAATCCACCCGATAGTCTGTATCTGGCTTATTTATCTATCAAGAGTTTTTACCCAGACATGCACGGGCCTTAGAGTAAGAAGATCGAATATAAAAAAATTTTATATAACTCAACCTAAATTTGGTATAAAATTAAAATAAGCCATGCCCATTACGACGCCCACTTTTAAAAATTTTTTCAAATCGGAGAACTTCTAGACCGATTTGGCTAATTTTTTCATTAAATGTTTAGAACAACCTAACATAGGTTTTTATGAAAATAAGAATAGACCACGCCCACTTTTAAAATTTTTCTCCGCTGCACCGATGTGGCTATATGTTCGGCATAACTATTTATAATTATTTTTCAATATAAATAAAATTTGAAGGCAAAACAATGGTCGCCGATTCAAAAAAGAATTTAATTTAAAAGTTTTTTTAAAAATAAAAAAGTATCTATTATTTTTTATCTTATATCTAAAAAAAGATTTTTGAAGAAACACATTTTAAACTCCATAACAAACTTTTTATATACCGAGTAAAAGAGTAAAAAAATTTAATAAATAAATAAACTTAAAAACTCATGTAGCTTAAAAAACAAAAAACTCAAACTAAAATACCAATTAAAATGTTCCATTTCAACTTGGTATTAATTTTTCTAGCAATAGTTTTATCTTTAAGGTCATCAATGATTTATAGACAAATAACCCACATTGTGTGCTTGTAGTTACAAGCAAATAACAAGAACAAAAATGTATGTATTAGAAAAAATCCTCAACAACAAAATGTTAATGCTGCTATATGAAAAGATTTAAAAAAATATATAAAATAAAGTAGACAATGAAAAAGGCAACACAAGCAATCAACATTTAAAACACTTACCACACAGAGGTCACTTGTTTCTTTGTAAACATATTGTTGTTGTTGTTTGTTCATGTTGTATATTTTACAATTACATTTAACATTTATGTCTGCACTAAATGTTGCCTCATAATAAAATAAATGACAATAATGAAACAGTAACAGATACAATATGGTTGAAATTGTGGTGCATTGAGAGTCTGTCTTAGAGCACAAAGCCAAAGAAAAAAAGAAATACTTCAACAAATGCAACAAACATTTTTGTGAGAGGTATTAAAATCAAATTAAATAAAAAAAAATTAAATACCCCAAATGAAAAAGAAAAAATAGTAAAATTAAAAATAAAACTTAAACAATGTACGAGTACGTGAACAGAAGATTAACGTGAGAGAAGTGAGAACGAGAAAATTAAAATTCGAAAACAACATGTTGTTTTTCAAATGAATTCACATTTTTTGGTGTTCTTTCTGTAAGCCGAATTCACATGATTTTATTCGTTTTTAAACAAATCAATTCTAAAATACCTCAAAAAAAAGCAAAAACTTTTTTTTATTTATTTTAGTAAAATTACATAAACTTTAAATTAAATTTAAGTTAAAAAATAACAAAATTAGTTGCACTAAAAAAAAACATTTTTTAGCTAAATTCTAAAGGACATCAAAACAAGAATCTATTTTCCGATATTAGCACACAATGTCTGTTAATTACTTAACTTAACATCTTGACTTTAAAATTAAAATAAAAATTCAATTGACTGACAAACTTGGAGTGTTTTCAAAACGAATGATTTTTTTCGTTTTTCAAAACAATTCATTTACAAAGCAAAAGCCGATAAATGTAATTATTTAAAAGTGAACATAATTTAATTTGTATTTAAAGAAAAATAATTAAATAAATTTATAGAAATTGAAATTTTTTATGAGTAAAAAACATTACTTGCATATGAAAAACTTCACTTGAACTACATCTGCTTAAGTATATAAGTATATAAGTGAAGATAAATATACCGAGTTAAATATGTTTTAACGTAAAACTTTACATTTTGTAGTATTTGCAAATATATTTTTAGTATTTATGGCATATTTACCAAAAACGTCTTACGTCATTAAATATTTCTAAATATGATCAAGAGAAATATGCAAAAATACGTTGATTTTCCAAAAAAAATTATGGGATGGGACACATATTATTCTAAAGGAGAGCTTGTCTAGATTTGTAATCTATTGCCCAAATACTCAGAAAATACTTTGGACTATTTTGAAAATTTTTTTGAAATTTTCAGATACCCCAGTGCTGTTGCTTTGAGGGATTTTTACCCATAAAAATTACCAAAATCAAAAAGGAATATAGTTTGTAGGTTCTAAGCTTTCTGGAAGTGTTTCAACATTTTCGGAAAATTTCGTATTTTTTTATTTTATGATGCAAAACGGAAACTGCCAAAATCTTTGAGAACAACATTTCAAAAAAATTTTAAAAACAGTCGGAGGTAACTTCAGAGAATTTGGGAGCTAGATTACAAATATAGACAAACTCCCCTTTAGAATGACATATGTCCCATCCCGTAATCTTCTTTAGAAGTCAACGTATTTATGCATATTTGTACCCCTGCACTTATGTTTCTCCTCAGCATAAATACTAAAAGCATATTTTCATTGATATGACATGTCATGTCAATTTAACATACTTATTACACCAAGTTCGGATATTAATATTATTTTTATAGCAACGCTAATTCAGGCTGTTCTGTGATCCAGAAGGGATTTAAAAAATTTGAAATTAAATGTTTTTCCTTCATTAATTTCCAAGAAAACTTTTCACACAAAAAAAGCTAAAATTAACTTTAAAACATTTTTAAATGGAGAGTAGCTATGAGGTGTTTTCTTGTAAAATATTCATATTCAGAATAGAGAAAAGCAGGGCAATTTGAAAAAAAATAATTATTTTTGAATAGCTGTAGTTACATAGTGTATATTTCTTACTAAAATTAATGCAAAAAAAAAAATACGGACTTGTACTACTTTTAAAAATAACAGCTGAATTGTTTGTTTTTTTTTTTTTATTTTAAGCAGTCAGTTTTTAGTTCGAAGTAATACTCCTTACTGTAATAAAAGTCTAAATTGCTCTCGAAACAATAAAAGAAGTCTTTGTCAAAAGTATTTTTATTGTTGAAAAATCAAAATTATACTTTTAATTTTTATGTTCATTTAATTTACTTTGTTTTATACTTTTTTTCATTATAAATATTCTTTACAATTCCAAACAAAAGTGTTATTGATCACTCTTTCAATTTCCAGCATTAGTAACGAAATATGAATATTTCAACAGCTTTAAGCTAAATATTGAAATGTCAAAAAAAAGCTGTTGGATTTGACAAACAATTTCAAATAAAACTAAATTGAAAAAAAAATTATTCAAAAACAATGCAAACTAGAAATTAAAATTTTATAAAAGACGAACGCCAAACGAAACATGCATTTAGATTTTATTATAATAAAATTAAATTCAAAAGCAAAAACAATCAGTAACCACAATTCTTGTACAATTTGTAAATAAACTATAAAACCAGCTGCCGGTTGGACTTCTAGAGCAAGGGGAAAAAGGAGTTCAGAAGGTATAGAATTTAATGAAATAATACTCACTCGTATATAGTAACTTCAAGGTAATGGTGAGTGTCACTTGTTTCTTCTATTGTTTTTGTGCTCTATATAATCAACTTTGCACATGTCGATATAAACCAGGGACATGCAAATTATTAACATTGACCAAAATACATAAAAGCTTACACCCAGTCACACATGTTAACATGCATTTCAAGCTACTAAATACCAGAGAATTTGTAAATTTGACCATAAAAATCAAAGTAAAAGAAACATTTGCATTACAGGTAGAGAAGTAATTGCATGTATTTATTACATGTTGTATGCAGCTTACACACACAAACATACATATATTGATGTTGTAGTTGTTGTTGTTGTTATTTTCTTGGTTTTAAACATTGCAAATATTTTGCAAAACACATGCAACAGAATTTTGCAGAAATTGTTTACATGCAGAAAACTATTTGCCAGATGTAATGGTTTGAGGTAGAGCAGTACAAGTAGTAGAATAAAGATTACGTTTTATTTAATAAATATTTACTTGTTTCTTGTCTCTATTTCACAAAAATGTTTTATGGCCAACCAACTATCAAAGTATGAATATGTTTGTTGCTATTTTTGGGGTATGATATGGTAATAAGCTAGAAAATAATGTATCATTTAGAATTACTCAAACCTTTAAGGCACAAGCCAAGGATCATGTATTACAGGTGGCTTGTGAGTTTATATATTGAAAATATTCTTGCACAAAAATGTGACTTTGATGTGAATTTTGTGAATGCTGTGCTACATGTAAATGATAAGTCTCATTACTTATGCAACAACAGCATCACATTCTTTTTTAAACAAATTAAAATTAAAGGAATAGCAGATTACTTTTTTTCATTTCTGAAATCTCTGTAAGAATTAGAATTAGAATGAAGAGGGGGAACAAGTCACCTGGTCACTTCGGCCAAAACAGACCTATTGTGACACTACTCTCAAGTTACAAATCCTCTCAGAGTCTAGTATTCATTAAGAATTTAGAAACTTCTTGCTGTGATTTGTCCGCCATGTCCGACGGTTGTAGGTAATGTTGTAGCGAAAACGGGTCTCTGTTTCTTTTTTTAGTTTTTAAGCTTTTTACTTAGCTTGTGAACTATCTAAATGTTCTAGAACTTGCTATAGACCATGCTGGCGAACATGCTGTCAAGCATACTCTCTAACATGTTTTCGAACTTAATAAGTTTTATAAACCAAAACCTTACCGTCCTTCCCGTATGTTCCATGACAAAGTTATTTTTGAATTTAAAAATGTGTTTGAAAGCTAGTTGGAGTTGGAGTTAACTCCTTGGCTTGAAGTGAATTAAGCAGTAATTAAATCAAACGTATTTTTATATTTTATACAAAAGAGAGTTTACTGTGTATTTGGATTTAATTCTAATGACTTCTATATAAGACATTTCATATGGAGTTATTCTCTTAAACATAGATTAGGTTGGCTTAGGTTGAACTAGGCGTCCCATTCGGAGACAAGAGAAGAGGGGCTCACTTATGTACTCTGATGTGGTCCCTTTGTGATACATCTATGAAAAATGACAGCAAAAATTAAGAAAGAGAACATCATGGAGTTATGAGGGGATGTAGACCCATCTCTTAGCATTCTATGCTTTGAATCACAATTGTGAAAGTTTTTTTTTGAGTATCTCTTAAGTTACTATAACTTTTAAGCTACGGTCACATTAACCACTATATCATCTAGGTTTATATATTTTAAAGAAATATTTGTTTAGTTTAGCAAAATTTTTTATTAAAATACAATATGCTGGCATAATTATATTATTTGATTGAAGTTTGAGTAATAAAATATTGGCCAAAATACATAGTAGTTTTGCTTATTTCAACAAATATTTATATAATGTGACCGCAGCTTTGTGTAACACTAAAACACATTAAAATTTTTAAAGAAAATTTGTTTTCTTTTTAATAATTCAATATAAAATTTTGTTGCTTGTAAACACCCAAAGTTTGAGCTTCCTGTTGTAAACTGCAGCTAAATGTTGAAAACAAAATTGAAGCAAGAAAATCTGCTTAAGGGATTGCTAATGATAATTTAATAAACTTTTTTTGTTTTATATAATTTTTTTTATTAAAATAAGAAACTAATAAAAACCAACTGGCTAATTTTTGTTAAATTAAAAATTTTTAATGCAATTTAAGAAAATTGCAAAACCAGCAACATTTTCTAATTTCCTGTATCTTTTCAAATAACTTGAAACAGTTAACAGTCACAAAATACCAACCCAACTCTAAATAGCATCCACAACCAAGTTGTCAACAGATAAATAAAATTGATTTGTTAAACAAAATTATTTGACATGCACGATTTACAAGTCCATCATTTTTATATTAATAAAACAGGCAGCAACAGCAGCTTATTTATTTTATTTTTCTTTGTCATTTAAATGTTTTCTTTTTAATTTGCCTGGCTGGGCATTTAAACAACTAAATTTAGCTTTAGCCTGTCTGTCTGTCATTCAATACTAGATATCTGGGTGTTTTCTTGTCATTGAATGATTTCCCTTTTATATGGTAATTTGCAATTTAACCCTTTTGTTTTACCTTTTTTTTTTTCTTTTTGCCATTTTTTGTCAACACACCAGCTCAGCTCACTGGTTTGATTTTTCCTTTTCCTTTTTTTCTTTGGATGTTGCATGTCCATCAACATTTATTGTGCGCCTATGGAGTGTTTGAATGTTTGGAATTAATGATAGACTAGAAAACAAGATGTTTTATTGACCATTCAGTTTGTTGCAGCATTTGTTTTTGTTTTGCCAGCCAGACGTAATTCGTCTATTAGGGCAATTTTTAATTGCTTTTCATATGTCGTTCTAAATGAATTATGTCTACGTAAATTCCAATTGCAAATTGCTGGAGTTTTTTTATGCTTTCTAATTGTTTTATTGCTTTAAAAAGGAGAGAAGCAGAAAATCATTTTCAATTTATATAAATGAACTCTTAAAAAAGACAAATAAAAGCTGCTTTTGGCAGGTGTGTGTTTGAAGTGTGAAAAATGTTAGAGGATTGAAGTAAAATTAACTTGTCTAACTAATCAGACACATTTTCATTATCGCATTTTAATTATTGCCAATAATTGGCTTTATTTTGCTAATTTAGTTAAGACTGTAAATGAACAACATTTTGAATTCAAGTTTGTCAATCTTGTGTGCTGTCTTACGTACATAAATTTCTTTTAAAAGTTTTAAGCAAATAATTAAAGTTTATTTCTCTAAGACTGAAAATCTGTCTGCTAACGTTATAAATTGAATTACATTTTTTTTATTTTAATTTGATTTTTGCAGCCGTCTAAGCAGTCTGAGCTGATAATTAGCTGGATTGTGTTTAAAGAAAATTTAGACTTTGTTTTTTTAACACTCAAATACTTAAGCTAAGAAAACATTTTTAAAGCGAACTTATTTACATTCAAGGAGTCTCGTCATAACAAAAACAAGACCTACCATATGTTTTATATTTGCTCGTAGTAATTAATAAATTATTATGAAAAATAATTATTATGAAAATTTTTTTTCTTCAACAAAAAACTTTTTTGTTTTAAAAATATTTTAATAAAAAAAATTTTTTATAAAATTTTTTCTTTTAATTTTTTTTTTTTAATGTTCTAAAAAAATTTTTTTTTGTCTTTTAAAAATTATAACAAAAAAAATTTAAAAAAAAATTTTTTTAAGAATTTTTTTCAAAAAAATTAAATTTTTTTTAAAAAATATTTTTTTAAATGTACGTCTGAAAAAATTATAAAATGTTTATAAAAAACTTTTTAAGAAAATGAAAAAAATTAAAAATTTTTTTCTTTAAAAAAATTAAAGAAAGAAAATTTAAGAGAAAAAAATTTTTTATTTTTTTCTTTAAAAATTAAAAAAAAAAATTTAAGAAAAAGAAAAAATTTTTTTTATAAAATATTAAAAATTAAAAATTTTTAAATAAAAAATAAAAATTTACGGCTGAAAAAATATAAAATTTTGAGGAATAAGCTTTTTAAAATTTAAATTTTTTTAATAAAATTTATTAAAAAATTTACTTTTGAAAAAGTTTTTAAAAGATATTTTTTTATTTCTTTCAGCCATGAATTTAAAAGAAATTCCATAAATTTTAATTCTCTTTAAAAAAATTTTTTCTTTCTGTTCCATAAAATAATTTTTTTTTTATTATAATCATAGCCACACTAAAGTCGGTATCTTTTCAAAAACGATTTTAATTTCATAAAATTCTTATGAACAAAAGTTAGCTCTTAGTAAAAGCCTACTTTTTTGTGACTATGATTATGGCCCTTTTATTAATTTTTTACCTTAAAAAAATGTTTTTATATTATATAAGAGTATGAAATTTTATTAAACAAATTAAATTTTTTTTAAAAAATTTTCGTATTAATAAATTTTTTTTTCAGCGGTAAATTGTGACTCAGAGTTTGTGTGTGTGTGATATTTTTAATTAAAAGTGACAAGTGTTTTCGTACTTAATACGAAAACATGAAGTGAGTTGAAGAAATCATGTTTATTTTAATATTTACAAGCTAATAAAAACTTGCAAGCACACACAATCTTGTTGCTAAAGTTTATGTAAGAGTACGAGTGATATGTGTGCTTTTTAAACACTTAAATTCTATTGCATGAACAATTAGGGTGGCTACATATTAAAAGTTGTTAAAAAAAAATTAATTTAATAATAATTAAAATAAATAAATAAATATTTTTTAAGCTTTTAGGTCTTTTTATATATTTGTATCTATTATTAAATTAAATTAAATTCCAATATTTCGACACGCCTTCGTATGTCTTTCTCAAGGAAAATAATTTTAAAAAATTAATTTAAATTTAAAAAGACCTAAAAGCTTAAAAAATATTTATTTATTTATTTTCAGATAGAAAACGTAAAATAATCAAGATTTATATAGAAAAAAGTTTGTAAATCAGAGGCACAATTACAAAACTTGATATTGCTAAAAATTTTAATACAATTTAAATGTAAATTTTGAGTGATAACGAATGCCATAATTTGCCCTCTGGTGGATAAACAATAATAAGCTGATATTTGGTTGTGATTAAAAACATTTCAAGGTAGTCAAAACTCTGTGTCAATATGAAAAAAGGAGCTATAGAATAATGGAATAACTATAAGGAGGAAAGAAAGAAGATACCTACCTGCAAGGCCATTAAGAACACCCTCGAAAGGGCAGCTATTAAAAAAACACATTTACAAATACTAAAAAACTTAATTTTTTATATGTTTTTTTTATATTTTAGAAGTATGTGAAAAATATTAATTTTTCGCCAACACACTGAACGGTATTTAAGACTCGGCACAGCCGAATTTAACTTCTTTTTATTTAAAAAATTTAATTAGAATTTTTTCATAATTTGTAATTGCACACAAATAAATATGATTTACCACAAGTGGAAAAATATCCAAATCATTCATAGAAATATTTAGTATAAAAACAAAGACTATTAAACTATAAAGATGTTCTACGTAGAAGAAAATCTAAAAACAAAAATGAATAGCTTAAACAGATGAAGGGGGAAGTAACAAGGGAATATTTGAGCATGCGCATTTCAAATAAATGTTTCTCTCATTTAGCTACTGAGTTAAACAGAGAATAAACACATACTCAACAACATGTAAATGCGCATGCATGTATGTATTTATAAACCAAGCATTTAAAACTTAAAATGAATTTGATTTCTTTGATATGTTTTTTGTGAGATTTATGAAATTTTTCAACATATATGTTATTTAAATCTCAGGAGCAAATATAAATAGAACGAATATGACTAGTTGCGTTATTGTAGGGTAGAATATCTTGTTTATGGTTGTAAAAATAAAATTTATCCTAGTTCGCAACGAATTTTTGATTCATTAATTTGAACCTTTATTAAACTCTTATTATAGATTTGTAGATATTATTTTTATAATGAGAAGTAGTCCTTTTTAAAAGGATCTATAAGAGTTTTAAAACTCACAGACTGTTAATAATAAATAACACAGAAATTGATTTTATGTTATGAACAAAATTTATTTATAATAAAAATCTAATTATTTGGAAATTAATATGTAAATCATAATAAGACATTTTTATGCCTTATTCCCATTTTTTGTTTCGTGGTATTGTCACAAAACAATTTACTTATTTATAAAAAAATTTGTTTTTAAATGCTCTACCATTGATGGATAGCTATCTATATAGCGATTTCATTGCAGCTAGGCATATTATCAGTAGACTCTACAATACTTTTCATAAAAAGTTTTGAGCTTATACGTTTAATACTTTTTTAAAAACTTAGTAAGCATTTAAAAATATTTTCTTTTTCTTCAATATTTTCTACATTAGAGATTCCAGTTCGGAAACCTAAGCTAATGTGTAAGAAAAATATTAAAAATACAAAAATAAAAATTATAAAAATCCAATACGTATTTACAGTAAAATGTAAAATAAATATTGAGTCGTAAGCAATATAAATATTAATCAATTAAAACATTTTTATTATTATTCCCATTTTTTGTATCTCATTGAGATAAAACACTGAAGATGACAAATTGCCGAAATCGGTCTGTTAAAGAACCAAATTTGACCCGGGATGACGTAAACTCGTTCCAAATAAAAATGTTTTATTATGGTTTATTTATAACTTTTGAAAAATAAAAATTAAAAGTAACTGGTTTCCTTTAATAAAATAAATATAAAGTAAAAAAAAAACTCACTTAAATTGCTTTGCTTAATTTTTTTTACGAAACTTTTTTACATTTCGAAAAAATTTTATATTACTGTTATGTTAATGCACATGCTAGTTTTTTAAGCTTAAGATTTTGATCATTATTTCGTTAATTCGCTGCTTAGCTTCTTCAGGATATTTATGTATAAAATTTTTCAAAATAGTTAAGAAGTTAAGCAACTAATTAACGAAATGTTGATCAAAATAAAATATTAAAATTTTTATTGACATTCTGTAACACCATTGCGGCCAGTAACGAAATTGAAATTCGGTGTGAATTCACATACTATATGTATTACAACAATAAAATGCATGTATTTACCTACATTAACAAAAACGGCAATGTTAGTAGAGCTACAAGAAGAAAACAACTTTTTCATAAAAATTTGGTACACATACATATATAGTTTGTATATGGATGTACTGAAAAGTGAAGTTGTGTAAGTTCTTGCATTGAATATTATTCTCTTGCATGTTATATTACACTCTTTTAAGTTCTGGCTCTCTAGTGGATATTACTAGCAATATCCATCAACAAATTTAGCACCAGAAACAATTTAAACTACGTAGAACATCTTCTTAGTTTAATAGCCTTTGATAAAAATGACTTCTGGATAACGGGGCTTTACTATTTTTTAATACAGTTTTTGTTTAAAATGAACGGCCATTTTTTGTTTTTTTTTTTGTGTGCTTGTGACCACTCATTTGCTTGTGGGCGATCTCTATGTCTCAATTGGGTATGTGCTTTCTCTCTCAATCTCACTCTCTGGCAGTTTCTTTACATATAGAGCTACAACTCATGCCTATTGGTAGATTTTTTCTGTTGTTTTGTTCTCTTCTGAAATAGAGAGACATTTTTTGGAAATTTTGTTGTTGTTTTTTTTTTTTTTTGATACAGTGACTGCATTATTTGTGTGTTTAATAAACAGTTACTTTTTAGTAAACTTAGCCAAAAACAAATATATGGAGTATCCATAATTTGTAATTACAAAAGAATTTGATTGGTGGGCAAGTCTAAAAATAGATGATGAGTTAAGAAAGTTAAAAAAGTGCAAGAAATACTTATAAAGGTTTTAATTAAAGGTAAATTATAAATATTAAAATTACCTAAGGCTAGATGGTAATTTAACTCAATAATAATTGTGTAACTAAATATAAGACTATAGATTTTTAAATGACAGAAGTGAACACGAACTTTTTAAGGTCTAGTTTGTTTTTCTTGAAAAATACATGTTCCATGACTTAGTCGTGATGAAAACTACTGGAATGTCGATGTCAAAAGTATATGGTTGTTTCTGATATTACGGGCTAATTTTGACATACTTGTTAGCATTAATTGATTTCAAGAGACTGACGAATATAAGTTACTCTCTTAAGTTACGGCTTAAATGCTTACCTTTAAAACATTGTCATAAATCGGCAGTTGATATATCAAATAAAGTTAAAAATACACACAAAATTATAAAATATATTGAAGATTTTTTAACAACATCATGGAATGATGAACTTAAGTTTTCAGACCCATTTTAAAATATTGTTAGCGCAAATGCTGTCACGTATAGGTAGTAGATAACTGTTTAAAGAAAATTATTTTCAGCGATAATTTAATTATTGATTTTTTAGTTTAAAGAATGGGCGAAATTAAAAATATTAATATTTAGCTAACACAGTGATACCCTTCACTCGGCATAGCTGAATTTAACTTGATCTTTTCTCAATTACATCTACTTCTTAGTGATGCAAACTGTGCCTTAATTAGGCTCTTTAGATTTTTAAACTTATATGCTTTAGCTAGTCATGCCATAATTATATTTAGAATAGGACCCAAATAAGTCTTTTAAGCTTATTTTTACAGTAGTTTGGTTTGTTTGAGTGACATTTTTATTAAGTGACTGTGATTAATCATCATCATGATGGCCACATCATATTTAAATAACAGAATGTTAAAATTTTCATTATGGCTTTACGACATATTGATTAACTTGAAGATACTAAAACGTATAAATGAATGGCTAAATGCAAGCAAATTTTCTACCTTGTAAAACCCCCCAACAATAAAGCCCTTGTCTTCTTTAAAAGCATTAAAAATTTATCTTGTTCGATTTTATTTTACTCGTAATAATTGACAGTCATTTAAAAGCGGTTTTTATTTGCAAAGTCTGACGTTTTACCTTCACATTGATGAGGGTAAGCAGTTGGATAGTTTTTGGTTTAAAAATGAATTAAATTTCCTGTTTGCTGCTTAATGTTAAATTTCACATTAAAAAAAGGGATTAATGACTAAAACATTGACTGGCAAAAACTAAAATAATTTTAAGGTTTCATTTGTTTTTCGAACATAAAAATATTTCTCATATTTGAATGACAAGTCATTAAAATATTGTTATTGAATTTAGGTTTTTCAAAATTTTATTTCAAATTTTGTATTTATTAGGGATCATAAGTGTTACTGTAACTGAAAAAGTTTTTATGAATTTTACTCAAGGGATAAAAATTTTATAAACTGTATTTGTTTTCATAAAGTATTGGGGAAGGCAATTAAGATTAGAAACTTTTTTATGCTCGAATAATAAATTTTTTTTTGTGGTAAAAAAAAAGGTTATAAAACTAAATTCTCTGCAGAATATTATTTTGCGGTTTAATTTTTGTATAATTTTTTAACAAAATATTCTTTTTAGACAAAGAACAAACAAATAAAACAAATTTGTTTCAAACAAGTATTTCAAGAGAGCTTTTAAAAATTAAAAAAAAAAACAAAGAAAATTTATTTTTTAATTTTAAAAGGACAATGACAATTAAAAAGTAAATATTAAATATTTTTTCTCAAAGGCAAAATTGTCGTAGTCGATATTCAATGAAAACCATTGAAAGTTTATACTTTTATCCAAAAAGAATTTAAAAAAAAACTTAAAATTTTGATAATGTTGACTTTAAAGTTTACGTTAAATTTTTAGAATAAAAGGTTAGCCTTTTTTATATAAAAATTTTTAAATTTCGATTGATTTTTTCAATATCGAATGTTATGTTTTGGCCACTGTCTTCCATGAAATTTAACTATTTTTTTAGAATGACAGAAAATCTAAAAAACTCAAAATTTGCAAAGCAAATCACTGCATTTAATATCGAGCAAGTTCATAAAAAAAAAAACAAAAACTATAATAGTATTTTATATTATTCACGCTTTAGTTTATATTTTATATAATTCGAGAAAAAAAATTCTTTAAAAAAAATAATAAAATTGATTTCATTCGTTATCGAATAAATAAATTAAGTTTCGAAAATATCATTTCTACCTGTTTAAAGTGTTAATGACAGAGAAAAGCTTTACAGATGAAATTAAATATAATAATTTCCCAAAATGTTTTAAGAAATTTCTCAAGTTCCATTGCAAAAAGCTACTATTAAATGCAACATGTTTCTGCTGTTCAAAAATGCAATCATGTGTGCGAGTGTGTTAGTATAAATATTTAAACATACACATATACGTGTGAGAGCATGTGTTAAGTGTTGTGTACAATCCTATGTTGTGCGTAGCAGGCATACAAACACAAATTGCTGCGATAGCACATCTTCATAATTGCAAAACTCTTTATTTAAAATTTTGCCTTGCAGATCTTGGAAGAACATACACAAGCACTCACATAAATTTCGTTTGTTTAAATATTGTAATAGATGCTACTTAATACGCCAGCCAGCCAGCCAGCTATCTTCAAGCTAACACTCTTTCAATAATTTTCATTATTTAACAAATACGCTCTGTTACTTAAGTGGAGTGCTAAGTGTTAGTAACAACAGTATTTTGACCATAACAATTCTAACAGTCATACCTAAATTGCCACGACAAGCGTTTTTTATTTATCAAAAACTCGACGGCAGCACTGAGAGCGATTGGAAAATCAAATTTTGACTGAGCGTTTTATATTTTTTTTTATTCTCGCATTTTGAACTCTTTTTTTGTTAGTCCTTAGTGGATTTTATTAAACAAAATTATTAATATGACACGCCTCGCCAGCTCTGTTATTTAAGTATGATTCTTTACCATAAATGCTAAACTTGCCGCTCTAATTTAGATTGGTCTGTAAGGGTACGGTTGGTCACATGATACATACATACAGGCATAACACTTAAACACTTTATCTACTGCAACGATGAACACTAACCGAAAATCTTTTATACACACAACAAGTATTTTCAAACTTTAAAACGAAAGATACAAAATTGTAACTCAGGCAGCAGCTGTTTTTTTTTATTCACAAAACGTAAATAAAAAAAGTTAAAATCTTTAAATAAAATTTATTTCGGTTTGATAATAATGAAAATAAGCAAACAGACAATAACAATAATAACAAATACTAAAGCAAATCGTTAGAGTGTTATCTTAAGTACCTCAAAAGATTTATGGCTCATGTGGCTTTTGTAAAAGAAAACAAAACTGGCAACCATAACACAGATTACATTTGAATCCATACAAACAGTTTTCTTTTTTGCTTAATAACACTTCATAAAATTGTCACAAAGAGTAAAAAAATCTGCTAATCAGATGCATTTCCTCTAAATTTGTGGCTTTAGTTTGTGGGCATATTTTAATTTTAACAAAACTTTGAAAATTTTTTCAAGTTCAAAAGCTAAATATTTGTTTTCGTTTAAAAAATATTTAAGGTCAAAATAATGAGAGACAAATGCCTAATTACTGCATTAAAAAATTGCTGAAGAGCCAAAACAAGCATGCGGCAGTAAAAGAAACTCATTAACCCCCAACGTATTAAAGCTCATGTTATTCTTAATGACAAGAAACTCTAAAATGACCTGTTGAAAAGACATTGTAGACTCAATTACCGCAGGAAAACGACTTCTGTTTTTTCACTCAAGGAGGAAATTTTTTGTTTTTTGTTTGTAATTAAAAGTTATTCAGATGGTTTTGTTGAAAGACAGAATTCGAGGTACGAAATGCCTCACAGTCAGGCTACAAGTTGTGTTTATTATATTCATTAATTAAGTTATGTAATCACCTATGCTTCATGAGTCCCTTTAACCAGAGAAATCCATGTAAGTGTTTCTTCTTACTTAAGACAAACAGTCCAATAAAAATATTTCCAGCCATATAATTGTTTCTATAGGGTAATCCAACCGACCATGTGAATTGTAAATAAAATTAATTTCTTAGCATGCGAACGATAGCTTCTTCCGTACATTTGTATTGAAAATACAAAATACGAAAATTTGTAAGAAATAGGCAGTTCAAGTTTTCAGAGAATTATCTTAAAAATATTTCATAATGATAGCAGGATCCATGACAATTATGTGTGAAACAAAATATTGGCCGAATGTTCGACACGGTTTTGTTGGCAAACCTCTATCCGATGGTCCATATTTTTAATGACTAAGAAATAATTGAGATTCGATGTCGTTAGTGTGCCGAAGTATCTCATCCTTTAGCTTTGGAATTGTTCTTGGCTTATTGACGTACACTTTTTCTTTTAAATATCCATAAAAGAAAGAAATAAAACGATGTGATACACATGATTGCTGCGCCCAATTAATATCGCCACGACATAAAATAACATAGCCATTGAATTACTCCCACAAAGTTTATATCCTCAATTTCTTGCCACAAGAAGTTCGTTATCATTGCACAATTGTTAGGCACAACGACGAGTCCAGGTTGATAGCAAACACCAGCAATGTAAGCTTGCCCAGGTGTTTTCACATATTTTACAGACCTGTAGTGCAATTCAGTAACTTTTATTACGAGCATTCGTATCGAAAAAAAAATTTATAACGATATTTTATCGAATTCGATATTCAGTAACTTTCCGATAAAAATCGTTCTTTGCGATGATTATTTGTGTGTTGTTAGCTTCGTCGCAAACTTCGAATATTTTTATCGGAAAGTTACTGAATACCAAATTCGATAAAATATCGTTATAAATTTTTTTTTGATACTAATGTTCGTAATAAAAGATACTGAATTTGCTGAAATTGGCCCACAGTTCTCCTGATTGTGCACACATTTGGTCGATTACGTTGTTTGAAAAAATCACAAAGAACACGAAATTTATTTTGAGTTGAATGACCGTTTTCATAAAACTCTTGTGTTATAAAAAGTTGTGTCAAATTAAGTTGGGCAAAAAATTTGAAGTTAAGGTCAATTAACATCGAGCATGATGGTTGAACCAGCTTTTTTATAGCGTAAATCGTCCATTCTACCATAAATTGTGTTGTGTGCCTTACAATTGGTCACGGCTTGTCGCTTATTGGAAAGAAAAATTTTTATGTGCCTCTATTGCTAATTTGCTTTTAAAATTGCCAAAACATTTTTTTCCACAACAATTGCAGCATTCTTTTATACAATCAACCTGAGGAAAAAACTTCGCATACGATATCAAGCAACTTTATGGAAATTTTTAAATGTTTTCACAAAAAAAATTTCAAACATTTTCTTTCAATATCGAATGTTATGATTTGGCTTTTGTTTTTGAGAGTTTTAAAAGTTACGGCTAGGAAACAAAACTGGAGTTCCAATTACAAGCAAGTCTGTACAGCTATCCATTCTTTTTTCTCTTCTTAACTCGTTTAGTTGAGCAACTAAAATTGTGCTTTGTGATTCCGTACCATGAAATTTTTCATTATTTGATTACATTTTCTTGGAGAAGTCCTTTTCTAAATGTAAATGGCTTAAATTAAATTTTTTTTAATTAATTAAAAACAATTATTAGCAATCAATTTATAATCAGTTGTATTTAAAAGCAAAATATCTCTATGGACACAGAGAAGAAAAATTAATTTATATATCAGGCTTACGAATACAATGAAAGGATTCATAAGACATTGAAAATAGATTTAACAATCTTAATTTATGTGCTTTAGCTTCCCAGAGAGAATTATTGTTCGATGTAAGTAAGTTGTTGTAAATAACACAAACAAAAAAAAGCAAAATATTAAGAAACTTTACTTTGTTCGACATGAACATGATAAACTTGAAAACAGATTTAAATTTCAGGAGCTTAAATTATTTAATCTTTAACCTTAAATAACTAATTAAGCCTTTTCACAATACAAGTGAAATAATTAAAACAAATATTCATGGATTCATACTTTCTTTGCAAAGAAAGCAAAGCAACAACAAACACACTTTGGGAATATTACAAACTCACTAAGAAACGGAAAAGAATATGAAAAACAAATTAATCCCCTGAGGGCCAACAGAGCATGAAAACAAAGTGTGTGTGTGTGTGTGTGTGAGCCAACTTAATTAATTTAAATTTGTACGCAGTAATTGAAAATCTATCTCAATTGAAACATCAAAATAATCAAATTCCTAGAAAAATCGATAAAATGAAAAACATTTACCCAAATGACAATTGCTTACTTAGTGCATGAAACAAAAAGCAGACAACATGAAAGGAATTGGCGGAAGAGTGTGTGTGAGTGTGTGTCATAAATATAAAAACAAAGCAAACAACTAAAAGAAATCTAAGATGATAACGATTTTGACAAGTATCGGTTTAGTTTTATTTGTGTAATAAAAAAAAAACGTTCATGCAATTGATTTCTACCAGCAAAACACTATTAAAAGGCACACACCCACAACATATATTCACTTTACCATCATCAAACTGAACAAGTTTCTTTGTGTTGTAATTTAGCACATTATTTCTTTTCTTTTCTTTTCTTGTCCTTCCTTGCTTTGAAGAGATTTTGCCTTTTTGTTGATGGCTTTGGCTTTAGCTTTGTGTGTCAATGCTTACAAATCCCCTTTTACACACAATGACACACATTAATGGTCACTTCTGTATTTATGCGACATGATAACAATCATCTAACGGAATTCTAACCACACACAAACACAGAAAGAACTACTTTTATACACACCCAACTAGAAAAAATAACAACTCCTTTTATGCCAACAAAAGCACCAAGTAAAGTGAAACGAAATAAAATCATATATTCTCGTATAGAAAATTACAAACAATAAAACGTAGTGCAAATTGTTTTGTTGTCGATTTTGTTTTTATTTTTATTTCTCTAGTAAACGATTTTGTAAATCCTTTGGATCGACTATGAAGATCTAATCTAATCTGATGTGCTTACAAATATTTAGACATGCTTTATTTTTACTACACGTCTTTACAGTTATCGAAAGCAGCTATAGAAGTTTCTTAAACAGCTATTCTAACTGGTAAATAAATAACCCAACAAGCAACGAATTTCTTTTATGTGGTGCGAAGGACCATAAACAAACTTTCAGGTGTAAACTGTTCTACAGCCTCTATAAAACAAATTTAAGTAGCCTAGTAATTTGCATATCGCCATATGTTTCAAAATACATTAAAAAAATATTAAGAAGATGAGGAAAAAGGCTCCATTGGGAAAAATTATCCCAACTTGTTTAAATATTTTATAGTTTAAGCTTTAATTAAATTTTTTATTGTAAAAATAAAAAAAAAATTGCTCAGAAATTTGTAAATTGCAGAGGTACATCAGAATACACTACCAAGTCGAATATTCACTTTTGGTAGTTTAGGCCTTTTCTGTAGCTATAATTACTGACTGATTTTTTAATGGATTAAACAGCTGTTGTTAAATTACTATATTTCAGATTTACATATATCACAACAAATTTACAAAATTACAGTCAAATAAATAATTTAAAGAAGAAAAAACAACTAGTTTTAAATAAAAAAAACAAAAAAAGATTTGGTTCTAATTTTGTATGTAAAATTAATAAATTAATAAATGGAAATAGTTCTTAATTTTTATTTGATCGAAGTAGTTGACATTTCTAATTAAATAACTAGCTCTTGAAATAAAAATAAAATTGAGTTCATGTAAGAAAATATAACTACCTACTTGCTTAATAGCAGAAAACACATTATAATAGTCTTATGACTTGCAAAAATAATCAATTCGGTAATCGAGTAGGAAACCAGTTTTTCAAAAATGCTTAATTCTTCACTCGATAACAAAAACCGCCAAACTCACATAAATACGCAATAATTAGTGTAAAACCTTGCAACTAAATATGACTTTTTTTTAGGTCACTGTCAGACCAAATACAACTTCCCCCAAAACTTCTGAGTTGCATATTCAGATAGGGTTAATTGAGAACAGAAGAGATCCATTTCAGGTTATTGGTACACTAAGCCAAAAATTGCGTTACAATATCAAGAACGTATGTGGTCATATTGATACCACCCCGTTATCTATTTTATTGACAACGAATGTTTTCAATTTTTGTAATAGTTTTTTACAAATCGACAACGATTGGTTGGCGACTTTGAAGGAAGCTACGATTTTCAATAACGCACGTTGTCAACTTATTAACGAACGTTGTAGAATTGACAGCAATTTGTTGTCAAATTTTCATCTTATTAACAAGAGTTGACAAATTTTCAATGCATTATGTCAGTTCAGCAGCCGTAGGGTATTATTTCGATACCAAATGGTGTCATTTTGATACCAGCTGGAGTCGACTAACACCCGTATGGTGTAATTTCAATGCCAGTATGCTATCAATTTAACACAATTCGTTGTCAATTCTGCAACGCTATGTTGGTAATTGGCAAATGTGAGCATTAACCTAAATGACCTCTGCAAGTTATGTAACCAAGCAGATTACACTGTAACAATTTAATTCAAATCCGTTTTCGTTACTCAGAACATCACTACCTACAACTGTCTGATATGGCTGGCCAAATCACCCAAAAAAGCCTTTGAATTTTTAATGAATACAAGACTTATGGAATATTTGTAATATGACCGAAGGGTCACAATTGATCTATTCTGCCCGTAGTGACTAGGTGCTTTGTTCTTTTCCTAATTCTATTTCTAAAACTCTTAAGAACTTTTAATAAAATTTTTTTTTAAATTATTCATTTCATTTTCATTGTTTAGTAGCCTTTATTTTTTGTTGCTTCTGCCATTACTTTCACTTAAGCCTTTGACTGTAAAAGGCCTAAAACTAAACAAGAGGTAACACAACTTTGAGAATATTTCTGCTGCTGTTTCTGCTTGATTTCATAGTTTTTCTCTCATTTTGGTTGTAGCACAGGAACCTGGTAATTGAAACCGCATACACACAATAACACAAACAAAACAAAGCTAAAATGTATTTTCCTTTTTTTTTGGAAATAAAAAACCCAACGTAAAGTTACTTTTGAATGTTTGTTTTAGATTTGAATGTGAAATCAATTTGTTATTCTTTACAACCGCATCGCAAAATTGAAATGAAACTCTGGAATAACGAAAGTTTCTGTTTAAGTAAGTGCTTAAATCAAAATGACCTAACGAATTCTCAACTCTCAACGCAGCAGTCTTATATGGCTGGCCAGGCAGGAGTTGTGTAACAAAACCATTTGTTTGTACTTTTAAATGTACAATAGTTGTTACAAAACATCACCAACAGCAATAGCAACAGCGGTATTAGTATTTAGTTGCACACTAGTGGTTACGTATTGTTATTGCTGTTCACTCAATGTCGCTGTTGGGAGACTTTATAAGTCTGTGAAAGTAAACGAGAGGGCATTAATGTGTTGCCTGTGATTACACACGAGTTGGCCAGCAAATGGATTTAAAACTTGTTTATATGGGTTCTGTGTGTGTATGTGTATGTCTAACAATAGTAATTGTGTTAAGCAATCGTATAGTTTGTCGATTTGTTGTCAATTTTGTTTGCTTAGAATTATTGTTGTTTAAGAGCTTGTGAGTGAGTGTAGGTACAACATTGGCCGTTTGTATGTGTGTCCATACGTATGTACATACTAGCATGTGTTTGTGTTATTTGATTTATTACAACCGATACAAAAGATTATTATGTAGAATTGATTGTTGGGCAGGCATCAATATATCATGGTTTCATCTTGCAGTTTGCAAACATATAAATCATTGGAAATTTTGTTTGAGAGCAAATGTTTCGTTAGCATTTATACAAATGTAAGTACGTAAGTACTAGTATGTTTATTAATAAGTATTTATTGCTGAGCGTTTGTTGCTGGTCTGCACTAATTGGAAATTTAAATTCAAATCATTTCACTTCTACTAAATAAAACGAAAAAATTTAAAATTCTAAAAATATTAAAATATTTAGCCAAATTCCGTTTATTATTTTTTTTTTGTTATACTGATGCAAATTCTTCATAAAGGAAACGGATGTGTGTTTATAAATTGCCGGAATATCTCTTTTTGTGCTGTTGTTTGTAATAACAGACGATTCATGGCAAGCTTTTCTATATACATTTTCAGTTATAAATTCGATAATTATTTCTAGGCGCCGCAAAAATTTTTTTTTGGAAAATTTTAATATTTACGAATTATTAGGGGTATTCACGAGGCTGTTGGGGTATATTAAACTAGGTCGTGAGTACCCTCCCAAATTTTTGCTTTCCAACTTTGTCTTTTAGATTAGTGGATAGTGTTCGATTTCAGCCTGGACCCTAAGTGTTTGACTACAAAGAAATTCTTTGGGTTGAGGTATATACACTGCTAAACTTTAGAGAATGCTTGTGTTAGTTTTGAATCAATTAATCTTATCCATTTTTTAAATTTACTATTTATTAAATAATATTTTTACCACTTTACACTTATTTTTACCGCTTAAGTGCGGGTAAATTGAAAAACCTTAAAAATTAGAGCAACTAATAAAAGAAACTAGAATTTTCGAAATCTGTCAATGTTATGTCAAGGTCAATGTCATGAAAATATCTTATCGATGACATGAGAGTCATGTCATGACCTTGATAAGATATTTTCATGACATTGACGTGACCTTATATCTTATATATTTTTTATGACTTTGACATGACATTGACATCGATAAAATATTTTCATGACATTGACCTTGACATGACACTTTCATGACATTGACAAAACCTTGATAAGATATTTTTATGTCATTGAATGACATTAACATGACTGACATCCATAAGGTATTTTCATGACGTTGACCTGACATTGACATTACATTGATGAGATATTTTCATGACATTGACAAAACCTTGATAAGATATTTTTATGTCATTGAATGACATTAACACGACTGACATCCATAAGGTATTTTCATGACGTTGACCTGACATTGACATTACATTGATGAGATATTTTCATGATATTGACATGACATTGGTATAACATTGACATGAAATTTATTTGACATTGATACGACATTAACATGACACTGACATGACATCGACATGATATTGAAACGAGTTTAATAAAAAATTACATTAAAATAAATTTTATATAGACCCTGACTTAATGTTAGCATGACATGATGTTATCATGGCATTACAATGATATATCATTAACATGACTCTGGAGTGCTATGACATGATGTGAAGTGTTTTACTAAATTTTAATCTTAAATTGTCAGCAACACAACAAATGTGTCTTCATATAAAAGTGTTAATTAAGAACTTAAATAAATGTTTTATAGAGAACAGAGTTGCAGAGTATAACTTACAACAACATAAATTTAACACAAGTTTTTATTTCTTTTTTCTTAATTGTCATGTTAGAATCCATTGCAATTAATCATAGAGAATTTTTTTTATGAGGATTTTTTTCTATTTCTGTATTCTCTATTGCCGTGCCAGCTTTTAACTCTGTTACTATACTGCAGCACTGACTTTAATTGCTTTAATAAGACTTATATTTATTTATGTTATGGTTCTTTATGTTTACCTGGGGATACCACCCACGTTAGCACGCTTGTACGTTCCACGTTTGCACTTTTATACTGAAATGCAAATGCATATTTATGGGTTATACAAACATATTCCTACATGCATTTAAGCGCACATTAATGCAAACATATTGAATTGACTTTTTGATATTACGCTTTCAGTAAAATAAATGCATGTTTATAGCTGTTAACCGCTTTTGTTGGTAATACAGGTTTCGCAAATATTGCATATTGACCAATTTATGCGACCTTACAATGTAAATAACCCGAATATTCTAAGTGCAAAGTGTGATAATGAATTTGAGAGCTGTCATTTACACAATTTCCAAGCCAAAAAATCAACAGCACTAAATACAAATAATTATGTGTGAATGCATGTTTGTTTGTTTTGATTTCATCAATATTTGCGATTACTTTCTTTTTTATTTTGTAATGCCTGGACGTGTGTGTAGTGGCATAGTTCACTGACTGTTGGAAAATAAAAATTGTGGTCACGTAAAAGCTGGCTTTATGATCCAAAACTAAGTAGCTAAATATGGGTCTATTCAAATTGTTTAATTTACGAGACACACCTTTTTTTAATCATCTAATAATTTTATTTAATACTTAAGCTCTTTATTACTGACATGAAATTTTATTTATAATTATTTAATGTCTCTTGTATGCGAGGTAGATTTAAAAAATTTCTTAAACATAAAATAAAAATATACTTACTATTTAAAGCAAAAGTGTAAAGTATAGTGACGGTTTATAGAGTTAAGCATCCAGTAAATTATGTTTTTCTGCTTTCTAGTAATAAAATAATTTAAGCATGATTTTTATGTTGTTTGTTTTTAAGGGTCAACAAAATTAATTACCACAACCAAAAAGTGTCATCATCATTTTGTTTAAAATAAACTTTTAGTTGAAATTATTTTCTAAGCTTTATTTTAATTGAAATTACTATTTTCACTAAAAAATCTTCTGTTCCTTTAATTAATAAATTTTTTATTTGAAAACTTTTTTTTTTATTTTACTTTATTTTATTATTTACATTAACATCATTTTATTTTGTAAATTTTGTACTGAGAGATATGAAAAATTTGTATAAAAACATCTTGTTGATGTCATGTTAAACAATTAAAATAACAACAATAAATGTATACATACACACTCACTTGTATTCACACGCAATATATCATACACTTTATCAAATACATTTACATTTATTTAATATTTTACTTTTAAAAGCTCAAGCACTTGTATACAAATTTTAAAAAAAGGACACAAAGCATATGGAGAGTGTGTGTACATAAATAAACAACCACCTGTACAACTCTCCAGCAAAATATTTATGGTGGTGACAATAAAAGTAAATAGAAAATACAGGTCGTTGTAAAAGAGGATTTTTTTTTGAAGTTTCATTGAAGGTTTAAATGAATTTTTATGTAAAAAGTAGACATGGGCCTGCTTTAATTAAAAATATTTATGAATTTAAGTTAAAGTTTAAATGAAGTAAACTGAAAACTGTTTGTAAAGTTTTTTTGGAGAGCTAATTTCAAATCTGTGCATTGAGAATTCAGAATTCAACAAAGAAATAAAATTTCTTTTATTACACTGAAGTGCTTCCGTAATTTTTCTTTGTGAGAATTAACTGTTATTTTAGTGATTTTGCCAAACTTTATTGGAAAGATGCGAGTAACGCTACTTTCTTTAACGAAGTTTCGCTTTAGCGCTTTTTACAATTTTTTAAAAAAAAATTTTTTTTTAATATTAAAATCGTTTTTAAAAGTTTTTATTTTTCTGATTTCATAAGAAAATTTATAAAACTTAATTTATAGTTTTTTATTTTTTGGAATCCTTGGTTTTTAAACGAAAAAAAAAAATAGCAAAAATAATTTTTATTTAGGGAATCCCAATTTTATAAAATTTTGTATTAAATTTTTCATTCGAATTGATGATATGCTTTAATATAGACCATAATAATTTGGTTTAAATGAATAAAAAACCATTTGAAGCTCAGAAAATGTTGATAAGCAACAAAAAATTATATAAAAATAATATGGCTATTTTTTTTATTTTATTTTTATTTATGGTTTTATTTTATACATTCATTTTTGTATCGATCGCTTCTTGAGGATAAAATAATATAATATTTATAATTATATCCTAAAGAAGCTACACAAGTTGGAGCGAAATATCGATATAAAAATAAATTTATAAAATAAGACCTCAAGCTAAATAAAATAGCAATATTAATTAAAAAGAAAAAAGTTAAATAAACTAACAAATAAATTATTTAAAATAAAAAGAGACAAGAAACTCTTATTTTTTTAAGCACACAAAGTCGTAAGTTTTATTAAATAAAATTAAAAAAAATATATCAATTTTGTCCAAGTCATTTACCAAAGCTATCAACTCAATAACAGATTTTATTACATTCATGAAATATTTGAGCTGTTATTTTTAAGTCAACTTTTTTTTAAAAAAAAATTTGTCAGCAGCAGTTTTTATCTTACTAAAATTTACGCTAACTGATTTTGTTTAAATATTGGACTTATACTACTTTTAAAAATAACAGCTCTTTTCATTAAATCAATAAATAATTTCATTAATAACCAATGAAATATTTCATGGAATCACTAAAACTATTTTATTGAAATCGTTCCATTAAACTTTTATTTTCTTTTAGTGTAGACAATGTAACAAATGTTGTATAAAAACAGCTTATTTGCTTTATAAAATGTGTTTTAGCTGCATTAATTATAATGCGGCTAAATAATTAAATTTAATTAAAATAATTAAGCCTTATTATATATATTTCCCGGGGATATTATCATAGAAAAAATTTTGTTTGGGATAGAATTGCCAAAATCAGAAAAACTTTTTATATTTAAAAAAAAAAGAAAAAAAAATTATTATATTTGAAGAAACGGAGAAAAATGAAAATATTGCCGGGTAATTTGCATTGGCCTGATTAATTATTTTTTTTATTTTATTTTTTTATTTTATTTTGTAGCTTCATAAGCTTCACTTACTTGAAATATTAATATTTTTTTATAATTTTTTTTTAAATAACAATAAATGAAACTTTATTGTGAAAAAAATATTAAAAATTTCTGTATTCTTATTATTAAACTTTAATTTTTAAATATTTCTTAAACTTTTAAATTATTTATTTAAAACTACATTAAAAAAAAAGTAAGTTTTGTTGCATATAAAGCATAAGGTTTCACAAATCACTGCGAATTTACTTTTTTTTTGTAGAAAATTCTAATTAGCTGTAAAATTATGACGTGTATTACACTTGACTTCCTTTATGACGGCTTAAATCAGCAAAATTGTAGTTTCCATTGAAACGACGTCTAAGTCACAACTTTTCCTTAATGGAAGCATTAAGTGAAAAAAAAAGAAAAAAAAAAGATTTTCTTTTTAGTTTGAAATTAAAGGGAGATTTTTTTGAGAGAGAACATTAGCTGTTTAATGTTTTAATAGAGAAAAAAAAGTAAAATTTTCATTCAGAAAGGCTAAAATTTAAAGCTTTTAAACTTTATTGATGCTTATTTTAATTATGTGGAGTTTATTTTTTTTAAATCTATGATATGCTAAAGAGTTATGCTCTTATCCAAAAAAACTTAACATAGAATTTAAAGTAAAATTTATGAAAAAATTATATGAAAAATTTCGATAACGTTGACTTTAAAGTCTACGTTAATTTTTTTGGGTAAGAGGGTTATTGTCTATTTAGTAAAATAAGTAGCGTACGATAAAGTATATATATCTCTATGGACCACTTCATGTACGCTAAGCAATGCTTCACTAGATTACTACCAACTTAGCCTACATTGGAAACCTTATATTATGAAAACTATTTACTAAATAAGAGTTATTTGTCAATATAAGTATGTAAATGGGTGTAATCTACTGAGGATCGCAGTAGCATGCATGGAGTTATCCATATAAAGGGTGGTTAAATTTTAAGGGCGTCGTTGAAAACTTGGACCATCGGATGGAGGTGCGTCATTTTATTTTAATAAAAAGAAATGACACTAATTTCCAAAATAATTTGTGTTTTATTCAAAATCATCATCGGCCCTTAAAATTTAACCATCCTTTAGATATGCTATCCCTTTTGGGGTATTTTAGCTTTTTTCCTTTAATTTCTAATATTCGTTTTTGTTTTTTATACATAAATAAACACCCGTTGAAGGGTTTTAAAGTTCTATATTAGAAAAAATAAATTTTGTAATTGTAACAAGGATAATAAATGTAAAAATAGAATATAATTATACTGTGACACAAGCCATTTTGAACTGTTTGGTATTTAAATACAACCAACAAAGTAATGTCACTCTAGAAATTCTAGCGTAGCCTAGTTGATAAATTATATATCACCCCAATTATGTTTACAAATTCCTCAGAAGTTTTATCACTTTTTCTTTTCTTTTTATTATTAAAAAAAAAGATTTTCTGATTTAGGGAATTTTTTCGCAAATACCAACATTTACTTTGGAAAAAATTATAGGAAATATTTATGATTGGGCTGTAAATCAATTATTTTGAAGACATGGATTAACCTAAAAAAATTTAATAATTATATTTTGCAAGTTACCTTTAAATATACAGTTTTTTAAGAACAAAATCTTTGGAATTAAAGCTTGTAAAATATAGGAAAATACGAATTTAAGTCGAATAGCTTTAAGTTTTCTACTAATTTTCAAGTGTTTAGTTGTGAAATAGATGGTGGTCATTTATTTATTAAAATTTCGTTGTTAAAAGTTCATAAAATATAAACAACTTTGTATAATGATATTCTTTAATTAATTGTTTAATGTCTGTGTATAAAAATTTTTCAAAAATAATATTTAATTTATGAAAAAAACTGTTTTTAATTTTCTATAATTGTGTGCCGGTCAACATATTGCTTCACCTGGCCGTTCGTTGTGGGAAAAATTGTGTGTGTGTATAATGTTATGTATGGCTTTAATTTGCTACAATCAAATTCTGGTGAAATTTTGAATTGCTTAATTTTGATCCTGCCTCAATAACAATTTTACTCTTACCTGCTGGTGCAAGTATCTGGCTACGAGCGTATACATAAATATATGAAAAAGAAATAACAGCAAGTTTCATTCGAAAACACAGTATTTCACGGGAAGTTAAAGATGTACTCATAAAAATGTTATGTTACCAGTTAAAATTCTCCAAAATATTACTTGCAACCTACTCTCATATGCAACATGTTTGATAGCAACAGATTTTGACTGGCTTAACAACAATGATTTAATTAACAGTTTGATGCAAGGAATGCAGTAGCAGTATTAATTACAAGAACTTATCAGTATCAGTATATTTCCCAGGACTAATAAGGACTGTAAATGCTTGAAAATATGTCTATAATTTGAAATATTTCTTTTGCGGCATGGAGGTCGTCGGTTCGATTCCTTCACAGGCCATGAATTTTTTTAAATATTTTTTCTTATTGTTTTCATTTTTTATTTGATTTTATTTAATTAAAGCTATATTTTAAATTTATATTTATTTATTATACAAGACGAAAAAATGTTTTAAATAAAATAAATTCAATATTGTAATGTACACATAAACCAAATGCAAATAAAAGCATTAATAAAGACATGCATTGCCATATAAAATATACAAAAAAAAAAAAAAAAAAAAAAAAATACTTTCTTACAGTATTAATTAATAAAACTTTACTACACCTGTAGTATGATGCAGCAACTTTTATTAACAACATTCATATCGAAAAACAAGTGTAACGATATTTTATCGAATTCTGTATTTAGTAACTTTCCGACAAAAATATTCGATACGATAGAAATCGGTTTTTGCAATTTAGCTTTTTTTTGGAGTTTAGTCTTTTTCGCAATTTTTTTTTATAGTACGAAAAAATTTTTTATCATTTTTAAAAAAAAAAAAAAAACAAATGTTCATGGTAATTTTTGGAGAAAAATTTTTTTTCGCACTATTTGCAATAAAAAAAAATTTTTCAGATTAAAGCCAATACGTTTATCTATTTAACGCAATAGAAATCAAGTCGATATCTTGAAAACTAAGCAAGTTATTACCAAAAAGGAAAACATGTTTAAAGCAACCTGATTTTCTTTTGTTTTTGTCATTGTATGCTTTCTTAAGCGATAGTTTTTAAACTTTTTCTTAGCATTTTTTTGTGAGTGATTTAGCTTTTTCTAGCCTTTTTTTTAAAGCAAATTAGCTCCTGGCAACGCTTTATCGCAAATTTTGAATACTTTTGTCGGAAAGTTACTGAATACCGAATTCGATAAAATATCGTTATACTTTTTTTCGATACGAATGTTCGTAATAAAAGTTGCTGAATCGCACTACTGGTCACACAAAAATAGGTATTTAAGCCAGAGTTCGCAAAGAAACAAAACGAAACGTTTGCCGTAATTTCTTTTTGCAGTTTTTCATAGTAAAATTCAAAAACAAATAAAAACTACTGTAAACACTTACTCTGATTTATTTTGGACTTCAACGTAGTCAGCCAATGACAGAAAATAAAAACAGGCTAAAGTTAATAAAGCTAATACATTCAAGCACACATTCGCGCGTAAGCATAAACACGACTGGCTGGTTTCTTGTGTGAGCACACATTATTGCGTACATGTTTATCATTTTCATTTTAAAAATAATTACGCAGTAAAGAATTCTTTGCACGAGGCATTGTTGCATGCTTTTGTTAAGCAAATAACAAACGAATGATTCATTCCTTAAAAAAATACGTTTCGGCTTTTGTTTTGTACGCAAAATGTATAATTAGATTTGACATAGCAAGAAAAAGACTGCACGCAAAGGCAATCGTTTTAGATTTTTCAAATATTTGTAATAAAATTTTTTTTGGGTATTTATTGAGATTATTTAAGGTTTACCTTAGGCAATCGTTTTATTTGTGACTTCTTTTGCTGTAAATCGTTTTGTATTTTGTGTTATACGATTTAAAAATTTTGAAAGATTAAAGACGTTTGTGAAATGTTTCGTTTTTCTTCCGAACTCACCGATTCACAAAAGAGTGTGGGTGACATAAACATAAGAAATCTAATTTTTTCAATAGCAAGATCCAAATCGTTTTATTCTAATGAGAACGGTAAAAATTTTTTGTGTTTTTGTATGGAAAAATTTCAAAATTTCGATAGAACTCAGATGAATTGTAAATTATAACAGAGACGCGACAATAGTTTTTAAAGTCATGTAATGCTTGCTTAAATATTTATTTTCTTTCAGCAAGAATTTATCTTAAAATATGCTTGATTGACTTTCTTTGGCAGGGATTCTTTTTTTTTAATTTAATTAAAATTCGGTTTTGAATAGTATCTTGTATTGCTCTATTATTATTGTTTAGTAATGTTTGTTCTCATGTTAAAACATAAAATATTGATTTTTTTTTAATTATAAAATTTAAAAAAAAAAATTTAAAAAGAGAAGTATTTAGTATTCGCAAAAATTTTACATGGATTTCCAACATGTATGATTTTTGTTGTTTTAATAATTTTCATTGTTTTGCAAAACACAAAAAGCCAATGTTGATTAGAGTGGCTTCCAGGCTTTTTAAACGAAACAAAGAACTTGTGTTGTGAGCAAGAGTGGGTTTTCCATATGGTTAATAAAATAATCTATCAGTTGAGTCTATGGAATGTGTATATTTTATTCATAAAATTACAGCTTAATTTGGTTAAAATGAATTTACTACAAAAGTAAAAGAAAAATAAAAACGTTTTGCAAAAGAGGAAAGCCAAGAGATATCTTCAACAAAAATTTTATTTTTAAAGAAATTTGAATTTACACTTGCTAACGTCTTACAATTCAATAAGTCTTATTTAAGATTTTATCATATTCAGTCCCAACTTTATCAAAAACAAAACACATCTACATCAAATATGTGCATGTGAGTGCATGTGTGGCATAAAGTAAGTAAACAATATTTCAGAATTACTCTTACTGGTGTATGAATTTTGTGGCAAGTAACAATATTCTCTCGTCATCACTACCAAAAACTTGTGCATGTAAAATATTCACAAAAAAATAAACTAGAGAAAGAAGAGCACTTTAAACTTTTCAATACTGTTAATTTGTTACAACACCCAAAGTAAAGTGCATGTGAGTTGGAGAGTCACAATGCTAAACGCATACAAACACACCTATATATCCATATTTGTGCAGCTTGAATTGAGTAAAAGGCAAAGACTCATAAGTTAGTGAGTGTGAGTTAAAGAAAAACTTGTTCACCATTGATTGAGCTACACACACACACACATATGCTCCCACTAACTTACAGCTTTTGCAAGAAAACTTTAACAATAAACATTATAATAATAAAATTCATTTCATATTAAAATTATTATGTGCGAGTAGCTGGGTAGGCAGCCTCCTTAGTTTCCTGCTACTCCTACTTTTAAAAACACAGTAGTTTTGCCACAGCTACTTGTGCATTCATATGCAACCATAAGCCGAAAATACTCTGGTGTGATGGTTGGTTATTGTTATTTTTCTTTTCGTTTATTTGTGTAAGTTGTTTTGGTAGTGGTACTGCTACTTGTTGCAGCAATAAAGCGTTAGCTGTAGGTACCAACAAATGATACTAAAATCCCAACACACTGTGCTCCCACATTTACATGTAAAATTGTAGTTAAAAATTTTTGCCTGTGTAAATATGACTTCATGAATGCAAGTGTGTTTGTGTACCGTCATAAGTGATGGGCGTCATTGTGCATATTATTTAAGAGTGCTGGTGTTAATGAACGAAACTTTGTCATCTACAATTTGATGGTGCTTTTGAAAACCTGCAACTACTCAACTTTAACTTAACTTTTTTTAATATTGTTGGGTGGCAACTTTAAAATACCAATAAAGTGGAAGTAACAGAAAGTTACACGTAAATGTTTTTGTCACTTTTGTTCTGCCTTTGCTTTTGACTTGCTTTTAAAAAAGCAAAAAAAAAAATTTATTGTTTTTAAAATGCCTGAATATCAGAAATTAATCATGTCAGAGAACCAAGTTAACCCTGCCCCCCCCCCCGCGCCCTCTCTTTCATGTACATTTTTATACCTCTAGATCTGTAGATCTTAATCCATTTAAAATTACCGATAAATTGGGAAATTGTGGTGACTGTGAGCAGCATTCGTTACAGGAACCTGATAATGGATATATAATGACTTCAACTAGATGTTATTCATCTATAGGGTCCGCCAAATAATTTTTGTTTTATTTTTTAAATGCTATAAAAACATCGAGTGTAGCTTCGGCTGTGTGGCACGTAGCGTCTTCCTGTTGAAACCAAATGTTGCCAATATCCTCCTCTTCAATTTTTGTGAACAAAAATTCGTTCAACATGGCCCGATAACGATTGCCATTAACTAACGGCCACTCCTTGCTCATTTTCGAAGAAAAATGGCCCAATTATGCCTCTGGACCAAAATCCGCACCAAACAGTGACTCGTTTTGGGTGCGTCGGCTTCAATGTATGCGTGCAGGTTTTCTGTGCCCCAAATGCGACAATTTTGCTTGTTTACATACCCGCCAAGATCAAAATGAGCTGATTTTTTTTTTGGTAAAATCGGCATCTTCTGTAAGTCGATAGCAGGCCCACTTAGCGAAGCGAAAACACAACCATATTCTTTCAGCGGAAGGATAAAACTAATTATCTGTCAAATTAGACATGAGCTAAGTGTTACCATTTACGAAATAAGCACTAGTTAAAAAAAAAAACGTTTGATGGCGGACCCTTTATAATGATTTAACGTGCCCAGTTTTTATGTGCAGTATTTCAAAATCACCCTCAATTAAATTGGAAGCAACTAAAATGTAATAAAATATTTAAAACCATAAACATTGATTAAATTTATTTAATTTTTTTTGGAAAAATTATGCTAAAACTCTTTGTTTTAACAAATATTGAATTATAGCTCATACATACATACACACAGCCATAATCAAATGAATTTAGCTGTGCGCACAAAACAATTTGGCGTTTAAATCAAAACCTTAAATGGATAATTGCAGGGATGTCATTGAAATTCACTATGAACTAAACACTGTAATTGTTCGTGTGTCCTTACAACAAAAAGGATTACGAAACAAATTTGCAACAACCGCAAAAAAACACAGCAAAAACAACAATAACAACAAGGAAAAACAATTATAATGATAGTTACAAGTATCATGAATATCAACAGCATCAAAATCAACATCAACATCAATGCACTACAGACACACTTCTACACACATAGAAAATTAACTTATACAAAATGAGGCCTAAAGGGATAAACACAAATAGGCAATCAGCACTCATACACACACACACACTCACACATGCTGCCATAGAAACTTCTATGTAAAGAGTGCAAACTCAATCAAGGGTTGGCTTAAAGAGGAATGAGAAAAGGCTCTTATTATTTGATACAACAACTAGAACTACAACAGCAACAGCTACAATATGTGCTCTGATTTAACTTAAGGTCGGTTAAAATGCAATTATTTACAACACACCAACCAATTCAACAACAAAGTGCGATTTGAACAACAATATAAACAAAATTGCACACACACTTAAGCCAATGGAAATATTCCACAATATATGCAAGAAAATCCAACAATGGTAAACTGTTTAATGCAATGAAATCCTTTTAAAAAAAGTCTATAATAAACGAAACGTAATGCATAATTAAAAAATAAATCTTTTGAGCCTAAAAAAAAGATGGAAATAAACAAGGCCTTCAATTAACACAAAACGCACATACAGTTTTCCCAACAATTTGTAAATTACATTTATGCCAACGTTTACTCTTACTGATTTTATGATTTCCATGATAACGAGCAGTTAAACTACTTACAAAAGCTGTTGGGAAATGTTAATTTTTTTTAATCCTGAAACAGCAAATGCAGTTGTCGGCAAAGATGCAAATACTTGAAGCCGAGGATAGGCGAATGGTTTTTACCATGAAATTTGAAGAGGTTTTAAAAGCGTTAAAATACGGCCAGACTTTGGAATAATTTAACAAGAGGAAACTTTGTTTTTTTAAATAAATTTTTGCCCAAACAGAGAAGATGTTTAAAAAAAATTTAATGCTTTTTAATATTTTAAGGAATTTTAATAAAACTTGTTTTTAGTAGCATAAATACAAAACAGAAATAGATAACTCTTAATTTTTATTCTCCTTACTGACGTAAGCTAAGCAGTTGCTATAGCAAAACTGAGACTAAGACCTGAATGCTGAAATTGCTTACTAGCCCTACTTGTAGTAAAATGGTGTCTATATCTTACCTAAATTACTGGTAATTATTTTTTTTTTTTAACCATAGCAGGACTTTTTTATTTTTAAAACACTAAATACTTCCTACGTCGCATCGACCAAGCCCATTTAAATTCAACAGAATGTAGGCAAATAGTATTTTATTTTTATACATGCAACGTAAAACCTTAATAATAAATTTTAATTAAAAAAAAAAGAAGTTCTTCAAGTTTTTTTGGTATTTTAAAAAAGGAAACGATTGTAACGCGACGTTAAAAGCTTAATTTAACTTAACAGACTAACCCGAAATATGTAGCGAACACCTTGTATGATACCAGTCATACAAAAGTGTTATTTATAATTCTCATTAAGTATAAAGTAGAGAATGCATAAAGCATCAAGTTTAATAACAAGCCGAGGAGCAGAGTTTTTGTTGCCAGACGAGCTTTAATCCGGTAGATCGTAGTTATTAGATTTAATTTAATTTATACTGTAGTTAGTTAGTCGAGGCTGAAACATTTAACTAGATGGAGTTTAATGCTCGAATTATTTTATATTATTTAAATTAGCCGATGGGGGACCAAAGCATTTACTCCCTTTCGGATCTTATTATTTAAATTTAGTTTTCTGAAATGGCAGATAGTTAGTCGAGGCTGAAGCATTTAACTCGAGGGAGTATTTTATTCGTTTATCTGCATTCAAATAGCCGAGGAAGTCCTAGACAAAAGTGGTGGCCTTTTTCGACCCTGGACAGCTAGAAAATAAACTGCGTTTCGGGATATTCATCGATTCAACGAAAAAAAGTGCATGTAGGCTTAAAGTGGACTTATACCACTCTCAAAATTAATGGCTCATATAACCTTTGCTTCATTAGTGATTTTAATTAAAGCATGTGGAAAAATAATTTACAGCAGCGATATGTTCACTAAGCTACATTGTGTGTTATCTCTTGATATTTTTTCTTCAATTTTTTTATTTTCTTTAATAGCAGCCAGTGCTTTTTTCTTTTATTAATTTTTTTTTCGCAAGATTTCAAGGATAAGGCCACTAGTTAAGTCGTTCTTCTTAGGAAACATAAAGTTACATATAAAGCATCCTAAAGCACAATACTTACAGTTTGAATAAATAAAATAAAAAAAGAAGGGACAGAAAAAATAGATAAAATGAAACAGGTAAAATAGACAGACGGGCATCCTTTTGAAAATACTAAAAGCGTTCCACTTGTATTATTCGTTTGCAGTCAGGTACTTGAAATACTTAATACAATTCTTTTTTTCATTTTGTACTATTTTTTCTTCTTTAGCTGCTCTAATTTGTTTGCAACTTTATTTTATAGAATTTCTTAAATTCATACAAAAGACAGACAGACACCACATGAATACCAAATTTATTTTGATTCATTTTAAAATGAAGGAGAGCAAGCAAACTTTGAAGAAAAGTAAGGTAAATACCTGCATGCCTTTTGTATACAAAACACATCCAAATACTTTGCTTAAATGTCGATGCTTGTTAGCAACTTGAACAGGTGAATTGCGGCAATTATTACTCAGCACAGTAGGCACCAACCACCACATTCAAACGTTTTCTATTCACCTTTTTTTTACATATTCTTGTAAGCCACCAAATAAAGATGAAAACTTAAACCACAATCATACATAAATTGTTGAAAAACAAAATAAAAGCGACCAAAGAAACATCATACAGCAACAACAATTAACAACAGCAGCAACAATGAAATAAAAATAAAATAAAATAAAATGAAATGCTATAAAGTAGAGAATAAAATAAGCCAGAAATCATGAGTTTATGAATGTTAAATGTGCGTTAGAGTAAAAATTTTAAAAGGCTTTTTAAATATTTAACAGCGATAAATACACGTTTGTGTGCTTTTATTAATACGAGCAGAAAATAGGTAACCCTGCAGTGTGTGGAAGGTGTCTTTCATGGCTTTTGTCTTTTTTAAAACTGCTGATAAAATTGAAAGTAAATTAAATGAAATTTTAAAGGCTGCTTCAGGCAGATTTGTCAATTTAAAGCTTTTTGCACTATCTTTAGTGATTTTTACTGTGGAATACCTTTGCCTGCTAGAAGATGATCAGCGTTAACATTACTACTGTTAGAGTTAGCTGCAAGGCCTCGTTAGAAGTAGCTATTGGCTTAAAGGCCATCAAACCTAAACATATATTACACCAGCATGCTGGTGCAATTTTAATTTTTTATTTTCAAATCATTTCTAAAGGAGGTCTAAACGCATGACAATAAAAATTGTGCGAAAAACATAAATTTTTTCACAATTATTTCTCTATTTGGCCCTGGATAAATTTTTTTACCGTCTTTTAAGAAGACGATTGTAATAATTTTCGCTTTTTCTTTTTCATATAAATCGAGGAATTCCTTAAATTCACTATGTATTATCTTTCCACTTAAAGAAATTTGGTTTAAATGAGTTAATTTACAATACACCATACCAGCATGCTGGTGCAATTAGAAATAAATATCAAACTCATTTTGATTTCGCACCACCATATGCTACAATCACACTAAAAATAAATACTTACACGATCAATCACTTGATTTCACCAGCATGCTGGTGTAATGTATTTGACCTTTTAGATAACGAGACTGGTTTTCTTCTTTTTTGCTTACTATTTCTCTATTTCTCTTTCTCCTTGCTATCTCTTTAACATCATCTTATCGGTAGACTTTTTAATTTTTCCTGTTATACAGGTATCAAGAAGGGACCACATCAGAAGACCCAATTAAAATCCCTTCTGTCTGTCTTATTGGAGCGCCCTGTGCAAGCTTATCTAACTTGGTTAATTCTAGTGCTTTTTTTAATTTTTTTTTTATTATCAGTGACACAAAATTTCTCTGTAAGCTGGAAAAACTAAAAAATTACTGTTGCGTCAACACAATTTTCGTTATAAAAATATTTAAAGTTGGTTTTCTTAAAATGTGTTCGTTGGACATTTTTTAACTGAAACTTTTAGTTCTAGTTAAAAATAAATAATGGCTTTTTTTGGCGCGAAGTTGTGCTCGGAATTAAACTTATGGTAAAGGTTGCAGCACGACTTTGGCAAGCCTAAAACGGGTCAGAGTAACATAAAGATTAAAAGTAGGTCACATTAAACAAATATTTGTCGAAATAAGCGTGACCACTAAGTCATCTACATAAAAGTTTATATATTTGAAAGAAATATTTTCTAAGATTAATTTAATTTTTTATTAAAGTAAAAAATGTTTGCGTTATTTTATTACTTTAATTAATTTCATGTAATACAATTTATGTTAGACTATAAAAATATATACCAAAAAGTAGTGGTTACGCTTATTTCCACAAATGCTTGTGTAATGTCACCTTAGCTTAATAGTCATATCAAAATTTCCCTGTCAAGCATTTTTTAACTATGAGCAATTAGAAGCTCCAATTTTGACAGAGCGTTTTTTAGTGAAGTTGGCTGCAAAACAATTGTTTTTATTTTTGTTTCTATGTTATTTTGACCAGTAATGACATTTAGCTATTTTTTTAATTTTGTTTGTCTTTAATGGATTTTATTAAACAAAATGATTGACACTACTGTAAAGTATTTGCACAGTCAGCGTTTTTTTTAGGGATGACACTTTAATGTAAATTGAGGGCCTTAAAAAGCGCAATGATTGACACTCCAATTTAGATTGGACTGTTTAAAAATATATGAACTTTTAGATTTGTAGTTGTTAAGTTTTTTTTTGTTTTTTTTTTTTCAAAAATTAATTTTTATGTTTTAGTGCTTTTTGAAATACAAAAGTTGACAACTCTGGCTTTAGATGTTATAAATAAAACCAGAAAAACTGTTAAATAAGGATCTTGAAATGTTTAATGAATATAAAAAAGCTTAAAAAAAATCTTTTTCGTGAGATTTGCTAAGGATACATTCTAGCTAAAAGAACTGGCGGGGAATAGCATGTGTGTATGATAGTGAGAGTGGCAGTACATGGACTTTTAAAGCAGGTATTTGCTGTATTTTTGAGGCTTTCTTGTAAATGGTTAGACAGACACCGTGAATGATTAAAATAGAGTTAAAATTAAGAAATATATGTAATAATTTCTATTTGGAATTTAAAAGTTTAACAAAATATTAATCTTTATTTGTGCTTAATTCCAGAGTTTTTTGTTTGAATATTTGTATTTTTTTGTAACTATTGATTAATAATTCTTATTTAGTCAATTGCTTTTACAATATAAAGGTTCTAATGTTTGCAAGAAATGTTGGGAGTAACCTACTGAGGATTCAGTGTAGCGTCTGATGAAATGGTCCATATAAGTATGCTATCCCCTTCAGTACTTATTGTACTGAATAAATAACTCATGAGAATATCATGAGTAAAAGAATAAATTTTAAAACCAACACAATTTCTCGAATTAAGCACAAATAAAGATTAATATTTTATTAAGAATTTTATTTAAAATTAAATTTATTTTAATTGTTAAACGAATCCCTGATTTCTAAATCTATTATTGAAATTTTTCATAAAACTTTTTTATAAATTTTTTGATAAGACCATTAAAGTTTGAACACTTAATTAAAATAATTAAAAAAAAAAAAATAAAATGGAATCCATAGAAAATTTTTGATTATAATAAATGACTCAAAAAAGTACTCATTTTGTCAAACATCTCTGTCGGTTAATGCCAGTTGAAAAAGCCAAAGTATAACGTGCAATGGATTTTATACGCCCCCTCTTTAAATGTGTTTTTCTTGTGAATTTCCTCTATTCAAATGACTGGCATTATTTCGTATTAATTTTTCTTTTGCTTTTCATTTTTTTCATATTCTTATGGGCCTTATTAACGTTTCCAATTATTTTTATGTTTTTTATCATTTACGGTTTTTAAAACTTGTGTGGTTTTGCTTTTTGCATGCAGCAAAAAAAATGTGCAAAACATTCACACGACCCTCAATATTTTTGTTGTTTATTTTTTTATTTTTTTTTGTTTTTTTTCCTTTGGTTGGATTATATTTTAAAGTCAGAAAAATTACATTTTTTTTTGCTGCTCATTATTTCTCTGCACTTTATGTGAAAGGTAGGTACTTATTAAGGTTTCTTAGTTTTAATTTGTTTTTTTTTTATTTTTTTTACAACATTCATTTTCATAATTTATGCATTTTGTTAAATATTGTTTTGTTGTTAAAATGCCACATTATGTTAACGTTTAAAAAAATGTGTTTGTATTTTAAGCTTTATCGGCAGGAGGTTCAGCACTCTAACGTTTGTAAGCAAGAAATAATAATGGAAATAAGGAGAATTTAAAAATATTAATGATGGTTTAAGGGAGTGCGAGCATGCAGGCAGCAACAGTTGAAAAGTTGCTGAAACATTTATTTTTATTGGTTTTTTTTTTTTTTTTTAATTGTGTAATTAACAGGGCCATTAATAAGAAACAATATAAACGCCACAAATGTTTAAGTGGGAAAAAAGAGAGTATATCTTCAGTAAGAGTTTATTCAAAGTTAAATGGAAAAGAATTTTAAACCAACCAAAATTTTAATACAACACTAAAAATTTAAATATTTGAACATTTAAGTTGAAAAACAAGACAAAACTTGTTTGAACAAAAAATTCAAGATTTGGGTACCCGCAATATTTGTTTAACATATAACGCCTGAGTCATTGTCGAACAGAAAATATATAACGAAACATTACACACTTAACCGGCTAGCGTACAACTTGTATGATACCAGTCACACAAAAGTAACACTTAGAATTCTCATTAAGTTCAATTTATAATAAACAGAAAGCAACAACAAGTCGTTAAGCAGTTTTTTTGTTTTCAAAAGAGTTTTGGTTATTGTAATATTGTTTAACTTTATTTTTTACCGAATAGTAGCTTGTTAATCGATTCCCCAATATTTAACTCGACGAAGTATTTTATTCGTATATCGGCATCTAAGAAGTACTAGACGACTGTGGTAGCATAAACACAAAGGAAGCAGACCTTTGATGACCCTGGACAGACCCAGCGTACCTCAGCTGGAGAAGAAACTGTGTTACAAACATTAATTAGATTGTTAAAAATTAGACTACGAGATAGATAATCATAATAAGGCTAATTATAGCTATTGATAATTATCTAATTGTCCTGTTTTTTCATCATTTCTTTATTTACTTCTTCTCCTTAAACCAAAGAGATTTTTCACTGGCTTCATTAATTTTTAATTAAAATTATTGCAGTGACAGTGCGGACAAGCGCTTGTAAAAAGTATAGAGAGAGATTTTTGCCGGTGTCATGCAAGAGCTTTCGGATTTTTTTTCGTGGACGTACAAAAACATACAGAACGCTTTTAAGGACTTAATTATTTCAGAAACTTACTTTCTTACTAAATGGCACCCGATATCTCTTTAAAAAATACTCAATAACAACTCACACAATTGCGGCTTCATGCAATTACTTTTTGTTCATTTTCAACTCAGGCTGAATTTATTAAGCTCAACAATAAACAAATAATTAAATAAAAATGTATCAGGGGCTTAAACGATCAAAACTAAATATAAAAAATAATTTAAGGCAGCTGAAATTTGAAATTTCAAAATATTTGGTACTTAACGGAAATTAATTCCAGCTCAGCATATCTTAAATAAAAATTAGGGAGTTTTAAATATATTTTTAAACAACAAGGGAACGAACACTATTTCTTATATCTTTGAACATGGAATTGGTTTCGCTGGTGCTGTTATTTTTACTATTATTATTTTATGGGAACAATCCTAGATTTCTCACGTGTATGACCCACAGCCGTTAAGAGCTTTATTTGGAGGGCAATATCATACTTAAGTTATTCATTTTAAAGGACTCATGACTAAAGTATTGAAACACAAAAAAAAAGTCTTAACGACTTCTGCAGTACGACTTTTGAGCATTTTTCTTTGGTTAGTTTACTTGACGGCCTATAATTAGAATCACAAAATTCCATTTTGAACCACCTAATGTGACATTTAGACATCTGAGAAGATCCCCTAACTCTAATCCCGATATCTCAGGTAGTTCATTTATTAGATTTGTATCGAAGCCGTATGAGCCAGGCACTTGCACAGAAAGTGATGGACTCTCTACTCAATCTCAGGTGCCCGGCAACTGCGGGAGTTCTCAATGAAGTGTAGTCGCGGCCTACTGGCATGTTTGCCCATTATCCAGTGACTAGTTATCACAGCCAGTAGTTTGGAAATATTCTTCCTATTACTGCTCATCAGCTCAGCAGAGTTTTTACCATCAAAGTAGGGCCATAATTGATGCATAACCTAACACGTTTTAAGACCCCGCCATCTGGTTTCCCATTTAGCTTGGTAGTAATCAAGAATGCCACTCCTGATGCTACTAAAAAGTACAGCGACTATCATTGACATATAAGCCTCCATCTTAAAACCAATCCTTGCCAATTCATCCTCTTACTCATTACCGAAATGAATTTTGTATGTCAATTTTCCTTCAATAGACTCCAGAGGCTACACAGCAGATGACCTTAGATCCGCCAGTGTACACCTTAGTACCATACCTGTTCGTATGGGTGACCCGTTTCCACTCTCACTTGAAGGGGATAAATACCTTGAAATATCTATATGAGGAAGCATGTAATCGGTAGGCGTCTTAAGATCTTCATAAATCCGATTAAGAATCCTAGCATGCCTATGCATACGTTTAATGTTTCCACCAGCCTGATGCAGACAACTTAGTCGCACTGCTGGCGGATATGATTTTTTTCTCATGACTAGGCAGAGCAGAGTATTGAAACACAAATATGAGAATAAGCCTAAACGAACTCTGCAGGTTAAATAACAAAGACAAAGAGACAGCAGAACATATACTCTGTGACTATAATGGTATAAATTGGAGCCTTTTTTTACTCAGGGTATTACTAACTACCACCGTCTAACAGGGCATACAAAGCAGCCACAAAGTCTTTGAATTCTTAATGAATGAATGTTTGTAGTAGGAGAGTTGTGTCACAATAGGTCTATTCTGATCACAGTGACCCGGTGACTTGCTCCAATTCTTTTTATTTAAAGTTTTAGAGGACAGTAGCTCACTCAAAAATAAAGAAAAATTTATTTGAGTTTCATCACAGGAAAATAAATTATTTTTTATACTCCTTCCACTACTCGTGCCTTTTTTCTTACTTTCATATTTGATTATTCTTTCAAAGGAAACTTTGTACAATTTTTTATTTATTTAGCATTAATTTTAAAATAAATTTCTTCCTCCCTTTTTACAATCAAGGAAACATCAGATCCTATTAAAACTTAATTTATTTACTTTAAACAAACACCTAATGGCATAAAATCCTTTTTCTTCTTATGTTACAACTTTTTTTTCTCTCTTTCCTCTCTCTCTCTCTCTTTATTTAGATTTTTCTTCAAGTGTTTGGTGCTGCGTTTGTTTACAGGCTCCAAAGCAAGCATCAGCAGCAGCAGCATGCTTATCTAATCACAGCATTTGCAGCACAACAAAATAATCTTTAAGAATCTCATAAATTCCATTTTTTCTTTTGTAGTTTAAGAATTCTTAAGTTAAGTGAAGATAACAAAAGAAACGAAGGCTTAAAAAAGTGTACGTACACATATTTTTTTATGCAGGTAAAATTTTAAAACAGAAAAGAAAAATTTTTTTTTTTTTAATACAAAAACATTCATTTTTGTGACATGTTACGTTCATGTATTACAAACGTAAAGTATGTTTTCATTTTTCTTTTAACATTGTACTCGGAAGTTATTTATTTTTATTATTATTATTTAAAGCGTCAGTTAATAATAAGATGCCGAGTGGTAGTTGTGCTACAACACAAACACATGCAAGCAACTACAGCCATATTTTCTTAACAAACACACAACTACAATGACAAAATCAGCCATCTCAAGCAGTCAGTCAGACCGTACTTCATATTTAAAACATTATTTTATAATTTGTTATGACAGCAATCAACAAGAAAGAAATATGAATAAAATAAAATGAGAAAAGCAAAGGAAATGTAAGTGAAAAGATGGGTAAAAGCCAGCAAAAAAGGAAAAGAAAAGAAACAGTAAAACGATAAAGCCATCAGTGGTACAAATAAAAAAGAAGAAACAACAACAACTAAAGATTAAGAAGGAGTAAAGTTATTTAAATCTTGAATTTATATTCCTAAGAAAAACAAGAAGGACTAAAACCAACACACACTCGCACAGAGAAGCAGACACACAGCCACTTACTAAATGTAAAGAGGGTTATGGAAAAAAAAACAATGACTGAAGGAAACAAACAGAAATACTCGTATTTAGTGATAGTACAACTCGTTTTGAACAATGCTCACAGCACTCACATATCGTCATATGATTTCAAAGAAGCTTTAAATCACAAAAAAATTCCAATTTACATGTTGTTGTATTAATTTTTTTACTCCTGATATAAATAAAATTTATTTTCACTATCACGCCTACTTTCACGCCCACTTTTTTAATTGTTAAATTTCTAATATTGAATAATTTTTTTTTCAATTTGTTTGTAAAAAACGATTATATTTCAACTTAATTTTTTTTTTTTTTAATTTGTTAAAAACAGGAAATTGTCATATAATTATAGGATCAGTGAAATAGTGACATCGGAAACCACCCTCGTAGTTTACAATACGCACGAAACATTGGGTCATTTTATTGATTCCACAGGGAAATCGATCGATATGCAAATTGCTACTTTTCATTCCTGCGAAATTATTTTATTATTTTGAATTATTTCATTTAATTGTGAATTAAAAAGTAGTCTATTGTGAATGAATTGTGTTAATGTTTCACCTGTTGGTTATAAGGAAAAAATTATATAATAAATTTAGTAAATTATTTGACCTTATAAATTAATTATTACTAAAGGGTGTTTTTTATAGACGTATAGAACTTTAAGTTGACATTACTGTTCAAGATGGCGACCGATTTAACAGCTGTCAAGTGATTTATTCTCAGTTTGGTTTGGCAATTCATCATGAACAACGCTTGGAAATAGTGCAATTTTTTTTCGAAAATAATGGTTCTGTGCGGAATACGTAATGCGCACTACTACGTTTAGCGATGAAGCGCACTTCTGGTTAAATGGCTACGTCAACAAACAAAACTGCCGCATTTGGAGTGAAGCTAATCCTGAAGTGTATGTCGAAACACCGTTACATCCAGAAAAACTGACTGTTTGGGCTGGAGGAATCATTGGTCCGTACTTCTTCTAAAACGATGATGGCCAGAACGTTACAGTCAATGGTGATCGGTATAGAGCCACGATTACTAACTTTTTCATTCCTGAATTGAACAACCATGATGTCCAGGAGCTGTGGTTTCAACAAGACGGCGCAACATGTCACACAGCTCTTGCCACAATCGATTTATTAAAAGACACGTTTGGTAACCGCCTAATTTCACGTTTTAGACCTGTGAATTGGCCTCCAAGATCTCGTGATTTAACTTTCTGTGGGACTATGTAAAGTCATTGGTCTATGCGGATAAGCCACAAACGCTTGACCATTTGGAAGACAACATGCGCCGTGTTATTGCCGATATATGGCCACAAATGTTGGAAAAAGTCGTCGAAAATTGGACGTCCAGATTGGGCCACATCCGAGCCAGCCGTGGCAGTCATATGCCAGAAATCATATTTAAAATGTAATGACACAAGATTATCTTTCGGATAAATAAAATTCATGTCAATCGAATAATCCATCGTTGTTTTATTGCAATTTAAAGTTCTATACGTCTATAAAAAACACCCTTTATATATTATTCAAGCTTAAGATCCCAATGAAAAATTTGTATTTATTTTAATTTTGAAATATTTCGACTTTCTTTTGAAGGTCTTCTTTAGGGAAATTTATTTTTATAATAAAATCAAATTTTATATGTCAAAATTATTAAATTTTAAAAATTAAAAAAATTAAAAAATTAAATTTTTTAACACCGAAATAAATTTTAAATAAACTAAAAAAAAAATAGTAAAAAACAAAGAAAATTAAATTTTGTTAAACTTTATAATTCCAAATAATTTAATATGTTCTACACTAAATGAAATTTAATTGTCAATAAAAAAAATTAAATTCTTTTCAAAATTAACAGAAGCTAACACTTAATTTACTTTTGCGAAATTTTTTATTTTTTTTTTACATTTTTGATTTTTCCTTGAGAAAATTTAAGCGTAAGCAAAATGTAGAAATTTATCTTTATTGCGGAATCGATAATATGGTAATGCCTCCACAATAGAGCAATCATATCGCAACTGCATAAGAATACTGCAGCAAAGGAATGAATAATTGAAAATTTTGATTCCGCACAAAAAATATACAAAGAGACCAAAACAACCAAATACAGATTAGAATTTATGTATTTGCTGAACTGTGTGGAAACAGAACGTAATCGGTTGATAATATATTACAACAAGTAGCTTAAAATAAGTATCTTTAAATAAATTAACTTTAAGTCTATATATTTTAATAAAATTAAAACCAAATTCTTCATACTTTTCAACCGACCATGCCTTATTTTACACCTATTTTTTTATTTAAAAAATTAAAATTTTTTTTTATTATTCAAATTCTGTTTTAAAAGGGATTTATTTGAATTTGACTACACATGCTGTTAATACTTTTAGCTTTATACCTACCACGCCATCTTTGACGCCCACTTTTTATGAAAGAAATTGAACTTGATTTTTTAATGATTAAAATTTTAGTTTCAACGGACTTAGCTGAAATTTAATACATCCCTTTACTGAAAGAGTTCTAATTGAGGGACTTAAGCACAGCATGAAAAAATTAAATTTGAACTGAAATGTTGTTTAATATTTTATATTGGATGCGTTTATAAGACATAACTGTTGTGCAACTGTTGAGTGTTCGGCTTAGTTGATTAATTACACTCATTAGTTGCGTGTTTTCTGCTATTTGTTTAATCATAAAATATTTTAGTCAACTTGTTGTGGAAACTAAATTTAAAACACATCCTTCAACATCGGTCAAACAAAAATCCATTAAAGATTCTGTATTATCTATACTTGTGGTTAGGCAAATTGGTTTGATTGACTTAAATTATTTTGTTATTATTTATTTTGTCATTTTTTACTTTTTTTTTAAATTGTTTAAATGTATTAGTTTTTCATTAAGTAGCCTACTCATCACATCGTTTGTAAGGCTTAACTGTTGTGTAGCAGTTGAGTTCAATAATTATATCCTGTGAAAGCACGCTTTACGAGAGATTTTTTTTGCTTCTCTTGTAAAATGTTTTTAATGTAATTTAAAGCTTTTATAAATTTATATGGCGATACATATGCTACATAGCTACATGCACAAAACTCACTTTACATAAACATATAATTAAATTTTTGATGACAATTTATACTCATATACTCTTTAATAAAAAAAGGAATCGTCTTCTTTTTTAGCCCTATAAACAATAAGATACAGACGTAACGAAAGACCTAAACCCAATAAACATACAGACATAAAGTTTATTAATTTAATCACAAAATCTCTCTTAAAAGAAAGCTATCAGCTGTTTTGAGCTAAAAGTATATAAAGTGAATGGGAAGGGGGAGTTTTCACTTTATTGTCCACATGAATATATTTTAAGGAAATGTGACTGGGGGATACTTAGTAGAAAATTCACAAGTCATCTCCTTTAACATCATATTGAAAAAAAAAAAATTATTAAAAATTGTGAAAAATAAAGGCAGAATACATATTGTGTCACTGTAATGGCCTTATGTGGACCCGTTTTCACTACTTAAGACAACATTACCTACAACCGTCAGACATAGCGGACAAATCACCCAAAGAAGTTTCTGAATTCTTAATGAATACTAGACTCTGGGGGGATTTGTAACTTGAGAGTAGTGTCACAATAGGTCTATTTTGGCCGCAGTGACCAGGTGACTTGTTCCCGCTCCTTATTGTAATTTTAATTCTAAGGCTTATTAAGAAAAGTTTCTAGAGTGAATGTTTTGTTTTTTAATGGAGCATGTTGTAGGTCTGTGGTCAACCTACTATGCATGTTAGCCTAAGAGGTTAGAAGCATATTCTATTATGTTGTACCCTAGAAAGCAACGTAAACATATCTTCATTCTCAAATTGATATTATAACTACCGGTTTGTTGGGCATCTGCAAAAACACATAAGGCTTTTTGTGTATGCCTTCAGATTATGTATGTACACACATGCACTACAAAAAGATATAAATAAAATAGATACGAAGGTCTATAATATTGTTTTGTTTTAAGGAAAATAATAACTTCCTTAATGGCAAATGTGTGCTTACAGATACTGAATGGCAAAAACAAACAATAAAGAAAAATAACAGTAGAAGAACAAATTTTATCTTTATTTCTTTATTAAAACAAAAATTAAATAAATTATTTTAATAGTTTTAAAAATTTTTAAATAAAATTACTGGTCATGGAATTGATATTTAGAAAGTCATTTAAAATTGTTAAAAGTTTTTCTATTTAAATTTTATGACTTTTATGTTGTAGAAAACACTTTTTTATATTTTCAAGAGCAAAAATAACTAAATAATTTGCTGGGATATAAATACCTTTTGTGGCTATTGTTATAATTATAATTGAAATAAATCAAAAAAAAAAAAAAAAAAAAAAAAAAAAAAAAACAAAACCGAAATATTTTTGCTTGCTTCAACCTTTCCAGCTCACTTTCACTTTGTTTAAATTTTTTCATATTAATTTAATTTTTTATTTTCTTGTTACGAATTTATTATTTAATATTTATTTTTGCTTTGTCAAGCATTTTACTAAATGTTGCTTGTTGCTGAATTGTTGTAATGTCACCACTTTATGACTTATTTAAAAATAAAAATGTAAAGAAAAAAAAGTACCAACAAACAACATCGACAGCAATGAAAACGATAAAAATTTGTCTCAATGACAGCAACATTGAAAGAGATGTTGCTGGTAAAATATTAACTCAATTATGGCAGTAATAAAAACGTTATAAAATTCCATTAAAACACATAAAAATACGCAAAACGCTTAACCAAAAAAGGCTAAAAACAACTTGTATGAATTAAGAAAAAAAAAAAATAAAAAAAAAAAACATTAAATAAATATTAAAGTTAAGTAAATGTGTAACAAATTTAATTATGGTAAGAATTTACTTTAAAAAAAAAAATAAAAAAAGAAAAAATAACTTCAACTAAATAAAAAGAGAGTAAATTTCTTTTATAATCATTTTACAGAAGCAGATAGAGGATATAAAATAAATTATCTAGAATTAAAACTATCGTAATTTTCGGGTTTTTGCAATGAAAAATTTTTAAATTTCGATACGAGTAGCTCGCTGTTGATTTGGGCCCAGACCTTAAAGTTAGTATTACCTTTATCTGCAAGTAGTTAAAAGCGCTTTAACTGATACTTATAACAGTAAAACTAAAGCAGAATTGGAAGTCAATGTCCCATGTGACGCAAAATTTTAAGGCAGTTTTTTGACTTTTTTTTATTTTTTTTATAAAAAGAAAACCAGTATATACATTGAACCCATTTTTGTAGTGTTCAATAACAACTAAATTACCTTTAAAAAGAAATAAAAATAAAGTTCGAGTTAAATATGTTTTAACGTAGCCCCTTACGTTATTTTTTTTTTTTGGAATTTTAGTATTTTTAGTTTTTAGTAAGTACTAGCTGACCCGTCATTTTTGTATATTCGATTTTCTTCCTCTAAGAAATCGTACTCATAGAGTAAGGAACCAGGTAGTAGATAAATAAGCCAGATCCCGACTGCAGTTCCATTTGACAGGCGAATTTATGACGCTAAATCTTCCAAAGCGTTACCCAAAGACATTCACAGAAATTCAATTAAATCAGTCCATACTACGGGATGGAACTCACATCATTTTCAAGCGGAAATTACTCAGAAATTACTCAGAAATTACTTTGGATTATTAATAAAAAATTTTTGCTGCTGTTCTGAAAGATTTTAGCAACTTCCGGACTAACACTAGCAGAATACGAGATAAGACTCATATCATTTTAAAAGGAAGTTTATCTAGATTTGAAATCTAACGCCCAAATAGTCAGAAATTACTTGGGATTATTAAAAATTTTTTTTTTAAATGTCCATACACCCCAGTGCTGTTGCTTCTAAGGAGTCCTATTCATGTGGCAGAGAGAATATTTTTCTTAGCAATTGATGAAAAAGAAAAATATTTCAATAAACCGTTATTGAACTAAATAAAACTTAAAGTTTTAATTTAAAAATATAAAATAGCAAAATACATTTTCACAACCACAAACAAATGGAGACATACTCGTTTAAAAAAGCAAGAATAAATAAGTAAATAAATAAACTGTTGAAGAAGAAAAATATCTAAAAAACAAAATAAATTTAACGATTAAATAGAATAAACAAACACACACTAAATGATTTCAATTTACAAAACAATTTGCTGGGGAAATTCAATAAAACTTTAGCAGACACCAGATGATGACAGAAAAGATAACCAAAGTTATTCGGTATGTGTAGCTAAAAGCCAGCGAAACACCAGAGCACACACAGCAGCATTAAATTAAATAAAAACTAACAAACGTAATGAATCATGAATTAAAGTATAAATTTATTTAGCACGAAATACTCTTAAGAATTGCTTAGAAAATTAATTTTTATAAAAACAAATAAAAAAATTTTCTAGTTAAGAGTACTAATGGATAGCTGATGGAGGTGGTGTGATGGTGGTGAAAAAAACAGGTTTTGTATCTTATAAAATCCTTGTCATTCATAATAATAATTTTCTTTTCAGTTGAATTGTCCATTCAAAAGGCAATTGAAGCCAAGTTAATAATTATAATCGAAATACTAATTCAAAATAAAAGTTTTACGTCTTAATTAAGAATTTTAGTTTTTTTAAAAGGCAAGGAATCGATATGAGGAGCAGGCACTTGTCCGGTAGTAACTGCAACTAGACCTATCGACACTTAAAAGCTGTCTGTTAAATTGTCTGCCACTGAGTAAGAGACCCACTCTGTTTCAAGTACATGATTAAATGTAAAACTTATTTTACTTTTAAGCTTTCATGAGGGAAATATATTACGTTACGTTTGAAGCTTACATTTTCGAATATTACTTTAATTTTTAAAAACTCTGCAAACTATTTATTTATGAAACATTTAAATTTCTTTTTTTTATAAAAAAAATTTATTTCTTTGATTTTATTAAATTAATTTTTTTTTCATTTTATGAATGAAGAAAGTTCTGTTCAGTTTGTTCTTGAAAAAGATGAAAAAAAAAACCTCTCAATTCGTCTTGCAACAATACACGACAAAGAACATATTCTCTACGGAAAGCATATTTTGTGCTATAATCATTATTGTTTCCGCAATACAGAAAAATGTCTACATTTCGTAAGCGTTAGCATTTTCTTAAGGACCTTAAACGAAAAAATCAAAATTTTTTAAGAAAAAAATAGAATAAGTTTCAGCCTAATTTCTTTTATTTATAAAAATATTAATCTTTATTTGTGCTTAGTTCCAGAAATTGTGTTGGTTTTAAAATTTATTATTATTATCATGAGAATATCATGAGTAAAAGAATAAATTTTAAAAAATAAAGATTAATATTTTGTTAAACTTTTAAATTCCAAATAGAAATTATTACATATTCCTTTATTTATTTTATGATATTTTTTTTATTTATTGAAAGCTAATTTTCTGTTTGTTGATAAAAAAAATTACATTTTTTTTCTTCTCATCAACAGCTGATACAATTCATTCACAATACACAACTTTTTAATTCACAATTAAATGACACAACTGAAAATAAGAAGATCATTCCGCAGGAATGAATAATAACAATTTGTATATCAATGGATATTTTTTTCGATGCGGGATCAATAATACCGCTTAGTGTCTTTTAATGACTGATAGATCGACTTAATTGTGAAAAAAACTAAAAGTAGTTCATCGATTTTAATGAAATATTTCTCTTTTTGTTTAAGACTTAGGAAGCTTTCTTCTGGCGGTAAAAATAGTGTGTGAAAACTTTTTTTTATTTATTTATTTTTAATAATTTTTTAAAAATGTAAATTTTTTAGATTTTGCATAATAAAAAGATTTGTTTCTTGACAAACATGCATTGAAATACTCTATGCTTTAGTTTTTTTTAATTTTAATTTAATTTAAAAAGAAATTATTTACAAAAATAGAAATACAATCGAACAAAATGGGACAAATAGTACACAGAAGTTTAGAATTAAACTCACGCTTGATTTCTATAAATTAACACATTACGGTCTTACTCACAGCAAATACAAGGTGGGCTAAAAGAAATCACCCTATTGGAAGATGTTCTTATTTTTTGTTGAATACAAGTGAACAAGCCATGGAGTGATACACTCTTCAACAACGCGTAATAATCGAAGTGGACGATTTTTCGAGCAAAATCATAAAGAGTGACGAGGCTTATTTTCACCTCAGCGGGTACGTGAACAAACAAACTATCGCTTCTGGTTCACCGAAAATCTACGAGTGATGCACGAGGAGCCATTACACCCGCTCAAAGTGACTTCATGGTGTGCTGTTCACGCTGGAGGAGCCATCGAACTGGTCAAATGATAACAGTCGACGATGGGCGCTATAAGGCCATGTTAACCGAGTTTTTTCTGCCACAATTGAACGAATTAAGACTGGAGGACATGTGGTTCCAACAGGACGGAGCAACGGCACACATTTCATTTAGAAAAAAATGACAACCAAAAAACATCGGATGACTTCTTTTGGCTCACCTTGTACTTAAAGGCTGATGAGTTTCAAATCTGCTAGAAATATTTCCTCACACACTGTACTTAAACTTATCGTTTGGTATCAAATAAAATTTATGCGCAATAAAATCCCAGCGCTTCCGTAAAACATTTTGCTTTCAAATAAAAGAAAAACACAAAATCGACATCAATAAACGAAACAACCTCCGCCATATTATTACACTCCTTACGTATGTATATCACCAGCAAGGACATGTTTTTTATATTTTTTAATTTTACTGCATTTCTTAAATACATCCTAATAATATTAAAACTACTTTCCTTTTAATCTATCTGCAGGAAACACAACAGACAGTTATCGAGCAACTAAAAAAAAAAGAGAAGAAAAAAAGAACAACCAAAATATCTGCACAACCGTTTTAATGTGAACATAAAAAAAAAATAAAAGAAAAAATAGAGGAAGAAGAAGAAAAATATGAAAAGACACTCGGCAAAAGCAATTTTCTATTTAAAATTAAAAAGCAACAAAATAAAACTAAAAATAGGACTCAAGTTTAAGATTGGATACTTTTCGAAAAATGAAATAATTGTTTACATTTAATTATCCTTGTGCACACATACTTAAACAGTATAAGGAATTTTAAACAATCAACACTAAAGCAACGGCTCGTTAGTTTTGAAAATAGAATTCACACACACACACAGCTCACTCTCACTTACGTTTAGCTATTAAGTTGTGTGTGTGTGTGTGTGTCATTTGAAAAGGACAAGCAGTAAAACAGTAACAATAACAGCTACAACAACAATAATAAAACTACAAGTACCTAGTAGTTTTCTGTTAATGTATTTCCGCTTTCCAACACAAAATTTACAAATTGTTACATGACTTGCACAAATACAAACACATCAAAAATTACACTCACAAATTTCTCTGTATGAGTGTGATTCACTTATCTCACTCACTCACAATTATTTAAATACATTTCATATGTACTCACATTCAAGCTTACACCAACACACACTCCCACTCACACTCACTCTATTTTCAAATAGTCTTGTTAACATAATAACTTCTTGAAAAATGTTATTCCTTAAATAAGACAAGGTTGAATGAATTAAAATTACATTTCACTAGAAAATGGCACGTTAGATGAAATTACATTTTAACAAAACAATTTTTACTTGCCCACACTGCGCAATTATTAAGGTTTATATCACAACCCAAATGATCTTAAAGCTTTAACGTGCTACGCAATGCGTTTTAGGAGCGTTGTAAAACAAATGAAACAAAGACTCTAAAACAGATAAAAATTAAATAAAAAAAAATTTTATTTAAAAAGCTGGTGCAATAGACGTTGTTATTAGTACCCATGAACTACAACTCTAGGATCTGGGTTCCATTTGTAGGCCTCGTATGACGCTAATTATTTTATTTAGTGAGATTATACTACAGCAAACAATTTTTTAAAGACTTTTGAATTAGTTACTCCTTTGTGCTGAAGGCCTAATATGCCATTGATCCTCCTTGTTTTTCTCTTATCTTATAATTTAAGAGAATTAATTAATAAATAAATAAAATAGTTACCACTGTGACACTACTGTGACACTACTGTGACGCTACTGTGACACTACTGTAACACTACTGTCATGTTACAAATTTTCTTTAAGTCTAGTATTCATTAAGAATTCAAGGACTTCCATGGGGAATTTGTCCATTATATGAAACAGTTGCATTTTTGATGGCTTGAGTAACAAAAAATGTAGTAGATTAATTGAAATTAACTTAAGCGAACCTAGCGTTATGAACCAGACCACTAAAATACTATCCCCTTTTACCAACAAAATTAATATAAACTTTAAAGTCAGCCTTAATTTTGATAACGATATTTTTTATAAAATTTTACTTTAAATGCAAAACAAAATGTGGTGGTGGTGCTGGAGAATTTGGTGGTGATGTTAGAGGATTTGGTGGACTGCTGAAAGTTTTTTCTTTTGACATGCTAGTAGCTAAGCCGAAGCCGGATAGTCATATCGAAAAATATAATGAGATCTTTTGAAAATTTTTGTGAATTTTGCGAGAAATTTTTTAAAATTAAAGTTTGCTATGAGGCAGTTTGGTGAATATGAAAAAGTGAGGACTCTTTTTCTTTAGTTTTTGAAATCATAATTAAAATTGTAATAAAAAATTGAGAAAATTTTGAATTATAGGCCGTAGCTTTTTAACTTTTTTAAGGTTTTTTTTTGATTGATTTAGCTTTTTCTAACCTTTTTTTTTTAGATCAATTTAGCTTATTTTTTTCTAGCTTCTGACAACGCTAGTCTGCAGACCAATTATGACATTCGATATCATACGAAATTTCTAGTTAAGTTATTTAAAATTTCTATTGATATCGAGTTCAGTAATTTGGCTGCTGATAACGGGTTTGTTTTATAAAGGGTGTTTTTTTATAGACGTATAGAACTTTAAATTGCAATAAAACAACGATGGATTATTCGATTGACATGAATTTTATTTATCCGAAAGATAATATTGTGGCATTACATTTTAAATATGATTTCTGGCATATGACTGCCACGGCTGGCTCGGATGTACCCCAATCTGGACGTCCAATTTTCGATGACTTTTTCCAACATTTGTGGCCGTATATCGACAATAACACGGCGAATGTTGTCTTCCAAATGGTCAAGCGTTTGTGGCTTATCCGCATAGACCAACGACTTTACATAGTCCCACAGAAAGTAGTCTAGCGGTGTTAAATCACAAGATCTTGGAGGCCAATTCACAGGTCCAAAACGTGAAATTAGGCGGTCACAAAACGTGTCTTTCAATAAATCGATTGTGGCACGAGCTGTGTGACATCTTGCGCCGTCTTGTTGGAACCACAGCTCCTGGACATCATGGTTGTTCAATTCAGGAATGAACAAATTTGTAATCATGGCTCTATACCGATCACCATTGACTGTAACGTTCTGGCCATCATCGTTTTTGAAAAAGTACGGACCAATGATTCCACCAGCCCATAAAGCACACAAAACAGTCAGTTTTTCTGGATGTAACGGTGTTTCGACATACTCTTGAGAATTAGCTTCACTCCAAATGCGGCAGTTTTGCTTGTTGACGCAGCCATTCAACCAGAAGTGCGCTTCATTGCTAAACAAAATTCACTTATGAAAATCGGGAACAACGGCAATCTCGTTTTGTGCCCATTTGCAAGCGTTGTTCAGGCGTGAGTCTATTCATGATGAATTGCCAAACCAAACTTAGAATAAATCACTTGACAGCTGTTAAATCGGTCGCCATCTTGAACAGTAATTCCAACTTAAAGTTTTATACGTCTATAAAAGCACCCTTTATAAGCTTGTCGTAATTTCAGCTGCGAGAATGACTGCAAGAACACACTCTTCTATTCAGTAGCCATAATTCGGTTATTTCATCGATTTATTTTACAAAAAATACTTTTCCATTGGCTGTAAAGACAACTTGGTTAATTGGGTTATATTTCTAAATTTTGCAAAAGATAATAGAGTTAAAATAAATCACAAATTTCTAAAAAAAAATTAGAAAATTTTTAAATTTAATGCACAATTACAAAAAGCCCATAATAACAAATTCTTTAATCTTGGTTAAAAAATTTAAAACATTTTCTTACAAAAACAACATTGATAGCAACGCTCGCAAGACAGAGCAGTATCATACGATTTAAGGACCATAATCAGCTTAGAAAATTCAACTACTATTAAAATGAAAATTTATACATGATTCTTAAACTTGTAATCAAAATTACTTTTTCTTCAACTAAAGTTCATTGAGTTAAAAAATAAATTAGTAAAACAATTAATAAATGTAAGTTATACCATTTTCCCTTAAATGGAATAAGTGACACAACATAAATAAATACAACTTGGAAACAGTTTGAAATATTTGATTAAAAAAGAAATTCGAAATTCTGTATTGAAATTTCTTTAAAGTCGTGAATACATGCTTTTTAAAGGAGTGCGAACGCTTCTCATGCTTCTATAAAAACACAACACATGAGCCTATAAAATCAATATCAACTAAATAAGTAGGAGAGTGAAAGCCATAAGAAAATTTGATTGTTAACTGTCTTGTCAAAAAAAAAAAAAATTAACATAGAATTATAATTATAATGAGAAGCAGCCAAATTAGACCTACTGTAACACCACTCTCAAGTTACAAATCCTCCCAGAGTTTAGTATTCATTAAGAATTCAGAAACTTCTTTGGGTGATTTGTACGCCATGTCCAACGGTCCTAGGTAGCAAAAACGGGTCCAAATTAGACCATTACAGTGTCACAATATGTGTTCTGCCGTTCTCTTCATCTTCGTTACATAACCTTTAGAGGTCATTTTGACTCATTTTCATATTCGCCAAGTGTTTTAATGCTCTGCAATGTCCAGTCAGTTATCTCAAATGAGAGTTTCCGGTAATTTCTGCTGAGATTCAAATTTTTTTTTTTTTTTTTAAACAACACAAATCCGCGTAGCTTCTGGGCTTGTCTGCAAAAAAACACCCAAGGTCTAGGCAAGGATCGAACCTGCGACCCCCAGATTGATAGATTAGCACACTACCTACTAGTCTACGGGGCATCCTAATGCCTTTGGCGTTAATAAGTCTTCTTGACTGCTGCATATCCATTTCGATAACAGAGAAATAAAATATTTAGCGTCACTCAGGTCAGCTGTTTGAGTTCCCTTTAAATAAACCATTCCAAACTCAATTTAATCAACAATTTATAGAAGTCTCTGACAAGATAATGCTGATCACTCAAATTGTTTCGTAGTTTTATTTAAATGCTCAATCTAAATCTAATCAATTATCTGCTTACAAATTGATTAAAATCTTATTTAATACAAAAGCAGACAAAGGATATTTTATCATTTAAACTAAAAGAATAACAATTACTTTAAGTAAAATTCAATTCATATTGATTTGATTTGTTTGAACTACGAAAGTCTATCTAACATGATGATGACAGAAATTAATTCTCAGACGTTTATTTGGGTAAAGAAAAAACTGTAATGATTTAACTGCACAAGTATGTGCTTGGGTATTGTGTGTTGTGTTTGCCTTTTTAATTGCTAAGGTAAATAGATAAAACGAGTAGGTTTGTTTTAATTGTGTTTTGGGGCTTTGCAAGTCGGTTAATTATGTTGGACTTGCTCATCTTTGTGGTTGTTGCTGTTTTAATTTTTTACTTTTTGCTGTTTGTTTGTTTATTTTACTGTAATTATTTGTATAAGGAAGGCATGTGTGTATCACAACAACAATAATAACAACATCCGTCTCCTCGACAACATCCGTTTCCGTGTTTTTCTTTTATTAAAAGAGAAGAATGAAATGTTGATGAAAAAGGAAGTGTAATGCCTTTATTGTTTCATTCCTTTTTTAAGTTTATGCTCATTTGTTTCTTTTCTTTTTCATTTCTTATTTTATTGTTGCTGTTCTTATTTAATTTAGTTGTACGCACAACCATTTTATCCATCCACAGAAGGTGTGAGGAAATTTCATTTTGATTTGTAAATCACAAAGCAGGATATTAAATTAGCTTTGATTATGGCAAAATAATAAAGAAAAAATAAAATAAAATGTATAGTTTGCCTTACAGTAACCAAAAATAAGATATTTTCTTCTTAATCTACTTTAATTTTGAGCTACTGGAAAATACATTTTTTCTTCAAAAGAATTTTTTTACGAGTTTCCCCTGTTGTCTTTGTGTTTACCAATAAATAATCAAACTCATTTGCTTTCCTTTCACAAGATTTCTTTTTTATGAAAGTCAGCCAGCCTGCTGATTGCTGATGCATTAACAATCAATCAGTAGACATCATAGTCATCGCATCGCCTTCATCATTGACATCTTATTCATAAGTATGTGCATAATAATACTGTCATTGTTGATGCTACAGATACTTTAGTATGTATAAGTGTGCTTGTTAAAAGCATATTTAAGAATATGAATCTTGAAATGATTTGTCTGCGTATGCAGCAGCCAACCAACCAGGGAACCACCACCCTAGAGCTCACACTCTCACTTTTCTCACTGCCAGTCAGAAGTTCAAGGCACAAAAAAATAAATATGAAATATTTTTATGTTTGTAAAAAAACCACACACATACACACAAACAAATAAAATAAACAAAAACTTGCTGAATGAAATTAAGTGTGAAGTAAGTACAGTGGCAGTGTTGATGAGGATGATGATGGTGATGATGATGAGTACGAAAATATATGTTTAAAAATGTTTTATTATTTTATTTTAACAATTTGTAACGTTTTTGTATGTGTGCGTGTGTGTAGACATTGTTGGATTCAAATATAAAGCGGCAGCAGGCTGTCATTCTAAAGTATGCAAACTGCAGGCAGCATATTTTATTTACATCGTTTTACATTTACTTAAAAAATTTTCACATTAATTTTCAACTTGTTTCTCTTCCAGAGAAAGAGAAATCTTCAGCCATTTATTATTCAGTTTTATTTTTTTTTTCTTTGACTTTTTCACTTTGTTTTGTTTTATTTTCCTTTTTTTTTTTTTTGCTTTATGAAATGACAATTTCTTTTCATCATCTTTTCCATGTTATTGATGCCTTGATGTGGTCATTTCCCTAAAAGCCAGGAAATAATAAAATTTGCAACCTCTGCCATAAAACCAACCCAAAACAGTTAAGGTATTTCAATTTTAAAACTATAACAAGTCTTGGGTTACATTAGATTTACATTAAAAATTAATCTTTCTGTTTGATGCCCGAAAACTGTGGAGTGGCCTACTACAACTGCTATTAGAAATTTCTACTTTTTCTTTTTTTTTTTTTTATTGTTGTTTAATATACTGGAAAATTTTTAAATAAATTCCAGGCAAGAATAGAAAAGAAAACGATATACCGGCATACATATTTGTCTTAGCAGCTGTCAAGAGAAAATAAATAAAACAATTCAAATATAATTTGAAAAATTAAATAAAAAAAAAAAATCTATACACTAATGCACAATTGCTCTTTAATTAATCAATTAATTGTTTAAGAGTCTTTAAAATTTACTTACAGGAAAAAGTTTAATGAAAACTATTTTGAAAATTAGCTTAAAGGTTTGATGATGATTCATCAATTAATTAACCAAAATCATGTTAAAAACACATTTTTCTACTACACTATCATTATTTAACCCTAATCATACCGCCATAAAATATTGCAAATCCGACCAGCATGTGTCTCTGAAACACACAAACAAAAATTTTGAAGAAAAAGCTTTAATTAAAAACATAAATTTAAACGAAATTTTTATACCCTTCACTGTCAGTAAGAAGGGTAAATATAACTTAGTGACTCCGTTTGTAATTTCTACACCCTATAAGGTATATATATTTTGAATCCTTATGAATAGAGGAGTCGATTTAGCGTTGTCCGTCTATTTGTCTGTCCGTCAAATCGTTGAAATCAGTTTCCTGAAGTCCCTTAGCAACAAACAGAAAAGTATAGCATACCAATCTTTCAGTTATTTTGGTTGGATTGTTGCTTTTAAAATTTAGAAAGATCGGTTAATAAATAGCGGAGCTATGAGTCAACAGCCACAACTACCTCTATTTTTTTTAAGATTTTTTGAGTGGAATTTTTTTGCATATTCTATCTAAACAACAAAGCGGACCAAAAAACGTGGTATGATATTCATACTACCCTATCATTATTTAAAGACTTTCTAGAATCATAAGTTCACAAGTTCACTCCTCGAATGAAGCCAATTTTAATTAGTGAGAGCCTTAGACTACAACTAGACATGTTAATTCTGCACAGAAAGAAACAATATGGTTAAACATAGTATGGTTAGATTTATGATTGCATTTTTCAAGCAAACATATCAAAAATACTTCTTAACTACAGATATTAGGGTTAAACCCACGCACTTATTAAAAATACCTCTAAACTGCAAATGTTAGGCTTAAGCTTCCGCACAGTGGTACATTTCGCGAGTTGGCTGTCAAAATTCTATAACTTTGGACTGTATTGGAAGCTATGCTCACTTGAAGTTCAATTATTTTCTGAAATATATTTAATTTCAGCTTCTCTTGAAAAAGCGCATTTTTGATCACACTATTCGAAGAAAAATAATCGAAAAAGAATAACATTTCTATCTTTTGAGGTCTTGTGGGTTTACTTTTATATAAAAAGAAACAAAAATTATATCAGTGACAATAAAAAATTCTTTTTTTAAGTTTTTGTCGCCTTTTCGTTAAATGTTCCACAGTGCCCCGGTCAGGGCTAAAATATTTTAAATTTTTTATGCAATTTTTTTTATTTTTTAAATCCATACATATATTTTTTATATACATTTTTTGTATAAATAAATTTTTTTTCTTCTTTTCGTTTATTTTGGGTATTCTCTATGAGTATACTGTGGTGAAATCTTTCCTATATATCTGGAAGCTCACAAAAGTGCTTAAAGTCAATCAGTGCAAACAAAAATTTTTTTTTTAATTTTTAAGAAACATTAATTTTTCTTTTGGCTTAATTTAAATTATGTTGGCTTGCTAAATTGATAACTTTCCACGATATTCTCATGGAAAATTGGAAAATTGTTTACTTAAATAAAAAGTAAAAAGTACTAAAAGGGAAGCTTATTCGATATTCAGTCGATTACTCTCTCTAATTTTGATTTTTCCAAAATCAAAATCTAATAATTTTTATAAGCCTTTAGTTTTTTACATTCAATTTATTTTAACACAAAAAACAATTTAAATTAAAAATCATTGGTAGAGTGTTAAGAAAGTAGAAAAAAAATTATATTAAAATATATTTAATAGTTTTTCACTTACCTACTATTTTTCTGTCGAGCTAAAAATATAAATTAAAGAAAAATTATTTAACATAAATTATTTGGAATTATAAAGTTTAACAAAATGTAATCTTAATTCGTACTTAATTCCAATTTATGTTGTTGTGCAAAATGCATTATTTTCCATGATATGCTCATGGAAAATTAAAAAAAAAATTTTTTTTCTTAGTACAATAAGCATTAAGTTGCTTCATCAGACGTTTTTCAGAATGTTCTGTGGATTACTCCCAAGTCTTGCTTAATTCCTGGCTAAATATTTGAAAAATTTTTTAAAAGTTTTTAAAAATTTTCTAAAATTTTCCATTAGAATATCATGGAATATAATGCATTTTGTGCACTAACTTAATTTTGAATTAAGCGCGGAATACAGATTACATTTTAAAAAGTTATTTAATATAAAAAAATCTCTTGTCTATAAAACAAATTTTTAGCAAAATGATTTACAGTTCAAATTTCATGAAGGTACATACTTGAAATCATGTCATATAAGCGAAACGTTTTAAAAACGAGGTGTGTTTAAAAAATTATAAAAAATTTGTAAAACAAATTGTATGAGGGAAAATTAATTTATGTTTCACTAGTTTTAAACTTTTAAATCACCCTCGCTTAAATTTTCAGAATTACATTTGATTTTGTATTGACATTTATGAATTAAAGACATAAAACAAAACTGCAAATACGAAAAAAAAACAAATGTACTTACAGTTCAGTAACAGAAATCATAATTTTATAAACGATTGCATGTGCGTATGTGGATACTACACTTGCATAAGAGTAAAGCCCGCTGGTTCGTTTTAAGGATACGCACAAACAACTACGATAACAACATTTTCGTCAAGTTGTACAATTGAGCTATACACAATACAACTTTGTTATACAACTTTGTGTGCTTATTAATCCTGTAGAGTGAAAATGCTGCAGAATATTATAGATTCTTGTCTTATAGCTGACAAAACTAAATAAAAAATAAAAGATCTTACACTCAAGCTGTACAACTTATCATAAAACCATTGCTTTTTGGACAACCCAGACACAAGTTGATATAATAAGCCGAATAACTTTAAAATATTAGATATAATCGAATGTAGTTGTACCAACAGTCGCACTGTTTGTAGCTAAAATTGTAATGGCTTCATCCAAAATTTTTTAAGTCATGAAAAGTTCGAAATAAAAAACTTAAAATTTTATTTGTTGTCATTAAATTATTTTTTCTTATAAAACTTACAAAAATTCCACACAAATGACTTGCAATTGCAAATAGAAAATTTGTTTATCTAGTAAAATTGATTTTGTAGCAACCAATTTGAAGTTTTCTTTTTAATTAAAAAAAGTTGTTTTTTTAATTAATTTTTTTTTTGAACGTGTGGGTGTGCTTATTTTTAGTTATGCTGTCATTTGTTGACAATTTAAGTAGTGTAGCGGGTTGCGTTTTTCAAAGCACATGTAAAAGTTACAGTTTTTTTTTTTTTTTAAATTGGCAAATAATTTAAGAAACTATTATTGGGGCAACATGATATATTGAGATGGTTAACGTTAAATATATAGACAATCACTCCATAATTTAGAAGAAAGTAAGCTAATTTTTCAGTCAAAAAGGAGAGACTGGTTTTCTCTGGCCCTTAGGTGATGCTAATGCCATTTCGTCACCGTTTGTGACGCTAACTCGCTTTAGCTTTTAACTACAGGGTAAATCACTGACTAGGCAGCCAATAAAATAGTAATGACAGGAATTTTCAAATACTAGAAAAAAAAAAACAAGACTTTATCAAATTGAAAGTGTTGAAAAAAAAAATATGTAAATAAAAATCAAAATATTAATTTCTCTTGAATTGAAAATAAAATTTTATACTGGCTGCCGCTTTCTTTCTACCTCAACTGTATAGCCGCATTGTACGTGAATGGTTTAAAGCTTTTGCATCAATAACACTGCACACACTTGAATTTATTACTACAAATGTAGTAGTTGGCTTTGAAAACTTTTCATAATGTAAACTCATTCATGAGCATATAAAAAGCATTGACAGATGTCTGTTGCATTTAAGGCTTTTTTTTGCCTCAAGTTTTCCTTTCTTTTTTTTCTTCTTTTTTGTTTGCAGTAGCTTGTATGTACTTGATTTAAAAACAGACTCACAAACACAGACACAAGCATGGCCACAAACACAGACACAGACACTTATTAAAATGCAATCATAGAATACATGTCAATTAGTGCTAAATGAAAAGTTTTTTATGCAAATTCATACGATTTATATTTTGATATACAAACATACACACACACACACGCATGCACGAATGCATGGATTCATAAACAATTTGGTTTCTTCTTTTTTATTCTACAAATAAACGTCAATGCTTTTATGATTCAAGTGCACACAAAACATGAGAGCTCATAAATGTAAAAGTTTTTGTTATTTGGTCAAATATTCTGTGCACTAAACAGAAATTTCCATAAAAAAAACTTAAACAAAAAAAACTTTAAATTGCTTAAAGCATATTCCAATAAAATTTTAATTATTTTCTTATACTCGTACATTTTGAAAATAAAAAATTTAAAGCTAAAGTTTGCTCTTACCTTTTTTCTTTTTGGTAATTTAATTTAGTTATAGAGATTTTCCTCTTTAAATAAAAAGCCAAATAACAAATAAATTCTACAAACAAAATTAAAAAAATATTTTTATAAATTCCATTTTAGGTTGAGCTAACGCTATGCTTTATCATATTTGTTGATTTTTCTTTTTTGCTTTACTTTATTTCTTGTAGTAATTGCTGTGTTGTGTGTTATGACATTAATATTTGATACAGTTGTTAGTGTTAGTGTTGTTACTCGTAGGTGTAGAGTGTAAAGAAAATAAATAGAAAAATCAAATCATCATGGAATAACTGAATTTCTAATCAGACAAATGGTAATCAGTAAAATCCATGTTGCACTTGAAATAATTTAATTGCATGACTCATGAGTCTCTGTTCTTTATAATAATTTTTATTTTAATTTAATTTTCTTTTTATCCTTAATTTTATACTTCAAAATATCAACTAAAGTAGCAAGTGCTTACTTTAGTATCGTAATAAATAATTTATTTAATTAATAAATCTAATTTTAAAACAAAATTTTAAATTGTACGTAAAACTGATTTTATTTTTCATTTAATGCAAGTGTTATTAAGAATAGGACCCACACAGCAAATTTAGTTGGGCAATTCTTTTTCAATTCTCTTTTAAAATTGCCGCTGTGTCTACACACAGCAATTTTATTTCGGCAATTTTAGCATTCTTATTCAGTCATTCATTCAGCCTTCAAGCTAACTGCCTTCTTTTTTACATCTTTATAAAATATACGAAGAGATAACAAAAGAGAATTGCCGAGTATGAGCAAGTTTGTATCCCTTTCCATTCTTCTTTCCTCTCTCTCCTACAAAATCAAGAATTGCCAACTGAAATTGCCCTGTGTGGTCTTGGTCTAAGTAAATATTTATATTTTTGCACTTACACGGGCCTAAATTTACTTTTGGTAAACACGCCAAATTGTCACAGGTGCTAGAAAATTTAATTCTAAAATGAAAATATTAATTTTCTTGGGGATATTAGGATTTATCATTTCTTACAGCTAAATCATTGGTCAGCCTTAAGCAAGGCCCAAGGCCGCCCACGCAAAACAACGCGATGCCAGTATGCGACATTATATAGACGATAAACTGTAACTTTTTTAATTGAAGCTGCTTTAATCCAACAAAAATATCACAGAAGACTTAAATATATCAAAAAGGCATAGCTCGCAAAAGAAACGTTTCCACGAAAAATCTTGTTTATTAATTCTCAGAATAAATTTGTTAACTAGCACTGGCAACTTTGACCATCAACTCTTATTGTCTGGGTAGAAATCGAAGCCCAGAATGCCAATCCCAGATTGATAGGCTAGCACGCTACCCATCAATTTACAGGGGGGTTACTCTCTATTGCGATGCGAAAGAAAACGCATCGCAACTCAATGTAAAAATCATACAGATGCGAATGGTTTTTCTTTCGCATCGCAATAGAGAGTACCCCCCCACGTCACCCAAAAAATCTTGTTTAATTACTTTTCTTAGAATTAAATTTTCTTATATAAAAAAATATGATTAAACTTGCAAAAATCTTGCTAAGCTCGGTAGTAAAATAACCTTTAAATTGTCTTATAACTCATATTCACACAGTTTTCTCATAAAAACTTATTTTTTGTTGTTCCCATTCTTTGAGATACAAGGGCTTGTCCACAGTAGCCATCATCCCTTAGAGTCACATACACGCTATTTTTTACCTAGTGGAATTTACAAGGTTTTCTTAAAAATTTCACAAATACAATTGGCAGAAACTCTTTTCATTTAATTTCAAATGTTGGTAAACATTTTATAAACCAAACATAAATGAAATAAATATTTCGTTAATAGGAAAAAACAAAAACTTTGCTTCAGCAAAAATCTTTCAATAATATTTCTATTTCGTACTACTATTGCACACACAAAGTACTTAAAAGGCACACAAATAAGCACACGTTTGTATAGGACCGATTGCTTAGTTTCGTGCATTTGCGAACACACATTAAGCACATGTACTCGTATGTTTGCTTTCGTTAATCGGATGGTGTATGATAGCGAATACGGGAGAGATAAAAATTAAAAAAAAAAGAAAAACTCGCTGTTTCTGCTTGTCAAGCTTAAGGTATTTTATTTTCAATTGCAAATAAAGAAATTGTTTTGTTTAATTTTTAGTGTAACAACGATACATCGCATTCAATTTTCTAATATCACTTTGGCTCATGCCCTGACGTTGTCCCATTATACCAGCTGCCTCCGCTTTCAATGGTATTATGGTCTGTCTGCCATTAGCGGAAAACGCATAAGGGGGATAATGTAAAACACTGCCATAATCGTACTTCTCACCATAATTATCAACCATGTATTCATTATATTTTAAAAAATTATGTCTTTGATTAGACATCACATTTTCTTCTACAATACGCACATACTCATCACGATTGCTGGCACTTTGCATGTGAAAAAATCCCAAAGTATGCAACAATTCATGAATAATGGTGCCCAATTGATAACATCCATTTCCCAAATTAAAGTCCTGAGCTCCCCAATTGGAATAGCCCACATGTGAAAAACAACCATATTGATTGTTAGTGATAGCAATAAAATTGCGTATATTGCCAGCGGCTTCTTGAAAACGTATGCAGGAAACACTTTCTATAGTTCTCATGGCATTTAAAATGTAACTTTTATGGAAGTCATCTGTTAGATTAAATAAATAAAAATTTAATTCATTTAAATTTAAATAATTTAATTAATCGTAAAAAGTCTCACCAAAGTAGGAATAGAATTTATAGTAAACAATATTATTTGGCCATCTATTAGCTGGATTACGTAAACCATTACGTGATGTTGTATTTAAAACCATGTCTCCTTCCACAAAGCCAGCCATTAATTCGGGATTAGTTTCTACGCTTGCTAAAGGAAGAGCTAAACTCAAACCCAAAAAGGCTGCAGCAATTACAAACAAATTTTGTAAAAACATCTTAATGTCTGTATAGTAATTTGGTTAGGAAAAAACTAAAATTTTTAACAAATTGCACAGATTTTATACTAAAAAATTATTCTTGAAAAGAATCTTATCAATATACTCAATGTCGGCCAAATATTAACTTAGAAAACATTTGATGAGCAAGAAACAAATAATAAAATAAACTATTTACACTTGAGTTGTTGAGTTTGGTGGGTGAACATGCATTTACACTTCCTGATAACATTTTTAGTACGAGTTGTAATAATTTGAATATTTTGGTTTAGCATTACAATGACATAAAATTTATCTAATCTTGAAGAAAAAAAACATTAAACAACGACTGCAGTTCAACACCCTCAAATTTATTTTAAAAAATTATTTAGATCTTAATGAAACCAGTAGAAGCGCCGAAATATTTATGTGAACAAATAAACATTTTGGTGGATCTCTATCAAATGGATTATAAAATGCTGATGATTTCCGCATACAACGAGTAACATCAACATCAAATTTAATTTTATGAAGGTTTACAATTATTTACTATTCAGTTTGATAAATAATATAAAAAACGTAAGAAAATAAAGCTAAATTTATAAAAAAAAAAAAATTGTAAATTTTCTACGATTTAATTTAAGTTTACGAGACTTTTAAATATTTTAAATACAACTTTGTCACATGGCTGTGAATGTTTACATGCTAACGTATGTGTATGCAAATGAATTTAAATATTTGTCAACTTGAAAAATAAAAATTTTATTTTAAATTACTTTAATAATATAAAAAAAAAATTTTAATAAAAAGAGAAACATCATTTTGGAAAGGTATTTAGTGCGCAGCAGAGAACTTAGTGTTTTGATTTCAATACAATTATTTTGTTAAGACTTAAATTGATCAATAGTACTGAACTAAATACTACGAGTAGAATCACCCAATATATTAATGTATGTTTCTTCTTTGAGGCGGAATTCTTTCCAACAAAATTTTGCTTCCAAGAGATTTTGAAAAAAGTTTTTTTAAGTATAAAGCTTCCAAATGAAGTATATATATGCTGAGTTAATTTCAGCCCATTTATTTTAAAAGGTAGCAAATGAATACTTTCTTTCATTCTTCAAACTAGTATTTTTTCGATCAATTCCTTCACTTACTTTTAAAATTTTGCCTTACAAAGTAAATGTAATTTTCTTTTTATACAAACAATATGAATTTTTCTCAAAAAAGTAGAAATAGTAACACATTTAATCCAAACTATATATAACGATTTTTGTCTGTTTTGTAGTGTATATAAAATATGCAAAAACCACACTCAGAAAATGGTAAAAAAAAGTAAAGGTAGTAGTGTTTTTTCACTCATAAGTCAGCCATTTATAGATCTATTAGGCTGACTTTCAATAGCAACCTGAAGACAAGGGCAACTGACAGATTGGTATACTAAATTTTGCTGTATATGTTCTAGGGTTTTCAGGAAGTTGATTTCAACGAGTATACGGACACGCAGACTTACATATAGACAGACGGATATCGCTTATTTGACTATGCCATTTATAAAGATCCAGAATATATTTACTTTAATGGGTAGGTGGTCTATGTACGGAGTAGAAATTAGAAACGGAATCACAAACTTTTCTTACTTACAGTGAAATGTAAAAAAACAATCACTAAAACTCTAACTTGTAAATTTTTTTACGTTGAAAATGTTAGCAGCACTAGAAAAGTGAATACCAATAAGATAAATTTTACTAATCTATTCTCATTTATGCTATTCTGCTTTACTATTTTCTTCTCTTTGTAATATATTTTCTGCTATTCTTCTCTATTTTATTCCAAACTAAATTAATGATAAAATTAAGTCACAAATGAAAATTTCATTTCTTTTGATCATTTAAGTAACTCCCACACCAAATAATTTTTTAACTTTATTTTGCCTACATTGAAAAAGCTTGTGATAAGCAGTACTCGTAGCAATTCGCTGTTGATTAAAAATCTTATTTAACTAAATTGTTTTGTTTGTTTAAATTTACTCAACACAAGCGTTGAATAAAAAATATGAACGAATGAATAAACACTTAAATTAAATACTTAAGACTTAAATTTATATTTATTTTTATTTTTAATACAAACGGATTCTTTTTACTTTATCTTGGCTGCCATAAAAATTTCCTTTAAATAAACTTTAAGCTTCAAATGAAAAAGAAATACAAGCAACAACAAAGAAATAACCGGCAGCAACAAAGCTCGACATAAAATAGCATCAACCATACACATCTTATTATAGTTATAATAACAATTTACAAATACATGCTCACATAATCTTGTGTTATTTGATTATAAAGAATTTAACATACACACAGCCAAACACAGCTTAGCAAAAAAAAAAAAAAAAAAAAAAAAAAACAAGAAAGAAATACTTAAACTACAAAAACACTTACTTAACTGAAAATCAAATTTAAAACAAAATTTTGGAAAAACTTAATCAGCAGATTATTTTGCATAGAAATTTGCATGTGTGTTGCTGGTAGTATATCATCAACTGAAAGTATTTTATAAATGGAATGAAATAAAATTAAATGAAATGGCATACATTTTTCCCACAGACTTGGTTAGAAAATAAACAACTGGCCAAACAAAAATAAACAAACAAATTTCATACTTATTCTTGAAAAAATTTATAGAAAATGTTTCACTGCACTATGGGCAAAAACAAAAAAATTATAAAAATAAGATGCTGAAAAATCTTATTAAACTGGAGTCCAAAATAACTGGATATTGGGCTGCATAATAAAGTCTTCGGTTAGCGATGCAATTATATTGAAAAATATAATGAATAATAAGACCATAAAAATTAAGACCATAAGTCTAGAATGGTTTTAAATGAGTATTTTGCTGCACAAATAGGAAAAGAAAAATATAAAAGCAAAGTTTGCTAGTCTACCAATCAAAAGGGAAGACTAGAATGTATTTAAAAAAGCTAACATTTACTGATTTCATGTTATTGCCATGACATTTCTTTACAGGCCATAGTGCATTAAAAATAACACTAAAATAAGTTAAATTATATGAGGGTGGCGAAATAACAACAAGCCTAACCATAAAATGTTGCAAAACAAAAAAAGAAAAGCATGAACAAACACAACTTCCTAAACAAAATTTTTTTAAAAACAAATTTTACAAGCAAAAAAGAAAATAACAAGAAAAACTTTGTAAAATTCCTATTTTATTACAAACACCAAAAAAAAGGAGGCAAAAATTTCAGCAAAAGCAAGAAAATATTTAAGCCTTCAAAAATGAAAACCAAAATTGAATCATTTTGAATAAATAACAAATTGTATTTGTGAAACTAAATCTGTAAATGGTACCAGCAGAATGTAACAGTCCATCACGCACACGAGTAGATATGCTTTTAGAATCACAAGCACACACACAAAGCCTCACAAAAAAAAAAACACCCAGCAATGTAAAACATTTTTTTGTTGACGACAGGCTTAGTGAGGTTTTATTATTTCTGAGGGCCATAAAAGTACCGCTATATTAAAAAAAAATTAAAGTTTAAACGATGACAAACGATGTATCAAACCGCAGATGAGCCAAATTATAAGCCAAGTTAATTTAATAACGTTGACTAAGAAACTTGAGAATAAAAACAATAATGAAATTAAATTTTAATCAGCACAATTGGGAAAAACTAAATATTCTAAAAACGAATTATAAAATTTCTGGTCTTCTCGAATTTAAAAAAAATTTGCTTGTTTTAGAATTTTTTTTTCTTAAGAAAAAAAATTTTTTTTTAGAAAATATTTTTTTTTTTTAAAGGAAAAGAATTTTTTTAAGAAAAGATATTTTTTTTATGTTTAAGAAAAGAATTTTTTTGTTTAAGAAACGATTTTTTTTTTGTTTTTTTTTAAGAAAAGAATTTTTTTGTTTAAAAAAAAACTTTTTTTTTTAAGAAATGATTTTTTTTTTCGTTTCAGAAAAAAAATTTTTTAAGAAAAGATATTTATTTTAGTTACAGAAAAAAAAAATATTTTTTGTTTAAGGAAAACAAATTTTTTTTCAATAAATTTTTTTTTAAGAAAAAAAATTTTTTTTTTTAATTTTAAAGAAAAAGATTATATTTGATTTAAGTAAAGTATGTGACTAAAAAATTTTTTTTTTTTACAAATCAAAAATATTTTTTTTCTTCAAAAAATGTTTTTTTTTGTTTAAGAAAGTTTTGAAGAAAAAAAAATATTTTTGAGTTGTAAAAAAATTAAATAGTTAAAAGCTCTGAATGGCAAAATTTTAGTTACATACTTTACTTTAATTGAAAAGCAACGTAACACAAAATGAAATATAATAAAGAGGGCATAAAATATGCCCTTAAAAATACAAAATATGCACTGAAATATGCAATAATACTCTTAAGAAAATGCAAAATTATTCATTATTTTTTTTATCCTTTATTTTTTAGACATATTTATTAAAAGTTTAAATACATTTACATTCAAAAATCGTAGATGGCTTGCTGGGCATAATAGAAGCTGAACTAACTCACACATCGACATTTTGGTATTTAAGCTATTGAGAATGAAAGCAAAAAAAAGTAGTCTACTTGTACAATATAAAAATCTATTAAGTGGAAATTTATATGTTTATTTTTCTTTGGTATTTTTTTTTTTAACAAAATTTGAAATTGTAGTAACAGATTGACTTTTTGCTAAAATGTTTTTGTCAATGCAAATTTGTGGATTTCAATGTATTTGTATTTTACAAAAAAAAAGAAAGAAAAAAACAAAAAAAAGGTAGTTAAGCATAAAACAGTAATTGTTTTTGGAAATTCCTTTATCAGTCACTTGGCTCATTTTTCTAGACAATTTATTTTAAATTGTTTTACAAATAATGGTTGCTTTACAATAAAACAAAAAAAATTTAATTAAAATTTACAATTTTTTAACCTTAAAAATTACGGTCGTTAAATAATTTTTTTATTTGCATTTAAATTGAAAAAGAAAGAAAGAATGAAATCTTACCACTCTTTTCTGATTTTAAAAATGTATTTTTCAATAAATAACACTTTTCATAAGAAACATCTAAAAAGCTGTAAGCAAAGATCATTTAAATTATTAAATAACAATTTATTATTTTAATTTAAAGCATGATTTTTTATATAAAATTATTTTCCTTAAAGAAAATACCCAAATATTAGACAATAATTTATAAAAGAAATACCAAAAAGCTTAAAAAACTATTTCTAAATTATTAATTTATTATTTTATAAATTATTTTGATCATTCTTGTCATTTTGAAATCAAAACAATCAACTTTTGTTAAATAATCGCTTATGCCACGCCCACTTCCATACTTTCAATAGTTTATTTTGTTTTTATAAAACACTGTAAAATTGTTTCTTTCTCTGTCTGTTTTTTTTTTTTTCATTTCAGTTAAAGATTTCTGTTTATCATAATACTTTTACCAACCACGCAATTTAACGAATTTTAATGCATTACGCTTGCAGTTGCAAAAGTATTTATAAATAAACCCGCCCGTATTATGTTTTTTTTTTGTTGTGTTATTTATAACGTTATCTGTTTTTTATTTCTTATTTTTTCCCCATTGATTTCATATTTATTGGCTTAAGTGTTAAACAAATTTTAATACACAATATTTTCATTTTGTTGCTACATTTTATTTCATTTAAACTGTGGGTTTTTTTTACTTATTTTATTTTTGTTTATTTTGTAAACGATTTCAATATGATTTATATTTAGCAGGCAGTTGCAACAGGAAGAAATATTCTTTACAACAGCAATTACAACTCAAACCAGAAAAAAAAGGTAAAGCAGTATATAGCAGTTATTGGGGAGCCTTGTCAGATACATTGGTAAAATCTTAAATTGTTATTTGGATATAACGAACAATCGCATAGTCTAAAAATTATATACGGAAAATCTGAAAAAGATCGGTTCCGAATAATTTATTTAGCAAAGATTCAATTTATATTTGTTTCATATAATACGTGTTACTGAACCTTTTTTGGTTTTTTAAAACAATACAAATCCGCTTCTTGGCTTGTTTACAGAAAACACACAAGGTCTTTGGCAGGAATCGAACGGGAAGGATCGAAGGATGAGTAATGAAAACTTAATCAAATTTAATCAGACTAATTTTTATATAATAATTTTCGGAAAAAAATTTCAAGAATAAGAAAAAATTTTTATGTTAAAAAACGTAAAAAGATTTATTTGTGACTGGAGAAAATATGAAAAAATTTTAAATGAAAAAGGGGATTTGTTTCTTCATAATTAGCAGGGCAAAGAACTTCATGCAAATGCATGAGAGCCACTTAATTTCTTTGCGAATCACAATATTTCCAATGAAATGGCATCAATTTTTGCATATTTTGCTTTAAATGCATGTTTTTGCATATTTTGTTATAAATGCATATTTTTTCGTAATAGTTATAAAAAATTTTTTTTTTTAATATTTTGCTTAAAAATATCTTTCTGTTCAAATGGTATTCATTATAAGGTGTAGTCAGTGGATCAGCTGGTTATAATTGCTTAAACCCTAAAGATGTCAAACAGACAAAATAATATAAGATAATCTACTTGCTTTTTGACATTTTCAAGCAGCATTTTGGTAATACAATAAATTCGCTTTGTTGCTAGTTTGACGGAGTTGTATTTTTTATTTGGCTAAGATAAAGGCTTAATAAAGAGTGATTTTTTTGCTATTATCTTTTTGGCAACACTAGTTTTGACAGCTCACGCACGTTTTGTATCTTGTGTCACTGTCAAACATCTTCAGTTTGGTCTATAATTTAATCATGAATCGTCTTACAAACGAACAACGCTTGCAAATTATTGAATTTTATTACCAAAATGCGTGCTCTGTTAAGAAAGTTCATCGCGCGCTTCTTCCATTTTATGGTCAGTTTAATCGACCTACTGAGGCTTCTATTCGGGCTATTGTAACAAAATTTCGCACCAAATTTACATTGTTGGACATTAAACCACCAACACGCTTACGTAGAGTGCGAACTGAAGAAAATATCGCAGCCGTATCGGCCAGTGTTGGTGATGACCGTGAATTATCGATTCGGCGCCGTTCGCAGCAATTGGGCCTCTGTTACTCCACTACGTGGAAAATTTTGCTGAAGGATTTGGGTGTGAAGCCTTATAAGATACAACTGGTGCAAGAATTGAAGCCAAACGACCTACCACAACGCCAAATTTTTGGTGAATGGGCTCTTGAAAAGTTAGATGAAGATCCACTTTTTTATCGAAGAATTGTGTTCAGCGACGAGGCTCATTTCTGGTTGAATGGATACGTGAACAAGCAAAACTGCCGTATTTGGAGTGAGGAGCAGCCAGAAGCATTGCAAGAGCTACCTATGCATCCACAAAAAACAACCGTTTGGTGCGGATTATGGGCTGGCGGCATCATTGGGCCGTATTTCTTCAAAGATGATGCGAATCACAACGTTACTGTGAATGGTGAGTGCTACCGTGCGATGATAACAAACTTTTTTTTGCCCAAAATGGAAGAGCTTGACTTGCATGACATGTGGTTTCAACAAGACGGTGCCACATGCCACACAGCACGCGAAACAATGGACCAATTGAGAGGCGAGTTCGGTGAACAGTTTATTTCACGCTTGGGACCAGTCAATTGGCCGCCCAGATCGTGCGACTTAACGCCTCTAGACTATTTTTTGTGGGGCTATGTTAAGGCTAATGTCTATAGGGACAAGCCCGCTTCGATTGACGCACTGGAAGCCAACATTGCCAACATTATTCGTGAGATACCGGCCGCAATGTTGGAAAGAGTATGCCAAAATTGAACTAAGCGGATGGACCATTTGAGGCGCAGCCGCGGCCAACATTTGCATGAAATAATCTTCAAACATAAAATTATATCGACCCAACTATCGATCCAAATAAATATTTCATGCATTTTTCTGAATTTTATGTGTTTTTTTTTTTTTTTAATTTCCGATAGTTCTTATAAAATCACCTTTTAAATACATTCTGTGTGAGTGCCTAGCGGTGGCTAAAAGCATAATAAGCTGCTTACGCAGAGGGACATTCGTCCCAGAGACCCAAGCATGATTAGTCCTACAACAACTACGATATTTGCAAGGAGTCTCGGCTGCACAATAGACCTTAAAGCAAGCTCTTAGTGATATTAATAATAATAAAAGCAAGCTAGAAAAAAAGGCTAAAAAATCAGGCTAAAAATTTTTTTGGTTTTTTATAATAAACATAAAATTACTACAAATATTTACTTATTAATGTATCTACAGTTGCGGTGAAAAAATATCACAAAAATCAATGCTTTCCTTTTTTATTTATTTTATATTTGTACAGCTGTCTATACAACCTCCCAACAATAATTAAAATGCTTATAAGGAAGGTTTATGCTATGCAAAAAAATGGTCCAATTTATTCAAATTTCATCAAAGACATCAGTCTTTCTATCTTATTGTCTCTTTCATATTCTTATCTCATTTGCGCTGCGACCAATCACAAAGTTCACAAAGAAACGAAACAAAATGAATGGAAACATTTCGTTTTTTTTACTTTTTTTATAATAATACTGTGAAAAACTACAAAAGGAAACGTTTGCAGTTGTTTCCTTTCGTTTCTTTACGAAATTTTTATTTGTTTTTCTTATTAAACAAAAAACATTGCAGACTTATACGATACACTACATTTTAATATTGACACTTCATAAAAGAAACATGGATGCATTAAAAAATTTCTACGAACAAAATTTTTATTTGGAAGATGTAGCAACAATTTTCTAAATGTGTGCACATACATTATGCACATGTAAAGGGTAAGCAAATAAGAAGCAAAAGCTTAATTAGTGGAATTTAGCAATTATGGGAGACAAAAAAATTTTATAAACAAACACTTGTTGTTTGGAACACTAACGTTATTTTATAACACATAAATAAAGACGTCTGAAATTTAAATTTAGTGACTAAAAATGCTTTGCTAAGGTTTTTTTTTACTTTTTAGCAATTATTGCTTGTTTAGCTTAAGGTATTTTATTTCAAATAAAGAATTTTTTTATATCTAATTTTAACAACGATACATCGCATTTAATTTCTTGATATCACTTTTGCTCATGTAAGAACCTTTTCCCATATAATTAATAACATTCGCTTTCAGTGGTATTATGGTCAGCTTACCATTAATTGAAAATGCATTAGCTGGATAGTGCATAATACTGTAATAATCGTACTGCTCACCGTAATTATCAAGTGTGTATTCACTATATTTTTCAAAATTATGTAATTGATCCGGCTTCACATTTTCTTTTACAATGCGCACATACTCATCACGATTGGGCGCATTTTGCATGTGATAAAATCCCAAACTATGCAATAATTCATGAGTAATGGGGCCCAAGTAAAAACAGCCATGACCCAAATTAAGCTCCTGAGGCCCCTGATTTAAGAAGCCTATACTCGCATAACAACCATTTTGGTAGTTAGTGATATAAACAAAATTGTATGTGTTACCAGTGGCTTCTTTAAAACGTACACAAGAAACACTTTCTATATTTCTCATGGCATTTAATACGTAATTTTTATGAGTATTATCTGTTACATTAAATACAAATTTAATTAATGTAAATTGAAATAATTTAATTAATCGCAAAACATCTCACCATAATATGCAGAAAATTTATAATAAACAATTTTGTTTGGCCATCTATATGCTGGATCACGTAAACCATTACGTGATGTTGTATTTAAAACCATGTCTCCTTCCACAAAGCCGGCCGTTAATAGAGGGTTAGTTTCTTGGCGAGCTAAAGGCTTAGCTAAACTCAAACCCAAAAGGACTGCAGCAATTACCAACAAATTTTTTAAAAACATCTTAATGTCTGTATTCTAGTTTGGTTAGGAAAAAACTGAAATTCTTAACAAATCGCACAAGATTTTATACTAAAAAATAATTGTTCTTGAAAAAGTTTTTATCAATTTATTGAATGTCGGCCAAATATTATCAATAAATATGCTTAAATTATAATTACAGAAAGAAGACCTTTGATTAACAATAAACAAAAACATAATAATTTATTTACACTTGAGTTTGGTGGGTGAACATGCAGTTACATTTACTGATACCATTTTTAGTTTGAGTTGTAAAAATTTGGAAATTTTGGATTAGCACTGCAGTGACATAGAACTTATCTAATCTTGGAGTGTCGTAACACAAAGTTTTCAAGGTAAAAAATTTAAATTTGAAGGACACAGTAATGTCAACACTTCTATTACACAAAACCTCAAACAACAAAAAAAAGAAGGATTTTAAATGAAAGATCGATAAAATAAAATTTTTTTGTTGGTCCTAAAATAAATTATTAATTTCATAAGAAAACTAATTTTTAAATAAAAAAAAAAGTAGATATTAGAAGAGATCAATTATGAAAATAAAAAGAATGCAAAATAGCTTCTATGTAATTTAAACTATTTTATTTCAAACCACTTTGATCTCTTTATTTGCAATAAAAGGCCCTAAAAATTCTCTTTAACAATTGTCTTGCTGTAAGATTTCTTTATTTGTATTTCTTTTACATGTAAGACATTAAAATAGCACACACGTTTATAAAAACCGATTGACTGGTTTTATGTTAGTTTTGAACAAAATTTTTAAATTTCCATAAAAAAAACAAAGCAGAAATTAATGAAAATCTAAAATTTCGGTTTTACTTTTGATTCTTTTCAGCCATTTTTGTGCCGATAGTTCCGATTTTTTTCACTAATGAAAACGGGTGGAATTAATGTTTTTATCTCTTCTTATAGTTGAACGACAAGTGGGAGATATGTGCCAGCTATAAGAAGATGTTAATGATACTTGCTTCAGATGCTAATTATACTTGGAGTTGCGATTGAGGGATGAAAAAAGAAAGAAAGAAAGACAAATATTTCTGACAAAACTGCATGTGATCTTTATCCGTTTTGTAGTTTAGATAAAATACGCAAAAAAAAAAACAACTCAGAAAATGGTAGAAAAATAGAGGTAGTAGCGATTTTTACCTCATAGCTCAGCCATTTATAAACCGATCGGGCTGATTTTCAATAGCAGCCTAAAGGCAGCAATGACTAACCGATTGTTATACTAAATTTTGTTGTAAGCTATCTAGGAACTTCAGAAAGCTAATTTCAACGATTACACGGACACAGACGAACAGGGAGGCAGACGGATAAAGCTTTTGGGACTTCATTATTTATAAGAATCCAGAATATAAATACTTTAATGGGTGGGTGGTGCATGTACGGAGTAGAAATTACACACGGAAGCAAAACTTTTTTATAACCTCTCACTTACAGTGAAGGGTATAAAGAACAAGAGAAATTTATAATAAAAAGTGAATTTTTGTGTTAAAGGAGTTTACTTAAAAATTATTTAAAAAAAAAGTAAATACGAGACAACACATACTGGCCAAAGATCACAGACTCAATAGCACAAACACACACATGCACTTATAAACACTAACGACACCATTGAGAGTAGGTTGTCTCTTTAAGTCTGTGTATTTGTTAAAGTGCATAAGGGCATTACACCAGAGAACTCTTACAAATAAAGTTGTATGTGCATCTGTATATATTGGTGTTTCAAGCACACACTGACACGTACTTTTAATGCAACATTTTTATGCCATTATCCACTATTTACATGAAGTGAAAATCTGAGTGTCTGCTGAAGCTTACGGAGTGGAGTGTTTGGTTTTAATTGTTTGTGGATACAATTGTTTGTTGTTATTGCTGTTACACATTTATTGTTTGCAAATTTGTATTATTTGTTGTAGCATTTTAATAATTATTTTAAAAATAAAAATGCCATTAAACAGGATATTGTGTGTGGCCTATTGTTTGAGGTGGGAAAAAATATGAATGGCAAAAATAAAAAACATAAAAAAGAAATTTTGTAAAGACGAATAATTTATTATAATTCTTTTTTATTTAAACTGCAAGTATTTAATCAGTGAAGTACATTTTATTTAAAAAAAAAATTCAAAATAATTATTTAATTCAATAATTCCATCTTTATAAAATGTATGACAATAAATATTTTTCAAGCTAAACATCTTTAATAAAAATTATTTTTTGTTTGTATTTTCCAAAAAAAAAAAAACTAATTAAAATATGAAAATAAAATATTAAATAGGAATATATGAAATGTTTTTAATTTAATGTAAGATTACATTACACTAGATAATAGCCATAAAAAAAAACCTTTTGGTTCTTCCTAAAATTGTACAAATCCCTTAAAATGAAAGTACTGAGGTATTTCAAAAATATTTTAAAAATGCTCTAAAGCAATTTTTGAGTAAATAGGTGGCAGATTACAAATCTGGAAAATTTTCTCTTTAAAACAGTGAGTCTTCCATCCCAAAATCATTTATGATTCCTTTGGAAATCGGTAAAATATCTCAGAGAAATTAAGGTACTTATTTACATTTGTTGCTACGTACTTTCTCATATTTCTCATAAATATCTTTTTAAATATTTAATGACGTAAGACGTATTTGCTTAATGTGCCATAGATCCTCAAAAAATATTTACAAATACTAAAAAACGTAATAGATTACGTTAAAACATATTCATGTCGGGATACTCATTTTCATTCACTTTAGAAGGCCTTCTTATGTGAATTTAATTTTAAATATTTTACAAGATTTTTTTTTTTTTTTACTTCATTAAAAAAATATTAAAAGGAAACTTAAATAGAATAAATACAATTTGTTGTTGAATGCAAAAGAAAAAATGCATTTAAGTACTTGCCACAACTTAAAGCTCTTAAATGTTCACATAAAATGAAATCATTCCATAAATTTCAAGTAATACGAGCATTTTTATTTATGCAATTAATGAAGTGGTATTACAGCAAGATTCCATTTGAACTGAAATTATTTATTGTCAGTACACAACGTACGATGATCTTGTATTATAAAAAGTTTTATTTGAATACAATATAACCCAGCAAAAAAAATAAATAAAAAAAAATATAAAGAATATTTCACATTAAAAATATTTTATTGTACAAAAAAAAACTAAAATTCTCATTTGGTTGATTGATATAACGAAATAGGAACCATAGAAAATTGCGAGATGGGACATATATCATTTTAAAAGGGAGGTCGTCTAGATCTGTAATCTACCACCCAAATACTCAGAAGTTACTTTGGACTATTTTTAAAAAAAATTTTAAATTTACCATACCCCACTTTGCCGAAGTACCATTCCCAATTTTCCCATGAAAATTACCAAAATCAAAAAGTAAGTGGAATCTAAACTTTCTGGAAATGTTTTAAGAAAATGTCGTAGTTTTTATTTTATGATGCAAAACGAAAACTGCCAAAATCCTTGAGAACAACAGTACTTACAGTGAAGGGTATAAAAAGGCTAAAATGGCAACGCTGCTTGGGAGTTATCCACTGAAAATTTAGAGCAGCGTGTGATGAAACAGATGTATTAAAATGTCAAAAAACTTTGACATTTTCTTTTGGACAAAAAATTTAGCTTAGTCTCTAATTGAGAGTTATTTTTATTTTTAATCTCATTTGCCGGAACTTTATGCAAAAAGTACTTATTTGAATTGAACAAATTCTTGTGGTTTCTTTACATTATTTTGCTGGGTAGAGTCTAGTAATTTATATGAATGAAATAAACCATAAGTAGTTAATAAAAAATGTGCACAAGAAATATTAATGCATTAACCAAAAAATACCAACTGACCAAAAAAAAAAGGACAATGATGGTAATATAAAAATGAATGAAAAGGCAGAGAACTACAACTGTTCAAATAAGCTACTTTTTTAATTGAAAAATTAATTAAATATTCACTAACAAGAAAATATAAATTTTTTTAAAGATTAAAACAGCACCAGCCGTCAACTCGCCTAAAAATTTTTTTTACAAAAAAAAAAAAAAAAATTATATAAAAAAAATTTTGTGCAACAAATTTCTAGAAGCTGTGACAGTTTTGTTCAATTTACGAAACAGCAAAACAGGTTGCTTTTAATAAAAAGTTTTATAAGTTTACTATTTTTTTTAATTTAAATACTTAAGATGAAGTTTGTATCTTACTAGCATTTAACTCGCTACTGCGCTAAGATTTTCATTTAGTAGTTGTTAATTTTTCAGCTCAAAATTTGAATTTTTTTTAAAAAGCAACACTTAAAACTAAAACTTTTCTTAGGTTTTCTCTGAAACAAAAAAAAAAAAAAATATTAGTTTTTCTTAATGTTACAAACAATTTACAAAATCAATACTGACCCGGGTGTATCACAATACTTAGTAACACTTAGGTCGTTCCACAGCATAAATGAAGCCATAAAGTTTGTGTGTTAAATCACTCAAATGTCAGATTAATCTCTTTAGGACAATTTGTGTGTATGTGTGTTTATGTGAGTGTATATGCCGAAATGATGGTATGAAATAAATTTAATAATTTAAAAGTAATGAAAAGCAATAAAAAATAAACAAAACAAAATAAAAATTTTATATTCGAAAAATAAAGAAACAGAAAATGTATAAAAAAGATCTTGTCCACTTTTACCTACACCTACAACAACATTTACTGTTAAATTAATGGATTTTTAATTGTCTCCATGTAAAAGGGAAACGCGTAGTTACACAAAAAAAGGATTAAATTTATCTAAAGAGTGATTTTTTTGCATTATCTTTTTGGCAACACTAGTTTTGACAGCTCACGCACGTTTTGTATCTTGTGTCACTGTCAAACATCTTCAGTTTGGTCTATAATTTAATCATGAATCGTCTTACAAACGAACAACGCTTGCAAATTATTGAATTTTATTACCAAAATGCGTGCTCTGTTAAGAAAGTTCATCGCGCGCTTCTTCCATTTTATGGTCAGTTTAATCGACCTACTGAGGCTTCTATTCGGGCTATTGTAACAAAATTTCGCACCAAATTTACATTGTTGGACATTAAACCACCAACACGCTTACGTAGAGTGCGAACTGAAGAAAATATCGCAGCCGTATCGGCCAGTGTTGGTGATGACCGTGAATTATCGATTCGGCGCCGTTCGCAGCAATTGGGCCTCTGTTACTCCACTACGTGGAAAATTTTGCGGAAGGATTTGGGTGTGAAGCCTTATAAGATACAACTGGTGCAAGAATTGAAGCCAAACGACCTACCACAACGCCAAATTTTTGGTGAATGGGCTCTTGAAAAGTTAGATGAAGATCCACTTTTTTATCGAAGAATTGTGTTCAGCGACGAGGCTCATTTCTGGTTGAATGGATACGTGAACAAGCAAAACTGCCGTATTTGGAGTGAGGAGCAGCCAGAAGCATTGCAAGAGCTACCTATGCATCCACAAAAAACAACCGTTTGGTGCGGATTATGGGCTGGCGGCATCATTGGGCCGTATTTCTTCAAAGATGATGCGAATCACAACGTTACTGTGAATGGTGAGCGCTACCGTGCGATGATAACAAACTTTTTTTTGCCCAAAATGGAAGAGCTTGACTTGCATGACATGTGGTTTCAACAAGACGGTGCCACATGCCACACAGCACGCGAAACAATGGACCAATTGAGAGGCGAGTTCGGTGAACAGTTTATTTCACGCTTGGGACCAGTCAATTGGCCGCCCAGATCGTGCGACTTAACGCCTCTAGACTATTTTTTGTGGGGCTATGTTAAGGCTAATGTCTATAGGGACAAGCCCGCTTCGATTGACGCACTGGAAGCCAACATTGCCAACATTATTCGTGAGATACCGGCCGAAATGTTGGAAAGAGTATGCCAAAATTGGACTAAGCGGATGGACCATTTGAGGCGCAGCCGCGGCCAACATTTGCATGAAATAATCTTCAAACATTAAATTATATCGACCCAACTATCGATCCAAATAAATATTTCATGCATTTTTCTGAATTTTATGTGTTTTTTTTTTTAATTTCCGAGAGTTCTTATAAAATCACCTTTTACAATACGAAACACATATACAAACCTAAAGGAAATAGCTTTAAACGAGTGTGGAAAAAGAAGAAAAATTATTTAAAAATTCCAGTTACTTATCAAACATTCTTTAAAAGGCCTTTACTTAATTCACAAAAAAAATATATTTTTTTTTTGTAAAAGAATGGGAAATTACAAAAAAAGCAGCTAAAAAACCTAAAATAAAGCTTTTGTTATTTTTAAAATACTCAGAAATATGAGAAAAAATAAGACCTACCAAAAGGCCCAGCACTTGCGTTACAATAGGCCTAAAGTTTGGCTTTTGAAAAAAAGTGAAAAAGCTTTTATCATTTTTAAATTATTTTGAGAAAACTAAACAAAACTATTCTTGTCTAACAGATAAGACCTGACAGAAGGCCTTTTTCACCAGCTGCCTTAATCATTTTGATTTTTTTTCCTTTTAAGCTGAAAATGAGAGGAAATGAAAAATGTGCTGCACAATACTTACATGGGTATCAAATACATTTGCAATCACACAAACGAATCTGAATTTATATACCAAAAGTGTATACCAACAGTTTATATATAAAATAAATGAATGAATGAATGCATAAGCAAATAAATAAATGAACACAGGGTTGGTTATGTGTATACTGTTTGAGAATTAATAAAAAAAAATTTATATTAAACATACAAATATACACACGCACATACATACATTAAATGAAGAAATAAATAATTTAATAAAAAAATAATAATAAAAAAAGAAAGAAAACAGTAACAAAAATTAACTACTTGAATAACATTTTGCACAATATTCATACACTGCACTATGCTGTGCTGTACTATGTGTGTGTCTGTATGAGTTTGCTTGTGGTAAGATGAGCCGGATGCAAATGCAGCAGCAGGAAGAGCAGAGAGCTGAGAGGGAAAATTTGTTTTTAATTAAATTGCTTAAGGTTTAAATAAAATGCATCATGCATCATGTCTGCAAAGACATTGCAATAAAAATCCCACCACTTGTAACCGCACTTGCATATTTTTCACATTTTATTTTTAATGAAAAGCAGTACAACTGCAGCTGCAACAGCAACAGCCACACAATTTTAAAAAGAAAAGTCATTTATCAATACACATGCATGCAGGCAACCAACTGCAAAAAAAAAAACCAAAGACAAGAGACAAAAATTTTAACAGAAATTGATTGGAGTTTTATTGTAAAAATAAGAATTATGCCTGGATTTTTTTTAAGCTTTTTCTTGCTTTCGTGAGACTCCCAGAAAAAAAAACCAAAAGCAACTTATGCAACCCTAAAAGTATTTACAAAATATTTTTTATCATTTATTAAGGAAAAAAAGTACATATGAATTTTTGCATGTAAAGAAATGCTTTCAATCTTTGAAAGATTTACCGTTTTCGCTTAATGTGGCAAAATAAAAGTGGCAGTGTGTTTCTCTGTATGTGTTTGTGCGCCTCATATAAAATTTTCAAAATAATAAATTTTAGATTTTTTATTACTTTAAACGGTATAAAAAAATTATATAAAAAATAAATTATCTATTTCCTTGTGCAGCAAGACGCCATATTTTACAGCACGATATAAATATAATTTTGAAATTATTTTTTTTTTACTTTCAAAAAATCATATGAAAAAGTGCTAACAAAGCTGTCAAGAGATTTGGAACATCTTGTTGCTGTGTGAGTAAGTGAAAAATCACCTGTACCGCGTAATAATCAATAGCAGCACACTCCCTTTGCTTTAATACAAACAGGGGTATAGGCAGAAGAAACAAAACCAAAATTAAATTTAGGGCCATTATTACAAGTTACCGATAATTAAAGTTAAGATTTTATAAGTCAAATATCAAGCTTTCGGTTGGATATTAAATTAAAAATAACGAATGGTGAGTCTTTATCCATCAATTCAAATTTAGTTTAAAAAATGTTAGCCAAAAACAGGTTATTTAACAAGCAAAATGCCAACTTTAACTATCATTAATCTAAAGAAGCTTTATCTTCAGTCGAAAACTAAAATTCTTGCTTTGAATTAGTGAACAACATTCTTTCGCTTGGACATTAAATTAAACATACCGAATATCCACCTAAATATGGTTCCAATCGAAAGTTGTAATAACGGGCCTAAGCACATTATGCCAACAAGTCAGTTGACTTAAGTCACTTTTCATTTCTGTGCTATTCTTTTGTTCAATTTCATATTTGAAAATTTTCTAAATTCTATAACTAGAGAATTCAAATCGTCATATTAAATATCGAGTAATTTTCTAGGAAAATTTTGCAATTATTTCAAAGAACAGCAATAGAATTTTATTCCAATTGTAATGAGTTTTAGAGAAAAGAGTAAAGAAAAGAAGAGCTTTGTGGCGGCTTCTAAGAAAGCCACTAGTTAAATATTTTCTTTAAGCAGATTAATGGCTTTTTAATGAAACAGTCGATTTTAAGGCTTAAAAAAGATTGTTTTTAGTTTTAGAAAAGTTCCTGCTGAAATTGCCACAATATTTATTGAAAATAATCGTTCCGTTAATCTCTATACTGCACAAAAGGAGTACACCATATAGATTTTAATCAGTCATGCCCATTTTAACGCCCACTTTTTAATAGAGAAAATTAAATAAATGTTTTTAATGATTTAAATTTTATTTTTAAACGATTTCATCTCTAAAAAAATTTATTTAATTATTTTTCAACCCATATCAAAACCTCTCATTAGACTAATTACGATATTTTATTGATTTAATGATATTAATTCATTAAATTAATGAAAATTTCATTGGTTTAATGAAATTTTTCATTAATTTAATGAAACATAAATAAAATATTTTTATTGGATTAATGACAAAAATTCCTTCATAAAGTAAACACTAATGAAATTGTCAATGATGCTTGTTAGCATCTCATTGCTGCCTTAAATTAGTACTCATACTATTTACAACAACAATAAATATTCATTTATTTTTTTTAACAAATTGAAATTTCTATTTATGAATTTTATCATCTACTTTTAACACTCAATTTATAAATATTTACCTTATTGCCTCAGAAATATTACTTTTCCATTAGAATTTATTACGTTTTAAAAAAGTGGCTTTTTCTCTCTATATTTTATGCACCGTCAGCACTTCGTATTTAGTTATGAGTTTTATAAAAAAATAAATTTATTTATCTAAATTACCGTGTCACTAGAAAGTGGAAGTGTCAGAAAGTCTCACACAGATTTTCACACTTACAAAAAACAATACACTAGAGGCATTTGTTTAGCCCAGACATAGACACACATACACAAACACTGTGCAATTTATGTAAAAGATAAAAATGAATAATAAAGAAAAAACATACAAATTTTCAACATTACTTGGGGGAACACATGTCATATCCAATCTTGTTTTGTTTAATATTAAAACCCAAAAAAAAAAAATGGATACAAATACTCGCAGAGACAACAAACCAAGAGCAAAACCTATAAAATGAACATTTGAATTAATGGAAAGATGATTAAATGTATAAAAGCACAGAAATAAATGAACGAATAAGCGAATGAATGAATGAATGGGTACACAAAACTGAAATTGTCTTCAATACTGTTATAACAAAAAAGCCATAATGCAATAAAATATTGCTTTGGTTAGCAGAAAACAAAACAAAAATACAAACATAAAAAAATTGTAAAAGAAACAATATTTAGACGCAGTAGAAAACCTAAAAAAAAATAATAATTTTTAAATTATGATTGCCTGCAGTCTAAGACTGTTAACTGTCTGTAAAGCAGAAACTAAAGCAATGACACCAACAATACAGTTGAATCTCTGTCTGTCTGTCTAAGCGAATACACAATAACATGCACACACACACTTCAATGAATTTTTAGCCTGAAAATATAAAGCCAACTAAAAATTCAAATTTCCGCCTTTACACGACTATCCTTTACTATAAACAACACAATGACTACCACCTACCGCCACTATAGCTGCCCAGCGTTAAAAATAAGGCAGGAGTAGGCATTTTACTGCTGGTTTTAGAGGTACTAGGTCGGTTGTATTCTCAGAGGCCTTCAAGAAAAGTCCTTTTATAAAGCAAGACATTTTGTAGGCTTCTAGAAAGAAATCTGATAAAAGTTATTAAAAATTATAAGCAAATCTAAAGTTAGATTTCTTCTGCCTAGGCCTTTGCGAGCCCATGGCCAAAGTAGCCAGTGACTTTAATCTTATATTAAATTTAAATTTTATTTCATACTTCATTATTTTTCTAACTGAAGCCAGCATAAATCGAAGGCATGACTTTCCAACTTTCACAACAAACAAACATAATTTAGCGCAACAAGCGTCTCTTATGTGTCAAATGTGTCTTTTGATCATAAAAACTGTATGAATCTAACCGAAATAATGTAACGGCAGAAAATCTGATTTTGGAGTGAAGTTGGCTGCAAAACATTTATTTTTGTTTTTTTTTTTTTTTTTTTTTTGGCCAGTAATGACAATTTGGTTATTCTTATGCTTCTTAACCAGCGTTTTTAATTTTTCTCTTTTATATTTACAACAAAATGACTTAATTTTACTTTTTAATACGCAAGGCCAGCGCTCTTATTTAGGTTTGCCATTTCAACACAAATGCTGATTACAACTCTCTGTTTATGAAATTGACAAAAACTTACAAAAATGACAACTCATCAATAACACTTATTTCAATTACAACTCAACTGAATATAATTGTGAATCATAACAGGAGCAGTTCTTTCAATTACATCTCAACTGAGTTGTGAGTTGTGAATCATAACAGGGGCATAAAGTTTGAAGTTATCGTGTCTAGTTGTAAATTATGACTCGCACTGTCACATTTACAAAAAAAATTTATTTTAAATTTATTAAACAGATGATGGGTGTCACATTTAGAGTGTTCTCTTTCATTTTAAACTGCCATAAATCGATTGTTCCAGGCACTGTGTGGCAGGTGGCGTCCTTTTGCCATCTAGTTGAGGCCACAAGAATTTCGTGATCATGTTCCTGTAAAGAATGCCGCTTACAGTCTCTGCAATTTCGGCCTCATCTTAAAAAATTAGGGTCTGACCGAAATTCGCACTTGGAAATTGCCCATTCTGGGTGCATTTGTTTCTCATAGATTCCATAAACAGTTTCTGAGCCTCAACTTCCACAATTTTGTATATTCACAAAGCCATTCAGAAGGAAATTCATTTATTTGGAGAAGAACATTTTTTCGTTTCACTTTGCTCCATTAAATTTTAATATTTTATTTCATACTTAAGCTTCTTTACAATCCAATAAAAAAAATTTAGTTTTTTCCAAAATACGTTTTCTTATTTTAAAATTAAAAAATTCACTCTTACTGACACACCCTATATTCATTGCTACTTGTCTTCACAAAGCAAACAAATAGGAATGTTTGCTGAATCTATTAAAAGAAACTGCTGGTATCTACTTGAAGGCTTTTTAAAGGATGATTAAAACTACTACTAGATGAAGTTAAAAAGGCTTTAAGGAAGGTCTGAAAGACCAAGGCCTTTCTCTGCTTTGTAGCGAGTGTATAACAATCAAACATAAATCGTAAAGAAATAGGAGGCCTATTCAAAACCATAACAATAATGCCAAAAGTCTAGTTTCTATTTTCTTTTTTGTTTGCTGTCGTTACAACTTTTAACCATTTAAAAGGCTTCCCCAGTAAGACAACAAACTGCTAATAGAAGAGAATAAAAGGGGGAGAGATATAGAGAAAAGAGAACTTGTAACAACTTACTGTTAACAAAAAAAGAAAGAAAATTTCGTTAGTGTAATGGAAAAAAGCAAATTTATGGCCGTATGTTTCTCAATAGGACTCACTACTAAAATCCCAAAAAAAAAAATATTTTTTTTTTTTCAAAAATTTGAAAGGCAAATAAATGGTGGTTCGTTTCTTCTTTCATGGGTAGCAGTATCTACTGGTAATTGCACTAGCTTTTCCTAGCTCTAAAATTGAGGCTTTCTTTCCTCCATTTCTTTTTTTTTTTTTTTTTTTTGGTAGCCAACAATGCATTGCCTACTTGCAGTTAACAATGAAAAGTCTACACAATATAAATGAAATTCATATTTGCCTTGAAACTAACTAAAGTGTGGTAAAATATGTAGACTCTACATAAATTTTAGATTTGAAATATTGAGATGTAAATGCTTATTGTGTATGTGTGCAGCTGTGTGTTTTGTTTAAAGAAACAAAAATAAGTATCCACTCATACATATGGAAAATGTATCCAATTTTAAATTGGATTTCATTATAGATTATGACTAAGAGAGTGCTGAGAGCTGCAAGCTGAAAGCTTAAGAATCATAACTATAAATTATGATGACACAAAAATTAAATCGTATATTACAACAAAAGGACAAGACAATAAATTCTAAATTCTATGGTAAAAGTTTGCTGTGTGTGTGTTTATAAATTTTGCCATAAAATTGAAGCAAAAAAAAATAAAAGGTTAAGGTTTGTCAAAATTTAACTATAGAAAAATATAAAAAAAAAATATTGGAGAAAAAAAAGTGAATTTTCTAAGGGATGTCTCAGTAAGAGTGCACTTTTTCATTTTAAATTAAAAACACATCGTTTTGAAGGTGTTGGGATATTTTTATTGGATTGTAAAAAACAGGTTCCGATTAACTATGAAAATATTTTAGCCTTCAACTGGTTCAATGGGCAAAGTGAACTCAATACCAATTTTTCGAAAGAAGCCTTCTTGTGCGCTGAAGTGATTTTTTTTTCTGAAAGGCTTCCTGAATTTACAAATTAACAAATATTTAGTACAGCTCAACTTGTAAAACTGAATAGACCTTAGTATTTCAGATCTTATTTAAGGCCTTTTATCTTCATCCAGCAGCAATTTTAAGCGCACTTAAAAAAAGTCTTCCGGAAGGTACTAGCGGTTTTAAAAAATTCATGATTTGAGCAAACAAGTACGAATTAATGTCTAGATGTAGGATGTCTATGTAAGAGTGCACATTTTCAATTTTAAATAAAATCAAGTGCTTTTTTTTAAGTTGTGTTTTTTTCTTGGATTGTAAAGAAGACATGTTGCGATTAAATATGAAATAAAATATTTACACCGGTAAATTAATCCAATGGCTAATGGAGCAAAGTGAACTCAATGCTAATTTAACAAAAAAAAAATGATCTTCTCCAAAGAATTAAATTTCCATCTGAATGGTTTTCTGAATATACAAAATTGTCAAGTTGAAGCTTAGAAACTGTTTACGGAATCTATGAAAAAGAAATGCACCCAGAATGGGCAATTTCCAAGTGCGAATTTTTGAGAGATGAAGCCGGAATTCTCAAACTAAGTGAATTCTCATCTGAATGGCTTTGTAATTACATAAAATTGTTGCATTTGGGACTTAAAAAATTCTTCTGCAATTCATGAGCAACTGTCTGTTGCGGATTTGTCTGAGGCCTTACCTTTTTGTAGACGAGTCCGAAATTGTGATGACTGTGAATGACATTCGTTACAGGAACATGATATCGAAATTCTTGTGGCCTGAAGTGAACGCATGAAGTTGGACAACATGTGGTAACACAATTTATGGCAGCTTAAAACGAAAATGTCTTCTCTGACTGGGACAAAAAATACCAGAAATCTGTTTAATAAATCTGAAATATTTTTTTTTTTTGGAAATGTGACAGTGAGAGTCATAAACTTTAACCAGACACGACAACTTCAAACGTTAACGATGAAAGAATTATGATTCATAAATCAATTGAAATGATTTCATTAAAAATATTTGTTTAGCCTAATGAAATATTTCATTAATTATATCATAATTTCGTTTCATTAGAATTGTTGCATTAGATTGCATAGCTTCAGTCGCAGCTTTGTAAAACAAAAACTTATTCATTAAAATTCAACTGAGCTTCGTGGCTGAAGTGGTTGGGTGGCGAGGTAAACCTTCTTAATTGCATATGTCCCAAGTTCGAATCCTCGCAGAGTGAAATAAAATTTTGAAAGTAAATTTATCAAAAGAAGTAAAAGGCGCTCAAAAATTTTTAATAAAAAATAAAAAAAATTTTTTTTTGTCCTTTACCGGGGGTTGAACCGCGACATTTGTAGTTGAAAGACATTTATAAAATTCATATGTATAATGAACACGTTTCATATATTTTATGAAAGTTTCCATTAAAATAATTTTAATGAAACTTGATGCATTGATCTAATGAAGGGTGTCATTGGTTGAAAAATAATGAATTTTTTCATTGGATTAATGAAAAAATTCATTGGATATATGAACAAAATTTTTTTTAGTGGATTACCATTGAATTGCACAGTGAAACAATAAACAATTAAGTGAAAATACCTGGTAACTGATATTATTTTTCTAATGGCTGTTGTAGAGTAAATCAAGATTTTTTTTTTTAATTTGCTAAACATCCGCAAAATCGGTTTTTCCTAACTTTATGTACTTATAAATCAGTTACCTAGGTGAATATCAAATGATTTCAAGGTTCTCGGTGGATTTAAAAAGGCTGTTTGAAAGAAATCAGTGCGTATTGTTCCAGTAAAAAAATATATATTTTTTGATATTTTTCAAGTATGGAAAGGTTTTTACACAGTATTTTATAAAGAAACTGTAAAATTTTTTAATTAATTTTCAAAATATGTTTATTTATGAGTAAAACCCAACTTTTTTCTTTTAATCCTTTATGGGTTATTAAACTTTTTACTAAAACAAAATTTTTATAGAAATACAATTTTGGGCCATTTCACTCAAAAATGTTTGCTTGGCCGTTTTGTTTTTTTTTTACTCAATATCATCAGTATCCCAATAAAGTTACCTACAATATTTTTGCAACCATTTTTTGGTGCAAATGTTTGGGTTTTTCATCACTGAATTGGTCCAGGTCCAGGAAAACTACTTTAAATTATAAATAAATTAAAAGGTCAAGTCCAACAAAATATTAAACAAATGCCACAAAACATAATTAATAAAAAAACTATCAAGCTATACTGTGAAATCGTTCCATAGCAGTTTTTAAAAACATTTAAGTTTAAAATTAATTTATTGCTGTATTAAATACTAAATAAAAATATTCAAATTAAATATATAAAAATAAGTTTAAAATCCTTCTTAAAATAGGTTTTTTTTATAACCATTAAATGAAAATCGGGCATTTGTACATGAGATTTATTTTGGCAACATCTTTTTCACTTAACATCTCTCTCTGGCCAATTTTTGCATTTGCATCTAAAGGCCTTAATGTAGCTTTGCCATTAACCGAAAATGCAGTTGGTCCATAGTGCAGACAACTTTCATAATCATAGCCCACCTCAAAATCTGTCACATACAGGCTGTTGTATTTTTCAAAATTAAATTCTTTGCCCGGTATAATGTTTTCATAAAGTATTTCAACAAAATTATCACGTTGAGCATCACTTTGTTGATGATAGAAACCGAGGGCATGCATTAACTCATGAAGTATTGTGCCGGTGCGAAAACAGCCTTCATTCAAGGGAAAAATTTCCAAATTCATTTGTTGGACTTTAGCTAAATAGCCAACAGCTGTATAACAGCCACCTGGATTAGAGGTTATCTCAATGTAATAAGGCTGTGAAGCATTAGCTACCCGAAAACGTACACAAGTGTTGGCTTCTATGATGTTAATAGCTTCTAAAATGGCTTCACGATGCACAACATCTAAAGGAAAGTTTCAAGGTGTAACAATTTACTGTTAAATATTAATTATTAGCCGGGTATAGCAGTTGCTGCTCACAATTATTTTCACACACACAAAAAAACACTCACCAAAATTGCCTACAATTTTATAAAACACCATGTTGTTGGGCCAACGTCTAGTTACCGCCACCAAGCCATTACGACTTTGAGTTTTTGTGGCTACACTGTGCACTTGTTCTTTTGTTAAAAGCATATCGCCTTCAAATTTTCCCGCCTTCAGTTCAGCATCCAAATTTGCGTTACTCAAAGGGGCAGCAGTGATTTCATAAACACATAAACTCATTAACAAAATGAAAAAGTTTATTAAAAAGTAACGTAAGTTCAGCATGTTTTTTTAAAGTGAATTGAAATGCAACTGCGGTGAAACTTTTTTTTTATTTTGCTTTTTGCAATTGTAGCAAATAAAACAAACAATATAATACAATTGAAACGTGTAATTGTTGTATTGATATCTTATCTAATGATGAATTCTATTATAAAATAAAACCAAGAAACTAATCAAAAGGCAAACAAACATTTTAATCAGTGGCGTCAATTACTAAACACAAAAAAAAAATTAAATTTCTTTTATGGCAAAAGTAAAGACAAATTCATTCATGAATCGCAATTTTAAAATTTCAATTAAAGCAAAATTTATAGAGAGTATTCGCTCATCAGCTGTTTGAATTCGCTCGCATTTGTGAAGAAATTTGAAATTCAAACAGAAATTAAAAGAATAACTTAAAAATTAGTTTAAAAAAAAATTATATAAAAATAACACAAAAAGTGAGAAAAATATGAAAATAAGTAGAAAATTTTTAGTGTAAAAATTATATGAATTCGCCTTGACTTTAATTTATTACGGTTACAAAAGAGTAAGCTTTTATTTAGAGCTTACTTTTGTTTTTGAAAAATTTATTAACTGAAAATTGTTTTAGGAAAAAAACGAGGAGGAGAAAAAAACTGAGGAACAATTTTTCTTTTTTAAGCAGTACTGGAGGTTCGCCTGAACTTTACTCAAAGTTAAAAGTAGCAATTTGATTTAGGTGGTGGGTTCTTTTCTAGTCTCACTATTTCCCTACTACTCTTTATCCCATTTGCTAAAACAAAAGAACCACTTCAGAATACGCTACTGTTTTTCTTATCATCTAACTAAACTTAGTGTAAATACCGGCCCGTTATAGTGATTTTAAATTGATTAGTTTAGTATTCATAGAGAAATAAAGTAGATTTGAAGTAGTTATTGTGACAAATTTTTCAAGTCTTCATTACTCATTTTAAATACCAGAGTAACTAACAGATAAAAGCAACCATTTTTTTCTTTAAAAAATTGTCATGCTCATACAAAGTGTATGAAGCAAACAGAAATAGAGTGAAGCCAACATTGAGTGGTTGCAAGAACTAATTTTGATAATGCGTTACGTACACTGATTATTCATTCATTATTATTCAACCAGTGACAACTTTTATTTATATGAATTCAATCAATTAAAATATTTCATTAGTCTAATGCAACGCTGTCATCAAGAACTACTTTTTTTAAAAAATTTATAAAAAAAATTCCATCCCTATAGTGAAGTTAACTGCCAACAAAAAAATTGTTTAAGTTTTGTTTTGTTATTGCTCGATAGTTTAGTTATTTTTCTTTTAATTTAACGTTTTTTGTTATTCTTTAGTCTGTTTTATAAAACAGCTTATTTAATATTATTGCTGGCACAATGCCAGCGCTCTTAATTAGGCTTGCTATACAACATAAAAGCTGGACGTCACATTAGCCGCTTTAATTTACCTTAGTTTTTAAAGTTCAACCTAAATTGGAGCGTATTTTCCACAGTAATGTTAATCATTTTTTTTTTTAATAAAACCCACTAAAGACAACCAAAAATAGAGTTAAAGATGCTAAATTTAAAAAAAAAATTAAATGTCAATACTGGTCAAAAAAACAATTGTTTTGCAGAAAACTTCTTTCAAAATTTGATTTTCCAATTGCTAAGCGTTTCCGCTGCGCTATTTCGCTATACTTCATACATTTGGTAAGAATTTTTAACAGTTAAATATAACTGTAAGGAATTTCTTTACTTTCTGCACTGCAGTCAGTCATCATGGGGTTAATTCAACTTCCAATCTAGCCAAAACTTATAGAATTTTGACCATCAACTCGCAAAATGTGCCACTATGCGGGGGCTTAACCGCACATGACAATATGGTTGCTTCAACCATATTTTTTTTATTTGCAAAAAGAAAGTTGCTAAAAATCACCCTTTAAAAATATTCCTTTCACTGGTTGCTGTTAATTTATCTTTATTGCACTTCCTAGTTTTAATTATAAATTCAAAGCATTTTTTTTTCTTAAAGATTTCTAGTTTCTTATCCAAAAAGGAAATAGAATTTCCTAAATCATTTTTCAAACTAAAAAAAAAAAAAAAATTAATTATAAATGCACGACTAAAAATATCATTTGTTTGTAGTGAATTCAACTCTATTGTAAACTGAAGTTATTTATGAAGTAAAAATTATAATCACAACTCGAAACATATGTTTGTCTGTCTGTCTTATGTTATTAAAAACATTTAATAACAACAACTCGCATAATGCATGAAGATAATTAATGATAACAAATGTCGTTTAAAAGAGATAAAAACTTGTAGTTGTTGGCCCACATAATAAAACGTGTCTATGCGTGTGTGTGTGTGTGTGTGAAAGTGAGTGTGACTACAGCAACATATATAACAAACATTGAATATTCTGTTATTAATTACCTTTTGCTGGTTTTACTATTATCACCTGTCTGTTTGTTTGTTTTCAAATCATTAATAATATTAACACACAGAAAAATCTTTTTTATACACACAAACAGCACACAACACACTTAGATACACTGTAATTAACATAAACTTTTGTTATTTAGTTGCTTACCTACACACACACTCTAACTCATTCACTCACTCACTCTCTGCTAAATACAATTTGTCTTGGAATTATTATTATTATTATTGTTAACGGTTTTATTAAACACTCACACAAACAAAATAAAATTAATAATAAAGTATAACTTAAGGGTGTCTGACAAAAAGACGTTTACGGGAAAAGAAAATGAGCGTGATTAGCTTAAGGCACAAAACGGTTAAAGGAAAAGAAAATTCATAATAATTTTAATAAATAAAAAAAAAATAAAAAAAAATTTTTTTTCTTTATTTTTTTGGCTTTAGGCTGGGAATTTTGTATAAAAGAAAATGTTGGCAAAAAAAAAGAGGGTGAGGTTTACTATAAATAAGTTAGAATTCGGTGTATATCATTGCCAGTAAAATAGACGTTAAATTAGTTCACGGAAAACAAGGTTTTTCTTTATATTCGGCCATCAAAAGGGAATATGTTTCAGTTAAGATTTTTGGAAGGCTGGATAGCAATCGCAGCAAAGATTTACTGGTACTCTAGAAAATCCAGTTGAAAAGAGAAGTGGCAATTGTAACAGGCCACTGAAATTTTAGCCATTATGGTAAATACTAGAATGGGTAGGCCATAAATGCAACATCCCATGCACTGGACAAAAAAGAGCTTCCTTTTTTACTAAGAACAATATCTGAAATGTTTAAAGTTAATCTATGATTGATTGATCGACCCACAAATTGGCTTAAATCAAAATTTTTTTAATTTTTTCAACAAAGTCATGTAGATGTCATTATTACTCGAAAACAGCCTGTTCAAGTTTGTCTAAATAAATAGAGAAAAATTTTTAATTGCAATAACTTTAACATAATCAAGGCGAGGAAGATGAGAAAACTGTGCAACAGCTGCTCTGCCTTTTCTGCCTTCAGTTGGAAGAGCGGGGCATTATAAACGAATGTAGAATTACAAGGTTGGGCTCAAACGGTCCTAAGCAAAGTGAAAACTTATTAAAGGGACATATGGTGCTTTTTGTTGATTTTTTGGTATTTTTTGATATTTTATTCTTTACAAACCTAAAAGTGCGAAATTGGAACTAAACGATCCTGAGCAAAGTCAAAAATCATTAAAGGGATAAAAGGGTACTTCTTACTAAATTTAATTGTACTTTTTGAAAACGAACCGAAAAGTAATTAATGGGATACATATCAATCCGAAAGGGAGATTTTCTAAATTTTTAATCTATAGCTTAAACACTCAAAAGTGACTTTGAACTATTTTTAAAAAAAAATTTAATTTCCATATACCCCAGTGTCGTTGCTTTGAGGTACCATTCCCGATTTTGCCCAAAATCAAAAAGGATTTTAATCTGTATGTTCCAAACTTTCTAGAAGTGTTTTAACATTTTCGGAAAATTTCGTAGTGTTTATTTTATGATGCAAATCGGAAACTGCCAAAAACTTTGAGAACAAAAGTACTGGGGTATATGGAAAAAAAATTTAAAAATAGTCCAAAGTAATTTCTAAGTATTTGGGCGGTAGATTACAAATCTAGACGATCTTTCCTTTAATATGATATGTGTCACATCCCGTAATCTTCTACGGTTCGTTCAGAAGTCACTAGAATCCTTCAGAGCAACAGCACTAGGATGTATGGAAATTTCATTAAAAAAAATTTAAAAATAGTCCAAAGTAACTTCTGAGTATTTGGGCGGTAGATTACAAATCTAGACGACCTACATTTCTAACTGATATGTGTACGATTCCGTAATCTTTGTGAAAAGTCAATGTATTTGTGCATATTTGTACCCATGCACTTATATATCTCCTACACAAATTTATGAATATTTCATAAATACTAAAAACATATTTAGAAATATTAAATGACGTAAGAACTGCTTGATAAATATGCCATATTTACAAATACTACAAAACATAACGTGTTACGTTAAAACATATTTAACTCGGCAGATTTTTCTCCACTCACTTAAATTATATTGGCACAGTATAGTACTTGGCTGACGAAGTAGCGAGTTAAGTGCTAGTTTACAATAATTTTGTGATTACCTTCACTGTGTAATTCAAACTAAAATTCTCTACCTTGAAAACTTTGTGTTATGACATCCTAAGATCAGATAAGTTCTATGGCATTGCAGTTCTAGTCCAAAATTTCCAAATTTTTACAACTCAAACTAAAAATGGTATCAGTAAATGTAACTGCATGTTCACCCACTAAACTCTTATTCTGTTTTTGTTTCTTTTTAATCAAAGGTCTTCTTTCTGTAATTATAAGTTAAGCATATTTATTGATAATATTTGTCCTACATTCTATAAATTGATAAAAACTTTTCCAAGCATGATTATTTTTTAGTATAAAATCTTGTGCGATTTGTTAAGAACTTCAGTTTTTTCCTAAGCAAACTAGAATAAAGACATTAAGATGTTTTTAAAAACTTTATTGGTAATTGCCGCAGTTCTTTTAGGTTTGAGTTTAGCTCAGCCTTTAACTCGCCAAGAAACTAATCCCCTATTAATGGCTGGCTTTGTGGAAGGAGACATGGTTTTGAATACAACCACACGTAATGGTATGCGAGATCCATCATTTAGATGGCCAAACAATATTCTTTATTATAAATTCTCTTCAAGTTACGGTGAGATTGTGTAGGATTAATTAAAATATTTCAATTTACATTAATTAATTTTTTTAATGCTACAGATCAATACAAAAAAAATTACGTTTTGTATGCCATGAGAATTATAGAAAGTGTATCCTGTATACGTTTTAAAGAAGCCAATGATAGTATTAAAAATTTTGTTTTTATGACTAACAAGCCAGATGGTTGTTATGCAAGTGTGGGCTATTCAAGATGGGAACCTCGGGTATTCAATTTGGCTAATGGATGTTTTTATGTGGGTGCCATTACTCATGAATTGTTGCATAGTTTGGGATTTTATCACATGCAAAATGCGCCCAATCGTGATGAGTATGTGCGCATTGTTGAAGAAAATATTATTCCAAAATATGTATTTGCTTTTACTAAATATGACAAAAATATGCTTGATAATTACGGTGAGCAGTACGATTATTACAGTATTATGCACTATCCAGCTGATGCATTTTCAATTAATGGTAAGCAGACCATAATACCATTGAAAGCGGGTGTTATTAATTATATGGGAAAAGGTTCTTACATGAGCAAAAGTGATATTAAGAAATTGAATGCAATGTATCGTTGTTATACTAAAATTTAAGCAAAAAAGTTTTTATTTGCTTATGCTTGAAAATTAATAATTAAAAAATAAAAGTAGCATTAAATAAGAATTTACAAACAGCAAGTGGTTTTTTATGAAACTTTTTTTTCTCTCTTATATTTGTTGTCCTCAAAAGTTCACTAATTAAGCTTTATCGTTCCATTTCTGTTGCGTTTTCTAGTAATTATGCATGAATAAATTAAGAAAGTGTATTTTTTCTTTATATTGTCGTTGTCCTGCGTTATTATTTTCTTTTGTTTCAATAATTATTTATTCCCACATAAAAAATAATAACGAATAATTATGCAATTTAAAACAAATGAAGAAAGACTAAAGCAAGGCGGTGGATATACAAAGAAATATTTCATTTCTTCTTTTTTTTTTTTTTTTTTTTGTGTTATTTATTTGGTTTGGCACTATCTTTTACAAAAATAAAATTCCCAGCATTAGCTATGCGTTCTAAGCATGACTTCCGTTTCTTTTCAATTGTTAATTAAGGTTTTTGTATTAAGTTTAGTTCCATTGAAGCCAACAGAGAAAAAACCTAAAACAAATACATTTTAATACAACAAAATTACTTACAGAAAAAGTACTGAAAAACTTTCGATTTGGGATACAACAAAAAAATTTGTTTTTAGTGTTGTTTCAAAGCAAACTAGAAATCAAAAGTAGTTTATTCAAGGATAAACGAGAAAAATTAATTTAAAAATAAAAAATTTAATGTGGAGTATTAGAACAAGCTTCCTCAAGTAGCATATTATAAGCAAATACGAGTAGTTAATGGAGTTGCTTAAATAACACATTCATCTGTCTGCCCAAGGCGAATTTATACAAGGTGATATCAAGAAAGCAGCTGTGCACTTGAAATATTTTCTTGACTTGTAAAAAATTATTATATTGGTTGGAGTATATAAACCATCTTATTCTTTTTGGATGATTCAGGAATATTTTAAACACAGAGACTTTTAAGTTTATGTAATAATTTCTATTTGGAATTTAAAAGTTTAACAAAATAGATGTGCTACCCCCTTCAGTACTTAGTGTACTGAATAAATAACTCATGAGAATATCATGAGTAAAAGAATATATTTTAAAACCAATACAATTCCTGGAATTAGACACAAATAAGCATTAATATTTTGTTAGACTTTTAAGTTTTTTTTTTTTTTTGCCTTTAACACTTAAACTTTTTCGAATTCATGTTTCAGCTTCAAAAAGCATTAACTGCCACTTTCTGTATAAAAGAACAATAGTTTTTTCATTTAATTATATGGAAAACTAAAGCAAAATTTTCGTATTTTATTTTTGTGATCAATAAAAATATACAAAAAAGTCTTCCTTGTAGAAAAATAGTTCCTAGTTTAAAAAAATTGTATTTTCTTTTGAAAACAGATAAACTGTTCCTTTTGAGGTAGAAAAATACTTAGTAGCATACGGTAAATAATCCTTCTATCTACTAAGCAGCTCTTGTCCCTTGGCGAGCTGATAGCTAACTGATCTCGCATCAGCCGATGCTGATTTTGAATAAAACACAAATTATTTAGAAAGTTATTGTCATTTCTTTTTAATATGATAATATGGTATGGTTCAATTATGTATGGAACAAAATATCGGTCAAATGGCCGTTGCGCACCTCGGCGGCACACCTCCATCCGATCGACCAAATTCTCGATGACGCTGAGGAATAATTGAGGGTCTATACCGTTAATGTGACAAATTATCTCGTCCTATAGCTTTTGAATTGTTGCTAACTTATCGACGTACACCTTTTCTTTTAAATAACCCCAAAAAAAGAAGTGCAACGGTAGTTGTGGTCATTTTGTAGTAGGTAGTTTTCTGATGGTGCTGCCGAGAAGGTGAATTTACCTACACATTCACAAAATAATCTTATTTTTTGTAGAGAAAAAATATAGCAACTAACTTATTTAATTAAAAACAAACTAAAATTACTATTGAGTTCTAGTGTGACAGAAAAACGAAAGCACGACGTTTGCGCGCGTTGTTACAATTTTTTTATTTTTACTTAAAAAAAATTTTTTTAGTCAAGTTTTCTTAAATTTTTTGCATTAATTTCATGTCAATTCTCTTAAAATCATATTTTTCGTTAACCCTTTTATGCTAGTTTATATTTAGTCAGGATAAACCTTAGATATAACAAATTAAGGACGAAGCACTTGTAATAAATAATGTTAACTCTTCTTAGCAATTGTATTAACTCTTAACCGTTCAAAAACAAAAGTATTTTTATCTTCATCCAGCTACATGTATTTTAGCTTCCGTTTTGGTTTATCTATCCTTTTTACTGCTTACATCTTTAGCTTGTGCTATAATTCAATCTCATGTTTAGGCTTATGGCAACAATTTGAAAAAAAAAATACAAAAAAAAAGATATTCTTACAATTTTTGCTTATCTAAAGAAACTTTTTCTTAAACACCAAAAAATAAAGCAAGAAAAAAACTCTCTTTTTAGTTGTTTTACTGCTTAAGGAACAAAGAAAATTTTAATATTTATAACTGAAGGCTGGCTGCCGCTGTAACAACAAAAAAAAAAAAAACAGCATACAATTTTTTTTTTTTTCATTCATTCAAATGTTATCTTTATGTTGTCATTTCATTTTGGCAACCAGAAGGAAAAGAGATTTTCTCAAGCTTAAATTTTTTGTTTCTTTTACATTTCCTACATTTTCGGATTTCTTTTTGCTGCGGATTAATGTGTATGCAAGTTTCAGCATTTAAACTCACGCACTTTAACTATTAAAAGTGCATTTAAAATTAATTATAAATGTTACCTTTTGCATAAAGCACGTCAAGAAAAGAAAAGTTTATTTTTTTTATTTTAAGCGTTTCGCACATTTCTGTTGGCATTATGAGCAAATAATAATCAATATTTAAGTGCGAAAGTAGCTTAAGAACACCTTTTTCACAACAAGATTAAATGTCCTTTATTAAGAGTAAAAAAAAAAAAAAAAAATAAGTGACGACAGAAAGATTAAAACTTTTTGTTTTATAATTTTTTTTAATATAGTGACCTTTAAAAGCAAAATTAATGGGCTACTTGTTCAAGACTATAATAAGTTAATTTGTCTTTAAATAATGGCTCGATTATCGATTGCAACATAAATTAAGTTGCATTGCTAAAAAAAAATTATTTACATTTGTAACAAGTTAAGTTAAGTTAAGTTTATTTGAGCCTTGAAAGAAATTGTAACAAGTTAAATTCGAGTCTTATATACATTTCACCATGTTAGTGAAATATTAATATTTTTCACGTTCCACAGCCTTCTAAAATAATAAAAATATAAAAAAAAATTATATAATTGGAACGGCTAGCTTATTAAGCTTACAGTCGTATTATAAAAATTTATTTATTATTGGAGCACAATGCCGATTAAAAAAAAATTAATTTTTATAATACGACCCCAACTTTCATTCTAAAAAAGAAGTCATATAAATCACCAAAAAAATATTATATAAAAATAAAAAAGAAACAACAAATATTGATAAAGAAATTTTCTTTGAATAAATAAATAATTAATTTCAGTTCAAGAAGCTAAAATAAGCAAGTTCTAAGAAACAATCCTTTCTGAGAACCTCATTTTTAAAAGCAATAAAATGTCTCAATTTTTGAATTAATAAAAAAAGAAATTCTAAGAAAGATATTAAATAGGAAAACAAAAAGATTTATTTTCATTTAATTTTGCTAATATTAAAAAAAAAAATATATTTAATTAACGACAGAAGTCCAAAAAAATTCTCTTTCTTAACGATGGCTGCATTCGTAATGCTCAAGGCATTACAAACCACACACTCAGATACACTTTTTAGGTTTCGTATTTGTGTTTACAAAGCATTGCGCACATGACAGATTAAAAATGTCCATAAAAAACAAAGCAAAGCATGAATGTACGAGTAAATGTGAAATATCGCTGACAGATCGCTCTCTTTTTTTGCTCTCTCCTTGAATGCTATTTCTGTTAATACATTTTTTGCATGTTTCTTGGTTTAAACAAAATACGCAAAAACACATAATAAAACTTAATGAAAAATTAAAATTTCGGTTGTATTTTTGATTTTTCTGGTCTATTTGTAGACCGGTCTTTTTTAATTTTTTTGGGTTCCACGTTTTCATTTGTCCGTCTTGTATTTTAAACAAATTATGCAAAAACCCACTCAAAAACTGGTCAAAAATAGAGTTAGTTGCGGTTTTTGACTCATAGCTCCGTTATTTATGAGCCGATCTGCCTGAAATTCAATAGCAATAATTTAACAGAAGCAACTAAAAAACTGGTGTGCTAAGCTTTTCTGTCTGTTTCGTAGATTCTATAGAAAGTTGATTTCAACGACTTTACGGACAGACAGACAGATGGACATTGCTAAATCGACTGCGCTATTTTGTGTTTGTGTGGCATCAAGATGGCCTTCAATTAGAATCGGAAGACTCCGTTTTGAAGCACCTATCCGCAGATGTCTTTTTGAGCATAATATTTTTATTTAAATAACATTTTTATTACTCTAATTTTTATTCGCATTTTATCTTTTATTTAAAATTTTTATATATTTTCAAGCAAATTAAATTTTTACTTACATATTTTTCATTTAATAATTTTTAATTAAAAAAAATTTATTTCAATTTAGTTTTTATTCAAAAAAAGTTTTTCATGCCAGCAGTAGCTGTATTGCTCTTCGTTTTAAATTTAAAATCATATATAATTTTCTTATTTTAAAATTTATTGCAAAAATTTAACTTTTAACAAAAAATTTTCTCTCCTCAATATCATAATGAGTTTTAAGTTCACCAAAAAAAAAAAATAGTTTCCTTTTATTATATTCTTGCTTTTGCACTGACTAATATATAAATTAGTAATTATTTTAAATGAAAATTTCCTTTTTGTATAAAGTCAAATGCTCTTTTATATTCAAATCATTTGAAGCAGGCAGCAGTAGCAAAAGAAATACAGATTAAAATAACAAAAGTTAAACCACAATTGGATTGGTACTTGAGTTGGTTGTAGGACTGTCTGTACTTGTGACCGTAATATAAATGTGTGCATTTGCTTACAATAGAAAGACAACTTTGTGTAAAATTTTAGCTATAAATCAAATAATATTTTTCTGCTTTCTACAATTCAAAATAAATTTCTTTTTTTTTATTTTCTCCTACAGTAAAAAAATGGTTGCCTTTCCAATGCTCAACCATAAAATAAATGAATGTATTAAAGTTTATTTTATTTTATTTTCTCTAAAATGCATTATTTAAAACTTTTCGCATTAAATAATCATCCGCATTCAGACATCGAATTACTAGCACACAGCCACATACCCCAACACTTTTAGAAAAACTTTTTGTAGACATTTAAATAGTTTTGTGCATTTAAAAAATTTTTCTGTGAGACTCTGCCTGCCTTTCATAATGTTTACTTTAAGGCAGAACTGCGAGAGCTAGACAGTTAATGAATTTTCTCATTACTGCAATTAAATGAGCGAAAAAAAGAGAGAGAAATCAGTTTATCTATACATAGAAAAGAATAACGTTACTGACTGACTGACTGACTGAACGAATTATCATCATCGAGTATCAGGTTCCTGTCCCAATGTGTAGGACGTTTTTTGGAAATTCGAATATTAAGGAGGTAAAAAAGGGTAAAAAAGGGTAAAATCGAAATTTTTATATCTCTGGAACTATTACAGATAGAGTTAAAGTTGAAACTACAAAATATTCTTCCAAAAAAATAAGCGGATGGGTACAATAGTGGGAAAAAAAGGGTAAAACATAATATTGGTACTTTTTTTAACCCCATTTATCTTTCAAAGTAACAATCACTAAATTGTATTCTTTTATTCTTAAAAAAGTCTAAAATATACATATATTGGCTCTTTTTTAAAATTCGAAGAAATAAGGGGTAAAATATTTACCCCTTTTCACTACTATTTCTAAATATGTACTTTTATGTAAATTGATGCAGCATATGAGCATTATAAATATTAATAATTTGTAAAACCCAATAAAACTCCAATTAAAAAATAAATTTCAAAGGAGAAAAAAAGTACCAAAAAAGGGAAATAAATTGGACTTTATATTTAAATAATTTTAGTACTACTTTTCTTGTTATATATAAACCTCGAATTATGACAGTAGAATTAAACGGTACTGAACGCTATAAGATGGTATTTTTTATTAAATTTTATGGTACTTTTCGATCTTGAAATGTAAACGAATGTAGAAGTACAATGTTGGGCTCAAACGGTCCCAAGCAAAGTGAAAAATCATTAAAGGGACATATGGTACTTTTTTTGATTTTTTGGTAATTTTTGATATTTTATTCTTTACAAACCTAAAAGTGCGAAATTGGAACTAAACGATCCTGAGCAAAGTCAAAAATCATTAAAGGGATAAAAGGGTACTTCTTACTAAATTTAATTGTACGAACCGAAAAGTAATTAATGGGACACATATCACTCTGAAAGGGAGATTTTCTAAATTTTTAATCTATCGCTTAAACACTCAAAAGTGACTTTCAACTATTTTTTAAAAAAAATTTTAATTTTCATATTTCGTTGCTTTGAGGTACCATTCCCGATTTTGCCCAAAATCAAAACGGATTTTAATCTATATGTTCCAAACTTTCTAGAAGTGTTTTAACATTTTCGGAAAATTTCGTAGTTTTTGTTTTATGATGCAAATCGGAAACTGCCAAAAACTTTGAGAACAAAAGTACTGGGGTATATGGAAAAAAATGTAAAAATAGTCCAAAGTAATTTCTAAGTATTTGGGCGGTAGATTACGAATCTAGACGATCTTTCTTTTAATATGATTTGTGTCATATCCCGTAATCTTCTACGGTTCGTTCAGAAGTCACTAGAATCCTTCAGAGCAACAGCACTAGGATGTATGGAAATTTCATTAAAAAAAATTTAAAAATAGTCCAAAGTAACTTCTGAGTATTTGGGCGGTAGATTACAAATCTAGACGACCTACATTTCTAACTGATATGTGTACGATTCCGTAATCTTTGTGAAAAGTCAATGTATTTGTGCATATTTGTACCCATGCACTTATATATCTCCTAAACAAATTTATGAATATTTCATAAATACTAAAAACATATTTAGAAATATTAAATGACGTAAGAACTGCTTGATAAATATGCCATATTTACAAATACTACAAAACTTAACGGGTTACGTTAAAACATATTTAACTCGGCAGATTTTTCTTCACTCACTTAAATTATATTGGCACAGTATAGTACTTGGCTGACGAAGTAGCGAGTTAAGTGCTAGTTTACAATAATTTTGTGATTACCTTCACTGTGTAATTCAAACTAAAATTCTCTACCTTGAAAACTTTGTGTTATGACATCCTAAGATCAGATAAGTTCTATGGCATTGCAGTGCTAATCCAAAATTTCCAAATTTTTACAACTCAAACTAAAAATGGTATCAGTAAATGTAACTGCATGTTCACCCACTAAACTCTTATTCTGTTTTTGTTTCTTTTTAATCAAAGGTCTTCTTTCTGTAATTATAAGTTAAGCATATTTATTGATAATATTTGTCCTACATTCTATAAATTGATAAAAACTTTTCCAAGCATAATTAGTTTTTAGTATAAAATCTTGTGCGATTTGTTAAGAACTTCAGTTTTTTCCTAAGCAAACTAGAATAAAAACATTAAGATGTTTTTAAAAAATGTATTGGTAATTGCCGCAGTTCTTTTGGGTGTGAGTTTAGCTCAGCCTTTAACTCGCCAAGAAACTAATCCTCTATTAAAGGCTGGCTTTGTGGAAGGAGACATGGTTTTGAATACAACCACACGTAATGGTATGCGAGATCCAGCATTTAGATGGCCAAACAATATTCTTTATTATAAATTCTCTTCAAGTTATGGTGAGATTGTGTAGGATTAATTAAAATATTTCAATTTACATTAATTAATTTTTTTAATGCTACAGATCAATACCAAAAGAATTACGTTTTGTATGTCATGAGAATAATAGAAAGTGTATCCTGTATACGTTTTAAAGAAGCCAATGATAGTATTAAAAATTTTGTTTTTATGACTAACAAGCCAGATGGTTGTTATGCAAGTGTGGGCTATACAAGATGGGGACCTCAGCCATTCAATTTGGCTAATGAATGTTTTTATGTGGGTGCCATTACTCATGAATTGTTACATAGTTTGGGATTTTATCACATGCAAAATGCGCCCAATCGTGATGAGTATGTGCGCATTGTTGAAGAAAATATTATTCCAAAATATGTATTTGCTTTTACTAAATATGACAAAAATATGCTTTATAATTATGGAGAGGAGTATGATTATTATAGTATTATGCACTACACATCTGATGCGTTTTCAGTTAATGGTAAGCCGACTATAATACCCTTGAAGCCGGGTTTTTTTAATGTTATTGGAAGACAACTTTTCATGAGCAAAAAAGATATTAAGAAATTGAATGCGATGTATGGTTGTTACAATAAAATTTAAACAAAATTAATATATATTAAAAAAAAGAAGCATTAAATAAGAATTTACAAACAGCAATTGTTTTTTAAGAAATTTGTTCTCTCTTGTATTTGTTGTCCTCAGAAGTCCACTAATTAAGCTTTATCGTTCAACTTCTGTTGAGTTTTCTTGTAATTATGCATGAATAAATTAAAAAAGTGTATTTTCTCTTTATATTGTTGTTGTCCTGCGTTATTATTTTCTTTTGTTTCAATAATTATTTATTCCCACATAAAAAATAATAACGAATAATTATGCAATTTTAAACAAATGAAGAAATACTAAAGCAAGGCGGTGTTACTAATAATCTGACTATATATATCTGTCTTGCTTTCTAATAAATCTTAAATACTTGCCTTTTTTAATGTAGTGAATATTCTAAAATATTCTAAAAAAACCTTCTAACGACTTTTAAAAATTAAATTCCTCAATATTAGCTACTTCTTCATCTAAAGTACGCTTAAGCACTTGTTATCAAATTATTTTTCCTTCTCAAGGGCTTTTTTGTGTTTTTGTATATATTTTTTCTTTTTGTTTTTAATGGTAAATGAAAAACTTTTTCTATTTATTTAAGCTCATTTTATTTATAGAAGTTCTTACTTGTTCATCCTTATGCCTGGCAAAGGTTTTTTTTTTTGCTGTTGAAAAGTCAATAGCATCGACATTTGGCGTTCATTGATAATTAAACTGTGACTGTCACATTTTACCATTTGCACTTCATTAAAGATTTGTGGCTTTTGCCATCCTCATTCCTTTATCCAAATATATTTCCACCGTCAATTTCCAAAATTGGCGTTGCCTTTTTATGTTCAATCTGCAGTTATCATACACAATTTTATTTTTCATTCATTTGCTTTTCAGTTTATGTCTTTTACAGAAACAAAAACCCAGCCAAAGCAGCACAAGAAGTTAAATGTTTTTCAATATAAAAAAAAAAAAGTTACAAAATTTACTTCCTGCAGAGTGTTTTTGTATTAATAAATTGAAATTATTTTAGATGTGAAAAGTAAAAGAAAATATAGAAATTTTATGAGTGGATTTTCAATTATCACGGTAACTAAAAAAAAAAATTTTTTTTTTTTAAGATGAAAACATAAACTAGTAGATTGTCTACAAGGAAATGAAAGTCTAGAGTTGGAGCACTAGGAAGGATTTATATTTAAATTAAAAAAAAAATTAATTTCAATACATTTTTAAACTAAATTATGCTTCGATTATTTAATTTTAAAATTGCGCAAATTGAAGAAAAATATCGATATCAAAATATACCTTAAGCTTAACAAAATAGTTATTTTGATTTAAAAAAAATGAGTTTTATTTAAAGCATTTTTTAAATTTATTTTTGTAATAAAATTAATTTCTTTTTTTATGTTTGTTTGTTTACTAAAAAGTTTTTTGTTTTTGAACGGATTTGTGTGAGTTTAGGTACTTATAACTTCTATAATTCAAGGAAGGTCACCTTTTAAACCGATCACATTTATTTTTACGGCCTTTTTTAAACAATTTTTACTCGTCATTGTTAATCAGATTTAAATTATGTTTTGAAATATTTTAAATATCACTTTAATTTACGCTTCTGCTAATAATGCTAGCAAAAACATGAGTCTTTTTAAAAAGTAGTGAATGGCTGTATTTATTTAGAACCCTCGACAAAAAAAACAGGCATTCTGCTAGCCTTATTAGCAGAGTCTCCAACTAAAGAAAATAATTCAAAGCATAATTTCAGGCTTAAATTAAGTACTTGCTAATATTTGTACGAAGAGTTATGATTGAAAATTGTTAAAAAGGGGGTATAAAAATGGGCGTGGTTGGTCCAAAGGTAATGATTTTCTAGGTAGCGAAAACGGGTAAAAATTAGGTGATTACGGTAATACAATATCTGCTCTGCTGGCTCTTCATCTTTGTTACATAACCTGCAGCCATCATTTTGTTTTATCCTCTTATTTATCAACTGTTTCAATACTCTGCAATATCCAGTCATCAATCTCGTGACATTGAGAATGGTTTAACCAGTCAGGCCTCTTCATTCGTTCTCTTGGAAGATCAGAATAGCATGAATGCTTTCGTTACCCTGATATTGTTCTTTTTTGAAACAGTATTGTTAAGATTCTCTTTCCAGTCACTCCCTAAAACTGAGTTTTATAAAGCTTCAAGACAGTCCAGAGAATGAATCGTTTACTGCTAGTTCCTTTGCCTTCTCATTGTCTACACTGCTACATAGTCAAATGAATCTAGTCAATAGATGCTGATTTTTTAGGCAACCTCAGATCAGTTTTGATCTTATCTCAAAGGCACTGAATGCTAGTAATGATGCTCTACCATGCAAGTGAACTTAAATGTGACAGTTATTTGGGTCTTCTTTTAGTTCTACTTTTACCCAGAGTATTTAGATGGGAAAAACTGAGTTCCTTCGACCCATACAGACAGCACGCTTTAGTTCAACGAAAACGAATACAAACACTTTTGGAAATTTTTTAGCGTTGAACAGAGTGTAATTTATTATAATAATTTTTAATTAATTTATTTAATTGAAAAAATATTTTTTTTCAACTTAATTTTTAGAAACCTAGAAACAGTTAAACTATTTAACTGATTAATTAAAAGCTAAAGAAATTAAGAAAAATATTCGCAAAATGAGAAAAGACTTAAAAAACGGATGTCGTATTTGAAGAAAATCTTAAGCTTTTTCTATCTATAAATTGAATAACATTTACAATTCTTAACATACAAGAGTAATAATTAATATTTAAAATTTCGTAGTAAAAAAAAAAGCATTTCCTACTTTAACTGGCAGAAATCCAACTTTAGTCTAATTGACTTATGCACTCCAAATCCAACAACCAACTAGAAAAGCAGCAGAGAGTCTAATTAATAATGACAAAATATTAAAATACTCATACACACCGTCGACTGTAAAATATTTACCAACTTTTTCTAACAAATACGAGTGAGTAGGTATATGACAACCATTTTACAGTTAATGAATGAATTTATGCAACATTTTGTATTGTAGATATTTGCACAAATTGAAATACATACTTGTACATGCGAGGTATCTCTACTTTATATACAAAAAAATATGAGAAAATTTTACTTACAATTTCCCTGGCTGATTATGTATGTGCACAAAAACTCACAATATCTAGTAGGCATTTACATTTACACAGTCATTTACACACACAAGCACACTCATATATAACAACGTTTTCATTAATAAATAGAGCATGACATTAATACACACACTCATAAAGGCATGCCTGCTCACATACATTGTACGTACTTTTATGTAGTTTATTGTCGATATCGCCTTACTGTCAATTTAATTCAATTAATTTTCCAATTATTGGCTTTTAATTTCATTCAATCTATACTATGGACATACAAATACATTTACAGCATTTCAAACACACACACAATTACAGCTATAGTTCATATGAGATCAACAGTTTCATGTCTTGGCATCCATTTTTACATTAAGTTCACGCATACTAACACGCTCTCTCACACACACATGCTCGTACTTCATAAATTTAATTTAAGTTTTTTTGTTGTTATTGTTTTTATTACAAGGTGAGCGAAAAGAAGTCATCCGATGTTGTTTGGCTCTCACGAAAATAAAATGTGTGTTAAAATCACATGTCCTCCAGTCCTAATTCGTTTAATTGCGGTAGAAAAAACTCGGTTAACATGGCCCTATAGGGTCTACTGTTGTCGTTTGACTAGCCCGATGACTCCTCCAGCGTGAACAGCGCACCATGCAGTCACTTTGTCTCCTCGCGCATCACTCGTAGATTTTCGGTGCCCCAGAAGCTTGTTCACGTACCCCCTGAGGTGGAAATGAGCCTCGTCGCTCATTATGATTTTCGTCGAACCTTTCGTCGAAGCTTGTTCACGTACCCGCTGAGGTGGAAATGAGCCTCGTCGCTCATTATGATTTTTTTCGAAAAATCATCCACTTCGATTATTCCGCGTTCTTGGGGAGTGTATCGCTCCAAGGCTTCTTCACTTGTATTCTACATCTGTCTAGTTCACAAATGTCAAAACATTGGCCGCCATTTGCAAAAATAAGAGCATCTTCCAATAGGATGATTTCTTTTCGCCCACCTAGTATTACTTAGTACGGCTACATGAAAGACAGGCTATGTCAGTGTATGTGAAAGAAAGCGAAAGAGAGAGTGAGAAATAAACAAACGGAATGAGAGCCAGAGTATGTGAAATTTAATATAGACTTATTTAAAAAATAATTTTTTCAACACTTAATTGGTAATTTGTCATATATTTCGTTACTGCTGCTTTTATTATGGCCAACAAGCTTGTATTTCCTTTTGTATGCTTTATGTAGCGCTATTTATGTTTGTATTATATATATTTTTTTTGTTTTTGCTGTTGCTTATACGAGTAGTAGTACTTTTGTTGCACGCATGAATTTAAATATGCTCATCGTGGTTCATTATTATGTCATTTTTATTAATTAATTTTTACATTTCATTAATCTAGATTTTGTTTCATTGTTTTTTTTTTTTTTTTTTATTATTATTTAACAAAAAATCTGAAATTTACTAGTAATAAAATTATCTGTAATTCTTTTAAAACTAAAAAAAAAAATAACTTAAAATTTTATTAACATTTTTAAAGCAGGTTTTTTATATAAAAATATACTTTTTTAATTAAGTCAGAATAATAACTAGGAATATTTTCGTGTTATCATTATATTTTAAAGTTTGTCTGTTGCTGGTTTATTTAAATCTTAACTCGAAATTTATATTAAAAAAATGTATATTAACTTTTAGTTAAAGCACAACAAATGCAAAATATTTAATTTAGTTAAAAATGTTTCTGTATTAGAATGATAATTAAGGACTCCTAAAAAAACTAAAGGAAAAATTTGTCTTGTTTAAGAATAAGCACTCACGAAATATGTATTGAAATATTTTTATATAAATGTTTTTTGTGCTTATAAAATCATAAGTAAGTCCTATTATTCAATTAGTTCTTATTTGCTATATTAGCACTAATTACAGTATGCAACAAATGGAAAAATTGTTTCTGACATTGGAAGCACTATGGTCGCCTACCTTTATTACATCGATAAATTTTTACTTGGGATTTTGTTTTTAATATAAAATTTAGAAGAGGTTACTTCACTCATTTTATACTAGCATTGAAAATCTTATTAGATTATGTTACGAAATGTCGCTAAAAAAAATATTTGAAGTTATATTTTCTTTACTTAATTTTTTTTTAATTTTTTAGTGCCGCTATTACTTTTTGAGTTAGTGAGAAATATGTTATAAAACAATAAAAAAATTTTCAAAAAATTATAAAAAATAAAATACATCCAATACTGAACAGTTTTATTATTTAAGCTTAAACTCCCATAGAATAGCAATAAATTGAACTATAAAACATCAAAATCTTTTGAGAAAATATTAATATTTTTAAAAATTCAAAAACTTAATTTTGTTAAGAAACTAAAGCAGTACCGATTTACAGCAACTTAAGCACTTCCACTTTTTTTCTTTTAATTTTTCTTTTTATCGTATTTTTTTCTTCTCTCTCCTTTTTAGTGTTCTTCTTCCTTTCCTTTGTAATAGCGCTTGCAATTATTTATAACAATAAAATTACGTTTTTAAATTTAACAGAATGTGGATCGCATACTTAGCGCCCTCCATCGGAAAGTAGGACAATTGTTTTAGTCACTGTCTGTTTTACATTGACGTTTATCTTTTTTTTTTTTTTTGTTTATTAACATAGATCTTGTTGGAAAACTCATGTTAGATATAATGCTTTTTGTTTTGTAATTTAAATTGTTAAAGAAAAAAAAATTTAAGAAAAAAGTGACATTGAAACTGTAAAATAAAAAAGAGGAAATTATAGCGGGACTGGACTATAAAAGTTAACATGTTATTTTTGTGAGGCCAGTTGTTAACAGTTCGCGTAGCAACAAACTTTTTATTTCATCAGAAATTTGCCTCATACTGTATTTGGCGAACACATTGTATTTTTACATTGCTCGTGGATATCTAATTTTTGTGACATCTCAAATGGTAAGGAATGTGTTTTTATTTATTTTTAAATAAATGTGTTTTATATACTTGTTGTATATGTTGATTGCTTAAGTTTCTAAAAGAGAACCTTTTATATAGATTTGGCACTTAGTTTGGAATTATTAAATGGCCAGTTGCAACCCCCACATTAATGATAGTGACTTAGCCTAACACAAGTAATTCCCAGCCGCTATTAGTACTTTGATCCTAAAAATTTATTATGAAAACAAGGAGAATAAGAAAGATTTCGAATAGCTGAGTGGTAATCATTTTTAGGCCAAAATAGGCCACAGCTTAGAATTGTCGTTGGCCCGGCCTAACTAAATGTCCAAAAGGGGCATATCAGCGAGAACAGAATTGTTGCAAGCTGAATTTGGGTTATGAGATAAGTATAAGTCTCTATCGTCCTTGTAAGTTCAATTGCTCACAAAGTCATAAATTTATATGAGACCATAAAACTGTTCACCCTCATTAAGAAAAATCTCATTTTAAAGAGTGATTTTTTTGCTATTATCTTTTTGGCAACACTAGTTTTGACAGCTCACGCACGTTTTGTATCTTGTGTCACTGTCAAACATCTTCAGTTTGGTCTATAATTTAATCATGAATCGTCTTACAAACAAACAACGCTTGCAAATTATTGAATTTTATTACCAAAATGCGTGCTCTGTTAAGAAAGTTCATCGCGCGCTTCTTCCATTTTATGGTCAGTTTAATCGACCTACTGAGGCTTCTATTCGGGCTATTGTAAAAAAATTTCGCACCAAATTTACATTGTTGGACATTAAACCACCAACACGCTTACGTAGAGTGCGAACTGAAGAAAATATCGCAGCCGTATCGGCCAGTGTTGGTGATGACCGTGAATTATCGATTCGGCGCCGTTCGCAGCAATTGGGCCTCTGTTACTCCACTACGTGGAAAATTTTGCGGAAGGATTTGGGTGTGAAGCCTTATAAGATACAACTGGTGCAAGAATTGAAGCCAAACGACCTACCACAACGCCAAATTTTTGGTGAATGGGCTCTTGAAAAGTTAGATGAAGATCCACTTTTTTATCGAAGAATTGTGTTCAGCGACGAGGCTCATTTCTGGTTGAATGGATACGTGAACAAGCAAAACTGCCGTATTTGGAGTGAGGAGCAGCCAGAAGCATTGCAAGAGCTACCAATGCATCCACAAAAAACAACCGTTTGGTGCGGATTATGGGCTGGCGGCATCATTGGGCCGTATTTCTTCAAAGATGATGCGAATCACAACGTTACTGTGAATGGTGAGCGCTACCGTGCGATGATAACAAACTTTTTTTTGCCCAAAATGGAAGAGGTTGACTTGCATGACATGTGGTTTCAACAAGACGGTGCCACATGCCACACAGCACGCGAAACAATGGACCAATTGAGAGGCGAGTTCGGTGAACAGTTTATTTCACGCTTGGGACCAGTCAATTGGCCGCCCAGATCGTGCGATTTAACGCCTCTAGACTATTTTCTGTGGGGCTATGTTAAGGCTAATGTCTATAGGGACAAGCCCGCTTCGATTGACGCACTGGAAGCCAACATTGCCAAAATTATTCGTGAGATACCGGCCGAAATGTTGGAAAGAGTATGCCAAAATTGGACTAAGCGGATGGACCATTTGAGGCGCAGCCGCGGACAACATTTGCATGAAATAATCTTCAAACATTAAATTATATCGACCCAACTATCGATCCAAATAAATATTTCATGCATTTTTCTGAATTTTATGTGTTTTTTTTTTTTAATTTCCGATAGTTCTTATAAAATCACCTTTTATTACTAAGGAAAGAAGAAAAAAAAAACTATAAAACATTAAGTCTTGATTTTTTTTTTATAATTTCATTTGCTAATTATTTTATTGTATTTTTAAGATTTTACGTTTTGTGACATATGTATGTAGCTGAACATTTAACATTAATATAAAACATCGTGTCTTCCTGGTCGAGAGGCCTTTCGACGAGGGAATAGTGTTATATTCACATCAATCAGTAAGTGGTGTTTATATTATTTATTCCCCCCCTTAATGTTAAATGTTCTACAGACTAAATTAAATAGTTAAACTTTGATGAATTCTTTAATTGGTTTGTGTCTATATTTATTTAAATCTTTATTTACTTGGCTTTGATATTACCACAATATATAGCTCATAAAGAAAAGAATTCACCAAAGTTAATTTTTGTTTCCTTAATATAGTAGAATATACAAATCGATATAACAATTTTTCTTTTTAAATTTATGTAAGTTTCCTTACTTTATTATTATATTTTTTATTCAAAATTTTGTTTCTGAAATAATTTTTTTTATTTGCAAAGATTTTTTTTGTTATTAATTATAATTAGGGTTTTGTTGCTAAAATATTAAATAAAGTCAATTTGTAATTTCATAAAACTTCTGTTTGATTTTTCGGCAGACAAGGGTGATGGCTAGATCAATTAAGAGTTAGATATTTTGTTTGAAATCTGATCTACAGCGTAACTCTTACTTTGTCTAGACAAGGACATAGGTATTTACATTTTTTTTGTTCAATCATGAGCACGTTTTAATTTCATTTTAAAGTTTATAAAACGACATAATAGCCACAAGCATGCAACGAAACTTCGAACCTACCCCATACGACGAGCAATAAGGCTGGCTAAAACGTGCAAAGGTTTCATTGTTATGCATTTCTTTCTATGGCAAATTTAGCAATTAAAGGTTGTATGTTACACTTGTTTCTTCTTGTCCTTCCTCTTCCTCCCCTTTTTATTATTGTTATTCTTCTTCTCTTCTTTATATTCTCTTACTTTTCTACTTTTCTCTTTTTTCTACTTTTTTTGGGTTTTCTTTTTATTTGTCTCAATCTTTCTTTCTCATTCTTCTACTTGAATCTCTTTCTTTTTTTTGTTTTTTTTTTTTTTCTAATGCACTATAATCGTTAATTTTATGAACAATTTCTAAAAATTAATTACTTTTTCATAGAGGAGCATCTTTCAACTTCATAACGCTGGACTAATAGAACCACGTTGCTGTTGCTTAAATTGTTTACAACAAATTTATAAAACATTTTCTAAAATGTTTACCAACTTTTTTATTTATTCAAAATTTTTTTTAATTTAATTTACTTCAGCCATAATTAAACCTTTTCGTTACAACTTTGACACTTTTATATTATTTTTTTTCTTCCACAAGACTGCTAACGTTTTGCTGCTATTTAAAAGAGTTTAAATAAGAAAAAAACATTTTCAAAACTAATCCCCATCATAATAAAAATGTGTGTTGTTGATGTTACTCGCAAATGCGAGTCAACATTTAAAAAAAAAACAACAAAACTAATGAAACTATTTTAGGAGACTAAGCCGTTTAAATGAATGTCAGACTTTTAGTTTTCATTAGTGAGTTTGATTATGTAAATTAAACAAAAAAAGTATTTAAAAATGTTAGGAAAAGGGTGGGAGATAAACGAAATATTTGTGAATACTTTGCATAAGCTATAAGAACAACAACTATAACAACAAGCATAGGAAAGCTTAGCAGATGAAAGAAAATGGTTTTTCTTACTAATGACCGTCCTATTCGCCCTAATGACACAAGTTTCATGCAGTTCCTTTTTATGTTTTGGTGGCTTCAAAACAACAACTGAAACCAATAAAACTTTTTCTATCTGTGTGTGTGTATAGGTTTAAGAAGATTTTTGAAAAAAGTTAATAGACAGAAAGAATTTGTAGCGTAAAAATTTGAGTTAATATTTTTTGAAATATCGCATGCGATAAACAAATTTTCATACAAATGCAGTGAAGTGAAGTATGAGATTTAGCAGACAAAAAATAACAAGTAAATAAATTCTTTAACTATTAACGTTCCATTTCATATTATTCCAAACCAATTCCATATCATCTCATTGTAACATTTCATTTCATAGCTCCATGTTGTTCCAGTCTTCTGAAAATGAAGTGAAATCCAATGAAATGGATTTAGATAAAAAAAAATTACAATTAAGGATGACATTAATTGGAATGCAAATTCATGAAAAATAACGAAAATTTTATAGTCAAAAACAGAGTGGAATATAAAATATAAAATAGATTTTATTAATGGAGAAAAGATTAATTTAAACCAGGGCTATTTTAAGTGGAGAGTCATGGTATTAACAGGACGTCATGACATGACATGAAGTAGCACAGTATCAACTAGAGATTAAATGAATAAACTATTTAAATTCTTATTAGTGTAACTTTAATGTTAATAAAAAAATATTACATTAAAAAAATAATAAAGAAAAAAAACTTATTTTACTATTTAAACCAAAACAAATTAACAATTTCATTTTATATTTCTGTAAATCGTTATGATAAAGAAAGAGTTCTGGTCTTTTGTATTTGTTACTGAATAATCTAACTAAATGCCAAATTGTTATGCATAAGGATTATGGTCTTAAATATTAACAAAGAGAATTAAAAATTCAAACATGAAAAACTTTACATATAAAACGGTTTGCTTAAAGATAACAAAGACATGAACATAATGATTAAAATAATTTATTACATTTTTGTGTCGTCCATGCACACACACACATACTTATTAAACCATATGCCTACCAATTCTATTATACGAGCATTTCTCAAGCACACTCTAAACTTACACACTTACAGGCACAAAAGCAAAATATTATGATTCAGATAAAAGCATATGCAGTGGAAGTAAAGCAACAGACCCAACTGACAACCATAAATGATGTTTGTGGTCAGTTTTACACTTGAAACCACAACAAAACACTATAAAAATGTTGTTGCCACATACTGAGCAAGTAAGAGTGCTTATGTTGTTGTTTTGCAATTGCAAAATAACAACCAAAAAAAAAAAAAATTAAACGCAAGAGACAAAACAAAAAACGGAAACTGCCGACCAAAAAAAAAAGCAAAAGAAAATAAGAAAGGAAATATAAGCACAAGACAAAACGCACAATGGAGCACAAGAGTGGACGACACCAATACTACTAAGCAACACCATGGTAAACGCAATTTACACGCACGTTTTAAGCAGCCAAAACAATAACAAGAAAAGCCTTCCCTTTACAACAACAACAAAAAAGTACTACAATAACAACAACAATATAAAAGATATAATAAAGCCAACAACCACAATTCAATGTTTTAAAACCCAACGACAAAGTGTTCAACACTTGTGAAACTTAAAACAGGCGTAAAGCAGAATTTATAATGCGAAAAACAAACTGTAAATCTGTGGTATTTCTAGTGAAAAGGATGTTTAGATTTTGTTTTCTCTTTTCTGCTTAGTATCTTTTTTTTAATTAAGCAGTTTATTTTGAAGTCAATATTGACTTAATTCTAAATTCTTGGGTACGTATGAGTAATTTTTAATTTTCACAATATTAAGGCAGCCATTTAAAAGTTGCCAGCAGCCATTATTTCAAGGAGTTCGTAGTTGCAGTAAAACTATATATTTTAAGATTCAATTTGTCTGACTTTTTAATATGTAGCTAATAAATGCATAATCATAAGAGGAAGTTTTGTGGATCCATTTCAGAACTCGAAAGTTTATGTGAACCTAATTTTTAATTAATCAGAATTAAAGTTAAAGTTCACTTTACTTTACTTTATAGTTTACTTTATAGTTCACTTTATACTTTACTTTATAGTTTACTTTATAGCTCACCTTAAAGTTCACGTTATAGTTCCCTTTTTAGTTTACTTTATGGTTTACTTTAAAGTTCACTTTATAGTTTGCGTTATAGTTTGCGTTATAGTTCACTTTATAGTTCACTTTAAAGTTAAAGTTAAAGTTAAAGTTAAAGTTAAAGTTAAAGTTAAAGTTAAAGTTAAAGTTAAAGTTAAAGTTAAAGTTAAAGTTAAAGTTAAAGTTAAAGTTAAAGTTAAAGTTAAAGTTAAAGTTAAAGTTAAAGTTAAAGTTAAAGTTAAAGTTAAAGTTAAAGTTAAAGTTAAAGTTAAAGTTAAAGTTAAAGTTAAAGTTAAAGTTAAAGTTAAAGTTAAAGTTAAAGTTAAAGTTAAAGTTAAAGTTAAAGTTAAAGTTAAAGTTAAAGTTAAAGTTAAAGTTAAAGTTAAAGTTAAAGTTAAAGTTAAAGTTAAAGTTAAAGTTAAAGTTAAAGTTAAAGTTAAAGTTAAAGTTAAAGTTAAAGTTAAAGTTAAAGTTAAAGTTAAAGTTAAAGTTAAAGTTAAAGTTAAAGTTAAAGTTAAAGTTAAAGTTAAAGTTAAAGTTAAAGTTAAAGTTAAAGTTAAAGTTAAAGTTAAAGTTAAAGTTAAAGTTAAAGTTAAAGTTAAAGTTAAAGTTAAAGTTAAAGTTAAAGTTAAAGTTAAAGTTAAAGTTAAAGTTAAAGTTAAAGTTAAAGTTAAAGTTAAAGTTAAAGTTAAAGTTAAAGTTAAAGTTAAAGTTAAAGTTAAAGTTAAAGTTAAAGTTAAAGTTAAAGTTAAAGTTAAAGTTAAAGTTAAAGTTAAAGTTAAAGTTAAAGTTAAAGTTAAAGTTAAAGTTAAAGTTAAAGTTAAAGTTAAAGTTAAAGTTAAAGTTAAAGTTAAAGTTAAAGTTAAAGTTAAAGTTAAAGTTAAAGTTAAAGTTAAAGTTAAAGTTAAAGTTAAAGTTAAAGTTAAAGTTAAAGTTAAAGTTAAAGTTAAAGTTAAAGTTAAAGTTAAAGTTAAAGTTAAAGTTAAAGTTAAAGTTAAAGTTAAAGTTAAAGTTAAAGTTAAAGTTAAAGTTAAAGTTAAAGTTAAAGTTAAAGTTAAAGTTAAAGTTAAAGTTAAAGTTAAAGTTAAAGTTAAAGTTAAAGTTAAAGTTAAAGTTAAAGTTAAAGTTAAAGTTAAAGTTAAAGTTAAAGTTAAAGTTAAAGTTAAAGTTAAAGTTAAAGTTAAAGTTAAAGTTAAAGTTAAAGTTAAAGTTAAAGTTAAAGTTAAAGTTAAAGTTAAAGTTAAAGTTAAAGTTAAAGTTAAAGTTAAAGTTAAAGTTAAAGTTAAAGTTAAAGTTAAAGTTAAAGTTAAAGTTAAAGTTAAAGTTAAAGTTAAAGTTAAAGTTAAAGTTAAAGTTAAAGTTAAAGTTAAAGTTAAAGTTAAAGTTAAAGTTAAAGTTAAAGTTAAAGTTAAAGTTAAAGTTAAAGTTAAAGTTAAAGTTAAAGTTAAAGTTAAAGTTAAAGTTAAAGTTAAAGTTAAAGTTAAAGAGTGAATTATAAAGTTAACTATAAAGTGAACTTTAAAGTGAACTATAAAGTGAACTATAAAGTGAACTATAAAGTGAACTATAAAGTGAACTATAAAGTAAACTATAAAGTGAACTTTAAAGTGAACTTTAAAGTGAACTATAAAGTGAACTTTAAAGTGAACTATAACGCAAACTATAAAGTGAACTTTAAAGTGAACTATAAAGTGAACTTTAAAGTGAACTATAGTGTGAACTATAAAGTGAACATTAAAGTGAACATTAAAGTGAACTATAAAGTGAACTTTAAAGTGAACTATAAAGTGAACTTTGAAGTGAACTATAAAGTGAACTATAAAGTGAACTTTAAAGTGAACTATAAAGTAAACTATAAAGTGAACTTTATAGTGAACTATAAAGTAAACTATAAAGTGAACTATAAAGTAAGCTATAAAGTAAACTATAAAGTAAACTATAAAGTACACTATAAAGTAAACTATAAAGTAAAAGAGTAAAAATTTTGAGACTAAAAGAAAATAGTTTTTAGAACAAGGCCACTCATATTCCTAAGCACTGCCGGAATGGATAGGATTTATCCTCAGAATCAGTTAGTGTTCTACCATTTTAGGTACTATTTATTTGCTCACATTGCAAGTGATGTGGTCGGCAGTTGCAGTTACAGTTACTACTCTCAAGTTATAAATTTTAGCTAAGTGTAGTATTCATTACGAATCTTGGCTCAAATTTCTATTTCAACGCAAATTTTCCACTCGTTTATAAACGGACAGAAATTTTTTTTTAATTAAACTGCTAGAACATTTAAGAACCAATAAATCCCACACCCCCTATTATTTGTAATTTAAATTAAATTTATAAAACAAAATCCTTCGACAGATTTCTTATGTAATTGATATTTACTTAAGTTGTACAAATAAAACAAAAACAAAATTTCAATATCCTTAAGCTAAGATTTCTACAAACGAAACAAAAACCAATTGACTTTTTCTTACTGTTCATCATACTTCAATTCTATTCCACTGATTATTTATAGGGCTTTTGATGCTTCAGTTGTTTTATTCGTGTTTAAGAGCAAATCTAGCTAAAGATTTATTTTAGTAAAACTAAAATACACAAGCCCATATTTACGTTTACACTTACATCTACTCAGCTTCATGTGTACATGTCACATTATCTTCAATTATTTTGTTTTTGTTCTAGTTGTTTGTTTTTTTTTTTTTTTTTGCCTTTTGCTCTTTCAGTCATGGAAGTTGTAGTTTTTCTTTATGCAATAAGCCAAACACTATATTGCAACGACTAACTTAATATTGTGTTTTATAAAGTTATAACATTGTGTGGCAAAGAATACGCATAAACAGACGATTGTTGATGTAGACAATGACGATGATGATGATCATGGCTGTACTTATTTTACATCTATTTTAACTCTGATGACAACTGCAACTATTGCTACAACGATTTCTGTACAAAAAGGCATAAATTGTAAAAGCTGCAACTACTAACCACATGTTGGAATATCTAGTTCCACATAGTGTTTCTATTTTTAATTCTTTTTTTTTATTTATTCTTTTTTTATTCTTTTTTTATCACGTCACTTGAAGCATTTCATGTAATGACAACCCAAAATAACACCACTGCTAAATTTTACTGTTTAACTGGGTGTTGCATAAACTTGTTAATTGTTGTTGCCATACAACTGCACCAAGTATGTAATTAGTGTGTGTGCACTTAAGTTTTTTATGTGCGTGTACCCAACTCGGTAGTTCGCATTAGGTTGGTTAGTCAGTTGATAAAGAAAAGCTTGAATATTTTTTCTCAAATAAGTTATGCAATTTTAATTGATTAATGGACAGTGAGAAGAGAGATTTGCTTAGCTTATAGAAGAACTTATGATGCTAGGGTATAAATGACACCACTTTGTTGAAATTTGTAAGAGAATTACTTGATTTACTACCTATTTCTTTGTTGCAGAGAGGGCCTTTAATAATAATAACACTCGACTAATAAGACAAATGAGTTATTTCTAATATTGCCATGCCCATTTTTTTTCTCTTCTGAGTGCCATACATAGCTAGAATATATGAATTCCTAATATTTTCCTAAAATATTTTAACTTAAATCACGACCACATCAATCTAACACTAAACAAATTGTTTTATGGCCTAACAGACAGTATTAGGGGTGGTTCATCTGATGATTTTGTTTGTAAGCTTTTGACATTGCCAATCATTAACTTTTAGTGGAAAAATTACACAGGCTTTTTGACTTCTTAAGTTGCTGTATTCTTATCTCTCTGAGAGAAGCCAATATATTTTTAGTGATGGTGACTGTTCAGTTGTTTTTCTAGTTCTTATTGGAGTGCTTCAAGGCTCTCTACTTGTGTATCTACTCTTTATACTTTTTATGAACGGCCTTTGCAGCCAGATTTCTTGCAGTATGTACCTTCCATTCTCTTTTGTTGATGATGTACAATTATTATTTATTCAAGGGATCATCCAATTCCGATGATAGACTTGCTATTAATTCACGTAAGACTAAGCCAATCTTTTTTGGCAGATTTTTCTATATCCTTGGGTGGAGAGTCTCTTGTACACTGAGAAAACAACTTTGATTGTGAGAACTCAATTTAGTTCCAATCAAAATTCAGTTGTGAGCAACAAAATTTTTTTAATTATGACAATAGAAAATCGGTTTTAATTAGTTTTAAGAGAATTAACTTTTGCTCTATATTATAGAATATTGGTTACTACAACCAAAAAAAAAATATTATCACAACTTCATTTTTAATTTGAAACAAATTTAGTTCTCACAACCAAAGTTGTTTTCTGAGTATAGATAAGCTTAACTGCTTTGCCATAATTATTGCTTCCAATTTAACATTTGAGAGTCACATCAATTCTTTTATCTCGAATATCCATTTCACCGCGAGCTAGTCGGGTAATGGAATTTAGCTTACTTATGAATCTATATATATGACCACCAAGACCATGTTTGGCTAAGTATCATATAAACACATACACAAAAAAAAAGACAGAGAGAAAAAATTAAAATTCCAACAGGAAATTAAAATGTATCTGTTTTTCTGCCTTGCTTTTGCCAGTGGTATTTCTCTATTTATTGTTAAACATTTCAGACACAAAAAACTTTTTGCTAAAAAAAAATATAAAGAAAAATATTTAGTTTGTTAAATTAAAAGTTTTTTTCGCTCCACTAACTGAATCTCTTAATTTTTTTTGCAACTAATCTCTGAAATTAATTTTGTGTAGAAAATAAAATATTGCCAAATTAAAATTAAACTTAAAGCTAAGAAATACACAAGTCATTATAAAATGTTTAATAAGATATCACAATTTATTTTTTTTTAATATCAACTGCATGATTTAGCTTGACTACAAACAGACTTGCAGAATTAGCGTGAAGCAGCAGCAGCAGCAGCAGCAGTTGCAGTAGCAGCCATCATAATAATTTTTGCGCCTAATTAAGTGCAACAGACTTTTAATTAACATTCTTAGACATTTTTCTTTATGACGGGCAAATAAATGAAGATAAAGCAAGCAACACTGAGAGAAATACAAAATAACAAAGAAATTTAAAAAATTCAATAATTGAAATTAAAAGAAAAAAATTTTTTTAATTCAAATCTAAATATTTGCTTGTGTGTTTGTTTGCTATAAAATTTTTTTTTGTTTAAGATTTGTCTTTGGATCGATCCCCTTTTCAACGATTTTCACTGTGTCCATACTTAATTTAAGCCTCTGATAATAATGCTAGCAGAAACATGACTCACTTTATAAAGTAGTTAATGGCTATATTCATTTCAGAATTAATAAGGTATTGACAGTGGAACAGCATATATCTCCTGCTATCACTACATAGTATAAAAGAAAGTCGCTTTCTCTGTCCCTATATCCCTATGTATGCTTAAATCTTTAAAACTACGCAGCGGCCTTTGATGTGGTTTTTTTTAATAGATAGAGTAATTCAAGAGGAAGGTTTATATGTATAATCTTGAAAATTTTAACGTCACAAATCCGCCCGGCAGGTAGCGCTATAGTCGGTATCTTGCTTATTTGCCTACTATCTGTTTTTACACACGGTTCTTTACTCTATGAGTACGATTTCTTAGTGTAAGACGATCGAATATATAAAAATTTTAAGGCGAGACAACGTTTGCCGGGTCAACCAGTCTTTAATAAACGTCAAAATTTGTTTTCGAGCCGATGTTTTATACATAGAAAGTGAAAGTGTATGAGTGCATTGCATTGATATTTTCTCTTTTAGTAGTATATGTGTTTGACATATAGGAGAAAAGAGACGTCTGCTGATTTTGCATTTTAATGCTTGTTGTAGATTTGTCGATACCCTGTATTTATTTTAATGAGTGTTTTAACAATTAAAATTCTATCTGTAAAAAGATTTCTCTAAGGATACCGACTCTCGTAAAAAAGCACCGGGCAAAAACATTTATTATTTAATAATAATAAAAAAATATATATTTCTATTTTTAAATATTTATTGAAAAAGAATTTAATAAAACAGAATTTGATATGAAATTTAATCTCTCAATCGCATTTACTCTCTTTCTTTCTCTCTTTCTCTCTCTCTCTCTCTCTCTCTCTCTATTTTCTTTTAATTTTACAAATAATTTTTTTCTTCAGATAATAAATGAAATTTTTCTGAGTGTCTTAAAGAAAACAACTGAATACTGCAGGCAATAATTTTGCTTTTGTCTTACTTTAAATGCCACTATTATATTATTTTAATTTTTTTCTTGCTACAAAAAAACTAAAAGCAAATCTTAGCCAAAAACAGTTCAGAATAATCCGGCTGTGTTGGGTATTCAAGCCAAAGGGCAGGGTGTAAAATAAAATAAGAATCTACTCTCCAGCATTAAACTGCAATTCTGCGTATGTATTTGTGTGTGTTTTTTTTATTATTTCTACTCAAATTAAAATGTTGTTGTCAGGGTCTTCTTTTGCTGCTGCTGCTACTTTTTCTTTTTCTCTTTTTTTTTTCTTTTTTGCCTTGCTCCGGTTGCCAATGGCATTTAAATAATGAGCATTTAAGCAGATTAAATTAAAGCTTATATTAAGTGGTCGCCTGTTACTTTTTTTGCATAATATTTTCTAATTGTTTTGTTTTATTTTAAAGCCAAGTTTTATTTTATTCTTTCATTTTGCTCTTAATTTTATTATTATTTTAGTGGCACTAAGGTCATTTACAGTGTTTTCATATGTAATTGCTGTTTTTTTAAAGCGGTTGAGTATAAGATTTCTCTGTAAAACTTATACACAATTTAAGAAAATCCAGTCCTAAAAACAATTTTTTTTTGCTTTAGAAAGTTATAAAAATTTCAAGGGAAAATATATATTTTTAATGAAAAAAGTTGATGTTTGAGTTTTTGTGTGTATGGGCAAGTGTGCGTATGTAAGCTAGAAGCCAATTAAATAGATATTTTAGTTTTTGTTGACCAGAAGCATGAAAAGGCAAACAAATGCAACAATAACAACAAGAATAAATAGTGAAATTTAGTTTGCCATGAAATACTGTTGAAAAAGTTGAACAGAAGAATACATATCCTTAGCAGCTACTAAGAATTTTGACAGTGGGTTAAGTAAAACAAAATAGTTTGAGAAGAATAGCTTAAAAGTGTTAAATAGGCTGCCCTTCGTTAAAAACTAATTGCAACACTGAAAATAATATGCTTTATCACAACATGTATGGCCACTTTAAATGATGCTACAGCTCAGCAATTTTGTTGCTAAAAATATAATTTTAGCAATGACATACTCGTACTTTAGCAAAATTTGGACGATTGGATCTAGTTACAACACGACATAAAGCAGTTGCAAGTCCTGATTGAATATAAAAATAATAATAAGAAAACAGCTACCACTAGCAGACAATTAAAAATACTTTTCCCCCAACTATTATGTGGCCTGAAAAAATAATAAAGCTACTGTGCTTAACATCCACAGTGCTTACGTTTTGTCGTGCTCTCATATCAAACTAAAGCAGCAGCAAGACGATAGTATAGGGTGGACTATTTAAAATTTTAAATTTGAATTACCACTTACTTCGACTTTGAAATGTAAAATAACTTTAATTTTTTTTTTTTTTTTTTTTTTTGTTTTTAGGTTTATGTTTGATGTTTGCAAAATGGGACGATATACGCTCGAACAAAATTTGGATATATTAAAAACTTACTTGCAAAGTAGTGAGTCTCTAAAGCAAACTGTAAGAAATTTACTTGTAGATTGTCTTTCAGTACAGTGAGTTCATGAAAATGGATCGTTAATGGACAATACAATTCTACTGCTGTGGCTGAGAATGTGCCAGAACAGTCATCAAATCGTCATCGTTCTCAACTGAACATTTCTCTTATTTTTTTTGAAATAAATTTTGCATCAAGAGCTCGGTATGGAGGCTTACCAAAAACTGAAGTCCCATCACCATAGCATGTGTTTTCGCTTCACCCAACTGTTTGGCAGGAGATGAAGAATTTTACTGAAAAATTGTGTTTTTTTTTTAGATGAAGCTCATTTTCCTTTCGGTGGCTATGTCAAATGCCGCCTATGGGGCTCAAAGAACCACCCAGGGACTATGCATTCACAACAAGTCACTGTTTGGTGGCTTTATTAGGTGAGCGTTAACGTGCCATAATCAATGAATTTTTGTATATAAAAATTCAAGAGAATAACATGGACGATGTTGAGTGTCAACAAGACGGGTCTTCTTATCACACATTTAACGTAACCATCAATAATCAGCCAAAATTGTGATGTCAATTAGACGCCTCGGAGTTAGTCTATTATTAAGAGTAAATATTACTCAAACTAACCTCAGACAATTGAAGCATTAAGATATGAAATCGAAGAGATAAGAGCTAAAACAATCGAAAATGTACTGAAAATTGGGTTGATCGGATAAGGTACTGGCGAGCCAGTCATGATAGTCATACGAATATTATTCTATTTTATTTTTAAATGACAATAAAATCAGAAATTTGAAAAAATAATCAGTACACTTTTTAAAAGCCGACTCAAATTTAAAATGGCCCACCCTGTAGTGGCATTAAGAATAAAATAAAAACACCAACAAATTCAACTTTAATTTCCAGAGTCTCTTAACGGAAGTAATATTTGAGAAAACTGTAAAGGAAACATTTGCAGGACATACAAACCCAAAAGAAAAAAGAAACTTAAGAAAATTTGCTAAAGAAAAAAACCTTGAAAACCGAAACGCTTTAGATTTTTTTAGCCGTTTTAATAAAAACCTTTTCAAGCCATTTTTAACTGAAAGTTAGTCAAAGTCTAAAATGCAAAAGTAAGACATTTTTATATTCCATTTTGTAACCTTTATTTTTAACATCAATTCGCTGAAAAAAATTTTTTTTTTATGTTCATATTGTGTGGATTTAACAGCAAATACTATATATTTGAAACCACAAAAAGGAAGGAAGTATTTCATTTCCGTTACGCGGGCAATTGCAACTACATTAGACACAAACACTTGCTGGTACATACAAATGACAAAGAGCAAATAGATCAAACAGGCAGACTAGTAGACAGTAAGACGAACAGACAGACAGACAGATAGTTAGATTAATTTATACATACACACAGCCTCTTTAAAATCTTGCTTTTCCGAAAAACCATAGACAAATAATAGATTGCATCAACTAACTATGATGTAGACCAGGAAAAACACATATTTGTACATATGTGTGTGTGGGCTTGTACTACACTTATTTACTATTCATCCATTTAGCTCTAGTCGTTTTCTCTCTCTCTCTCTCTCTCTCTCTTTCAGCTCTTAGAGGCCAACGCTGTGAATACCATATTAGTTTCCGTTAATTTCATTGCTTTTTAAGTTGAAATTAGAGAAAGGCGGTCGTCGTTCGTTGTAGCCATTTTTCTGCCTTATTTTTTCTAGTTTGCATTTTTTTATTTCTGTTTTTAGTTTCCTATTTGAGCTGCAAAATTTTTTAAAAATAACAACAATAAAAATTTTTTAATATTTAAGCATCACGAATGCACTTCCATTTTTGGACGTGCATGTCATTCAAACATTAATCTTTAGGTTTTAATGTTTTTATATTTATTTAATGTTTCAGTTACTGCGTTTACTTTTTTTTTTTTTTTAATTTTACGCTTGATAATGGATGCTGCTCTGGCTGTTGCCAAAAGTAAATGGAAGTGCATTTATATTTGGAAGTTAATATTTTTAATTAACAACAGTATTTTACTTTCTTGTTTTTTTTTTCCTATTTTAATTATTTGGAAGTTTTAAATAAAAAACTTAAAAAAGAGGCAAAATAATAACCGATTAAGTGAAAAGTAAGAATACCACATGACATATCGCTAAAAAATCATTTTAAAGGTAAGACTTCTTCAATACTCAGAAGTTACTTTGGACTATTTTAAAATTTTTTTTTTTAATTTCCATATACCCCATTACTGTTGTTCTTAAGAATTTTGGCAGTTTCCCTTTTGCATCATAAAATAAAAACTACGACATTTTCCGAAAATGTTAAAACACTTCCAAAAAGTTTGGAACCTACAGATTAAATTCCTTTTTGATTTGGTAATTTTCGGGAATGGTACCTCGGCAAATTGGGGAATTGTAAAAAGTCTCAAATCAACAGCACTGGGGTATGTGGAAATTTCAACAAATTTTTAAAAATAATCTAAACTAACTTCTCTGTAATTGGGCGGTAGATTAGAAATCTAGATGAGCTCCCCTTTAAAACGATATATGTTATATCTCACAATCTTCTATGGTTCGTTCGGAAGTGACTTTATATTATTTTGAAAATTTTATATACTCCAGTGCTGTTGCTCTAAGTGATTCGTTAAAAAACGCAAGGGTGCCGAGTTAAAACACATTTAACTCGGCATATTTATCTTCGCTCACTTAATTTTTTGTATGTTTTTTTATATTTTAGAAGAATGTGGAAAGTAAAAAAATACGAGTATTCATATTTCGCAAAGACAGTGAAGGGTATATAAGAACTTAACTTGTTTTAATAAGGGCTCATAAATTTATTTTTCAATGGGAAGCAAAAATGTGTTTTAATTTATTTCGCCGTATAAATTTGGGCATCAACAGTTTTATGGAATTTAGGAAATTTTTTTATTTTTTATTATTAATTTATTCTTCAACTCTATTTTCTCTTTTTTATTTTTGTTTAAACACTAACAGCACATACTGTTTCTTTACCAAATGCATTTTATTTATTTTAGTTTGTTAGTTTTTCTTATCTTGTTTTTAGATAACAATTACTCACTTATTTGTTATCACTTTGAAAAAGTTTTTTTTTCTAATTGTGCGGCAGTAATTTTTTTGAAAGTGAACGAAACAGAACAACCTGCGTGTTTTTTTTAATATTAAAGATTTAATTGTAAATTAATTTTATTTAAATTTAAAATGTCAATTAAAAAATCTCTTAAAATACAAAATGTTTTTATGTAAAAGAATTATTTTATTTTTTTCTTTGATATCAACAGTTTGTTGTGATTATGAAAATATTAATTGTCCACGTTTTTGTAAATGTGATTCATATTTACAATTAAATAGAGCACAATGCAGGTACAAATATGAGAAATCTACTACGAGAGAGAGGGGAAAAAAATTAAAGAAGAATTTCTCTTTATGTCTCTGTCTATTTCGTTTGCTAATATTTTTATTAATTAAAAAAAAAACTGAAGAAGTTAAATTAATATCATTTAATCAGAGTTTAAATACTTTTAATTTGATCGAATTTAGTGGCGACTTCAATACACTACTTTTCATTAATAGAGATAAAATATGAAGAAAAATTCTTACAATTAATTTCATTAGATGTTCTGCCCAACCCAATCAATTTTTTCCAGGCAAAATTTTATTTTTAAAAAAAAAAAAAGATCACAAATTTTGTTTCTCTCAAAAATAGATAATTTCATAAAAAAATTCATAATAAAAGAAAAGGCAAAATCCCCCCGCAAATTGTTGTTCTTCATTAGGCTGCTTGCAAGACTAATAGAAAACCAGATTACGATTTCAGCAATTTAATTCTCTGTTTAGAAAATTCAGCTCTCACTTTAGCCTAAAGGCTTGTTTAGCTGAACGTTGTTGAAAACGTCTGTCGAACGCCCGTTGACCTTAAAACGTTTGTGTAGTTATAGAACATTTAATAACGTGTCATATGCTTTTCACATAAGAAAAAAAAAATACAATTTTTTTTACAAAAAGCTGTATCACACTTTTTGTTGTAGTGTTTAATTATTAAATTGATTTTTGTTATTTTTAGAAAAGTTTTAAGGACTTTAATTATTTAAGCTTTCTTTTATACGCGCTTGACTTCTTTTTTTTCCAATACAAAACTACTCTGTCTCAGCTGTGCATAAACGTCCCGTAAAAACGTTGCTAAATTCTATTTTATACAAATCTTGCCGTACCGTCAACGTGACATTTGTTTTCGATAAGCACTTTCATTGCTTTTCATATAACAAAACGGATCAGCTGGTAACGAAATCTTACGGGACGTTCGGTTAATTCTAGCTTAAGCACGACCTAAACTAAGAACGTTAGAGAGAATTTTTGCTCTCAATTTATTTGCAACTTCTCTTCTGTTAGTGTTGGGTTGTTCGTATATAATTTGGAGAATAAGCAGAGTTTTGCTACACGACCGAAGCCTTAATGGGCACATAAAATATATTCAATCAGCCAAAAAACAATTATAAAAAAATGTTAGTCTTACACCCATTGTGTTTTCTTGAAGTACTTTTTATTTGTTGGGTTTTAAGCTTTTTCCTTAGCACTGATCATCAGCGATTTTCTTAGTTTAAAAAAAGAGTGAATTGTTTTAAATAACAAAATACCCAAAAGACCAAATTTATAAAAAAAAAAAAAATACGTCAAAAACAAACTGATTAAAAAATATTTTTTTTTTGTTAATGTGCAAGAACTGCTTATGTCTCATTAAGTAAAAACTGATTTGCTGTAGCAAATTATGCAAAAAAAAATTGCTGAAAGCGCGTAATAATAATTGAAGTATTAGTAAAAATTGAGCCGTTATTTTTTAAAGTGGTACAAGTCCACTTAAAAAATTAATTGGCGGTAATTTTTGTAAGATATAGACATCATCTTACCTCTAACTAAACTTTTTATTTTAAAATGGACTTAAGCCACTTTCAAAAATATCAACTTATTTCTTTTAAAAAAATGTGAATTCATTGCGCTCTTTTAAAGCCGTAATACTGAATTTAACTATTTTTTTTAAATGGACTTATACCACTTTCAAAATTAACAATTCAATTATGAAAAAAAAATATTTTTCAAATTTGTGAATTCATTGCATCCCCTTAAAGCGGTAATACTGAATTTAACAATATTTTTTTTAAATGGACTTATACCACTTTCAAAAATAACAGCCCAATTATTAAAATTTTTTTTAATTCATTCATTTAAAAATGTAATTCGAAATTTTGTGCAATAAATTTTTTTAATGAAAAATTCTTACTAAATTTTTAAAGAAAATTTTTTTTAAATCAAAAATTTGTTCGAAATTATTTTCAGAAAACACAATAAATATTAAAAATAAAAATTCTTCTTAATTCTGTTTTCATGCAGCTCCAAAAATCTCATAAGTGCAGAAGTGGATTTACCACAGCAGGTGCAAATATTAGATTTAAGTTACAATGATATCACAACAGTGGACAAAAAATGTTTTATGGTGAGCATAATTTACTCTTTTTTATTTTTTATTTTTCAATTTAAAAGAAAAAATTTTAGAATTTCCAACACATCAAATATCTCAACTTGTCCCACAATGCTTTACACACCATAAACTGGAATACCTTTTCTAGAATGCGGGAACTGGTAGAAATTGATCTCTCCTACAACAGACTCGAATATGTGGATGAGGGACTATTTGTTAAAAACAAATTTTTAAATAAAATAAATCTAGAAGGCAATAAATTTGAAACCTTAAAAAATAAGATTCTTTTGAATAATTCGTGTGTCACAGAATTAAATTTGAGAAATTCACAACTTAATCTGTTGCAGCCACAACTCTTTAAAGGCTTAGCAAATTTAAAACGTTTAGATTTGAGTGGAAATTTGCTTAATAATTTTAATGTTGACGATTTTAAGGATTTAAAAAAATTAAAGTATTTAAATTTAACTGAAAACTTTATAAGATGTGATGCTGTGGTTAAAAATAAACTGCAGCAATTGGCAGAAAAAGGCATACAAGTTGCTGTGGAGAAGTGTTTAGGTAAAGCAAAGGCAGAAAAAATGTTTGAGAAAATGATAATGGCTGAACAGCAATCTAATGAATCAGAAAAGGAGCCATTAAATAAAATCACTCAATGGCGTTTTAATTTAGAAAAGGAAGCACCAGCTTCTATAGAGGAGTACGAGTATTATGAAGATGATTTTCTTCTTAAATCAAGTAGATTTCCCCAGGAATTGTTAAGATTTGCGCCTGATGCTGTTTTATGTAATAAACAAGATGTGGTTTTATGCCAAGAATATCGTGTCTGCTTGAAAGAACTGAGTAAAGTTGGGCATGAAAAACGTTTATGCAAAGAACAATGTCGTTCTTTAAATGATGTAAAATTTGCTTTTATCATGGGACTGGCAATTGGTATCTCAGCCATTGTAATAATTTTGGCTTGTGCTCTTTGCTGTAAAAGATGTTGGGACTTAAAAAAACCAGGTTAATAGTAAAAATAAATTAAGAGGGCAAATTACGGCAAACGATATAAAACTTTGACTCTTTTTAATTAAAATGTATTGATATCGAATACCGTAATATGACTTTTGGTTTTTAATGAGTTTCTAAAAAATATTTTGTTGTTTTCTAGATGCCTCTCACAATATCAACACTGATGAAATGCCAAACGAGAATTTGGCTAGTTTCAGGACACAGTTACCTCCGCAAGTATGTAGGCCAAGACATAGACGTAATACCCGCCCACCACGCTCTCTGGTACGATATGAAGGACCAGTGGCAGAAAATTTTCTTTCACGTTTGTTTGGACGTCCAGCACGTCGTCAGTATTATCGCAGCATTAATCAAAATACTGCCACTTTGATCAGACGTTTAAGTCAAAGTAATTTATTTAGCAATCGTTTAAGTCAACATGTTATTGAGCGTCAATTATGTAATTCAAATAGTGGACGTACTCAAGCCTTTGATGCAGCGTATGCTCTTAGAGCAGAAACTCCACCACCTGCTTACGTAGACATTGTGATGAAAAATTTACCAAAAACTGAAACTAAATTAAGTCAAAGTAACTCTTAACTAATTTTAATTTCAAGCAAGACCATACTGAGAATATAATTTCGGTTATGATGTTTGAATTTTCCAGTTCAAACGATAGAAATTCGGTAATATTATTGAGAAACCTAAATGTTTGACTGTTAGTTCAATTATGAATATTCTCCAGAGAAAATTTTAGTATTTGGAAATAAAAATTCTCTAAATGAGAGAATATTATAGGATAAAAAGAACAAAATTTAAATATAATATTTAAGAAGAAAAGCAAAAGAGCAAAAGCTCAAAGAGAACTGACTTAGGCTTTTGGCTACAACTAAACAAAAAATCGATTATCACAATTGAGTTTTTTTTGACTTAACCAAAATTAAGTTTTCACAACCCAAATAACTTCTTTGATTAATTAAACGAAAATTAAACATTTTTTTAGACGTATTTTTTATTCATTTAACAATTGTACATTCTTCTCAACTTATGAATATCACCATGACTTAAAAAATTTCTCTGGCCTATTGAAGAGTGTGGCTTCAACGGTATAATAGTTCTCTTTCCATTTTTCGAGAATGCCATACTACTATAATGCATTATACTCCCATAATCATATGGAACACCAAAACTGGTAACTGTTATGTTACTGCACTTCCGAAAATTATGCTTTTTGTTTTTAATAATATTTTTTTTTACAATTTTAATATATTCATCACGTTCAGGGGCACTGTGTTGATGATAAAAGCCCAAAGTATGCAACAATTCATGTAAAACTGAGCCAAATTTAAAGCATTTCGAGCCTAAGGGAGCAATTTCTAAAGTGATATATTGTGGTCTCCCCATATAACCAACTTCAGAAGTACAACCTTTTAGGGAACTAACTATTTCAACAAAATCAGTTTTATTGGGGGTGGTGGGAACAAAATGTATGCAGCTCAGGCGCTCAATAGTTTGCATGGCAGTTGAAATTAGTGTAGAGTGTGCATAATCTGACAAAATAAAAATTAATTAATAAAATTATGTATTTTTCTAATATACAACGAAAACCACTTTGGTTGTGAGAATTAAATTTATTAGCAATCAAATATTCAGTGTTGACATTTGATAAGTAACAAAATTAAGTTCTACTAAAAAATATATCCAGCTGTAACAGCGATTTTCAATTACCACTTTTAACAAATAAAATACAACTAAATTTTTGAAAACTAATAAAATTAATTCTCACAACCAAAGTTATTTAATTTTTTCCTTTTATTTACCAAAAGCATTACTAATTTTGTAATAGACCACTCTATTAGGCCAACGTCTTGTAGTACTAATTAGACCATTACGCGTTAATGTTATATTCATATCCCCTTCAAAAAGTCCAGCTGTCAATTCAGCATCAGTCTCAATACTTTCGTTTTCATTAGATTCATTATCTTGTGATTTTGCCATTGCAAGTGGTTTTGTTTGAATTCTGTCCACTAAAAGTGCACATAAAATAACACAAGAAAACGCTTTCACTTGCATGCTTTAAAGTAATATTTTTAACTGATTTACTTCAACCATTTTCGCTTGCATTTTATACAAAAAAAAAAAAAAAAGCTTTCGTTGAATATTTATATTTTTGTTTATGGAATGTCATTTAGGGGGTTATAAATTATAAAAGCATAAAACATTAAAATGATTCCAGAAAAAATATTTTTCATTAAAAAAAGGTAAGATATAAGAAAAGTATTAGTGTGTTTATTATTATTGTTATTTGTGTTTGTTTTTAATTTTAATTATCTTAATTGAAACATGACAAATTTTTAATTATTTTAGTGATTCTTAGCTTTTACAGTCAATAGAAGCAATTAAATTGTGAATATTTAATAGAGGTTGGTTGGTTCGCGTGGCTGTTTAACGACCATCAATTAGTATCCTAAAATTCCCTTTGAAGTTTATGAACGAAATTGTTGTTAGATTTTATGAACCTGGTTTGTTAATGAAACTTGGGAATAATTCACTGAAGGTCAGAGTTCGGTGAACTTTTGCTTATTAAAATGTTAAAATCATCAGTTTTAAATTTTTGCTTCTGCTTTTTTTTTAGTTGAGAGTTTAAAGCGGGTTTTCTTTGAAACTGGCGATTAATTTATGAAACTATTATTGTGAAAACATTATAAAGCCAAGCAAATAATAAGTCAAAAGTAAGTGATCCAGTTTTTCAGTTGAAAATAAGTGGCAGTAAATTTTATAAATTTTTTTTTTGTTTTTGCTCACAACAAATGCTTTGATGGTTGGTGGCTTGACTAACACTTCACTGGGTTTGAGTGACTTTACGATAGTTGCGGTTTTAACAAACGAAAACAACAGCAATAAAAATGAACAAAACAAAACTAAAAAAAAAACTTTTTTGGTTACAAATAATATCATTTTAGACAAAAAACAGTTTCTATAAATTTTTTTTATTAACAATTTACATTTTTTGTTGTTGTTTTATTCTGTTGGTACAGTTTTTTTTTGTAACAAAAGATTATGCAAAAAGTTTTTCATTAATTTTTCGATATTTTTTTTTTTTTTCGTGTGTAAAGCAAAAGTTGCAGCAAAAGTAAAATTTGTCATTTTTGCTAGTTTTTTTGCAAGTTTTTTTATATTAAATTTATATATTTTTTCTTTAGTGTAAAATGGTACGCTACGCATTACAAAAAGTATATAAAACAGATAGAATGAAAGCAAAGATTGTGAAATCAAACGAAATTTAAAAAAAAAATTTAGTTTCGATATAGAATTAGAATTTTTTGTTTTTTAAAAAAAATAAAATTCTTTACAAATCTGTTTTGTAAGCAAAAAGAATCTATTGCAAATTAAGTAAAACGAAACGTTTGCACATTTTACGTTTTATAGTTTTCAGTGAATAAAATAAAATCAAGGCAAAGATTTGTATAGATTTGTTTGGTATTTGCTTTTGGTCATTGAAAAAAAAGAAACAGTACGATTCATTTATATGTAGGCAGCTAGAAGGTAAAAAACGGAATCTGCCGATTCTATCAGACCGTCAGGCCAAACAAGGCAGCTTGAAAAAAAATAAATGAAAATTAAAAATAGCTAAGTAGGAAAAAATTCTTTGCACGAGGCATTGTGCTATACTCCTGCCAGTAAAGTATTCACTAAACAAACGTTTCCGCTTTCCTTTTTGCAGCAAATATATAATTGTAATGGTAAACTAAGACAAAAAGTTGAATTAAAGAGATTGTTTGTTCAAATTATTTAGTTTTTTGTTGTTTTAATGTAAAAGCCATTTAAGAGTTTTTATGATTTTGCAGCAAACGTTTGTGAAAAGTTTCGTTTGTTTTCATACACTGCTTTTTAAAAAGCAAATGCTTACAAATGAGATAAAAGAAGGGCTCAGCACTTGTCACAGGTCCTTACAAATCCGCTCACAGTTAAGGAATTTTATTATTGCGCCAGTTAGCTCATATTTTTTAAGCATGTTAATTAAAGACATTTAGTATTTTAAGAAAATGGATTTAGTATCATAAATCTGCTTAGCAAAAAAGCAAATAGCATATGTATTGCTTAAACAGTTGCCATTCAGCAACAGCAAAAAAATGGTATTTAGAATTCGTTTATGCTAAACAAAAAGCTTATGCCTGGTTTGCTTTGTAAAAAACTTAAACTTTTGGAATTTTTTCCTGCTGAATTTTGTTGCAATCAAAAAACTTTTATCCTTTTTCTTTTTACTATCGCAATTTTCCGTGCTTTTTTTGTTTTGACTTTTTTTTTTTTACATTTTTGTTGTTATTGTTTAAGCAGTATTATTATCCTTATTTTTTGGAATGTGTGAAATCTTTAAATTGCTTTTTTTTAGCAATAAGAAACTTTGATAGTTTTTTTTTTTTTGTTTTCTTAGTGTTTTTGAAAATTTATTTGTACGTTTTAAATGTTTGTTGTGGGAAAAGTTTTTTCTTTATTTTTTTTGCTTAAAATAACAAGGACTTTTTTTGGTTTGTATTAAGTTAAGCTTGATTTCTTATTCCATTCAAGATCAATCAGCAATTTTACTAAAGTTTATATGGAAATTTTGTTTTAAATTGTATTAGTTTCATGCTGAATGAAATAAACTTTTTTAAAAACAGCAAACTATATTTCGATATTAAAAATTAAATTATTTTTTAGGGATTATAATTTTTTTTTATATGTTTTTTTTTGTCGTTTTGAAAGAAAGTTTAAATTTCTTAGAGCTTAACAAGGCAAAAAGTAGAAAATCTTGTTGTCTATATTTCTGTCATTAAAGTTTGTTGCTTTAGCTCTTTATGTCCTTAATATTCATGTCGTCGTCATTAAGTAACAAGATTTACTCTTTGAATTGCTTTCATTCAAAAAGAGATTACTTTTACGTTTTCTTTTATTTTTTAATACCTTTTCCTTTGCTTCTTTTTGGTCCGCTATTACTGCAGCAAACTTGGTTTGTCTTGTTTGTTGTTTTAGTTAGTTATCATTTTTATAAATTTTTTTTCTTGATTGTTGTTACAATATCCTGTTGTTGTTTAATATTTTTTTTTTTAATTTTTCTACATGTTTTTTCTATTTCTTTTTCATACAATTTAATTGCATTTCAATGCAATTATAGCAAATTTGCAAGCAAGCAACGAAAAAGGAAAATATGGAAGAATATGTTTTTGTTTGCCAATTCAATCGTGGAAAGTTGTAAAATCTTAAGCTTCAATTTGTTTCACATACCTTAGCTCTACTCCAACTTTCCAATATTTTAATGTAATTTTTTTATTATTTGCTGTTTTCTTTTCAGCATTAAACTTTTCACAAACTACGAGAAATTAATTATTTTTTATTTGTAAATTAACTAAAAATTTAAAAGAAATTAAATAATTTTATTTTTAATTTACATGTTTGAATGTGAATCAAGTTTTGCTTCTTTTGTCATTTTTTTCTTGAGACTTAAAAGATGAAAATTAGGTATCCCAGAAGACAGACACTCAAACAAAGTATAGCAACGAAGCCTGATTTTGCAAAGGGATAAACCACAAAAACAATTAAATATTTTATAAAGTAGTAAATGGTTTTTTTAATTAAAATTCTATTTGTTAACAGATTTTTCTAAAAACTACATCGCGCCGGGCTAAACCGGCCAAAAAAGGTTGTGATTTTTATTTTTCTTTATTTTTTTTAATTTTCTTTTTTTAAAAGCCTGATCAAGGAGTCACAGTTTTCAATCTTACCTACATTCTATATATTTGGCTGTAAAAAATATCATATGGCTCTTGGTACATATGACATAAAAAAAGTTCTGGATTACTAAAAATAAAACTTATGCTTCGAAATATATAGATTAAAAAACGATTAAGTAATTTTAACATGAAAATTTTACTCACTTACTTTTTAATATTTTCCAACAAATTGATTGTTTTTATTAAAAAAAAAAAAAAAAAAAAAAAAAAAAAAAAAAAAAAAAAAAAAAAAAAAAAAAAAAAAAAAAAAAAAAAACACATCAACATTTATGTTGGGTTTATTCATATAATATAGTTGAATGTTAGGTTCTTAAGTAAAAACATATTTTATTCCCACTCTGATTACCAACTAATGGCCACACGAAAATCGATATTTTCCAAAAACATTTTTAAATGAATAGATTCTTATAAACAACAAAAATCTGCTTCTCTGTGACTATAAGTATGATTTAATGGCCCATAATCGTAAGCACACTAAAGTCGGTATCTTTTGAAAAACGATTTTAAATTCATAAAATTCTTATGAACAAACTATAGTTATTTCTAAAAAATTTTTTCTCAAAATTATATTTGTTTTAAATACTAAAGAAAAAAATTTCTAAAAAAAAATAGAAAGCAAAGTAATTGGCTTTATACACGCAAAGAAAAATTATGGTTGAGGTAACCATATTCTGGTGGAGACAACCATATTCATGGTTAGATTTATGATTGCATCTAACCATATATATTTTTAAATCAAACATATTAAAATACCTTTCAACTGCAGATGTTACGGTTCAACCCCCGGTCAGGGCTAAATTTTTTTTTATTATTTTTTTCAAATACATACATATTTTATATAAATATTTTGTAAAACTTTTTAATATGAATTAAAAAAATGTAATATAAATATTTTGTATAAATAAAATTTTTTTTATTCTATTTATTTTTTAGTTTCTATTAATTTGTATTTATTTATTACATAATACAGTGGGTTTGAATTTATTTTTTTAATTTTATTTGACTCTACCAGGATTCCAACTTGTGATCACTTAGTTAAGAAGCATTAACTCGCCACTCAACCACTTCAGCTACAAAGGTCAGTTGAGTTTGAACGATTAAGTTTTTGTTTTATATTCACTCTATTTATATGGTTGCGATAGAGACAAAACAGAAAACAATTTAAATCAACCATATTTTTATCATTATTATGTTTGCTATGAACATATTTATGGTTTTAAGTAAAATTTTATCTAAAATAATATGATAACTATATGGTTGATTTAAGACACTAAACATAATATGGTTAAAAATAACTAGAAACATGTTTATCATGATCATAATAATGTTTAGATGCTTCAAATTAATAATAATATTTTTGTGAAGAACAAACTATGTTTGCGGTGACCATATTCTTCTTTTCATCTTTTTCTTTGCGTGTACAAGGCCTTGACCTGCAACAGTTAATAAAGAGGCTGTACAAAAGTTCCTTTGGGTAGCAGTACCATAGTAATAAAAATATGACCAGTATTTTAAATATTGTGCCATGAATATTTATTTTACATTTTATTAACAGTTAATATTGGTCTTTAGAAAGACACAACACACACACACACACGTCTTCACTTGAAAGTATGTTATTTAGTTAACCCTTCTCGAATTTGTGTTACTTTATATTTTAAGCTTTAAGCAGTTACTAAGGCCCAAGTAATGGCTTTTTGATTGTTAGTTTTTTTTTTTTGCAAATTTTTTTTTTTATACAAAACATTGTAATTGTTCTGCACTGTAATCGTGCTAACCATCAGCAGCATCACTCCCCAGATACAAATTTATATTTGTTTGCTTGTTTGTTTAGCAACTTGGAATTTTTTTCTGTTTTATTCAATCCTCCCTCCCTGTATTTACTTTTAAAATGAGGCTGGCCGTTTTTATGTAAACAATTATTTGGCACATGTTGTGTGTATGTCTATTTGTGAGTGTTTTTGCATTAGAATTTGTATTATATTCTAAAAGATACACAAGAGCACCTGGCAAATGGTTGGAATATTCAATTTTCACCAATAAGAAAAACAACACAAAACGAAAAAAAAAACATGTGTAATTTGAAAGAGACCATTTAAACGTTACGATACATTTGAGAGAGGAAAAATAAAAAAAAAACATTTAAATGTATTTACAAAAAAAATTTTTTTTTGTATATAAAAATAACTGTAAAGGTGTTTTAAGTGTACACATTTACTCAAAAAAAAATTTCAATGTAGGCCTTTTTACTGAAAAAATTCACGTTGATTTCGTTCAAATGGACCATATGCTGCTGCTGCTACTGTTACTACTGTTGTTGATGCCAGCATACCCACCATAACAAATACAACTAAAGGCAGCCGTAGGAAACGACATCATAAAATGATGACATTCAACAAATTTGCCTTAAGGGACGTTTATATTAATGAAAATATTCAGTTGAATGGATGGACAAACTCACTGACTGGCAGCACAGATAGACTTCTGTTATACGAAATAAATGAAGGGACTAAATGATGGCTCGCAAAATCTTTTCGACTCTTTTAACAAAACCAAAAAAAAAAAAAAAAAAATAATAAAAAATTCTTGTTATCACACCATGATCTTTATCTTATCCCTTAATGTTTTACATGATGGTGCCAACGATGATGGTGTTGACAATAATTGTGATGTCGTAGTGGTTTTTATTTTGTTGTTACTATTGTGTGTTGGTGATTATGATTATTATGAGGCCACTAATAAATGTTGATGGTTTTTGTTTTTAATGGAAAAAATCAACTGGTTGGAAAACATTAAAAATTAAAATATTTTTTTTTTAAATTAAAATCATTAAAATAAACAAATTATACTTTTTTAATCTCTGAGTCTAATTATTCATTTCGCATTTTTTTGTGTGAAAGCAAAATTTGCAATTATTGATTCCGCGATTATCTTAAGCTAAAATTTTCTCATGGATAGCAAACGGAAAGATCAGGTTTTTTAAAAAGAAAATTTTAAAAATTTAAAGACTAATAAAAATCATAGCCTTTTTTAGCCCGGCATGATGTAATTTTTAGAGAAATCTATTAACAAATAGAATATTAATTTCAAAAACCATTTACTATTTCAAAAAAATGGTTCATATTTTTGTTGGATTTATGATCAAAGTCAAAGTAGTAAATAAAATATTTCAAAGCATAATTTCAGTACGGCACACATCATTTTGAACAACGGCGAGTGAAAATCCTTTAAATGTGGGGGGTAAAAATGGGCGTGGCCGGTTCTAAAGTATATGGTGACCTTCCTTTTTACTATATGTAAAAAATTTCAGTCAAATGCTTTGGAAAACAAAAAAAAAGTTTAGCGAACAAACAGAAAATTTATTTTATTTATATAGTGAGATGAAAATATGTGTGCCAATAAATAAAAATTGCTTAAGTCAACTTGAGAAAAAATTTATTTGTTGCAGCAATTAACTCAATAACTTTATTGCCAATACAATGGGTGGGGCAAAAGTCCCGCTACCATTTCGATTACCTATAACTTTGCTTAAATAAAGAATAAGTAAGTTTGTTTTTCATGGTCTTTGTATTTTTTGTTATGATTGGAAAATTATATCGGATAACTGATGACCATGATTCCCTATGCAACTTTCGGCTAGTTTTAAGGCATTTTTCATGACATCCTGCAACATCTGAAGCTGAATTTCTTCAATTTCGTGACGAATAATAATGTATTGCTTGGGAATTATTCATACAAACTTATGATTTTAAAAAACCCTATAACAAAAAGTCTGGTGCTGCTAAATAAGAAGATCTGGCTCACTTCGCGAAATTAGTCTTCGTGGAAAAACGTCATTCAATAATTGAATTGTTGAACGAGCTGTACTATGGCCCCGTTTTGTCGAAACCACATGTCCTGTAGTCCTGTTCTTCAAATCAATTTTCAAAATTCACCTTAATCTGCATGCAGAAATGTGTAACTGAGAACCACGTCTCCGAATTGATGTTTCTGGAGACTCTGCAATACTCTCGCGCACCAGAGACATATTTTAAGCTTTACGATGGATGATTAGAATATTTTTGACACAATTTTTGCTGAGCGGCAACGATTATTTTCAATAAATATTGTCAGTATTTCTGCTCGGTCTTGTGGAGTATATTCATCCATTATTAAATGTTAATGTCTACACAATACCATGATTAAAGCGAAACAGAGCTTAACATCACATAATCAAGACAAAGCGCAATCATAATGGTAGCGGGACTTTTGTATTTCACAATTAACGAGATGGCAATTAAAAACAATCGCCCCTCTTCCATTTGGTGTCATCGACACGAAATTACATTAATATTGATAAATATTGATGACTGTTGACAGTTATTTGGTATTATGTACGAACGTTTGCTATCAATATTAACGTGTGTTTTTTTCTTAAAATAATTTAAAAAAATTATTACAAATTTCTAACAAACTATGACATCTGCTAGGAAATATCAAATAAGTGAATTGATATAGACGACTACAAAAACTGATGTTGCTTTCAAATTGATGACGATGTTGCTTGCACCAAAAAGAATAGTGATAAGTAACATTTATTGGAATCAAAATAATTCTTAAATAAGACTAAAGACTAATTTTTTTGTATTAGTTTTAGTCAAATAATTAGAATAGGATTGCTGATTTGTTGCTTATTGAAGACTTTAGAAGTTATAACTGCCTTTAAAGTAAGCATAAAAATTTTTAAATTAAAAATTTTTTCATAAAACCATTAACAATTTAATTAAAACTGGGTCAAAATTTTCAAACAAATCAGCAGAAAAGCTGTTGAATTAATTAGATTAAAAAATGTGTGTATGTTTTTTTTTTTCTCTTTTACTAATATTCATTAAACCGTAAAAACAGTTTATTCTAAAACGCTTTTTCTATACAGACCCTTAAAGTATGCTGCATTTACTGATAATTAATAGCCCTAGTAAATATACAACTGCAAAACAAACGTTTTTAGTTGATTGTGCGTGAGGTTTAGTATAACTATTTTCACTTTTAACCCTTTAATAGCATTATAATTTGCTACCCACCGCTTTTAGAACTCTTATGTTTTATTACACTCTCTCTGGTCTTTTCTTCTGCTTTTTCAAACGTATTAAATCTGTAAATGTTTGCTGGTAAGGGAAGCAAGGTTTTAAAAAGAAAACAAAGCCAAGCAAAAACAAAACTGCTAAAAGCAATATTAAGCACTTACGAAATAACCGCTTATACGAGTACAATAATATGCGTGAGTAGAATTTCAGGCGCTACAAATTGAAATATTTATTTAAGCAGTAACTAACTGTTTTTTTTATTTTTTATTTAATACTTCTGTGTATTTAAATTTATATTTAATATTTTAATTTTACTTTTAACACTTTCGATTCTTGACTTTTTAAAACTTTTATTTTTTAATACTTTTTACAAGGAACATGTTCTCCCCTTTTAATAAAAGCAACAATTTTTAAACGTTTTTTTTCAAGAATAAAAAAAAACATTTTATGTAATTTCATTTTATTTAAGTAACGAAATAACAAAGTTATAAATATTTTAAGCACCTGTTGTAAATGGCTTATGAATTTTTTTTTATAGATTAAAAAACCGAAATAAAAGCAAAAATAAAATTAAACTGAAAAAGTATTTCTTACTTTTGCAGTTTCTGTGAAATACTAAAAAGTTGTTGGTACTTGCCTTAAATAAGCAGTTTACATTTACAGATACATACCTTAAAGCCTCTTCCATCAGTGATTTGGCCAACAAATAACTTTTTCTTTTTGGAGATTTATTGGATTTATTTCTAATTTTAAGTGGAAATCATTGAACAAAAATAAAAACGAAAACTTTTGCCATAAACATTTCGCCAATTCATCACAACGTTCATGAATAAAAGCCTATAAACGTATGAGTATAACAATTTACTTCAACAATTTTGCATTAATGATCATTAGCATGCTTGTAGATTTGTTGTTATTTTAACAAAAACAATAATGAAATATTTGCCTACTTACAGGCATTAGAAAAACTGTTTTTTTTTTTTTTTTTTTTTTTTTAAATGAATCATGTCGATAGTCATCTTTGTTATTGCAGAATGAGAGTGAATGGAGTAGGAAGTATTTAACAGTGGTGTTCAAAATAATCTGTGCGAAATGATTTTAATTTTTAAAAACATTTTATTAATTACGTACTGGCGGACCCGGCAAACGTTGCTTTGCCTTTAAATATCATTTAAAAATAGTTAAAAAGAGCAAAAAGAACCTAGTTTTTAGTCATAATTTGACCAAAATCATAGTCACAAAAAGTGGACTTTTAAAGAGTGATTTTTTTGCTATTATCTTTTTGGCAACACTAGTTTTGACAGCTCACGCACGTTTTGTATCTTGTGTCACTGTCAAACATCTTCAGTTTGGTCTATAATTTAATCATGAATCGTCTTACAAACGAACAACGCTTGCAAATTATTGAATTTTATTACCAAAATGCGTGCTCTGTTAAGAAAGTTCATCGCGCGCTTCTTCCATTTTATGGTCAGTTTAATCGACCTACTGAGGCTTCTATTCGGGCTATTGTAAAAAAATTTCGCACCAAATTTACATTGTTGGACATTAAACCACCAACACGCTTACGTAGAGTGCGAACTGAAGAAAATATCGCAGCCGTATCGGCCAGTGTTGGTGATGACCGTGAATTATCGATTCGGCGCCGTTCGCAGCAATTGGGCCTCTGTTACTCCACTACGTGGAAAATTTTGCGGAAGGATTTGGGTGTGAAGCCTTATAAGATACAACTGGTGCAAGAATTGAAGCCAAACGACCTACCACAACGCCAAATTTTTGGTGAATGGGCTCTTGAAAAGTTAGATGAAGATCCACTTTTTTATCGAAGAATTGTGTTCAGCGACGAGGCTCATTTCTGGTTGAATGGATACGTGAACAAGCAAAACTGCCGTATTTGGAGTGAAGAGCAGCCAGAAGCATTGCAAGAGCTACCAATGCATCCACAAAAAACAACCGTTTGGTGCGGATTATGGGCTGGAGCGCTACCGTGCGATGATAACAAACTTTTTTTTGCCCAAAATGGAAGAGCTTGACTTGCATGACATGTGGTTTCAACAAGACGGTGCCACATGCCACACAGCACGCGAAACAATGGACCAATTGAGAGGCGAGTTCGGTGAACAGTTTATTTCACGCTTGGGACCAGTCAATTGGCCGCCCAGATCGTGCGATTTAACGCCTCTAGACTATTTTTTGTGGGGCTATGTTAAGGCTAATGTCTATAGGGACAAGCTCGCTTCGATTGACGCACTGGAAGCCAACATTGCCAACATTATTCGTGAGATACCGGCCGAAATGTTGGAAAGAGTATGCCAAAATTGGACTAAGCGGATGGACCATTTGAGGCGCAGCCGCGGCCAACATTTGCATGAAATAATCTTCAAACATTAAATTATATCGACCCAACTATCGATCCAAATAAATATTTCATGCATTTTTCTGAATTTTATGTGTTTTTTTTTTAAATTTCCGATAGTTCTTATAAAATCACCTTTTATTAGGAGCTGACTTTTATTTATATAAATTTTGTTAGCTTAAATTCGATTTTAAAAAGATACCGACTTTAGTGTGACTATAATTACGGGCCATTGCATTTTAATTGTTAATTCAATTAATTTATTTTTCATCAACCAATTGATTTGGTCCACAATTTAAAATAAGTGAGAAAATAAATTAAAAAGTAAATGGAAGGGCCAATTTTTCTTTCTTCCAGTTGCAACAAAAATATGAGCGTAACAATGGGCGTGGTCAATTTTTTTAGACAAACTAAATTTTTTAGAAGAAATTTTTAGCCGATTGTGGACTACACCAGGCTAGGTTATTGTAAATAAATAAAAATATATAAGTAAAATAAATTGAATTACTACGAATTTAGAATATTATAAAAGAGATGTCTGAAATCAAAATTTTAAACAAACAGACTAATAAGTAGTTTTAACGATTTAATATGGATTTGTAAAAAAGTAAAACTAATTTATACTGTGAATTTAATATACTATAAAGTCTTTATATTATTGTGAATTTGAAATTAGAAATTTAACGGAAGAAGAAGAAAAAGAATTGTAAAATGAAAGAAAAAAAGGATAATCACTTACAAACTAACTTATAAGCGGAGAACTTCTCAGCAGCCTCACAAATAGTATTTCAAACAAATCTATTTGATTCAAACCCTAATTTGTATAATTTTCATTTATAAATTATACAAATACATCTAAAAGGGAAAACAGAGAATCTAATCTTAATTACAACGTAGTACATCCTCAGTTTTCCTAAGATGAAAAAAAAATTTTTTGTTTTTTTTTTTGCTCTTTTGTTTGCAATGTTACTATAGCTATCGAACCGGTTTTAAAAATTCTTTCAGCAATATAAAGGCAAGTAACTTACTCGAATGATATTTTTAAACAATTTTTTCTTTTTGAATAATTTTTTTATTGGCATAATTTAATATGGGAGTAGTTTTTTATTTAAATAATTATTTTGTTTAAATAATTTTTTGTTTGAATAACTCTTTAGCTTATTACCCCCCTCGTAGACTAGTAGGTAGTATACTAACCTATCAACCTGGGGGTTGCAGGTTCGATCCCTGCCCTAGACCTTGCCAGACAAGCCAAGAAGCTTCGCGGATTTGTGTTGTAACAAAAAAAAAAAAAAACGGGACACCCATTTTTACATCCATATCACAATATTCCGAAGAATGTTCATCATATACTATTGGCTCGGCCATGCATACTTCTACGTGAGTCAGTTAAAAGTCGCCAATTTGTACTGGCCATGTAAAAGCGGGTAAAAATTGCTAATCAAAAATTTGATTTTAAACAGATTGCCAAGAATTCCTTCATATAGATAATAAGACTCGTTAAGACTGGTAAAGACCGGGTAAAACGAACTAGTTTAAAAAAAATTAAAGTAAAAGTGGGTGTGGTCAATTTTTCTTCCCATTAAAACTTAAGTTGGATTACAAAATATATAAACAAAAATTAGCAAATCGGTTGCAGCCGTTCTTAACCCTAATCATATCGACATAATATATTACAGATCCTACCAAAATGTGTCTCTGAGACATACACACTCCTGAAAATTTTGAAGAAAAAGCTTTAATTAATTAAAATTAGACGAAATTTTTCATTAAACACCTTGTTTGCACACAAAAGTTCTTATACCATGTCCATTACAAACATTATTATTTATAGGATTCTTGAACTATACGAATTTTTTTAGGATCTTACATATAGCAAGTCAATTCTCAAAGTTCTTATCTTCGTTTTTGGACAACTTAGAGATAACAGAGCTCTAAGTGATACTTTACTCTTTGGTGAAATAATTAAAACAATTAAATGCAGTGCGAGTATATATTTTAAGCATCTCTGCTGTATATTTTATATAAATATCATAAGTAATATTTATTGTTTTTCATTCGTTTTTGTGTGTATATTTTTAGCAAAAATTCAAACACTTTCAATAGCTTGAGTATTTTTATTTTTTAGCTTAATCATCGTTTGTTAGAGAATATTTTCATTTTAGTGTTTGTTGGCTTGTGTTAGCAGTGTTCATCATTAAATGCTTAAAATTGAGACAAATAGCTGGATATGTGCAATGATTTTCCAATTCATGTTTGAAGGTTTAATTAAAGTTTTCTGGGAAGCAATGATGTGCAAACAATTGAGATTGTATATGCTTTTGTTTTCATCAAGTTTATACATACCATTTTGTGTGTGTGTATTCGCTAATGAGCAATTGCTAAACGCAATTCTAATGGAAATTAATTTACAACTAAGCGAGTAAGGATAATATTATTATTATCATTATTGGCTATAATCATAGCACAAACTTTAAGATCTATTGTGCAGCCAAATGAGCTCCGTTTTTTTTAATTCTGTAACATGTTAACATTGCTCTGTTAAGCTAACATAATCGAAAGCTACTTGAATGTAAAATTCAGAACTATAAGCTTTCCATAATTTTACTACGAATATTTTACACTGAAAATTGTTGTGTTCAAGAAATTGGTCAAAGTCGAGGCGAGGGGGTTGCATGAACTGGTGGGGTCCAACGCTACTAGAACCTTGATTTCAGAACTATATAAATATAGAGTTTTATGTTATTTCTGCTGAGGCTTAAAACAAACTCTACCCTAATGCTCTCTAGGTTAATGAGTTTCTTTGAGTGCCGCATGCCCCCGTCGGTCTACCAGCAGTCTTGTGGATAATATTAAAAAATATCAATAATTTTCAGCAAACCTCTTAGACATTTTACTAATATGGAGATGATAAATGCTTGCTTTGACAACATGCAAACTTGCCTTAAGAAAACTACTTCGGTTGTGCTGATTAAATTCGTTCCCAACCAAAAATTCAGTTGTGACAATAGAAAATCGGTGTTACAGCTTGAAATATTTTTAAAAGAACCAAATTTTGGTTTGCAATATTGAATTTTAGTTGCAACGATTACAAAGTTTCTTTAGCACCACTGAGTTTTTGACTGAATGAAAACAAATTTAGTTGTCACAAACGAAGCTGCATGATGTTGCTAGAGTCAGTTGTTGGTTAAACTTGTGAAAACTTGAATGTATGTTCAAAAAGTAGCACGGTAAGTAATGGATTGGTTGTTTTACGTGGCTGGCTAACGGCCCTCAATTAAAATCGCAAGACTCCGTTTTGAAACACCTACTCCCTAAGACTATAAAGCCGTAAAATAGCCTAGTTCCACAACTTAACTTTAAAATATCTGGGAAAGTCCCCTAACCTTACTTCGGGTATCTCAAATATGTACTCCGACCATCAGATGTACATCGAGAAATCTGTGTCTCTAAGCCATATAAGCCAGGCACTCTTAGAGAAGGTGACCGGCAGCTGCGGCAGTTTTCGTTAAAGGGCAGTCCCAGCCTGCTGGCGTGCTTGCAAATTATCCAGTGACCAGTTATAACAGTCACCACTCTGGAAATGTCCCTTCTATTCCTACTCACTAGCTAAGCAGAGCATTTACCATGACGTGCAACCTTACACGTTTCTAGACTCCGCCATCTGGTATCCGCCTTTTCCCGGTAGTGATCAAAAATACTATTCCTGATACTACTAAGCGATACCGGGACTGTCACTGACAGAGAAGTCTCCATGTTACAGCCAAGCTTAGCCAATTCATCCGCCTGCTCATTACCAATAAAATCGCTGTGTGCAGGAATCGATGCCCCTTATATGTCAGCCTGATGTCAGCCTTACATTGGCCCACTAGATCAGAGGACATTACATTCGATTAAAGAGCCAAGAGAGCCGATTGGCTAGCACGATGAATAACTATTGTGAATATTGGTTCAGGTCTTGACAATTTTCTCGTTTTCTTTAAAAATTCATGTTGATTTTGTTTTAAGGTTAATGATAAAATAAGCAATAATTAATTAATAAATTTTTTTTATATCAATAAAGTGGGCTATTATGTAAATTAGTGAATCAGGGCTTAAAGTCATTACTACTGGATTGGCGTTGATCATCATCATAGGCTATTATCTTACCACGACCTTTGAGATCTATTGGCTGTGATAGTCTTAAACCTGATGTTTACTGTTAAGTATGATTTTTATTGAAATTAAAGCTTTAGTAGAAAAATGAAGAAATAATTTAAAATTAATTTGTAACTATTTTCATGCTATTTATAGACAGATGTGGTCTTTCACTCAAAACTATAATTTTTTTTTCTTCCAAACTCTCAGTTACATTTTCGCTACATAATTGCCAACTAGTACGTGAGTTCATAGTCCCTTTTTTTCTAAATTTGACAATCCATATAAAAATCATTAAACACATACAAGTACACACAAAAGGATGAAACGACATTTGTCTTTCGTTTTTTTTTTTCTTTTTATTAAAATGAATATAAAAATTCGAGATATTTATTTCAACACATGCTACACAAAATTGTATGTTTTTGTTTTTATTTTGTTTTCACATTTCACATCAAGAATAAATTGCAAACAGAACCATAATTCCAATCACAAGTTGATAAAACTAAAAGATTTTAAGAGATAAAATTTATAAAAATTTCCACAACAACAAAAATAGAAAGTATCAATAACACAAGCATGTAACAAAATCAAAAATCTCTAAAGATGCTAGTACACCCACAAGCACACACACACACACAAATAAAAAGGTTTATTTATTGAACACACACCAACGTCCCTCTGAAAAGTCCCTAAAGATTTTTCATTATTATTGGTTTCGTTTATTTTTTTTTTTTTGTCGTTTTTTCTATTCTATTGCTTCCAGTTAAATTTTTGCTCATACAAACACTTGTCACATGATTGTGAAAGCGAAATATTGAAAAAAATTTTTTGGTTGGAGTGGATAAGCGCACACAGTTTAGACTCAACAAAATACAAAATAACTACTTTGCTCTAATAAAAGCCCCTTTAGGAAATCGGAAAAAATTTAAAACCAAAAAAGTTTTAAAATCTGAAAGTAACTGAAAGCCTTTCAACTACTTAAAAAAAGGATATGTGCTCAAAAATAGAATAGTAAGTAACTATTGTGAATATTTGTTAAAGATTTTTCGACACGTCTTGACGACTTTCTCGTTTTGTGAAAAAGTTCATGAAATAATCGGACCTGTTCTGTATTCCACACATTTTTTTAAATCTTATTAAATGAAAATTTTTATGTTTTTTTACTTGCAACAATAATTTTCCAACCAAAATAAGGCAAAAACAAAATTTTAAAAATCTTTGCATGGACCACAGATTAGTTATGGGATGCTGAATTTTTTAAAAAAAATTCGTATTCGGAATATGGAACAGCACTGAATAATTTCTTTAACATCAAAGTTGATTTTTTAATAGTTAATTAATTAATTTATTTAAAAAAAAATTGTTAAATTTGTTAAAACTATAAAAAAAATTTTTAAAAACTCCTTTTTGAAACTAGTTTTTTTTTTCTATTGACCCTTATGACCATAACTTCTGCAACAGAGAAATGTGAAGCGAAAAAATTATTAAGACAACATAAAACTCATTCGTATGTCAACAGAAATTTTCCACATGACTTTGTTGTTGTGCTCGACGATAAAATTGATTTGTATTTCATATCCCGTGTACTTAACAAAATTCTCGAATCAATGCCCTGCAGTAACTAAGCGAAATGAAATGAAGCCTTCACATCAGCAGCAACATTTTAATCTTTTTAGCAGACTTTGCTTAAGAGTGAAAGAAAAATTAAAACAAAAACATTTCTTTCTTACCCTACGACATGACACAGTCACGTAGCACAACACAAACATTTTTTTTTTTTTTTTGCTTCAAAAATTAAAGTGTAACAAGTCTAACTTGTAAAAAAAAAGTATGAGAAAAACTAAATTGAAAATCTAAACTAACTTACAATTTGTTTATGAGTTGTTAGGGCTTCACAATAATAATATTTGTAATTCAATTAATTGTATTACGTGTCATGAAAGTAATTAAATTTCTTATACTCGTACACTAAACGATAGATTCAACCATTGATAATGACTATTGACAATTTATTTTTTCAACAATTTTTTTCGTTTTGTATTCTCTCAGTCCCAAGCAAAGGACTATGCTATGGTGTTTCTGTTTTATGAAAAGAAAAATAATTTACCTCATGGCTGATGAGGCATGGCCAGGAAATGAAGTGTAAAAGAAGAAAAAATTGCACAAAATAATATAAGCAAATTAATTATATACGTGATAGAAACAATTAATTTAAATGCATTTACAAATGAAAAACTATTTCATTTAATTACTATTTAATCAGACATAACAAATTAAAGCAATCAAATCAAATCAATGCTACTTTAGTGCGGGTAAAGTGTACAAAAAATATTTTTTATAAATTTATTAGCATGTACGACTAAAGTAAGTGAAGATAAATATGACGAAATAAATATGTTTTAACGTAACTCGTTACGTTTTTTAGTATTTGTAAATATGTTTTCAGTATTTATGGCATATTTATAAATATATTTAAGAGAAATATAAGTGCATGGTAAAAATACGTTGACTTCTAAAGAAGATTACTGAATGTCACTAAAATCCCTCAAAACAACACCACTGGGGTATATGAAAATTTAAAAATGGTATAAAGTAACTTCTGAGTATTTTGGCAATATATTACAAATCTAGACGACCTCCCCTTTAAAATGATATATGTTCTATCCCAAAATCTTCTATGGTTCGTCTGAAAGTCGATAAAATCCCTCAGAGCAATAGCACTGGGGGACATGGAAGTTTAAAAAAAAATTAAAATATTAAAAAAAAAATTTTCCGAAAACTTTAAAACACTTTTTGAAAGCCTAAAATCTACAGATTAAACTTCTTTTTGGTTTCAGTAATTTGCATGGACAAAATCGTAAATGGTACCTCTGCAAAATGGGGAATGGTAAAACTCGCTCAGAGCAACACCACTAGGGTATATGGAAATTTCAAAAAAAAATTAAAAATAATTCAAAGAAGCTTCTGAGTATCAAATACCACTATAGGAGCAGAAAACACGAGAGAGAGTAGTATTGAAATATATAAGTGAGATTCCTTAAAAGTATTTGTGAATTAAAAAAAAAAATATTTCAAAAATTCTACTTTTGTCATTTCTGATGTCTTTGAAGGATTTTGGTTAATGTGGACAAATCACAGATAGTGCTTTTGAAAAATATTAGTGAGATCCGATCAATTTCATTCCATTTCATAAGCAATATCTTGAATGATAACTGACTAACAATTTGCACTTTCATATAAAATTCATGAATTTTATTAAATACGTTTTGCATCATAAGAAAATACGTCAGTTTAAGAAAACTTAGGATCTATAGATTTTCTTTCTGTACAAATTTGGTCTATTTCGTGGACAAAATCTGGAATGGTAACTGGTAACACATATGGCAAAAGTTGCATTTTTAAAAAATTCTCTAAAAATTCAAAAACACTTTTCAGTGATTTGACTTATATTTTTCTACTCTCTGCATAATGATGTTTCATGCCAAGTTCTTGTTTGTTCACCTAAACCCAAATCCTTCACAGCCCCATATGTAAAAGTACTATTTTTGAAAATTTTTAAAAAATGCACAAAATCTTTTGAGGGAACGGACATATATTTTTTAGTACTACCCTCTCTCATGTGCACTGCTCATATAGTGGTACTTGGTGTCAAGGGTTGTTTTGGCCACATTGACCAAAATCCCACACAGGCATCATAAATAACAAAAGTTGAATTTTTTAAAATTTCTCAAAAAATTACGAAATATTTTCAGAGATATTGAAACGTAATATTATTTTATTCCTAAATATTTGTAACTACGCTTGTTTTATTTTTGGTCTATGAGGACTTTAGTTCATAGACTTAAATAATTAAATAAAACAAATATTTTTTACTATGTGAAGCATAATTAACTTTGGAGTTAAATATGTCATTCATATTACGTTACGTCAAAAATATTTTTAACTCTAAAGTTAAATATGTTTTTGACATAATGCCTTACTTAAAAATATATTTAAGTCGACACGTATTAAATGTCTTGTTGACGTAACTACTGCCGTACAAATTTAAAATTTCGCTGTATAAGTTGACGTAACTTGAGTAAAATACACCTAATTTTATATTAAACTTTCTAATTAAATATGATTTTGACGTAACGATTTATGTACAATATATTGAAAATTAATAATGAAATGAAAAATAACACTGGTCGACAAAAAAAAAACTTTTTGTGTGTAACATGAAAACTTTTGTCTTGCTATGTTTAGGACAAGGATATGGATAATATAAATAAAATTAGAATGCTTCCAATACGAATAGTTTTTTTGTAATTAGATGTTATATAAATTTAGAAAATTTGAGATTTTGTTAACAAAAGTAAGTTATTTTATTATGCTACAGTATTAATTTAAATAAAATTTTATGATTTTCTGCTGTATTTTGCTTCAGGTACATCTCGTTGTAATGTCCAACAGTAATCCGCTAGCATACGTGGACTCCACTTGCCCTGGTATCGTTTTTCCATGGTAGAAATGTCTTGGTGGAATCTTTCACCATGTTCATCGCTGACGGCGCCCAAATTTTCAGGAAAAAAGTCTAAATGTGAATGAAGGAAGTGTATTTTCAATGACATATTACAACCCAAAGCCTTATAAGCAGATAGCAGCTCCGCGACAATAGTTTTATAGTCATTTGATCGGTGATTTCCTAGAAAATTGAAAGTTACTTTCATGAAAGATTCCCAAGCAGATTTTTCCAAATCACTGAGTTTTTCTTTAAATATGTCGTCTTTCATCAATTGTCTGATTTGTGGGCCAACAAATATGCCCTCTTTAATTTTTGCCTCACTCAATTTAGGAAACTTTTCCTTCAAATATAAAAAGCCGTCACCACTCCTGTCCATAGCTTTCACAAAATTTTTCATAAGTCCAAGTTTTATGTGTAAAGGCGGTAAAAATACATTGTCAGGTTTCACCAATGGAGGATTTTTAATATTTTTTTGTCCTGGAGTAAGAGATTGCCTTTTGGGCCAATCTTTCTTAACATAATGATTAATGGGGATTGCAAATGGCATAGATCGAGATCTCCTCGTCCATCCAGTAAGAAGACCCACACATGTAACACAGCAGATGTGTGGAACCCACGCTTTGTCTTGCTGTCCAACGGAAAAGCCAAAATACTGTTCATATAGCTTAGTCACTAATGGTGTCAAATTCCTTCGCTGAGTTTTAAAAGTAATGTTACCACAAATATAACAAAACCTGTCAGGATCATTTTTGCACTTTCTTGACATTATTTAACAGTCGCTTAACTCAATAAATAGAAAAAAACACTATACTATTCACATAAATAAAATCTCTGAATGCAAAAGTGGAACAAAAATGGTTAATTTTAAATTTTACGGGTAGTAGCTGTAACACGAAAACTAGAACTGATGGAATCAAAATAAATACGGTGATAAAATGAGGGTATTTAGGTAATTCCAAATTGGTAAGTACCTTTCTTGTTACAAAGTTTTGTTGACCAGTGTAATTAACGAAGCAATTTTTATATAGTCACTTGGGTGTTATCTACATATTCAATTTTACAATAAAATATGTTTTACGCAACGACTCATACATTACGTAAAGTAAAATTAACATAAATTAAAGTCTTAGGAACTATAAGAATATTTTCCTTATAAATATTTAAAATTGTAAGCTAACTGAGCTATATGAAAATAAGTAAGTAAGTCTAACCACTAACTTAAAAAAGCCAGATGTTTTCAAGAATGTTGTGACTTAAAAATTAATTGAAAATTATATATTGATTAAAACAGCTTTTTTAAATGTTATTGGCATTACTAAAGTATTATTAATTACAAACGGAACAAGATTGAAACAAAATATTGTTCTAAAAGTAAATCAAAGTCTAGTGACGTCCATTAAAATTTTTCAATTCATCATATGAGCAAAAATTTGGCTTTTAAAATATTAAAAAAAGAAATTAATTAGCCGAAAAAAAAAATTATTAGTGCAATTAAAATTATCCTTTGAACAAACAATTACGTGTATGCACTCGTACTCGTGCGTGTACAGTAAATATATTTTTAAATACTTCCAGCTATTAACAATTCCCTTAAGAATTTAATTAATGATTACTAAGAGAAAACACAGCCAACTGTATTAAAATAAAAAAAGGGAGTGAGAGAGAGAGGGAATGAAATTACTTAACAAATTTATTTAACCTTGTGATTCACTTAAAAAGACCGTACAAATTGTAAGCTTGTAAGTCCCCATAGAAAAATAAATAACTTCACAATGAACCAACAGGAATAAAAAACCAAAGAGTAAATTTAAACAGCAGCAAGAAAAAATAAAATAAAAAAATGTATATGAAAATAAATAAAGTAAAGCAACACATGATACCCACAGCGAGCGATCAACAGTAACAATATATATTTTTTTTCACTGATTTATAATCCATAACCTTGCAAACTTTACTAAAAAAAAAACAACAACGACACCAGAACAGATCCTGGCACCAATGCAAATGCACTCTCAACACATTTTAATTTATATATAGGCACACACACATGTAAGCACACCCGCCATAGTACCTTCATATAAGAATGCATGTGTATGTGTATGAATGAATGTGTGCAAGTCAGTAATACAAATAATTCACTAACAAATAACAGGACATAACCAAGCACTGTGCAACAGCTCGTTCACTCGCCCGTCTTTGTTGCAAGCATGCAGGCATGCATGAGTGAATTGTGACTGTATGCCAGGCAGGATTGGTGGGTTGGTTAGTTGGCTGACCACAGCATGACACGAAAAAAAATAATTTTTTTAAATAAAACCTACAGTGATGTAAAGCAGTGCATTTAGCTTATAACAAATACTCGTAGCTTTGAATGTGGCTATGAAAATTTAGCGGCTTTAGTAAAATCAGGTAGATGTAAAAAGTGACTCTTGGTTGTTCATATATACAAACACAATGTTGCCTAGTGAGAGTTGACCTATCGTTAGACTAAGATCCAACTTCATATTTTAAGTAGAATTATTTCATTCGTAAGCTTATTTGGCCTTTTTCTTGTTAAGTGCAGCGGCTAGAGCTTGAGATCGTATTAAAAAAAATTTTTTTTATATCGATAATAAATATAAATTGTGTTAAATATATCCTGAGAAATATTGGCAACAACGAACTCAGTACTTCTGTATGGCAGTGAAATTTGTCAAAGAGCTAATGTAAAGTACTAGAAGCGGTACAGACCACAGTATCACTCACAGATTTCTCAGCTTACTGTACGGTTTCAGTAGCAGCAGTTTTTGTAATCAGTGGCGAGGTACCTGTTGAATTTGTTGAAAACTTGAACAGCATTTTATTCCTAAAGCTGAGATCCCAAACCATCCAGAGTTGGCAAAACAGATGGAAAGAGGAAAAAAATGATAGATGTACAGCGCGGATAATCAACAAAATGGACGTAGGGATTCAGAGAGAATTCGGTGAGGTTAACTACTTCTTTACCCAAATACTTTCGGATCGCGGATACTTTCGAAATCAACTGTATCGCTTGGGTGAGGTAGGAGACCCAGGCTGCATGTCTTACAGAACAATAGACAACGACACTGAACACACTTTTTTCGACTGCACTCTGAGAGAGACATTTTGCGGGAGCAGATCAGAGATTTCCCCCTATCAAAAATGATAAAGGGCTAGAACCATTTTAACACTGTAAAAAATTATGCAGAACCCATCTTAAGAAAAAAGACAAGACGCAGCACCAGAAACAGGAGCTCCTTAAGGAGAAAAAGCAGTATTACTTTGAATATAAGTATGGCGAATCTAAACGTTGGTAAATTGTGAATGGTTCTCTCTAGGACACGAAGAGACTCTAAGCCTTGCCAAAGTAATGCAGACAGCCGTGCCCGGAAGGATTCCCATAGAAAAATAGGAGGGAGTGTTTTAGTAGAAATCACCACATGACGTAGAGACGACGTAGGGTTGACCCTACTTGACCCACCCAAAAAAATTGGAACGAAATATCGATATAAAAATTAATTTTTATAATACGACCTTAAACTTAATAAACTAGCCATTTCTATTTGAATTATTTTAAAGCAAACCTGTCAACTAATCGATGGCAATTAAATTTCTTTCATTTGAAACTAACATTTCTTCTCTCTCTTTGCTTTGTAATCTGTGCTTCACTGAGAGAATTTTATTCATAAATCCTCTGAATAATTTCATTTCTTTTATGAAAAATTCATTTTATTATACTAATCAAATATATTATTAATTAAATAAATTCATTTAATGAACTATTCTTTCATTTAATGTAATTAGCTCATTAATTTCATTGAATTAATTTTATTATAGTAATTAAATAGTCATTAATTAAATAAATTCATTTAATGAACTATTCATTCATTTAGTGAAGTATTCATTCATTTAATGAACTATTCATTAATTTAATATAATAATTTCATTATTTTCATTATATTACGTTAATTAATTAACTATTCATTCATTTAATGAACTATTCAGTAATTTAGTGAACTATTCATTCATTTAATAAAATGTTCATTAATTTAATAAACTATGTTTTGCAGTTAATGTAATAATTTCATTGAAAATATTTCATTAATTCACATAAATTGAGAAAAATTTCCTTGAATCAATTAAATAATTTTTTTTCCTCTGCTTAGAAATTTCAAAAAATTTTAATTGTGAATTAAAAGCGAGTGTTTTTATCAACAACTCTTTCTGTTAAAAAGCAATACAAGTCCATAACTAAGGTTGCATTAGAGATGTGAACAGAAAAGCTTCAGCATAAGCCGAAAAGTATTTGCTACCACAATGTGTTGTAGTAAACTTAATTTAAAAAAAGTAAATGACTTTACATTATTAAAACTCAGCTAAGGAAGATCTCTTATTGCAATTATTACGTACCTTCTAACCAAACTAAATACTAACCCTGTCAAATATCACTCATGATTCTTTTTCTGCAAACTTAATACTTAAAAAATAAATGAAAATATTTCATTGTGAGTTAATGAATTAAGAAAGTAGTAATTTTTAATAGAAAATAACAACCATCAAATATGAGTGGAAGGAATGCAAATTTCCTTTTTATTGATGAAATTTTTCATTAAAATAAAGAAAAAATTATATGATTTTTTATTAATTAGTTAAATGAATCAATTTTGTAGCAGTAGCTGAATGGTAACATTCAATTTCGCAATTAACACGACCCTCAACAATAACACGCTGCAGGCTATTTGCCTCAAACCACAAAAACTTCTCATACCCATCATTCAAAAAATTCAATGAGGCCAGGCAGGCCAGAATTTCATAAGAAAAAATTTTGTGAGTGAGTAAAACAAAATTTTGTATTTATTTTATTTTATTTTATTTTTTTTATAAAAGCACATGTAGCGTGTACTTGCTTTGTTTGCGTTCATGCCAGAGTATGAAATTTTTGTTTGTGTCCGGCAATTTTTTTTTTTTTTTTTGTAATTTTTGGCAAAAGGAAACAAGCGTAAAAAAACGTTAACATACGTTACTTGAAATGCAACAGATTTATTGCAACAATGACCAGATATGTGTGTATGTGCTGTTACAAAATTTAAAGGCAACAAAAAAGAAAAGAAGAAAAAAATTATGATAAAAACATAGAAAAAGAAAAACCTTGAGAGCGTATTATTGTCATTGTATCATTGTCCACAGAAAATAAAGCAGTAAAAATACGCATTGATTTTTAAATTCGATTTATGTGTAGGTACGGTGTCCTTCTTGTATGTGTGCTTGTGTCTGGGGTATGAGCAAATGTGTAGACAGGAAGGAAATACAATCGTGTAATATTTTAACAGAAAAGAAAAATGTTTTTTAGTAAATTGTATGAATGCACTTGTGTGCATGCTTAACTTTTATACAATCATTGTTACTGCATTGCATGTTAGCACACACGCACACACATATATATAGATGTGAGCTATGTGACTGTAATGGATGTATATTTTTCCAAGAGTATATTAAAAAGTCTAATAGATGAATGAGTTCATAAGTTTTGCAGGCCAATGCACGTTAATATTGGATTTGTCAATTTGACATTATAATAGATTTAGAAATGGCTCAAGTGCTCATAAGTTTATTTAAGCTCACGTTTGCTGACAATAATCTCAAAAAGAATATGAACCCACAAGGGAATTAAAGGATACTTAACATTGAAATCGTAGACAAGTTTCTCATATAACTTAAAGCCTTTTTTAAAAAGAATTAATTCTCTGTGGGCCAAAGCTCATTAACTTCAACTTAAATAAAATTAAAACCGTTTAAGGAAATTTCTTATTGAAAGAGAATGTTTTGGTGATTTAATATACATACCTTGCAGAAAACAATGAAAGGAAAGTTTCATAGAAACAAATTCTAAAGATAACTGGAGAGCTGATGAGAGCCAGTGTGGCAGTGAAAACATACATCACATTCCATTCTGAGAAGAGAATAAAGGTCTGAGTCGGTCTCTAACGCGATTCACTGTTCAGTTTTAAAGAAATTGTTTGGTTAAAATTAGTTAACCTTTAAATTAAAGAGCTTGTAATTTCGTAAAATGTTTAACTGTCATCTTGGTAGTTAAATAAAACCCAGAATTTTCTGTAGTGTTTAATTAACCGAAAAATAAAAGTGAATGACTCCTATATAAAAAAATATAATAAAAAAGCAGTTTTTGGTTGTTGTACTTGGTAATTTGTAGCTGTTTTGGTTGTTGTACACGGTATTTATATTAGTGGTGAACTCCTAAAGTGAACCGAAAATTACTGAATCTCACATACTGTAGTATAAAAAGAAAAATATGGAGTTAAAATTAACACCATGTGTAACAACTAAAAGTTATTGGAATGCGGAAATTTTCCAAAGTGATTTCTGAGTAACAAGGGGGAAGATTACTGATCTAGAGGACCTCCTCTTTAAAATGGTATATGTGCTATACCGTAATCTTTTATATTTCTTAAGAAAATTTTAAAAATAGAAATATTTAATGACGTAAGACGTATGTGATAAATATGCTATAAAATCTGATTCCCTTAATTTGACGTAATTGCGTCAAATAAGCAACAAACTGAAGGTCATAGTTGAATTCAATTAATATTTCTTTTTAAAAATTAAATTTCCATTTTTAATAGATTTTGTTTGGACCATTAAAATATTTTGTTTTTCTTTTGCAATGAATTCAGTTTAAAAAAATTAGTGAAAATGAAAACTTATTTCAAAATTCGTTTTATTCAACTTTTTTTTTAGCTAAAACACAACAAATTTAAATTTCATATCTCGCCTGGGTAAACCATATTTTTCATTTCCCTACTGATAGTTTTAACGTGAAATAAACAAAAAAAAAAAAAAAAAAACTCTTTTAAAGAGAGACTTATTTAATAACGTTGTAACGTTCACTGACAGTATTGGCCAACTCTGTTATATGATATCAAGACCAACCTACAACAAACAAACACAAAGCACACAGGCACACAAGACATTTGAATGTGTGCAAGTAGCAACAACTACATGCTAAAGTAGTTAGTCTGGGAATATAAGAGTAATAACGTTTGTCACAGCAGTTCCGGAAATTGCCTTTCATATATTGAATACCCACAAACACACACACACACGCACACACACACACACACCAATCCATGTTCGCATTATGCAAAAGCATGTTAGCAGCAGTCACAGTCATGTCTACAAATGCATACTTTTTTAACATTTAGTTTAATGGAGGCACACAGGTAAATATTTAGCATTAAGAGGAACCGGCCTGGAAGTTAGAAAACATTTAATTGAGTTAGCAAAACAATTTTTTATTTAATAAGTGAATTCAATAGCAGGACATCTTTACATGTACACGTGTACATCAGCTCATGCAGCTCATTTAAGTCTCTTAAGGAGAGTGTGTAACAGCAACTGCCATAATGAATATAAAATTGTAATGCACTCATGCCTGTTTGGATCGTTTGCAGCAACTGCTAATCTAAACTGCTTAAAGCGCCCTGAACTACCAACAATTCAACTAACATAAATACATAAATATTCATGCAAGCACGCACTCACACAGATACTCATTATACTTTTCAATCTCTCAAACTTTATGTGCTCAATTGAGAATGAAATTGCTTAAATGCAAGTACAGCCAGTAAATACTTGCATGCAACATGTAGTTAAAATTTTGTTTCATGCTACTTGAAAGTAACCAATGAGATGACAACAGACAGTCTTTGTGACTGTAACTGTGTATGTCTCTCTGTCTATTTATCTGTATATTTAACTGACTGCCTTCCCTTTCGCCTTAATTGTTTGTGTATTTGTGAGCTGCAATCTTTTTGTTGTTTTGTGCAGCATGTCCTTTAAAGTTTTCTACGTTGCTTTCAACATTGTTAATTGTGCTAATTATTGGCATATTTGCTGTGGTCTTGCATCGTTTAGGACAATTGCTAAGAATTATTTTGATGTCCTTAGTGTCAACATTTGGTAAATTCTCATAATGGCTGTTGTATGCATATGACATATGTGTGTGTATGTATGTGTGTGTGTGTATTATGTTTGTATTATGCACTCTGGTATGCATCACTGAATAGAATTATAAGACATTTTCTACATCTAGATTCATTGACACTAAACACAATGCTTGTCTATACATTATCCTTTTAAACAGACAACAACAACAACAGCTATTCTAATCGAAACAAGTTGTAATGCCTACAGAAACATTTTGTAAATACACACTTTTGAATGCAATTTACACGAAATTTATGATTTTGATTAAATGAAAAAAAAGTTCTTTGAAAAAATATGTGGACGCATAAATAGCTGCTGGGTTTTTGTTTTTAGAAAGTTTGTTAAAGCATGAACATGAGGAAACGTTTAAGTTTGTAGTTTTCCACAATTGTTCTCTGAAAAACTGCAAAACGAAACGTTTTCATTTGTTTTGTTTCGTTTCTTGGCGAACTCTGCTGTAAATTCGATCTTTGTGACCTACACAAATTGTCATTGTTCAAATCTCAAAGTTTGCTATTGCCTATTGAAACACCCTTTATTTTTTATAACTGTTTGCACATAAAATAATTTAAACTTTAAGTTTTTGCTAAACCTTTTCTGCTACACTAAAGCCACAAAGAGATTTTGTCCTTGATCGACCACTACATTGATTTCAGGTGGGATTACTGCAATTTCAATTTTTTTTATTTATTTATTTAAGCTTCTTCTTCTTTTTATTGTAGTTTTTGTTGCAAAAACCATTCGTTTAATCCTCAAAGTAACCAATATCAAAGATACTTTCGTTTACCAAGTTTAAAATCTATAAAAAAAAAAAATAAATGTTTGAAATAACAAAATCACTAAATATTCCAGTGAAATTGTATGCACGAGTTCGAGTGTATTTATTTTTATCTTCACAGTAACAAAGCAAGGAATCCAAAAAAAAAAAACAAAAATAATTTGAGGGTTTACTATTTTTTTCGTTCTAAAAAAATATTAAGCATAAAATACTTTAATCTCTAAAACACATTGAATGCTGAAAAAATAATACCAAATTGCACAACACGTAGTATAAATTTGCAGTCAGTTGCTTATTAAATTTATAACGTTTGTAGTCTGGGAGTACGGGTATGTATGAAAAAGAAAACCTGTAAGCTTGGAAAATAAATATTTTTTAGTTGTTTGCTTTGTTTCCTTTTTAATATTTTCATTATGGTGGGTGTGGCTGTGAGTGTGTCTTTAAAAGTTGTGAAATAGCATGTGACAGTTTATTTGTTTTTGCTGTAACAGTCAACTCTTGATAAGGTGTACTGTCGTTAATCAGACCAATCATTAACTAAAAATTGCTCTGGAGTTTTTTTTTACTTTTCTTTTTCGTTTATTATAAATAAAATTAATTATTTAAGTCATACAGAATAAAAACTTAAAAGCATGCTTCGGCTTTCTATAGAGTTTTTCGACTGAATGTTTACACACAATTTTATATCAGAAAGTATTAAAAGCTGTTCTTAGTGAACAGATGCAGATCGAGTTATTAAGAAGTTGGCCTGGCTAGCCCAACTTATCAACCTCTGCAAAGAGAGTACTGAAGTAGACTAGTATAAAATTTCTTTACAAAATGAACTATTTAAATTTTATTAAAATAGAAAATTTAATAATTTTTATTTACATTCCCAACTAAATTAGAGTGGCAAGGGAACGTTTCTTAGCATCTTCTATATATATTAAAAGTCTTCCCCAAATAAGAGCGCTGGCGGTGCGAATTTTCTACAGTACTGCTAATCATCTTGTTTAATAAAACCCACTAAAAACAAACAGAAATAGAGCTCTAAAAAAATAGCTAACATGTCATTACTGCTTAATTGTTTTGCAGCCAACTTCACTATAATACACGCTGTGCACATTGGACAAATAAAAAATGCGCCAATTTAGGAATGACTAATAATTTTCACATGCTGCAATACTTTAAGTAGAATCCCATAAAATGTATTCAATTATTCAATGTAATTTATGATAATAAATACAGAAATAAAATAATATTTAATTAAAATGGGTATTTTATTAAGCTTGAGGTCGTATTGTTTAAATTTTAATTTTATATCGATATTTTGCTCCAACTTATGTAACTTCTTCCGGATAAAATTATTTTTAATATTTTAATTAAAAAGAAAAAAGGTCAAATAAACTTATTAATATAAAATAATAATTAATTTTTTTACAATAAAAAATTTTCTAATTAAAATTTTTTTTTTTTCAAAAAATCAAATATTTTAAATAAAAAAAAAATTCAGATGAAACATCTCAGTATGAACTCTTTCAATTTTATTTGATTGTTTGCTGTGGTCTTTTTTTAATTAAATTTTAAGGAGAGTTTACTGTAAAAATTTGCTATTGTTGCGAAAGTCTGCTGACAAAAATCACCTCTAAAAACTTGAAAAAAAAATAACCTCAAATATAATCCGCTTTTATCGAGACAAAGTGATAATTTTTTTTCTTTCTAAGATTACAAGCAAACAAATGAAGCGAATAAAACCAGCCACAAGCAAACAAAAACCCAAGCTGAGCACATGATTTCCTTTAAAAACTGAGATAGAAAAGTTAAAAAAAAATTTACTTTGATAGTCTAAGTTTAACTAAAAGTTTTCAAAAGGAATTACCTAACAATCTTTAATCGTAAAGTATAACACGCAACAACAAGAAGTAAAGATTTAATAAAATTCCATAATTCCAGTCTAATTTATGGAAATTTTTATTTTTTTTTTAACCAATGGCTTGTCACAGAAACGACTTTTTAAATTAAATTAAAATCACCTTTGCAACTACTAAAACAAAATCTTAACACAAACATTTAGTTTCAAGCACAATAACAATATTTATTTAAACGATTTTAATAAAAAAAAAAAAAAAAATTTAAATATTGAAAAAGTAAAGAAAATTATTTTAAAAAATTTGAAAATAAAATTAGACTCGTACGAGTGTAAAAAAATCAACACAATCGTCTCATAAATCTCATAATAACCAAATGCTGCCATTTCAATGATACACACCAACAATCATAAAAAAAAAGGAAACCAGTTCCTGATCTGTTGTAAATTTAATGGTTGTTTTTTTATGCATGACTGGCATACTAAATGTGCGGATTTGCATGTTTTCCACAATTGACTTGTACTTTCATTGCAACTTTACGCCAAAGTTAGCGGTTGTAGTCAGCTGTGACTCGACTAAGCAAACATTTTGTTTAGGAAACGAAAACGCAAACATTTAAATGTTGAAGCTCATACACACTTACACACAAACATATATGCAGGGCTGGCAAAACTACATAATTTGCTGTAATTGAAAGAAATACAAAATATTTACTTTCATAGAAAGAAAAAGTTTCATTAATGATTTTCAAATGTAAAATCATATAAGCCACTTTTTGTTAAAAAGTGAGTAGAATCTTTCTGCAAGTGCGATTCACTATTCAACTTGAAAGAAAAATGTTTTGTGAAAAATATTAAAATCATAAAACTAAAGATTCAGTATAATTTTTCACTGCCAGCTGTGTGGTTAAATAAAAGCCAGTATTTTGTATTTATTTAACCAAAAAATAAAAGTGAATGACTTTTAACCCTGCACGCACCTTCTTTGTCGTATAGGCAAACATTGTTTTCTTTTTTTTAAAGCTAAAAAAAATTTGAAAAATATATTTTGTTTTTTTTTTTTATAATAATAAAAATAAAATTTATTATTAAGTTTTTAAGTTACATGAATTAAAAATTAAGTCAAATTGATATCTAAAATAAATATTATTTCCTCATGTTTTGTTGGCTCTGGGGCTAAGAAAGTACTTAGTGAATTATAAATAAGCAAGTCCGTTAAATACAAAAAAAAAAAATATAATAAAAAAAACCATTTTTGTTTGTTGTACATGGTATTTGTAGCCCTTTTGGTTGTTGCCGACAGTATTCATGTCAGTGATGAATTTTTAACTCTTAAAGTTAACCAAAAATTACTGAAAAACCCATTCATTTGTGAAAATATGGAATTAAAAATAACATAATTTACAACGCTTAAAAATTACTGAATCGCACTACTGATGAGCGTAAACTCAATGATCAACATATGTATTTCAAACACTATCCAGTCTTTTCCACTAAACCCTAAGTAGCTTGACTCAAATTATATTTTGAACAGCTACAACTATATTTACTACCTTTACTCTCAATTTTACAAGGTACCACCAGTTAAAGTTAGGTTTTTCTAGAACGATAAATTTAGTTTTTTTAATAGGTAAAAATCAAGTGATAATTTGTTATCCAACAATCAGCTAGTCAGTATTTTTTTGCTGTTTAGGGTAAAATCAACAGCTTACTTTAGCTATTAGCAAAAACGTTACAACGATATATGAAGAAAGCATATAAGCGCTTCAAGTTTTTTTCCATTTGTTAAAGTTGTCCAGAAACCATCTCTGTCTCTTTAGACAAATCACGAACATTTTAAACACCTTGTATGAATTATTGCCTTTAAACGGCTGGCCTTGTCTCTACAGAAGTATCAACACCGTTATAAAAAAGGCAAAAGCCTGATATTTAATATCAGTGCTTGTTTAAGGTATCAATTGGTAACACCACAAGTAAAGGTTATACAAATTTAATATCATTTTTCTTTTGTCATGTGAACATGTGTTTTTCTTTAAATTTTGCAAGTTTTATTTGATTTCATGTTATATTTTATACAAAGCAAAGAATTTCATTAAATGATCAAAAAAAATTATAGTTTTTTTATTAAAAGAAAATGGAAAAACTCACCAGTTATTTTGCTTATTCTTGTTATCATGATGAGAGTTGACAAATTGTGATGCTTGGAAATCCTGTCGATGAATAATCACTATTTATAACACACACTGTAGTTCAAATTGTGACGGGGACAAAACCACCTTGAATCCCGCGTAGATACACAGGAAGCCACAATTTTGCAGTTTATATTTATTTTTTCAAATAAAATTTAGTTCACTATTACGCAACACTCCCGACATTCCCGCTTGACACATTTTAATGACATCACGATTACTTATGATTGCGTATCCGTAAATATTCCCGCTTGACAGCTTTTTAATGCCATCACGATTACTTACGATCGCGTATCCATAAAGATTCCCGCTTGGCAGATTTTTATAGCCATCACGATTACTTACGATCGCGTATCCATAAAGATTCCCGCTTGGCAGATTTTTATAGCCATCACGATTACTTACGATCGCATATCCATAAAGATTCCCGCTTGGCAGATTTTTAATGCCATCACGATTACTTACGATCGCGTATCCATAAAGATTCCCGCTTGGCAGATTTTTAATGCCATCACGATTACTTACGATCGCGTATCCATAAACATTTCCGCTTGGCAGATTTTTAATGCCATCACGATTACTTACGATCGCGTATCCATAAAGATTCCCGCTTGGCAGATTTTTAATGCCATCACGATTACTTACGATCGCGTATCCATAAAGATTCCCGCTTGACAGCTTTTTAATGCCATCACGATTACTTACGATCGCGTATCCATAAACATTTCCGCTTGGCAGATTTTTAATGCCATCACGATTACTTACGATCGCGTATCCATAAACATTTCCGCTTGACAGCTTTTAATGCTGTCACGATCACAACACACTTTTGTAGAATTTCAATCTAATGAAAACCTAAAATAAGAAAAAGAAACCGATTATTTTATAATATTTAAAAATCATTGATCTAGCTAAAAAATATATCAAAAAAAATCTATTAGAATAAAAAATATATATAATACTCGTATAAAATCTAAAAAAATTGTATAGAAAACGCAAAGTTTTTAAAATATTTTTTAATGTTTTTCATAAATATTTTTTAAGACGATACGATTTTGGGTTTCCTGTATTCAAGTGGAAATTAATTATTTTTCATATCAGCTAAACACTGTAAGCTTTGAAAAGGTAATTTCAGGACTGGGTAATATACAGGCTTTGTTGTATTAAAACACATTTTATATAATTCTTTGATGTGTTTAAAATACAAATACAAAATATGTATTTGTTTTATAAATATAAATATTTCATATACTGACCAGCCCTGCATATGCGAACGCACACAGACACAGCTTCATTTCTTTCTTCATTCATCAAATAATATTTGTTAGCAACAGTGTTAAAGCCATTACGTGGTACTCTACAGCTATAACAAACAGAAAAGTGACACAAAGTGGTTCTCCCCCATCCCCCACCAAAAATCAATAATAAACCATGAAACAAAACAAAAGTAGTGAAACATTTAAACACATAAATAAAAATCGCTCACATACAAAAAGTTTGGCTGTAAAATGGAAAATCAAAAATTACATTTAACGCAAGTCAATGAGATAAAAAAAAAACTAGTACCTACTCCTGTACTATAAAAAGAGGGTAGTGAAGAAAATCGGGAATATGGAAACAAATTTCTTTTATGGGAATTTTCGAATGTTGAAAAATTTAATTTTGCTTTAAAAAAAGTTGATTTTAGAAAATTGTAAACAATATGTAATTTTCGAAGAATTTGAAATTAAGTTCGAAAATTCGAAATTAAATTCGAAAATTTGAATTAAACTTCGAAAATTTGAATTTAACTTCGAAAAATTAAAAACCAATATTTTTCAATTTGGTTTAAAATTAGTATTTTTAAAAATTTTTTACAAAAATTAACGTGTTTAAGTTGGAACTTTCGAAAATCCAAAAAAAAAAACAAAAATTTTATTTTTAATTTTAGTATAAAATTAGTAATTTATAAAAATTGTAAATACAAACTAACAATTTTCGAAAAAATTTGTGATTAAAAAAAAGAAATTAGAATTTTCCAAAAAAAGAATTAGTGATTTTTACAAAACTTGAATTTTATTTAAAGCAAAAACTATTAATAAATAATTAAGTTGTTATTTTGGAAAAAGATACAAGTGCATTTTAAAGAACACAAGCTAGAGATAATTTTAATAAGACATAGACATCATTTTACTAGAACTAACACTGATTTTTTCTTTTTTTTTAAGTGGACTTATACCACTTTCCAAAATAACAGCGCAATTAATCAGTATATAATTAAAATATTATATTGAAATTATTTTTCAAGTGTTTCTTTGCCAAACGGTGTAGTTTTAAAACTTTACAATTTCGATACCGTGGCATCACTAATTCTAAACAATTAATTTAATTGAAGACAACACTTTTCTATGAATATTTTTCCATTTGCTTTAAATAAAGCTGCCTGTCTAGCGGGTTTAGCGATTGTCAGCAGTTGTTTTGTGGCTGTCACACAATAGTCCAGAATGCACAATGGCATTGCCATTGAATTTAAGTCATCAATCATTCATGCAATTTATGATTGCAATGAAAAACTATACAGTTTTTAGTTTCAATAATTGTGAAATCCGTCATACACCGAGTTTTCCATTTCTTAACTTTTTATTTCCTTTCGTTATTTCTTGTTTGGCTTTTTTTTTCCAATTTTTTTTGTTTCTGAAAAATATTGTGTTCAACACACGTAGACATTAAAAGTGCGGTAAAATGTTTGTTGTAGTTGCGTTGGCATAGTTTTCTATGTGTCTAGTTTGTCAAACTACGAGTACTCGTATGTTGCTTGGTACAGCTTGAACAGGAAAGGGATATAAAATGAAAACCTGACAACACAGAAAAAAATGACAAAATAAAAAGGTATCATACCTGTAAAAATATTTCAAGTATCATTATTGGCACGTTTAGTATTTGTCAAGTAAATTTAAGAGTTTGTATGACTTAAATATTGATACATTTGAAAAATGCTTAGAAACGTGTCGAGCACACTTGACACAAATCTAGATTAAATTTTATTTAATTTAAGTAAAACAATTTCATAAACCTTTTTTTACAACTCAAATATTCATGATTTGTAATTGAGTATTAAAACTCGATTTATGGAACAAAAAAAATCCTTTTAATATTTAATTATTATTTTTCTTTTTTTCTATCTTTTCTTTATCACAAATAATTGAAACGAAAAGTCTTCAGACTTGATGGAAACTGCCAAAATCTTTAAGAACAACACTTTTCACTGTGTAGAACCAAAGCAGTCCAAATGAAATCGAAGCGTTTATTACAAACAATCACTAGAATAAATTCAAGAGCAGTGTGTCAATGAAAGAAAGAAAAATATAAAACACATAAATAATTACTAGGCTAAAAAGGACAACGTTCACTTAAAAAAAGTAGTTTCAGTTAGGAGTACATGTCATCCAGGCATGTACCTTTAGAAATTATTACAGAACAAGGCACTTGATGCTAATAGTAGGACAGAGCCAAAGTAGACAGCTCTATTCATATTATTAATATTGGTTTTATACACTGAGTCAAAAACAGCGTTGACACCGTCCCCTTGTCTTTTTTATTGACTACGATTGTTTTAAATTATTTATAATAACAAGCTTGTGCAAATCGACAACGGTTGATTATCGACTAAGAAAAAAAGCTAGAATTTCACTTTTTTGACAACTCACGTTGTCAACTTATTAGCACACGTTATGGAATTAACAGCAATATATTGTCAAATTTCCAACTTATTAACAAACGTCCAATTGACTACGACTGTTTTCACTTCAACAACTACAGTGTTCCATTTTGACACCAAATGGTGTCGTTTTGACACCAGGTGATTTCGATTTATCACCGGTATGTTGTCAATTTAACACCATTCATTGTCAATTCTACAACGCTGTATTGTTAAATAATGCGTTCTTTAAATGACACCATGCTTTGTCAAAGTGAGCACAAACGTGGTTGATATACCATTTATAGTTATTTTGCCAACGTATGGTGTCATTTTTACTCTGGGTATTGTTTCATACAATAACTTAAATAAAGTTAAAATTTATTTAGTTATTTTTCAAGATAAGCAAACAGCTTTAAGTCCATTAGCAAAGCTAGTCTTAGCTGGTTTGGAATTGCTATAGGCCTCTCGATGCTCTGGCAGAGAAGAACTCAGTTACTGTGGTATGGATTCTTGGATATGAAGGTTATGTGAACAACGGGCAGACTATCAAGGCAAAAACGATATGGAGCCCTACTGGGGAATGAACAATAACTTCATTCGGTCTTTACTACAGGAAAAGGCATTATAAAGTCTTTAAGATTGCTGTAGAGCCAAAGCATGCATATGACAATCTAAGAGACTCCTTAACCGCAATATTGTTACGAAATGTATTATTCTAAGCCACAGCTTTAATGACATCAAACTTTACAGTGATTTATAGACAGGACATTAAGTCTAAAATAACAACAAGATTAAAATTGGGGTGATACATCACGACTCCTGTCGTTTCTGTCAAGAATGACAAGGAAAATATTTTGTATTTTTTGCTAGGCAGTGGGATACTGACTCCAGGAGACTTAACTAAATTAAATCTCACAGTAATTGCGAGATTCTTCAGAAGTCTGGTAGTGCTTTTCTTGGGAATACGGCTGTAGAATAGATTTTATAGGTCGCGGTGCAATTAGAGTTCATAAAAATAATCATAGTCATTATTACCTGGCACAACATGGCTTACCGCACACAGTGGCTTTAGATATCTCACCAGTCTAAGATAAAAAATATTAGCATCATTTTGCGGGTTCTCTTCTTTAGGAATTTTTTAATAATCACTATGAAGAAAGAGGGCCAAATAAATAGCTAGAGTTCATTTCAATAAATCGTCTAACCTAGAACTAGAATTACCTTTAAAAAATTTTCCAATACACTAAGAGATCAACGACCTCTGGAATAGCTTATTTTGTAGACTTTAAAGATATACAAAAAAAAATTTTAAGTTACAAAATGTTTCAATTTATTTTTTAATACTTCATGCGTTAAATAAGAAAACAAATTTCATTAATTTAACACAAAAAGACACAACTTTGGAAAAGTAAAATCTCAACAAAAACAAATCAAAGCACATAACAAGTATTAGTGTGATTAAATATTGTCAAATCAGCTTTAACTTATACTCCTCCAGAGGTTTTTTTAATCCTATTTAAAGGTTAAACAGATATATTAGGAAGTCTTAAAAGTTTCTTTAAAATAAAAATTAAATATTGAGACTGACTAATAAATAAAAAGAAGCTTACAAGGAAATTATATTGAATAATAAATAGCGCCGCTAGCTAAAAGGTTTTTTGTTAACAAAGAGAATATGCTTTACCCCAACTTCTCGTATGTAGTTCATTATCAACTAATATTTGAGACCTAATCGAGTAATTCGTATCGAATTTAAGAAAAGAAATTAAATTTAAAAAAGTTTGCATTCGATATGGAATGTATTGATGTGGGCCCCGCTTTTCTGTGTGTTTTAAATTAAAGCGTAGTTCTCTAAGTCGTTTCTAGACTTCTTTTGTTTTAACAACACAAACCCGCAAAGCTACTTGGCTTGGTTTGGCTGAAGAAAACAAGCCAGAATCGCACCTATGACCCCCTTGATTGGCAGGTTAGTACGTTGCCTACAGATTAGTAGGCTTTTCTAGTTCAATCTTCTGAGTTTTATTATTTATTTTACTAAATACCCAAAAAAAAACGATTTTTTTTTATAGTTTTTTTTTAATTGCTAGTACTGCAGCTTTTCTATCGTTAGTCTGTTCTGTCCATTTACTGTTGGCTATTTCCTTCAAAAAAAAAAATTACTTGCTGCTTTGCAAAGGCCTGTAAAAACGTCCATTTTTCCTTTTAAAGTTTCCTTCATACAGAAATAAAAATTTGAATTAGAAAAAAAATATCTAAACGAACCAACATACAAGTGTAATGAAAAAAAATCTAAGCCTCCGGTTTTTTTGAACAGAGCATATACACACATACATTCACACTAGCATACACTTGTTAAGAAAATAAAAACAAAATACTTTAATACGTGACTAAAACACAAATTGTCTGTGAACTACAACTAGAGTTTTCTTTTTTGTCGGGAAGGGGGTGGGGAGGTCTATTGTTACTTTTCGTTTTGTTTGATTTGCTGCCACAGTTTTATTTGGGAAATTTTTTTGTTTCTCATCAAGAAGTTTTTAGTTACAAAAATGAATAAACTAACACACACACTATTTACACATATACAATCAAATACTTAGTGGGTCACATACAATAGTAAACGTTGTCCGGTCTCAGCATGTGTTAAATTTTAGTTCTTAATATATTTATTCAGGTTGCTTTGCTAAAAGGATATTTAGAAGAACAAAACAAAAAAAATAGCACAAAAAATGCAAGCACATGCTAAGCTTTCACTATGTGTTTCAGTTTTTATTCAATGTGTATGTATTATTTGCTGTCTAACTGGCTGATTAGTTGGTAATTCCTTTTTATCATTAAATTTATTTATTTATTTTTTATGGTCGATTTTCTTAAATTCAATTATTGATGACATTGTATCGTTTGTAAGAAGCTGTATTAAGAAGTGTACAACATTTTATTTAAGCGCAACGTGCCCTATATAATTTTGAAAAATTATTTCTAGTAGCATACATGGATTCTATGGATTTTATTGCTAATTAACATGAAATCTCCTATTTTTCTCTTTGTTTACGACTAGACCAAATAGGATTTACAGGCTTAAAGTAATAAAGCCTTTATTTAATGTTCATAAGCAGCGTTGCCAGGATTTAAAAAAAATTAAGCTATATTCCCTTAAAAAAAAAAAGCTAGAAAAGGCTAAATCACGCCAAAAAAAAAATAAGCTAGAAAAAAGTTAAAAAGTTACAGCTTAAAATTAAAAATTTTCTTAATTCTTTATTACATTAGGAATCTTAATTACAATTTTTATAAAAAAAAAGTATGAAATATCAAAAACTAAAGAAAATAATGTCGCTTTCCACATGACTTGAAAACTAATAAAATCAAAAAAGAAATTAAACCTGTAGGTTCTAATCTGTCTGGAAGTGTTTTAACGTTTTAGAATAATTTCGAGGTTTTTATTTTAAGACCCAAAATGGAAACTGCCAAAATCATTTATGGAAATTTCAAAAAAATTTTAAAAATAATTCAAAGTAACTTCTGAGCAATTGAGCAATAGATTACAAAACTAGACAGCCTTCCTTTTAAAATGGGCTGTGAGTACTTGGGCAGTAGATTATAAATTTAGACAATCTTAGCTTTAAAATGATATGTGCCCCATCTTCAATCTTCTTCTTTTGAGCAAATTCAATTATTTTTCAACTTCAATCTTAAAAAATAATATTTAAAATCCCTTGAAGTAATAATTTATTTTTTGATTTTTAATACTATTTTAATTCTAATATTTTGCTTGCTTTGTCTTACTGAAAAGTTAGCAACTTCAACATTACTAAACGGTAGTAGTAGATAGCTAAATACTAACAACCTTATCCAAAATATTAACGTTATCGAAATTTTTCATAAATTTTACTTTAAAGTCTACGCCAACTTTTTTTTGGATAAGAGCATAAATGGAACAAATTATTAATCAATTAGGAATAAAGTGCATTTTTATTTTACAAGTTAGAAGCTAAAAACTTTTCTTTACTTATGAAATTGCTTTCGTTCGACCAATTTATCAATTTACATATCAAAGTTTTATCGAAAATATTAATTTAGCTAAATTGGTTTCAGTCTCAGATTGTTTATGTATGATTTGTTTTCATTTTTCCAAAAAAGACTATTTAAGTCCAAGAAAAAAGCTAGAAAAAAAAGGCTTAAATGGCAACGCTGTTCGTAAGTAAGCTTTCAGTTTAACAAAACCACTATGGGTTCATCTAAAAAATACATTAAATTTCTTTATAAACAAGAACGAGTAGAATTTTCTAAAAAATTTAAAAGAATTAATTAATGAGCTGCTGGAGTAGTAGAGAAATGCCTCCAATCTAGTCATCACTCAAATGTATTTTTCGTAAAAACAAAAATTTTTACTAGACTCAAGTCACTCACTAGTACGGGTTGAGGCTTTTGGACAGGAAAATGCTATAGGAAATCATTTTGCATTATTGAAAGAATAACGATCAAGTAAAGGCCATTAGCATAGGTTCACGATAATTAACAGATTTATTGTCCAATGTATTACAATTTATTTCTTTGTTTTTTCAGAGACCACATATCATATTAGAACAAATTTATAGCTTATTTTTAAATAAGTGTCTAAAAAGACGCAAACGAACAAACTCAAATTTTATTATGTGGACCTACTGAGTACTCGTATATTGTTTAGTTTATATTTATTTATATTTTTAATTAGTTGTTTTTTTAATTAACAGGTTGTTCATGTAACATATTTGATATGTAAGACGTGTATCGTTAAAAATATATTTTTGTATGGGAACAGGGAACCTGTTAAGGTTGGGATTTTGTAGGCCAAATAATTGATTTTTCACTTACAAAAATTGAGGGTTAGCTAAGAGTCAAATAATCCGATATTTAACTGAATGGCATCTTTCAGTTTGAAGTCCAATCGAAAGCAGATTATTTATTCTGCAAAATTCTAAGTTAAAGTATTTTTTTAACATCGCAAATTCACGGAGATTCTTGGCTTCTTTGAAAAAGAAAGAAATACCCAGGGTGTAGCAGGAATCGAACCTGTGACGTGTAAGTTAACGTACTAAATACTGGTCTGCGGTGGCTGAGAGGGGCTAAAAGTGCAAGGCTGGTATTCAAAATAAATAATGAAATTATTATTTGTCACAATCAGGCAGTACATTTAAAGTGAAATACGGTTTGAAAAGTAAACTTTTAAGGTTTGATGTTTTACAAAAATAGTGCACGAAAATATGCACTAATAGCCGTATGGAAAATAAAAAAAATCAAATTATGCTTAAAAGAAATTTATTAAAAGTGTAAATTCATAAATTTCAATTGAACTGGTAACCAGTAGGTGAATGCTATTTAATATTAAAAATATAAAAATACATGCAAATTATGCATAAAAAATATGCATTTACAACAAAATATGCAAGCATATGTATTAATAACAAAATATGCAAATATATTAAATTACAAATTGATGGCATTTTTCAATAAATTATCGAATGCGGAAGAGTACTTGACCAGAATCAATTTTAAGTTACTAAGTAAAAAACATGCTTTCGCATGAAAATCCTTGAACTAGTTATTACACTTTTTATTTTATAATAAAGTAAATGAAACGCAAACAGTAGAATGCAGATCAAGTTCTCTTTTAAATCAGAAATCTTTTACCAATTTGGGAAGAAAAACATTTCATTTTACTGCTAATCAACAGTTTAGGCTTCTGCATTTGTCTTGAAACAAGATTTTTCAAAGCTATAAAAATATTGTTAAAGTTTATTAATTTTTTATAAGAGTTAAATCTTGGCTTTCCATTGGCATATCGCTTGGATTTTCGAAAAAGTTTCTTTAGCTTTATTGCACTACTAAATTCAAGATACTTGAATTAGCTTATAAAAGTATTTGCTGTAAAGCTTTTAGCATAACATAACCTCAACAAAAATTAGAAAATTTCTTAAAGCTTAGTCTTTTGGTAGACAAAAAGTTAATTTCATAAAAGTTATGCAGGCCCATCCACATCAAAGCTAATCATCATGCAAGTTATGCTAAACAATTTACAGTTTCTAGGAAAGCCAAAAAGGTAATAGTTTTTTTAAAGCCTGACTGTTACTAACGTTTATATTGTTAACATTAAATTACAATAACTTTCTAAAGCATTGTCTTAAAGCTTTTAAGCATCAATTAAACTTAAATTATGAGAGATTTTTATTAAAAAAAAAGAGTGTTGAGAGCAATATAATCCTTAAGTAAGAAATGAGAGTAGAAAATTTTTTTAAGCACATGTGAGCTATCATGAGTTTTTAACTTGAACGAAATGTCAAGGAATGTCAGAAAGACATGGCAATAGGGTGACCATTACATGTTATAAAAAATTTTTTTTTTTTCAGTTTCTTAAAATAAGAAATAAAATTTAGTTTAATGAAAATTTATTTAAAAAAATTATAATAGTTTAAAATTTAAATTTAAAAAAAATTTCTTTATATCTATTAACTTTTTTTTTTTTAAATACAACTCTGCTTACTAAGCTTTTCTATGCCAGAAATAAATCGATTTGATGGTAATTTTTTTTTCTACAAGCACATGCGCCTTAAATGTTCTTTGTAAAGAAAAGGAATATTTCAAGCTTTTTTTTCAGTAGGACTATCATTGGCTTTATTACCTACAAACGCTTATGAACATCGACCGTGAACGTTTAATATTAGAAAACTAAATAAAAATTTTGCTGCACTTAACTATTAAAAAAAGGTGATTAAATTTTCTGTGAATCTTTTCACAAAAAAGTTTAAAAAAGTGTTAAATTTTTGTTTAAAAAACGAAATAAAAATTTTGAAAAGTTATGAAAAAAAAAATTAATACAACGAATATTTGGAAAATAAAAATTTATAAAATAAAATAAATAGAGTGAGAGTTATGTAGTAAAAAGGAAGAAAAAATTGTGTATCAGCATGAAAAGGCTACATTTTCTATATTCGGGGGATACATGCTAACGAACACCAGCAAAAAAAAAAAAAAAAAATGTACAAAAACGGGGCCACATAAATGCAAAAAAATATCTAGCGTTTTTCAGAGTTAAATAATACTGCTTACAATTACAAAAGACCTAGCAAACAAGAAACTTTGTTTAATAATTTGGCTAATCTAAAGCGAGTGAATTTTAAAGGGTTAAACATTAATTGAAAATAATTTTTTATTGATTTTTTTTTGCGCTACTAAATTTCATTTACAAAAAAAAACTGGTAATGATATAATCCAAAAAAGAGGAAAAAAACTAGATTTAAGAATTGTTAAATGAAAAAATTAAAAAAATTAATCAGAAATTTTAATTAAAATTTAAACTAATTTAGAAATAATATTATTCTAAAACTCTATTGTTCCTTTTTATTCTTGAATTTTTTTTTCCAAAATAAAAGTCATCCATTTTAAGAAATTGACCAATAACTGCACGCACATACTAATAAACCTTAAGAAAAAAATTCATTTTTTATTTAATTTTTTTTTTTTTTTTTTTTCAGAATAATCTCAACATAAACATCAGCAATATTTAAAGCTTTTATTTTTTAATTTACTCTCACTCTTAATAAGAATTTATGTTCATAAATCAAAAAAAAAAAAAAAATTTAAATATAAACTCTCAAGCAAAGGCTATTTGCTTTCTCACTCACCCTCTCTCTTTGCTACACTCACTATCAAGCATTTTCTCCAGCTGTCCATCTCTCTTTCTACCATATAACTATAGCTCTGTATTACTTTATAACTCTCTTTCTCTACCACTCTCAAAATATATACATTTTTTTCATTGTTAAAAACGAGAGAATTTACCAATAAAAAAAGGACCTCTTAATAATTTCTTCCTCTTTTTGTTTATATACAAAAAAAAAAAAGAAATAAAATTCTTTACAAATCGAAAAGAAATTCTTAAACAAAAGAAATTAACTGCAGGAATTACTAAATGTCCAAACAAAGTAAAGAATAGACGTATCTACATATTTACAAGCTTTTTTTCTTTGCTTTTCAACGTGTGTAGGTTCTTTATTTTTTTAGGTGTGTGTGTGTGCGGTTCGTTTATTTGAGAGTTTTGGTTTTTACCAATTCTATTGATTTCATGTTGTTGTTGTTTTTTTTTTTTTTTTTTTTTTTTTTTTGTTATTGTCATCAACAACAACAACAACAACCTCATCAGCAATGCTTTTTCTCAGTCGCCTGCTTGTCTTCTTCCTATACCCTTAGTTGTGCTGTAATCTTTCTTTCTTGCCACTTTCTTCTTCAATTTTTCTACAGACAAATTCAATAAAATTGTGCTACTGCCTTGAGCAAAATTTTTCTTGCCATCAAAAAGAATTTAAATTCATATTATGTAAATAAAAAACATGATCGATAGGAATTTAATAACGTTTCTTTTCTTTTTCTATTCGTTATTTTTTATTTACTTCGATTGCAAATAATTTTTTTATGTGACATTTTGCGATATTTTTTTTAACCAAACTTTGATTAATTTTGTAACTGCCATAAAATCAAGTTTAATTTATTTAACAATAAAATTTTTTTTTTATTCTGAAAAAGATAATTCGAAATCGTAAAATAGGTCTTCTGTAAAATGCTTGCGTTTTATGGTTCGAAATGCTCTTTTTTCACACTATTTAGGAAGTCAATGTCCAATAAGAACAAATTAAAAATCATTTTATTTTTTGTTTTATATTTAAGCTATTCAAAAGTAGGCGTGGCCTTTTAAAATCTATATGGAAATATCGCTTAATACGAAGCTCACACTTAGATTGTTATACTGTTTTGCGCTGCATTCCTGTTTTAGAGGTAAAACCCATCCATTTTGAGAAATTTTACCATACCTTGAAATGTTTTAATAAGCGAAGAGTTTTTGATAAAAAAAATACACTTCTGAAAACACTAAAGTAACAGGATTTGAAATTGAATTTGGAGTATATTCTGCGTGTTTTCGTCAGTATTTGTTTTTTTTTTTTTGTGAGCAAAATAAAAATTTATTTAGTATTTAAAGGTGTAAATTTTGTAATTATTGTATTAAAATTAAAAAAACATGAAAAAATAAAATAAGATCTGTAAGCCTAGAACATCTCAAGCGTAGTGTGAACCTAGATGTCAACATATTAAAGAGTAGAGAGATTATATTTACCAAATTTGAAGTCAATCATTAAAAAACAATAAAAATTATTTTACTAAAAAGTGGGCGGGGCTGGTAAAAAAAATATATGACAACTTTCCTTATAAGCTAGCGATAATATGTACCGAATTTCAAAGAATCTTAAAGAAAACAAAAACATGTCCAGCGAGCAAGCAAACGAAATAAATTCCTATTTTTGTAAAAGCAGAGCAAGTTATTTTCAGCCTTAAAAAATATCACTTTTATTTCAATTGATTTTAATATTTCTATAACACTAATACATTTAATAAAATACAAGTTCACTTAAAGTACAGTCTGATGTATTATGTGCTGCTTCGAGGAAAGGAACAATAAAATCATATAAAATATTTAAATAAAAAATTAAATGTTTTTCCTAAAAATTTTTGATACAATTGTATGGATCGTTTTCTGTAATATTAAAATTAATTTTCTAAAGTTTTTGTCACATTTTTCTTAGTAAAAGTCTATTAAATTGATATTATTGAATATAATTTTAAGAAAAAGGGAAACAAAATTTTAAAAAAGGAACTTAAGCATCAACGCTCTTATCCAAAAGGAAAAGTTATTGAAATTTTTCATATAATTTTTTTATAAATTTTATTTACTTTACAGTCAAAATTAATTTTATTTGCATAACAGGCTTAAATAGTATACTTCAATTGAAATACACATACATAGAGGAAAGGGGCCAAGTTATGGCAGTCGATATATATCGAAATTTTCATTTCAATTGCATTGAAATGAGAATTAAATTTATTGCACAATAAAAAGTTTGGCCCTGATAAGCAAAATTAGGCGATTTAGTAAAAAAATGTGATTGTTTTAAAAAATTTTAGATGACTTGCTTACAAATGTTTAAGCACATTCGAAATATTGCAATATTACATTGATTATATGTTATTGACAACAAATTGATTGCTTCAACAAGATTGTTTTCTCTATCAACTTTTTTTTAAATCAACTATTTTTAAACTATTTCAATTGCTTTTTCTTTATTTCCATATTAATTACATTTTAAGTCTGACACTGACGTTTTAATTGAATTAAACTCAAGAAAGTGAGAAACAAATACGAGAACATGTCGATTTTAGATGCTCGTTAACACAACTAAAAATAAAACTAAAGTAATTTGTTCATTCAATCCAACTCTTATTACGTTTAAAATAGTCAATAAAAAGGAATACAAGTTGTTAACGGATAGATTAAATTTTTAAAGGAAAACATTAAAACTGTTTTGTTTTATTTTTTATATTTTTATTAGAACCCTATAATTTACCTCTCATTCAAATTTCATTGATTTTTTCTATTGAAATTTTGACAAAATATTTAGAGATGTTTAAAAAAATTGCTGGAAGCTGTAAAATATTTTTAAGAGGGGCTTTTGTGTTAATATTTATAAATCTTTTCAAACATAAAATTTTTTAAAATAAAATAATTCCTGGAAGGAGAAAATAAGTGATACAAAAAATTTAACAAATATGTTTGCTTAGAGAAATTTTATTAAGTAAAGAACTAAAAATTTACTGTAGAGAGAAAGAGAAAGATAGAGAGGGAGAAAAGAAGAGTGAGGAAGAGAGAGAGAGAGAGAGAAAGGAAGAGTGAATGAGAGATAAAGAGAAACGTTTTTAAGTCACACACTCATTCAAATGTGATCCATTTTAATTTCAAACAATTCGATCGATTAAAATCAAGAATGACGAAAAAAAATTTAAACATTCCGCGAGTAATTTCTCTGTTTACAAAATTTTATTTGGTACTTTTGTCAATTGTCGGCTGTTATGTCACATCTACACTTATGTATAAGCGTATATACAAGGCTGTATGGATTCGCCTTGTGTTTAAAATATGTGTCATTTGTTTCTAGTTTATGGACTTCTACCATATAAATGTCAAAAAAAAACTTAAAAGGCACACATGCTTTTTTGATACCACCGTGGGCATATCAAGATAAGAAAGAGAGAGTAAAAGCTGTTTTCTACTCTTCTTGTTTTGATATTTTATCAAACTGATCATCTGAATTTTGTAAACAGAGATATTACTGGCTCAGTGTTTAAACTATTTTTTTATTATTCTTGGGATAATTTGACATGCTTGAATGCGCTTAGCCCTACACGCACTTTAATAAAAATAAAATTAAAAATTAATACATAATTCTAATTTTAATTCTATTTCCAAGGAATTTTGTATTTTTATTGTACATAAAATTAATATATACTCTTGAATCGGCCAAGGCAACTTTCACGTGAGTCAGTTGAAAGGTTACGAATTTTCATAGGCCATACGAAGCCGGGGAAAACTAGTAAGTGCTTTATAAATCACTCGCTGTTTGCAACCGGTCTTGCTGGGAAATTAAATCTTTTGCTTTAAAAGTTGGTTTTTTGTTAACAATTATTTTTAATATACGATACAGAAATCAATTTAAAATTGTTTGTTAAAAATGGGTTAAAAAAAGGCATGGCTTTTTGTAACAGCATATGTTGACTTTACTGAAATATTTATACAAATCGTCTATATTAAAAGGGAGAGAAATTCTTGGGAAATCAAAAAAACCTAAAATTCATTTTATCTACAAGAAAAGCCAAGAATCTCTTTAATATGAAGAATTAACCAAAACTTTTGAAACACTTTTAGTTTCAGTTATAGTTTGTTTACAAACATTTTGCATTAATCATAGTCAGAAAAAGTGGGCCTTAGGAGCTGACTTTTGTTCATAAGTATTTTAAGAATTTAAATTCGATTTTATGGGCCATTATTTTTAATTGTAGAAATGAAAAAAAAAACGGCAGGAAAATTTAAATTGATATGGTACGTCGTCATAATGAATTAAAAATTCCAATTTAAAATTATATGACGACATGCAGATTATTTTTGTTAGACAAATTACATCACACACTGTCATCAACAGAAGATAAGTTATTGATAAATAACTTCAGCAACTGCGTTTAACTGATAAACATAAAAAGAATAGAATTTCTATTTATAGCAGCAAAATATAACAGAGAAAGAAACATTTGATTCAACATTGATAGTAAAAACATATCAAAAGATTAGATTATAAACAGTGAGTGACAAAAGCCTTAATATGATTGCGTTATAAATAAAATATTTATTTGCTGTGATAAATTCATAAAAAAAAGAAAATAACTATTACAATACGTATTGGCCGTCAGTAAAAGAATTCTTTAATTATTTAAGAGATAACTAACATGATGTTACAAGCTGTTTCTGCAACCCAGCCGATCAAATCGTGTGTAAATTTTATATTAAATTATGTGTATCATATTGTTCTCAGAATTATTGTAAAGGAAGAAAAAAAAATATTTAACAAAATTGGAAAATTTTCTAAGAAATCAGGGCTCTGAAATAAGACTCAGGGTCATTATTACAAGTTACCAGTAGGTAAAGTGAAGGTTTGGTTTGGCACAAGTAAACTTTAAAAGCATATTTGGATAGCCAACAGAAACGTACTTATAGAGGACCTACAGAACCTTAACTTTAACTACTGGTGTATTGTAATAATCGGACTTCAGGCCTTTATTACAACTAGCCAATAAGGTCTCAAATAGTTAACCTTAGTTAGAGTGAATGATAAAGAGACCTTCTTTAGTACAACTTCCTAATAAGATAAATACTATAATACATGTAGTGTAGCACTACTGCTGAGAATACCGGTTACTTTTAATTGTTATAATTATATAGTGACAACGACATACTTTTTTTTTTTGCATTTATTACTAAAATAATTAAAAAATTAGAAAATTTTGAAATTTTATTTTATTATTTGTTTTATTATTGTGTTATTTTTGTGTGTTACTATTGCACTTGTCATATCTATAATTGAAAATATGGCAACTTTATGTGTTTAAAAGTCATATAAAGACAACAAATTAGTGTTGGCAACTTATAATACACTGTTCGTCAGAGTCTACTTGTAAATAACGAAAAGCTATTTATCTGTCCGATAACATCCGGGCGTTAGTTCTTACTAGAGCAAGGAAGTTCATGCACTTAAAATTACAAAATATGAGCTTAAAAGTTGCACTAAAAATCGCAATATATGCAAAAATAAAATTTAAAAATATGCATTCAAAATTTGTTTATTTAATTTTTTATTATTCAGCTATAAAAATGTGAAAGCATAACCTTTTCCGTCCTCGGCTACACAAACGTGTAGTTAAATTTTACGTGTTTTGAGGAGATAAGTTTATGTGTATAAATGTCTCATTTTTATATATTGTCCAAGTGAAAACCCAGGGCACACATATGTGTATGTCCTGTTTCTAAAGACATGAGCTTTGTATGAACATAAAAAAAATTTTTACGTTATTTCAAGACGAAGTATCATATACCAAAAATTTCATTAAAAGCTTTGAAATTCCTAGGGACTGAAAGAGATAGTTGAAAAAGTAGTAGTAGATAAAGATCTATTTATATAAATAAATAAATTATAGTTGGTTGTGGTGGCAGTTTCATATCAGGATAATATATGTCAAGGTGACTTTTAAAATATTTTTTACCTCATGATATCTTTAGCCACACGATGCATAATATGAACTAAGCATGTCACAGTAACAGTTTTAAGTAAAATACCAGACTTAATCATGTGTGGCACTGCATCAGTCAAGCAGAACAAAATTTTTCTCTTAAAAGCGAAATTGAATCATTGAAAGAATAGAAACAAAAAACAGCACATAGTTTTATATCAATTAAAAAAATATTAACTACAAAATACAAATCCGTAAAACTAGCAACAGAAACAAGACGAATATTATATTATACTAAATATTAAGATGTATCCCATGCTATTTCGACTGTCTGTCAGCTTCAAAGCTCAAACAACTATAATCAGCTGATAAACAAATTAGGAAAAAAACAATTTTTTTATAATTATTACCAAATAAAATGATAGAAAATGTGCATTTATAACAAAATATGCGAAAAAAAAATGTACAAAATATGACGAAAAATATGCATTTATAACAAAATATGTTGAAAATATGCATTTAAGGCAGAATATGGAAAAATATGCATTTAAGGCAGAATATGGAAAAATATGCATTAACCAATTTGTGCCATTTTATTACAAATATTGTGAAAAAAGGGTCTTAGAGTAACGACAACAAATATGCATTTGCATGAAGTCTCTTGCCCTGGTTATTACTTTGTTGCAATAATGGCATGACAGTGACAGGCAGTTTCTATAGGATTTTGTTTTAATTTTTTATTGAGTTTCTGCACTTAAATGCAACATAATTAGCAACAAAAGATTTAAAAAAATTATTATTTTTTAATATGTAATAATTTCTATTTGGAATTTAAAAGTTTAACAAAATATTAATCCTTATTTGTGCTTAATTCCAGGAATTGTGTTGGTTTTAAAATTTATTCTTTTACTCCTGATATTCCCATGAAATATTTATTCAGTACAATAAGTACTGAAGGGGATAGCATATCTATATGGGCTATTTCGTCAGACGCTACTCTGATTTCTCAGTAGATTACTCCCAACGTTTCTTGCACACATTAGAAACTTTATATTGAAAAGCAATTGACTAAATAAGAATTATTTTTTAATTTTAGTAAATTTACTAATATTTTGAAATCAGTTGATGCGATGTAGGTTTTAGGTTCTACAGAGCGCCCAAATAAGAAAAACACTTGGGTCTTCTGATGTGGTCCTTTTATGAAGAAGGATAACACTAGAGAAAAGTGAAAAGATATAAATAGGAAGACAGATAGAAGAGGATGAGTCAGTCACTCAAACCAATTGCTACTTCTAACGAAGCCATAAAGCATGTCGACCCTTATAGGCAGGTCCAAGTAGCGCGCTCCAAAGTGGATCTTTCAGGTCAGGAAGTGTTCTACAGTCTCCTCTTTTTTATCGTCTTGACAACCTCATCGTTTGATGGCAACCCCATTCTCCTAGCATGGTTGGCAAGATTGCAATCCCCTGTTACTACCACCGCCACATTTCTCAAATGGGCTTTCTGGAGTCCCAGTAAATATCTGCTGCGATTGATATCTAGCCTTGTTTTGATTATAGATGTTTCATTTCTTGAGAAGTGATTGCATGTTTTTTAAGTGATTTTTATCACATAGCGGTGATGCTACTGCAGAATCCACTTACGTCACGTCACGTAACTATTTTTATTTATCGTTATTTTTAAGCCAGTTGGTTTATTCTCATTGATCTATTCATTTTTATTGGTTTCGTTATTAATAAAAGCAAAAAAGTAATCACTTTATATTAATAGCATTACGTGAGAGAAATTTATGTTGCTGTGGAACTGCAATTGAGTCATTTTAGCTCTTTGATCAGATGTCTGCTAACAACCCTTAATGTATGTTCTGGTCAAAAATTAGGTTATTTTTTTTTGCAATTTACAATTTTTGGTCTTTGTCCAAAAAAAAAAAACTAAATAAGAAACATCAGCATTATTTTTTAACGGTTCTAAGTGCGCAGAAGTTAAAAAATACCATTAACACAGTTGGAAAATGAAAAAGATACAAACAAAATAAAACTACTAAATATAAAATAGATGGCAAGTGTCAAGAAAAACACTGCTAGACTTACAACAAATTTCATGTACGTAATGACAAAAAGTGAACACATGAACACAAAAAATTAAAAAAAAATTCTAAAAACCTGACAAAATTGTACAATTGTAAGCGTCTTTCATGGGTATTTTAGGGGTAAGCAGCACTTGCTGCTAAAAGAAAATTTTTAATCTTACGAAGATGACTGTGGGAAATACACAGTTAATAAATGACTTTCAACAACTTAAAAAAAAAACGGTTTTTGACCGTCATTCATTTCAATGTGTTGAAAGTGAAACAAGACAAAATACATAATTTGTAGGCCAAAACACTCGTGTAGACTCATATTTATTTGGGCTTTTGTATTCGTTTTTAGTAATTTTTTTTAAGTGCAGTTTTTTTTGTCAACCTTTAAAAAATTAATTTTAATTGAAACTACATTTCAGGACATGAATAGCAACATATTGCTTAAGTTAGTTTACTATCGCTGCTTAATTTTTCAGGGACCTGATGGCTAATTACTTCAAATTTTAAACAGTTTTTAGCTCTATTTGTGGTTTTTAAATGTTATAAATTACCAAAAAAAAATATGAGCTTGAAGACAAATTTAATTGCATTAATTAAGTTTACATTTTTTATTTAAACTTAAAAAAGTTAAATACGGATTTAATTACTAGTTTCCTTTTGAATCCTATAAGAATCATAAGGGCTGCGTTAATCCAATTATATTTTTAATTAAAATTATATTTTTCTAAATTAAAAATTAAAAATTTCTAATTAAATTGTATTTTCATGCGATAATGTTCACACACACTTTTTAGTTTTTTTTTTAAACCTTTCCTTAATAATTTCAACTTGAATTCTATTAAATTTAGCAAAACCCAAAGTTTTGTTTTGTTGTAATAATTTCAGTCTAACTCGAGGCGTTTTTATTTTAGACAGCCATTACAAAATTTATGTTAAACAGATTTTATAACACGTAACTTTGTAATTTTGTTGGCATCGGGTTTGGGCTGTTGGAATTTTTATTTTATATGTCACTTTTTTTTTAGAAATTAAATATGAGTTCAGCTAAGCCATTGTAATGGAAGGGATCATTTTACGTTTACAATTTTGTTAGTAACTGAAACAATTTGAGCAAACAACTTTCTAAAATAACAAAATTTAATGTGAAAGGCAAAAGAGAATTTTTAAAGTTTTAAAAATTTGGAAAAGCACATACACATGAGTAAAAGTAGAAGTGAAAGTGAGAGTGAGAGTGCGTGAGTCTTTATTTCACTGCAATTTGTTGCAAAATCATAATTTAATTTTGTTCATTTTAATTGCTTTCCTTCCTTTTGTCCTATTTAACAGAATTTTTTTTTTTTTTGTTTTATTTATTTGCGTAAAGTGAAGTATTTTCTTTTTCATAAATTCTTTTGACTGCTGCAAATGAGAGTGTGTGAGCTGTAGTTTTTTATACACACAAAAAAAATAAATAAAATTTTCTCGGTCCAATTGAGTTTATGCCGGAGACCACTTGTCTACATTGAAATAAGTAAATTTGTTTTTTAAGTTTTGTTTTTTTGTACTTACATAATGAAAGGAATAAGTAAAAAAAATATGAAATCAAAACCTTTTACCTACACAAATAAATTCACACGTACACATAGCCACTCATATCTATTTCAGTTTTACCTAAAGTTTTATTTAGCAGGCCAACTAAAGTATTTATTAAAGTACAGCACAATAGCTCTACAGAAAATAAATAAAACCCAAAGTTAGTGAGAATGTGTGTATCTATTTCTATTTTTCTTTTGGCCAGATAAACTAGCGAGATAACATTTGTTAAATACGTCCATTGAAAAATGACGTTGGTGTCCTAGTATAGAAATTAAAAAAAAAAAAGGAAAATTGTTACAATTTTTTTTTAATTCATTTTTATGTTGCCAAGTGACACATTTACTAGGGAATTGTGTTAATTTTTGTTTAGTCATTAAATTAAAAATAAATAAAGAAAACATTTATTTATTTCTGGATTTCAAAGAACTACTTAATAGCTTTTTTCTTGCGGCAGAGAAAAATATATAAGTCTGTAGCACTTTGTGTTAATAAATCACAAATTTGTGCTAGAAAGTTTTTCTTAGCAAATTCGCACTCATCTCTAAAATTGCAATTTTTTGTTTCAAACTTTGCCAAAGTTATTATATTTTTTAAGCATCATTAAGCTTATTTATGTGTGTAGTAACAAATTAATTTGTTTTACTTAAAGAAAATTTATTAAGTACGACGTGCTATACTGAGTTACAACAACTGACACAATTAACAAAAAAAAAATAAAGTTTGAAAAATTATGTTCAGGTTGTCAGTTCAACTTTTATTTAATTTTTAATAAATTTCACTGCTTCTACAAACACACTGCAATAAAAGAAAATGTTGAAGTAATAAATAGAACTTTTGATGTAAAAGTTTAAAGAAATCTGCTGGGCTTTAGCTCAGCTATTATAATGGATTGTCTGTCGTCTCTGAGCAAATTTGGTAATAGTGTGTTGAGTAACTGGACATCGGGCTTATACTGGCAGAAGAAGAGTCCTACTTTTTCATAACCTCAAGATAAATTAAAGAAAAAACTCGTTGCTGGGTCTATAATGCAGTTTCTTTTCCAGCTTAAGTACTTTCAGTCTGTCCAGGGTCAACAAAGGTTCTGCCACCATATAAATAAAGTACTTGCTCGGCTCTAGGATGAAGATATACGAGTTATGAGTTAAATGCTACGGCCTTAGCTAACTAACTGCCACTCTTTAAAAATAAAGTTAAACAATAAGACCCGAAAAATAAAGTAAATGTTTTGGTAACCGATTAGCTAATTAAAATAATATAAAATAACACAAGTAAAATACTCTGTCGAGTTAAATGCTTCGGTCTTAACTAACTTATTTAGTTATAAAATAATAGTAATAGCTGCTATGATCATATCTACCTGAGCAACGTTAATGTGGAAACAAAAACTCTGCTCCCCGACTTGTTGTTAGACTGGATGCTTTATATTTATTCTAATTTAAACTAAATGAGAATTATAAGTGTTACTTTTGTATGGCTGGTATCATACAAGTTGTATGCTACATATTTTAGGTAGGTGTGTTAACTGAAGTTTGTAATCTTTGTTTACAATTTTCCACTGCGTCCGACTGTACTTGGGTAATTGAGAAGCCCATTATACTTTCAAAGAACCAGAGCCCATCACACTAAGATAAATTAAGTAGAAATATGAAGACATTGAGAATTACTGAAACATTTTATCATGCTTTAGAAATTCACATCCCAGAAAGCACTGGCACTTAACTAGAGTAACCTCAAACTGCTAACGGGACGGTTGAGTGGGCATTATGATCTTAAATATCACCAGAGTAAGATGGGAAATATTAAAATCAGCCAATAGAGGTTCTGTGATTACCATGACAAAACCTTGGAAGATAAACTTCGTAACTATCTCTACCTTAAAGTCTTATAGATCAAGACTTCTTTTAAACTCCCAGAAAAATTGGAGGGCTCTCACTGAACAAGATCATTGTCTTCATTTGAAGCTTTAATCATTAACAGGGTACGAAAATCCTCTGAGTTGTAGTACATATTTATAGACTTTTTACAATAATGAGAATAATAGTTTAAAGCAGAGTTCCAAAAGAAACGAAACATTTCATAAACGTTTGTTACAAAGTCACAAATCTTTTAACATTTTTTTAATCGTTACGTACAATGTACAAAAAAAATACAAAACGATTTACAGCAACAAAAAAAAGCCACAAATAAAACGTTTGTCTTTGTGCACAGTCTTTTTCTTCCTATGCACCAATCCAATTGTCCATATGCGTACGAAACAAAAGCCAAAACGTATTTTTTGATTTAATGATCCATTTGTTGTTAGTTTGCTAGCAAAAGCATACCACAATAAGTAGTGCAAAGAAATATTTACTGCTTAGTTATTTTGAAAAGTATAAACATGTGCTTTAGAAGAAACCAGACAGCCGTGTTGAATTTAGCTTGTTTTTATTTTTATTCATTTGGTTTCTGAATGGTACTGTTTTTTATTATGTAAAAATAAATCAGAAAAAATGTTTGCAGTACTTTTTATTTGTATTAGATTTTTACTCTGAAAAACTACAAAACGAAACAAATGCAAATGTTTCGTTTTGTTTCTTTTGCCAACTATGGTTTGAGGTGTAGCTATTTAATTATAATATATTTCCTTTCCATAATTTTCATCACCCCAAAACGGGACTCGGAATGGCAGCCTAATAAAACTATTTCATGTTTTCTATTATAAAAAATTACTATTCTCATGCACTGCAAATTATTTCCTTTTGTAAACAAAGTGTTCAAAAAATTAAAAATGCATTTTTGTAGCTTTATAAAAATAATAAATTAAAAAAAAAAATTGTAATTGGTAAGCCACAAAAGGACTCTTATAAATATTTATAAAATAATATTTATTTATGAACATTGTTTTTCTGAGAAAGAAACACAACACAACAACCATAATTATATACTTTCAATGAAATTAAAATGTTAAAAAAAGAAAACAAAAACAAAAACCATTCATTGAAAATAATTTATATATAAAATATAGCTGAAGCAAATTTTATAAAAATTCGTAAAAAAAAGGCTGTGATAGAAATGCAAGATTATGCCTTTAGATGACGTATATTGTCCACGGCTTAAAGAAAAAAGTAATACATTTCTCTCTTTCTCCCTTTTATTAAGCTGCAAATTATTAGCCAATAGGAACACATCGCGTAAAGTCCTTTATGCTACATGCACAGAAAATTTAAATTTTATACACGGGCTGGTATAACTTTGTCTTTCTAACATTGTTGTGTGATACCAAAAATCCTTAACAAAACCTACAGAGTGGTGCTAGTGAAACAGAGAAAATATTTTAATTCTAACTTTCAATTACAGCTTGCAGTAGAGCACAAAGCAGGGTAGCCAGCTTTTAGTTTAATTAAAAGAAAACAAGTTTCGCCTTTATTGATTTTCACTAGAATTAAGTTTCCGTTTTTTTTATTGTTCAAAATACAAGTCTTATACACACGGTGATACCATAAAACTTCTACAAAACTTACAGTGTTGCTGCTACTACAGCACGTTTATGAAAGAGAAACCTTTAAAGTAGGGGATACACACAGCAAATTTCGACATCAATCTATGCATTTGTGTGTATATCACAAAAATCAAACTAGTTAGTCAAATTCACACACAACGTGTACATGTGACTTCCATTAACATCATAGATTGATGTTGAAATTTGATGTGTCTAGCACCCGCTTTAGATTTAAGCTTCTTAATTTCAACATTAATCATGCAGTTGTGTAAGTTTTTTTTTTTTAATGGAAGTCACATAGATATTCAGATTGTGTGTGAATTTGACAAAAATCAAAACTAGTTTGGTTTTTTGGATGTTCACACAAATGCATAATTTGATGTGTATATCACTCGCTTAACTTTCAATTACAGCTTTCAGTAGAATACTCTATTTATATGTCAGTACACATACAAAACAACTTCGATTGTGATAACTAAATTTGTTTCCAATCAAAAATTTAGTTGTGATAATCGAATATTTTAATCCTGACAATAGAAAATCTGTCTTAAAGCTCGAAATAAATTTAACAAAACTAATTTTTGGGCTGTATTATCGAATTTTGGTTGATATAATACAACTAAAAAATTTAATTATCACAAATGAATTTTTGATTTAGTTCTCACAACCGAATTTGTTTTCTGTGTTTGAGAATTAAATTAATAAAATTTATAATTCAAAAGCTTCCTGTTTACAATTCAACTTATGTACTATTGCAATTCTGTCTCTTGGAAAAGTGTGGACAATTAATGAGAACGGAAACTGTAGTTATAATTACTTTACATTACAATGGCCTCATAATGTTTTCATGCCAACATTCTTAATTGATTAAATTTCAAATTCAATTAAAGGTACTCTTTTATGCATTCAATCATGCTTTTTCTAAAGTTAAAGCTATTTATTGCTTATTTATAAAAATGTGTTTACGAGTTTATGTGTATTTCATTTTTATTTGTTTGGATTTTATTGCATATCAATGAAAGCATCATTTGTCATTTAACTGAAATAAAATTTATCAATTTATTTAAAGCAATTTGCTTTTTCTAAGCTTTCATGCAGAACACCCAACAATGACACTTCAAAAAACGACTTATCATGTGGTTTCAATCATTCTGGTGAGAAACGAAAAGAGACAGATTTTAAAAATTTACCATCTCTTTTTGTTTTTCTTTAGAATTAACAGTTGGAAATGACGTGTCTAGTTGTAGTTTATGCTTTAAATATTTTTATAAAAAAAATATGTATAAAAAAAATTTTTAAATCAATATGAAAAAACTCTAATTGAAATTTTTTTAGTATTAAAACTAAAGTACGTGATAAAATATTAAATTGAGTTAAACTCAATTACAAACCAGAAAAGTGCGTTGCTTTTCAGAACAAAACAAAAAAAAAATAGAACTCTATTTTGAATATTAATTTATTCAAGCTTTTATCTGCAATTTAAAGTTCATTCAAGTCAAGGTTGTTAAGGAAAAAATTACAAACAAAAAAAATCAAATGAAATTGTCTTACAGAAGTGAATGAAAGACTGCATGAATGAATGAATGGAACAAAAAATAAATGATACACACTTTTGATAACTCAATGGCGTATTACTTTAATGATTTCATTTTATTTATTTTCTTTTTCATTTTATGTATATTTTTCTCTTATTATTTCCTTTGGATTTGTTTTTATTTTTTCAGATTTTTTTGCTCTTCAGCTAAAATTTATATGGAACAAATCGTATGCACTATAAAAATTAGTATAAATGGCACATGGTGATACTGCAACTGGCTGTTATTATGCTAGTTTTTACTTTTTTTTATAAAAAAAAAATATTTCCATCATAATGATGTTGCAGATTTCTTTTGTATAAGAAGAGAAATTGTTTAAATTTTTTTTGAAATTTTTTTTAATTTTTTAAACATGAAATGGACTGTTAGAATTGAGAGCAAAAAGCTTTAGCTTAAAGTTGCACAAACTTAAATAAATTAGTAAGAGTTTTTTCTCATCGTGAGAGTTAAGTAGATTATGAAGAATCTTTTTCAGCATCTTTTTTAAATTACGGATGGTAAATTGATAGCAATAGGTAAGGCTAGTTTACATTGTCGAAATAATTTGTAATGTGTAGCACAAGCTAATTTTGAGTATTTCTTTGATGCTTATGCAGCTCTTCAGGGATCCCCTTAAAACTTTATTCATGAACAAGATCGGTCCTAAATAAATTTTAAATTCACTTTAGTAGTTCTCAATACACAACACGCAATTTTACGGGCTGCAGTACCCAAATAGAAAACACCATTTTAGCAAGGGCAACACACTGGAGCATTTTTTCCCTCTTTTTGATTGGCTGCGGTTTACTTACATATTTATTTACAATTTTCTTTTTAATTTCTTTCATTGTTTGCACAGCAACAATAATTTTTTGTGTAATTAAAATTGCTGCAATAAAAACTCCAGGTGAGAACTGTAACTAAACTGGATTTCTTTTTCTATTTTCAAATTTTTTTTTAATATAAACAAGCCAAAATGAAGTCAGCTATTTGTTACAGACACCATCTTTACAGTTCAATATCATAAAAGTATACTTACATTGATTTCTTATAAATTCATCAATATAATTTTAACATTTATATGCGTGCCTAGACACTTCAAAACAAATAATTTTATATTCAATAAAAAAAAAATTAAACAAAGAAAGAAAGAAAGAAACATTAAATGTTAAAGCTCATTGAATCATGCCTGATGGCTGTAAACAGTTTTCTTTGTCATGTTTCTGCTGTAGGTGTTTCTAACAAAGATGTTTTGTTTTGTTTTTTTTTTTTTTTTTAACCAACATTGATGGAGGAGGAATAAATAATGAATGTGTAAGATATACACTTAAAAAAAGCTCTAAAAATAAATTTAAAAATTAAAAAAAAAAAAAATTATAATAACATTTTGGTGTGCATGTGTGTTTGTGTGTATTTCTCTTTTTTATAACAAAAATGAGGTTATGCTCAAGATAAATTCAAAAAGATTATTCTTTTATATAAGTTCTTTTCTATTTTTATCTATCGTTAAGGTTGATAGAGTTTATTATGCCCTTCACTGTAAGTAAGAAGGGTATTTATATATAACTTTGTGATTCTGTTTGTACATGGGACACCCTACAAAGTATATTTATTCTGAATCCTTGTACGTAGCGAAGTCGTTGAAATCAACTTGCTGAAGTCCCTAGGCAACGTACAGAAAAGTTTAGTACACCAATCTGTCAGTTGTTTCTGTCAAATTATTGCTATTCAGACAGATCGGTTCATAAATGGCGGAACTATGAGTCAAAAACCCCAACTACCTCTATTTTTTTGACCCAGTTTTATATGAAATAAAAATCGTAATGTATGAGCTAAAAAATCAAAACGGTCGGTCCACAAATGTGGAATGGTAAAAAGCCTCAAAGCAACAGCACTGGGGTATATAGAAATTTAAAATTTTTTTTTAAGTAGTCCAAAGAAACTTCTGAGTATTTGGGCAATATGAACATTGCCTATTGACTTCATCAAATCTAGATGGCCTCCCCTTTAAAATGATATATGTTCCATCTCGCAATCTTCTATAGTTCGTTCGGAAGTTACTTTGGATTATTGTGAAATTTCCATATACCCCAGTGCTGTTGCTCCAAGTGATTTTCGCAACTTCCCCACGAACCTACAAAGATTGTAAAATGGGACACATATCATTTTAAAGGGGAGACTGTCTAAATTTGTAATCTACTGCCCAAATACTCAGAAGTTTCTTTCAACTATTTAAAAAAAAATTTTTTTTTAATTTCCATATACTCCAGTACTGTTGTTCTCAAGGATTTTGAGAGTTTCTATTTGGCATCATAAAATAAAAACTACGAAGTTTTCCGAAAATGTTAAAACACTTAAAGAAAGTTTAGAGTCTACAGATTAAATTTTTGTAATTTTCATGAGTAAAATCGGGAATGGTACCTCGGCAAAGTGTAAAAACTCCTCAAAGCAACAACACTGGGATATATGGAAAGTAAAAAAAAAATTTTAAATAGTCCAAAGTATATTCTGATTATTTGGGTGGTAGATTACAAATCCTGCTAAAAATATAAATAGAAGTATTTAGTGACGTAAGACGTATTTGATAAATATTTCTTTAATACTGAAAACATATTTAAAAGTACTAATATTTAATTCGGCATATTTATTTTCACTCACTTAATTTTTTGTACGTTTTTTTTATATTTTAGAAGAATGTGGAAAGTGAAAAATATTAATAGTTCGCTAAGACAGTGAAGGGTATACAAGACTCAGCACAGCCAAATTCAACCTGTTTTTTATACATTTAATACAAATAAAGAACTTTGTTAAAAAAAATAAGTTTTTTTTATAGGCCACACACCAGCTGCTTTTAGTTTGACTCTAAATAAATGAATATCGATCATTTAAATTTCTAAAAATCTATTAAATCAAGAATATGCTAATAAATAATAAAAGTAATAATAATTTGCTATCAAAAGTTTTTTCTTGGGCGTTAAGGGGGTAACAAAATTCTTCTTAATTCAAGTTTAATTGGTAATTGGTTATACTGGCAGGTAATGGTATAAAATGTCCAAAAAGACACTGAAATACCTATAACACAGAGCAGTGGGAGCGTATAATTAATATTAAATTATATCGAATTTCAAAATTTACACTCATACGTACCCTTTTTTTTTAGGTTTCATGTAAAAGTTGCCCCTAATAAAGGATGTCCGAACAAGAACGCAAGATTTAAATTTGGCGCCATTCGAAGTGCCATTGTTTGACATTTGAACAATTGTTATTGTTTGCTAATAGAAGGTACGAGGTTAGTAAAAAATGACCATGGACAGCGAAGGGAGTTCGTTAATTGGGTATTGGAGAGACAACATGAAAGTGCTGATTTTGCCGATAAAATCATCTTCAGTGACGAGGCCCATTTCCATCTTAATGGCACAATTGTCGAATTGGGGGGTGAGGAAAATCCTCGAGTGATTTACGAGAAGCAAATGCATCCTCAATGTGTCACTGGAGGAATCATTGGACCTTTTTTTTATGAAAATGAGGCAGGTGAAGCGCAAACAGTCAATGGTGTTCGGTATCGTGAAATGATAACCAGTTTTTTCTTGCCTAGAATTGAAGAAATGAATGTGGAGGGCTTGTGGTTTCAACAAGACGGCGCCACATGTCATACAGCCAGAGAAACAATTCAATTGCTGCATCAGTCATTTATTTAAAATTTAAATCTAGCGTTCTTGTTGGGACACCCTTTACAATCAGTGCAGGATAGAACTGGAAAAATCATAGAATTTTAAAGAAGTCTAATAATTTAATGAGTTCATAGACTTCTTACTTATGGCAAGCTTCTACTGTAAAACCCTCCAACACAATGTCAAGTTTAATAACACAATGAAAGTTATATTTTAAAGCGCCCTGTGGCTTTAAAAGGCTTTAGAGTAGGCCATTTAAAAACGTTTTGGGGCCTCTAATTCTTGTAAATCTGAAACAATTTTAAAGATTTTTTGCTTGTGGTAATATTTATTAAAATAGCTGTGCTGAGTCGACTGCGCTGAGTCTTATATATCCTTCACTGACCTAATTTTTATATTCTAAATTTTGAAAATTTTTCTGAAATATTTAACAAACAAAAAATTAAATAAATAAATATTGTTTAAGCTTTTAGGTCTCTTTTTTATATATTTAAATTATTATTAAATTAAATTCCCATATTTCGACACTCCTTTCTGTGTTTTTCTTAAGGAAAATAATTTTATTATTTATTTAAAGCTGTATTTGTGTCAGAGATCGGCAATGAATTACTTTTTTGGTACTCATAGTCACTCATAAAATTTTAGATAGAAATGAGTAGACATTATTGAAATTCAACTACTCTTATACTTGCAACAACGGTGATTTATAAGTATTGGATACAATAAATATGAATCCTACTTCAAACACAAGTTGCTTTGGTTCTAACATCAATCGTAAATTGATTTCTAATCAGAGAAAGAAGGCGAGCAAAATTGGAGCGAGTAAAAGCAAGTTTTATTATAATTCTCTGGGCTTGCCACTTTTATTTAATTTATCCCCACCGTGTAGTGCATAAGTCACTTACTACCAAAAGCTTCTTATTTAGAAATTCTCGAAAGTAATTGAAACCCCATATTGGGCTTTATTACCTTAGCTGCAAAGAACATGAAGTTTTTCTTATAGCTATATGTAGCAAACAAGTGCAATCTGTATCTATTTAGCAAAACAATTGCAATTTAATTTTCTCTTTTTGCATAAAATTGTAACAATAGACCAGAAGAAAAAAATTGTAAATAAAAGTAACTGAAACAACTGTATCTAGTGCCTAGAAAATGCTAAAAATTCAAAAAAAATTACATTATTATCTCAATTATTTTCACTGTAAAATCCTTTTCCATACTGTATGCAAGCGCATCTAATTTTTATTTTTTTTTTCAGCAATATTCCTTCAGTGTACCTATAACTTGTTTAAAAATAAACTTTTTAAGTTTTCAAGCTTCAAAAACAAAAATTCCATATACATAAATGAACAGTTTTATTTAAAACACAAAATTATAAATGAAAGTACAAAATTGATGAAATTCCGCTTCATTTCACAATTAATGTTTTAAAAGTAGTAAAAAAAAGACCTTTTGGAAAATTTATCTCTCCCGACAAAAAAGTTTTTCTAATAAATATTTCTCTAACGTATATTATTTATAACAAAATTTATCAACGAAAAATCAATACTTTACAAAAGAAATATTTCTCTTTATTCAAAGCATTTTAACAACTGTGCTTATGGCTTTCTATGTTTTCTTCCTTTTTTGCTTTTTTTTTTGGCATTAGTTTCAACTAGAACAGGAAGCCAAATATTTTGTAGAAAGTATAAAAAAAAGAATACGAGGCAGGCTAAAAAAATTGTATGTATTTGAAAGAAAGTTTTGTTTAAATTTATGCTTAAAAATATAAAATCGTTAAACAAATACTGTCAGAAAAAAATTCAACTCATAGTAAAGAAATTATCAGTAAGGCACTTTATGTATGAAGAAGCTATTGTTTTGAACAACCCACTAAAAAAAAATTTAAAGAAGAGAAAATTGAACGATACCCGAATTTGCTGTAAGTGTTCAACATTTATTTCAATTTACAATTTGAATCGAAAAAATTAGTCGATTTAAAAAAATCACAAATCCTGCACCAATTAAAAAAAAATTTACAAATTTAATTCTTAAAACAAAATAAAAATTCTGACAATTTCAAAGCAAATTATGAGTAAATTCGCACTTTGTACAGATTTGCCTGGACGATAAGGTAAGGTTAGGTTACACATGGCATCCAAACAAGAAAATCAGAAGCTGGGCTCACTTGGGTATTTTCATGTGGTCCCTTTGTGAAAAAGGATAATACTAGAGATAGAAAAGTGAAAGGAAATAAATAGTAAGACAGATAGAGAAGACGATTACGCCACTTAAAGCAATTCCTACTCTTAACGAAGCCATATAGTGCAGTGAGACCCTGTAGGTAAAGCTTTTCAAAATAGATCTTGCGCCATCAGCAGAAAAGATGTTTTACAGTGTCCACCTCTTTTTCGACTTGACAACTTTTACAGTAATCGTTTGATTAGAAACACATTCTCGTATCAGTGTCCTGTTACTACCGCCACCACATTTCTCAGCTGGGCTCTCTCAAGCCACAGTAAGTTTCTGCTGGCCAGATCATCCCCGCCGTATTGCACGTCCGTTCGTCTGTCTATCTGGACTGTTTTCTTAACAGATTATTCGCTCTACAGTTCCCTATAGTGATCCCATGTCCACTCCATCCAAATTAAGAATGTCTAACATTGTCGAACTAGATCTGATGTCGGATAAACACCCAGTATAACAAGTTTGCTGTTTGCTTTATCGCCATCAATTTAGCTTGTAGAACGCTGCTGACTTCACCACCACCTCCAGAACTATTCTTAGAGCCTTCGGTGCAGACATTCAGATCCTTTCTTAGACGATAAGATCCCATTGAGATTGTCATTTCTTTAGAAATCGTGAATCTGAAGTTCCTTTGTAGGAATGGTTTATCTGGGAGTAACGTAGTCAATGAGATTGGGGAACTTGCTAAAAATACCAATTTTGTTCGAATGTCCCCATGATCTATGGTTCCATGCTCGCACCGCATGCAATCACCAAAGATTAACTGACAGTCCATTTAGCATCGTTAAAAGTTCTTTATTGCATATTGATCTCTTAAGAGTTTGAATACAAAATTGAGGCTCACCAAGAAATATTTGTTCGCTTTGTCAGTCAATCAAAATCAGTCATCACTTATTTGCACGCACAGCTAAAAAATATTTTTCTATCTTCTAAGAAATTTTCGTTTTATATAAAAAAAATTTTTAATTTAAACTTTTTTGTTTACAATTTCTTTCTTGTAAATTTATTCTTTACTGTAGCAGGTTGCGTTTTTCTTTCCAAGTTCAGAGCTGTTTTTGTCTTTAAAACTGTCTATAAATTTAGGCAACCAAGCGAACTAAGCTAGTGGTCTCCTTTTTTAAGTCGAAAATAAGTGACTGGTTTACTTTCGCTTCGTAGTAGGGAGCCTGTTTGTAAATTTTATAAACATTTTTGTTGAAAATTGCTTAACAAATTTTTTTTATATATTGTAAAATTTTAATTAATTAATTATATTTAATAGCAGAAAGTACTGCTTAGTTACCTTAAATTAAAATTTTAATTTATGATTTTACTGACATAATTTTTTGTTATACACCCACATAAGAAAACCTTTGCATTCAGTTCTACCTTCAAGTGTTCATTAAAAAGAAGAGAAAGAAAAAGAAAAAATCTACCAAGAAAGTGAAAAGTAGGGAAAAGAACAAGAAGCGTACATGAGTAATTGTAAACAACTGATGAACACAATAATAAAACTAACAATTAAAATAATGTATTCTAAAAAAAACTAGTATAAATAAAGTAAATTATATGCATAGAAATATGAAAATGACATAAACACAACCGCAGCTACATACACAGAAACATCAACTTAGCCTTATGCGAGTATATGCCATATCCTTCTACACACACACACACTCACTAAAGTATAACAAAAAGTTCATGTTCATGTTATAAAATTCACCACAAGAAATAAATAAATTTACATTGAAAATAGTTTACTAAGATGCAATATTATGCATTAAAGGACATACGAAACTGTAAACTAAAAACCACAACTAGGAAATAGAATCTGTGCAGCGAATGTTAACTCATTCCCTCACTCGTTGTCTATCTCTCTCTGCTGGCAGCCTAGTAAAATACGTGTTCCTGCCTTAGAAAAATTTCCAAAACATAAAAACACACACAGATACCACAAGGTTTTATTACAGTTCAACCGAAATTTTAGAGGCAAGCGGAGCGTTTTTTAGCACCCTCTATTTATATTAAAGCCACTAAAGACAAAGCAAAATAAAGTCAAAAACGCTAAATCCAAAAAAAAAACAGCTAACATGTCATTACCGATCAAAAATAAAAAAACAATTGTTTTGCAGCCAACTTCACTACAAAACGCACTGTCAAAATTGGATTTCCCAATTGCTCAGTGTTGCCAACACGCTATTTCGGTACATTTTGTATGGGCATGAGAATTTTTAACAGTTAAAACACCCCTGCCGCCCCAATTTAAGTTTGATTGTTAAATACTAACCCTTTTATCAAAAAAAAAAAAAATTAACGCAGACTTTAAAGTCAACGTTATCGAAATTTTTCATATAATTTTTTCATAAATTTTACTTTTTTTGAATAAAAGCATAAATGTTTTCACCCGGTCTCGCCAGGTTCTTTCCTTTTTGAGTGCAAGTTCTGAAAGTAAGAATAACCTATTTGAAGCAGTCTGGCTGTATTCAAAATATTTGATGAGAGCTTTATCATTAATAGCCTTGTACTGTAGCAAAATTTTGCGAGATCACTATTTCTTCGAAATGTAACTGGCGTTGCAACTTTTAAAATATATTCATGCAGATTTAATGAATTCAAAAATACTCGTACTTTAGATAAGCAAGAACTTGATTTGGGTCCATGATTTATATGTCTTTGAAGACGCTGAACCTTGAATTTTAGAAGTTTAATTATACAAAAAGCAACTTCAATTATTTTATTTTTAAAAAAACATTCTTAAAAGTGGGCATGGTCAGCTAAAAACTAAATGGCAACCCTTGAGGTGTACAGAGCGTATACAAGAAATTTCAGAGAAATCAATTGAAGACTAAAATTTTAATATCCAAAAAAAACCTATAAAAATTGCTTTGTTAAAAAGTGGGCGTGTCTGGCAACCTTCATTAGAGTCAAGAGATCATTGGGAAAATAAAAATTTGTATAGCGAATATACCAACAAACAAACAGAAAAATAATTTTTTTTATATACCTTAAAAAAAAATATTATAATAGTTTCGTAATAAATTGAAAAAAAAAAGTAATTATTAAAAAATAATATCAATAAAAGGATTCTGCAATTCATCAGGGCTTGTTAAAAAATGTAATCTAAGAATTAATCTCTAATATTGAATTGCGCAATGAAATGAATAATAATAACAATTATGGAACTCATTTGAATTCATACTTTGCAGCAAATTTAAATAATTTGTAAAAATGTAATTCCTCCCTCTTAAATATAAAAACTTAAATAATTCTGTTTAAGCAAAAAATTGATTTGAAGTCATTTTAAGTAGTCGTAAAATTCTACATAAAATTTATAATGCAAACAATAAGTGGCTCTCATTTTTGTCATAAATAATCTTTTATTCTGCATTTTAATTTCATCAGAAATGTTTTTTAAAGCTGCTTTAACCTGTCAGTTTTCTAGTATTTTACATGCAACTACCTGCACCCGCACTTTGTTACCTTTGAACTTATCATTTTATAAACGATTGTGTCAAAACAAACACTAAACGCATTTCAGTATAACAAAATTTATAATTTTCTAATTTTAGTTTGTCTCTCAGAAAACAACAGAATTTCAAATGTTGGAAAATACTAAGGGAATTCAGTATTGCATGGAAATATTTTTGGGAAAGCTTTCAAATTTTTTCATTTAAAATGTTTTAAGAGCAGCGGGCAAATTACAGCACTCGGTGATGTGAATGGAAATGTCGCGTTGATAGCAAAAGCCGTAAAATTGCCTACATGGCCAAAATTGTTGCATGCAATATATATAGGGTGCCCCCATAGATTAATAGCTAGCTAGCTAACCTATCAATCTAAGTGTCGCAGGTTCGATTCCTGCTTTCTGCAGACAAGCGAAGAAGCTTCGCGGATTTGTGTATATAAAAAAAAACAAAAATTAAATGGATTGCAATTTTATTCCTTTTGTATCAAATAATTTTAAAATTAATTTGATCACGAGTGTGGTGATTTGAAAGAAGATTTGAAAAACGTACAGTTTAATATTTTTTTTTTTTTTGCTGGGATTCTAGACTTGACTTTTTCTTGAACTCATTTTATTATTTTAATTATCACGGATTATAATTTCACCACGACCTATAAGATGTATTAAGCATCCCAATTCCACCCGACTCCTCAAGAATCTAGCAATTATTGTGGGACTCATTTTACCTAAGTTTTCTGAGGCAGTATCCTACTGCCTAGTTAGCTAATTTTGCAGCTTGTTATCACTAGGCAATTGCAGACAATATGTTCGGTTAAATACAACAGGCAAATCTTAACATAAGATTACAGGCTTGCTTTTGGAGACAAAAGGCTTTGCCTACAGTTGCTCTGAGACTGCTGATGGAATAAACCATCATTTTAAGAGACTTCTATATTGTTGGATAGCACATGAATACAACAATGGGCTTGATTTCCACCTCGATTCTGGATGTTTTCTGAAAAAAAAAAAAACTTTTGTGTGCAATTCAATTAAAGAAAGCTGTCGAAAACAGTCAAAAATTTAAATTTCCCATGAAAACATTGGAAAAAAATTTAAATTATTTCTATGCAATAGAGTTCTTTATGAGGTTAGCTTTACATTATTTTAGAAAATTAGCGGCTAAAGTCTTGCTTTCAACATCCAGTAGAATTAGAATGAGGAGTGGGAACAAGGCACCTAGTCACTGAGGCTAAAATAAACCTATTGTGACACTACTCCCAAGTTACAAATCATTCCAGAGTCTAGTATTCATTAAGAATTCACAAGCTTTTTTGGGTGACTTGTCCGCCATGTCCGACGGTTGTAGGTAATGTTGTCCTAAGTAGCAAAAACGGGTCCAAATTAGGCCATTACAGTGACACAATACGTGTTCTGCTGTCTCTTCATCTTCGTTACATAACCTGCAGAAGTCTTTTTGACTGATCCTCATATTCGCCAAGTGTTTCAATACTCTGTAATGTCCAGTCAGGAATCCCGTGACAATGCGAATTCCTGACTGGGTCAAGCTAAGTAATTACTTTGTTCTCTTCCGAGATCGGAATGGCATGAATGTTTTCTGCTGTTTTCTGCCAGTACCCATTATTACTTTTGCTTTTCTGAATTTAAGCTTTAGCCTGTGAAAAATAAGTCAGCGATAATTTTAGTAAGATGATGTTAATATCTTACAAAACTTATTTTTTTCTTAAAGTAGAGTTATTTATACTACTTTTAACAATAACAACTCAAATTATTAAAGGTTTAGGTCAACTATTAACTTAAATTAAAAGAGGATTTAGAAATTAGCCCTGCTGTTACACAAAACTCTTTTTACATATTTTTATTTTAATGTGCAGACTTATAAAAAAAAACGGGAAAATTAATAACAACAAGTCCAAGCTTAAGGTTGGCTTTTAATTATATATTTGTCCTCACCTTTAGCATTTAAATTATTAGAAGCCACACGATGTTGAATGAAAGTATCGTTCTTAAAAAAAATTATAAGCCGGCCCTAAGCTTGAAAACATTAGCTTACAACTTACAAATAATTTGTTTTCTTGTTTCTTACACCAAACAAAAAAGATATAGTAAAAAATCATCATGCCACCAAACGCAGTGACAGTCGATGAGGTAAAACCAGAGTCTGAAGTTGAATCAGCGACAGCAGAATTAGAAACAGCAGACCAAAAAGCCGAAGAAGCCACACAGCATTCAGTATTTCGAGAGAATGAACACCATCAAGTTGGTGAAAATCAAAAAGCTATGCCCGACGCCGAAGAAATAAAAACGACAGCATCCTCAATAGGCACAACAGAAGGAGAACCAGGTTTGAATAAAGCTACACACACACATATACACATTAATCGTTATAATTTATATAGAAGAGACTACCACTAAGACCTCAGTGTTACAAAAAGTTGAACATGCTGGTGAACGTGTTACCATTGCAATTGCTGATAAAACCGGCATACCCACATGGGGTGTGGTCGCCATTATAATATTGGTATTTTTGGTTGTATTTGGCATCATATTCTTTTGTGTACGAAGATTTTTAAAGAAACGACGAACTAAAGATGGTAAGGGTAAGAAAGGTGTTGATATGAAATCAGTACAATTGTTAGGATCGGCGTATAAAGAAAAAGTAAGTATCAAATGCGCTATTAAATCTTAATAGTTATTGGGTTCTGGTATGTCATAGGTTCAGCCTGATATGGAGGAACTTACTGAAAATGCTGAAGAGGGTGGCGAAGAGGATAAAGAAAGTGAACAAAAATTAGGCAGACTGAATTTCAAGGTAAGTTAATAGGTTAAAAATTTATAGCAAATAAAAACAGCTACAATTAATCAAAAAACAATGACGATGATGATGATGATGATGATGAAGATGTTAAGGGATGATAAACACTGTGATGAATATTAATGATAAAAAAAATAAATAAACACAAATATTTCTATAAACAAACAAGTTCAAATGCACAAATAACAACAGAATTGTGTTCTCCTTTGTCTGAGTGTATGCGTGTAATGCAGGGTAACACGAGATGTATTACACAAGGTTTTATTATTATTTTTTTGTTTTTTTTTTCTGTTAAAATAAAATATCAATAATCCATGAGAGGATTTTTTTAAATAGTCAGCCATTCAGTTATCAGCATAGTTATGCAACCACATTAATTTAATTGGATTTCAATGCGAACAAAAAAAAAATAGAAGAAAAACTTTTCCATATTAATTTTCATAAACCTTCACATACATTTACATACTCATAGACCAAATGTTTAGCACTCAGCAATCAAATGATTTGTTTTCCTAAAGCGACATTGATTTATTTATTATTGAATTGTACTGACAATCTTGTCACATTCAACTGTATGAATGCCATGACATGGATTCAACATGGCAGATGAAGGCATTTAGAACACCAGTGGTAAACTCAAAAGGTTCTCTTATTTTTAAGGTTCCTACAAAACTCTGCTTTTTTCCCTTGCATTAGTATATGATAGTGTAGGCTGCTTAATAGATCTTAAAGGTCGCAGTGCGATCATAACCCACAATGATAATAATATGAGTGTGTAAAGCCATCTAACAGGTTCCATGCTTACTTTCTGAGAAAGAGAATCGCAGCAATTTTGATTAGGGGTAGCAGTCAAGCGAATGCTTTTCCATTCTTTGAAGAGAACAAGTGACTTACTAAGTTACGAATTCGCATTGTCACAAGATTCATGACTGGGCGTTACAAAGTATTGAAACAGTAGGCAGATATGCAGCTATGTTACATACAAAGATAAAGGGACAGCAAAACATGTGCTATGTCGCTATAATGCTGTAATTTCCACCCGTTTTCATTGCTTAGAGCATCACTACCGTTCACAACCATCTGATATGGCAGACAAATCATGGAAGAAAGTTTTTGAATTCTTAATGCAGGAAGTATTTGTAACATGAGAGTAGTTTTGCAATAGGTCTATTCTGGCTGCAGTAACCAGTGACTTATTCCCGCTCTTAAGTCTAGCTCTAATTCTTCCTATTAAAAAAACTTATTTTTGCTTCAGGTTAGATTCTATAAAATGCAAATAAAATTTTGTCGAAAATTCTAACTTTCTGCCAGTGAAAAGTATGAACTGCATATCTTATTGTCTGTCGTTTTCACCACCAGATCTAATCATAAATCTTGCTTGCCTTTCGAAACTATTTCAAAAATTGAATAGATAAAGCCGTATAAAAATAAACACAAAAGTTCAAACACTTCCAGCTTAGTGGCTACATATTCAATGCCCTTTTAGTTTCGGTCCACTTCATGGGCAAGGTAATTTTTTAGGTATTTCAGCGATGGATTATAAATCTGGAAGACCTTCCCTTTAAAATGATTTGTATTCTATGTCGTAATTTTTATAGTTTGTCTGGAAATTGTTAAAATACCTCAGAGCAACAGTACTGGGGTATGAGGAATTTAAAAAAAAAAGTAATTTCTCTGTATTTGGGGGGTAAAATAAAAATCTGAAGGACCTATACTTTAAAATTTTGTATATCCTATCTAGTAATCCTCTATCGTTCGTCCGTTCGTAGCAACAGTACTGAGGTATGAATTAATTTTTAAAAAAAGTTTGTTTAAATAATCTAAAGTAATTTCTGATTATTTTTACGGTAAATTAAAAATCTAGAGAATTTCCCCTTTCACATGGGGTATGTCCCATCTCTTAATCTGCTATGGTTCGTCCGGCAGTCGCTAAAATCTCTCAGAGCAACAGTAATGGGTTAAGAGGAATGAAAAAATTTTTTTAAATAGTCGAAAGTAATTTCTGAGTATTTCTGCGGCAGATTACAAATCTAGAGGAGCTCCCTTTTAAAATGGTGTGTATCCCATCCCGTAATCATCTATGCCATAAATACTGAAAAGATATGTATTTACAGATACTAGAAAACGTAAGGGGTTACGTTAAAACATATTTATCTCGGCCTATATATTTATTCTTACTCACTCACTAAATTGCAAATAGTTTTAGCTAGACCTTCTCCGAATAAAATATTTTTCTTTTTTCTTTAGTCTCTTTAACAAATTCTCTACTAGTAAAATTATTTGCCCCAAATCATACTATTTGAAAACATAATATTCACTCGCACATATACATCCCACACATACACACACAAAACATTTAACATAAACTTAAATCTAACCTGGTATGCAAAATCTAATGTTAAATTTTCTATTTCATTTTTGTTTTTTCTAAAATGCCTTACATTGGAAATTTCCCGTAAAACTGGATTATGGCATTTAATGGTTTTTTTTTAAATAAATAATTTTATTTTCTTGTATAAAATGTTTATATTAAAAATGATACAGCTTGAATATGATTTCAATTCAAACAGTTTAGCCGTAACTGTTATACAAGCTGAAGAATTGCCAGCCTTAGATATGGGCGGTACTTCAGATCCGTATGTAAAAGTGTATCTGTTGCCCGATAAGAAAAAGAAATTTGAAACAAAAGTTCATCGTAAAACACTAAGTCCAGTTTTCAATGAAACGTTTACATTTAAGGTGAGCTTACAATATCAACAACAGCAACAACAATAACGAAAGGATTTATTACATTTTATACCTAATTTACAAATTCATATTTAATTTATTTTGATTTTATTGTTAATTAAAAAAACTAAAAATCAAAGAGTTTACCCTATGCTGATGCCATGAATAAGACTTTAGTGTTTGCCATCTTTGATTTCGATCGCTTCTCAAAACACGATCAAATTGGTGAAGTCAAAGTACCACTGTGCACAATCGATTTGGCGCAAACAATAGAAGAGTGGCGTGACTTGGTTAGCGTTGAAGGTGAAGGCGGTCAGGTAAGCATAATTTTTATTATTATTTTTTTAAATAAATATATTTCATGTCTAAACAAAATATTTGTTGAAAGTTTGATAAAAAATTTCGTTGTCAAGTAAAACTGACAAGGCTTGTTATAAAGAAAAAGTTAAAAAAAAATTATCTAGCAGCGATTAGGGCCTAATTTGTATCAAACAAATAAATAATTAAAAATTAAATACATTTATAAATTAATAACATTTTGCTTTATACTAAAACTAAAATTTTTTAATAAAAAATGGTTCAGTAATTTTTTTAAGTACACAAAAAACCTCTTCGGTTGCTAGAACTAAATTTACTTTCCATCAAAAATTCAGTTGTGATAATCAAATTTTTTAGTTGCAGCAAACAAAATGCAATAATATAATTCAAAATTCAGTACTTTTATAAAAAGTATCAAGCTGTAAGACAGATTTTCTAATATCACGATTAAAAAAATTGATTACTATAACTGAATTTTTGATTGGTAGCAAAATTTAATTCTCACAACCGCAAGTTTTCTCTCGGTGTATGTATGTGTATCCTGCAGTCTAAAAACAAACTATTTTAAAACAGTTTCCATTGAAGTATACAGAAACAAGGAAAGAACTTGAACTCAAAGCTTCAAATCTTTCAATAAAAATCACATCCAATTAAAGCAGATTTTTTTTAAATTAATTTTAATTTGAATTTATTAAAAATAAATGAGAAAAAAAACCAATCAGAGTTAAACTAAAGAAGAAAGCAGTAAAGCAGACAACCAAATTGTGCTACTGCACTTTAAACAAAACTTTATAAGCTCCAAAGAGTGCATGACACTTGTCGCTTTGCTTATCTTTCAGCAAAATATTTTATGGTGTTTAGTACTGAAAAACTATAAGGTATAACATGAGCTGTTATTTTTTTAAATGGTAGCGCTGAAGGATACTTCTAATATCTTGAAGTAAAACAGTTATTAGACAAAAAGAAGCACTTGCTACATGGCATTTTATGCTTACAAAAAGCTCTTTATTAAGTTAAGCAAGAAAACAATTGTTGAGCAAAAATAGTAGATCACAAGTCACCTTTACTTCTGATCATAAGATCTTTAAAATGACTTTACTAATATAAAATAATGGTGAGGAGAATTTGTAAGCATTCTAGATCTACTTCTAAAAAAAAAAGAAGGCAAAGCCGATATACTCAATTGAAGACAGTGTTTGTGACAGAAACGATCAACTCACTAAGAACTTTATATGAAAAATACTGCAGAAATAACAAACAGATGACAGTTAGTTAGCACACAGCTTATGCACAATTCACTCCTGCCAACTAGCTGCTACAGACCTTCTAACGAGCTGTCAAGCAGTGCTGCCAAGTCAAAAAAACTACAAATTATCGCCGAAAGCCACTACATAAAGCTAGTTAGAATGAGTGGCTTACCAGTTGCTATATTTTTGTTAGGGCGTTTATGTAAAAATTTGTTAGGCCAGTTGATTGCTTGTGTTATAAAACAAGCAGTACATTTTAAGTATAGGTAGACTAACGCTCTATAAAAACAAAATTAATTAACCAAAACGTTAACAAAAACATTTGAAAAGATAAAAAAAAATTTTTTAATACACCTAGACCCTAAAATTTGTAGTTACAAAAATAGCAGTGAGCTACTTCGGCTGTTCCTTAAAAACAAAAAAAGACGTCACTTTTTAACGTTCATGATAAAACAGTATTACTGTTCTCAATGTTGATAAATATTAACGATTGTCGACACTAATTTGTTATTAAGAAAGAACATTTGATGTCAAAATTGGTGTGACTTTTTCATACAATAAAGTTCAAAAAAATAATTAACAAACTACATTATATTTGAATTAATTATAATTGAATTAATGTCGACACCGATAAAAAGTGATGTTGCTTTGAAATTAAAGACGATGTTGTCGATGGCAAAAGGAATAAAGCACCATAATTTTTGAACCACTATTTGTAACAGAAGTAGCAACACCAACATACTTTTTGAAAAATTAAAACCCTTAACAATCTCAATTTTCATTTTCTTTTTGAGTAACTTAATTTACAAAAAAAAAATATACAACAAACAATTAAAAAAGTCTCAGCATTTTCTGTAATATAACAACAAATTCAAAGGAATTTTAAACAACAACAGCAACAACAACAATAATAATAACAAAAGAAAATTTTGTATTTAAAAAAACCAACACGAAAAGTTTTCAATTGTTTAAAATAACAAAAAAAAATGTTTCTATTTAATTTTTTTTTTAATTTTATGTTTGTATTTCTTTATGTTAATATTTATATTTATATAATTTAAAAAATATTTTCTGTTTTTTTACTTCTATAACTATAAAACAGACATTAACAAATTAATACAACAAATAATTTCTATTTCAAATCTAATCTTCTTTTCTAATTCTTAATTTCCTTTCCCTCCAAAAACTCCTTTGACTTTTCAACCTTTTTAGAAGGTAATTACAACAACATTAATATTACAAAATGATTTACAAAATCAAACTCTTTAATCTAGCTCTTTTTCCTCATATTTAATACAAATATTAATTTCTTTTTTCAAAATGGTTTTAGTTTTTGACTAAAAAATTAAAAAAAAAAAAAAACATTTTTTTAAATCACATTTTTTGCATATAAAATAAAAAAATAAATATTTTTGCCTTTAATAAATACTTAAATATTGCTAAGCAAGCCCACCGTATTTAGTTTATTGTATTTATTTTTTTTTCTTGTTAATTTTTTTATTTAAAATCAGCAGCCTCACTAATATTGTAGTTAGTTTGTTTTCTTTGCAATTTCTATTTAATAAAAAAATATGAATTGAGTTTCTTTATATAATAAAAAAAAGTAAAAAAAAAACTATTTTGTATTTCCTAAGAACCTCTGGCGAAATAATGTTTTTTTTTAATATTTTTTTTTATTTATCAAAAATTTTAAGTAAAATTCCTACCCTTTTTTAAAGTGTAGAAACCTACATCATGAAGATTCTTACGAAATTTATTTCACTAAATTTTTTTTTTTTTCTTTCTTAAAAACCTTTTTTTATTAAAAATTTATAAAAGAAAAAGGGAAAAAAGTTCGGCGAAATTTTTAATCGTAATTGGAAATTTGTTTAGAGGAGAAACCATCACAAAATTTTAAAGAAACAAATTAAATTCGGCTGTGCCGAGTCTTATATACCCTTCACTGTGTTAGCGAAATATTCATATTTTTCACTTTGCACATTCTTCTTAAATATCAAAAGAAAAATATATAAAAATTACATAATTGAAACGCCTAGTTTATTAAGCTTGAGGTCATATTAAATATAAAAATGTATTTATTTATTATTAGACCGAAATATCGATATAAAAATAAATTTTTATAATAAGACTTCAGTCTTAATAAACTAGCCGTTTCATTAAAAAAAAGATAAATAGACTTAAAAATGAATAATTATATAAAAATAAAAAAAAGAATTGAAAAATATTTACAAAAAAATTTTCTTTATTTTGAAATTAAAATTTGTATGACTGAAATCAATAGGCATTCAATCATATAAAAAAAAAAAACATTTTTTTAATTTCAAACTGTTTAAATGCAATAATTTTTTTATAATAGAAACTCAAATCATTCCCAGTTATTTGAATTTTAATAAAACCATAGTTTTCGCTACAATATTAGATTATGAAAGTAAAATTATATGTCAGTAAGTTAAAGTTAATTTCTTTTCGTCATGAAAGCCTGAAAAAATACACGCACAATTTTTTGCTTAAGAATAAGAGCCATTATTACAATTAAACAATAACTAAAAGTGGAATGTTATTAGTCAAAAAGTATATGATAATCTAAAGAAATGTTTTTGTTCCCCATAACTTTTAACATGAACTTAATTCCTTTCCATATTTTCGATTTTATATATGGCAACTTCAGCATCGACAGACAATGAAAATTTTTTTATTAACACATAAAAGTAAAACAATACAATTGCGCAATAATACAGCAAACATTAAAATAAAATTTTAAAATTATCGAATTTGTTAAATATTAAAAAAATAATTATCAAAAACAGGCATGCCGTTGCCACTATGTATTTATAGCAACGAAAATTAATCGGTATTCACAGTAGTGGTACCGCATTACAAATTTTATGATATTTATTTTATTGGGAATTTGTAATAATTTAAAAAATTTAAAGGTCACTTTATCAGTTACTTTAACTAAAGTTAATTAGAATTATCTGACACCTTATAAGTAAGTTGTAATAATGGCCCTAATTCTTTCTCTTACTTAGGAAAGCAAACTCGCCATAAAATGAACATAAGGAAAAAGGTATGAAACCAATATTGCGATTCAGTAACTTTTAAGAGTTCCATATGGTGTTATTTTTAACTAAATATTTTTCTGTTTACGCCAACGAATGTGGAATTCAATAATTGTTGGTTAACTTTAAAAGTTAAAAATTCACCACAGATATGAATACCGTGGACAACAACCAAAAAGTCTACAAATACCATGTATAACAACCAAATATGGCTTATTTTTTATATTTTATTTAATTGAAAGTTATTCACTTTTATTTTGCGATTAAGTAAGCAACACAAAAAATTTTGGCTTTTATTTAACCACACAGCTGACAGTTAATAATTTTACTGAATCACAGGTTATTTAACTTTAGAATTAACTATTTTTAATAAAACATTATTCTTTAAAATTGAATTGCATTACAGAGTGATGTTCAAAAAAAGTAAGGTAATTTTTTTAAGTTTTAAATTTAAAAAAATTTAAGTTATCTAACTGACACATGGCCGAAATTTAATACTTCATTTATTTACTGTATTTAGCCTGATTGTGAAATGTAATAATTTTTTTTAATTATTAATTATTTTGAAGACTTTATAATAATAATTTTAAAAAAATGTTCACATTTCACAATCAGCCTAAATACAGTTTAAATACAATGAAGTTAAAAAGACATAAATAATCGTGGCATTTAATAATTCTAATCGTAAGGAACATTGCCATCGCAATGTTACTGAATAACGAATTCGTTAAAATATCGATATAGCTATTTTTACGATGCTATTCATTGTAATAAAAGTTACTGAATCGCACTTCATGAGTTTCTAAATTTTTAGATTTATTTACTGAGCTGAGTAAGAAACTTCCAGAGCGAAAAGAAATTTAACAAATGAATTTTAGGTACGCTTGCTGACATGTCATCAATTATATAAAAGACATAAATTACTGTACATACTTTGAAATTGCTGCTGACATTTTTTGATAAATAACGAAAAAAATTTCTAAAATATAAAAATCCGAAATTTTAATTTATTTTTTTATTTTATTTTTTATTTTATTTTTTTCATTATATTTTATAAAAAATTTCTAAAATATCAAAATCAGAAATTTTAAATAATTCCTTTTTTTTATTTCATTTTTTCATTAATTTTTATATTTTTTATTTACTTTTTTTTATCTTTATTTTTTTTTTTTTATTTATTTTTTTTATTTATTCTTTTTTTATTTATTCTTTTTTTATTTATTTTTTTTTATTTATTTTTTTTTATTTTTTTTTTTTTTTTATTTATTTTTTTTTATTAATTTTTTTATTTATTTTTTTTTTAATTTATTTTTTATTTTATTTATTTTTTTTTTATTTATTTTTTTTTTTATTTATTTTTTTTTTATTTATTTTTTTTTATTTATTTTTTTTAATTTTTTTTTTTTTTTGAGTTTTGTGCACTTTACTAAATTTTATTATTATTAATAAAATATTGACTTTTTGAAAACATTTAATAAAACTGAAAATAGAGTAGTTAAAACTTGTTATTGCACCACCAATTTCAGTATTTTCAATCGAAATATTTCCCCCCAAAAATAACGTATACTAAAAATAATATATACATTTATTATCATAGACTTTATAACAGCACTCGATACCCTAGTCACAAAAACAAAATCAAACGCTTTTTCGCCTACCCATACGCATATAAAATCGGTTTTTAATAAAACAAAAATTTAATCAGACACAAACCCTTATCATTTTACTACTTAAATATGGCTTTTTAAGTTGTGTAGTCGAAATTCAGCACGACTTAGAAGGCCGTAATAAGCCTCTTTCTCTCACAAATACACTTTTACTAATTCACTCTCTCAAACGCAAATTCTACACACATGCCCTTATTATGATTTACAACGCAACTCTACTTTAGTTGAAATTTTGAAGTTGCAACTGTTTTATGTTATTGCCGTTGGCAAGTACTTACAAAAATTGTTTCATTTGCAACTCATCTGAGTTGAGATAAAAATCATAATAGAGACATATTTACAAACAAACAAAAAAATAAAACTTTCAAGCCTGAGTATGTTTAAATTAAAAACATTTTAAATACAATTTAATATCATTTCTTTTTAAATAAATTTTAGCTAGAATGAATTGGATTAATTAAATTTTTTTCTAAAGTAAAATTTGGAATCATGCATGCATCAAGCTTTAAGTTAAAAAAAATCCTTTTTGATATACAAATTCTTAGATGAAAGTATCTTTCACTCTCGCTCTCGCTCTTTACTCAGACATCATAAAACTATTTACATAAAAATATTTATTATTAAGCCAATTTTGAGAACAAAATCAATAATTTATATTTCCTATTATTCTTTTACAATTACTTTACATAAACAACATAATCTAATTAAAAAATTATTTTATTAAAAAACAACAATAAAAAATCTTTTTATATTTAGCTATTCATAAAATATTTAAAAACTTTTTTTAATCTTTTTTATCTTCATATATTTTTTTCTAATTTCGTATTATCGTATATCGCTATAACTATAAAATAAAATCAACTTTAAATACTCAAATTAAATCATAATCAATCACCACCAAAACTAAAAACAAAAAAAATTCAAATTTGATTCGAAACTCATGCCTCTAAAATGTACAATAAATTTGAACGTCTGCTAAACGCTGTGTGATGTATGTGGCCCATGAAATTTTTTACAAAACAAACGTAAGTATTTAAATTATTTAAAAGCAATTTCAGTATCCCATTATATTTACTATTTATATTATTTACTTAAGCTTAAGTTTCTTTTTAGTTGTGGTTTTTCTTTATTATTTTCGTTTAACTATTTATTACTGTTGTGAGAACCCAATTGGCAGCATTTTTAAATGAATTAATTTTATTTAAAAATATTTTACTTTAATAGTTAATTGATGTTGTGAAATGAATAGTAATTAATTCAAAATTAAAAGAACTTGAATACTTATATGGATCCCTGAGCAAATTTCAATGTCGTAAAATATATTTAATTTAATTTTAATATTTTTTATATGCTTGTTTATATTTGTAACACTTATTCGTTTTAGAAAGCGTTTACCAATATTTAGCTGAAAAGCACAGAAAAACTAAAATAATAGCGGCGTCAGTTAAAAATTTTTCTAGAAAAAGACTCATTGATATTAAACGTATTAAATTAAATATTATCTGTACAGCAAATCGTTAAAACCTGCACAAAATCGAATTTTTTCGTTAGCCTGAAGTTTTTATTTTTTATGCAGAAGATTATAAAAATATCAAGGAAAAAAGTAAGACAATTTAGAAAAAATTTCAATTTAATTTACTATAGTTCGAGTAAAGAACTCAATAGTTTTTTAATAAAGATCTTCAGACAGAAATCATTTTTCTAAATATCAGCATTTACTGGAGTTCTGCCCAAGCTTAGCTTGAGTGGATTACCAGCACATTTTAATAAAAAAATGTTTTATATAAAGCAGCTCTTTAAAATTTACAAAACAAGTATTTATAGTTTGACTTTTGCAAAATGTGTTTTTTTGTTGCTTATGACACTGACTTTTGAACGCTAGCATTGCAGGCATAATTACTATAAAATATTTCTATGGGCTCGAAGGACCATAAAGAAGTTTCTGAAGCTTAAAGTCTGTTTTACTGAAAGAGTACTGATTAAATTAGGTAAGCATACGTAAGCTCAGACATAGTAGTTTCAGTCAGATAATAGGAAAATTAGTAAGTCTTTCTTATAACTTGCTATGTAAACGCTTTAAAATTTTATTAAAAAAAATAGTTAATTTTTTATTTTTATTTAAATAAAAATTATTATTTAAAGATGATTTTAATACATAAGTTGATGGTTACTCCTAAACGCATATAACAAATTTCTCTTTTGAACAAAAGCTGTATTGTAAAAAGAGCTTCGATAAATTTGAATCTATCTTAAAACTTTAGAACAACAAAAATAATTTACTTTATTTATTAAAATTTTATTTTTAACTTATGTTTTGATTTCAAATATTATAATTTTTAACATTAACATAACACTTACAGTTTCTTACTCATTTTAAACGAAAAAGGGGTAAGTTTTGAATTATAAAATTTTTATCTATTTTATTAAAGTAGTTGAAATTTTCTCTTCTAAAAAAAATAAAAATAAAAAGTTCTTGGCAAAGGCTTAAACAATAAAAGAAAAAAGGAATACTCAATTGGCCTATTTGAAATTGATTTCAAAATGAAAATAAAGCTGCCAAGGATTTGAATTTAAAAAAGTTTTTGCTCTCCTTAATTTTTTCTTAATAATTAATATTATTTTTACATTTAATAAAACTAAATTAAAATTTTTCTAATGCTATTAAATATTATTAAAAAATAATGGCTTGAAAACAAGAAACAAAACATTTTTCATCGCCTATGAAAATCATTTACAATTATAATTTCATTTCTAAATAATATTTTTAGTATAAATAGTTTCGCCTTTTTTAAATTATTTTATCAATAATTTTAAATTTTATGCATTTCAAGAAAATACTTTAAAGAGGAGTTTTTAAATAAAAAAATTTTAGGAGTGCTGAAACAAAAAAAAGGTCACAGCTGGGTGTTTTATAATATTTTTTTTAAATAATATTGAAGAGTAAGTTTTATCTTTAAAAAGAAAACAATTCTACACAAAAACAGTTTAATCTTATAAGTTGTTCTTTTGCTTTTTAATTTCATTTAATAATTTTTAATTTAATTTTTATAATAACAACCAAATCGAAGCTCTCGGACTTGCAGTATTAATTTAAAATTAAAAAACCGAAACAGAAATCAAAAATCAAAAAAATATTATTTATTAAATCCAGTGTTTTTGATGTGCTTGTTGTTTTAGTACTCGTAATTGATTAATGTTTGTGTAAAAATTTTCAACAAAATTATTTGTTTTTTTAATTTTTTTTAATTAATTTTATAAGTAATTTGTTTTATTTGTGTTTAATTAATACTTTGGAATAATTATTAAATTAATGTTGTCATTGTTGTTGTATTAACTTAAGAAATATTTTTTTTTAAATGTATAGCGAGTAAATTTTCATTTACTACTGGTAATTTTCTTTGAGGCTACAGTTCTAACTACTTTTTTATGGAAAAGTAAAAAAGCTTCGATTCTTCTTAAAAAGTATTATAATTTTAGCTATAAAAATTGGAAGTATGAAAAATGGTTTTCGCCGTATGAAAGTAAGGCTTAATTCACACAAATCTTCTGAACAAAATTTTAGTTTTTGTAAAATTTTTGTCCATACAAAATTCTTGCCCTTAAAAAATTCTTGTTCGAACAAATTTTTCTATACAAAATTTTAGTTTGTGTAAAATGTTTTTCATCACAAAACTGTTGTCAGTACAAAATTTTTGTTCATACAAAATTTTTGCCCGTAAAAAATTTTTGTTCACACAATAAAAAATTTTTATTCTTACAAAATTTTTGTTGGAACAAATTTTTCTATACAATATTTTAGTTTGTGTAAAATTTTTGTCTTCACAAAATTCTTATCAGTACAAAATTTTTGTCCATACAAAATTCTTGCCCTTAAAAAAATTTTGTTCTTACAAAATTTTTGTTCCAACAAATTTTAGTCCTCACAAAATTGTTGTTATTAAAAAATTTATGTCTGCAAAATATTTGTCCATACAAAATTCTTGCCCTTAAAATTTTTTTTTCTTTACAGAATTTTTGTTGGAACAAATTTTACTGTACAAATTTAAGTTTGAGTAAAATTTTTGTTCGCACAAAATTCTTGTCATTACATAATTTTTGTCTTTATACAGTTTTGTCCTTAAAAAATTTTTTTCTGTACAAAATTGTTGTCTCCACACAAATTTTTATTTTTTATATGCAGTTTTGTGAGATAGATCACCAAAACTCAAAATGCATATAAAAAATATTTTACGAAAAAATCTCCGGAAAGAATGCGTGAATTTTTTGGGAACTTTGAAAAATTTGTGGAACTTTGAAAAATTTTCTGTATGCAGAGGAAATTTATTTTCTTATATAAATATAGCACGCAGAAATCAATTAAAGTAATTTTGAATTTTGAATTGAAGCAATTAAATTATTAATCAATATGATATTATAACTGTTTTAGCTGAACCGAAGAAATGTTTGTATTAAATAAATACTCGTATGTGATTCAGTTAAATTTAATAAATATGAAATTTTTTTAAATAAAATATATTTAATTGGTGTATAACTTTTTTGCGTGCAATGGCCTTTGATGCTATAACCCTACTTAGGATAATCTTGCATACCTACTGTGTTTGAAAGTTATAATAGTAGTACATAAAGGCACTATGATCTCTGATTGCTGGCAATACCAGTTTCAGTTCTCTAACTTTAAAATCATAAAAACTATTTTTGATTAAATACAAATATAAAAAAATTTCCAATAACCATTCACTTAAACAAAAATAATTTTTTAAAATTTTGCTCTTGAACTTATTGCATATCGAGGAGTGTCTTTGTGCAACTAAGTAAAATAAGTTTAAATAACGTAGAAATAATATTAGTTATAATAAATATTATAGTTAAAATGAAATATAAATCAAGAATAAAAAAGCAAAGTCTCTTCAAATGCTTTTTAATGTCGTGTAAGGCTTTTTTTGTGTGTGTATTATTTATAAACAAAATTTTTGTGTTTTAATAAATAAACCGTTGTCCTAATTAAATAAAAATTCAGCAATTTTGCCCTAAAGGAAATTGTAAAATATTAAAAAAAATATTTGTTTTACAATTGCCACTAAAATACTCGTATGTAATACTTATTTAACAATAACGTATTGTAGTTTCTATGTAACAAATAAATGTGTTTCAAAAAAATAACAATTTAATCTGTGGTTAATTTATGTATTTATTTAATTTAATTAACCTTTTGTGAACGAATAATAATAAATTTAATATTTTCTCTTGCTTTCTTTTTCTCCCTTTTTTTTAAAACAAAAAAATTTAATAAACTTTAGGAGAAGCTGGGCGATATTTGCTTCTCATTACGTTATGTACCGACCGCTGGCAAATTAACCGTCGTCATATTGGAAGCTAAAAACTTGAAAAAGATGGATGTTGGTGGATTGTCTGGTAATAAAATTGGATACCGAAATAATATTGTGCAAAAATTATTTAAATTTTTTGCAATGTTTTGTATTAACATTACGTAAAACTAATTATTTGTTTTTATTTTAGCCTTATTATGAGTGTCGTAGGTTGTCGCAGGTGACCGGCATAGCCAGGTATCACTGTTTTTTTTTTTTTTTTGTTACGACAACGATACTCAGAATCAGGCCTTTTATATGTGTATTTATTAATATTGCAAATGTGTATTCCGTTTGTTAAATTATTCTTGATAAATGTTGTGTAATTTTTTTAATATGTTTTTTGATTTTGTTTTTTGATTATTTTTTCTTTAATCATTTATTTATTATTATTTTTGTTATTTATATCCAATAATATTTAGTGACATTCTGTCGCTCCGGTTCATGTATTTATAAACAATCAATAAGCAAAAATTTATTTTAATTTAAGATAATCTATTAAAATACTTTTACATTTGTATATACTTCTACCGCCATCAGTGAATATTTAGCTACATCAAAGAAATTTAAAGCTAATTTTAGTAGTAACTTTAAATGGAAGCCAAAAAAATTTGATATATTTTTTTCATTTTTAAAAACATAAAAATCAAAACAGATTTATAAAAAAATGTAATTTTTAAATTTTACATTTCCATGATATTAAAATGTTGGAATCTTTTAAAAAAAAGTTTTAAAATTCTTAAAATTAAAAATAATAAAGAGTTTCCAGAGAATTTAATAGGTAGGGTTCTAAAGCAGATTTAAGGGACAGAGAAAAAATTTACCTTTCCGAAACTATAAAAATATTTTCTGAGAGAATATAATTTCCTATAGAATGTTCTTCTTGACAACTTATACCTGTAGTACGATTCAGTAATTTTTAAAGGTTCTACCTAAATGGTATTATATTTCCATTTGCACTAACGAATGTGTGATTCAGTAGTTATTGGTTAACTTTAGGAATTAAAAATTCACCATAGACAACAACCATAAAAGTACAACTACCAAAAATATTTTATTTATTATAGTTTTTTTTATTTAAAAGTCATTCAGGCATTCGATAACGAGTAGACTATCGTATCGAATAATATTTCAATACGTAGCGAGTAAGCAAATCACGATATCTATCGAATCGTAATGTTTGTCACATGGAAGTAAATACAAAAAAACTGTAGCATAAATTTAGGAAAAAAATTTTTCATAAATTTTATGAACAATTGTTTCTTCTATCATTTTTTGCTTCAAATTCAAAAGATAAAAATTTTAATAACTAAATAAAACTAAAATTTATTTAACTCCAATGTTTGTCGAATGCAAGTACTCGTACATATAACAAAAATAACTAATTGTTTTTACCTAAAATTTAATAAATCCTAAATTTTTTTAAACTATTTGTTGACCGTGCTCGTTAAAAAAGAGTAATTTTTTTTGGTTACGATAGCTAGTTTGCTATCCAATGATAGTATCTAAAGCTACAATACATTTTAATCGATAGCAAGTGCTTTGATACCAAAAAAATCTTTTGATAAATTTTACTTGATATTAAGCCAGGGGAGCTAGACTTTTATTTAACCACACAGCTGACTTTAAAGATAACGAACAGTTAACAATTTTCCTGAATCGCCAGCTCTCTTTAATTTGACGGTTAATTATTTTTCTTTAAAATTGAGTAGTGATTGGCATCACTGATTGGTAAAAAAAATTATGCAAGAGTGATATAAGTGCTCTTTAAAACATACTAAGTTAACGGTAGTTTTAGTAAGAGACAGACGCCATCTCTTAATTAAATTATCAGTTGATAACCTGCTTAATAGCTCTCTCAGTCCGAATTGCTACTATGCCTTATGATCAATACCATTTGGTATTAATATTGGATATTTATAATAAAATTAGAAAACAATCGGTTTGAAATCGATTGTGGCTTTTTTTCATTTTCTTTAGTTTAAGAGGCTACAAACTAAATTTCCTTTCAAATTATATTTGGTTTTTTTTTTTTTTTTTTGAGTCAACCATTTTTGAAACGTTAAACTTTTTATACAAAAAAATACTACAAATAGAATAAAAAGATTTTAAAATGCTAATGATGATTATTATTGAATCATGCAATCAAGCTATTTATTTGTTAAATATATCTCTCTCTCGCTCTCTTTTTAACTCTTACTATCTTAATTAAAGCCTAAGATTTTTTAACAATTTTTTAACATAATTTTACCATTTAAATCAATTTAACAAAAAAAATGATATTTTTTGAGAGCAACTCACCAACAGTTATTTAATGTTGATTGATTTTTTTTTTTTAATATTTTTAAGTTTGAATGTTTGTATGTATGCTTGCGTGATAATAAACTTACTTGTAGCTTAATTTAAGCTTAGAACTTTATTCAGTTTTGGGTTTTTATTTTTGTAACTTTCAGTTTGGAAAACATTTTTGATCAAATATTTTTGCCATGTTATTATTCTTGTTTTAATCACAACAGAGTTGCCTCAAAAAATATCCACCAGAGTTCTTCTAGGCTTTTACAAACAAACGATTAAAAGAAAAAAAATATTTTAAAGAAAAAAAATTTAATTTAAAAATTTTTGTGTTTAATAAGTGTTTTTAGTTGTTTTCTTTTTTTGTGTTATAGTTTTTGTTGTACTCTAAAATTTGAGTTTTGAAATTTATTATTAAAATTATTATCCATATAATCAAATTAACCAAAAAAAAAATTATCTAAATGTATATCTAACCAAAAAAAAAAGCAGTTCAATGTTTATCTATATTTAAAATGTATTTAACTTGAAACAAAAAAAAAATTTAACAATTTGTTTTAAAAAGTACAAAAAAAAAGAGTTACATGAAAAGTTAACCAAAAACAAACAACAACAAAAAAAAGTAAAAATATGGAGAATTTTATGATTTATTATTGTTCTTTCTTTCTTTTTTATTTTTATTCTATTTTCTTTTATAGATCCATATGTGAAAATTGCAATTATGCAAAATGGAAAACGTTTGAAAAAGAAGAAGACAAGTATCAAAAAATGCACCCTCAACCCCTATTATAATGAGTCGTTCTCATTTGAAGTACCATTTGAACAAATACAAGTATGCGAGAATGTATTATACTATCCTATTTACCAAACAACTAACTAACAAACAAACATACAAAAAAAGTATAAGAAGAAACGAATAGTACAAAACCAGCAATAGAAAATTAAAAAAAAAGTCCTACTTTTTTCTAGTAAATAACTCTATTTAACTACTCGTTTAACCCCTACTACTAAATACATACGTTCGTTACGTTAACTTTTTAACTGTCATTTAAATATTAACGACTACTGACTTTCTTTCAATCCCGTCTCCCACTCTGTCTATCACCCTTAACACAACCACAATTTGTTATTGTTGTTTTCAGTGTGTTATTTTTTTTAATATCATTAAAAGACTGCCGACCTTTTTTGTACTTCCTTATACATACTCTACTCTACTTATAAAAATGTTTTTGAATGTGAAACTAAATAAAGACTTAAATATTTTTTGCCATTATTGATTGATACACAAGACAAAAATTACCTTAAATTAATATATTGATGTTTAAATGTTGTGTTTAATCAAAAGAAAATAAAAAGATAAACCAAATTAATTTTTTTTTAAAAACTAGTGTGTGTTGAAATTAAAATGAAATTAATAAAAAAAATGTATATTTTTTTAGAAAATTCCATGAAAACTTAAGTACGATTCAGTAACTTTTAAGGGTTTTTCTATTTACATTAAGCCATGTGTGATTCAGTAATTCTTGGTTAGCTCTAGGAGTTAAAAATTCACCACTGATATGAATACCGTAAACAACACCCAAAAAAACTACAAATATCAGGTACAAGAACCAAAAACGGTTTATCTTAATATATAAAATTCGATTTAACGGCAGCCGGTATCTAGCTTATTTACTTACTACCTAATGTTATCCGGTCTTGCACGGTTCTTTACTCTATAAGTAAGAAGACCGAATATACAAGCGGCAAAATAACATTTGCCGAGTCAGCTATAGTTTATTATATTTTTTTTATTTAAGTTGACAGCTAACTCTTTTTAACCAAACAGTTATCTTTCGAATTGAATAGTGAATCGCAATTGAAACAATTCACTAATTCGTTTTAGCCATCAGCATTAGGTTTCAGGTTTTACTATGCAAGTCCTATTGATAAAATTTAAACATTTTTAAGCAAAAAAAAATTATACAAACGGCTGCATGTTTTTTTTGCTTAAAAAATTTTTTTAGTAGCACAGTGGCCCAAAATTAAAAAAAAATTTAAACTGCTAGATCGATTTCGTTTAATTTAATTGTAGTTTGAAGTATAGGACAAGCAGAAAAATTTTTTAAATCGATTCAGATTTACTAATAGCATAAATATTTAATTAAAAAAAAAATTTTTTAATGTTTGACATGCAAATTTTTTGTAAAGCTTAATAAAATATTGTTAATATTGAACATCGTTGAGCAGCAAACAATTTGCTGCATTCAAAAAAAATACTTAGGGATTCATGGAAACTCTTTACTTAACTGCTGACTAAAGTTCAAGCAAAGCATATAACATTGCCGAAACCACAGTCTGTGGATCTGAGACCATAAGAAAGTAATTTCAACACACAGTAATTTTTTTTTTTTTTTTGGTTTTGATTTTTTTATTACCACAATATGACTTACTGTAAATTTTCTAAACAAAATTATTTTTAAAATGTTTCAGTTTGATTTTGTTTAATTTTTATTTTCATTTTCTTTGTTTAATAACAAATAAAATGTTTAATGTAGTTAAAATAATGATTGGTGTGCTGCTTTTGTGTTTCAATATATTTTTGTTTTGTATTTTTATTTGCAAAATTAATCAAAAAATAAAATATTAAGCAAAATACCACAAAATTTAGTTTACTATGAAAACAAAACAAATACAAATCAACTACATACTAGTTCAATTTTAAACAGCAATAAAAGCATTTAAATATTTCAACTAATTTACTAATAAATAGAAAACAAAAACCACAACAAAAAACACCATTTTACACTTGGCTGTACAACAAACCAAAGTTAAACTAACGAATACTACAAATTCTTGCTTTCAAATGCATACACTGAACAAAAAAAACAAACAAAAAGAAAACTGTAGCAACCAAAAAATCCTTTCTTTACTAACAATAGTTATTAACAGCAAAAACACACTTTACATTAAAATAAACACTCGTTTATTTAATTTTGAAGTTTCTCATATACAATATGTTACTAGAGAACATAAATTTACTTCAGAAATAATCTAACGAGCTTTAAACTAGTAAGAACTTTTTTGAGTATTTAATGCCCAGAAAAGCTTACTACAGCGTCTTGAAATAAACAAGCCTTAGGGTTCGTTGTTTTGACACTGTCTTCTGATTTGATACTTAAAAAAGAAACATGCAACAAAAACAACAACACCAAAAAATTATATATCAAAGTAATAGCAAAAACGAAAGAAAAAAAAAGAAGAAACACCACAAATGAAACGAAATACCATCACTATCATCCATATCTCTGACGAGCTTGTAAAATCTAACAAAAAAAAACATGTGGTGATTTTTTTGGCAACGTCCCTGTTTACAGCATACAAACAGTTATAGTTTTATGGTAGACTTTTAAAAACTATTATTTACCTTAACCCTAGGATATAGCGAGATGAAATGCAAAAAAAGTTATATAACGAATTTAGGATTGAATATTATACATTTTCGTTTACCAGTATTTAATGAACATTATTCTTTTCTTCATCATGAAACACATCAACTTTTACAAATTTCTCTATTAAAAATTAGTATCAACACAAAAAAAAAAAGGAAAAGGAAGTTAAAGAAAATTGTTCATTTTATTTCCAAAAAAGGAAAACCTACATATATCTCTATCCCCCTCTCTTTTTCTCTCTCTCTCTCTCTCTCTATCACTTAAAAAGAAACATTACACTCTTACCCGCCTCATTTCATTTCAAATACTCTACACAGCAAAACAATTTTTAAGTCCACAATTAACAAATTCCAACAAACAAAACAATCTCATTTTAATTATTTGCATGTTAAAAAAAATAAACAAAGAGGTTTTGTAAAATTAAATTCTCACTGAAGCTCACTTCCTTAACCTTTACCATCACCACAGCGCCACTCAAATCAATTATTTAAATCACTTTTATAAAAATTTTGTACGCTCAACAATTTATAATTAAATTAAGAACCCAATTCACTTTTAGATTATTTTAACAAGTTGCTTATCTTCATCTCAATAAAATTTATTTTTTTATTTATTTTATAAACTCTTAATTAATTAATAAAGTATGTATGATGTGGCTGCATTTACTAAAATAATGCCACTAAAGTAGTGATTACAGCTTTTGAATTATTTTTTTTTATTATGATGCTTTTGTTTTTGTTTTTATTTTTAATTTTCATGCATTCTGCCCAAAGCAAAGAATTTATTTTATTGAGAAATTTCAATTGTTAAAAATTTTAAAAATATTTTATAATTAAAATTATTCTGTTAAGTAAACAATTTTCAATTTTCCCTGAAAATAATATATTAAGCAAAGCAACATAATTGTAATTAAGATCCCAAAAAGATGAATTTAAAAAAAAAAAATATTTTGTATTGCAGCTTATATTTTAGATGTTATATATCGCCGGGCTATTAATTATGGCCAAATGACAATAATATTGAAGTTAACAGCAGTTATTATAAAAGCATTCGATCTCTTTTTCTTGTAAATGAAATTGCTTGCCATATATTGTTTCATTTTCCTTCATTTTTGTAGTTACAAAAAGACTAAATTTAAATTTTTTTCTTCGCAATATTAGCCCATATTTCCAAGTGGGTGAAATTAAGTACACAGCCAAAAAAAATTTTGATTTTGAGGCAATAGCAAAGATTCGAATCAATGTATTACATTGGGTTTCAATATGAAGTGAGTGAAGATAAATATACCGAGTTAAATACGTTTTAACGTAACCCATTACGTTTTTTTAGTATTTCTAAATATATTTTCAGCATTTATGTAATATTTATCAAATACTTATTACGTCATTACAAATTTTTTAATATGTTTTTAGTATTTATGAATGGTAAAAATCTCTCAGAGTAAAAGCATCGGGGTATATGGAAGTTTTAAAAAAAAAAATTTTTTAATAACACAAAGAAATATTCCAAAAATTTTAAAACACTTCCTGAACCTACAACTTAAATTCCTTTTTAGTTTTATTAATTTGAATGGGCAAAATCGGTAGTGGTACTTCTGCAAAATGGTAAAAATTCCTCATACCAAGATTACTAGCCGCATATGAAAATTAAAAAATTTTTTAAAAATAATCCAAAACAATTTCTGAGTATTTGGGCAGTAGACTACAAATCTAAATGACTTTCCCTTTAAAATAATATGTGTACCATTCTTCTATTGTTCGTCCGGAAGTCACTAAAATCCTTCATAACAAGAGTATGGAAATTTCAAAAAAATTTTAAAAATAATAAAAAACAATTTCTGAGTATTTGGACAGTAGACTGCAAATCTAGGCGACCTCTCCTTTAAAATGATATGTGTGCCATCCCGTAATCTTCTATGGTTCGTCCGGAAGTCGCTAAAATCCTTCAGATTTACAGCACTGGGGTACATGGAAGTTTCAATAAAAAAAATTTTAATAATACAAAGAAAATTACTGAAAATTTTAAAACACTTCCTGAAAGCTTCGAGTCTACAGATTACATTCCTTTTTGGTTTTATCAATTTGCATGGGCAAAATCGGTAGTGGTACCTCTGAAAAATTGGGAACGGTACAAATGGCTCATATTAAGAGTAGTAGGGCATTTTTTAATAGGCTAAAGTAACTTCTGAGTATTTGGACGGTAGATTACAAATCTAGACTACCTCTCATTTAAAATTATATGTGTCTCATACCGTAATCTTCTATTTTTCATGCAGAAGTAGCTAAAATTCCTCAGAGCAACAGCACGGGGATATGAAGGAGTTTCAAAAATAAAATTAAAAATAATCCAGAGTAATTTCTAAGTATTTGGGCAGTAGATTAAAAATATAGACAAATTTAAGTTTCCTCTTAAAGTGACATGTGTCCCATCCCGTAATCTCCTTGATAAATCAACGTATTTATGAGTATTTCTCCTGAACCTATTTATAAATATGTGCTAAATACTAAAAAATATTTAAAAATATTTAATAACGTAAAACGAATGTGATAAATATGCCACAAATACTGTAAAGATATTTAAAAATACAAAAAAAAAAGGAACGGATTTCGTTAAAATATATTTAACACGGCATATTTCTTTCTTTTAACAAGCTACTGTCAAGTTTTGAGCAAGCTGCGTTATTTAGTTTGTGTTTGGCAGGCATTAAAATCAGACATAGTCATGAATTTTAACAAAAAAGAGAAATTGTAAATTTCGTGTGTTGATTAGGTATTATATTTAACGGATTTAGTTATCTGCGACTATTTTGATTTTTTAAGCCTGAAGAAATGGCGGGGTGGTAAGAGATTTGAATCGAATTAAGTGATCATTAGCGCAACGTCTTTTTTAAAAGCTTTGAGAAAACTTATTATTTGGAAGAAATAAAAAATTGCAAAACCACTGGACTTAATGTATAGATTTAGAAGGGCGTTATGTCGAAAAAAAAATTTATGAAAAAAGTCACCATGTTATGACAACTATTGCAAAAGGCTTTTTCTCTCAAGTAGATTGATAGACTTTTTTTTATATAAAATCGTAAAGAGATATATGAATTGTTAATTTTGAAAGTGGTACAAGTCCACATTTAAAAAAAATAATTTGGCGGAAATTTTTGTAAAATTATGTCTATCACTTATAAAAAATAGAGAAATAATTTTCTGTTCTATGACAAACGTAAAGCCAGTGGGCACAAAATAACGCTGCTTAATATTAAAATAAAAAATAAAATTTTTTATTTTATTTTGCACAAACTAAAGAGTTTTTTGCAGCTGCTCACATGAAAAGCTTTGCTGAAACCGTATTTCGCTTAACAAAATTTCTATGCGGTTCTTTTGTATGAACTGTAAAATTTATAATTTTAAAACAATTGATATTTCTCTTGTTTTCACTATATCAATTTAATTTATTTGATATTTTTATTTCCTTTTTAATTTTTTTTTGTTTTCATTAAAGCAAATATTTTAATTTGATTAAGTGTTTTAAAGAAAAACAGAAAACTTGGCACCAAACCTTTAAAAAATGAATGTATGTAAAATATAAATAACTCTTTAAAACTTTATTAAATGTTTGAACAGAGGAATAAACAAGCAATTTAATTTAATTTTAATTTAATTTTTTTTTTAATAAAATTTAAAATGTATATGTAACTAAATATATATTCAACAGACTCTTCAGTATAATACCAGAACCACCACAACACTCTTTAAAACCCCGTGAATAGCAACAGAAAAAATAAGATAAAATCTACAAGAAAAATACTGATTTATAATTTTGCTAACAACTACATAATTAATCCATTAACTTTGATAACTAACATTTTATTCTATTTAATTTTTTAACATAAAGAAAATCTGTTTGGTTATCACTGTCGTGGATTATGATCGTATCGGTACTTCTGAGCCCATTGGACGTTGTATACTTGGCTGTATGGCAACCGGTACTGAGCTACGACATTGGTCAGATATGTTGGCCTCACCACGAAGACCTATTGCACAATGGCATACTCTAAAAGATCCCGAAGAAACTGATGAAATTCTTAAGAATATGAAGTAAATAAAATAAAAACGTTTAAAAGCAAACAAAAAACAAACAAACGCCATAACAACCGAAACAAAACACAAAAATATTCATTAAAAAAAATTTAATTGAAAAAGAGTTGAGTTGAGCTCAATAGAGAGTGGAACACAGCAGAGAAAAAAAATTGATTGATATTGGTAAATACAAAAAAAAAAAGGAAAAGAAGGCAGAAAAAGAAAAAGTAAGTTTGGAAAGCAAGTTTGAACACCCAAAAAAAAAGGTTTGTAAAAAATAAATTAAAAAATAAAAATAAAAGAATTTGCCAATAACTGCAAACATACTCTTTTTTTATACAATTTAAGAATATCAATCAATTTTTTTTTCGTTTCGTTTGTTTAACTCACAAGCCAGTATTTTGAAAAAGAAAACAAACTTCAAAACAGCAAACTATAGAAATCACATAACAAAACCGTCATCAACAAACAACAACAAACAAGCAAACAAAACAAAAAAGAGAAATAGTAACAGCATCTTATAAAGTAGTTATAAATTATATTAATAAATCAAATAAAATAAATTATAATTAAATTAAATACATACATACAAACATATTTACATACATAGTATATGTTACTCTCATTCATACGATCCATACATACACATATAGATACTCCTAACAGTTAAGAAAAATAAATGAAAAATGGCCACCATTCATGTAAAAAACGATTTATTAATAAAAATAAAGGAAACATTAACGAAATACAATCAAATATACAAAATTCTACATAAAAAAAGCAAAACAAAAAACATACAACCAGAAAATATTTAACAACAAAAGAAAAATATTTATACTTATCTACGAGATTTCAAAAGTTAAGTTTAAATATTTTTTAGTTATGCCGCGAGAATTTCTAAATTTTAATTTTATATTGTTTTGCTATTTTCCAAAACTGCATAGCCCCATTCCATAAAAGACAATATAATTATTATTATTAAAATATTATTGTCGTTCTAATAAATTGTCTTAAAGTTTAAAAAAAAAACACAGCTTTCTTATTTGTTTAGCAAAAACAAAAAAACTTCCTTCCCTCTCCCCTCTCTAAACTCTTAACAAAAAAAAAAATCCAAAAAAAAAGCAAAAACCATTAACAACAGCAACAACTATTTTAAATAAATTTAAATTATTATTAATTACTTAATTATCTATATTGAAAATCAATTTCAAAGTTGTTAAATTTTATTAAAAAGAAAAAAAATAAAAAAAAAATAAAATAAAATCTAACTTATTAACCTTTAAGCCAACACAAGAAGAAAAAAATTTAAGAAAAACAAAAATATTTAAAACAAATGAAAACTATATATACAAAATGTTAAAATACTTATTACGAATACAATGGTTTGAGAACTTTTTAAATTTCATATTTAATTTTTGGTTATTTTTGTTTTAAATTTTTTACAAATTAACTGTTAACTTATTTACATTTTAGTAAATAAAAAAATTCCAAACACAAAATACACCAGAACTTTAGTTTTATGAAGGCTCTGCTATTGCAAATACAATCAATTAACTGATTTGGAAATTTTATTTAAAAAGCACTCCGGAGAATGAAGTGTTTTTCCTTTAAAATTTTTTAGAAAAGCCAATTAGCAAATAGGCCACAAGCTAGCAACTCCTCTGGAATTTTTTTATATAAAGAATAATTCTAAAAATTTAGTGTTTTTTTAATAAAAAAATTTTCTTCTATTTAGCTTGTGTTATGAAACAGCCCATTAAAGCATTTCTTAACCCTTTCAGGACTATAAGCATACCGTTAATTTAGTTACCCATAAGTATATAGCTAAAATATAAGGCTAAAAAAAAATTATTTTTAAGAAGAAACCAAAAAAAATTTTATTTCAAATATAAAATTTCAAAAAAATCATATACAATTCAAGTTTTAGCAAAATGTTTGACTTTGGACACTGGTATCCTTATAGTCTTAAAGGGTTAAACTTCTTTTAACATTAACAAAACATTAATCGAGTTTCTATTGAATGCCAACACTCAAATGAAAGCCTTTACAAAACAATTTCACTAAACAATTGAAATATTTTATATTTATTAATAAAAAAAAATTATTTGACAAAAACCACGAAAAACAGTTCAGGCAACCACTGCCTAAACAATTAGGGCTAAGGTCTGCAGACAAACTAAGAATTTTCGCAAATTTGTGATGTCTTTAAAAAATATATATGCCAGCAGTTAAAGAATTTCAATAGACAAAGCAAGAGCTTTGAAAGCAAAAGAAAAAAAGATTATTTCAAAAATGTTTTCAATTCGAACTTTTTAATTAAAAAAAAATAATTAAATTGATTCACCCTCTTGTACAAAAAGTTAACGTCAACTTTAAAGTAAGCGTTAGAGAACTTTTATATAATTTTTTCATAAATTTTACTTTCAAGTCTATGTAAACTTTTTTCTTCGAATAACAGGGTAACTGGTTAACTAGTTCAGTTAAAGGTTTCATGATTCCAGAAGAAAAGGAACTAGGCCCACAATATGTCCTTAAAACCTAAAAAGATCGCTGCTTGTTTTAAATTTTTTTTATATAACAGACTAGTCACTTTAACATTCGTCACTGTTCTGTGTTGCTTGTGAAATCAAAACGCGTGGAATTATGAAAATATTCGGAAATTAGCTATTCTGAATTTCATATATTTTCTAATTTTTATTTTAACGCTTTGCAAAGATAATAAAACAATAAATTATATTTCACCAACATTTTTTTAAATGCAATAAAACGAAAAAAAATTCGGAAGTGGAATTCAGAACAGCTAAATAATTCGGGTTTTTCCATTTTTGAAAAAAATAATGGAGATTCGCAATACAGAATAGCACTGATTGCCATGTCCCAGACGAAAGTTAATTCAAACTCTCTATATACTGTGTCACATGTTAACCTATATATATATATAGTGGTCTAAGCACCGTATTCGATAGCGAATAGACTATCCTCATCGTATAATACTAGCGTTTAAAGAGAAATAAATAATACTTGAAGTAATTAGTGTATTTAATCTTCAGCTTAATGCACAGTTAAATGCGAACCATTCGTTCGCAGTCGTTATTCCTCATTTCAAATGGCTAACGTTTTTTAAAAGAAAATTTTCTATACAATTCGCTTGTTTGTACTACAAAGCTTAGCTCTTTCAGTTAGTTTTTTTTCTTTCATTAAAAGTTTTTTTTACAAAAACATGTTATTGTTAATGTTTGGTATAATTACAAAAAAAAAATATGAACAAAAAATATAAAGAAATACAACACAAAAAATAAATAAAATAAAATAAAATGTAAAACTAAACTAAATTTCTTCTTTCCTGTTATAAAATAACCAAACAAAATCGTTATGTAAATTATTTAAATCTATTATATTCACACATATAAATTTAATGTTATTCTTAATTATTTTTTTTTTTTTTTTATAAAATAATTATATAAAATAAAATGGAATTGTAGCCGAACATTACCGATCGTATTTAATACCCTACAATGTAAGTTTTGGAATAAAACTTGCAAAATTGACTTATTAAAATTAAAATTATTTATTTATTAATAAACAAGTTTCCCATAGAAAATTTTATTAAACGCAAATGTTTTTAATGAATTTCCTCCTTATTAAAAAAGAATTAACGTAGACTTTAAAGTTAACGTTATCGAAATTTTTTATATAATTTTTTCATAAATTTTACTTTATAGTCTACGTTAATTAATTTTTTTTTTTAGCATTTGGGCTTAAGAAAAGAGGAGTCCTATTTGAGGAGCTAAATTGGCTCAGGGTTCTAGGTCTTACTTAATTAAAGAATTTTATGTGATGTGATGAAATAAAGAATAGTAGACTTGAAGCGTAGTTATGGGCATCACAATGACTGTCTAATGATTTCCAGGGCACTATTTTCACCTAAAAATTGTATCTTTCATAATAACTTGCAGCAGAAATCAAATAGAGAATAATTTTTTCTGTTTTGATTGCTGATTTACTTCCATAGCGTCGTATGGACGTATTTTTAGACTAGTTGTTGATCGATTTTGTTATGGAAACAGCTGCTAATTTTCTTTAGCAAATATTCAACTCACTTTCATTTCGTTAGGAAAGTTAGAAAGAAGTAACTTTCGACTTTTTGATGTGTTACGATGCATCAAAATGCAGATTCGTATAATATTTTTCGCTTGTAAAATTAAAAAAAAATGTTTTTGAACTAAAGCTTAAATACCGCCGAACATTTACTTTGACGCTGTAATGGTCTTTGGAACCGTTTTCTTTACTTAGACCATCTCTATCTACAATCTTATGACCTTCTTCACCCAGGGAAATCTTTGAATTCTTAATAATTACTAGAGTAGTGTCACAATAGATATATTCTGGCTGCAGTGACTAGGTAACTTGTTTACGATTCTAGATCTAATTAAAATTTTACAATGAAAATTATGGGTGTTTCGAAAAATGTCTAAAAATCATGAGACAATTTTCTAGACATATTTTTTGCTATATTGTTTTCATACTTATTCAATTTGAGGTGATATTTTAGCAAGTCCTTCTTTTTAGTATTACCCTCCACTGAAAGCAATCACAGCAAAGATTTATTAGGACTCTAGAGAGCCCAGTTGAGAAATGTGGTGGCGGTAGTAACAGACCACTGCAATTTTGGCAACCATGTTAGGAGAATGAGTTTGCCAATAAACGACTGCTATAGAAATTGTGAAGATGAAGAAGAATACTAAGCTATAGAACACCTTTTCTGCCGGTTTGCTGCCCTGGAGAAGCGGAGCAAGCTCCACCTTTAGGGTCTCACTGCGCTGTCACTGCGACATACTATATGACTTCATTAGGAATAGCTTCTTCTCTCTTCTCTCTTCTTATTTATTTCCTTTCACTTTTCTTTCTCTGGTGTTACACTTCTGCACTTTCTCTTATGCAGGTAGCACAAAGGGATCACATGAGAGGATCCAAGTGAGCCTAGCTTCCGTTTCTCTGATTTGAGAGCCCTGTATAACCTAACCTAATCTAACCTACCCTTCACTATGTTCTATCCTGAGCTTTTCTCAGAAAATTATTCAACCCAACTATTATCTTTGTGAAACCTAAGCTTTTATATTTATTTAGGCATATCTAACAAGCTCATAGATGTCCCAAAAGTGTCAATAGCTAAGGCTTCATAAATCTTACAACTGACTTCAGTGAATTTTGAGCTTCTGCTTGATGGCCATCAAGACCAACAAATTACATAGACTTTATGCCACAAATTTAGAAAATAACAACAACTGACTAATACTTAAACAAAACGAAAAATGTCTATAAAATTAATGATCACTGTTATGTAGGGTTTTAAATTAAAGCAACGTCTCTCTAAAGTTTTAAACAATGATAACTAAACATTTGAAAAGCAAATACATACCAAAAAGTTTAACTTTAAATCAATGATTTGAACAAAAAAGAAAATTTATATCATGAGTTTTACTTTACAAAAAAAATTAATTATTTATTTATAATAGAGAAAGCATTATTAAGTTAAAAAAAAATTATTTAAATACAGGATCTCAGTTTGTAATATGAATTTCGAAATTGAAAAGGCTATTTTATTAAGCTTGAGATCGAATTGTATAAATTTATTTTTATATCGATATTTCGTTCTAGGATATACTCGTATTTAAAATTTTTTATTAATTTATAATTATATCCTGCAGAAGCTACACAAGTTGGAGCGAAATTTATACAATACGACCTCAAGCTTAATAAAATAGCCATTTTAATTAAAAAGGTTAAATAAATAAAAAAATTACATAAATTTCTAATTTAGAACTCATTTTTGTTTTTTAATAATTAAAAAAAATAATGAAAATTCTTCATTAAAACCTGAGAAAAATCGCGGCTTGGAATGGCCAATAAAAACGAAAAATAATTTCAAAATATTTGAAGTTGTTTAATGAAGAGTAAGGCGATTTGGCGTTTGACCTTGACTAATTTCTTTTCTCGTCTTTTTTTTTTTTTATACTTATTAACAAAGTAAGATTAATTATATTTTAATTTGTTTTTTATGCATTTTAATTTATAATATAAAGAACTTCCTTCAAAAAGAAAATGTAATTAAGATAAAAAAAAATTTATTTGTTAATATATACACACATAAACGTATATACATACCAAAAACAAAATTATAATAAACAAATAAATATTTAAAGAAATTATTAAGAACAATAATAGTTATTACTTACTTATTTATATTATACATGCATATTATAAAATAAAATAAAAAATATAATAACTCAACTCTAGCATACCTATAATATAATTAATAAATTAAAAAACAAAAAAAAATATTAAAAATTCTTACAAACAAAACAAACCAACAAATTATACTATAAATGTGCATAATATTGATTTATAAAATAAATAATTTATTAGCTAAAAATTAGTAAAACCAAACAAAATAATTTAATATACAGCAAACAAATAAAAATTAATTTTTTCTTTTCTTTTTAATAAAAAAAAAATTTAAATAAAATTTAAGGTAAAAATAAAACCTAAACAAAACCTTAAAGTAACTAAATTTAAATTATTATGTATGTAGATGTTTTTTGTCCTGTATAAAAAATAAATAAATAAAAATGAATTCTTTTAAAAGGCCTCACAACACAACCATATGCAACTAAAGTAAGCAGTAATTAAACATGTAAAATATTTAATAACAATTTGAAATTTTTCTTTTGGGTTTTCAGTTAAAAAAAAAAACAAAATAATTGTAATATAAAACATATTTCATTTAACATCACACAAATTAACAACAAAAACTACCCTGGAATTGTAAAATATAAAAAATATATAATTTATAGAAAATGTTAGAAAGCTCGTCTCTTTATTGGCTTAACTCTGAATTTTTTTTAAGAATTTTTTTCTTTACAATATTAGGGGTCAACAAATTAAAACACATACATATTCGTACATACCTATTACCATTTAAAATAAACTACAAAAATCTAAGTAATACAATGTTGATGATTTAAATTGAATTATATAGTAAAAGAAAAAAAACAAAATAATAAACGAACTTATATTTAACAAAAACAACAGAAAAAGAAAAATTTTATTTCAATTATTTATGCTGGGCCCAAATCAACACATGCGATTTCTACTGAAAACTATGGTAATTTAATTTTTAATTTTTAATTTTTTTTTTTTTTTTTTTGTGAAAAAAAAATTTTTAAATTTCGTTTTAACCTGCTCAATATCAAGTGTGATGATTTGGCCTCTGGTTTTTATTTCATTTATTTTTATTATAAAATCATTTGCCTCAAATACTGCTTAAGTTTGTCTTAAGCTTGTCTGTTTAAATAGAAATTTTCTAATAATTAAATAAAGGAAATTAATGCAAGAAATTTTCTAAAACAAACAAGTTAATTAAACAAAAGAGTGGTTTTTAGAAAATGGTATAAGACCACTTTTTAAAAAAATCCAGTCCGATCTATAAAAATAAAACTTATTTTCTGTTTGTTTGTTTGTTTGTTCACTATGCCAGCGGAAAAACTAACAAATTTGTCTGAAATTTCGTAAACTTAAACGAAGTTCGTCATACACTTTTGCATTGGCCGCTTTTCAACGATTTTCACTTAAAACTGTTCAAAAAGATGTGTGTCCGTACTTAATTTAAGCCCGAAAATCTGCTTTTTTAATATTTTATTTACCCCTTCAGTTGGCGCATAAGCCACTTTATAAAGTAGTGAATGGCTGTATTTATTTTAATCTGTGTTTTAATCATTTAAATTCTAATTATAAACGGACTTCTCTAAAAATTGGTATATACGCTCTCTAAAGATACCGACTTTAACGATATCGATTATGTTATAAAAGACTGGGTCGGGCGAGACCGGGCAAAAATTTATTGTATTTTACTAAAATTACCGCTAGCTCCATTTCTTTTTAAAAAAGTGGACTTATACCACTTTCAACAATAACCGCTAATATTAAGTTCTCTTATTATATACATAATACAAAAAAAAAACAAATACAATAAAAAAAAACAAAACTTAAGTACCTCTATTTTCTCTTTCGCACATACACACACATATACACACCCACCCACAAACTATTTATCAGCTTTAGGGAAACTTTGAAGATGACAGCAGATGACTATAAGTAAATCAAATCATAAACCATTTAGCACAAAAAAAAAAACAAAATATTAACCATAAAGAAAACTAGCAAAGGCTTTTCTGAAATTTCTATTCATTAATTGACCAACAAGCGACTTACATTAAATGCATTTTCTTCATAAATTCTACCAAAAAAATTATAATTAAAAGGTTTTGCTATTTTTAAAATACAAAATATTAATAGCCAGATCATTTGCAATGAACAGTGAATACTATAATTTTTTTTTAAATATTTGCTCATGACCATCTTTCTAAAATTCAAAAAAAAAAAAAGTTTACATAACGAATGTTATTTCTGAAATGAAATTCTAAAGTTTACACTTAGAAAACATCTTCTAGTGTGAGAATTAAATTGTTCACCTTTTAAGTTACTAGTTTTAATAAGCAAATTTCTTATTATTTAAAATTATTACTCCCTTGCAAAAGGATCTTTTGTACAGCCTATGCGTTCTCTGTTTCAGCTCTAGGCCTCGAATAAAGCCAATTACCGTATTCAGTGAGAGCTTTCCTACTTTTCTGAGAGTCAATAAGAAACCTACAAGACCGTAAGGCCGGACACTCACAATGTAAATGTTCTTAGGTTTCGTTCTGTAAGCCACCAAACCTGTATTGGCTGAGCCTAATATTTCTTATCTTACACTGGTGCTATTTAAGAGCACAATGCCCGGTAAACCATGCCGTTAGCAGCCTGAGCTCACTTTTATTGAGTGACAGGACCTTCTGGGAGGTACTCCGCATTAGTGTAATGAAGGGCTTTTTTGTCTAGCTGCAGTCAAAGTAAATTTCTTTGTTGTAACAAGAGAAATTGACCTCCTTTAATAAATATATACGGCTCTATTATGAAAAAAAAGAAATTCGATTATGAATGGTAATAAATTCAGTTGTCTTGACGTAAGTAAGTATTTGAAAAGGAGAAGAACACTTCTCTTTATATGCCGTGGACTTAATGTAATTTTCTTCTTATGCTTTTATTTTCAAAACAAGCTTTTGTAACCACCCTCCTCCAACCCCTTCATATAACAGCATATATTTTCTCTTTTGAATTTTTAAGTAAAAAATATATTTTAAATTATGTAATAATTTCTATTTGGAATTTAAGAGTTTAACAAAATATTAATTCCAGAAATTCAGATTCTGGCATTAAGCACAAATAAAGATTATTATTTTGTTATATTTTAAATTTTTTATAAGTCAAATCACAAGCAAGTGATGATATTTGTTATAAAAATAAGTATTTGGAAACAAATTATTCAATCAATATGACAATTTCTTTAATTAAACTTTTGTAATAATTCATAATTTTTTTTGGGGAAAAAAATAAAAGGCAAACAGTATTTTGCCAGACCATAATTCAGCTGATACTAACAGCTTGTAGCGGCTTAAATTTCTTTTATTGTTAAAAGAAATAAATAATTAGATAAACTACTTCTTTATGGAAACAAATTTCAATACAGTCTGCAGTCACATTTTTTTTTTTTTTTTTCAAACTAGATAAAACCTTTTCTACTTCAAAAGAAAAATAGCTTAATTGCTTTTAAGTTTTTGTATATAAAATTTCCGATTTTTGTAATATTTAAAAGTATGTATAGCAAAGATATATAAAGCACATTTGCACCAATAAAAAATGACCGGTATAACGACGATATCGGATATAAAAAATTAATACAAACAGCATGAGAATGAAATCAGTTTTTGCATGGAGTAGTAATTGGTAAGCGCACTATTCACAACAAGATTTTATAGGTACATAATAAAACAAACAAGGAGCAGCAATAAATAAAAACTTAAAGCAGGCAAGACAAATAGTTTATTCAAAAAATTCCCTTTTAAAAACACAAAAGCAGAAAACGAAAAGAAAATTATTATACTACAAGCATATTCGTATGATATCATTTATACATAATCATCAGCACCACATAGTATGAAAACTAAAACTAAAAAAAAAAAATGAAAAATTAATAAATAATAAAATAAAAAAAAAATGTCCTAAAGTAAGATAATAAAATAGAATTGCACCCAATTTCAAAAATAATAATAATAATAAATAATTATTATAATTCATAACCAAACAAATAAATAGGCTTCAGACTATTTATTACAATTAAAAAAAAAAAGTATTCTAATCTAAGCCTATTCCAAAAAAATAATAATTTAAAAATTGTTTATAATTTAATGCCAATTAAATTCCGTTAGTTGGGTTACTCTTATAGGTTTTGTTAATAAATTTTTGTCCTTATAGGTTCCATAAAAAGTAATGAAAATTTTTTATAAAAAAAATCAAATAGCAACTAAAGAAAATTAAAAAAACTGTTTGTAAAATCTGTAATTTTATTGAATTAACACTTTTACATACCCATTCTACTTATTCCCTTCCCCCTTCCCCTTCCTCCAAAGAACTAAATTTGAAATTACATAAAAAACCAACAAAACAAATAAATAAAATATTTAAGATAAAATAAAAAAAAAAAAAATTTAAATAGATTTGTGTTGTTCTTTGTATAAATTTTACAAAAAAAAATATATTTTTAAGTACAAAAAACAAAATCCAAATCCCCCTATATTCATTATATTAAATTATTTATTATTATTGACTAAAAAATTTAAAAAACAAGAACGAATAAAACTGTTAAATGTTAATAAAAATAAAAGAAAATAAACACAAAAAATATATTATTCATATTTCTTAACTATAAAACAAAATTTAAAATTGATTAATAAAGGAACAAAGAAAAAATATTTAATATGATATTGTATTCAATAAAAATTCGGAACAACAACAACAAACATTTTATTTAAATGATTTGAATTAAAATGAATTTAAGTAAGATTATAAAACAACAAAATTATATGACAACTGCAAAATAATAACAAAAACAACAAGAATAAAAAGAAACCAACAGACATCTGTAGTTAAATGAAATACAAAATTTATATAAGTTAAAATAAAAATATGTTTGAAACTAAATATTTCTGAAAAAAGAAGAAACAAATTTTGTATTTCACATTATAGTTCTTGTTGCAGGTAAGTAATAATAGTACGCGAAAGGATTTTTTTTTATTTTTAGAGTTTTAATAACTGATCTAATACCAGCAAAAATTTATATTCTTGTCAACACGTATACACTTACATTCATATTTCAACATTAGACATGGCGAAACTTAAATATGGTTTTAAAAATTAAACAAAAATTTACTGCTTTTTATTCAACTAAAAATTAATTGTTTTTAGTAATTTGAAAATTATATTTTATTTTTCTAAGTTTGTAAAAGTTTTTAAAAACCAATCCCATTTATAAGGGGGTTTTAAAATTTTTTTATATTTTCAATAAAATCAACTTGTTTGCAATTTCTATTTGAAACTGGTCGAATAAGATTTTAAATTTAAACTCTGAGGAAGTTGTGGCTTTTTCCTTTGTCAAAAAGGACAAGGAAATAAAAAAAATAGTTAAATCATATTAAATTAGTATGGCAGTGCCACATTCATTTAAATGAAATTGTCATTCACAATTGGGATTGGTTTTTCTGTTTAGGATTTAGCGCATTTTTTTTTTAGTATTGACCACATTCTTATAACCTTTTTCATTTTAAACACATTTTCTTAAAAAAGAAAGAAATAACGGGACAATTGAACTCTAACCACTCAAAATTTATAAAATAAAGAATTAGAAAAACTGAAATTAAATACGTACGTCTTATGTTAATAGAAGTTCATTTTAAACGTTTTCCACTCACCTTATTTATTACAGCACAATTGTATTGTACATAAATATACTCATTCAAGACTACGATTAACATTGATCTAGACTGCCATTAACGATAAAAGCCTATATTTTATTGTATTTATCAGTAAAATACCCGATATGTTACATATATTATGTAGTAAAGCTAAATTTCCAAAAAACCGAAGTAATTTGATCATTTATTTAAGTCATGTAGCAATATTAATCTAGTCTAGTGATATTGCAATTTTTTTTTCTTTTATAATATTATGCAATTAAGTTGTTTACTTTTAATACTATAGTTTTTTTTTTTTTTTTTGCTTAAACAAACACTTTACATACAAAAAAATTCAGCTCGATTCTTTTACTTATTGTAAAAGCTACTTATTAAATGGAAATATAAAATTAATACAACAACTACTATTTAAAAAACGGCCGCCATTTAAATAATGACGACTTAACAGACAAAATATAATCCAGTATGTATACCGAAAAAATTTTGCAAGCCACATGTAATTTTTTTAAATTCAAATAACTTAATGAACTTTATACACTCAGACCAAAACTTTATATAATTTTGTCGAGAATTTCGTAAGGAATAACTTTTTCTAACTTGTTTTTTTAAAACACCTCATTTTACTTAGTAACTTTTTAAATTTATTATCAGTGCACTAAAACTTCGACTTTTTCTAAAAATGAAATACCGAAACTTTTTATTCGTGGTGGTTATTGTGAATGTTTTAGAAGAGAAGTATAAAGAGAAACAGCTGTTACAGTATGTTCAGTTCAGTCCCATTGCAATATAATGACTACATGGTGACACTGATGTCAACATTCCTATAATCTCTTTTGTTTTGAACATATTTTCTATTTCATCACGCAAAGTATTAAAAAAATTGTACATAATTGAAAACTTGTTAAGTTTATCTATGTAAAACATAATTCAAGTATATAAAAATAAATATGCCAGCAAGAAGAAAAACAGGGGGTGTCCAGAGCCCCATCTCAGACGATAATGAGAAGGATTCTGAAGCATACATATTGAAAAGAAAAAGAAACAATGATGTAGGTGCATAGAAAGTCAACTAAATACCTATTCTGATTACTAAAATAAACATAATTTATTAATAACTATTTATTTAGGCAGTGAAAAAAACTAGAGAAAAATCAAAACAAACAGCCCAAGTGCGCAAGGAAAATGTTGATAAACTACGTGTACTTAATAAGCAAATGGAAGCAAAAATAGAAATAGTTAAGAGTCATGTGGAAGACTTAAAGAGTTTACTTTTGCACAAAGTTCCTTCTGATAAGCATGATGAAGTTATTAGAAAAATACTTGAGGATGAATCTGAAGATGATGATGGTTAATAAAAACTGGAAGAAAAGTAAACTGTTATTCAGCAAGTGTGAAAATGTGTAATTTTTTTCAGAGGAAACACAGTCCATATAGCTAAAGAATTATAATAATTAGCAAGAACCAGTGGTGTAAATTACTAACAACACTAAATATTACCATTTAAATTACTTTAGTAATAAAAGTATGCATTCACATGTAAGATTACAATATTTTTGTTCTTTAAACTAGAATGTTAGAAAGCGGTCTGTAATTTCCTCAGTTAGTCCATTTATAAAATTTGATACAAATTTTAAAATGCCGCAAACATATCAAAATACTTATATCGAAAATAAAGAATTCATAATATTTTTGAGAAATAAATATGTACATGTAAAAAATTAAAAAAATTATTATATTTGCTCACTTGCTGGTGCTAAACAGGTGTTTTTTCTAACCTGGAAAGGATTTAGTACTAATCACTACTTTATTGAAATTGTATGTATATAAATACAATATATGAAAACTATATTTATGACGAAAAAAAGGAAATGTTTGAAACATTGTGAGACGACTGAGAATATAATCTTTAAAATGTTATTGTATTTTTAATGCACTGCGCTTACCTTATTACAGCAAAGTTGTATCCTCTTCCTCCTACTGAGAATCTGTGAAATTACCATTTATCTAACAGAAGCGTAAGTACAAATGCATATGAGAAAAATATGCTCAATAATAACTTGGAAAGTGTACAATTAACGAACAAAACCCCTTATCAGGTATATACCATTGCGAACTATACTACCAAATATATTTAAAAAAATTTTAATGGAATAACTGCTAAAAATTTAAATATTTAAAAATAACTTTACTATACCAATACCATGTTGCATTTCTAATGATTTTTTTCTTTTTACATATTTATTTTTTTTTATTTCAATCCAACAACAACTATTTAAGAAACAGCCATTTTTTAAATCATGGCGACTTAACAGACAAATTACACTTTAACCACATGATACATACTGAAAATTTTTCAAATTAAAATAACTTCTTAAATTTTAATTACACTAACAGAAACTTTATGTAATTTAGTAGGGAATTTCACAAATTATAGTTTTCTGCAGTTTGTGTATTTTAAACTATTGTATTTACTTAATTATTTATAAAATTTATTAGCACTATATAAAAACTTCAACTCTCACTAAGAATTTAATGCCGGAACTAACCGTTTTTACACGATAGGCACTAAATTTTCTTTTGGGCAATTCCTTGTGACATTATTGTGAATTATTATTATTTAACGCCATTTGACGTTTACTCTGTTGTTTTGTTTTAATTTGGAAAAAGTATATGTGTTTTCTTCTGTAATCGAAAAACGCAGTTTTTTATTCACAAGATTGATTTATTCTATAAATACATATATAAAGTCTTAAATTCTTAATAATTAACACTTGCAAGTGCTCCTTTGGAAGAATATATACGTGTAATGTCAGAGCTCCGCTCAAAAGTTATACAACTATATAAGCATGTAAGTTTTAATAAAAAAAAATTGTCATGTAACTTCTGAAACCGGCCAATGTTTCTAAATTTATATATATTTTTTTAGCTTCAATATTTAGGGCGTGAATATCCTGGGGTCAATGGACCCCAGAAGTTCCGACAGCAAGTTAAGGATGCGTTCTTAAAGAACAAGGACGTAACTGATACTAATAAGATAAAGGCTCTTCTTGCCCAAGGACGCTATGCTGCCAAAGAGGTGGAGGCTTTGGTATCATTGAAGAAATATCGCACATTAAAGCAGCGTTATTCTCAAGATTAGTTTTTTTATTTCACTCAAATTCATGGCCAATACACTGAAGCGAAAGGAGGAAATATGTATGGCTATATATATATTTGTTACAGCGACTGAAAAAAAATGCATTTTTATTGAATTATAGACTTGAACATTGAGATTTTTTTGTTATTTGTTTATTCATTCATTAGATTTTTATTGTAAAATTAACAAATTATCAGTCGCCAATATTTAGACTAATAAAATCTTCCGACATGGAACTAAATTAAAGCAGGACATTTGTTTAAATTTATTTTGGCTATGTAATCAACGAAAAAAAATGTGAATGTTTTACTTTATATCATGGGGTCATGGCGAAATCATTAATGATAGCAGTATGGTAGCATTCATTAATTTAGCACCGTTATAGGTATGTGCTTGTAAATAATCACTGACATTTAATATAATAAAATAACAAATTTATAAAATTGTGTTGTTTTTATTTGTAGTGAAGTGTGCATTTTAATTTATGCAAGTATATAATATGTTTAAAAAGATAAGAAAATTAAAAAAAAAAGAAAAGTATAATAGAAATACACGTGCAATTTATTAATCGGCCAATGAGTTCTAAAAAGTGCAAGTAAAATGAATTAAAAAAAGAACTGCATGTGTTGGCGTTATTAAAGGGTAAGTGATATCTATATAAGCATGATCTATTGAATTCCACACTTGTAATATTCATAGGCTCTTAACAAAAACAAATATTGTATTATTTTGTATACCTAAATTGAATGGGCCATAATTATAGTCACAAAAAAGTTGGCTTTTATTAAGAGCTGACTTTTGTTCATAAGAATTATATGAATTTAAAATCGTTTTTAAAAAGATATCGACTTTAATGTGACTATGATTGTGGCTTATTGAATTCAAAAAGAAATTTTTTTGTTTGTTGATTTCTCGTTTGTACACATTTTGGCCAAATTTTTGTTTGAAATTATTTGAATACACAATGCGTTGTATTTAGATTGATTTTCTAGAATACAACTCCTTTTTACTACTTAGAAGACTGTTGAAAGTTGTCTAAGCTTTAAATTTAATTTAGTGAAATTCACAGCTTAGCTTAGACGGAATTAAAAAGTATAAGCCATTACGAAAGTCAAGCTAACTTATTTGTATTCAAAGTTTATTTAATAACCTTCACTGTAAACATTTCTTTATTACCTTATTCCTCTAACTATTTATTAAATTTTATATTTGTTTTATAAAACTGCTTTAAATTAAATTATTGATAAAGTATAACATCACAAACTTATTAAAATATATAATAAAATGAAATTACGGGAGCAACAAGTATGATTTAATATACAAACAACCAATTATTAGTAATACTTATCAAATATGTAGGCATGTACGTTGTACATAATTAACTATTTGATTGATATTAGCCAAATTCAAAACCTAGAACATCTTCTAAACCATAATCAAATAACTTAAAATCATCAATATAAACTTCGTACAAGCGACGAATTGCACTTATGGGTAGAGGATCAAAATATTCTCGTAAGTGAGCACGAGTATTCGAGGGTTTATGACCAGTGGGAAACGTTAAATTTTCAGCACCGGTTAAGTAGAGAGCCAAAGCAGAATCATCCAACAAGGTTTCGTATTTGCCTAAAATAATAAAACAAAAGCAAGTTTTAGAGTATGTTGCTAAACGATAATATATTCTAATATAATCTTACCAATAACGTTATATTTCATGACGCAGGGATTACATAATTTAGCTATAGGTTCCCAATGCTCATTGTAGGATGATTGATTACTTAAACTTACTTCTGGTGTCAACAGATACTGTACAAATTCGGCAAATGATACATCATCACCATATTCCAAAGAATGATTACTAGAGTCAACTCGAAATAATTTCACAATTTGTTTTCCAACTCTTCGCTGAAAATAACGAGCACTCGCTGTATCGCCTTCTAATTTATTACGATATGCTGACAGCAATCTTTCAAATGGATGTCGCACAAACATAAATCTCGTGTAATCTGAGAGTACCTTTTGCTTTTCGGTCTCATTAAAAGAACTAAATTTGTCAAATATACCCGTTGAATGTGCTAGTGAACCTGGTATTTGCAAAGGATCTGTACCATTTCTCCAGCTGCCATTGAGTATCATTAAAACCCGTTTCCAATTTGTACAGGCTACCTAACGTTCAAGAAATCAAAGAGAAAAGAAAAGAAAAGTGAAATTAATTTATTTTCTATTTGAAAGGAAGTTGTTCGTTTGTTCATAGTAATTGAATGCACAGCCATTCATACATTCTTTTACGTATTTCAGGTTTCTTGTTGGTTTTTATGACCTGTTTGAAATAAATTATTGTTTATTTTATCAAGTGTTTTTTTATTCACTTGAGAAAACCAAAATTTAAATTTCATGGTGGGAATAATTCTAAGAAATAATTACAAACATAAATATTTATAAGGCATGTATCTGTATAATACGATTCAGAAATACTTATTTATGAAAGATTTAGCAAAAATAAAACTAAACATTTAAATCTGCAAAATGTAGTCCAAAAAGTTTAGATTAATTTATGTGTGTGTGTGTGTGTGTTATTCATTTCATTTAACGGTTCAAAAACTTTTCAATAATTCAAAGAAATTCGTTAATAAAAATGCAAGGGGGAAAAAGCAATATTAATTTTTAAAGCAAAACCATTGATTAACTTGGAACTTCTCAAAATTAGAAATATATTTCTGATTTGTAAATGTATTTAACTGAAATTTTAATGAACGTTATTTTTTACACCTAAACACCCATGGAAATAATATTAATAAAGTTGTCATTCCGTTTTATTTAATAAAATTAATTACTTACATGCATAAATAATAGTATTTGTATAGTTTTTAGTTTTTATCCAAAGCACATACGTCATAATTTAAATATTTAAATGGAAATGCAAAGCAAATAAGTTGCTTGTGCGGAAAAAGTAACAAAGTGTCATCATACTTGTTAATTATATCCCGTCTATTATTTGAAAAGTATACGATAGACAACAGTTATTGTTGCAAACACCCCATCACTAAGATAATGGTGATACAATTCACTTTAAATAATAAAAATATATTGCACATTGCATTTAGACATTAAAGCTTGTATTCTTGACATTCTTCTTGATTTGTATGTCTTGATATGATATTGAAAGAATATTTTGTTTTACCTTGCTGGGGTTATTTTTAATTTAAGCGCGACGACGCTATTTGTCTATTGTATTGCAATTATGGTTTGTAATAATTTAAATACAAGAAGATTAATTTTTAAAGGAAATATTTTTTTATTGGAATTAATATAATAAATTATATAAAGTAAATTGCTTTTGGAATTAATCTATATCTATACTAATAATATAAAGAGAAAAAAATTGTATTTTTTGTAATGAATAAACTCAAAAACTACTTAGCCGATTTCAAAAATTGTTTCCCCATTGGAAAGCTACATTCACCCTGATTAACATAGGGTATATTTATTGCTAGAAATTATTAGGGATCCTTATTAAAGCTTAAGTAACGTAACCCGAGGTGTAAAAAAGTGCCCTAAAACGTCATTCGTCGCATGCGCTGCGGAAACTATTGATGATAGAACGAAAGTATGTTCTACAATATTAAAGAACATATCAATATCTACAAAAACCTTCCCGATACCATATGTCCAACTAGTATCGTTATGCCACAATAACCACTTTTTATATTTTAAAAGTTAACTATATAAGTAAAATTCATTTTCTTTTTGTTTGTTCGCTATACAAATATAGTCTCCATACTCCATACTCCAAAGGACTGTTTAAACGTCCGAGCCCACTATCGATTTTGTACATAATTTAAGAAGCCTGCATTTATCACTTTGTTGGGCGCCACTAATAATAATGCTACCAAAAACATGAGACACTTTATAAAGTGTTGAATGGCTGCATTATTTGGATTAATAATTAAAATTCTATAAAAATTGTCGTATATGCTTTCTAGGGATACCTACTAACATAATAAAAGACCAGGCGGAGCGAGACCGGGCAAAAAACATCTAGTGTTTGATAATTTACATTTCACTATTTAAATACAACTTAAAATAATTTAGTAATTTAATTACTTAAAACTTTACTACTTTTAATATTGAAATTCCTTTAACTATACGGACAAAACTTAACTCAGTTATATTCACATACATAAATTCGCTTTAGTAATTTATTTAAATTTTTATTTGTGATTTAATGGTTAAAGCTAAAAAAAATTTTTTTTGTAAATAATAATCATACGAGTTTCACATAACCAGTTTTAGTTATTCGTTAGTTAGTAGCAATTTTTCTTACATTTTAAATTAGCCAACTGTATAATTAAAATGAATAATAACTAGAAATATAATAAGCTTTTAATTTATGTAGGTTTATAAGTTTTGCAATTTACATTACCAGTTCTAAAACATCGTAAAGTTTGTTTTTCTTTAGCAGATTAAGGCAATACTTCTAACATTTTTTTTAAACCATGAACCGAGGTTGATTGTCGATAATCGAGTCCAAAAAAAAATCTTTTCTTTTTAAAAAGTGCTGATTTTTCTTTTTCTTAAATTTGTTCAAAATTTGTTTTTAATCGTTTAAGCTACTTGCTCCAACAGGGGTTAATAATTTCTTATTAAATAATCAACAACAAATATTGATTACGAATACACATGTTTGTACGTATATGGAAGCAAAGTTTAATTGTTGTACCTATATACGTACTTATTTCCAAAATATTTAATTTTTTTCGCTTGGTATTTGAAATAACACACTTGTTAGGCATTTAAAATACCACTACATACTAGCGTAACAAAACACATTTTCAGTTTGAAAAAATTTATGAAATATCTAACGATTCTTGGTAGAAACATAAAAATAGAAAAACTAACTTAAATTATTTTGAAATTAATTTAAAAGTAACTGCGCATCTAAAACTTTATTGGTGTCACTCTATTGTTCAATAATTTCACCAATTTTAGGGTTTATTTTTAAACAAACAAATGACACTGATTGATCTTTTCGCTATTTGTTTATTTAAAAAAAAAAAGAAACTAGCTGTGGATTCTTCATTGGCTATTTTATTGTTGTAATAATATTTAAGATAATTTTTCTTATTAGCACTGATTTATAGCCTTAGAAATCTACCTTAAATAAAGGTTAATTTAAGAATAATAAAATTCACTTCATGACAGATTATTGACAAGACGAATATATGTATATATGAGTATGTACGGACATACACGATTCGATTTTTATATTTTTATTATTTTTGTAAATTTCATTTGGGTCAGTGTTATCATTTAAATGGAAATGATTAGACTGACTAAATGATTATTTTCAATTTGATTTATTTTGTTATTGCTTTCGACAAGTCTAAATAAAAGCAAATGGAATAAACATTAAAAAGAATTTAAGTGTTTAATTAAAAACACTTAGAATCTGCCTAAATTAAGATTGTTTATTAACAAATAATAAACTTCTAATAATAAAATTTTACAAAAACAATCTCAAATACTTTTAGCCTGCCTTATTAGTTATTTGATTATTAATTATTTATCTACGATTTTGCAAATGTTTATATTTTAATTTTAAAACGAAATATGAATTTCTTATTATGATAATTAAATTATCTTTCGATTATGAATATCTAAGGTTTTTCTAGCCACGTTTTGTTACGTGTTTATTACATGCTAATTATAACTTTTAATTGTTTTATGTATGTTTATATGTAAAATAGTTTTGTATTGCTATAACTAAAGTTCAGAAAGTTCACTGCAACTAAGTTGAAGTAGGTTGTCGTTGCTTTTTTCACATATCTCGTTTGATAGTGATTATATTGTATAACAGAAGTTTTTAATATTCTCTCTCTTATTTATATACGTACAGAAATGTAGATATGTACGAGTATAACAATTTCTGGGGTCAGCATTGATAACAGAATAAGTCGAAAAATTGGCTTTCAAGAAAAAGCAATTTTACATTACACAGAAAGTTTATTTTAAATTTTATGGAAATATTTTTTTAAGTACACTTTCTGCTTACAGATAGATAATAAATGTTGAATTATTTTACAAATCAATGTGTTTACATGCTTAAAGACAGTGTGACCCATAATCATAATCACGATTATAAATTCACAAAATTTTTATGAACAAAAGTCAGCTTTTAATAAAAGCTTACTCTTTTTAAAAATTATTTTAAAACAGTTAAATTCTTATGAACAAAAGTGGGTTTTTAATAAAAAAAAAACTACTTTTTTTGTGACTGTGATTATGCCTCAATATAGTTTGCTTTTTAGTTAAAGCTACAGTCACATTAGACAAAAATTCGTCGAAATAAGTGTGAACACTACTTTTTGGTAAATATTTTTATATTCGAATAAAATGATAATGATTTCATGATGTATTTTAATGAAAGATTCAACTACTCTAAACGAATATTTCTTCAGATGGTTATGTTTATTTCGACAAATATTTGTTTAGTGTGACCGTAGCTTAAATCGATTTAGACAGTTATTGATTAAAATCATAGATTTGTTTAAAAAAAAATTCAACTGACTGACAGTTTTATTAACTTTATAATCTTGATATGCTATAATAAAGCAAATCTCCTATACAATTTTTTAAGACGTATTAAAGCATATTTTTTTTTGTATTTACATACACCATCAAGGTAACTTTTGTTTACACGTGGTAATATGATATATGTTTATAATGTATTTAAAACAATTTACTTCTAATTGTTTTTTTTCTCATTTAAAGATTTTTTTAGAATTTCAATATAAATAAATTCAATCATGCTCATGTTAAATCATTCAACAACAAATCAAAATATATATTAAATTTTTTTAAATAAAATTACTTTTTTTTCACACCAAGTTTAGATTTTCCTAAAATTTCAAATTTTGCATATATATTTAGCTTCACGTAGAATTTATAGTCAACGTTACGAAAGTTTTTGAATAAAATTTTTATAAATTTTATTTTAGAGTCTACGTCAATTTTTTTTCTTGGATAAAAATGTTAAAATGTAATTTAAATATTCGATTTTTCACAGTTTCAATTATGATTTATGTGGCGAAATTAAAATCATTATTTTTCTTATTTATTTAAGGCTTCTTTTTCTTTATACAATTTATTCATTATTATATTTTACGTCATCCTCATACATTTGCAAAAAAGAAAAAATCTTGTGGCTACCAACGGAAGTAGACTTTTAGAGCCTGTTCACTTAAATGTTAATGATAGCTTCTTTCGTATATTTGTATTTTGGTATACTGTTTTTGTTTTTTATACAAATTTACCAAAGAAGCAATCGTTCGCATTTACGCATTTAATTAATTCAAAATTTGACAAAAAAATTTATTTAAATGAACATTTTACCAAAACATATTTTCAGCATGTGTGCTGATTATTTATTAATTGTTGTTTATGTTTGAGTTTTTGCCATGATCATATATTCATTAAATGTTTTAAACTGCATGTATTACTTTTTTTGGTTAAATATTATAGGAAACACAGTAAAACCTCGTTAAGGTTAAGAGAAATTTAAAAAAAGTTGCAAGAAAATAAAAAGTAAGCTGAAAATATGAATAACAATATAACGTCTTTTGTTACGAGTTTGCGGTTTCTAGGTTACATTATTTAGACACATGGAAGTAGAGAGTATTTACTGTTACTTTATAAAAAAAAATTGTGTGTTAAACATCACATCAGAAGTATAATACAATATCGTACAAGTGTATGAAGTATTTAAAAATATTGCTCATGCCAGCAAAAACGAAAATATTTCAGAAATATGATAGCAAGGCATTATATAATTTGAATATAAAATTTCGTTGCAATTTTGTAAAGAATTTTATATAAAAAAATAAAACAATTCATTCTAAATAGTTTTAATAAAAGTAAAACACGCGCGGAAAGAAATAAAATTTGATGAGAGTTCAATAAACTTTTATTTCAGTAGAACCACTTCATAAAATGTGATATTAATACTTACATTCATACATACGGCTTACCTTTGGTACATAGCAATACAACAATTTATGCTCTTGATCAACAATCATATGATCCATTTGTTCTTCAGTTAAATCATTTATATCCATCATACTGTAGCCAAGGTTATCACATTGTTTTTGCAAATATTCTTGCCTTTGTAGGTTGAGATTTTGTGTTAGTTCCAAACTGTGTTCAGTAATTTTAACATTATTGTTGTTGCCATCTTCGAACGCTCCACGAATGAGGTCAATTTGTAAAGCACACAAAAAGAGTAAAACAACAGCTAAAGAAATTAACAATGATTGACGAATAAAGAACATTTTTCTTGTTTGCGACAACGATGACGATAATGATGGTGATGAAGAAGACAAGTAGTATGAAGAGAAAGCGGTGTTAGATGTGTAAAACGAAGAAGTTGCTAAAAGTCTGTTATATGCTGATGTGCAAGATTTTGTTTGTGTATCCGTAACTAAATATGCTAGTTTATTAAAAATCATCATTATCAATATATCATCTCGGTTTGAAAGTGAACGGAATATCGTTAAAATCTCTTTTATAATTAATTTTGATTTTAATGCTCAATTGGTGCAGTGGTACTTTTCTTTTTTTAGCTTTTGTTTTTAATAAAATTAATAGTAACTGGCACATGGAAAGATTATTGTATTCAACAGATTTCAAGGGATCTTTTAAATTCATTGGTTATTGTTACTTTGTATAATTTAATTAATTTTTTCGGTTAAATAAATTTCACTATATATCAGTTACTGTCGTTTTCTACCAAAATATTTTTCCCGTTTGTAAAACTTTAACGTTTGTGCATTTTCTACGCCACATTCTTTTAATAACTTGCGACCGTTTTTATCTTCAATAAATGCTTGTGTTTCAGTATTAAATAAAATATAAGCACGCCACAAAAACCGCCAGCTAACATTTGGCCGATGTTGATGTCCGTTGTAAGTTTCCGAACAAACTAACTCCCCGGTTGCGTACTCTGGCTTAGTTTTTGATTTATTAACTTGTTTCTGTTTCTGTTTATGTTTGTGCTCTTCACTTTCAACCATTTCGATCATTGGGGAGTCGTCAATTAAACCTCTACGTCGTATACGCTCTTCAAATCGTTCTCTTAATTCTCTTTTTTGCTGTACACGTGCTTGTTTTTCTATTGCTCTTTTTAATTGAGCAATTGTGGGAGATTCTTGTGGTAGCTAAAGTAAGATATGAAAAAAATGCTTGCAGTACAGTGGGGTAATATTATTAATATGTATATTAACCGCAAAATAGAGGAAAGTAAATAACAGAAAAAAGAAACAAACAGGTTTAAAAAAAGAAAAGATTTTTAACAAAGAAAACGTAATAGATTTCAAGTATCAATTTATTTCAAACTATGTTTAGAATTTCTTTTAATGGAATTGTATTTTCAAAATAATTAGTCTTTTATATAAGACAATAAATAATTAAAATTTAATTGGTTTTAACTTCTATTAAATAAGTTGTTGTACTCATTTAGTTTCATAGGAAGAACCTGTTCTCATAGATATTGTACTTGCTTAAAAACAAGCTATTTTTAAAATATTTAACAATAATTTAGATTGATAATTGCTTGTGTTATATTGAGTTATTTGTAAATATCTATGACAAATTAAATATAATTGTGTATTAATTAAAATTTTAATATGAACTAAAAGTAAAATATATTAAATACGCAGAATTTTTAAAAATATATACGTGCTACTACTCACCACTACTGTTAACGTGGAGAGCCCATCACGTTCTATGTAGATGGTAGTGCCACCTCCTTGTACTAAAGCCAGCTTCCAAATATATAAGAAAATAGTGTTCATTAATATGCAAACATTTGTAAATAATTATAAGCTTTTAAATCATATAATCAATATTAAATTTACATCTATTTGTAAACATTCGTACTTCGCCTTGTAGTTCCTCCGGTGTGACATCATACGGTATATCAGATAAATGCGGTTCATTTTGCAATATATCTTTCAAACAGTTTTCCGTAGCATTTACTAATGTTTCTAGTTCTTGTCTTTCGAAGTTTTGCTTCTTCTTTTTACGCAAACGTTTAATTCTATTTCTTTTCCTATTTTTACCAACGCCACCATTTCGTATACGTTGTTCTCTTTGAGATTTGCGTGCCAAATTAATAGGAAGATGTCTTATTTTTTTTAAATTATGTGACATGACCAAGATTGTGTAAATATGATTTTTAAATAAAACTTTTTGTAGTGTAGAAAAATATCAAATAAAATTCGTTTGACAAACTTTTATTTTAGATTCTGTAAGAAAGTAAACATTGTTGATATTTTCATTGGTTCATGGAACAGCTGTTGGTTGTTTTAACTCATTCACAATAATTGATACTACACTGAACAGATACAGTGTAAAAGATTGCCAGAATTACTGTTTATGACAAAGATAGAGATTACGCGTTTTTACTTTTTTAATGCTTTAAATATTTAATGAATAAAGACCAAATTTTTACTTAATTTAAAAATTAGTGATAGTAAAATTTAACTTTAGGCAAATCAAGCAATAACTTTAATTAGTTTTATCTAATACCGCTAGCATGTAAAATTTAACTAAAAATATTTTGAGTATGGCAGTATTAGCACAAAAACCGACAAATAAAAATACATACTGGCAACCACAGTTTTCTTTTTGTAGTACTGTTTCCCGCGCTTAAATAAATTGTTGTGCAAAAAGTTTAGTGAGTGCTATTTTATTGTGTCTAATTTTAAAAGTAATTAAATAAAGCAAATTCTTTCTTTTCAAGAGTGAAAAATAAGGTAAGAAAGAATTTTCTTTAGCATAATGGTTAGTTTTAGCTTATAGGAAATAATATTTATATCTACCCACAACCTATATTTGGCTTGGAATGTTAAAATAGCGTACACAGTTTCGTGAACATTTTACCGTTATGAAAATTTCTATCCTATTAGATACTATCAGCCCGTCTTTAAAATCAAAAGATAAAAGTATGTTTCAGCCAGATAATACAGAGTGTCCGGGAAGGTATACTAAAGGGTCCGCCATCGAACGTTTTTTTTCAACTAGTGCTTATTTCGTGACTGGTAACACTTAGCTCATGTCTGATTTGACAGATAATTAGTTTTATGCTTCCGCTGAAAGAATATGGTTGTGTTTTCGCTTCGCTAAGTGGGCCTGCGATCGACTTACAGAAGATGCCGATTTTGCCAAAAAAAATCATCTTTTCAGATGAAGCTCATTTTAATCTTGGCGGGTATGTAAACAAGCAAAATTGTCGCATTTGGGGCACAGGAAACTCGCACGCATACCTTGAAGCCGACGCACCCAAAACGAGTCACTGTTTGGTGCAGATTTTGGTCCAGAGGCATAATTGGGCCATTTTTCTTCGAAAATGAGCAAGGAGTGGCCGTTAGTCAATGGCGATCGTTATCGGGCCATGTTGAACGAATTTTTGTTCACAAAAATTGAAGAGGAGGATATTGGCAACATTTGGTTTCAACAGGACGGCGCTACGTGCCACACAGCCGAAGCTACATTCGATGTTTTTATAGCATTTTCAACAAAAAAAAGTTATTTGGCGGACCCTATACTTTGTTTGTTAATAATTTTTGATTAAATGAAATAGAATGGATCTTATATTAATAAATGTTTTATTTAATGTCGGCAATTATGTATGGAATACAATATCAGATAAATGTCGGCCTCTGTTAGTCTCACAAATGCGAGCCCTTTTGAGCACATTTTTCATTACATTTTCACACATTTCACGCGGTATTTCTTTAATTTCATCACGAATATTTTGTTTGAATTGCTCAAGATTTTCTGGTTTGTTTGCATAAACTTTGCTTTTCAGATATCCTCACAAAATCAGGCGACCGTGGAGGTCAATCAACATCACATTTCTTGAAATAACTTGTTGTGGAAAGAGGTCGCGCAGTAATTTTTTAAAATGTTTAAACGATTAAAACACGTTGGTTTATCGAATATTTTTCCATAATAAATTTGCCACGTGTCTACTTCACGACTGCCAAATATGAACTGTCAAAACTAATGTTTACCAAAATGGCGGCAAAACAAAGTAATATACCTTCCCGGCGGACACCCTGTAGTTATAAAGTTGATTACAAAAAGTCAATTCTTGGTTGCCGATAGCAATATACTAGGGAGTGACTAAATGTATATATGTATACCAATAAATAGCACTTTCATGCTCTCTGATAGTTTTTATTTTGTTATCTGGCCTTAAATGATTTTAAAGTTTGCCTGTCCTTCCAGGGCATAAATTCTAGTTAAATCCTTTAAATAAAACAGCCATTATTTTGCTTGGTTCTTCAGTGAGCTAAACAATTGTTTTATTTTTTATTGATTTTTTTTTCTTCTTTTACACATTTTTATAAGAGTTTGGTTGTTTCTTATAAGAGTTATATATTTTATAAGTTTATTTTTTATTTTTTTTTTAAGATAATTAGTTGTAATCATAAATGAATTGAATATTTTAATTATGTTTATCATTAATTTCTAGTAATAAAATGTAATTATAATTTTATTATTAAAGAATAAAGTACTTTGGGATGTTAAAATGTATTTATTCTTTTCTTTAATTAATTAATTTTATTAATGTTGTTTAAAGATGGTAAAGTTAAGCAACATTAAGGCTACTAGAACTGCAACTGTTTTTACGTATGTAGACTTTTTATTTTGAAATATTATAAAAACTACATTAAAATTAAAATCTATATTTTATGCTAAAATTTTAAAGAAAAAAAAATTATTAAAGTACACATGTGTTGTATATTTGATGTAATTAACTTATACGTATTATATGCATGTATATTTACATTATCTAATTGATGATTATTTATTTATTTATGTTTATTATCATGATGAAAATAGTCCTGGTTGCTTTGTGATTATTTCAAAAATAATTCTTTCTGCTTTCTGATTATTTCAAAAATAATCCTTTGTTGCTTTATAAAAAGTGCCTGTACTTTGCATATTTTGTTAAAAATCGTTGCCAAATTTGATTGCAATTGTTTGTGTTTGGTCTCAAGTAGTTAAGGATTTGCATATATTCTGTGCAACTTCAAAATCATTGGTTGCTTATATAAAAATCCTTTGTAGTATTTGAGACCAATGAAAAAACTGCTTTTTATTTAACATATCAAATACATTGCAGTAAAAAAACTCGCTATTTCTTTTTTTAATGCCGTTTGCGAAGGCGTATGAGTGCTTTCTTTTTTTCCTGTTATTCAAACTTCCTTCTTCGATTTTTTGTGTCTTCAATTCATTTCCTTTACATTTGTAATATTTCCCTCTCTTTCATACAGCATAAGTAAACGGACGTACATTTTTATATTTCTGTAAGAGTGTGTGAGTTTATTTAGTGCAGCGCATTTCCGGTGGTGGTTTGAGCTTTTATTTTCCTCTTCTCTTATTGGTTGGTCAGGCCAATAATTGAAGCTCTTTTATATACAAACAATGCACATACACACTATGTACACTTTATGTATAATGTATTGTAGGTATATAAAGCTTTATGAAAACAAGCCACAAAACTATATGACGATTGGCAGGATTTATTAGCTTTCGTTATGTATCTACATACTTTAACATTGCATATGTGTGTATGGGGATGTGTACTTGTCCTTTTCTACTATCAGCAGAGGCTGGCTGTTTTATGTTGTTGTTGCCTGTTGCAAGACTGTAAAGAGATAGAAAATATAAATATAAAATTATTATTATTATAGATACAAAAAAAAAAATTGCTTTTAAACGGGGTTTTCTTTAATTAAGTTTTTAGTACAGAAAAATATAAATTTGTACAATTCGGCCAATGAACTTACTTTTAGTAGGTCTTACGCAATATTTGTGTTTCTTTTGTAATTTTCCCTTCTATTTATTTTCCTTCTTAAAACTTGTCTTTGTGTATTGGCAACATTACAAAGTATGTGAATAGTGTGAAAACACCTGTATATTGTTTCAAAAATTCTAATTATACAAATAGCAACCAGCCCAATTATCAATATTTTATTAGAATTTTTTCCTAGGGGTACAATGCCCAAAATCAACAAATTTTTGTAGGACAAAAAAGGCAGAAATTTTAGCCATAATTAAAAAGGAAAGTTAAAAAACGCTTGCTTAATATTAATTTATAATTGGGTTGAATATTCTTAATTAATTTAATTTTTTTCTAGAAACTCGTTGTAAAAATAAATTGAAAATTGTTTATTTAAAGGCAGCATTGGTGGAATGCTTTACAGTCCCAACTAAATGAGAGCGGCAAGCGGAGCGTCAATCCTAAAAAAGGGCGCTGATAGTAGTGTTAATCAACTTGTTTTATAAATCCCACTAAAGACCAAAAAAAAAAAAAAAAAAAAATAGAGTTAAAAAAGCTAAATAAAAAAAAACTACCTAAAATGTCATTATAGGCCAAAAATAAAAAATAATTGTTTTGCAGCCAACTTCACTACAAAACGCACTGTCAAAATTGGATTTTCCAATTGCTCAGCGTTACGCCATACATTTTATATGTTTATGAGAATTTTTGACAGTTACAAAACGCTTGCCGCTCCAATTTAGCTATGACTCTTAGCTTAAGCTTAAAAAGCTTATGTACAAAATGTCTTCTTATGTACTTAAATATATACATGCGATGAGGCTTGTTTTTTATAAGCAACATACTATGCTAAGATCATAAAATAAGCGTTATAAGATGCTCATTTTTTATGGGCATCTTTAATCATAACTTGATGAAAGATGCCCGTTAATAGTACTGCATTACTTGACTCCAGTTTCAGATTATGTGGAAAAGAGTTACGTATTTCAAATTTCTTTTGCCAACTTTTGAGAGAAAATAATGGTTCGTTTTCTTGCATCAAGCAATGTACATTTTTTCCCGGTGTTTTTAGGCTACTCTTAAGTATGTTGGCATTGTTTTCTTCAATACTGTAATTTTGTATTTATATTTACTAAATGGCAGCACAAGTATATTTGAAAGCCACACATCACTACAAATATGTGTAATAAAAAGTGCTTGTAAGCCCTTTCAAGTATGCTTCTGCAGGCCTTTAATATTTACGTACAATTTATAACACTTTTTCAGCAGATATTAATTATTTGTATGTGTTTGTGTGAAAACATAATTTTCCTACACCCGCTCTATTCTTAAATAGTCAAAAAGAAAATTAATTTTGTTTATAAAAATTGTGCCAAAAGCTAATTTGTATTTGTGACGTATGGCTGTCTGTCTCTATGTTTATATATGTATTTATGTTTATGGTTCGTGTTGTATTAATGTCAGTGTAGTTACATAAAGTTGACGAAAAATGAAAAATTAAAAGAGAAAAGATGTGAACAAAAAATTAACAAGAATTACAATTCTTGAGTTTAATTTTTTTGTAATTTTTTTTGTTACGAATTATTCATTTATTCATTCATAAAAATTTATTTTGTTTGTTTGTTAATTGTATAGATACTTAGTAGTAGAGTAGTTTTGTTGTTGCTTTTGTTTGAAAAAGCCTGATGCCATTTTGGCTACCAATTCAAGCAAAGATGAGATTGCATAATTTATGATCATGGAGTTTTGCCAATAAATATTTTCTGGATATGTTCCCAAATAATTTTGTTGTTATTGTTGTTGTTTGTCTTGCAGAATTTTATTCTTTTTGACGCTGTAAACTACAATTTTTCTTGGCTCATGATCACTTGTTTTTAAAAAAAAAAATTTTTTTTTAGAAAAAATCCATTTCACAAACGAGTACAAGCACGAGTATAAACAAATCTTAAAGGTGGTTGCTTCAATAAATACTCGTATTTGTATGGTTGTGTGTGCATACATTTTTTTGCTTTATTTAATTTAATTTGTTGTTGTTGTTAATTCGAACGCATTTTCAATAAAGTGTGTGAGATATTGAAAGAAAATCTCATAAAAAAATTTCTTTTGTTTAGACTACTTTTTGCACGTGTTATTTTAGTTGGTAAAGGTCAGGTTTGTTTTGTAAATGTTCGAAAAAAAAGATATAAATTTTATCTGCAGCAATAACTTTGTTTTAGTTTGGCCTAAACAACAGGCTGCAAGAAAAAATTTTGCTCATTTCATATTAAAAACAAAACTAAAATTTTTATTTGTTTTTTTAATAGAAATTTTTCTTTAAAACAGGCCCTAAGCCGCAAACACTCCTTCACATCAAAATTATTTTAAAGCATTTTTATTTTATAGTTTTTTTATGGGTCTTCACAAATTTATATGAGACCAAGTAGTTACTAAAGGGCTGTAGAAGCATTTTTCAAATTGCTTAAAAGCACTTTTTATTATAAAATATTACCAAGTTTAAAGTATGTTTGCACAGCCCTTTAGTAGGTACCTTTTTTTAAACACAAATCCAATAGTATGCACTGCATGTACTTATGTAGTTTTGCCTGCTGTGTGCAAGTGTTAATTATGTGTGTTAAAAGTGATTTACGTTAGTAAAAAGGACATCTTTGTTAGAAAATTATTGCTCCTTATGTATTTGGTTTAATATGCGGTAATAAAGTGTTGTGTTTTCTTAAAATTTATAGCCAACGGATGTGAATAATTGACTTTATTTAAGGAACTTGAAGATGTTTTTTCTGAAACCGCAATGAACTCTGAAAAACAATTATTTTATTTTAGAAAAAATTAATTTAAATTGAAAAAAAGGCAGCAAGTGAAAGAGCTGAGTTAAAAAAAATTATTAATTAAAAAAACAACAACCAAAAACCATTCTCGTTTTTTTTAAAAGCAGAATTATTTTTTCATTTCAGCTAAGTTTTTAGCACCTGGAATAAAACAAAAAAAAAAAAATTAGAAATTGAAACATAGCAGTCTTTGACCATTAATTACAGCTAAAATTTGTAGGCCACATAAACAGAAAGCGAAAAAAATTTACATGTAAATTGTATTGAAATTTCGTTCAATATCGACTGTGATAATTTGCTTCCAGCTTTTAGTTGGGCCTTAAATTAAAAGCAATTTATTATTTTTGTAAATAGGCCTATGTAACGCGACCCAGAAGATCTTTTGTACAGCCCATAAATTGGCTATTCAAGATTTAGGCTTAAAATAAAACCATTTATGTTGTTTAGTGAAAGTTCATCTATTCTGGGAGTCAACAAAAAGTAGCGAAGAAATCTTGCCTGATAGTAACAACGTTGTAAGAAAAGGCCTTAAAATTATAATTTTTGCGCTACCGATTAAAATATTCTTTTTTAGCTTAGTTTATAATTTTATTGTTAATTTTTTTCTTAATTCGCTTTGTTTTATTTAAAAAAAAAATTATAGACACACAAATAAATGCTTAACATTCTCTTGTCTTTGCTAAATTAAATAAAACTGTGTATGAATTCATTAGCTTAACACCCAGACATAATTTGTTTTATTTAATTAAGCAAGCAAAAACACATACATACACATTTAAGTTTAAAATTAAACATTTTATTTGAATGCAAAATATAAAAATAGTGTGTCTGTTGCAATTGAATTATTTTGTTAAAGTGAATGACACTAGAGCTTATCAAATCCAACAAAAAAAAAAAAAAATGATTTCTAAGTCATTAGATTAAGCTTAAAATAACTTCAACTAAGTTGCAGATGCTAGAGGATGTTTGCTGTAAGTGTCAAGCAACAGCCACCGCTTATAGAAGTCATTGCCTTAAGGAAGGTGTCTGCTATAGCTAAGAGATTTATAATTTTTAAAAATGAGTTCTTGGCCAAATACTTTTCATCTTGAATAAATACCCATAAAATTAGGGGAAAGTGCTTTTCTCAAACAAAAATTTGTTTATGTCGTTTGTTTACGAGTGCTGAAACAGAGTAGTTAAATGAAAAGTAGACGTAAAATTAGGCTTTACTTGTAAAAGAGTTATCTGGCAACTTCTTTATAGCGTAGAGGTCGTATATGCAAAATTAAAAAAAAACAAGTTGAATTCGGCTGTGCCGAGCCTTATATACCCCTCACTGTCTTATATTTCACTTTTCACATTCTTCCAAAATAGAAAAAAATACAAAAAATTAAGAGAGTGAAGATAAATATGGTGAGTTAAATATGTTTTAACATACTCTTGCATTTTTTAGTATTTGTAAATATGTTTTCGATATTAAAGGTATATTTATCAAATACGTTTCACGTCACTAAATACTTCTATTTTTAGTAATAAATAGTTTAGCGGAGGTCGTCTAGATTGGTAACCTTCTGCCTAAATAATCAGAAGTTACTTTGGATTATTTAAAAAAAAATTTTTTTTTAATTTACATATAACCAAGTGCTGTTACGCTGAGGAATTTTAAAGACTTCTGGACGAACCATAGAAGATTGCGAGATGGAACATATATCATTTTAAAGGGTTACTTTGGATTATTTTTAAAATTTATTTGAAATTTCCATATATCCCAGTGCAGTTGCTTTGAGTCTTTTTACCATTTTCCACTTTGCCGATTTTGGCCATGAAAATTACCAAAATCGAAAAGGAATTTAATCTATAGGTTTATATTTTTGATTTTTCTGGTACATTTGTGGACCGATCTATTTGATTTTTAGCACAGACATTACAATTATTATTTCATAAAAAACTGGGTTCCACGTTTTTTGTGCGTCTTGTATTTCAGACAAATTTTGAAAAAAAAATCCCCACCAAAAATGATAAAAAAAAAACGGAGGTAGTTTATGGCCCGATTCAGCTGAGTTTTGATCCAGATTTTTTTTTTTAGTTTAGATAAAATACGCAAGAAAAACAAAGCAGAAATGAATGAAAATCTAAAATTTGGTTTATATTTTTGATATTGCGCGACCATTTGGGGACCTATTGCTCTCAGTTTTTGTACAGATATTGTGATTGTAATTGCAAAGAAAACTGCATACCATGTTTTTGTCCGTTTCGTTGTTTAAACAAAATACGCAAAAAAACCCAATCGAAAAATAGTCAAAAATAGAAGTAGTTGCGTCTTTTGACTTATAAAGGGTATCCCAACAAGAACGCAAGATTTAAATTTTAAATAAAATACAGATATTTAAAAAAAATGGTGAAACTTTATTATATCGTAAAGTAGACAGAATGAGGTTATGTATGAAACAACATATCGCTATCTTTTAATAAAATTTTCAATGACCGTTTTGCATAAATGCTGCGGTATTTCATTAATGCAGCCTCCAATTTCCTCTAGTCGGCTTATTCGCGTAAACCATCGTCTAATGGCGTCAAATCGCACGATCTAGGCGGCCAATTTTGGTCTCCAAAACTCGAAATAACACGACCGGGAAATGACTGATGCAGCAATTGAATTGTTTCTCTGGCTGTATGACATGTGACGCCGTCTTCTTGAAACCACAAGCCCTCCACATTCATTTCTTCAATTCTAGGCAAGAAAAACTGGTTATCATTTCACGATACCGAACACCATTGACTGTTTGCGCTTGACCTGCCTCAATTTCATAAAAAAAAGGTCCAATGATTCCTCCAGCCCAAAAACCACACCACACAGTGACACGTTGAGGATGCATTTGCTTCTCGTGAATCACTCGAGGATTTTCCTCACCCCAAATGAGACAATTCTGCCTATTGACGAAGCCATCAAGATGGAAATGGGCCTCGTCACTGAAGATGATTTTATCGGCAAAATCAGCATTTTCATATTGTCTCTCCAATACCCAATTAACGAACTCCCTTCGCTGTCCATGGTCAGCTGGCTTCAGTTCCTTAGTCAATTGAACTTTGTATGCATGAAGATGCAAATCTTTTGTCAAAATTCGCTGCATAGTGGATTTGGAGACACCAATTTGCTGAGCTCGCTGTCGAATTGAGGTGGATGAAGTTTGAGCGACATCATCACGTACAGCTGCGATATTTTCGGTCGATCGACCTGGTCTTTACATCACTAACAGACCCAGTTTCGGCAAATTTATCCATTAATCTCTTTAGAGTTGACTCTTTTGGAGCATTATTGTGACCCCAAATTGATCGCAATTTGCGAACTGTAACATTTCACCATTTTGGTAAAACAATTTCACAATGAGAATGCGTTGTTCATTCGTGTAGCGCTCCATTTTTACTAACCTCGTACCTTCTACTAGCAAACGATAACAATTGTTCAATTGTCAAACAATGACACTTCGAATGGCGTCAAATTTAAATCTTGCGTTCTTGTTCGGACACCCTTTAGTTCCGCCATTTATGAACCGATCTAGTTGAATTTCAATATCAATAATCTGAAAGAAACAACTGACAGAATGGTGTACTAAATTTTTCTTTACGTTGCTTAGGGACTTCAGAATGTTGATTTCAATGACTTGACGGACAGACAGACGGACATCGCTATATCAAGTCCACACTTCATAAGGATTCCATGCATGGTGTAGACATACCCTTCTTAGTTGCAGTGAAGGGTATAAAAACTTAAAAATTTTTGATCGTAACCAAGTACACAAAATAATGCAAGTGAATTTTATTTTTCAACTCCCGAGCATGAGTTTTATTTTGTGTTTGTAAGCACACATGTCGAAAACTGCGACTTGTGGTAATACTGACCTTATGTGTTTATTAGACTGTCGTAAATTCAATTACGACACTAGTAAGGTGCCAAAATTTCGTAACAAGAAAACCAAATTTTTCTGTGTATTGTTTTTATTTTCAATACAAATATGCGAACGACGTTTTCGTTCGCATTTAGTTGAACAGAATAGTCAGCAAAAAATGTTTGAAATATAATTTTTCTTTTCATTGTGATAACGAGACTTCCTACTGAAGTCCTGCTATTGAATTCAGTTTCACTGGAAATTTATTTAATAAAAGAAAATGATTTATTCCCAGTAAAATGTCTAAAAAATTGCAATTGCTGCTATATATCAATACTACTGTACTAAGTACACTTTTACACACAAGCATGTGTGTATGTCTCCGTTTGATTACACAAAATTTGATGGGCATTAACGGCTGTTGCTTTTAAATTAATTTTACTAAAGTTTTTATTGCAATTTTTTTTTAAATAGGAATAAGTAAAAAAAATTACAACAACATTTTTAGTTCATTATTTTGACGACGAAAAAAAAAATTTTTTTTATTCTGAAAATGATTATATGGTCACAGAAAACAGAAGAAAAAATATCATAAAACCTTAAAATAACAACAAATAAAGAATTAAATAAATTTCAAATACTCGAGAAAAAAGTGCCTTTTTAAATATAGATTTTAAGCGAAATAAGAGGAAACAAGAAGAAAAAAGAAAACACCACACGGCGACAACAACAAGTGTACTCGTATTTTGGTTTACGTTAATTTTATGTCGATCACTCTAGACGATGAAATATAAAACAGAAAAAAAAAAGAAAAACACAAAATAGCTACAGAAACACTTTACATACAAACACACTCGTTTATCTATTTCTATAGAAATAAAATTAATTTTCTGTTTGTTTGTGCCGCATAGAAAAATGTTTGTTTTCCAAAGAATTTCACTGATAAAAGGCCTGATTGTAAGTGTCGTTGTCATGATGAAAGCAGTATTTTTAATATTAGCTTGTCGCTCGGAATAAAGTCGATAATCTGTATTGTCCAAGAAAGGTGTGCATATAATGTTGTACTGGCCACGCCTACTTTTACTAGAGAGAATAAGTTACATTAGTTGTTTAATGATTAAGATTAACTATTTGTCACAACGGATTTCTCTGAGGTTTCACTAAGAATTCGATCTAATTGAGTAAAGTGCCAATTGAGACCGGGCAAAAATAGCCTACATAAATACAAAATATAGACTTAAGCATTTATGTATCCATGTGTGTGTATGTGTATTTATATAATATTTCTAGAAACAAACTCTGTGTACAGACAATGTCGTATGTTTTTTTATAAATTTTAATTGATTTTAGCACATCTAACTGACTACCCTACTTTAGGAAATCTTGAATTTTTATTGAAAACTTGTACACTAACAAAAAAAGGCTCTGTGGTAAGAATGGAATTTAATACCAACTATAATATTCGATTGTGATTATATTTTTTTCAGTTGTGATGAAAGAATTTCAGTTATCTAGCCAAAAAATAAGATAAAGAGAAATAAACCTAAAACTATATTCCGGATGTTACAAATTGAATAAATTATGACAAATTCATTTCACACAACAAAAGTTCTTTTCAGTGTGTATTCATATATATTTCTACAACGTAAATATCTCGTATACTGAGAAAACAACTTTGGTTGTCAAAAATTCAGTTGAGACCTTCGAATTTTTTAATCTTGGCCATAGAAAATCGGTACAACAGCTTGAAATATTTTTAAGAGAACAACATTTTGGACTGTAGTATCGAATTTTGATTGTTGTAGCAATCAAACTGAATTTTTGATTGGAAACAAATTTAGTTCTCACAACCGAAGTTTTTTTTCTCAATGTATGTACTTCGTTGACTTGTCATTATACGATAAAAATATTCGTACGAGTAGTGCCTGAAGCCGACTATTGGTTATGGTGTGACTGACGCAAGCTCAATAGAAATATAACTGGCAGCAGTGGCTACACCAAAACTATCAGTTCACGATCTTGCTAATGCACAACGAACTAGATGAGTAAAACTATTGGTTTTTCCCAAACTTTATATCAAAAAGTTAAAAAAACACAAATCAAAATAAAGCTTATACGGGTGGCCCCATAGATTAGTTGGTAGCGTACTAACCTATCAATCTGGAGGCTGCCTAGACCCTCGGTGTTTTCTGCAAATAAACCAAGAAGCTTCGTGGATTTGTGTTGTTGAAAAAAAAGCCTATGCTGTCTCCATAAGTATTAAAAAATTTTAATGTTTTCAATAAAAATTTTCTAAGCGAGTTAATCGCTTATACCAAATATATGAACAGAACGTTAGTTGATGGTGCCAGCTAGGACTTTTAGTCATTGTTAGCCGCTTACTTTGGTGGCTAAAATGTTAGAAAAAAGTTTTGGATGGTCAGTTCAATTCCAATTTGAGCATATGATGTATTTACGGTCATATTATAACTTGCCAATAAGCTGTCAGAGAGTTTTAGTTGGCTTTAGTTATGGTGAATGATAAAGTGAGCCTTAACTTATTTCACTATTACAACTTCTCAATATGATAAGTATTATTATCCTATAAATACTGTGTACACAACCAAAAAAGGCTACCCTGTGCCACAACCAAGATGACAACATAAAGCACAGACAACACCGAAACACTTATTAAAACTTTACTGTGAGATAATTAGAACTAGGAACAAGAAGTAATCATCTGATGACTGTGGTCAAAATAGACATGTCACGCTACAAATACTTACCAAGTCTAGTATTCGTTAAAAATTCAAAAACTTCCTTGGGTGATTTGTCCGCCATGTCAAATGGTTTTAGGTAGTGATAACCTAAGTAAAAAAAACAGCCGATGCCATATGTGCTCTCTTCGGCTTCGTTATATAACAATTGTGAAACAGACTTACCTTTTGCTTAACGAACTCTTTTAGTTAAAATTTGTTGGTAATACTCAAAAACCCTTTATCTATCTGATAACATCCAGCCGTTAGTTATCGTTTAGTAGTAATAAGTACATACAGCTGGTACTCTTGCTTGTTTTAGTTCATTTAATTTAAATTTTTTCTTTATTTTATTTTATTCTCTTATATGATTGGGCGAAAATAAATTGCGCGTCACTGGTTTGAATTTAGAAAGCAGACTTCGTGCAAAAGATATGCGATGTATTTGAACGTGTGTGAATGTATTTCTTATCAAAATAAAACAAAATAAGACGTAAAGATGCATAATTGCTACATAGTACATATGGATATATGGTGCACTTATTGCAAGAATATCATAACTCAGAAAACCCTGATTTTCCCCCAGAGCCACACACAGCCCTGTCACAGAACTTAATTCGAATCAAAAGTGGTTTCAATAACGAGAATACCTTCTACAGAAAAAAGAAATATAAAAAATTTCTTCGAAATAAAACAAGTGAATTTAAGTTTTTAATGACTTCGAAAAAAAAAAACTGGAAACTATAAAAAAATTAATTTTTTCGAAGTTTAAAACATTAAGGAATTCAATCGGAACCTGTGGAAAGTAAAATGAATTCCATCAGAGTTGCAAGCATATAACAACAATTTTTTGAGTTATGACACTATTGAAGTAAATGAGGGATATGTACATTATGTTTATGTATTTTTTGTTTTTTTAATGCAGATTTTTTTATTTAGAAAATCAAATTAAACCACAAAATACATGCATACCTACAAACACACACACACACACAATCTCACTCATTAATTTTTCTATATGAGTAAGTGCATGCATGCTGTGTCTTTATTTTATAGATTTTTTTAGCAGACTCGTGTTAACTTCTGCGCATTTAAATTTTTTATGTTTTGTTTTTTAAGAATAGCATGTTTGTCCGTCTTTTTGTCGCTAGTTTTCTTTTATTTTCTATATTTGTTTGAATGTCTTTATAATTTGTTCTAGTCGTCGTTGTTGTAGTTGTTTTATATCTCACAAGATCATTTTAAAAATGTTTTTGTTGTTGTTATGATTTTTTTTTGATTTTAGCTGAGTGTTGTAAATTTAAATTTTCTTTTGTTAATTTACTAATTTATCTCTAGTGTCAACTTTTATGTTGTCTTGTTTGAAACAATCTTGTTTTTTGTTACAAGAATCAAACTCTTTTCAAGAAAAAAAAAAAAAAAAACTAATTAAATTTGTAAGGGAAAATTGATTTTCTTAATTTGCTTAACAAAAAATCAATCAAAATATCGTTATTTCAATGCTTTTGATTGCAATCAGCGTTGTCATTTTGTCATTTTAGCCTGTAGTTTTTTTTCCTAGCCTTTTTTGTTTTTCAAAATAGCCTTAATTAGCCTTTTTTGGAAAAATGAACTCAAAATAGTAACCAAAGTAACTAAAGTAATATTTTAGATAAAACTTTGATGTGTAAATTGATATATTGGTCTTATGAAATGTAATTTCAGGAGTAAAGAAAAGTATTTTTTTTCTTTGCATTCACATACTTCATATCGAAGCTTTATTTTTCAAGACACATTTTTCGAAATGGCGTAATATTGTTGCAGAAAACTGTCTTTAATTGAACTGTTATATTTGATAGTGGTATAAATCCACTTTCCAAAAAAAATATGTTGGTGGTATTTTTGATACACCATCTATCTATAAAATTAGAATGAGGAGCGAGAATAAGTCACCTGGTTACTGTGGCCAAAATAGACTTATTGTGACACTACTCTCAAGTTACAAATCCTCCCAGAGTCTAGTATTCATTAAGAACTCAGAAACTTCTTTGAGTGATTTGTCCATCATGTCCGATGGTTAAAGGTAATGTTGCCCTAAGTAATGAAAACGGGTTTAAACTAGACCATTACATTGACACAATATGTCATCTTCGTTACGTAACCTGCAGAGGTAATTTTTACTGATCCTTATATTCGCCAAGTGTTTCAGTCAGAAATCCCGTGACAATGTCCTTTTGTCTATAATTATAATCACACAATCAATGGAGAACGATTTCTTCATAAAGCAATCAAGCGAATTTGGCTATATAATGTTATCGCACAAGTATTATTTTTGAAAGCGTAATAAGTCCATTTTTCAAACCAAATTATAATTAAAGCAACTTTCTTATTGGAATAACTGTAGCAATTTATTAATAATTTTTTTTTCAAATTTCCATAGCCCCAGTGCTATTGCTTTGAAGGATTTTAGCAACTTACGGATGAATATTGCGAGTTGCGACATATATCATTTTAAAGGGGAGATCGTCTAGATTTGTAATCTTCCACCCAAATACTCAGAAGTGACTTTGAATTATTATTAAAATTTTTTGAATTTGCCATATGCCCTAGTACTCTTGCTACGAGGGATTTTTATCGATCCACATTTTGCAGAGGTACTGCTACCGATTTTGACCAAAAAGGAATTTAATCTGAAGGCTCTAAGCTTTCAGGAAGTGTTTTATTTTCGGAAATTTTCTTTTAAAAAATTTTTTTTTTGAAACTTCCATGTACGCCAGTGCTATTGCTTTGAGGGATTTTAGCAACTTCCGAATGAACCATAGAAGATCACGGAATGGTACACATATCATTTTAAAGGGGAGGTCGTCTAGAATTGTAATCTACTGGGCTACTTTGGATTATTTTTAAATTTTTTTTTGAAACTTCCATATACCCCAGTGCTGTTGCTCCAGAGGATTTTAGCTCCTTCCATATGAACCAAAGAAAATTGCGAGATAGCACACATATCATTTCAAAAAAGAAGTCGTCTAGATATGTAATGTGTACGCAAACACGAAACCTAAAAAATTGTATGTGTGTGTGGTTTTTAATGCTTTGAGTGTAATAGCATTATGAAAGGCAATTTCTTCGATTTTGCCTTAATTTGAAAATCTTTATTGATATTAAATGTTTAATTAATTAGGTTTGATTTAATGTTTTCAAAATTAAATTATTATATTTCTATCAGATATCGTTCTTAGAATTTCTTTTTTTATTATTTAATAAAATTGAACGCCTGCAGACATTTTTTTGCTTTTAAAAATTAAGTTCTCAGCAAGGATTTTTCCTTAGAACTCGTTAATTTTAGTTTCTTGCCCTGAAATTAATTATTTATTTAGGATTAATAAAAGATAGGCATTCAAAGAAAAGTTTTTTATCAATATTTTTCATTTCTTTTTTTTATTTTTATATAACTTTTAACTTTTATTTTAAGATTTGTTTTTTAAGATTGAGGTTGTATTATAAAAATTTATTTTTATATCGATATTTCTGTCCAATAATAAATAAATAAATTTTTTAAATATGGCCTCAAGCTTCCGTTTCAATTATGTAATTGTTTGTATTTTTTTTTTATATTTAAGAAGAATGTGGAAAGTGAAATATGAAGTCTCAGAACAGCCGAATTTGACTTGTTCCATTTCTTTTCTTAATTTTTTTTTTTACTGGGAAACAAATTCAGTTCTGTTAAATATTTTACATTCAATTTCTGCAATGCAAAATAAAAGATTTTAATCTAAACATTCAGCCATATTTTTCCATTCATGTGAGTTTTCATTTAATCAATTTTCTATTAAATGGAAATAATTTAAAAAGGGGCTATCAAATTTACATTTATGTTACAGTTTTCCTTTTATTTTTTTTTTATAAAAGAAAAGTTCAAATAAAAATAGCATCTGCCTCATTATCTACATTTCCTGCTTCTTTTTTTAAGTAAAATTTTTATGCACCTGTTGTCGCTACTCAAGTAATTAAAAAAAAACTAAATACAAAAAGTTTTTCACTCCAGGGCAAATTTTGTCTGATCAATTCTGTCATTAAGTTTTTAACAAACAAACAAAACAAAATTGTTTTTATTGAATAAATTCAAGCGGAAAGTGCTTTTGTTTTTGTAATAAAAAATTTTTTCAAGTGAAAAATTCTTATAAAAGTATACGAGTTCTTAAATTTGTTTTTAAATCTAAATGGACATCAAAAATTTATACTTTTATGCACATGAAAATTTATTTATTTTGATATTCAAATTGTTGATGTGTTTTTTTTTCTATTAAACAGAGTTGGGATGTAGTAGCCAAAATTAATGGGATGTTTACAGGAAACGTATAAAATATATTTTAAAAATTGAGTGCTCTGCATAGAAATTTTTTAGACGATCGGAGTACTCGTTTCCTGTAAACAGCACATCAATTTCAAATTTATGAAAAATGAGAAGTCTTTTTGCTAAGTTTATAGCTGAACTACAGATTCCCTGCTTAAAAAAATAATTTAAATATCAAAAAAAAAAAAAATTTATTATTTTATAAAATTAATACAAATTAAACAAAAGATGCTTTACAAAAGTTTCATGGTCATCTGTTTCAAGGAAGACTTCGAAATTAGTCTCGGATTGTAGCTGGGAACTGGGCTGCACAATTGATCTTAAGGATTGGTATTCAGTAACATTAAGTTAAAATAAAATGAAAAATCGTAATCAACAACAAATATGAGTTTTAAAAATTTTCCAATACCTACGACAAAATCACTATAAATTACAGTTCGCAAAAAAACCTTTCGTTTTGTAGTTTTGTAAAGTGTCATTATGGAAAACTATAAATCGAAACGTTTGCATTCATTTCGTTTTGTTTCTTTGCGAACTCTGCTATAAATACATGATAATATTCACAGCAAACGTTTTTAAGTAATACCAAATTAATATCGACAGTCATTGCTATTTGTCAATATTGAGAGCTGTAATATCGATTTACAAAACACGATAAAAAGTGGTTGTGTGTCAATGACTCAAATTAATTATAAAAACTATGTACCATATTAATAAAGTGACCTAGATCCACCCTGTGACATTAAAATATGAGATAAATTATCCTAACCCTACTCCCTATATCTCAGGTAGTCCGTCCTTTAATGTGCACCAAGAAATCTGTGTCTCCAAGCCAATAAAAAAGTGTCTCCTCGCTCTCAGGTGCCTGTCAGTTTTCGTTAAAAGACAGTCTCAGCCTGCTGGAGTGCTTCCCGATAATTCAGTGACCAGTTATCACAGCCGCTAGTCTGCAAATATCTTTTCTAGTCTTGCTCACCAGCTGAGCAGAATGTTTAATACTATAGCAGGGTCATAATTGACGTGTAATCTTACACATTTCAAAACCCCGCCATCTGATATCCGCCTTTCTTCGGTAGTAATCAAGATGCTTCTAAGCAATACAGCAACTGTCACTGTCATATAAGCCTCCATATTACAGCTATTTAGCCAATAAAGCCACTGTATGCGGTAATCAATACCCTGGCTCTGACGTCCCAGATTAAATAACACTGCATCGCATTGGCCCACTAAAGCAGAGGAAAGCCGCTTGGCTATCTACTAAGATGCCTATAGTTCGCCTGATTCCCTTATCGTGCAGAGACACTTAATAACCCCTTAATGACAAGTAGCTCCGCCCGAAATAAAAATAAAGCATTTTTTGTAAAATGCTTTGCGATTTTATAAAATAAGTTTTACTAAAAGTTAGTTGATGTCAGTAGTAGCAGAATCATTTCAAAACCATCATTATATTTATTTTTGCACAGCAGAGTTTCCAACTTTGGCTGTTTAAATTTTATTTATTTTTATATGCAAAAAAAAAGCATTATTAAAAATTAAAATGTGCATCTGCTTTACCATATTTCTTTCATGTGCAACAAACCAAAAAATATAAAATTATTTTCTTTTTGCAATTAAAAATTTTCACTCACTTTACAGTCGTGTTAGCAGAAAAAGCATAACCAACTTGTCAAAATTTATGTCGTTTTCTTTTCTAATAAAAGTGTTCCATATGTTCTGCCGCTCAAGAATGTTTGCATTCTATTCCCAATAAAAAGTAAGAGTTAAAATCAACATTATGTTTCTTTCTCAAAATGTTGCATGTAAAATGTTACATGTTTTGTACCTCAATTTATAAGTGAGGAGGAGATAATGCCCTTTTTTTACAACTGTATCAACTACTTGTTTATACAATTAAGCAAAAATATTTAATTTGTATTTATATGAAATACTTGTAGAAGATACAACATGTTCTTCGTCAAGATATTCTTCATAAAGATGCATAATTGGTCACTTTGGAAGCAAAATTCATTTTTATTTTAAATGCAAAGTGCTATCAGATTTTGCAAATCGCTTTAAAACGCTAAGTCAACATTAGTGTTAAATGTTACATGAACATTTTTTTTCTATTGAAACTACAAAAAACGAATTCACTTTGTGAAGGTTTATAAAACCTGATTAAAATATTATATAAATTAAAGGCAGCATGTTTTTTTGAGAATAAAAAAACGCCGTTATAATTTGTCTCAGTAAAATTGGTCGATTTTAAATAAAAAGTATTTTTAGTATCTCAAATTGTGCAGGAATAAACAAAAATTAATAAACTTCATATGCAGCAAGAAATAAAAAAAATTTTTTTTTTGAAAATTTAATATAAAATTAATTCGTCTGTTATGATTTTCGGAATGCAGACATGAAAACCAAGTTCGTTTGCGAGAAATGAATTTTTTCCAATCAAAAATTCAGTTGTGGGGATCAAATTTTTCAGTTGTAGCAACAAATTGCTATTACAGTGGAAAATTTTGTTCTCTTGAAAATATTGCGAACTGTTAGACCGATTTTCTATTGTCACGATTAAAAAATTCGAATATCACAACTGAAATTTTGATTGGCAACAAATTAGTTCTCACAATCGAAATTGTTTTGTCAGAGTAACTTATACCAAAATTCTTCCTGCACAACATATCATATGTTTTCATTTAAATTGACTTTTTGACAAGTCGTTTTATTGAGTATTACAATGTATTATAAGTGATAAACCTACAAGCAAAATAACAGCATTGAGGGGCGATCAAAATTTCAAAAGAATTTGTATGTACTCGTAAATACCGATCGATAGAAAAAAGCGTAATTTAACTCCAGCTTGATAACAAATGAAATTGATTGTAATTTGCTTAAGAAATAATTTCAAAATTTGCTATTCACAAAATTTTCTTTAAAGTTTTTATTTGTGCTATTTGCTGTGCTCTCTACTGTTGGTAAATTTATGCAGGCACAAGTACATACAATTATCAAAAATATTGTTTGTTCTACTTTATCTATAGAAGAAATAATAAAGGAAACGTATGCATTATTATTGTTTGCGTAAGTTCCTCAATTACAATTTTGAATGTATGTCATCATTAAAAAAGGCAACATCAACAAGAGTCTTCCTTTTTTTTTTTTTTTGTTTTTTCTTTAATGAAAAAACGATTTTGAAAAACTAGAAAAAAATAAAATTTATTGAAATCTCTTACTGCAGTAACAACAACATTTTCAAATTATAAAAAATAAAAAAGGAAAATGATATCAACTGACACACAAATCAGTTTGTCTGTTACTGAAATCAATGCAATTTTCATAATAATTTATTTTGTTTTTCTTGTCAAAATGTGTTTTTTTTTTATTCTCTTTTTATATTTGCAAAGTGATTAACATACAAAAGGCATTAAATACTGCATTAGTAAATCATTAAATCATACTTTAGAAAACAAATGTTAAAACAAAGAAGCCAAAAACACAAAGTCAGTTGTCTTCTGGACTTAAGTTTAAATAAATTTTCTAAAAATAAAAAAATTTTAATAGAAAAAAGAGAAGAGTGAAAAAAATTATGTTTATGATATGGCACGATAATTGCAATGGACATTTGTTTTATGGCCTGCTAAAAAAAAAGTTGTGTTTGGGGAGATTTGTGACGCCTAAAAAGTTTTGTAAAATCCTAAAAAGAAAATTATTAAAACAAAAGAAATTTTGGAAAATCACAGCGAATCTTAAGCAGTCTATAGCAAAATAAAAAAATATTTAATAAAAAAGAATTACTTTTAAAAATAACTAGATATTTTTGGAAGGTCAAAATTAGTAGCAAAAGTGGTTTTTTTAAAAAAATAATTAAAGTTTATATTTAAATAAATAAATAAACAATTTTTATTATTACAAAAATTGTTGGTGAAATAAACTTTAGTAGTTGATTAAGTGCAAGACACCTGTATATCGTACAGTATACAAGCTTTTCTGTCTGAATAGCTATAAATATACTGATGTCACTCTCTGTACACCAACCAGACAGCTTCGCCCTGTTTTGAAATAATCCTGCGACCAAGCTACTCTTTTTGTACAGAAGTTTTTGTTTTAATATTTTTAGTTAATTATGTTTTGATTAAAATATAATTATGACGTCAGCATAGTACACACAAAAACCACCAAAATTTAAAATCTCGTTTTCTTTTCGCATAACTTTAAAAAAAATTATTTAATTTAAATGCCACAAGTAAATCAATCAAACTTATTTTTGCAACTAAATATAAACCCAGTAACTGATTGCATCTATAATTTTGTTAAGGAAAGACATACTTTAGTTTAACGAAAAAAAATTAATTTCAACAAGAGTGGAAAGAAAATTCTCAATGTGCTCAGTACATTCCTAATAATCCTGCCATGTCAATTAAAAGTCAAATAGATTTTACTTTCAATGGCAGTTTCAATAAACTAGCAACTGCAGGAAAGTATCAATATTTAGAGAAGTCCATTTACAAATGGAGTTTTAATTCAAATAAATATAGCCATTTACTACTTTATGAAGTGGCTCATGCCTTTGTTAGCATTATTAGCAGAAGCGTCAACTAAAGTTTTAAATTCAACATTGTAAAGCATAATTTCAGGCTTAAATTAAGTACGAGCATACTTGTTTATTAGCAGTTGTTAGTGAAAAACCGTTTAAAAGTGGGCGTAAAATAGGCATGGCTGGTCCAAAAGTATGTGGCGACTTTCAGATTTCAGACTAAATCTTTTAAAAATAAATATTTTTTTATAGCGAACAGAAAATGGATTTTATTTATATAGATTTTTATGCAGTTCTAATGAACTTTAATTTGTTAAGATTTTTATCAAAAAAAATCCTTTTTTTCGAATTTAGTTTTTCAAAATCTTTAGTTTTTTGAATTCTTATAAAAATATGTAATCATTTTATTTGGAATTTAAAAGTTTAAATTAAGTTTGTGCTTAATTCCAGAATTGTGTTGGGTTATTTTTAATTTATTGTTTTTTTCATGATTTTCTCATGAGTTATTTATTCAGGGGGGTTACTCTCTATTGCTATGCGAAAGAAAAACCATTCGCATCTGTATGCTTTTTACATTGAGAGTAACCCCCCAGTATAATAAGTACCAAAAGAGATAGCATATCTATATTCTGCTTATAACGAGCGATACATCCGAATCTATATTGTCGAAAATTTATATTTTGTTTATAAAATAATTTAGAAATTTCTCTGGAAGTAATTCCTTGCTTTAAATCTAAAATTTTAGCCGATGATCATGGCCGTCAGTGCTAGTTAATAATTTAGTCTTAGAATTAAATTCTGTTAAATGATCTGAAATCCATTTCATTTGCAAAACAATGCAACAACAGACTGATACAAGTAGAGTGCATTATAACGAAAATTTGTAATCATTTAGTTTATTTGCATTTTTTGGCCGTTAAATAAAAGAAAAGAAATATTTAAACGGAAAACAAAATAAATAAATAAAAGAAGCAAAAAATAAAAAAAAACGTTCAGCAAAATATGGTGGGTGCTATTAAAAACAAACAAATTACAAACTTATAAAACAGAAACTGCACAAAAATGGAAAACAAAACCATTCGTCTGTAAAAGCATATTTTTTTAATTTAAAAATTTGTTTAATTAAATTATTGATGTAAAATTTCTTATATTAAAAAAAAACAAAGTTTGCTTTATTTTCTTCTTTCTGTTGATATTTGTTTTTCTATTTTATAAATAAATTTGAAGAAAAAAAAAAATTATTTAATATTAAAATATTTAAAACACACATGCTGACTGATATTAACAAAAATTTAGTCATTACTAGCAAATCTTGTAGGTTTTTATTTAGAAAATGTATTAAAAATTTGCTTTGCAAATTTTCTATTTGAGTTTTCTGTCTAAAAAATACAATTAAATATGGAATTTTTGTTAATATTTATAATTGAGTTAAATTAGAATTTTCAAAAAATGTTGTACAAAATTTGACTTTTCTTTACTGTTCAAATGGCACTGAAATTACTGACTTGACGATATTTTTAAGACAAGATTTTGTATGAGGGTGTTCCGGTAGACTAGTGGCTATTCTACTAACCTATCAATCTAGAGCCGCAAGTTCCATTTCAGTCTAGACTTTGAGTATTTACCTTACTAAGTCTTGAATTCACCAAGTTAATTTACTGATGTCTGATTTAGCCAATAGCTAATGGCTGTATCAAAAATGATGTTAAAAAAACTTAAAGCTGGAGTAATAAAAAAATCGAATATGTCGGTCCAAAGTTATGAAGCAGCCCTTTCAAAAGTCTCAAACTTTAGAAAATAAAATTTTAAATAACCTTACCATAGAATTTGAAATACATAATGCCGATTTTTCTAGTTAGGAAAAGGCCAAAGCGGATCAAAAAATATAGTGACTCTCTAAGAAATAAAAATTCTTCTTATTTGTTGCATAGTGTATATTTAATTTAATAAACTTTTATAAAATAAAGACACTATGTATTTACTCTACTAACTTAAACAATTACATAAAATTATATTAATTCTAATTGCTTTACTGGTACATAAGAGTAAGGAAAGACTTCATAAAACATATAATGTGAGAACGTCTCGTAGTTCGTATTATTTAAACCAAAGTCAGTATTTTACTAAAACTATGGTCACATTAAACAAATATTTGTCGAAGTAAGCATAACAACTATATGCTGAGATTAGTTAAATTATTTTTTAATAAATTTTTATCAAAAATTTATTAATTTTATGTAACTCAAGTTACCTTAGACTAAAAAAATATTTGCGTAATGGTTACGCTTATTTCGACAAATACTTGTGTAATGTGACCGGAGCTTAGAATTATAATGAGGAGCGGGAACAAGTCACCTGGTTACTGTGGCCAAAATAGACTTATTGTGACACTACTCTCAAGTTACAAATCCTCCCAGAGTCTAGTATTCATTAAGAATTCAGAAACTTCTTTATGTTATTTGTCCGCTATATCCGACGGTTATAGATAATGTTGTCCTAAGTAGCAAAAACGGGTCAAAATTACACCATTACACTGACACAATACGTGTTCTGCTGTCTCTTCATCTTCGTTACATAACCTGCAGAGGTCATTTTGACTGATCCTCATATTCGACAAGTGTTTCCAGTCAGGAATTCCGTGACAATGCGAATTCCTGACCAGGTCAAGCTAAGTAATACCTTTGTTCTCTTCTGAGATCGCAATGTCATGCATGTTTTCGCTACCCTGATAAATTTTTCTTAAAATCATTTTGTATGATAAAACCTATAGATTAAATTCCTTTTTGATTTTGGTAATTTTCATGCGCAAAATCCGGAATGGTAAGTCGGGAAAGTGGGAAATGGTAAAAATCCTCAAAGAAACAGCACTGGGATATATGGAAATTTCAAAAAAATTTTAAAAATAGTCCAAAGTAGTTTCTTAGTATTTGGGCGGTAGATTACAAATGTATATGACCTCCCCTTTAAAATGATATATGTTCCATCTCGCAATCTTCTATAGTTCGTTCGGAAGCTACTTTGGATTATTGTGAAATTTCCATATACCCCAGTGCTGTTGCTCTAAGTGATTTTAGCAACTTCCCCACGAACCTGTAAAGATTGTAAGATATCATTTTAAAGAGGAGACTGTCTACATTTGTAATCTACTGCATAAAAACTGAGAAGTTACTTTGGACTATTTTTATAAAATGTTTTGAAATTTCCATATACCCCAGTACTATTGTTCTCAAGGATTTTGGCAGTTTCCGTTTTGCATCATAAAATAAAAACTACGAAATTAGGCGAAAATGTTAAAACATTTCCAAAAAGCTTAGAGCCTACAGATTATATTCCTATTTGATTTTGGTAATTTTCATGGGCAAAATCGGAAATGGTACCTCGGCAAAGTGGGAAATTGTAAAAACTCCTCAAAGCAACAGCACTGGGATATATGGAAATTACAAAAAATTTTTAAAAATAGTCCAAAGTAACTTCTGATTATTTGGGTGGTAGATTACAAATCCAGACGACCTCCGCTAAAATATTGCTAAAAATATATATATAGAAGTATTTAGTGACGTAAGACGTATTTGATTTACAAATACTAAAAAACGCATATTTAATTCGGCGTATTTATCTTCACTCACTTAATTTTTTGTATGTTTTTTCTATTTTAGAAGAATGTGGGCAGTGAAGGGTATATAAAACTCGACACAGCCGAATTTAACTTGTTTTATTCTCAATTATGTGATGAGAAAATTTTTCATATAAATGTGGGATATTTGGGTATTGACAGACGACCTTAATGATACGGTAACACTGACAGGTAGAGGACAGACAGAATAAAGAGACGAAAAGAAGTAAGAATTAAAAGTTGAGCAGTTGATCTGTAGAAGTTAAAAGGACAAGTTGAATAAAGAGTGCAAAAGTTGTAAAGTTGTTTTATTAAAACTAATAATTAAAAGTTGAACATAGTTAAATTGTTTCGGACAGACGTTATAGCTACTTATACTACTATTACCTACATACTATTACATAATTATTAAAACCTAAAAAAATAAAAATGAATTTCCTTTTTTTAAATAAATAAAAGTTTTGAATATCAAATATACACTGCCGAGTTTATTATTTGAACATTCTCTCTACATAAATACCTGACAGCAAACACCGTCAAAAAAAACATTAGCGATTTCTAACAAAATAGTGCCGAGCAAACATGTTTGAGTGAAATGGCCAAAAATTGTATTTCTGGAAATAAAAAGTTTAATAACTCACAAAATTTGTAACGGATTAAAAAAAAGGTTTTGCTTTAATAAAGCATTTTGAAAATTAATTGAAAAGTTGTATGGTCAATGCATTGACAGCACCTACCTAAAAAATAATAGCGCTTCTCAGATATTTGCTGTTCATTCTTTTTTTATCACTGTGTATAATATTATTATAGCAAAAACCTGGATCTCTTTATAAAGTAGTGAATGGCTGTATTTATTTGAATCGGGTTTTTATTAATTTCTCTAAAAATTGGTACATACACTCTCTAAGGATATCGACTCACGTAATAAAAGACTAGACCAAAACATCTAGTTTCGAATAAAATCAAAAGTTATGCATTGATTTTAATAAAATATTTCTCATTATGTTTGAAACTTAAAATAAATTTTTGTTTTCTTTTGTTTTTTAAATAATTTTTTGAAAATTAAAAATTTTTTTATATGCTGTTTTTATAATACAAACAATCAACTCAAAATATTGCAAAATTTTTTAGATGACTTGATCGCTTGTGTTATAAAAACAGCACATTAATTCTCCATAAAAAAAGAATTTTTTGTTACAACTTTTACAATATTTTTCAAGCTACTGAGCACAATAAAAAAAAAAAGAATAGGTACGAGTAGAAGCAAATATTGTTGCCGAGTTTCGGATTTGGTTTTTTAACAAATGGAACCAACCGTTTTCAAGTAATGCTCATATATGTCATATCACTTCTTGTTTTCAAGAAATAACGATATATCTAAGAAATTAGAGAAAAGAAAACCAATTACATACAAGGTGGGACAAAAGTCCCGCTACCATTTGGTTATGTGACGTTTAGGTCAGTTTCACTTTAACCACTGTGTTGTTATTTTAGATAAATATACGCCACAAGAACGAGCAGAAATAGTGAAAATACAATTTTTTTGAAAATAATCGTTCCATTATTGCCATTCAGCGGAAATTACTTCAAAAATATCCTAATTGTCCAATACCTCACAAAACCACAATTTATCGTTTACATGAGAAATTTAGACAGTGCGATACGATAGCAGACAGGCCTCGCTCTTTAAGACAACAGAAGTCTCATAATGCTAAAAATATGGCTCTGGTGTGTGAGAGTATTGCAGAGTCTCCAGAAACATCAGTTCGGAAACGTGGTACACATTTTTGCACGCAGTTTAAAGTGAATTTTAAACATTGATTTGAAGAGCAAGGACTACAGGACATGTAGTTTCAGCAAGATGGGGCCACAGCACACACAGCTCATTCAACAATTCAATTATTGAATGACCTTTTTCCACGAAGACTATTTTCGCAAAGTGGCGATTTCGCATGGCCAGCCAGATCTCGGGATATAACATCACCAGAATTTTTCTTATGGAGTTTTTTAAAATCAAAAGTTTATGTGAATAGGCCACAAACGATTCAACATCTTAATAACAATAGTCGTCACGAAATTGAAGAAATTCAGTATGAGATGTTGCAGAATATCATAAAAAATTTCTAAAAAAGAGCCGAAAATTGCATAGCCAATCGTGGTCACCATTTACACGATATAATTTTCCAATTATAATACAAGTATAACGAAAAACAAATGTAAAGACCAAATAAACTTTCTATGAATACCAAACTTACTTATCTTTTCTTTGAGCAAAGTTATAGGCACTCAAAATAAGCTCCCAAACCAGCATGAACTAGCTGCTTTAAAAATAACCTGCTTTATTACACTCGTTGTAGTAATGCTGAAAACAAAGAAATATGGCAACTCCAGCCGTAAGTTTTATACTGGGGCTCTAATTTTGACTACAAAAGACCATAAGCTACTAAAAATAGTGGTATATCACAACGCAAATGGAATGTTTTTTTGATTTTTTTAATTAAATGAATTTTTCTCTGTTTTATTTAATTATTTTTAATTTTTTTTTTCTATGAGGGAGTATTTACTTAATGCTCATTAAAAAAATTATTTGTCCCGCATACGTATGAGTATTTTTTATTTCAAACATTCAAATCCATATCACTCATACTATCTGAAGTCTTTTAAACTCTTTTTTTTTTTTTTTTGTTTTTTTCTTGCTCAGCATTGCAATGAAATTGAAGATTATGCCGCATTAAAAATCTGCAACATGAAGCGTCTAAATGTCTGCTGCATTGTATTCGTATTAAATACAACATGTTAAAATGAGAAATATCGCCAACACATAACAATTTTCGGCTAATATTTCTTCTTGTTTGTTGCAAATTTCAGTTGCCTGCAACATCAAGTAAAAGAATTGGGAAAGAGATGCACAAAGCTTAATGTTTGTTTGGTATTTAGCCAAATAAAAAATAAATTTAATAAAAAAAATGATTTCTAAGTCTTTAAAAATTTTTTAAAAACAAAAGCATAAGAAAGGATATGTTTGTGACTGCTGTAATTGCAATATTCTGTATGAAATCACTTAAAATTGTTATTGTTTATGATATAGAATTTGTTAAGCAGCGAAGGCTTTATGCGTTGCTGTTGTGTTTTTAATGGCATTATAAAAAAAATCTTAATGTTGATGTTAAGTCTCATGTGGCTGCGTGCCATATGCTGTTTTGGCCTGTTCGCACTCGTGTGCCAAAGCGGCTAAACAAAATTTCCTTTTTATTTTCCTGGCAATAAAACTTATAAATTGTGTTTGTTGCAATTTTTTTTTTTGTTTGTTTCTTTAGTTAATTGGTGACGCACATTCGTTGATGAGTTGCCCAGACTTTAAAATTGCTTTGTTGTTGTTTAAATTTCTTGGCATAATCTGCTGCTGCGCCCACTATATGTAAAAGTGTTAACAAAAAATATTTTTGTGTTCTCGTATTGGCTCATCAAAATTGTTTTAATTTTTTTGGCCAGTATTCTGGGGTATTTCCTATTTGGCTCTTGAATGGACTTTTTCGTCTTGCTCTTCAAAATTTTTCATTCATTTACTCATGATGATGATGATGATGACGATGATGTTGATGTTGATGATGAGTCTGATGATCCTCGTTTGTGCACAGGTGGTTGCTTGCTTAATTCTTGCATGACATTCCTTGGTTTTTTGTTGTTGTTGTTAATTGCAAAATTATTGTTTGATAATTTCAAGTTTGATTAGTTTGGCAAGAGTTATATTACACACACAGACAGGCATGCTTTGTTAGTGGGTCAATAAACTTTTTTTTTTCTTGATTTCTATGTTGGCATTTAAAATATTTTTTTTTTTTTTTTGAAAGGGGGAACGTTGCCATTTATTAAAGTGGGCTTGCTTACATTTTCACTCACAATTATTGGCTGCCTTTTGGTGCAACAACACTAGCATATTCAATATAAATAAATATTGTATTTTTATTTATTTCTTGTTGTTGTTGTTGTTGCTATTATTTGATTTAATCTTGGCATTAGTTAATATTTTTTTTTTTTTTTGTATATCTCTTTGCCAGAATTTTCTCTTTTATTTAAATTTCTTTAATTATTGATAATTTTACCACCTGTTTGAGTCAAATTTATTAGAAAAATTGTTTTTGTAAAAACAATTGTTTTGTAAAATCAGGTGATTACCGGATTTTAATTAATATGGCTGCTTAGCATTGGTTAAACGCATCGCAATGCTGTTTTAAAAATACCCACGATGAGCAAAAAGTTGAAAAAAACTAAGGGACTTACACGATGACTTAAATTCATGCCTTTCTGGCAATTTAAAAGTTTTACACTTTCGAGAAAAAAGTTTTTTTTAAGTGATGGCTTAAATTATCTTCTTAATGATAGCAAAGGCGTGACTGATAGCAAATCATGTAAAGGTTTTTTTTAGGGAGCAAAATTTAAATTAAAAAAAAATGCAACCAAATTGTATTGAAATTTTGATGGCACTCGATCGTAATACGGCCACTATATTTTGTTTTTAAAACTCCAAAAATAATACTTTGAAGAAAAGTGTCCTTTAGTTTCCTTTTCTTTTATTAATTCATAAATAAATCTTATCAATCTCTAGACGAAGCCATTTCAAATGACCGTCAATTTAATTAGTTCATTTATTTAAGCCACCCTTTGTGTCTGATGTTTGTCTGTGCTGTTACTGTTACTGTTAATTCTACAATTAAATACTTTTCACTCTTAATAAATTATTTGAAATAGAATTTTTGCTTTAAATTTATTTCGAAATCTATAACATCAATAAAATTTTGCCAAGAAAAATAACAAAAGTTGGTAGCAGTAAAGCTACACACACACACACAATGTAAATGCTGGGGAAGCCATAAATCTTTTTTAACAAAAATAAAAGCGACATTTGAACAAGCAGTGAAAACAAACAGAAAAAAGAAAATAAAAGAAAAAAAGTTGTAATAAAAATCTAGTGGAAATGATAAAAAACTAGTGAGAACAAAATAATTTTAAGCTTCATTTTGTTGCCTTAACAACTGACCAGTATTTCCTGTACAAAAAAAAAATTGACATAAAAAAATAACAAAAGGACTTGCATATGCAAGCATTCAAGAGAAAATAATTGCCAAATGGAAGATTGAGAAAAAAAGGAATTGACTTTAACAATAAGATATTTGCCAATTTCCTTTTATAAATTCTTGTGCACAAAAAAAAGGCCAAAATATTTTCATAGATTTATTTGTGCTATTGCAAAACAAAGAAAAAATTTTTTTAAATGTCCAAAACATGGTTGTTTGTGTCACAAGTATTTAAATTTTTTTAAATTTTTTTTTCATTCTTCTCCAGCATAAGCCTCTGTGCCAAAAAATTCCTGTTCATTACAAATAAATTTCATTTGCAAAACGTGTAAAAAACCGTTTTGTTCTTCACTATTTTAACGAAGTTTTTAAGTAACAAAAAAATATCATTCACTTTTTGCGCCCCATTAAATCTTCTGTTGTAATGACTTTTAGGTAATTTGTCTTATTACTTGCAGCAGCAACAACAGCTCTGCTCCAAAGTATGCAAACTAAAAATGCTAATGTTTTGTTTGTTAATTAGTTCATTTAATTTGTTTTCCTCTTGTTGTTTCTAAAAAAGATTTTCATTTTACATTGAAATTTTTAATTGTTTTAATGGCGGTTATAAATTTGAATTTCATAGCATGTTTTTCTGTAGCACAATTTAATCAGTTTTATTTATGCTTTTTGTTGGCAAACATTTTAATTATTCATAAAGTCAATGCAGATAATTAAATATTCTCTTAATGGTTAGTGAAAATAAATTAAACTATTATAAAGAAAGTAAAGAGTCCATATTAGAGATATCGCACTCTCAAACTTTCCAAAAACTAAGCAGTCATGTGAGTTTAACTTCTGTTCGTTACTGCTTACACGAGTGAAATAAAAAAAAATTTTCTCTTAGACTCACGAACTGGCTAGAAAAATTATACAAAATTTTTTTTAAGAGCCGTTTGATACTTGGCAAGTGACTTGCGCAAGTAGCTTTTTAATATTTTTGTATTTCCTTTTGAACTTGCCCAACCGCTCACATTATAAAAATTTACTTTTTCTTTTGCTTTCACTCACAAAACAATACAAAATACAATAAATGAGAAACAGAAACATATTCTAGAAATACACACACACATAAAGAATGAAAGAAGAAAACTAATTGCCGCGTACGGGAAAGTGTGTATTGAAAAAATAATAATTATCTTCCCTTTAAACCGATCATCTACAAACTCAAAAGGTGCGCAAGAAATTTGCTCAAGTCACTTAACAAGTGTGAAAGGGCTCTAAGTAACTGGGAAGCTTGTTTTTGGCTTGTTTATAGAAAGCAGCCTTGGCTTGGTCTTATTCCTTCCCTACACCACAAGTTAAAAACACTCCTTTTTGCTTCACTTAATTTTAAATTTGATATTTGATTAAGAATTTGTTTCCTTAAATGGCTTAAAAACACTGCATTACAGCATTGTTTCAAAACATCTACTTTACTCTCGTTCGTTTTGTTAAAAACTGAGCCCAAGTCATGGCATTAAATTATTTTTCTCCTTTGCAACAGTGTAACATACAGGTGAAATGTATCTTAAATTAAAAACAATAAACACAATTTATTAACTAAATAACAGATAATTTTAAAATTTCCATAAACAATGTTTACATGAGTCGTGGTTTTTTTGGTTTAGAAAATTTATTAGAATAAAAATTCTGTATTTTGCAACTCTGACCTTAAAAAACAACTCCCATTTACATCATATTCAGTGTTTACGTGTTACTTTAACACATAATTTATACAAATTTTGTGTGGGTTTGCCAAATAAATAAATAAATGGTTTTTCAATTCATACAGTGTTGCAAAAAAATGTTCATATTGATTTTCTAAAGCAAAAAGAAAATATTAAATATTTTGTTTAAAAGCATCTAGCATTTTAGATATTATTTGGCTAAATGATAATATTTGAAGAAAACTGAGACTGCAAATAAGTAGCATTGGCAAATCACACACTGTGCGCAAATATTATTACTAGGTCTTCACTTAAAATCGCAAAATATGCAAAAATAAAATTGAAAATATGCATTCAAAATGTATTTATTTAACCATTTATTAATTCATAAAAACATAAGAACTTAGAAAAATTAACTACAACACCTTATAATGAATTCGCCTTGAACTGAAAGATATTTCGAAACAAAAAATTAAAAGAAGTGCAAATTATTTTTTGAAATATTACGAAATATGACGAAAAATATGAATTTGTAAAAAAATATGCCAAAAAGATTTACGATATATAACAGAAAATATGCATTTATAGCACAATATGCAAAAGCATGCATTCAAGGCAAAATATGCAGTAACAAATTGGTGCCATTTTACTGGAAAAAGATATTAACTTTAGGTGGGCCTCAGAGTAACAACAACCAACATGTAAATATTTGCATGAATTACTAAAGTCGAGAGTAAAAGCCAGTCGGAGAACACAATACCCGTAACTCAACGAAATCAAGGTTTTTATTTTATATATTTTTTTTTTCACTGAAATGACAAATACTTTTTCTTAAGCCCTTATGACACTTCATTGTTTTCGGATTTAATTGATATAGAACTGAAAGAAAGAAACAACAAATGAAAGAAAGAACTAAATATAAAAAATCTTCAAATCTTTTGCGTTCCAGTGAAACGTATAGATGCCGGTTCAAAATCCAAATACACAAAACTGGTAAAATTTGGCAAAAACAATCATTATTTGGCAAACACTTTTGAATTTGTGGTCTAAAAAGCACGCCGTCTCTTCAACAATGACAGCAGAAATTTATATCAAAGAATGCCTGCGGAAACGATTACTGTCTCTAATTAAACGCTAGGACTGTCCAGTAAAATTTTGGCTTGATTTAGCATCTTGTTAATATTCAAAAACTGCGATGTAGTGGTATCAGAGGCACCAGATTGATATAGTGGCAAAAAAATTAACCCTTCTAATTGTTCACAGCTTCAGCCAATTGAACAATACAGGACTATTGTCAAAGAGAAATTAAAGGAAAGTGATACTGTTATTCGTGACGCCAAAAACCTGTTAAAAATGAGGAACAAATATGCGGCAGAGGTAGATCAGAATGTTGTGCAGAAAGTAATGGAAACCATTAAGGCAAAATTGAGAAAATTCATAAGAGGAAATGAATTGTAATTTTTTTTTTATATTTTCTGAAAAAGCAATAAATAATTATAAATTTCCGCATAAGTTTTTTAATAGCTTTTTCTCTTAAATATATATACAATTTCTTATGCGGCTCCATTTTGTTTGAACAAGCTTTATGATTCAAATGAAATTCTCTTGTGGAATTTCATATTTTTTTTTAAATTAAATTAATATTCCTATATATTGTGTCATCTACTCCATTTTGGAAATAACGATATATTTTGGAAACGTAAAGGATTTTTTTATATTTATTTTTTTAAGTCAGTACATCATCTAACTCATTAAGAAAACAGTGATAAAAGTCAAATATCTTGATTTATAGAGAAATGAGAGGGTAGAAAATTTATTTAGGACGCTTTGTTATTCCTTTACAATATATAAAAAATTTTTTTATTAAATTAAAAAAAATTTTTTTTAATATTATTTTAACCTTAAAAACTTGTTTTTAGTTTAAAAAAATACTGATAGAGTGAGACTCTCTCGCTTAAATAACTGCATCGCTTTCCAACTTGTTCAAAGTATTGGTTTGAGAATTGTTGCCTTAAATAAATATTTATTTTTGTTCTTTTCTTATACGAAATTAGAACTCATATTATAAAAAAACAAAAAAATTATATTTTCATAAATTATTGCTTTTCGAATCTGTGCTTTTTTTATTGCTTTTGGATTGGGATTTATGCATAAATGCTGCAAAATTTAATTTTTCTTCTTACACAGTTCTCACACTTGCACATACATTAAAAATGTTGGCTTATCATTCGCACAAACTGTTTTATTTTTCATATAAAATTTGTGTTTCGTTTTGGGTAGGAGTTTTTTTTTGTTTTTTTTTTTTTTTTTTTTTTGTTTTAAGGAGGAAGGGTTTCGCTGTTGGTTGCTGTAAAATTTATATTATCCCCATATTCATTCATATAAATAAATAAATATTCATTGTAAATATAAATATTTCTTTATTTTAGTCGGCCTGGCCTTCTTTTATGTTGTTGCTCATGTTTTATTTGTTTGTTTGTGCTGTGCAATTGTTGTTTGTTTTATTGTCATTTTGTTGAATTTGGGAAAATATTTATGTGGCGCCAAATTGTCGTGACATGAGTTTAGAAATATTAAGATTTTCTTAAACACAAAACAAGTATTTCAAAATTTGCATGTTTAAAAATCATAAGCTGCAAAGATTTAACTAGAATTTGCAGAAATTAAAAAAAAAAATTAATTAGAAGAAAACCAGATCGAAATTTTTATTTGAATTCCATTGAAATTTGTAGTGCCGTAGTTTGAGCTCTGATACTAAATCGTTTGCCAATCTAAATAGACTTATTTTATTCTAAAATAGACCGGTGCTGTCTTTTATCCCATCTAACCTAGTCCTACAACTAATGCTAGAAAAATTATTGCAGAATAGTACTAGTGACTGAAAGGACAATAGCAAAAGTATAAGTAAATTCTTTGAAAACAAAGTTGGTGGTTTTGGCTTAATTATTAATTAATTTTAAATTTACATTTTAAAAGTTTTTTTTTATTAATTTATTTTCTTATAAACAAAAAAATTAAAATAAATATCAAAAAATACCAAAAATTATATAATTGAAACAGCTGGCTTCAATTATTTAGAAAATTTTTTATTAATAATTTTCCTTTCCTTTTTTTTATATAAATTTTTTATTTTTAAGTTGTTACATAAACTTTTTTATTATAAGAATTTTAATTATAAAAATTTGCTTATTTATTATTAGAGCGAAATATCAATATAAAAATAAATTTTTATAATGCAACCTCAAGCTTAATAAACTAGCCGTGGCAATAAAAAAGGTTACATAAGTTTACAAATAAAAAATTTTTATACACAAAAAAAAAAAAAAAGAAATGAAAATTATTGATAAAAAAAATTTTCTTTAAATATCTATTTTTATTAATACTAAATAAATAAATATTTTTCCGTTCAAGAAACAATCCTTTATGAGAATCTTACTTTTAAAAGCTATAAAAAGCCTGCAGGCACTTAATTTAAAAAAAAAAAAAATTCTGAGAAAGATATCCAATAGCAGTGCAAAATAAATTTAAACCAAATATAATTAATTAGATATTTAATATAAAATACAGAACTTCAAATCAACGGCAAAAATTAAAAATTTCTCTTATGTAAAGACGTACTTGAATAAATTTAAATTTAATTTCGTGTTTTGATTTTTTAAAATGGCCCGTGACAATTTGAAAAATTTTAAAATAACCTTCGTAAACTAAAGCTTAAATTAAAAAAAAAATTAAAAAAAATTAAAAAAAAATTAAAAAAAAATTAAAAAAAAAAAAAAAATTAAAAACAAAATTTTTTAAAATTAAAAAAAAAAATAAATTAAAAAAATTAAAAAAAAAAAATAAATTAAAAAAATTTTTTTTAAAAATTTAAAAAAAAAAATATTAAAAAAAAATTTTTAAAAAATATGGAAAAAAATATGGAAAAAAATTAAGAAAAAATTAAAAAAATAAATAAAAATAATAATTAAAATAATTAATTAAAAAAATTTTTTAAAAATTTAAAAAAAATAAATAAATAAGAAAAATTAATTTTTCATATTAGAGAGTTTTGTTGGCTTCTGCTCTTAATTTTTTTCAACGTAACCTGGTTTACGATATATTGTGCCTAAAAATTTTTTTATTTAATAAAATATTAATTTAATTCCAGAATTGTGTTGGGTTATTTTAAATTTATTGTTTTCCTCTCCACATAAAATAATTTTTTATTTAATAATAAAAAAAAAAATTTTATGTAAATTTAATAGCTTTGCTAAAATTATTTTTGTTGCATAATGTTTGTTTTTTTTCTACTATTTTAATTTTAATTTTCACATATTTCTGAGTACTTACCAGCTTCTTTTTTAATTTATTTGCAGAGAATAATACGACTTCCTTCGGTTTAACTGGATGTCACACAAAATTTAATATTATTGTTGTTGCTGTTGTTGTGGTATAGTGTAATGTTTAAGTACGCAGATAAAATCTCCGAATTATTTACATGATGATAATTTGTTTCATTTGTTTTATTTCAACTTAACAATTAAGCAGCATATAAAGGTAAGTGAATATTATTTGTTTTTATTAATTTAATTCCATTATTGGTTTATAAATTTTATTTCATTGAATATTTTGATTATATTTTTGTTTTTTTTTTAAGAGAGGCAATAATTGTAATTTATAGATTTTATTTTATTTTTATTTTATATTGATAAATTTAATTTTATTCTTTTTTTAATGATTATGAGTGAATATTTGAATTACAAAAAAAATTTTTTTTTTTGTTTTAAAATTTTACTTAGCTTTTGTATTAGAAATTAATTAATTATTTAAACACTTGGCGTTTAAAATTCTTTTTTCTTTATTTTTTTTAAAGATTAATTACGTATTGTATGTTTGGGTGTACGTGAATTTCATTTATTTTTCTATTTCACTAAACTTTTTTTATACAAAATTTCCTTTTTTCGTTAATTTTGTATTTTTTTATATGAATGTCACTTCACTGTTTTATTTTTAAACACAAATAAATCGCGTATAATCCCATTATTTGCGATACAAGTCCAAATATACTAGAGAAAAATGTTGTTGTTTGTTCTTAAGTATTTTCTAGTCCATATTTTGTTGTTATTTATTTAATTATTTTATTATTAACCTGATTGCTTGTAACTGTATGATCGAGACGAGACTAGTTGGACGTTGGACTCGTTGTTAGTTAGCGTTGAACTTCTATCCAAATACTGGCTTATACCCGAAAATATTTTCAATAGCTGACCTTTTGTTTTCTTCATATTTTTATTAACTTTATATTTGTGTGCCAGCGTGCGTTTAAGTGTATGTCAGTGTATCAGTTCATAAACGTTATTTTGATTTGGCACTCCAAAATATTGGCTTCTATTTGATTTGGCTAATCTTGTACTTCACCGTTGGACAATGACATTTGTGTTTCAAAAAAAGAAACGAAAGCAAAAAAAATTATTTTCGTGATATTTTGGCCAAAAACAAAGAAGAAGAAAACGACAAATTTTCATCTTTAAATGAAATGTTTTATACATTTACTTGTGATGAATCCTTTTTCGTTAGCTTCCTTATTTCTGGCACTTGTTATTGTACATCTTCTTGGACCATCACCATCAACCAACACTTGATGAGACATTAAGTTGACCAGAAGAAGTTATTTTTTTGGCTGGCTATTTGGCGTACGGCGATTTTCTTGGATGTGTCTCAGTCGTAAAAGATGATGATGGTTGCCGTAGGGCACAGAATTTTCGTTGCCAGCCGCCAGTCAGTCAGCCAACAAATATTAAGTTTTCTCGTACACACCACTCATGTTGGCTCGCGCTTTAGCTGGCTGCCTGCCTTATTGTTAGCCAACTGACTGACGACTAACGTAGCTGGCTATCAACTACATTACGGTGTGCCAGCAAAACATGCAAGCAAGCCAGCAGTTAGTTTGTCTACTAGTGTCGCTAATGTTTTCATCGTATTCGTAGTCTTCTTCTTTTTAAATACTTCATAATCATCATAGTTGTTATCATCATTATTATCAGTAACAACATAAACATGAACATGAACATCCACAACATCATTATTATACTTAACTTGGGAGAAGAGTTAAAATGCGTTCAAAGAGCATCACATTCAAAATAACACATGTGAGAACTATTCCAACTATGCACACACACACACACACGCATGTATGTGAGTGTTTATTATGGCATCATCACCCCGGGTTTCCCGCAGTTTCTCTAAGACTGCAGCAGTTTGCTTATTGTGGCCAAACATTTTGCAAAATCCAACTGGCTGTGCTCCAAACTGTTTATGTTTGCTTGTGCTGTTTTTGCATACATTTTTTTTCTTTGTTTTTTCCAGTTGCTCTTATTTTCTCGTTTCGTTGCACTTCGTTTAATTTGGGGAGAATTTTGTTATTCGTTGGCTGCATTCGTTTTTGTTAGTTAAGCTGCAGGCGTTATCAGAGGAGCACTTGTTTGACTTTTTTGTTTGTTTTTCTATTAAATACACTTGCATGTGTTTCAACGATGTTAGTGTCGTGAAAGATTACGACTCTTTAACGGTCTCTCTCTCTCTCTCTCTTTTATGAACTTGAGGTATTTATTGGTTGCTTGTGTTTGTTTAAGGCAAATGAAATTTTACGGTACGTGTGTTTGTTGTGTGTTTTTGTGTGGGGTCTATTTTTAGTGCAGTTCTTGTGACACAGTCTACAATTTACTCTGATTTTAAGGTGCAGATTTAAATTAAAGACGAGGATCTTTGCTCTCATTTAAATAGAAAAAAAAACACTGCGAGAAAAGTTTTTCTATTGCGGAAAGAAATATTAAAGAAAATATGCGAGTTAAAGTACAATCCAGAAGAATTGACAAAAATAAGCAGCTAGATTGTGTTTTTCGGTAATATTTTTATTTCTTAAATGAATAACAATTCCCGGCAGTTGTTTCCTTGCTTTTCCCTTTTTCTAATTATAAATATTTTTTCATCTTTTTTATCATAGAATATTCTGTCATTCAGGGAATTTTTTTCCCAAAAACCATAATTTTCTTTAAAAAATTCCTACAATATTCATAATTGGGCTGATGGAAATATTCTTTAATGTGAAAATTATTTTTTAAAGAAAATTTTTCCTAAAAATTTAAATTTTAAATGAGTTTTTTAATTTAATTTTTAATTTATTTCCATTAATATTTTATATAATTTTTTTTTTACCCATGTTAGCATGATTCTTCTCCAGAAGTTCATTAAAGCTCACGTTAATTTATTCATAAAAAAAATCCTACTGAATCTGCAGATACTTACAGCCTTATAGCGGAGCGTTTTTTACCGCCTGCCATTTTTGTTAAAGCGTCATCCCTAAATAAGAGCGCTGGCAGTGCGATTTCTCTACAGTAGTAATCATTATGTTTAATAAAACTCACTAAAAACAAACAAAAATAGAGTTAAAAACGCTAAATTAAGAAAACACTAGCTAACATTGCATTACTGGTCAAAAATAATAAAACAAAAATAAAAAATCAATTGTTTTGCAGCCAACTTCACTATAAAACGCGCTGGCATGAGAATTTTTGACAGATAAAAAACGCTTGCCGCCGCAATTTAGGTATGACTGTAAGACATAACAAAAAGATAGCACTTATTCTAACGAGCTGCTAGCTATTTAGAATGTCGATTTGCTCTAAAATCATAGAGTTTATTCATAACACATTTTTCGGAATATGTTAAATTTTCGAAAATCAACCCTGAAATTTAATTACGTCACATCTTCATGTACATATATTCCTGACTTGGTGCTACGCTGTTTGGCAACTGTCTGGAAAGTTTAAAATTTTTTTTTAAAAATAAACTCTGCCAATGAGCTGCTAACTTTTTGTTATGAAAAAATTAAGTACATTCGTATGTATTTTGTAATTTTCAGCCTCAGTCACAGTATTGCCTGCTCATCTTATGGCTAATTTTGGTTTCTAAAAAACTATATTTTGTTGTGGAGTGTAACAATTTTTGGTTAAAAAAAATGAAACCACAAAATGTTTCTAACCAAACAATTTCTCTAACTGCATGAGTTTCTCTTTCTCTTCATCTTTACTATCTGCCTAGCAATTTGCTTAAAAAAGGCTTTAATTTTATTTGTTTATTTATTTACTTGCTTTGGTGTGTGTGCGTGTTTTTTTTTTTGCACTCTTGCCCTACCATAACCATTCAATATACTGAAAGAAAAATTGTACGTGATTGGGTTCCTTAAAGAACTCTTATCTAAACAACATCTTAAGATTGCTGCTGTTTACACTGACAATAAGTCTCCCCGTACATTTTTTTTTTAATTTTTTTGTGTGCTGAACAGTTAAGACCAGCACTTTTTCTGGATAAAGCAGCTCTGTGTGTGTATTTTGGTGGCTACTTCAACAAGACAAGAGGCAGACGTACCGACAGACAAGACTAAGGGAGAATGTAATATTTTGGTGTTTTTTTTTTCAATTGGTTTTTTCTAAAGTGGACGTCTAGTAGTTGTTGTGCCAATTGAGTCATTTGTTGTTGTTTATCAACTGAGAATCACATAATGTGCGTGTGGGATTGTGTGTGTGTATGCGTGGGTGTAGTGATTGAGGGGGAAGTGCTGTTAGAGTCTCTTGTTGGCATTTAGAAACATAAATAATAATGTGATTTTCAAATGTTTGAACTACATACTCGTGCAGTGATAAAAGGACAATACATGCAGCTAATAATTGTAGTTAGAGTGAATTAACCCTGCAAATAATTCGATAGCAGAATATCAAATTAAGATTACAGTAAATGAACTGCAAGGTAATGAAGAATATACCGAAGCCCACGCAGAAATGATATCTCAAGTGATTAAGCTGAGACTAAAATTATACGTTAGTTATGCTTCCGCATTTTGTATTAATATGGAAAAATAGTTTAAATCGACTTAAAAAGAACTGGATCCAAATCACCGCATTCGAAACCAAATAAAAACAATCGAAACTCTGGGCTCTTTGTATGAAAATATTTAAAAATTTCAATAGAATTGGGCCCTGACTTGTTATCACAATTATAATGATATGCTAATAAAAACTTTTAGTCCTTTTTAAATGGTAGTCCTCTGTAATGACATAATAAAAAATAAACGGTTTTTACTTATTGTAAAAGCTATAAAGAAAGCTTTAGCATTTCTCTTATACAGACAATCTCCTGCGGCATATCATATGCCCAACGAAATTTCCATTAAAATTACATTGAAATTTCTAATAAAGGGCTGCACAAGTTTATTTGAAAGCCACAAATTACAACAAACATGTATGATATTTTATAATAAAAAGTCACTACAAGTATGCTTGTGCAGCCCTTTAATTTCTATGCCATAATTCGCCCCCAGATTAAATAACTGCCAATTAACCCTTAAACACATTTTACGTTATATATTTTTTGCATAAAAGTTAACTTTTTAATATCTCTGTGGTCGCAGGCTTTTAGTAAAACTTCATGAGGAATATTTTTGTAGAACATTTTAACTCTCTAACTTTTCATATTAGCGGTCTTTTTTTAGTTGCAGAGTAAAAAAAGTCCTGTTAATTAAAGAGTTAGAGGGTTAAAAAGTTGCAGAAAACTATTTTTGTAGAACATTTTAACTCTCTAACTCTTAATCTTAAGGGTCTTTTTTGTTCTTTTTTAGTTACAGAGTAAAAAAAGTCCTGTTAATTAAAGAGTTAGAGGGTTAAAAAGTTGCAGAAAACTATTCCTTAAAGTCTTGTACATAAGTTTGCTGAACATGTCATGTACCTCAAATAAAGGATTCGATTTACATTTAACATTTTGAAGAAAAGGAAAAAAAACCCGATTTGACATAGGGCCAAATGAAAGCTTTAAAAACGCCAATACTGTGTACTGTTTTTTATGGTCCTTCTAACATAATCAGTGGTCATGTCACAAAAAATCTTTTAGCTCGAAATTTTCGTTGTCTATTGTAATTTTCTTCCACTATTTCACAAAACATAGTTGATGTGACAGTTTATTTATTTATTTATTTAATGTTTATGGATTCAAGATCCTTATAGGCTAAAAAATATCACAATGAATTATTTAAAAATACAATTAAATTAGTTTTAACAATATCAATATTTAACGAATAAGAAACATATTTATAAAAGAGGTTCGGAATTGGCATAATTTTCTAGGAATATTTTTACTGATAAAGGGTTATAATGACGTTAATTTCAAATACTTTCTTTTTACTAACTACTAAATAGTTAACTTTAAGTTAGTTGAAGAAGTTTTTCAGAGTGCTTGCACTAAAAATAATTTCACTCAGTTACAAGGTTAACATGAGTTGCTTGCAGGGAAGCTTTTGTGCTTTATTTGTGTTTGTTTTTTGTTGCGGGTGGGTAGTTGTTGCCTTTATCATCGCTATTCTGTGTTGTGTTTGGACCACGTGTTATTGTTTACAGCACGTTGTTGGCTTTAATGTTGTGCTTTTTTTCTTTTTCCTTACTTTTTTTTTTTTTTGGTTTAATTTTAACAAAACATCCACAAAACACGTGGTTTTCATTGCAACAAAATAAACATGAAATTTTAGTCTATTAAACGGTTTTTCATCTAAAACTAATTCGAAAGGTTAATCAGTGTACGAGTAGAATATTTTTTTATATGGTTTTGGTGGTTCCACCACACACATTGTCAAATTATTAACGCATAATTTCTACATATAATAAATATTTTGTTGTTTTTTTGTTGTGAGTTGTCCACACATTTGCCACATGTTCCCTATAAATTTTTTTAATATCTATAAAATGTTTTTATGCTGAGACTAACCAATAAAGTTTAATAGTTCAGTTTATTGGTTGTTTATTAAAAAAAAAAAAAAACAAAAAAATATTTTATTTTTTTAAATAATAAAATCTTCAGAGCTCTGGCTGGCGCCTTTTTAAGACATAAGTCATATTCGTGTACTCGTATAAGAAAATGTTTATTTACCCTTTCCTTTTCTAACAATAAAAAATGTGTATTTGCACTTAGTACTTTGTTTTGGCAAATATTACCATAAAAATATCTTTGTTATCTTTACAAGTACAAGTTATATTTCCTTTAGATGCTTATTTTTTGCTTAGTGCCTGCTCTCAAACGACCTGTTGACCATTTGTATTCATTAAAAGTGTCTTCAAGTAATAAAATTTGCAATCATATGGAGTATTTCCTTTAACAGCATTACTTATTATGGCTCAACTAAGCTTAAGATGTGAGTTTGTTTAAGAAAAATAAAGAGAAATATTTAATATTTTCTCTGGTTTAAAATAAGTTTTTTTAATATTTAGTTGGTTTCTAATTTTTGAAAAAGAAAAATATATTTCTGCTAGATTCGCAGTATTATTTGTTAAAGGATCTATAAAATGTAGCCTAACAGGCATACTTAAATTGGCTTATCTAAAGAAAAGAGTCATTATCTGGTTTTAGTTGACTTTATCTTTTTTCTAACAACACAAACCCTCCAAGCTGTCTGGTTTATCTACAGAAAACACTTACCCTTAGATTGATAGGTTAAACACACACCCTTATCCGAGACCTAAATAATACCAAAACAATAAACTTATGATATTTTAGAGTTCAAACTACGTTAGAGCGACAAGCGTAGCATTTTGTAGCTCTCAGCCAAGGCGAACTCATACAGGGTGATATCAAAAAAGCAGCTGTGCGCTTCAAGGCTTTTCTTCACTTGTCAAAATTGTTACATTTATATGCTCGGAGTATATAAACCATCTCTGCTTGATGCATTCACCTTGCTCCCAGCATGTATGTTAAAGCCTCATGCCTAAACGTCATACCTAAGTTGGCGCGACTAGCGTTTTTAATCTGTCACAGATCTCATTACCATATAAAATGTATAAAGCACAACTATACACGGTAAGACATTATCTAGAACACACACTAAATTAAAAAAAGCAATCTTTTCGTATGTGTTAAATAAGAAGGAGGAAATTCAATGCAGATCCGGCGGGCACAGAATGTAAATAAACAAATTCTGACAGCTATGCAGCCAAAACGATGAAGAACAAAAAATATACAGCTGATTTTAATGCTTATATAATTCTGCCATGTATATAAATTTAGAATAAGAGAATCCTCCTTAAGAACTCAACTCTAAGAGAGGATCTACTTTTATTCGCAGTAGACAACCAGATCTGGTAGAAATGCCGATCTCATCACAGAGCATAAAAAATGGCACGCACAGAATGTCAACAAATTTTGGTAGCTACGAATTAGCCAAAACGATGGAGAGCAAAAAAATGTACAGTTTTGCTTTACCGTGTATAATTCTGCCATGAAGTATATTGTCAGTGATGACATTTTAGCTATTTTGAAATCTAGCATTTTAAACTGTTATTTTGTTCATGTCTAGTGGGTTTTATTAAGATTATAACCTCACACAGCAATTTTAGTTGGGCAATTCTTTATTTTGTAGGAGAAAGAGAGAGAGAGAGAGAGGAAAGAGAAATGGAAAGGAGTACAAAATTGCTCTTTTATAAAGATGTAAAAAAGAAGACAGGTAGCTTGAGGCTGAATGAATAACTGGATAAGAATGCTAAAATTGCCGAAACAAAATTGTTGTGTGTAGACACAGCGGCAATTTTAAAAGAGAATTAAGAAAGACTTGCCCAACTAAACTTGCTGTGTGTGCTCCTGGTCTAAGCAAGAAGATTAACACTACTGCTCTTATTCAGGTATGACGCTTTAACATAAATGCTGGGCGCTTACAAACGCTTTGCTTGTCGCTCCAATTTAAGTTGGACTGTAAAAGTGCAGAAGTTTATTGCTTTGGTTATACAATTAGCGCTCGGATAAGGGTGTTTTCATAATAAGTGGGTGTATGCCAGTCTATCAATCTAAGAGTAAGTGTTTTCTGTAGACAAGCCAGACAGATTTATGGGTTTGAGTCACAAAGTGCTCATCAGATAAGACTCTTTTGCCTGAAGAACCTGCAGCAGTCTTAAGCAAATGCTTTGAGGTTTTATTAGGCAGTTTAGAAAAACCTACTTTAACCGATCTCAATATTTGGTGCTTTGCAGTGGTGCTAGAAAAATTTCCCTCTCCCCAACTCTTATTAAATGTCAGTGCTTGTTGTTACAAAAATATATCTTCTTCTTTTCTTTTGTGAATCACCCAGCATTAATATTTTTTATTTGTTTCTTAAATAAAGATATCCTTTATTTATACAGAATATTGCACTCAGGTATAATGAAACTGATTGCAAAAAATTACCAACTTGCACATCTTTGATTATACGACTACAATTTAATCTTTTGTTATGTTTTTCTTCGGTTTTTCTTTCTGCTTCTTGTAAACACATGTATTTTATTTTATTTTATTTCGTTGGTGAAACACATGCATCTTACATTTTGTAAATATTAATACACAAATGAAAAATCAAATTCCTGCAAAAAGAAATACAATAAATTCAAATTCAAAAGACATTTTGTTACAGCAACAACAACGTTTCCTACTCATTTTTTTTTTTAGAAAATTGATGCCACTACATACGGTGTGCTTTGAGTTCAAGTATGTAGTTAAACGTTTAAGGCAGCATATAAAAACAATTTGAACTTGTAGACAGACGCCAAAGGTCCTCGAAATAATGTGAAAGGAAAGGAAAAAAAAAGCATGGAAGTGAAATGCCCACACGTCGTCAAAACCAAATGTAGCCAAATTCATTCGTAATATGAATGTCATTTGCTGAGTTTAGTTTAAATAGTTTCACTACTCACTCGCAGTCTTGTTATTTTATTTTTTAAATAAAAAAAAAAAAAAATAAATAAATAGAAATACAAAATACTTTCTATTAGAAAATATTTAGGAATGTTGGCTTAAATCCTGTTTTCAAGTGCTAAGCTTTAAGGACAGTTTAAAAAATGATTTAAAATAGAAAAAACCTTTCAAAAGTAAATTTAAAAATATTCCTCAATTATAAAAATAAATTAATTTGCTGCTTGCCTCATTAAATTGAATTTTAATTGTGCTTTATGGTGCATTATTTTTAATTATGTTTTTTAATTACTACTCACAGAACACAACTTCGGTTATAAGAACTGAATTTGTCACCGATAAATAATTCGAAATTTAGTTCCTTCAAAAATCTTTTGAGCTGTAACTCTGAATATCTATTTTCACAGCTAAAATATACGATTATCGCAACTGAACTTGTAAATGATGACAAATTCAGTTCTCACAACCGAAGTTGTTTTCTCAGTATAATTCTTGTTGGGAGTTCAGTGAAAATACGAAGTGCAGTAACTTTTGGCTTGTCTCTTGCAGGTTTTCAATAAGAAATAGACAGCCCAATAATGAATAAAAGTTCTGCGAGAGTTTTTCCACTTTTCCTTTTCCTGTAATCATAAAAAAACTGCCTTTTTTTAACATAGAAAGTTTTTTGATTTAGGGAATTTTTTTCTAAAAACAAAAATTTTTTTTTTTACAAAAATTCGTGGCGAATATTTATGATTGGGCTGAAAGCTTTTTTAAATTAAAGATGTTTTGCCTTGATTAGTTGGTTTTTTAGAACAGCCTGACTACTATCAGTTAGGATCTTAAGATTCCGTCTTAAAGACGGTTCTCTATCCCTATCTCCGATAATTCAGAGAGGCCAGCCATAAAATGTGACTTCTTACTCTCAGTGCTACAGTTTACGTTAAAGGGCAGTCTTAAGATGTTCTTATTTCTGCTCAACAGCTGAGCAGAAAATGCCTCATCATAGCAAGGCCACATTAACCGCATAACCTTGTTTGTCTCGAGACACTTCAGTCTGCTATTCAGCTTTCCTTGGTAGTAACCCTCACCAACATAAAAGTCTTTTTGTTGTGCACAAAGAAAACAACTATGAAAGCTTATAAGTGGTGATTTTTAGAGTAAGAAGAACGTCCACTAAGAAATCAACTTCGGTTGTGAGAACTTAATATGTTACCAATCAAAAGTTGAGTTGTGATAATAAAATTTTTAAGTTCTAGCAACCAGAATTCTATAACAAAGCCCAAAATTTAGTTATAATACCGATTTTCTTTTGTCACAATTAAAAAGTTTTGTTATGCCAACAACATTTTTGATTACTAACAAATTTAGTTCTCACAATCGAAGTTGTTTTCACGGTGTGTTATAAAACATCAACTACTCAATTAAAATCAGCTACTTTTTCACTATTTTCTGAAACAAAATTTCAACAAAATTTTATTTAAATTATCATTTTTATTATGGTCTATAATTTTTTCTCAATTGCCAACTAAAACAACTCAAGACTCCTCATGAATCTGTTAATTGTTGAGGGATTTATTTAAAAAACCTTTGCCTAGGCAGCTCATTCTGCGCAAACGCACAGAATAGGTTCTAATGTCTTTTTGTCTCTCTTGACAGAAACAACAGGGGTCCTCGTGACTTAAATTAATTTTATAAATTTTTGCTTGTGAAAACGTTAGTTAAGCTTTAAGACTCCAAAACGCTGGCACTTGATAGGAAATGTAAGAGAGAAAATTTCAGTCATTTTTGTGTTAATTAATTTTGGAAATTTCATGATATTGAGTGTTAAAGTACTGCAATCTCTATTGCTATTCCTTTAATTCAACAACCGGCTTCGTAGTTAGTATTGGCTGTATATGTTTGTGCGTTGGCTTAAGCGTGTGCGTTTGTATGTGTATTTATTTTGGCGATTGCTTTCAACCATGTAAAAATATTTAAACGTTACTTACTTGCCTGTCTTCTCCCAAAACAAAAAAAAAGGCAGCTAAAAAGGATGTGCATAAAAGATTCAATGTCTTTTGTTTTACTTGCAAAAAAAAAAAAAACAAAAAGTTATAAAAAGCAAAATGCCAACAGAAAATGTATGCAACCATATTTTTATAACTGTCATTTATTTAGAGCAAGAGAGTGAGACCATTTCTAACTAAAATAATCATAAAATTTCTGCCACAAAAAATTCTTCAAATATTTTTTTTTAGTTTAATTCAAGTCTTATTTAAATTTAAATAAAAAATTTTTTCTCCTACAGTTTTTAAACATTTCCTTAAGCTTTATAAATTAGTAAAGCTTTTTCTTTTTTGTTGAAATATTTTTAGTATGTACGTTCACACATATTTCTAGTTTGCCAAACTTAATGACCTGTTAACTTTTCGATAATAGACATGTTTGTGGAAATTCTAACACTCTAACATCAGCAGCACAGACACTCACAGCTACACGTACATTCACTAAAAATAAATCTAACCAGTATTACAGCATTTTAGTCTATTTTACTAAACACCCACTAACGTTTTTGAGACAGTCTAGAAAAAGTGCAAAAAAAAAAGGAAAATTTAAAAAAAAGCAGCATAGCCTTCTCCATAAGGTTTACCTACGTTAACACCCTTTCAATGTTGCTATGTCTCTGTTGGTGTTTGCTTGGCTCATTATGTTAAAGGATTAGCTAAACTGTTTGGGCGCAATTATCTGCTAAATGTGGAGGATTTCACTTCTAAAGACATCGATAACATTGAATTTTAAGTAATTTAACTGAATTTAATTTTAACTACATTTAATAAGTTAAGCAATTAAGTTTGTGTCATCCTTTCAGACAAAAGTCGAAGCTGCTTCTGCAAGTTGTACGAGTAAATAAAATTCAAGTACAATTTTCCTTACAAATTTTTGTTTAAGTTTATGTTTTATTCTATTACTTTTTTTGTTCAAAATATAATTATTTTTGTTTGATATTTTGCTTCTGTTCATGTTCGCTCTCAAATTGATTTTTTTTCTATTACCTTAATATTAAATGTGTTTACGAATTTCGTAATTGAATATGATTTTTAGTTTTTTCTGTGTACATGATAAATCCAAAAAAAATCACAATTAGTCTTTTTAACTTTAGTGCTTCTTAAGGGGAAGGTTAAGGTGTGAAATAAATTATTGAACTTTACCAGCTTTAGCAGAATTTAATTTGACCTTACATGGCAAGTTTAGTTGGGCAAATCTTTCTAAATTGTCTTTTAAAACTGCCGCTGTGTCTATACACAACAATTTTCTTTTGGCAGTTTTAGCATTCTTATTTGGTCATTCATTCAGCCTTCAAAAAAGCTGCCTGTCTTATTTTTTTACATCTTTATAAAAGATACGAAGAGAGAACAAAAAGAAATTGCCGAGTAACAGCAAGTTTGTACCCCTTTCCATTCCCCTTTCTTCTCTCTCCTACGAAATCAATAATTGCCCAACTGAAATTGCTGTGTGAAAACAACTTTGGCAATTAAATAATTCTATTGTAATAATCAAATCGTTTAGTTCTGAAAAGAGAAAGTATGTGCTGCAACCAAAAATGTTATTAAAATATAGGGTGGTTCAACCAAAACGCACAATGTGATTTGTAAATAAAGAATTATCTTAATATTTTTTTTTATTATAATGGCAGGATGTATGACAATTATGTGTGAAACAAAATATTAGCCAAATGCTAGCCATAACTATCCGATCTATATCCGGTCTATATTTTCTCTTACCGTTTTTACACTGTGACTTTCGTAGCAGCGACAAATTTTTTATAAATACAAACCCCTTGATACAAAAAAATTAACGCAGACTTTAAAGTCAACGTTATCGAAATTTTTTATATAATTTTTTCATAAATTTTACTTTAAAGTCTACGTCAACTTCTTTTGGATAAGAGCATATTTATTTTGTGTAATTTATTTATGTATTTTGTAGATTTTTTGCTATTTATTGCAATTTTGCCTTTTTTTAACTTAAAGTAAATAAATTTAGCTTTAATTTGTCTATCCTGAAAGAAAAACAAACCACAATACGAAAAAGGGGAATAAGTAAGTCGAGAAAGACAAGTTTGTCGCAACAATAATGGATTCGTGCGACTTTGTTTACCCCTCAAGCTTCTCTACCCTTCTTACCAACAAACTGTCTTATGTCGCTAGTAAGAAACCTCAAATATAAAGATGGTATATGACATAATTGAGGTTCAAAGTCATTAATGTGCCGAATTATCTGTTGCAATCTTCTTGGCTTATTGAAGTACACTTTTTCTTTTAAATATCCAAAAACATAGAAGTTGAACGGTGTCAAAACACATGGTCGTCTCGGCCAATTAGCATTGCCACGATATGAGGTAAGGTTACACAGGTGCTCAAACAAGATAAAAAGAAGCTTGGCTCACTTGGGTCCTCTAAAGTGGTCGCTTTGTGAAGCACGATAACACGGCCATTGAGTTTCTCGAGCAAAAGAGGCAGTTTCTTCGTTAGCTGTGTTTCAAGGATGAGCCACATCCTCTTGGAACCATATACCGTCCAGCTCTATATCTTCAATTTCTGGCCCCAAGTAGAGCTTTATCATCTCGTGAGTTTTGGACTTGACAACGAATCGCGGTTGACGGCTCTTCTGGTACACTATGGTTGAGCTTACGCAGCTGTTTTCACATTTCGTACAGACCCGACTTGCTGAAATTTGGGCACAATTCTCCCGATTGTTGACATACTTGATCGATTATGCTTAATTGATTATCTCTCAATGGTTGAATTTGTGAAACACTGAAACAAAGAAAAGTCAAATTAAGTTTGGCAAAAAACTTGACGTTAATTTGCGATTCATAATTAACATCGGACATTTAGATTCACAACTATATATATGGTTCACAACCCGACTCAATTGAGTTGTAATTAAAACAAATGCTCTTGTTTTTGTCAACTACACGAACACAAGTTGTACTAAAAAAACTAAAACTAAAGTAAAGGCCAGAGTTTCTATTCAGAAAGTGTACAGATTTTGATTAATTACACTCAGTATATTGTACAGTGCATATCTTTGAGTTCAAAAAACTATATTAAATCGAGTTGTAGCCGCTTCTTAGTCTAGTGTTGATGAAAGCTACTGAAATATAGATATCACAACTATATAGTTTATATTCCAGAGTCTAGAAAAATGTTTAGGACAATTTGCCTGTCACATAATAGACCTCTTAAAAATTGTCTTTTAGAAAATCTTTTTCCTTGAATAGAAAATAGCTCTTCTTTTTATTCGTTTTATGCTTAACTTGTTTTTGAATACTTTTTTTTAATATTTTGTTTGTTTTTTGTTTCTTTAAGAATTTTATAAAAAGTCCTTTTTGCTTAACAAATTTGTATGCAAATGTCCTCTTGTTTATTTGTCAATTTGCTCAAATTTAAGTTTGTTTGTTGGCTGTTTGTTATCTTAACTAAATAAAATATTTTGTCAAGTAGATTATTTTATAGATTTTTTTGTATGTGATTAAACATGTGGACTTAGGCAAATGTGTATACGAGCAAGAAAGATAAAAATACAAGATTACGGCATTCCGCACATAAAATTCAAATTTTCTGCTCATGTATCACAAGTGATGTCACGCGATGTTCAACTTTTGGCTAATAGCTTACAGCTAAATAAAGAGAAAGAGAGAGAAATATATAATTTTCTTCTTCAGACAGTGGACAATGTGCGTCATCTAACAGGAAATCATACGCATGGCGTAATCTTGTATTTCTATCATGCTTTTAGGCGAGTACTTTGTTTGTGAAACGTATTCTTTTTTCCTTAAAATTAAAATTATCAAAATTAAGTAGAAAACACAACTTCTAAAAATAGTAAAATTATCTTTGAAACAGGATCTTTTATTTTATTTTTATTTTTATTTGCATTTTATGAAAATTAATAAAACAAATCACGTTAGAAGATTTTCCCCCACTCATTTAAGTATTTTTTTCTTTATATTTTTTTTTATTAAAAGCAAGAAATCACTTGATGTTTAAACTACAACTTTCACAATAATAGTTTTCATAACCTGATTTAATTTGCTCATACTACGACAACGTCTACACGTACCAACTTACGGCTACAATAAATAAATATTCAAAGTTTTTCTACTTAAAGTTTTGTTTTTGTTTCTCTTTTCTTTAAATTTACGCAAAATACTTATTTTGCATAATAATTGTGGCAAATTTAATCAAATACTGCAACTGTTTGTACACATTTTTTTAAAGCAGCTTTGGAAAAGAATGATGTTTTTAAAGAAAATTCTGCACATTCAACAATAACAGCTTAAAAAGGTACTTAACTCATGTTCTATGCCAGCAATCGTTCTTTCCAGGGCGAATTTTTTACATGTGTGTTGTTTTTTTACTTTTTATTGCATGAATTCGCCTTGGTTCATTCTGGTCAAAAACTAAAAGAGATAGAAGGTCACAGATTTATAGTTCTACTATCTCTTTGTTTTTCTCCAGAGATAGAATTAGAATTAGAATGAGGAGCGGGAACAAGTCACCTGGTCACTAAAGCCAAAATAGATCTATTGTGACACTACTACCAAGTTAGAAACCATCCCAGAGTCTTTTATTTATTAAGAATTCAGAAACTTCTTTGGGTGACTTGTCCGTCATGTTCGACGGTTGTAGGCAATGTTGTTCTAAGTAGCAAAAACGGGTCCAAATTAGGACACAATACGTGTTCTGCTGTCTCTTCATCTTCGTTACATAATCTGCAGAAGTCATTTTGACTGATAATCATATTCGACAAGTGTTTCAATACTCCGCAATGTCCAGTCAGGATTCCCATGACAATGCGAATTCCAGACCGGGTCAAGCTAAGTAGTTCCTTTGTTCTCTTCTGAGATCGGAATGGCATGAATGTTTTCGCTACCCTGATACCTGCTGTTTCCAGCCAGTATTGCTGCGATTTTCTTTCAAGTCACTCCCTAAAACTGAGCTTAATAGAGCTCCAAGACAGCCCGCAGTTCGTCGGCCTTCTCATTGCATACATATCCACTATGCCCCGGCACCCATACCAATTGAACCTTGTTATTAGATGCTAGTCTTTTTAGAAGTTTCAGACAATGCCAGAGCAGTTTTGTTCTTATCTCAAAGGCACTGAGTGCCAGTACTGTCCGAGTGCATAAAGATGTGACTGTTATTTGTGTCTCTTTCTAGTTTCTCTCTTAGGCAGAGCTTTACTCAACAAAAAAAAAACAAGGCGCTCACAGAATATAAACAAATTTTGACAGCTATGCAGCACAGAACGTTGGATGATTTTAATGCTTTGCCGTAAAATTCTGTCATGGGGCCAGGAATGCTTTTTGTATATAAATTTAGAAAAAGAAAACCCTCCACTAGTAGGGGAACTCAGCCTTAAGCACTCAACTCTAAGAGAAGAGCTCCTTTTATTCACAGTAGAAAATCCTTGTGTATATGAATTTAATTTTTTTTTCTTTTATTAAATAATTCCTTTACATGATTTGCCTTTTTTTAAAGTGCATTTTTACTTTAATACAAACAAAGTAGTCTCTTCTTTTTATCTTTTAGCTAATGACCAAATGTATTTGAAATGTTGTCACTCATTTGAAACTATTGCTGTTAAAATGTAGTTGTTTTTATTGCAATTGCAATTGTTGTTGTTTGTTTAACCATGGAAAGTTATCAGGCGTTTTTGTTGTTTTTCGTGTTGAGAAGAACATTTAACCACGCCGTTGTACTCGTATGTACAAGTTTTGTAACAAATTTGTATGCATCACATAAAACAGTTGCAGTAAAAGCGGCATTTTTATTTATTTATTTTTTTATTTACAACTACTACAGTATGAATACGAGTATGTATGGCCGAGATTTTATTCTATAAAAATTAAAGGGAACATTTTTAAATAAAAACAATTTAAATTCGGCTGTGCCGAGTCTTCTATACCCTTCACTGTTTTAGCGAAATATTAATATTTTTCACTTTCCACATTCTTCTAAAATATAAAAAAAACATACAAAAAATTAAGTGAGTGAAAATAAATATGCCGACTTAAATATGCGTTTTTTAGTATTTGTAAATATGTTTTCAGTATTAATGGTACATTTATCTAAAACGTCTTACGTCACTAAATACTTCTATATATATTTTTAGTACAGGGTTACGCAGACTAAGCTATATGGTTTAAATGGTTTATAACTTCTTTTTTTTAAATACAGTATATTATTGGAGAATTTTTTACAATTAGCTTTGAAAAATGGTATCCTGTAAGTGATGTGATGTCCATTTTCTGCTTCGCACATACATGCTCTTTTTAGCATATTTCTAATGTACTCAAAATTCTCTGCAGCGACCGCCGTGATAGTCCAAGTTGTGTCGATGTTGATGGACTATGCTGCACACTCTCCCGTACACGTTCAATATTTTGAGCAGTGTGCACGGTAGGTGTTTTTCCGGCACCAGAAAGGGTTCTTACAGACCCATGTTGACGAAAATTTCCAATCAAATGGTTTATTGCTGACCAAGTCGTCTTCACAAAATGCTGAAAAAAAAAACAAAGAAAAAATAATAATTAAAATAGTTATAAAGAATTCAAACCATACAGCTCATTCTGCGCCACCCTGTAGTAGTGTAGTGGAGGTCGTTTAGATTTGTACTCTACCGCACAAATACTCAGAAGTTACTTAGACTCTTCTTAAAATTTTTTTTTTAAATTTCCATATATCCCAGTGCAGCACCCCCGGGGTGTGTCTTTCGGTGAAATTCCACCTTGATGTATCACTACCGGGGAAAATAGGTGCGCCAGCACCTGGAACTGCCATGGGTTTGAATCTGGCAGAAGGAAACCTGAGGGTTTACCTAAAGGATACCTTCGGGGTCCGACCAGTGACTCTCAACACTGGTACCACGGGAGCCGGTAGCCCCACAGAGGAAGCACAAACGTCCGAGTAGTGGGTTAAGAGCTGATGCTCACACCTAAGATTGAACAATGAGTGCTCGGAGTCTGTGGACCGAACTTCGGTCCAACCCCACGGGGCTTAATGGGTTATGTTCTGGGGATAACATCCCTGGTTCGTTGTTCGGTCTGTGGACTTCGTGCGCACCCATATTGCTCGGACGGCGGAATCTGTGACCGGTTATTGGTGAGGTCCCCTGCGGGGGTTCACGTGGTGGTTGTCGTTGAGACCAAATGGTACGCTGGGAACGGAGTTCATGTCACCTTTGGCAGGGTGGCATGTTCTTCGATGTGCTGTTTCATATAAACAGATGTCACTCGACACGGGTTTTGGATAGGCCCAACTCCCTTAACAAGGGTGATGTGTGTGACATGGCAGAAACACACATAATTTGCTACCTGTGTCCTTTATTGCTCACAGGGGCTATAGTGGTAAGCATGAATACTACTCGTGGCTTGACCACGGTGAGATAAGGCTCTAGCGGCAGGTGGTCACCTAAATCATCCACATGCATATCCCAGTGCAGTTGCTTTGAGTCTTTTTACCATTTTCCACTCAGCCGAGGTACCATTCCTGATTTTGCAAATGAAAATTACCAAAATCAAAAAGGTTTGTATTTTTGATTTTTCTGGTACATTTGTGCACCGATCTTTTTGATTTTTTGCACAGACATTACGACTGTTATTTCCGTCTTGTACTTTAGGCAAATTATTTAAAAAACCCGCCAGAAATGGTTTAAAAGAAATGGAGGTAGTCTCGATTTTTCACTCATAGCTCCACCATTTATGGATCGCTTCAGCTGAGCTTTGATCCAGATACAATTAATGTGATGTATACAAAAACTGTGTACTAATTTTTTTTAGTGTAGATAAGATACGCAAAAAACAAAGCAGAAATTAATGAAAATCTAAAATGTGGGTTACATTTTTGATATTCCTCAGTTATTTGTCTATCTATTGCTCTCATTTTTGTGCAGATATTATGACTGTCATTTCAAACAAAACTGCGTACCAATTTTTTTTTTTTGCCGATTTGTTGTTTAAACAAAATACGCAAAAAACCCGCTAAAAAAATTTGTAAAAAAATAGAGGTAGTTGCGGTTTTGACTCATAGTTCCGCCATTTATTAACCGATCTGGCTGAATTTCAATAACAATAATCTAACAGAAACAACTGACCGATTGGTGTACTAAACTCTTTTCTACATTGGCTAGGGACTGCAGAAAGTTGATTTCAACGACTTGACGGATAGACCGACAGACGGACATCATTAAATCGACTACGCTATTTATAAGGATCCAGAATATATATATACTTTTTAGGGTGTCCCGTATACGGTGTAGAAATTACAAACGGAATCACAAAGTTATATATAAATACCCTTCTTACTTACAGTGAAGGGTATACAAAAATCAAATGAAAACATAAATCGCAGTAAACTGTTTAAAAGAATTTAAATCTTAATAAATTTTATTATAAGTGAGTTTAAATGTTTATGAATGTAAAATATGATGCTTTAAATAGACAAGGATTTAGGTGGGTTTTTATGAAAGAAATTTTTCTATGAAGAAAGAAATATTAAAAATCTATTTTTAATAATGAAAAAAATTTCACAATTAATAGAATTAGTAAATTTGTATATAATTTAGAATAAAATGATTTGTAATATATGTTCTAGATTTTTCCAAGCTAAGTAATTACGAGGTTTAAATAACTTATTTTTATCCTAGTCGGTTGGTTTAGTTTTGGGTTTTATTTATTATTATTATTTTTTTTTTTTTTTTTTTTTTTTTGTAAACCAAAACTAGTCCCATTTTATTTTCTATTTTGATGATTTTTCCAAAACTTAAATTTGTTAATCTGTTTATGAAAATAAAATCCATTTGCCTAAACAAATTTAGGCCTAACAGCTTGGAAAAATTAATAAAATAAAAACTAAAATTGGACTGGGCCAAAAATAACTTCAGCAAAGTCGTAATATATGAATAGTTTAAGTCATTAATGTAAATAGTACTGAAATAGCTAGTCAGTGTAGGTCGATTATTCATTCTTAAATATTTGTAAAGCCCATACAAATAAATATTCCTTTAGCCCAAGAAATTCTTATGATAATTTCTTTCTTATTTAAAAGTAAAAATCAATTGTTTGTTATCAAATTTGTAGCATAAAAAATGAATCACAGACAATAATCTTGATTATGAGTGGCATTGTCGTGATGAAAACCGTAATATGTGTTAACAACTGCAATATATTTTATATTCTATCTTATTACTAGTGTCGTTCTTATAACCGAAGCTAATATAAAATATATGGCTGTGGTTGGCACATATCAGTGTTTTCCACACGACAACGACTTTCGTAATCAGGTCTATAAGCTTGTCACATATACGACAACGGCACTCGTTATAAGGCTGAATATTAGGTAAGGTTAGGTTAAACAGGTCGCCCGAAAAGAAAGAAAACAAGAGCTGTTCTCACTTGGGTCCTCTGACATGGTCTCTTTGTGATACCTTAATAGAGGAAAATAAAGAAAAGAAAGGATAGTAACAGAAGAGTGAAGGGGAGGAAAGAAGATAGAGAAAGAAAATGAGGCTGACTATTTATCATATTAAAATTTTTTTATAAAAAAATTTTTTTTTGGCGAAATTAAAGCCATACAGCAGAAATTAGTCAAAGTTTAATTCTTCTAATTGCCCTCTGTAGACTAACTGACGACTGATGGACTCACCGTTCTTCTTATTAAAGAGTTTTAACATTCTCGCTTTTTAAATAACATTTTTATTCATTTTTTGTAGCTTTCTCCGGTTTGAGCTTAAATCTATATGTTCTCGGTGCTTTAGTCCCGTTTGTAAGTTATTTTTCATATTGACTTTTATTAGTTTTGAGATTTGGCTAAATGGCTTTTTATGATTTTTAAACCTTGATATTTTGTAACAATTTTCTACTTTTTTTTGTGTTTTTGTTTTGTTTTTGCCTTTACAAGCATTTAGACCATTTAAACCATTTAAACCATTTAGACATTGCAGTTGTATTTTAATGCCAACAACACAACAATATTAAGTCAATTTTTATGGTTTTATTGCCTGAAGGTTGTTGGTTATTTAAAGTCGTTTGTTATATCAAAAAAGCAAGTTTAACAGGTGGCTCTTTTTATGAATTTTCTATAATAAAAAAACACAGCAATAAAAAATGCACTTCTTCTTGTCCTTTCAATTTGTAGTGTATGGAGGGGGAGAGAAAGAGGCAAATATGGGTTTGTTTGCTACTATCAACCACAATGTGTTTTTCATTTAAATCTGATCACTTGAGTTTTTATTGCCAAAGTTTTTATTTAAAAGTGGTTTTCATACTAAGTTTAGCTAAAATGTTTTCATATCACACAATCCCCCTCTAAAAAAAACAAACCTACAATTAAAAACTTTTTGATTTATATTTAATAAAAAACTAAAGAAAATAAAATTCTTAATTTAATATCAGTCTACATTCATAAAAAAAAATCTTTAATGATCAACGGTCGTATGAACGACAGAAGTAGAATTAATTTGAAATTAGTTTTCATTAAAATTTTTCTTTAAAAAATCTTTTTAAACTATTTCATATAAATTTTATATTTTTGTGAATAAATGGCTGTAAGCTTTTTATAGAAAATTGTTTTATTAAGCTTTTGTACAATAAATCAAAAAAATTTTTTTAAGAAAAACTGACTGTTAATGTTCAAACTAAATCTTCTCATTTGGTGAAAGAAAAATTGTCTCCTGGCCAATTTACTTATACTACAAAAAAATATTTGTTTTGTTTTTTTTTAATATTTTTATTTTATTTTATTTTATTTTATTTTATTTTATTTTTTGTAATAAAAACATTCTTAAAACTCATTAAATAATAACTACAATAATAATTTCAGCTTAAATAAAAAATTCTTTATTTTTATATAGTTAATAAAGCGAAAACTCATTTCATAGTATTTATTTTGAATATTAAATATTATTGCTGCTCTTTAAAACAAAAGCAAGACAAGAAAAAATTCGTTTGATGGGTTAAATTGTCGTTTGTAAGTAAATTTTTTTGGGGAATATTTTCTCTTACATTCAATGACTCTGACATGTTATTATTGTTTACAGCATAATCTGTTATTGCACAGTGATTTCAGTACAACAAACTGTCAGTAAATCAATTTATAAGTAATTAGTTTGTAGCTGGTAGCTCTTTTATTATATCTATCACTGTAAGTGATAAAGGTAAATATGTTTGTGATGAGACACGCTATAAACTATATATATTCTGGATTTTAATAAATAAATATGTTCCTTTCTCCGTCTGTCCGTGTAGTCGTTGAAATCAATTTTGTGATGTCCCTAGAAAACCTACAAAAGAGTTTAGTATACCGAACTGTCAGCTATTTCTGTCTTTCAATTACTAATAAAGTTCAGCTAGATCGGTCCATAAATGGCAGAGCTATAAGTCGAAAAACGCCTCATTTTTTTTTTACCATTTTCTGAGTGAGTTCTGGAAACGGACTAAAAACCGTGTGGGCAGTTTTATCATGTCGCTGTATGATAGTCGTAATATCTGTGCAAAAAAGGAGAGCAATCAATGGCCGAGAAATAACAAAAATATTATTATTAATTTTTGCTTTGTTTTTTTATAAAAATGTTTAAGCTGTACATGTGCGTAATGTTTGTATATACAAACATGAAACCTAAAAAAGTCTATGTATGCATGTGTGTCTTTTAAATGGCTTGAGTGTAATAGCATTAATAAAAAAGAATTTTTTGATTTTTGCCTTTAATTTAAAGGTCTTTATTGATACTAAATAATTATTTAATTAAATATGTTAATTATTTAATTAAAAAATGTTTTTAAAAATAAATTAAATTAAATTTTTTTTCTTGGAATTTGTTTTTTATTATTTATAAGTTTTTGCTGTTTCTTTTACAAAATAAAAACTTGATTTAAATTATAAGGAACAAAAACATTTCATTCTACTTGTAATAATTTTCTAAGTTCTGCTAGTGTCTGACATCAGTATTGATCGAGCAATTCCTCCAACTTTTCTTCTTCAAGTTTTTGCGGTATGCCAGAAGGTTCTGTATCCTCAAGTTCAAAATGTATGTCGTATCCGACAAAGCATTATCACTATAAGTCTCAACAATAAATCTATGTGCTTCAGCTGCAGATTTCTTTTGAAAAATTCCCCCAAATACACTTTATTTGGAACAAAAGTAGACATTTTTAGAACTAAGAAAAAAAATACTTTGTTTACATTGAAGTTAATTATCATATACTGAATTTTAAGATTAGATACACTACTGGCTTGCATGTGTGTTACCTTTCGAAATTCCACTAACGGGGTACTGCTACTGCCATCTTTGTAGAAACAGCGAGAATAATTTAAAAATTAAGTGCCTACAGACGTTTTATTGCTTTTAAAAATAAGGTTCTAAGAAAGGATATTTATTTAGGACTCGTTAATTTTAGTTTCTTGAACTGAAATTAATTATTTATTTAGGATTAATAAAAAATAAGTATTCGAAGAAATACCATCGAGAAATTTTATATAAAAAGTACTCAAAATATTGAATATTTTTCATAAACATTTTTTAAAAGTTATAAAAACATCTTAAGAAGAATGTGAAGAAGTGAAAGCGAAATTTAACTCGTGAATTGTGGCCTGTAAGATATATTGTGCAGCCTAATACCCAACTAAAACAATCCAAGATGAGTCTCGTAATTGTTGTGGGCTTCATATTATTTAGGTTTTTTAGGTCTAGTATTCCAGCTTCACTATATCCCTAAGTAGCTCATTCTGAGTCTTCTTACCTGTGGAAATACGCACAAAATGTGTGTTCACGTTTCCTATTCGTCCAGACAGATGTGTACCACATAAACTAAATAAGTCTGCAGTTTAGTCTAAATAGACAGTCGGGGTTGTCATAGAATCCAATCTTGTCGGTTTTATGTTCGAATTAGAAAATTGTCTGCGTTAGGGGTCACAGAAACCAATGCTGTCGGATTTTTATTGGAAATAAATCAAGCAGCAGACAGCAGTCGGTTTGCATTTGTGCTCGTATTTTTCTTTTTATTTCGATATTTTTTTTAAATAAAAGGTGGTTAAATTTTAAAGCATTTCATTTGACATTTCTCAATTTCAGACTAACTAAATTTGAATCATGGAAAGATACACAATCGAGCAACGCGTTAAAGTTATTCAGGCTTATTATGAAAATGGGCGTTCAAATTAAAATGCATTTCGTGCACTTCGTGATGAGGCACATTTTCACCTCAGTGGATTCGTCAATAAGCAGAATTGACGCATTTGGGCGAATGATAATCCAAGAGTGATTCAATGGCCGTATTATCTCAAGTGGTGGCGATGTCAATTGGCCGCCAAGATCATGTGATTTGACACCGTTGGACTTCTTTCTTTGAGGTTATTTGAAAGAAAAGGTGTACGTCGATAAGCCAGCAACAATTCAAGAGATAAAGGATGAGATAATTCGTCACATTAACGTCATTGAACCTCAATTATGCCTCAGCGTCATAGAAAATTTGGTTCATCGGATGGAGGTGTGCCGTTGAGGTCACGGTGGCCATTTGGCCAATATTTTGTTCCATACCATATTATCATAATAAAAAGAAATGACAATAATTTCCTAAATAACTTGTGCTTTATTCAAAATCAACATCGGCCCTTAAAATTTAACCACCCTTTATTTGCACGAAAACAATATAAATTTAATTAAAAATTGTAAACAAATACACAAATATATAAACAACTAATTCGAATATCGGTTTTATTAAACTTCGAAAAAGGCAAAACCAATTATTTTATTTCAAATCCGATAAAAATCAAAACCCACTTGGATTCTATGACACACCTGAGTGATATAAATTCTGCTGAGGTGCAGAACAGCTCCTGTCCTTGTAACATCGCGTTTAGGGAGTCTCCCTTACTGCCGCCCGACTTTAGAAAAAAACTTTCCATTCTTTCTTTTCTCTTTTTTTTTAGCCAAATCCATAAAAAATATTTTTGTTTAATAATAAGCTTATGAAACGAATTTCCCATAGAAAATGTGCTTAATAAGCCCTTATTAAACAAAAATATTTTCATGAATTTAGCTGTTATAGTTTCTAAAAATAAATTCCTCCATGTCACTGTTTACAACTCAAACTCTGGGAAACATTAAAATAGAAACCGAAAAAAAAAATATTCTGCGCTAATATTACAATCCGCCCTAATGCAGTAAATAGGCTTTTAACCAACTCAACTCAAAATATAAAAAAAAATTCTTGCAAATTGTATTGTACTTAACTTTGGCACCAAATACCACCAAAGCAAAAAAAAAATACAGTCGAAGGAACGCAGGCACAAGTCATGTTCATATTTGAAAATTGTTTCACTTAAAACCCCAAACTCGAAGATTTAGATATGACAATAACAAATTTTACCACAAAATCCTTGAAACCCTAGTTTGTATGGGTGAACTTAGAGTGAGAACTGGTTTTAACTAAAAACAATTTGTATGCAGAGCCATGTGTCATTTTTATATTTCCTTCCTACAACTATTTCATTTTGTTTCAAACCCAAAGAAAGAAAAAAACCGAAAATGGTACTTCAAATGAAAATCACGAGATTTTTAACAGAAAGCAAAAATAAATAAATAAAAAAATTATAAAGACTTTTACGCTTTTGTAGCTTAAATATTTATTTATATTTGATGACAATAAACGAAAAATAAAATTATATTGAGAGAAATCTAAAAGCATAAGGAAAAGATTTGTTTTTTGCAAAAACAAAAAATAAATAGATGAGGAAATGCATGATGAAGGCAGGCATGGACTAACTAAGGCTTTTCAGCTTTCTGATTTTTTAAGAGGGTAAAGAAAAGTAATTTCTAAAACAAAACATAATTCAAAGTCAGTGGACGTTCAAATGAAATTTTATTAAATTTGTAAAATGATTCTTAAATTTTAGCCAAAAAAAAAATTGCTTTTTATGTTTAAACTCACACCTCTGAGTGTGTATGTGTGTGAAAGAGTATGCATCGTTTTTCGTATTGAGTTATTTATTGTCTTTGTTCTTGTTTTTGCAAGATACGCCTGACGTTATGCTTAAAAAAAGCAATTAAAGCAGCTTAACAAAAGTTTAAATATTAAAATGACTAAAACTATACGTGGAAATATTAATTTGCAACAGCAACTAATTAATTTTCTACTAAGCTTCTGTGTTAAAACACACAAACACAATATTTTTACTTTAAAACTCAAATGGTTTACCGCAGATCTGTACAAAATTGTTCTCACTATGGGCAGTTATTAAAAAGAAGAGAATTAAAAAAATTAAAGATATCAACGGCTAATGGAACAGAAATGTAGAATTTATTCCCGGTTGAGCCAATAAAATGTAGGATATAATCCCGCTTCATTCCCAATCCCGCAATATTCAATTTATACGCTCCTACCTACCACTTTAACGTATGGTTGTCTCAGCGGCTAACGCTATACTACAAAAAATATCTATGAATAATAGTGCTATATGAGGTCCTTCACTCTAATTGCGTCACATGATTTCTTTCTGTTTCCAGTTTAATTAATTAATCCACTTTTAAGTAAATTATAAAAGTTTCTACTGAAAATAAAAGAGGAGAAATCAAATAAAAAAATTACGCTACTGAGGGCAGTGCGTTTGGTTTGCGGAATTAACCTTGTGACTTCTATATAAAAAAAATATTAAATGTCTTTCATTGGTAATTTGATCACTTAAGAACGACTGCACTGGACATAACTTACAGTCATACTTAAAATACGGCGGTAAGCGTTTTTTGTCTGGCAAAAATTTGCATGCCACCCGTAATTTGCCTACAAACGAAATGTTTCCCTTCTAAATGTTTCTTCATCTAAATAGGGACTATCCAATAAAAAAAATATCACGTAAAATGTCTTTTGTGTGAGTTCAAGACCATAAATTTCAATACGAACATGGAATATCCGCAATTCTTTTTTATTTAGTTTGTTATGGTATCAAAATATCGCTACGAAAAATCATGTTGTTGTCCCACTGTTACAATTTTTAATAAGAAACTATTTTCATGTATGTAAAAATCGCAATTTGTTGTTTAAGCTAATGCATAGAATTTGTGTAATGCTTGTGTGTGAGTTATTGAATAATATGTGTAGTATTTATATTTGTATTGGGGTATAGGTTCCCTGTGGGAAATGCTGGACCAATTGTGCCCAAAAAACATGCCCCATGACTTACCAAAAATATACTGGTGGTAAAAGCAATTTACCGTGACTTTTGAAAAGAGAACTTATCACAGAAATAATATTAATGAGTACGTACGGGGTACACCAGCTCTAATTTCTTTTGGGAGAGGTAAAGTTTGTTTATTTGCGGTTATACTGAGTCATCTAGTCCTTTCTGTAACTAGTTTTTCAGCATTAGTTGCAAGATTACGGCACTGGTCCAATATTGACTAATCATAGATTAGTTTAATCTGCTTAGATTAGCTCTAGAAAATGTTCCGAAATATGTAAATAGTTGCAAGTGATCCCCTCCTAAGACATCACAATGTTAAAGTGACTAGTCTATGACATGAACAAGATTAAATCAAGGACCGGTTCTTATATTAACTTTAAGGACAAGTCCAGTGTAAAGTTTTATGACTAGTTTCTTTTAGCTTAGGGTTTCATGTTAGTTTTAAGTGTTCTAGCATTAGCTAAATTAAAAATGTGGCTTAAGCTTTGGTTCTATTATTTGATAATTTTAGTAACGTCTGGCTGTTTGTAGAGCTCAGTTTTATTTGAGACGTTGAGGTATGTAATAAACAAGGCTGTCTACGATAAGTGCTGAGAAACTAAACTTTTTGTGTGTTTTATTTTGCAATACCGAACCTTAATAAAGCAAACGTTTTTACAAAAAGGTAAAAACGTAACACTGTATTAATTTTTGTGTGCGCTCTCCACGATAACTAATAGTAAGAACTAAATTTTTTTGTTTCATTCGTTATATTTACTATCAAGTTGTAAACCACTGATTTGTCATTACTCTCAATTAATTTCTTAATAGAAGTGATTTGGTACTAATTAAAATTATGTTGGGTTTATTAAAAGTTGTATCTCCTTCAAAATATTTATTTATTTATTTTTTTTTAAGAATTTTCAACCATTTTTTCTTTAGCATTTTCTTTACCCATTGTGCACTGTGGCAAATAAAAATGTGTATGAATTTTTCTTGCTGCAGTTTATGGCTTTTAACAAAAATTGAAAATATGTGGTTTTTTCTGTGCTTACAAATTTTCAAACATTTAACTTAATTAGAATTCGATTTTTTTTCGTAATATTTTTTGGTATATTTTTCTTTTTTTTACTTTATTAGTATAAAATCTGTATGAATTTATTTGACAGTTGAAAAAAATGTGGTTTTTAAAATAAATTCTAGTCAGCTCAAAAGCACACAAAATCTATTCACATTTTTATTCATACTCGTTCGTATGTATGGCTGCATGGCTTTTGAAATTTTTCTTAAAATTTGTCTTGCCCTTCCATAATAATTTTCTAATGCTTAATGCTAAATAAAACCACTTAACATCCTTGTGCAATTGAGATAGAGAGAGTCATGTTGAGTTCATTTCACAATATCACGCCATAGATACCAAAAATTTTTATTTTCCTTATGTTGGTGTGGTTTAAATGAAAAGTTAGAGTTTGCATTATTTAAACTGAATTATGTATGTGCGTATGTAAGATTTTTCTTTCTTCTTCTTGTGTTTTTTTATTTTGATTGGGGATTTCCGTCTAATTTATGATTTCCTCTTTGTATGTTTAATAAGGCTGGAAAAATGTTGTCTCTCTTAAAACAGGTTTGGGTAAATTGTGTTTATAATTGAAATAGTTACTAGAGTAAAAAGTTTTTGTATATTAATAGTCATCTCACTTGTGGATGAACTTAAGTTTTGCTTGAGTTAGACTTGAAAGAAGCTTTCAATACTTAAGGGCAATAACAATGACAAACAACGTGTTTCAATGAGAAGCCGCCTTAATTTTAGTGGACTTGTAGCAGACAACTAGTTTAATTATTACTTGATTACACTCTTGAATTCTTGCTAAACAATTATTTTAAAAACAAAAAGGTGGCAAGGAAAAATAGGTGCAAAAATATAAGAAATTTTATTTCTTCTTTTTAATTACACTGGTCAACAAAATTTTGTAACAAGAAAGGTACTTACCAATTTGGAATTACCTAAATACCCTCATTTTATCATTTTTGATTCCATCAGTTCTAGTTTTCGTGTTACAGCTACTACCCGTAAAATTTAAAATTAACCATTTTTGTTCCACTTTTGCATTCAGAGATTTTATTTATGTGAATAGTATAGTGTTTTTTTCTATTTATTGAGTTAAGCGACTGTTAAATAATGTCAAGAAAGTGCAAAAATGATCCTGACAGGTTTTGTTATATTTGTGGTAACATTACTTTTAAAACTCAGCGAAGGAATTTGACACCATTAGTGACTAAGCTATATGAACAGTATTTTGGCTTTGCCGTCGGACAGCAAGACAAAGCGTGGGTTCCACACATCTGCTGTGTTACATGTGTGTGGGTCTTCTTACTGGATGGGCTAGGAGATCTCGATCTATGCCATTTGCAATCCCCGTAATTTGGACAGAACCAACGAATCACTCATCTGATTGTTATTTTTGTGTTACTGATACGAAAGGTATCACAATTAAAACAAAAAATAAAATAACATATCCTGACCTGCCATCTGCTAAAAGACCGATCCCTCATAGTGAGGAACTACCTGTACCAGAACCACCAGAAAGTTATGGACAGGAGTGGTGACGGCTTTTTATATTTGAAGGAAAAGTTTCCTAAATTGAGGCAAAAATTAAAGAGGGCATATTTGTTGGCCCACAAATCAGACAATTGATGAAAGACGACATATTTAAAGAAAAACTCAGTGATTTGGAAAAATCTGCTTGGGAATCTTTCATGAAAGTAACTTTCAATTTTCTAGGAAATCACCGATCAACTGACTATAAAACTATTGTCGCGGAGCTGCTATCTGTTTATAAGGCTTTGGGTTGTAATATGTCATTGAAAATACACTTCCTTCATTCACATTTAGACTTTTTTCCTGAAAATTTGGGCGCCGTCAGCGATGAACATGGTGAAAGATTCCACCAAGACATTTCTACCATGGAAAAACGATACCAGGGCAAGTGGAGTCCACGTATGCTAGCGGATTACTGTTGGACATTACAACGAGATGTACCTGAAGCAAAATACAGCAGAAAATCATAAAATTTTATTTAAATTAATACTGTAACATAATAAAATAACTTACTTTTGTTAACAAAATCTCAAATTTTCTAAATTTATATAACATCTAAATACAAAAAAACTATTCGTATTGGAAGCATTCTAATTTTATTTATATTATCCATATCCTTGTCCTAAACATAGCAAGACAAAAGTTTTCATGTTACACACAAAAAGTTTTGTTTTGTTGACCAGTGTTATTAAATCGGTTTACTTTTTCAAAATAAGATCATATAAGTAAAGCGTTTAACTGTATGGGGAAAGCCTTTAAAAATGTGTAATAGCTGGTAAAACGTATGGTAAAGCATCAGGAAATGTGTAATAGGTGGTTAGTTATAGCTGAAGTATTTATTGAAAGCGTTTAGTAACGGGTAGTTCAATGAGAAGGAGATAGTCGATAGATAGAGTCGAATAGGATAATCATTGGAAATCCAAAGTGAGTGTTTTTCTTTGGTATCTTCACTTAAATTGTTCTTTGAATATAAAGAAAGCACCCGTGCTGTCTGCTAAGACACAGTGGCATTAGTCACATCAGGAAGGTTACTCTGTATGCCGAAATCGAATGTTTACTGTGTTTGATATTTTACTTTTTGCATACACACAAATATCTTGCGATAACCAAAGAGCAAACGCAAAATGCTTAGCTTTCGCATCACAATACAGAGTAGCCCCCAGTTCCATTTTATGTCCGATTTTCCTGTACTAAATAAAATTTTTATATTCGTTTGATTAAACTAGTTAATGCAACAATAATTCTAGAATAATTAACCTACAGGGTATATAAAGTTAACAGTAGACTTTTTAAGACTAAGCCGGGGCCCAAATCCCAGCATTCGATATCAAGCAATGCGTATCGAAATTTAAAAATTTTTCATACCAAAATTACAATAGCTTTCATTCGATATAGAATGTGGTGATTTGGGCCCGGATTAGCTCGTGTGGTTGTGCTGCTTAATTTTTTCTAATTAAGTGAAAACGTACTCTTTCATATACAGCTCGCCTTTTGGCTTATGTTTTTCAAATTGCTTAAAATCTTTTTTCCAACTAAAAATTTTCAAAACAAAAGCCAAATTGTCGCATTTTATAACAGGCAACTGCTATTGAATTTGGAAATTTTTTCATACAGAAAGACTAACATCTCAATCGTTTTTAGTTGATAGCCAATGTGATGTCCTGTTTCAGTGTTATTTATTCGTTTTACGGTTTTAAATTCATTTTCTATAAAATAAATTTATATGACTTACGGACTAGTATACTTTCGTTTATAAAATTTGTATTATCTTAATATATAAAATTCGACTGTACTTGTGTTTGACATTGAATTTCTGTTTATGGCTTTGGGTTACGCCTTGGAAGGCTTAGCGTATCTGCCTTATTTATTTACTACTTGTTTTTAGCCGGTCTTGCACAGTTCTTTACTCTATGAGTACGATTTCTTAAAGTAAGATGATCGAATATACAAAATTTCTATAACTATTTTCATCAAAATCCAACTTAAATTTTTATGAAAATTAAAATAGACCACGCCTACTTTTTACATTATTCTTAAATCAGAGAGCAACATAACCCAACTTATATTTATTTTCATCTTTTTTTAATTATTTTTCAATATAAATAAAATTTGAAAGCAAAACAACGTTTGCCGGGTCAGCTAATATGCTTTTTTTCTTTGTCTTTAGTATTTAAAACATATGAAAAAAAATGCACCTTCCATTAAATGCTATGCGCTTTTATATTTGTCAGGTCATCTATGAGATTTTTTCCAATAATTGTCAATAATTTGGCTCTCATACGGCAGGGTAAGATTTTCCAAACTGCAGTCTATTATAAAAATATAATTTTTTTTAAATATTTAAACAAAAAGAATCATATAAATACTCGTAAATTACTTGTATGCCATGCCAAAAATATCCTGTAGTTTCGTTTACTTTTCCCAAAGTACTAACAGCCCATTGAGCATATTCATGGGGTTGCGGTATTAAAATATTGCCCTGCATTATTTTCTTAGAATAATTGTTAATTTTTGTTACCACAAAATTCGGTGAACACAACTGTACTGATATGCCCGTATCCTTAGTTTCCTCCTGCAGAGCCTTGGTAAAGCTACGCATGTAGGCTTTACTACCACCATACACTGAGCCAAAAGGACATGGTTGCAATTCTATGCCCGAGGATATATTAACAATTAGACCTTTTTTGTTGGTTTTAAGCCATTTTTTAATGAAGTAACATGATAATTGAGTGGCTGCTGCAATGTTGACATTAATAACATCCCAAATATGTTCAGGAGAAAAAGTATTTAAGGGGCCGGGAATGTGGCCAATGCCAACATTATTTACTGAAATAATAGAGAACCAATTAAATTAAAAATTAAAACATTAAATTATTTTAAAATACTAAAGTTTAACACAATTTAAATGTTTATTCGTGCTTACTTTCAATTTAGGCTGAAGTGCAAAATGTATTATTTTCTCATGGAAAATTTTGGAAACGATTACTTACTTAGTAATTTTTTTTAAATGCTCAACTAACTGAGCTGTTATTTTTGAAAGTAGTATAAGTCCACTTCAAAAGAAATGAGTTAGTAATAATTTTATTAAGATATAAGATATACTAAAATTTCTGCTGATTAATTTTTTATAATGGACTTATACCACTTTTAAAAATTACAGCTCATTTTTATTTTATTTTTTCATTCCGTTATAGCATGAAAATTATTTTCTGCTTGCAACAAAGCACTCAAAAATTTAAATAAAAATTATAAAATTGTATATTTACTGCATAATTTTAGGAGGTCTAAAGCATCAAAATGCTTAGGGGCATGCAAGGCTTAGTCATGTATAAGATTACAGCAATCCTACACCTGGGGCCAAATTACTGCATTGAATATCGAAATAATTTTTTTATTTAAATTTCCTAAAAATTTTTTTTTTGTTTGTTGCACTTGAAGCTTTAATTTTTTTTAGCTTTTTTTTACTACTACAGCACATAATTCTGTTATCTGAAATTACAAATATGTTGTGTTCATATTCCTGGAGTTACCTTATACATGAATATGCCTTGAAGGCGTTTGTATGCTTTCGTGCATGTTCTGTATTCCACACGGATTTAAAAAAATGTGGAACTACATTTTTTTTCTTCTTACCCAATTAAAACTTTTATGTTTTTTTTTTAATTCTACCCATAATTTCTCAAACAACATAAAGCAAAAACAAAATTTTAAAATTAACGACAGAGTAGTTATGAGGTGCTAAATTTTTTAATTCCGAATAACATATTCGGATTCGGAATACAGAACAGCACTGTTTATCTTAGCTTTCATTTTGTTTGATTTTTTATGCACTTGAATGCTTTCTTTAACCCTAAAAATATTTACTTAAAATTCCTATGGGTATCTCAGACAGTTTTTCGAATAGTTTATCATAAACTTCAGCTCCTTTAGAGAAGTCACATGCAATTGTAAAAGTTGTCACCTCAAATTCAGTTTCTAAAAAAAAAATATTTGTTAGGAGTCTTCATAAAAGTGTAAAAGCTCCACATTTCTTACCAATATCCGAAGCCACTTGCTCAAGTTTAGCTTCTGTTCGTGATATTAAAACAATATTAAAACCCAAACGTGCCAATTCTCTAGCATAAGCTTTACCAATACCATCCGTTGAACCAGTTACAGCTGCATTACATGATTTCATTAAATTTTTATTTGTTATTTAGACTTTTTAATTCATCACTTACCAGCCCATTTACCATACAATTCCTTTAAGTGTATTTGTTGTTGTTTATAACGTTGTAGCCATGTGTTATATAGAAAAGTTATGGGTGATTTTAAATTGTCATACAAATAATATGTCAAAGCATAAATTCCGACACCAATTACACATTCCTTCAGCATTTTATTAAAAAATTAAAACAAACTTTCCTTTCATGCGCTCCAACTGCTACTGAAATCTTATTTCAATGGAAGTTTTAATTTACTGTTGATTGCTTTTCCATTTCTAATTTATTTTTTTTTTCTCTGCAATGGAATTGCATACAAATTATTTGCTTAAAAATATGGAAATAAAACAGCCAGCATATGCTTTTTGTGTACTTGTACTCGCTATGTCGTATTTTGTTTCTAGTATTTGTTGAAAAATAATTAAAAAACTAGCGAAATAGGGACTTTAATAACTTTTTTTTTTTTTTTTGCTTGAAAAAGTTAAAAAAAAAGTCATCAAGTGTCGTTAATAACTCAATTTATATGTATGCGAAGACAGCTTTGCTTATCAAATTCAACTCAATTGTTTTTTTTTTTTACCAAACACTGACTCATTGAAAGAGAACAAGTTTTAGATAAATTGTTTCAGATTAAATTTTTATATGTTCCCATTGCGAAACTAAAGTTCCTTACGCTACATCTAACATAACAGATGAACAGTCATTAAATTAAATTAAAATTTTGTACTACTTTGTGGTAAATTAATTTAATTTTTCAACAAGTTTTTAACAATAAAATAAAGCAAAAAGTGCTGAAAATCAATTTTAATAAAGTTTCTTGGCCATTAAAAAAAATGTTATTAAAATAAATAGCAGCATTTGGTGCCTTAAGAATACTCGTATACGAATGGCCTTTTATTTTGTTCCACAAAAATTTTAATTAAAAAAAAAATTAAAAATTTTAATTAACTTAAAAAATTCTGCTGATTTAAAATTTTATGCGTTTTATGGAAAAAAAACCTGAAATCCTTTAAAATTTTATATATATGAAGTATCAAATTAAAGAAGACTGTAGGCGAGTATGCTGTAATGCAGACTGTTTGGCCTCTATACTATCATGTAGGTGTAAATAAAAAGCTAGCCCTCGTGGATTAGCAGGCAATGTACTAAGCTATAAATCAGGGGGTCGTCAGTTTAATTCCTGCCTAGGCTCAAGGTGTTATCTGCAGATAAGCCAAGTATCTGTGCATTTGTGTTACAACTGAGCCTAAAAACGTATTGCAGTATCAACAACGTAGGTGGTCATTTTGACACCATCCAGTTTTTAACAACAGTTGTTTGTCTACTTGGAAAAAAGCTCCGATTTTACATTTTTGACAATACACGTTGTCAACTTGTTAACGAACGTTGTGGAATTGACAACAATATGTTGTTAAATTTCCCACTTATTAATAAACGATGTCAAATTGATAATTTCCTTGGTCATTTCAACCATATGGTATCGTTTTGACAACAGATGGTATAATGTCATTTTGACACCTTTCGTTGTCAATTCTGTAATGCTATATTGTCAATAATGCATTGTTAAAATGATACCATGCATTGTCAAAGTAAACAAAAAAGTGGTTGACCCACTATTAACCCCATTTGTGGTCTTTTTTTCTCTGGGTGTAGGGCCTATTTTTGGGCAAGCCAACGATAGTTTCTTCCGTGTATTTGCATTGAAAATAAAAATAAATTTTTGAATTTCTATGAAAGAAATTATCTTTCCCTTGAGAAGAAAAATTTGATTTATTGAGGCACCAAAGTTAACTCCAACAGAATACCTTTTCTATGAATCGACAACAAAGCTGCTATAAAATTTTTAGCGCGTGTCTATGCAATGTTTGCCTAAGCTCAGTTAAAAACAGAATTCTGAGCTTCTAATTGGTGACCATTAGGCTCTACATAAAACAACCAAATTACTTCGGGATGGCGAGGCATCTGTGCATTAAATGGCAAGACAATCCAATTTAAAACTGCTGTAGTCGACAGAGTAATTGAGACAAGTTTACTAGGTCTGGAATCCTTTTACACAACACTAACATAGATAGATACACAGCTGACATAATTTCAAAGTGTGAGAGTTTTTTTGTAGTCACACAGATGACACGGTTTCAGAAGGTCACCTGCTCTATATTCATTTGCCTCTGAATTGCAACTATGATAAGAATTCCTTGAGGATAGTTACGTATGCTTATTGCTGTATAGATGAGTTACTGCTAGCATTGTCAACTTGGTGCTTTTGGCATTGTTTTTAAAGATTTTTGACATTTTCTTCTTTAAAAATATTTCTAATGAAAGCTTTTCTATTTTTAGTGCTTTCTTTAGTGAGTTTTTATTCTGCATCAGTAGCAAGAAATCTAGAAATATAAAATTACTTCATACCGAACTTAAAATATACATTTTTTGCACAGTTAGCACACGCAAAGAAAAAATATGGTTGAGGCAACCATATTCTGGTGGAAACATAGTATGGTTAGATTTATGATTGCTTCTAACCATATATATTTTTAAATCAAAGATATTAAAAATAGCTTTCAACTGCAGATGTTGCGGTTAAACCCCCGGTCAAGGCAAGAAATTTTTTTTAATTTTTTTTTAATACATACATATTTTAATATGATTTTTAAAAAAATTTTAATTTAAATTTTTTGTTTGTATAAATAAAGTATTTTTTATTCCATTGATTTTTCTTTTCTATCAATTTGTATTTATTTACATTATTGTTATTTATATATTACATAATACATCGGGTTTAAATTTATTTTTTTAAATTTTGGTTGTCTCTACCAGGGCTCGAACTTGCGAACACTTAGTTAAGAAGCATTAACTCGCCACTCAAATACTTCAGCCACAAAGCTCAGTTTAGTTTGAACGATTAAGTTTTTCTTTTATACTCACTTTATTTACATGATTGCGAAAGAGACAAAATAGAAAATAATTTACATTCAACCACATTTTTATCATTATTATGTTTGCTATGAACATATTTATGATTTCAAGTAAAATTTTATTAAACATAATATGATAATTATATGGTTGATCTAAGACACTAAACATAATATGATTAAAAATAACTTGAAACATGTTTATCGTGATCAGAATAATGTTTAGATGCTTCAAATTAATAATAACATTTTTGTGAAGAACACACTATGGTTGCGGTGACCATATTCAACCATCTTTTTTCTTTGCGTGCACAAATGACGTCAAGTGGCTAATAATTTCAAACTAAATAAGAGAGAAATGTATTTTTGGTTTCTTCAAGTAGGAAATCTTGCACATGGCATTATCTTGTATTTCTAACATTCTTGATCAGTAGCACTAAATTTGTGATAAAGTTGTTTTCATAAAAAGCGATGATAATAAGCAAAACAAACGTATTAATTTTTTTTTTTTTTTTTTTTGTTACAATTGATTGACAAATAAAATACGTGAAGGTTATTTGCTTTAAACATGTAGCTTGATAGTTTTTTAAATGATTCTTTTAATTTTAGTTAAAAAAAAAAAATTATGAGATAAACAAACGCTTGGGAAGAAATAAAGTTTTGCACTTGTGCTTGTAGAAATTTTAGTGTTTTTATTAAATAAGTTTGTTTTCTTGGTGTTGATGCTTTTTGAAATTCAAAAGTTGACACAACTGATAAGAGTACATGCAAGAAAATTAAGTTTTCCATGCAATGAGTGCTATGGGAGTTATCAACATGAGGAGGAGAATGAGATCATTGAATAAGTTCGTACGTATCGTTTTGTGCAATTTTCTAGCATGATATAAAATAGATTTTGTATTTTTAATGTTACTATTTGCTGTTGTTGCATCAAAAATATTCATTTCTTAAACACCTTGTGAAGAAATATCAGCATTTAGTGTGTCTCTGCTTAATTCAACTTTTTAGGAAAAAAAAGCTTATGCAAATGAGCGCGCATGTGTTATAAAAGCTTTTGGTATTTATTTAATACTCTCTTTGATTTAATTTTTTTTAATTCCATTCAGTGATAAGAAAAGCAGGAACCACAACTAAACTTGACCAAAAAAAAAAAAAAGCCCAACAGAATTTATTGATTAAAATACATTCACACACACATGATGTATACAGACGAGCACGAGCAGTGTAGAATGAGTGGTCTGTACCGTGCGGTTGTGTTACTCCTTTTCTGTAGGTAGTTTTTACTTACCTAGTACACCCATTTCTTAGTTTATATCTGCCCAAACGGCACTTTTATTCTTCGGCAGTCTGTAGGTTTTTGCTAAATTTATTAAAAAAATATATAATTTTCTTGCACTAAAATTGTTGTCCATTTTCAAACCGTTTTGTTTTTTTCTACCAAAATCAAAATTTAGAAGAATTCAAAAAATTTTCACATAATTTATTGTAGCTGTCACTTAATAATGTTTATTTTTTCATATTCAGATTTTTTCGCAACGGCTCAGAACTAAACAGAAAAACTAAAAATAGGAAACGTTTTCTATTAAACAGAATTGAATCAGCTGATTCATAACAGAACAGAAAGTTACTCTTCTAGCAATTCAATTTTAGATTTTCCTCAATAAATTTCTATTTGACTCCTGGGGCCAAATGTACAATCTGTGGTTAATTTAACCAACAGTTGGTTAAACTTTATTTGTTAGTTGACTTAAAATGACGAATTTGTTTTTTAGTTAATATTCAACAGTTAGTTTTAAATGATGCTCTTAAAACATTTATTTTCTCAGCTGTAATTTTGGTTTGTGATACAAACAAAACAACAAACAAGTAACTTGTCTTTCATTGTCTGCAAGTTGTATTTAGTTGCTGTTAAGAAAATCATGTTTTAAGCTCACTTGTAAACTAAAGAGTTACTCTTAGCTGAACATTATGGTTTTAAAATAATAAAAAAAAAAAAATAAAATAAAATGATGGCAAGATAAATGAATTTTACTGAAAGCAAATGTTGCATACACAAAGTCTAAAATACAAAAAAAAAACTTTATTTAAAAATGAAATAAAATACCAAACATGGAAAACGTAAAATAACTAAATAAAATATCAGTCAGTGCGTGTTTAAGCAAGCTGACGTACGGTTCGAAACAAAAAATAACATTAAAAAAATTTTACGAATTTAATTAATCAAATCAATCGTAAATCCATAAAAAAAAACAAAAAAAAAAAAAAAAAACTTTGAGCGATTGATAAGCTTTGCTATTCTAACAGTTTCAAATGCATTAAAAAAATAAACGTTACTGCGATAAGACTAAAAAAAGTGAGAAACAAAAATAAAGTTTTTAAACTAAATAACAACAACATGTTGCCAACAGAAGAAGAATATTCCTTTTTTTCATATCTATTGAGCATGGCCTGCATTTGTCACTTAATTTCTGTGGGCATTTATTTCATTGGTGTAGCTGCAGTGCTGCAGTTTCTATATGACAATTTTAAATCGGTCATAAGCATCATCAAGTCAATATTGGAGCCATATTTTCAACCTAATTTACCACAAAATTTAGTAGATAAATATGGCAAGTGGGCAGGTAAGTCATTTACATAATATTACATAATAAATTTAACAAAAAGAAATAAAAAATAATTAACAAAAACGACTTTAGAAAACCTCAAACAACATTTACATCTTGTAGCTAAAAACCAAATTTTTTTTAAATAAAATAACATTAACATTTCGTTGTGCTTCATTTAAAATAATCAATTGGTTAAAGGTTGGTTAGGTGTGTAATTCAATATAAAAAACAGAAAAAAAAAGCAAGAAACAAACTTTAGTGACATTAAAAAATTTGTTGTTAGAAATGTAAACTAGTGACACTTCCCGGTGAAAAATTAAAAATAAAATTTTAGAACTTTGCACTTCCGCCTGCATGTGCGTTAAGTTTATGCGCATGGGGAATAGTGTTAAGTAATAGTGACATCTGATTTTTATTATAAATAATTGTTCTGTGATTAGCATTATTTATAAATTTAAATTATTTGAATTTTAATATTTAATTTTGTAAAAACCAAACTCAAGTTATGAAAAAATAATATTTGTTATTTTATTATTATTATCCAAGAATCCTCCTACATATGTAAACTATTGTGGGATTAATTTTACCTAAAGTCTTCTGGGCTTTCCCACACTTGTAGTGCGACTCAGTAACTTTTAAGGGTTGCACATGGTGTTATATATGGAGTTCCATATATTTTTATATGATTCAGTAATTTTCGGTTAACTTTAGGAGTTACCAATTCACCACTAATATGAATACCGTGTACAACAACGAAAAGAGCTACAAATTACCATGTAAAACAACCAAAACTGGCTTATCTTAATATATAAAATTCGACTGTACGTGTGTTTGACATTGTATTCCTTCTAAACGGCTGGACGGATTTAATTGAATTTCTGTGTATGGCTTTGCGTTACGCCTTGAAAGGTTTTGCATCACAAATCCGCTCGGCAGCTCGAACGGCAGTCGGTATCTGGTTTATTTATCAAGTACCTGTTTTTAGCCGGTCTTGCACGGTTTTTTACTTTTAGAGTAAGAATGTACAAAAATTTAATATTTTCATCAAAACCCAACTTAAATTTTTATGAAAATCAAAATAGATTACGCCCACTTTAAAAATGGTTCTCAAATCGGAGAACTTCTAGGCCGATTTGGCTAATAAAATATTACACATTTTTGTATGTGGCTTTTAAGTATGCTTGTGCAGCCATTTAGTACCATATGTACTTCAAGTTGCACACACACACAACAGAGTAGCTTAATTTATTTTTATATCAAGATTTTTAATATATTGCTTTGATTTTTTATACCTGCACCTAGAAAACAATTTTTGTTTAGAGAACTAAATTTGTTTCGAATCAAAAATTCAGTGGCAATAATCAATTTTTTTAGTTGTTGTAACTAGAATTTCAAAGCATAGAAAAAAATTTTAAATATTTAGAACTGTAAGACCGATATGCTATCGTCACAACCGAATTTTTGCTTGGAAACAAATTTAGGTCTCACAACCGAAGTTGATTTCTCAGTGTACGCTCTTCTTACTCTGAAACATCCCACTCAGAAACTAAAGCACCGGGAGATACCAGCTAGAAACAGCTATTAATTAATGCTATTATCCAAAAAAAGTTGAAGTAAACTTTAAAGTAAAATTTATGAAAAAATTATATGAAAAATTTCGATAACGTTGACTCTAAAGTCTACGTTACTTTTTTTGAATAAGGGGGTAAATATTTAATTGATTTAATTAAAATTTTAAAAATTTTTTCTATTACTCTGGGCCAGCGTCTTTTATTTGGAAATAAAATCAAAAATATCTGCCTCAATTTTAATGTAGCTGGAGATATTAGTCCATTTGAAATGCATTTAGATTTAAATTTAATTTTTAATTTGGGCTTTGTAAATAAATACATTAAAAAGTCACCACTGATTGTTTGGAAAATTTTCTGTGTCATTTAAAAAAGTAATTATTCTTTTCAAGCTCTGCTAGTCGTTGTACTTTGAAATATTTCAATTCACAGATGCAACTGTTTTTAATGTGCAATTCATTTTTATGTGCCATTTTTGTACAAATGTAAAACGAAAACAAAAAAGCAAAATTTAGGTATTTCACAATAATTACTGTGCAAAAAAAAAAAAAAAAAAAAAAAAAAAGATAAAATAAAATGTTGATTTATTGCCATAATTTTACTTAATGTTTTTATTTAAATTTAAGGAAAAAATTAAAAAACAAAAACATTATTTGTGAGTAGTTTTGGTTAAACATTTGCTGAACAATAATCAACTGACTAGTGACTACTGTTTATATTTACAACATTTGTTTGCTCAAGTTGCAAGTTTAGCAAAGATAAATAAATATTTGTTGCCCATGTAAAATATAAAAATTTATTTTTTAACAAAACAACTTGCACTTGTAAACCGTCTGTAATTAAAAAATGCTGTAAGCATTATACTGTGTTAGCCATAGTAAAAAAAAAAAAACTATGAAGAAATCCAGTAGATACTCGTATTGTTGTATAAAACAAACCAAGCCGCTAGTTTGTCGATTTAAATTTGTAAGTTTCATCTTGGGAATTAGAAAAAAACAAACAGGAAATTAGTTTTATGATTTTTTTTTGTACAGCCAAGCACTCGTAACTGCGACTCCCAAATTTTAAGGTTAGTCCACCTTCCACTAGTCGATGATGACCCCGTTATGTAATTTAAAGCGATCATTTATCGCTCATTATAATCTACTCTATACCCAAGTAAATTATTAAATTGAATGTCAAATATTAGAGGTGTGTAACATTTTTATTTATAAGAAAAGTACGTTTTTTATAATCTAGGGTTGGTTACAAATATGGAAAATTCAAAAAGTAAAATTAAAATCAATAAAAAGCACCCTTTAATGATTTTTCACTTTGCTTATGATCCGTTAAGTCCAATCTCTAGGTTCGTAAATAATAAAATATCAAATAGTACCAAAAAAAATAATAAAATGTACCATCTATCCCTTTAATAATTTTTCACTTTGCTTAGAATCGTTTGAGCCCAACCTTGTACTTCTAGGTTCGTTTTTATTAAAAAATCAAGAAGTACCATTAAAATCAGTAAAAAGTACCATAATGTCCGTTTTACGATTTCTTTTTTCGTTCAGTATCGGTTCCACAATTCCAGATTTGCACATACAAAAAATAAAAAAATTGTTTAAATATAAAATACCAATCATATATTCACCTTTTGGTACTTTTTTTCTCCATTGACAAATTTTTTTTTAAATTGATTTATATTGGAGGTCACAAATTATATATTTATATAGAGGTACATATTTGAGAATAGAAGTACAAAGGGGTACATATTTTGCCCTTTTTTTGCTCTCATTTTAAAAAAGTGTCAATATATATTGAAGACCTTTTTAAGAAGAGAAGAATACAATTTCGTTTTTGTTACTGTAACTGTGACTGTGACTGTTACTTTGAAATATAAATGGAGTTAAAAAAACGTAACAACATTAATGTTTTACCCTTTTTATCCCGCAAATATACAAATATCAAAAAAGTATCAAATACTTATTCACTTATTTTTGTAGTAGAATATTTTGTAGTTTGAATTTTGGCTCTAACCTGTAGTAGTTCCGGAGACATAAGAAGTTAGATTTCAAAATTCCTTCTTATTCATCCTTTACATTATGAGAGGAACCTGCTCATTGAATTTTAAATTCATAGCTTTAGCCGTTTTGGGCTGGCCGATGATGATAAGTCAGTGAGTCAGTCGAGCAGTTGGTTAATAACATTACAGATAAGCCATTTTTGGTTGTCGTTTATGGTAATTTGTAGCCCTTTTGGGTATTGAATACCAAGATTCATATTAATGGTGAATTTTTAACTCCTAAAGTTAACTGAAAATCACTGAAGCACACATTCGTTAGTGAAAACAGAAAAATATGGAGTTAAAGCTATTGGAAAAGGTTTTCCTTGCAAATTTTCTTAAATCACTTTCTAAGTTTAGGACTAAGCTTAAAATGGCTTTTTTTTCTTTAAAAATAAAATTCACCACAACTCCTTGTGGCTCTCTGAAAACTAACGAAAAAATTTTTTTTTTAATTTTTAAATATTTTGAAAAGTCCTTCAGAATTGGTTACTTAATAATTTCAGTATATTTTTAACAGGGTTTCCCCTTAGACTAATGGGTAGAGTACCAACCTCGTAATCTGGGGGCTGGCTGCTGAATTGGTACACCAGATGGTTCAGTTGTAGAAAAGATCTCTAGGGTCGGGCCACATATGTTCTTTTATAAATTTTTTTTTTCCAAAACTGTTAAAAAAAAAATGTAAATGAAATAAATGGACCAAACTATTGGGGAAGAGATATAAAGCAAAAAAACAACAACAGCAACAGCGCAGTTTTCTTTCATTTCAAACTCACAAACAATTTTAACCGGCTTTTTATGCTTTTTTTTAACCTGCATGTTGTTGATTGATCATTCAATTTACATTTTATTGCAATTTTGTTTTGTTTCTTATTTTCTTAAATTTATTATGATTTTCTATTAGATTTTTTTTAACAAGATTATATACTTTTTTTTATAAGATTAAAATGCCATTCATTATTTCCAAATAATTGGTGGATATCGCTGCCAATGCAGCTGCCAGTTAATGACCTTCTTTTTCTGTTTAAGTTTATAATTTAAAGTTTACGCACTCAAACTTTATATAATTGTTTTATTTAGTAAAAAAAGCTTAGGTTTTATTGCTCATAATTGCAATTAAAAATATTAAATGCTGCTCTGCAATAAAATACAGAAAAAAGTCAAGTTCAAGATATTTTTTTTTAATAAAACTTAATTGCTGAGCTTGAAATAACATCTTTTCGTTAGATATTTTTTTTAATACAGAAGTTCGTTACGGTTTAATTTACATAAAATGCGTGTAAAAATATTTTTTTATTCAATTATAAATTCAGGGCTACAGATAAAAACAAAAGGTTACATTTAAGCGTAAAAAACGCTCGTAAACTGTTTATAGACAAAAATCGTTTTGTTTTTGACAAGCAAATTTTGCCTTTAAAAAATTTTTTTATATGTACAGTTTCTGTAACACAAGCAATCAACTCGTCTAGATTTTTTAGGTAAAATGTATTTAAAAAAAATTAATAAATTTTCTAAACAAATTGGACGCTCATGTTACGAAAATAGCACATTAGTTTTGTTTTTACTTGCTTAAATTTTTGATACACATGAAGAAAAATGTATTTTATTTGTATTACAATTATAATTAACTAAACACATAGAACGCAGCATACTACAGACTACAGGGGCTGCCACACATGTCTAGCGAAATGGTTTCTGTTTTGTGATTTCTTTCGCATTTGTTATATCTTAAAACTTCCAAGAAATCTCTTTTTATTATTTCACATGGTAGTCAAATAAATATTTAAGTAAAAACATGTTTTCTGAAAGGTGCTTTATATAGCGTCTAGAAATAAAAATAATACTAAATCAAGTCCATAGTTTAATGCATTTCATTAATAACACCCCGTCTCTGTAATAAATAAGCGAATGTCAACGGGGTTTTATATAAAGGGTGTTATTTATAGACGTATAGAACTTAAGTTGGCATTACTGTTCAAGATGGCCACCGATTTAACAGCTGTCAAGTGATTTATTCTCAGTTTTGTTTGGCTTGCCCGATTTCCCGATTTTCATAAGCGAATTTTGTTTAGCGATGAAGCGCACTTCTGGTTGAATGGCTACTTCAACAAACAAAACTGCCGCATTTGGAGTGAAGCCAATCCTCAAGTGTATGTCGAAACACCGTTGCATCCAGAAAAACTGACTGTTTGGTGCGCTTTATGGGCTGATGGAATCATTGATGCGTACTTCTTCAAAAACGATGATGGCCAGAACGTTACAGTCAATGGTGATCGGTATAGAGCCATGATTACTAACTTTTTCATTCCTGAGTTGGACAACCATGATGTCCAGGAGCTGTGGTTCCAACAAGACGGCGCAACATGTCACACAGCTCGTGCCGCAATCGATTTATTGAAAGACACGTTTGGTGACCGCCTAATTTCACCTTTTGGACCTGTGAATGGGACTCCAAGATCTTGTGATTTAACACCGCTAGACTACTTTTTGTGGGGCTATGTAAAGTCATTGGTCTATGCGGATAAGCCACAAACGCTTGACCATTTGGAAGACAACATTCGCCGTGTTATTGCCGATATACGGCCACAAATGTTTTAAAAAGTCATCGAAAATTGGACGTCCAGATTGGACTACATCCGAGCCAGCCATGGTGGTCATATGCCAGAAATCATATTTAAAATGTAATGCCACAAGATTATCTTTTGGATAAATAAAATTCATGTCAATCGAATAATCCATCGTTGTTTTTTTCTGATCAAAATTGACAATTATGAAGGAACTAAAGGATTAATATACGACATTTTGGGTTAATAACTTTTTCAATTTAAATTTGTTTTCATTTTTTTTTCTAAAACTAATGGAACGAACACTTCTTTCGTATATTTGTAGTGCAAACAAAAACAATTTACGAAAATTAGTGTTTGTTCCATCACACATTTATAAAATTAGAAATCTGCTTAAGAGAAAAACTGATTTAACTATGTAAAAATATATGAAATCACGGGGTGGATGCAGAGATGAGTAATGCTTTGTAATGCTGACTACATTATCGGTTTGCTAACGGCTAGTAAAATTTATTCATTTGGCTTGTATTTGTCCACAGCCTGCCTAAATAAATCAAACGCAGAGATGTACAAAAAATAATATCATAATAATCGTGTTAATTTAAACGTGTGCATTTTAATTTTAACAGTTTTTAGTCGGTTGCCTGCTGTCGTTTATGTGTTTAATGCTTGCAGCTGTACGTTTGAGCACTACTTGCCTAAACTTAACTAAAAAACGCTTAACGTAAATAATAACAAATCGATTTTTACAACAAAGTAAACGTTACATTAATTAAATTGTTTTAGCTTAGCTTACTCTAATTCAAACCAGTACTTCTTACTTGCTTTATGAAATGCAGTAACTATTTATTGTTGCAGTATTTAATTCGTTTTTTATTTGACTCTTGTTCAAACCGAAAATAAAAAAGAATTACGTACCTAAGGCTTATTTAACTAATTAACATAAAAGCGTTAATTGTCTTGTACTTGTATTTAGTTTTGGTATTTAAGTTTTATGTGTTTAATGATGCTGCTTATTTGCTAGCAACAAAAGTAATAATGATGATGTTGTTGTTGTTGAGGTTTGCAAAATGTTATAACATTTTTTTGGCACTTTTTTTTTACCAATTTAACAGTGATTACCGGGGCTACTGATGGCATTGGCAAAGAATATGCTAAAGAGTTGGCTAAACAAGGAGTTAATATTGTGCTCATTTCACGTACAGAAGAGAAATTAATAGCGACATCAAATGAAATTGGTATGTACGATTAATTAAAATAGAATGACAAAAATGTTATTTTAAAAAAAAACTGTTTTTTAACGCTTCTTAGAAGCGGATTATAAAGTTAAGACGAAATGGATTTCAGCAGACTTTTCCAAGGGAAAAGAGATCTACAAGCATATAGAACTAGAGTTGGCTGGCATACCAGTGGGCATATTAAGTGAGTTACAAGAACACCCTAACTTCCATTAGAGTAAAAAAAAAAATTAAACGAAAAACAATTCCACGAGAGTTTTTTCAGTTTTCCCTTTCATCTTATCATAAAAAAAGTTTTTGCTTTTTTAACATGAAAGTTCTCTAATTTAGGAAATTTTTTCCTAAAAATCAAAATTTTTCTTGGGAAAAAATTTCTACACTGAGAGAATAATTCATTATTTTTCAACTAATGACAGCATTTCATTAGAGTAATAACAATTATTTATTATTATGAAATTTTTTCATCGGTTGAAAAGTAATGAAGTTTTTCGAAGGAATTGGGAATATTTCACTTAATTCATTTAATATACGAATAAGTTTTAATTTTCGCTTTTTGATTGAAATTTAAAAAACAAATCACAGTTAATAATGTTGGCAAAATGTATGATTATCCTGATGATTTGGAAAAAATACCTGAAGACACAATATGGGACTTAATTAATATTAATGTGGGTGCAGCCACCTTAATGACACGCCTGCTGATACCACACATGAAGAAGCAGGGAAAAGGAGCCATTGTTAATATATCTTCGGGCAGCGAATTACAGCCCATGCCTTATATGGCTGTTTATGCTGCCACCAAACATTATGTGCGCTCATTTACTCTGGCCCTAGAAAGGGAATTAGCAGAATACAATATTGATGTACAGTGTGTAACACCCTTATTTGTGGTTACAAAAATGAATCAATATTCGGAGACCGTAATGAAAGGCAACATTCTTATACCGGATGTCAAATCATATACCCGTTCGTTAGTGTTTACACTGGGCAAGACAATTGAAACCACCGGGTATTGGAGTCATGGTTTGCAGGTACTTTATTTTTCATTCTTCCTTTTTTTTTTTGCTGGCTGTCTACGAATACCTCCATTTAATTTAATATTTTTTTTTTCTTTTATGGTTTTTCTAGTATCTCATTATAAAACTATCGCCGGAGTGGTTTAGAGTTCGCATTAGCCATCGTATATGTAGACAATTAAGAAATGAATACTTCAATACTCTTAATAAAAAGAAAGTGTCATAAATTTTATAAGCTGTTTGATTATCTATAGATTAATGCTCAATTATTTTTATAAAATCAAATAAAATAGTTTTTTATTTTAAATTTAATTATAGTCTTTGATTAAATTTTACTTAAGCTCAAAAAGAAGGGAAAGGGGCTACGATTTTGTTTTAGAATATTTTGCGAATGGGTAGAAAAATACTCAGAAAAAAAATTCTGGTAAAAATTAGGTGAGTGATATAGAAAATCCATTTCAACAGTCATAAAGACAAGAACTCGAATTGTAGAAAAAAAATTTTCCTAGATTTTCTATCAGTAAATTTTCTGGAGAAATTAAAAAAATTTTAATATTAAAAATATTTAATGAAAAGGGATAAGGAAAAATTTCCTAAATATTCCATGGTCTGCCTAGACCTGCAAAGCATCTATTGTAAATAAAAATATTTTTGTATTATTTGTTGCTTTAATTTGGAATATATGTGGGAATTTAAATATCCACTTTGGCACTATTATTATTATCAAGGGCTATAATCGCAACGCGACCTTTAACATCGATTGTGGAACCCAGTTTCTAACTAAAATTCGAGAATCTCGTTATTGCTGTAGGATTAATCAATGCCCCACTACCTTGTTCTGCATCTTGCCGCCACTGGGCACTCGCAGAGATCATGTTCCGACGTTTCCTGTCCTTCTCGACAGAAATGATAGGAATCGTTCTGTACCACACCTCTTCTACTCTTAGGCACTAAAGAGTTCGCTACTAACAATCTACAAAAGAAAAAAATTATTTTTAAAGAGATCAAACTTAAGAAAAGGCGCGGATCCTTGCATAGGTCCAGAGCGCTTCTGTGGGGTGACCAAGAACTTCACTAGTGCCCTTGACCAGGACCATACACAGCAATTTTAGTTGGGCAATTCTTGATTTTGTAGAAAATAGAGGAAAGAGGAATGGAAAGGGGTACAAACTTGCTCGTACTCGGCAATTTCTTTTTGTTCTCTTTTTGTATCTTTTATTAAGATAAAAAAAGAAGACAGTCAGCTTGAAGGCTAAATGAATGACCGAAAAAGAATGCTAAAATTGCCGAAACAAAAAATTTGTGTGTGGACAAAAAGACAATTTTAAACGAGAATTGAGATAAAATTGCCCAATTAAACTTGCTTTGTGTGGTCCTGGTGCTACTACGCAGACAGTAGAAACGAAGTTTATAAGACTGCTGGAGGGTCGAAGTGGGTATGCGGCAGTCAAAGAGACTCATTAACCTTAAGCGCATTAGAGCTTTAAATCTGTCCATACTCTCTCTTGGTTTTATCCGTTATTTCACAACTTTATTAAAATCCAACCAAAGACGTGTGAATTATAACTTAATTCACTGCATTCGATAGGGAGCAATTAGCATCGAACTTTTCAAATATTTTCATAAAAAAACACTAAAATTATGATGACTTCAGCTCTGCTGTATTTTTTTTTTTTTCAAGTTCATAAATTTTCCTTTTGTCCCCCAGTGCAATTTATTTATTCTATAATTTAGTAAATGTACAATATAACGTGTAACTTGACATATATTCTTTGTTGGTAAAATCTTGTAAATCACCTAAAGTAGAAACCATAAATTTTCATAAATTTTAGTTATTACGTAACAAAGATTTTTATTTAGTGATTAAGAAAACACAACGACATTTTAAAGTGCTAACATACACATTGTTAAATGATAAATCATATTTTGCTAAAAAAAAATAAAAAAAAAACAAGGTCAACAATTAAATGTTTTATTGCTGGCTCACTGAAGCCAGTTTTTATCACCAAACTTCTGAAAACATTTAAAGAAATCATAAAAAAGCAACCAAAAAACATGAAAAATTTGGCAATGCCTGATAAATATTTCTTAATGTTGCTTGAAAAGCTTTTAAAAGAAACAACAAATATTTGCAAGACCTAAACGTGACTAAATGCACAAGTATAATATCATACACATGTAATTTTTAAATGAAAACTAGTTGCTTGATTGTTCTGTTAAAGAACAATGAAGCCAGGCAGCCAGCCGGTGTAAACAATTCAATGTCACTGTTAAAACAAAATAAAATATTTTAAGCGAAAAAGTTTTTTTTTTAAACTTAATTTTGGAATTTTTCTTTTTAAGTTCATAAAAACTTCAATAACAAATTGACACAGAAACAGACAGACAAATTTAGTATTTCAGGTAAATTCATAAATTTTTACTCACTTTAAAACTCTTTTCTTAAAATTTAATCAAGCGTCCAGTGTTTGTTTTTTAACAATTTTTTTTTTCTTTAAGAAAAATATAATTAACGGTCAATGAATCAATGAAAATAAAAGTAATAAGTTGGTTGTTGTTGTTGTATGAGTAAAGTTGCTTATGGAAGATTAAAAACAAGTTACAATCGAAAGTAAAACTGCAACACACAGTTGATACCACAGCAACTAGTCTTATGCAATTTTTTTTTTCAAGACTTAAAACTTTACGTGCCCGTTTTTGTTTTTATTTTTTTTTTCTTCTTATAATTTTTTCAATACAAGTTGTGGTTTTTATATATATATTTTTACATGATAACTTGTTAAAAAAATTTTATTGTCTTTTTCTTTGTTATATAATTTTCCCAACATGTGATTCCTTTTGACTATACAACTGAAATTTTGAAATTTAGTTGTCATTCAAGTTGAGTTTTTACGTGTCAGTTAATATTCACGTAACCTATTCTTTATACACTGAGAGAATTTCGTTTGTAAATCCAATGAAAAATTCATTATTTTTCAAGCAAAATACTTTTCATTAAATAGTTTTTTAATAATTTTATTGAATCAATGAAAGAAGTTTAATTAAATAATTTTATCGCATTTATCAAATATTTTTTTGCAGAGTACGACCTTTAATAATTTTAAACAAGATAATTTGAATCTCTAGATTATTTGAATTTTTATCTTGTCTCTTATTCGTTTTGATCGTCAGATTCCTTACCTAACTAAATACTTTTGGGTCACGGATACTTTCGAAAGTTGTGTGTTGCATGGGCAAGATTGTGTTAACTTACTAAAAATGTTTTCTTTGGAAATAAAACGAGCTTATTCAATTCTATAAAGTAATTATTTAATTCATATTCAAATGCTCTTGGCAAAGTTAATTTTAGGTTAATAATAAAAGAAAAATGGTGTAAAGCTACTACAAAAACAAAAGTATAATACACGCTATTAAAAACTTCTACTCCTATTTGTCAAATCAATTTCAGTGTTGCCAGACCGGGGACTAAAAGTTACACTTAAAAAAATTGTTGTAAGTCCAGGCTGCATGTATTGCGAAACAATGAATGAATGCATCTTCCAAACCAACATAAATTTGAATTAAGCACAAATAAAGATATAATTTTATTCCGAGAAATTTTAATTTGTTTATTAAAAAAAAAAAACACTTAAAGTTTTTTCATTTTTTTTTTGTATGTAACTTTATTTTGTTTTACATAAAATCGATTTAAAGAAATTTTTTTAGATGTTATTTTACAGATACCATTTTTGTTGTTGTTATAAATATTTCTTTTCTTTTGTGATGTTAATTTTTTGTTCGTTTTTTTATTTTTACATAAAACAAAATTACAGCTTTAAGGCATTTTGATTGGTTTTGATGTATTTCATAAGTACAAACTACTAATACTAATTAAAAATAAAAAAAAGAAGCAGAAATTAAACAAATCCTGTACAAAAAATTTTAAAAGTTTAAGTAACAAACATACTATAATTTATGTTTAAATTCATAAAAAAAAGTTTAACTTCTATAAGATACGAATATTTTAATTAAAGTTGACATCACGGAAAAAAGAATTAAGCTGAAAATAACAAAAAATTTGATTAATAAATGGCTCTGATTTAAAAGAAAAAAAATGAACGTTTTTATATAAATTTTCGTTGCAACAATTCTAAGTCTTATGACGTCAACTGCAAAGAGAGAAAAAAAAACAAAATTTAGAAATTTTTAATTTTTTTTTAAATAATTTAAAATATAGAAAAAGCGAAATTTAGCGTCTCATACTAAATAGAAGCATATAACCTCATGAGTTTTGAACAAAACACGCCAAATTTTATTCGATTTTGTCTGATTCAATAAATAAATAAAATTCGTTTTAAGTGGCTTCACCAATAAACTTTAATTTTATAGTGTATTGTGATAGAGTGGAGAGACGAACGGACGTAAAATACGGCGAGATATCAATGGAATCAGAGATGTACTGAGACTCCAGAGAGCTCAGTTGAGATATGTGGTGGCGGTAGTAACAGGCCATTGCAATTTTGGCCACCATGCTAGGAGAATGGGTTCGCCATAATACGACTACTGTAGAAATTGTCAAGACGAGCAGGAAGAGTAAAGTAAAACACCTTCTCTACTGGTATTCTGCTACCTGCAAGGTCTCACTGCCCTGTCAACTATAAGGATCGACATGCTATATGACTTCGTTAAGAGGAGCATTGCAGTGGCCTGTTACTACCGCCACCCCATATCTCAACTGGACTCTTTGGAGCCCCAGTACACCTCTGACGCTATTGATGTCTCAGCGTATTATACGTCCGTTCGTCTCTCTACTCTATAAAATCACACTATAAAATCAAAGTTTATTGTGACTGACTCATTTTCTTCTATCTGTCTTCTTATTTATTTCCTTTCACATTTCTATCTGTTGTGCTCTATTACTTTACTTCCTCTTATACAGGTATCACAAAGGGACCCAAGTGGGCCCAGCTTTTGTTTTTCTTATTTGGGCTCCCTGTGTAACCTAAGCGATCTGAACGTTCCAAATTATAGAAAATGCGCAGGAGATCGAAGTGCATGGAAAGCCATTATGAAGACCTAAATAAAAAGCCAGTTCAATAAGTAAAAGTAGTTTTTAATTCCATAAAATACTCAACAAATCTACATAACTTTAGGCGGGTTAGCTGTGAATTACTGCGTTCATACTCGATATCAAGCAACAGGCATCGAAATTTTTAAATTATTTTATAGGAAAAGCATTCCATTTGATATCGAATGCCAGGGGGTTATTTTGCATTGCAAAGCGAAGTAAAAATGGTATGAAATCGAACCATTGGTACTCTTTCCTTTGCTCATTTGCCTGGACTGGACTGAAAACCAAGGTGTTACTCTGTATTGCGAAGCGAAATAAAAATGGTACTCTTTAATGCGTTTATTCATTTGCCTGTCACATTTGTCTGACCTAGACTTGAGTAAAGCTCTAAGAAAACCAAGGTGTTACTCTGTATTGCGAAGCGAAATAAAAATGGTACGAACTCGAACCATAGGTACTTTTTAATGCGTTTATTCATTTGAATATTACATATGTCTGGACTGAACTGCACTTGAGCAAAGCTCTTTAAAGCGCTCTATTCACAATTTAAAAAAAAAATATTTTTTCTCACTTTAAACTTTTAAAAATCCTTGACTACTGAAGAAGGCAGTTTCATAGTACCGACGATGATAAATACATTGAAGATCATCGAGAAAACGTAATTGCTTCCTGCTTTAAAATTTTACAGAACTGAACGCTTGATTTTCCAATGAATCCTTTTTAATTGGAAATTTTTTTGTAATTAAAATTTTGAAATTGACATCCTGGCATTTGAAGGAAATTTTACAAATAAAAAAAAACATTAAAAATTAAATTGTCCATAATTGTTGTCGATAAGTATTTCACTAATGAGAATTTGGATTTTGAAAGAGAAAAAAAAATCAATTTTTCGTCGTGTAAAACCCCCTTAATTGTTTGCACATGAGGCTTAAATCTTGCACAGTAAACTAATAGGCTGTAAAAAGATCCTCTGGCTGGCGGTATGTGGCCTAATTGGCAATAAAAATATTTGAAATAATTTATTTTTTTTTTTTCATTTATTAAAATGGACGGAGTGAATGCTCTCAATGTGTAGGCCTTGCCCGTAATAGACTTTTAATTTATTGGCTATAGCTTTTAATATTTTGATTTTCATTTTAATTTAAACATGTAAAATTGATAAAAAGAAAATATTTTATGTGTGTTTACTATGTATGCGTGTGTGTGTGAGTGTGCATGTGTTTACAAGAAATTTGTTTACTTTGGCCCGATAATTTAAATGAGTCGTAATGTATTTGTGTGTGCTTGCATAAATTTAATTTGCTATTGTTGATTTCCAAAATGTTTAACATTTAAATTGATTAAAATTGAAATTAACAAAAACTGTCTGGATAAATTTATTACAATTATTTTTGGCAACAAAACTGGCTGTTTTTTTTTCTTGTTTAAACGAAATGAAATCGTTTAGAGCAAAATGAATATAAAAAATTCCATTAAATTGTTTTATTTTTGTGTGTTTATTTCATTACATTTATTTTTTAATTAATTTCTATAGAGAATTTATTTAATAAATAGAAAAAAAATTTTAATTAAATGAAAACGCAATTCCAAAACTTGCGCACGTTTCACTTAATTTTTAATTTGAAAAAAAAAAATATTTTTTTATTGAATTTAAAAAAAAATAGTTCTTTAATGAAACAATTTTTTTATAAAAATGTACAGGAAAAAAATAAAAAAATTTATGCTCTTGTGTATGTGTAATATTTTTAATGAGCACGTTTGACATTTTATTAGTGATTTAAGTTTTTATTAATTTGGTGGCAACAAATTTTTTTTTATTCAAAATAAAATCATAATCATAAAAATGAAAAAAAAAGATATTTTCCACACACGCTTACTTCCACCATAATAATTAATTATTTATGCGTTTGTAGCTTTTTTTCTTAAATAAAAATGTCTCATTCCAAAATATTGGTGTCAAAAAAAATTAAATTTTACGATTTTTTAGAGCAAGAAAAACTAGGAATTATTTTTTTTAAATAAATTTTTGTTCAAGTTTTTTGGGTATTTAGAATTTTTGATAAAAAAAATTAAATATCAAAAGCGACTATGAGCAAACGTTTATTTTAAACACATTTGGTGCCACATTGTCGCTTTTTATTACCAAGTATAATTGGATGCTTTTTTCTTCATGTGTGTGTATGTGTGTCCCAAAAAAATCTAATCCTAAGACATTTGAAAACTTCTTATTTTATTGCGTAAATTTTTGTTAACATATTTAGCTATTTTATACATTTTTGTATAGTCGGTGCAGCCAAATACGTGCCAATTTTTTTTTTTTTTGATAAATTTTACCTGAATTCAAAAAACATTTGTTTGTAAGAAAACTTTATAAAGGCACTCAAAATAGAATTTTGTTTGAGAGAACCAAAGTTAAGTGCAATTCTAAGCAACGTTACAGGTATCGTTGTCGTAGTCTATATAAAACAGTGAAACACGGGTCTCACGAGATCTACAATAATTACGAGATTCGTAAGGTGTCTCAGCTTGTAGTTAGATTTTAAGGGTCGCAGTTCGATAAAACATATGCCGGCGTTGCCACACATTAATGTTTTTGTCAAATTTTATTAATTTTGAAAATAAAAAATTCGATAATAAATTAAAATTTTAAACAATAACAGTAAATACTGTTATAACGATCGTGACAATTAATAAATTCGATTAAAACAACTAAATTTTTCCCTGGCAACAAACTAATTTTTAAAACTGAAAATTTAATTTTAAGAATTAAAAGGTAATAACTGAATTGGCGGATTATCTGGCGAAAAAGGATGTGGATAGCCCCTTCATAGGACCAGACTGATTCTGCGGGGTGACCAACAACTTCACTAGTGCCCTTCTACGTAAGGAGGAGAAACGAAGTCTACAAGACTCATCAACCTTGTTTTGAACGTCAGCAGAAATGACATTAAACTCTACGTTGAATACCTTACGGGCTATTGTAGGCTTAACTATTACATGAGTAAAAACGTTATGGTACAAGACGACTCCTGTCGTTTCTGTCGGGAAGGACAGGAAACGTCGAGACATATTTTCTGCGAATGTCAAGACGCAAAACAAGCTGTTTGGGTAGTAGGTCATTGGTCCTAGAAGATCTAGGCAAGATCAGCCCTAAGAGATGTGTAAAGAGTGTCGGATTGTAGTTAGGAACTAAACTGCACAATAGATCTTACAGATAGCAGTGCGATCAAAGCCCATAATGATAATAATAATAATAATTGAATTTCTTAGTTATAACGACATAAATTCAGTTACAATATTTTGAAAATAAAAAAATTTTTAAATTACCAAAATAAATTTGTTTAATTGCACAATATTTTCGGATAAGCTATGGTCAACTAGCTGTAAAAATAACAGTAATTCAAATTCTATTCATATGTTTTTTAGGATTTTTTTTTTTACAAAATTTAATCTTTATTCGTGCTTATTTAAAATTTATGTTGGTAATTTTTCCCTAATATTCTCATGGAAAACTTTCTAAAAAATTTTTACTTAGTACAAAAAGTATAAAGGGCATTCCTATGTAAAAGAGAAACGAGGAATAAAAATAAAATATTTAATATGTTGGTTGGGAAATTTTGTTTATTAAGTTCAATGCCGACTTTGTTAATTTTTTTTCTTGTTTAAATTTTTGGAAAATTTTTTGTTTTCCTAATGACTGAAAATCTCATTTATGTCTTAAAATATTAAAGCAGGAACTACACAAGACTTGGGAGTAATCCGCTGAAGATTCAGAGTAGCGTCTGATGTATAGCTGTATAGATATGCTTTCCCCCTTAGTACTTACTGTAGCAAGTAAACAATTTTTCGAAATTTTTCCATGAGAATATACATAAATTGGAATTAAGCACGAATAAAGATAATTTCTTTTGAAAACTATGAGGTTTAAGAAGAGGCTGCCTCACACATCTTATCATAATTTTGAAACGATGTACCCGATTTTGTTACTAAATCTCTTAAAAAATTTATGTTTTTATTAGCTTTCATTCATTTTCAAATTATTTCTATTACTTTTCGAGTTTTTGAGAAAAATATTATAAAAAATATTAGAAAAGCTAACAAAAAATAGAAAGCCCCCCACACTAAACGGTTTTGTTGTTTTATATTAAAATCCCATATAATGGAAATAAATTAAACCATAAAATATTTAAATCCCTCGGTAAAGAAAACTAAAATAGACTTCAAATCGATATTGAGACAAATTTGTGTGAAAAATTTGTCGAAAATTATACTTGAAGTCGTTATTAGTCATTTTGAATACCAGCCTAAGTACCCAGTTTGAAAAAACAATTTTTTTCAATTTTTGTTTTTGTTTTTGAAAATTTGGAAAAGGCGCACACAGTGCAAAATTTACTTTTTACCAAATGGCTATCAACAGCTGACTGTACTTCGAAAATACTAACTACTTTCCCACTCCCTAACTGTAATGCAATTTAGCTTTTGCAAAAACCTTAAATTTTTTTCTGTTAATAAGGACTTAGGCTGAAAAAGACTAACAAAAAATAATTAATAATAAAATTTTTTCACTATCTACTTTAATTTTCTTAGAATATTAATGCTCTTATTTAAAAAAAAATTAACGTAGACTTTTAAGTAAAATTTTTTTTAAAAATTATATGAAAAATTTCGTTAACGTTGACATTAAAGTCTACGTTAATTTTTTTGGATAAGGGGGTAAATATTTAAAGCCAAATTAATAAGAGCTTATTAAACAAATTTTCCATAGAAAATGTGCTTAATAAGCTTTTATTAAATACAAATATTTTTTATGAATTTGTTTTTTTATTCTAAAAAACTGTTTTTTTTTTTTATAAAAAAAAGATTTTTTTACTCACCTTTAATTATTTTTTCTCTCCTTACAAAACTAAAGGTTTTTTTAAGGGTTAGAATAATAAAATTCACTACGATACTAGCTGCTTAGTTTTCTTATAGTTTAAGGCAATATTTGGAATATTTTTATTTTTTTTTTTCTAATAAAAGGCAACGGTTACGGTTTTTGTGTCCATGATGATGATGATGTGATGTATTAAAGTAAAACAAAAAAAAAAGAATTTAGAAAACCATTTCGTAGAAAATGTATAATAAAGTCAACAGAAGAGCCAAGATGAAGAAGGTGGTGAATAAACTTTTGGCTTCATTCATTTTGATTTGAATTTATTTCTAAAAATAAAAAAAAAAATTATTATAATTATTTATATTTTTTTTAAATATAAAAATTCTTTTCTTAATAAATTATTATTATTTTTTATTTAGAAAAAAAAAAAAAATACATAAATTTTTTTTTAATTAAAAAAAAATAAAAATTTTTTTAATTAAAAAAATTTTATTTGTTTACAGAATTTAATAAAATATTCAGATTTTTCAGTGCTAATAATGTTGGGATTTTTGAATTAATAATTTAATATTTATAGCCAAATTCATAAAGAATATTTTTGTTTAATAAGGGTAGGCTAAACTCAATTTCAATTTGAAATTTGTCTACGTGTTATTAAGCAAAAATATTTCTTTTTTTTAATTTTTAATAATTTATTCAGCAAAATGTAATATTAAGCCTACGCACAGAAAACCACTTCGGTTGTGAGAAATCAACAATTAAAAATTTAGTTGTGATAATCAAAATTTTTTATTATAGCAACCAGTATTCAATAATACTGTCCAAACTGTAGTTCTCTCAAAAATATTTCAAGCTGTATGACCGATTTTCTATTTTCGCGATTAAAAAAATTCGATTATCGCAGCTGAATTTTTGATTGTTAATAAATTTAGTTTTCACAACCGAAGTTGTTTTCTCAATGTAATTATGAGTGTCGTAATCGCAACAAAAATACCATATGTGTTTTATTAGATTCGACTACGATAATGACACAAGTACGAGTAATAAGGCTTGTTACATCAAACTTTTTTGTTTCACAAATTAATTAAGTTTCAGTAGTAAATTAATTTTATGCGTTTGATAAAAATCTTTGGTTTATTAAATAATTTCTTTAAAAAAAAGCCTTGAAATTCTTTTTAATTGGGCTAATAAAATGCCTTCTACATATTTTTTTTTTTTTATTTTCATTAATCAATTTCACTCGATTTATTTTATTTTCTTTCAAAAAAATAAAAAAATTAATAGATTAAATTTATTAATATTAATCATGTATATTTTGAAAATAAGCCACAATAAGATTTAAATAATATAATTTTTATATATAAATTAGCCTAAAATTTACTTTATTTTTGGATTTCGTTTAATAAAAATACCGTTCAATGCGATTGATACATTCAAACTGAATTATTTTTCTTTTGACTGGCAGATTGAGAAAAATCCACTTGTATCCAAAATTAATTTAAACAAAATTCCAAAATTATTACTACAACAATAATACACACACACTCAAGCATATCCTCACACACAGTCATGATTTTAACAAAAAAAAATTTCCAAAAGAAAATATTTATTCTAAATAAATGTTTCTCATGCGTGTGTGATTGAAAAAAATGGTGGGTGGGAACATCACAGAATTCTGTTTTATTTGTTTTTTTTTTTTTGTTCCTTTATAAAATATGTTTTGGCCAAAATACCCTAACAAATTATTGTTAAGATATAAAAAAATATAATACTTTTTTTGTTTCGAAATTTTCCAACTGTTATAAATCAAACGGGCATAATGTGTGCACCTCTTGCACACATGTGTACACATCTAAATGTACAAAATATTTTTTATCAATAATTTTTTCTTAAAAAAACAATATTAAAAAATGAGCTGTTGGTTTTGAAAGTGGTACAATTCCACTTTATATAAACCACTAAAACTATCCCTGACTATTTTTTTTAAGTGAACTTATACGAATTAAGCACAAATAAAGATTAATATTTTGTTGAACTTATACGACTTTTAAACATAACAGCTCCAATCATCCAGAAAAAAATTTTAAAAAGTGACTTTTACTCCAAATTAAGTGAATAAAAAAATTCTTAAAATCAAATTAAAGCGTCTAATACATCTGCTCTAATATAGTAAAATCGCTTAAGACGACTTAAGCAAAAATTGACTTGTTACCTCTCAATTAACTCGAAAACTTTATTACTGTGATTCAGAAATGGTAGCTGAGAACATTCCACATTTAAAGAGTTCCCAATGGAAATAATACTATTTGCTAGAACCGGAATAATTTTTATAAGAAAAATTTTAGGGCTGTCCTCTATAGTAACATCACTGTTTTTGTAGGGCAACCCCGGCTATATGTTTTATATTCGCTTGCCGTAAATTCGACTGCAACAACGACACTCATAATAAGGCTAAAAAAACATTAACATTTTTTTTATTGCTAGAGAAATCTGAAACATAGACTAGCATTAGTCACAACAATTGCAACCGTTAATTGTGGAGAATAAACTCACTTAAATCTGTGATTAATTTTATACTAGAATCAATGCCCCCTTGTTTAATAAGTCGTTTTGTTAACTGTCATAGGTGGGTATTCTGTAGCAGTATTCTGCGCTTTAAGTTAATGACACAATTTAGTAAGTTGTTTTAATCATACACACACTTATCTAATGACCCGTAAAAAGATAAGTTCTCTTTCTAAAATAGTAAAAATAATGTTACTTGACTTTTTTCCGGTAGTTCTTAGTGTCAATTTACATTATGACATTTTCCCCTGCTTTGTTATAAGTTTCGTAGGTAAAGTCAGGCACATTTCATACCATTACCTGACAATACATAGAAAAAGAGTGCAAAACAAGTGTCAAAAATTGAGACTTCTTATCTACCCCGATTGTTCACAAATTAGAAATTCGCCCAGTCATGACTCAGGGAAAAAAGTCATAAGTGAATTTGATGTTACAGAAATAATTCAATCTGAATCAAGTTTCAAGTTAACAATTTTGTTTTCATTATCTTCATATAAGGATTCTTAACTGATATGACTACAAAGCTTAAACAATATTATTGTACAGCCCAACTTATAGTCACCATAATGCAAGTTTTTTGCTTAACTTAATTTGACATTTCTTTGCTTCAGTGTTTGAAAAATTCAACCATGCAGAGGTACACAATTGAGCAGCGCTTTAAGATTGTTGAAGCCTTTTATGAAAATCACCGTTCAAATCAAAATGAATTTCGTGCACTCAGAAAACAACTTCGGTTGTGAGAAGTAAATTTGTTTCCTATCAAAAATTAATTTTTGATAATTAAATTTTTCAGTTGTAGCAATCAGAATTCGATAATACAGCCCAAAAATTAATTTTGTTAAAAATATTTCGAGCTGTAAGACTGATTTTTTATTGTCAGGATTAAAATATTCGATTATCACAACTGAATTTTTGATTGGAAACAAAATTTAGTTATCACAACCGAAGTTGTTTTCTGTGTATGCACTTTGTGAGTTTTTCGATCAGCATAATCAATCAAATATGTCCATAATCGGGAGAATTGTGCTCAAATTTCAGCAAAACGAGTCTGTAGGAAATGTGAAAACAGTTGCTGCTGTTGGCTATAATGTCGTTAGCCTCGACTCGCCAATAATTTATCATATAGAACTGGTTACCTTTTTGGTCATAACTTGCTTAGTTTTCTAGATATCGACTTGATTTCTTTTGCGTGGAGTAGCGAAACATATTGGCTTTAATTAGAAATTTTTTTTCTATTGGATAGTGCAAGAAAATTTTTTTATAATTTAAAAAAAAAAAGCAAAGGGGGTAGTCCATGGTTTTTTTTTGGCGAAAAATATTTTTTTCGCACTATCTGCAAAAAACAAAATTTGCGATAAAGACAATTTGGTTCTCTATCCAACACAGTAGAAATCAAGTCGATATCTAGAAAAGTAAGCAAGTTATTACGAAAAAGGTAAGCAGTTCTACTACGGCCTCTTTCTGGACACTTTTTAGTAGAACTGGTTACCTTTTTGGTCATAACTTGCTTAGTTTTCAAGATATCGACTTGATTTCTTTTGCGTTGGATAGATGAACTTATTTTCTTTAATTCGATTTTTTCTTTTGCCGATATTGCGAGAAAATTTTTTTGTAATTTTTTCAAAAAAAGCAAGTTGTGACCAAAAAGCAAAGCATGTGAAAAACAATCTTATTTTCTTTAGTTTTTGTTATTGTATGTTCTCTTCTTGATTTTTTATAAAAATCATAATTGTTATTTTGAATTTAAGCGATAGTTTTTTAATTTTTTTTTTTGCTTTTTTCCTAATTCCAGGCAGCGCTGCTTTTAATTAAAAATTTTCAATAGCATAACTAAGTGACCACATCAGAGGACCCAAGTGAACCCCCACTAGTTCTCTTTTTAGGGTGTCCTGTTCAATTTAAAATAAATTACTATTCAACAAAAATTATTCTCAAGTTAATAAATTGTATAAAACATTTTTTTGTTTTATGTTCAGTTGCTAGTTAATACCCTTCTTGCTTTGATTTTTTTATGATCTGAATTCGATTCCATTAAAAATTATATGTGTTTATGAAAACATTTTAAACTGCTAATTGTGTTTTCTTTTTGTTTTTTTTTAATGGATTTCCAATTGTTTTTTAAATAAAATAATTCAAAATTTTACTTACCCATAAAGCATGGCCAATTTAAAAAGTATCAATCAATCAATAAATTTATGTGTTGTTATTGTTGTTATAAAGTGAATAAAAAAAGTTTTTGGTAAGAAAAGATGTTGCTTAGAAAATGGCATATAAAATATACAAGCAGGTCAATAAAAAGGCCAAGATAAAGAAGGTGGACAACAGACTTTTGCCTTCGCTCATTTTGACAGCAGCTACAAATGAAAAATAATAAATTAAAAAAATAAAAAGAAAAACTTTAATTAGAATTTAAAATTTGTAGTTCTAAAAAATGAAAATTCAAACTTGTTTTACGTGGCTAAAAAAATTTTTTTTTCTTCTGTAAATCAAATCATTAACAAATATTTATTTATAAATTTATTTATCATTTTCATAATAAAAATTAAAAATTATGAGCCAAAATTATGGAATGTTATTTTATAAAAAGAAAGACACATCAAAAATTAATAATTAATTGGCTTTTAGCCAATTAATTATTATTAAAACTTTTTTATTAAATTATAAAAAAAATTCTGTAGATAAAAAATATTGTTGAAATTTAAAAGAATTTTTTTTTTATTTTTTAACTAAACAACACAGATTTGATTTCATTTTATTTTATTCACCTTTTTAAGTTAATTTTTTTTTTTTTAATTTTTTTGGTTGCTTGATCACAGTTATTAACTGTTGCAAGTATAGGACTTAACTGAATATTTCAGTTCAAGTTGTTTATTAAATAAGTTTAGAATAAAATATTCTGTTAAGTATATATTTGACCAACAAAATAAAAAATATTTATTTCCAAAGGAAAAAATAGAAAAATATAAAATAATTTTGAGAAAAAGCCACTCAAAAAATAATAAACGAAAAAATAAATAATTCATACGAATAGCAACGAGCAATTTAAGCAAACATTTGACATGGAAAATCCGAAAAACTTATGTACACACAAACAAATTGAAAAAAAATTTTTTTAATGCAAAAATAAGTTAAATATGTACATGCAAAGTATATAAATGTAATGTGTACACGGATATGTGTACATAAAACGTACCCAGCAAACATTTGCTTCGAAATTGAAAAAAAAAATTTTGTTCATTCAAAATTCTTTACGATGCACAGTGGGCCCGAATTAAAAGAAAGTGTTAATAAATATAGAAATTTGTCATTTTCGTAAAGCGCTTGTTCATAAAATTAGGTTTTAAAAAGAATTCCTTTTTTTTTTCTAAAAATTTTTTTAAATAAAAATTCAAAAAGTTTTCAAAAACTAAATTTATGGCGAAAGAAACTAAAGCGTTTTTTTTTTTTGACATTTAGTGAGCTTTCTAAAGTCAATTATAAAATGATTTTCTATACATTACATAATTATAACCTGAAGAAGCTACGCAAGTTGCAGCGAAATATCGATATAAAAATAAATTTATAAAATAAGACCACAAGCTTAATAAAAAAGGCATTTTAATTAAAAAAGAAAAAGGTCGATTAAACTAACAAATTAATCAGTAATCATTATTATTAATTTTTTTTTAATAATAAAAAGAAATGTTTTCAAATTAAGTTTTTGTAAAAACGGTGACTAAGTGGCAAGAACTATTTAGCAAAAATATTTGAAAGAGATGAATAAGCCAATTTATAAGCCGTTAAGGCAATTTTAATGAAAATATTTTGGTTATCACAAATTATTGAATTTTTTTACACATTATAAAGTATATATGAACTGTTATATTTGAATGTGGTATAAATCTACTTAAAAAAATAATGAAATAAAATAACTTTAGCAAGATTTTTTTTAAAAAGTGGAGTTATGCCACTTTTAAATACGTATAACAGCTCAGAGGTATAATAAATTTATTTGAAAATATAATTTTTGAATTATAACATTTTTCCAGCAAATGAGCAATGCTTTCAGACGCATATACTCTTACATATGATTTAAAATTTGTACACAATATTTTCCTATACATATTTTTAAAAATCCCAGCCAGTTTTATTTTCTGTATTTTTATATTTCTTCCTAAAATCAAAAATAAAATAAAAAATTGTGCATCATTAATCAGACATGTCAGCGAAAAGATTTTCTCGAAAAAGTAAAATGTCTTGTCAGATGTTTAACAATGGAATATTTGAAATGCTTTTAAGCGCAAAAGAAAACAATTAAATTTTTACATTCCCACCTGTTTCACATGTCTCGAAATAACATTCATCAAGTGCCTAAAACTATTGTGTTTAATTGCCTGTTCAGCTAAATGCGAACGAAAGCATCTTTGGTATAATTGTATTGAACACAAAAACAATATACCCAAATTTGTTTTTGTTTTCAATACAAAAGAAGTTTTCGTTCCTAAATACGCACGTATAAATTCCCAAATTAAAATACAATACTTTAGATCTACAGTCTTTGGTACAGGAACATAGAAATGTTGAAAGCTAGGTACACACTCTGTACAACAAATTTCTACTGTATTGTCCCAAAAGGGAGTATGACAAAATAAAGTTATAAAAAATTTTAGATCGATTTTTTAATTCACCATGAGGCACCCATTAATTTACAAGTCTCCGCAAATTTTTTCACTTCTACAATTAAAAACAATGTTCTTAAACTGAAGCTGAAACTAAAAAATATTCTTAAGTATTGGATATGACGATATTTTCTATGACATTGTGAATTTTCCGGGTATTAAAATCAATTTCCTAATTGTATTCTGTACGAGGGAAATATTATATTTCATAAGCTACATAAATAAACTACACTACCTGGTTGCCCTTCTGAAGAAAACAATAATTGGTCGGGTTATGTGATCAGCATTTTTTACCCCTAAATAAACTTCATAAATAATTTAAATTTGTTTAACATTTATTTGATTAAGTAGAGTTTACTTTTTATATAATGTATTTAATATAAAAAAGATAAATATTACAATTTTTTCACAAAATTTTTTTATTACTTTCAATTTACAATATTTTTAACTGAAGCAAATTATAATTTTAGTAAAACTATTTGGAAAATATTAAGATATCTAGTCTAAAACATAAAGTATTGTTTGAATGAAATTAATTCATGAGGACTATGGGAAATCATAATAAAACTGTAAGTTAAAATAAGTTATTTTAAATATTAGAGGCAAAAACAAATTACCCCAAATTGTAATTCATTTATTTATTATTATTAGGAAATATTTGTAAATTAGGGGGGAAAATCCTAATTTTAATTCCACAATCAATACCCGTTTGAACAATGCAAAGAGTAACTTGACTGTTCCTTCTTTCTTCTATGTACGTAGCAAAAGTAAACCAAGCTTAGAAAATAAGGTATAATATAAACTTTGCAGAATAAATATAATATGTTTATTCCTCGTTATCCGAATACCAGGAGAGGCGTTCCTCATAGAACTTTATTACCATTTGTGGAATTTTTACATGTGCTACTGGTGCAGCAACCATTTCAGCTTGGTCAACCCCCTTGAATTGAATTAGGAAATAAAGGCCACCATTGGAATCAGAAGCTCCTAAGATTTTCTCTGCTTCAAGACCTTTATCAAATCCTGTTAATTCTGAATGTTTTGTAGGTGCATCCGAGGTAGACTCCGTATCAGTTTCATCTTTTCCAGTGTCCGTTCGTTTCTTTTTGCTTCCTACAAATTTTATTATTGTCAATAAATTCATGTTTGCTTTACATTGAAAACTTTTTTTTAATATTACCTGAAGCCTTAGAATCATCATTTTTGCGCTTATTACTTGCTGCGCTTGTTCTTCCGCTAGTTTCTTTCTCCTTTTTCGGTTTATCAGGTTTAGCACTGCCAGAAGCCTTAAAGATAAATAGATTGCGCTTTATAACATGTATTTATTTATATTGTGTATTAGTGAAAGTTGTTATCTGCTAAAAAATAAATCAAATAATTTCAAATTTTAATGTAAAAACACATTAAAAAAAACTTAATTTAAGCCCAAAATAGTGGATCAATCATTCGAAATTAGCCTTAGTGCCCGCTAAATATGATGACGTCACCAAAAATTATTTATTGTTAATAATCATTTTTTTTAATTTCTTCTAAAAACCGATATTTAAAAAAATTTGGGCATCCATCTTAACTATTGCACTAGCTGTACCACTTAATTAATTTTACAATCCCGCCAAAACAACAAGCGCTTATACTTTCTTTTTAAGCAAAGTCAACCAACACATACACAGAGTGCCTTTTATGAGGAAACATTTTACTAGCATACACTATACCTCCTCCTTAAGTCTTTCTTCTTCAAATTGTTGTATTAAATCTTGGCAATCTAAATTTTCTTCGGGCTCCCATGTGTTATCAGATTCTGGATAGCCTTTCCATTTTAAAAAATATTCAACCTAGAAACAAAGAATGACTGAATGTTGTGCTTCTATTTTCACATATAATTATACTCACTTTTCCTTTACGCACACGTCTTGCACAGATTTTTTCTACTACATACTCAGCATCATCATCCGATGAACCGCTTCCAGAGGCATCAGTTTCAACTTTCTTAGATTTCATTGTTTTCTGTGTATTGAAATAATCTGTTTAAAAAATGTTTTATAATTTTTAAGTTGTATGAAAATTAGTGATCGAAGCCGAATACAAAAACATGAACAATAAGACGCCGCACTTTATACAAATAATCATTAACAATTGAAAATTCTTGTAATACACATAGCCGATTTAAAATAGATACTGTAACATACTCACATTTTTAACAATATTAATCTTAAATCCTTTTAGCAACTACTTTTTTCTATTCCTAAATTTTATTGGTAAAGCCGACCGACGACGCGTTTAATAAAAAGAATCATCGATTTTTCGATGTTTGTGGAATGTAAATAACGCTGCCACACTAAATGCATAATTTTGAAAGAAAAAATCGTCAGTCTAACAAGGCAAACACCATATAAATTAAATATTTTTTAAATTTAGATTAACATTTTAGTCAAATATATTGAGATTAGTATGCTATCACATATTTCTATAATCCTTCAGCAAATTAAAATTGTTTATACTAATTTTTTAGCCAAATGTAATATTGTTTGGTGTCTGAAATATAAATCGACAAAAACATAACATTGTTGGAGCTGGTAACGATGAATAAAAGTACTAAAAGAATTCCAATTTATACAGAGTTGTATTTTCACACAAATGGGACATAAATATGTTACACAAACCGTACATACGTATAAATATATGTATGTACATATGTGTGAGTATTTTTAAATTAAGTGCATTTTGTAAAGAACCAAACTTTGTTTTAAATAATGTAAAGTGATGTTAAATTAAAGTTTGTGTAAAAAGTTTGTTCATATTAAATGCACTGTACAGTTTTAAGAACAGGTATGTAACAAGTTAAAGTATATTGCGATAATATTAATAGTAAAGTAAATGCTGTAGTTGTTATTAAACATGGCTTTAAAACAAAATGTAAATTGCGTAGTTGTTATTAAACATGGCTTTAGAACAAACCCTTATTTAAAACGACTTGTTTCCTGTTTTTGGCTTGGTTATGTATCATCTAGAATTGCGCATTACTTGTCTGTATTAAACCACGTGTTTTTCTTTGATAACCATTTGAGGTTATGTTGATTGGAGAAGGCCACACTACAGGGTTCGGGATATCGTAGTCTCACATATGTATTTATAAACTATTTTGTTCCTATTTTTATCCTTCCTGTTGTTGTCATTCACAAGCAGAATCGAAAAAAGTATTTTGCGTACATATGTACATAAATATTATATAATTAATTTTTACTAATTATGTATGAGGTGTTAATTAGTTGGTTTGAGTGGCGGCCTGATGGCCATCAATTAGGATGTCAAGATTCCGTTTTGAAAAACCTCATCAAAGAAAGCAACTGTATAATAAAGTGTTTATGTAGGTGTTATATTTAAAACCGTGTTATGGAAAACTTCGAATAAATTCAAAATCGGATATGCGTTCTATGGAAACCACGTTTTCAGAAACATGTAAATAAGGCAAATCAGATTAATCTATACCGCGTAATATGGAAACCACCACCGCGTTCTATGAAGACCACGTTATAAGAAACTCAAAATTATATACATATATGTTATATTATATAAATTGAATGAATTCGTAACGCGTTATATGGAATCTCACATAAATGTGTTGCTTAAAATTTTTGAGAAAAAAATTTGTTTCTTACAGATTAATAATATGGAAAGTATTCGATATATCAATTTATGTTCTTGTGGTAATAAAGCATAGTCTGTCGGATGATACTTGCAGTAAAAAAAAATAATAACACCAATTTTATTTATCAACTGCGTAATTTTAGCTTCATAAAATTATTTTCCTTTTTGAAGATTAAAGTTTCTTTCTTTTTTTTTTTGTAACTTTTTGTGTTTTCTTTTATTTTTTATTATTTACTCGTGCAACAGCGCTATAAAGAGATCGCGTTAAAGGAGAACTTATCGTATATTTTACACCGTGTTATATGGGATTCGCGTTATATGAAACTTGACTGTACTCTGTTTTATTTTAACACAATTGAAATTGGTAGGAAAGGTCGATTTTATTTTAGCAGTTTTTCTTAGGCCACCTATACATCTAAATAAATATCCAAAGTTTATTATTTTTTAAATTTTTATTTTCAAAATATATTCTAAAAATGTGTGCGTAAAGTGCTTACTGTGTGCATTTTAGCAAGAACAAAAATAATACAAACAACAAATTATAATTAAGATCTAAATACCTAGATTACTTCCACTTTTCCTATTAGTATTGTATGAAAACTAATTTTGTTTTGATTAATTCGTTTTTTTTTAACTACAGAATTATATTTGCACCAATTTTTTTCTTTTTTTTTTTAAATGCTACTTGTTTTTAACAATTATATGGAAATATTTGTACATTTAATTTTTTTTCAAGATTTATTTAAATTTTATGCATTCGTTTATTAGTATTTATCAATAAAATTATGGCCCCGCTATTCCACAAGTTTTCAAATATTTAAGTTCATTTCTTAAACTAAGTTATTTTTATTTGTAAAATATTTATTTATTCAAATAAGAATAAACAATTTACAAGCCAAAGTTGTTTTAGTGTTTTAAATTAAATTATTATATTTTTTGAAACCCTTATTTAATAAAATACCATAAATTAATTGTACGTTAAGCAACAAATTAAATTAAAAAAAAAAGTTTTTCTTTTGCATTTCTACAAAAATTAAATTTCAATTCGATTAAAAAATAGTAATAAAAATAAAAATAAAAAAGTTTTCTCCAAATTAACTTTATAAAAGATTCGAATGAGGTTCTTTTTGATGCCAAATAGCTAGTAAGTAACCTCTCTCTTTTATATTATATAAATAAATTTTTTTTTGGAAATTAAAGTTGTTTTAGTACATTCCTTAAAAGTTAGTGAAATTAATTAGTTAATTCTTGCAATTATAAATATTTCAAGGTGGGAATACATACATAAAATATTTTAAATATTTTGAAGCAAAAAAAAAAAAATAAAAAAATGGTAAATATAAACTTAGCAATGAGGCCAGGCCAACTTTAACTTGTAAATTTATTCTTTATAAGTTATTCCATAAAATTATCTACTTTTTAATATGTATATATAAAATATATAAGCTATTTTTTAAATTAAATATCCAAAACATGTACATACACATAAGTATAATATTTTGTTGTATATACATACATATGTAGTACATACTATATATGTGTATGTACATTTAATGAAAATAAATGACTATTTTGCTACTCATTTTTTTTTCTTTTGATTTTTAGAAATGTTCAAAATATTTTATAGAAATTGATTTATAGAAAACAATTTTACATTAAATTTAAATACGTGTATTTTGGATAGCTGGAGTGTTGTCAATTCGATAAGAAATATTTGCTTTCGAATTGCAAAATTGAAAATTTGTTTTATTTTTTTAACAAATTTGACTATCCGGTGTTTTGTTTTAATATGAAATGTTAACAATGTTTCTTGCGAACGTGCCTTAATTAGGATTAAAAAAATGTGTAACAGTTCGCTTGAAAAATAAATTTTAAAGTGCAGATAATAGTTTCTTAAGGTGCAGCTTCATCATTTTAATTTGTATAATTTTGCTTTTTTTTAGTATATAATACCTAATTTTATAGATTTTAATATTTTAAATAAATTTTTAACTTTTTTTTTTTTTTTTGAACATCACAGTGTATTTTTTATATATTTAAATGTATATATATGATTTTTTTTTTGTTTTTCTTATACTTGCTCTAATTAAAATAAATTTTTGTTTTAATTTAATAATTAAACCAATTTGCTGCTCCTGCCAGATTTTGTTCTATTCTACATTAAAAAAAGAACAAGGCTTAAAATATTAATTATATGAAAATATTTTCTACATTATTTTAACAAAACGGGGAACAGAATAATAATAATAAAAAAAAGTTAGTAACAAACAAGTGAAAAACAAAAAGCTATAATGTAATTAAAACTAAGAATAATAATATTAAAAAAAAAAACAATTTAACAATTAAAAATAAAATAAACATAAACATAAAACTATATAAACGACACGTGACTCAATGCTCGCATAAAAACAACAGTGGAAATTTGTTAAGCATTTTTTTTTTTTTTTTTTTGTAAAATAAGAAAAGCATTTATCCGTATTTGATAAAAAGATTAAAAAAAAAAAAAAAAACAAAATTCTAGCATAATATTATTTAATTCCTGCTGATAACTTGACCAGTTTTGGCATTCACTAGTATAGTTTTATGGCTTGTAGAAGAAGGCGTTGATGTTAGTGTACGCGTTGATTCTTCATTATTTGCAACACAAAGCTGGTTCGATGTTAGAGAGTGGTTGTTTGCTGCTGTACCGCTTCCGCTACCGACCCCACTGTGACGACTTATACGTCTACGCAAACGATCACTTATGTTTTCAGTATTGTTGGTGTTTGTTTGTTGTTGCTGTACTTGAGGTGGCGGTGGTGGCGAAGGAGTTGCTTGTGTATCATGTGTCTCTTTTTTAATGGTCAAACATCCATCATTTTTATATAAAATAATTTTAGCACATTTTGGTTGTTTCTGTTCTGTTGCATCTTTTAGATTTTCATTAACTCTGTTTTCCTCATTATTATTGTTATTGTTGTTATTATTATGGTTTTGTAACTCCTTTTTAATGTTCAAGTTATTCTCTTCGGTTTCTTCAGGATCCTGCTGTTCCATGCTTAATTCCAACTTGTCATAACGTGTAAAGAAGGCAACATCTTTTAACTTTTCAATGCCATTGAAATGTATCCGGGTATGCTCTTCAATTTGTTCTTGCTCTTCGGCCGAATAGTCACAGTGTTCGCAGGTGTAAGCTAACTTTTGTTGTGACACACAAATGTGTTGATGCAAATGTGTTTTAAACTCTTCGGCATTTGAGCTTTCAAATGGGCAATGTTCACATTTTTCCTTATTATCATTGTTTGTAGAAGCTTTGCTTTGTGCCATAGCTTCTGGTGCTGCAGTAATATGATTTTCATTGGTGTGTGCCAGATCACCACTTGCAACAGATGCTGAGGTGGAAGCTGTATTTGAATCTTCGGCTTCTACTTGATTTAATTTGGCACGGCTCTCTTCATTTGGCGCTGGAGTTCCTACCACCTGTCGGGATTCCAGTTGTTTTTTCAACAAGGAATTTTCTGCTTGATAGGAATTACTTTGGGAGCTGGAAGTTATAATTGAGTTTTGATGATACTTTGTAAGGTTATGGCTTTGTTGGTGCCCTTCATTTAAATCATGATCCACCACCCATATTGTCTCGTGCATGTGAGGCTTTTTAGTGGCTGTTATGTGCATTAGCTTGGGAGCTCTGTATACAGCATCCTCTTTACAATTCTTGTACAACTCATTGCACTTCTCCTGGTATTGCGTTGTATGCACATATCTATGGGTTTGTATAATTGACTCGTGCATTGCTCTGTAATCACAATAGTCGCAGTGATATTTGCGTTTGCCCTCCTCACCAATAATATTTGCTTCATGTTGTTTTAAGTGTTCATCTAGGTCTTTTTGGGCCGTTAAGGGATCGTTATGTTTTTGGGCATATCGTGCTGGGCATTTGTTGCAATAGTAAATCATACGGTATTGATACTCTGGCGGCAATTGGTTTTGGTGATTTTGATGATTGTGCGTTAATGTTGTTGCAGCAGTACGAGCCACTGGTGATGATGATAAATCAATAGCCAGGGTAGTTGTAAAATTGGATGAATCCTGCTGAAATTTTATTTTAAAAAAATGGTAATGTACGTTAAAAAAAGGACAAAAAAAAATAACAAAGATTGCTATCTCAACTACTTAAAAAAAGTAAAATTTAAAATCAACTGTTTTTAAAGATATAATTCCTAAAATATTCAAACTGGTCTCGCTGGTTAATTTTATTAATTTTTGGTAATTTTTTTCTTTACCTGATTTGGAGTTGCAGAGGCCATTTGTAAGGCCAGACTGCTGAAATCCATACTGATATTAGCAGCATTATTGGCGTTTGTTGAATTGGATGCGGCTAAGATTTGACTTTGTTGCATTTGATGGACTGTGCGCATATGGGAGCTCAAGTGTTGTTTTTTGGCACATACAAATGTACACATACGACATTCATATTGAGTGGGCTTGTGCAAGGATATGTGATAATTCATTTGGGATTTACTATCGCAAATGTATGTGCACAAAGGACACTTTTGCTGTTTCGATTTGGCATTGTTTTGTGGTGATGAAACCCGATTGATTTGTGCATTCAAATTTGATTCCAATAATTGTGCCAAATTTGAATTGCTGTTCACAGTTGGCTGTGATGTTAAGACATTGTTATTGTTGTTGTTATTGCTATTGTTGAGATGATTTGATGATGAAACTCTGGTTATTTCAATTTGATCATTTTGTTGTAATTGCTGCTGTAAAATCAGTTCTTCAGTCATGGAATTAATAGCTTTTAAATTATTATTTTGATTGGCAACTGCTGCTGCAGCTGCCGCCAAATATGCCACAGCAGCAGCTTGTAAATCTTGTGAAGCGTTTGCTGCATTCAATGCTGCTGTAGCAGTAATGGGTGAATGTATTAAGTTATTTGTGTTTTCCGATTTTAATGCATTGCTGATATTCTTGTTAAGATGATTATTCTTGTTGTTGTTGATAAGTACATTGTTGTGGCTGCTGTTTTGACTTTGCTGCTGTTGCTGAAGAGCTTTCAAAGTCAAGTTAAAATGACTATTAACATTCGAGTTGTTGTTGTTGTTATTATTATTATTATTACAATTGGTTTCATTTGAAGCCCCATTAACTAAAGGTTTATAAATTGGGGCTGCATGTCGATCACCCGTAGCAGTACGATCAAGGGTTTCGATGTTGATAACGCCAGCATGTTTCAAACGACAATGACGCTGTAAATTTTCATTAAAAAAAATTATATTAAATTAACGAATAGCGCAAAATTGTTACTGTCACAAACAAACACAAATAAATATTGCGCTTTTGTGTAAAGTGAATATTTTTTATTTTTTTTGGAATCAAACAAAAAAAAAATGAGTTACAAATACACGCATCACACCAAAAACCCTTTATTTTTCTCTTATAAAACACATAAAATATAAAATACGTGAAAATGCTTTACACACGGACTCACACGAAAAATTTATAAAAAAAAATATTTTCAAAAGTGTTACCATTCACCTTAAATATTTAAATAAAAAGCAAATTAAAACATAAAAAAGTGTACAACAAAATAAATTTTTTTTGTTTTTATTGCAAAATGAAACACAAAATTCCCATAACCTTTTAAATACCTATTTATCGAAATTAGTTTTAAGGTGAAAAAAATATTTTTCAATATTTAACATTTTGCTGCAAATCTAAGCATTTTTCTGACTGGCTTACAAATAATTACCAACGTCTAAACAAGCCTCAAAGGGGTTAGCCGCTATATTACCCAATAGTCTATTGGAACTCCTAAAACGTTTTATTGAGTGTGTCTTTAGTTTGTTGTTTTCACTTTATTCGCATTCATTCCAAGTGCCTGTTTCTGAACTGTAAAATCATTTACAAAATTTGTTTGAAAAGTATTAGCGCTTATCATGTTTAAAACGCAAAATAAAATCTTCAAACATTCTTATTTATTTCAATTTAAAATACCATAACTTATAGCTTATAGAATGATACAAATACAACATTACGCCATTCTGCATAATAATGAAGAAATGTATTATTATTTTCTTCAAACAGTTTACAATCTACGTTATCAAATGGGAAATCATGCACATAGTGTAATCTTGTCTTTCTATCATTCTGGGTAGTTCATCTTTAGTAAAACATTCAGGATCTGCAAAACGAATTAGGCCTGTAAACTGTAGGCGAATAAGCAAGTATAAAACTCACTTTGAAATAATGAAAATTTGAAGGCCAAATTACGGCACCCATCAAAATTTCAAAACATTAAAAATGGAAATTTCGATTGCTCTGTCACTTGGAGTAGAGAAATTGGCACTATAGACAAACACACGCACACACACATAATTATGAGAGAATAGATTTTATAAAACATTCAATATAAAATAATACCTGAATAACATGCTTCCAATTTGATACTTGATGACAATGACCGCAACGATATGGCGATGGATCACGCCTATCGCCGGTTGTTGTATCGTGCGTTAATAAATTATTATTATTGTTGTTACCATTACCGATACCGTTATTATTATTGTTACTGCTATTGTTATTGTTATTATTATTGTAATTACAAGTATTTTTTGATACACCATTACCAGATAAATTACCCAAATTATTTTTATTATTACTAGAAGATGAATGATTTTGATTTTGTATATAATTTTGATTAGACAATGACAATAATGATGTAGAACAAGATGAGGCAGCAGATAAACAAGTCACCGTATTATTATTATTATTATTATTGTTATTGTTTGCAACAATACTAGTTGAAACATGATCAGATGAGGCAGACAGAGGGACATTTATAGCCAGACTGTAATGATCTTGTATACCACCGATGCCATCACCAGTTAGTAGTAAGCCACCATCACTATTGTGTAGTGGAAATGGTGATTTTTTAAATTGATATGCATGATTTGGAGTTGAAAGAGGAGTAGTAGTAGTGGTAGTTACAATTGTATTCGGTGTTGCCGATGGTGGTGATGATGATGACATTTCTGCCATTAATCCAGACTTATTTTTAACAAGTGTTGAACCCATAACCATTGTATCATTATTTTTGTTACTGAAAACTTCGAGTTGATTTAGATTTAATGGTGCTTGTGAAAAGGAGCCTCTTGGTGAAGTTAATAAATGTTGTAAGGATGGTGAGTTTGCCGACGTTGTCGACCCAACACCTGTTACTGACGATGATGATGATGACGTCGTATGTGTTTGTTGTTGTTCATGTGAAATTTTGTGGGTTAATTGATTTGGCGACGTCATTGTGTTCTGGGCACTTGCCTCGTTTAGACTCGCTTTCTGCTCACCGTGCTCAATTATGTTAGCGGCTGCATTTAAATGCGTTGTTTTCACAGGCGATTTACCGGCCAACGCTAAGGCCAGACCGCTCAGTTGAGGATTATTGGCCTGATCTAAAAGTCCAGCTGCCATTAGATTTGTTAGTTGTGCATTAGGATTGGAATTGTGTTGTTGGTGTTGCTGTTGCTGTTGCTGTTGCTGCTGTGAAAGGCACATGGCAGCTAAAACTTTGTTCATATAAATATTAGAATTGACCGACGACACTTGCATTGGCCCAATATTATTCGATACTGCTTGCTGTTGTTGTTGTTGTCCCGCTTTTGTAGAATTGAATCCTTGATTTGAATCTGGGAAATGCACTTTCACATGGGCCAAAACTGCATCGCGATTAATGTGTCTAAGAATATTAACAAATATATTTTAGAAATTCATTTAAAAAAAAATTTTATTTTAATTCAGGGGGCCCACCACTCACCTGAAGTTACATTTACGACATTTGTAGTTTGTAATTTTTTCATTGCCCTCTTGTCGAACTTCCAAAGTGATTTCGTCATTCGGTTTGAAAATTTGGTTAGTCGGTGGAGATTTTTTCACAGCCGATATGGTAACGGAAGGCGTTATCAATGTAGCGCCCGAATTTTGTTCATTATCGTTTTGTTGCTGCTGTTGCTGCTGAGCAATGGCAGCATTCATCATGGAAGCCAGCAAAGGCAAACGTATAAAATTATCAGATAACTGATCATCCACATTTGCCACCGATGCTTTGGGTGTAATGGGCTCCAAGGTAATATCTTCCCTTACGCCATTTAAAATATTATTCACATTTGAATTTGTTGCTTGTTGCTGTTTGTTGTTAAAGTCATTAATGAAGGCCAATGAAGCAACTTGATTCGGTGTCATTTCCCCAGATTTCATCAGTTTAGGATCTCCATCCTCTTCGGTGACTTTCATTAGCGTAATATATTTGTTATATTTTGTATAATTGCGTCTGCCCGTTTCGTCATTCATCAAAACGCGAGCGTTTTTATGGCTAGGATCTCTGATAGTCTTTAGGCGTATATGCTTGGTGATATCCCAACGCCAATTGGAACGATATGAGCATAAAGAACATTCAAATGGTTTCTTATTTAAGTGACCCACAATGTGAACATGAAATCGTGATGCTGTTGAGGCCCAAAACGAGCAGTGTGGACACTTGTACACCTTCTTTAATGACGAATTTGCAGCCTCTTCTTCAGGTGTCATCTTTTTGGTTACCTGGAAATAGTGAAAGTTTCAAATTTCATTGGATAACTGTAATTTGTTAGTAATGAGTTCGTAATGCAAATGAGTAACACAAACGAAACCTTTAAATGGAAAATTATTTTGAGAGCGCTATGATAGAACACTGTAACATACCTCTCCATAACCTGGAGCTGTTTCAACTCCATAATAACTGTTTTCATCATTATTTGCACTTAATAAGCTGCCACCTGCATTGGAGGAAGAATTGCCACTGCTTGGCTGCTGACGATTGCCTTCAGAGCTTTGGGAGCCACTACCAACACCAGTTTCCTGCTGACTGCGAGGTAATTTATTCCAAATAAATACACGATTTTCCATGGGATGTTGCATTTCATTGGTACTGGTATCGCCCGTCATAACACGACTGCCAGTGCAACTGTCGCCAGATAATGAATCACAGCGACTATTAGCCTCAGAGCAAATCTTGAGGTGATTTAATAAATCCGCTGAAGATTTGCAGCGATGACGACAATGCTGACAACGGGTAGAGCCAGAAACACTTAGATTGAGCGCTGAATGTGATTGTTTGTCACATTCATCGTCTTCGGTAAAATCAATTTCTAAACGACCCTCGTCCCCATCCTCATCGTGATCATCATCATCCAAATCTATATCGTCATTGGTGGAAAGTGGAGAGAACGTACATGTTTTACGATGTATAATCGATTCTGATAAGCACTTGGCCATGTGACCACAGGGGCATATCAAATTTTCATTGGTGGTGGAGGAAGACTTAATCTTATCGAAAAATGAGCCAGCCTTGCGATTTAGTAAACTTTTGCTACTGGTCGAGGAGGTTATTGTAGTGGTGGGTGACAATTGGGATACTGCCCCAACTGCGGCATCTGTTTTATCTGTAGGTTGTAACATTTCTGAAATCTGTTTCTCATTAAAGAACATGGATGCAATATCCGAAAGAGATGAACGTGAAGCCAAATCAGTGGAAAGATTTAAAATGTTTTCATTTTCCTTTGTTAAAGGTATAAGATTCGGTAAAGGCTTCTTGGCCTTGGGTACACTTAAATTGGAATTGTGTACTGAAGATGTGTCTGAAGAGCCTCCTTTTTGCGATAAATCTGTAGGTTCATCGTCCTCATAACGAAACCTCTTGGCATCGTACACTCCAACTGGTCCAGCAGTCATCAACATTTCATCATAGTCATCCATATTGTTATTGTTGAAATGATCCTCCAACATTTCAGCTGAATCGCTAAAAAAATCTTCATTAAGATCTGTGCCGCCCACTTTATTGCGCCTGCGGGCTAACGTCATACCAGCTGCATGTCCAACAGGCGGTACATGATGATTCATTTCGTGCACAGTCAACGATTGTTTAATGTCAGCCGTAAAATCACAAGCAGCACACTTAAAGGGCCCGGCGCCACCATGATTTTTCATGTGACGATCCAGATTCCATTTGTAGGGAGTGCGGAAATCGCAAGTGACACATTTGATCATGGGCATAGAGTGATACTTGACATGTTTGCTAAAACGAGCCTTGATGTGAGTGACATACGAACACTTTTCACAACGATAAAACTTGGCATTGCAATGATCTTCGATTTCATGTTCCAACAACAGGTTGCGATACAGGGTACTGAAATCACACAGACTGCATTTCATAAAGCGATTATTAGAGGGTTCATCACTACCAGCGCTTATTGCATCCGATTGTTGTTGACCCGCTGAAGGGACAGGTGGTAGCGTAGGTGATGGCGTTGAATTACTACCCGATGGTGAAGGTGTCAGTTCAAGACTTGATCGTTGTGGAGGCAATTGAATTTGTGTTGCAAGATGATGATGGTTATGATGATGGGCAGGTATTGAATTATCGTACGGTTTATTTTGGGTAGGACTATCGGGGCGATTTTGTAAAGGTGATGGATGTTGCTCATAATTCGGATGGGCGGCTGATTTAAGAGATTCTCTATTATCTAATTCTCGTTGGACCCTTAATTGCTGCTCAAAGGCAGCTGCTGCAAAAATTGCTTCACTAAATTTTTGCTGTTGAGATTTTTGATGTTCTTCTTGTTGTTTCTTAAAAGCTTCAACGTCACGTTGCAGCTTTTGCTCTGCTTTAGCCTAAAACAATAAAAAGAAGACAGAGTTAACTCTGTTGGCGTTTTTGTTATCAAAAATAAACTTACATGTTCAGCATTAATTGCCTCCACACTCATTGCACTTATTACACCGGTCGGAGCAACACTTTCCTCTAGTTTCCTTTTTCTAGCTTCACGGTTCATGCCTCGCTTGCCGCGAGCTTGACCATGACCGCTTGAAATTCCTTCAGTGCAACCGTGCACCATTTTCATATGACGCACCAATTTCTGATAGTGGCGGGAGGCATACAGGCACAATTTACATTTATTTATAACTATCTTCTCACCGTGCACATCCCTTAGATGTGTTAGGTGATAGCGAGGATTTTGTGTAAAGTATGTACAATAATTGCAGCTGTAATTTCGTTTTATTTTGCACTGCGGCAAACCCTCCTCTTTAAGTTCCATAGCTGCAGCTTGCAAACGTTGATGTTCTTGGGCTAGACTTTGCTGTTGCTGTTGCATTAAATGCTCTTGGGCTTTCTTAAGTTCTTCAAAATGTTCTCCAAACATATAACTGTTTGGATTGTCACCAACACGTACCCGTAAAGTACCAATTGAATTGTTGTTGTTGTTGTTGTTGTTGTTCTTTTCAGGTTCTGCAGTTTCTTCCGTGTAAATAGGAATACCGCTGACTACACTGCGCACTATTAATGTGCCACCAGATTTTTGAACCATTGACGGCAATTCCATTGTTTGAGGGAGTTTGTATTGTGTGTTGTAAATTTATAATATAAAAAAATATTATGGCGTATATTGGTCCTTTAAATTCCACGCTTAGCCGCGAATAGTCTAAAAGAAAAGAAAAATATTTTTTTTTTTCAAAATTAAAAGCAAAAATTTAACGTGTTAATTGATTAAAAAAACAAACAAATTTTAAATTTCTTTTTTAATTTCTATTTCTACTGTTAAATTTATATTTCTTTGGTTTGCTAAGATTTTTGGTTTAATTTAAATTTATTTTCTGTAGGATTTCTTTTTGAATAAAATAAACAAGTGCTTTTCGAATGAACTTAAATGAATTTGAAAATATTGATGTGAGATGCTTGATATAGACTGCGGTGATGTGGTTTTATTGTAGTTTCGCTTCTTAAAAACTGGGGTTTAAGTTGTTTTTTTACCGTGTCCTCATAAGGATATGCACTTAAGTAGAGACAATAAAATTTATATTTAAAAATACAAAGCAAAAATTAAAATTACCATTAAACACCCGTATCCTAAAAAATTAACGTAGACTTTAATGTCAACGTTAAAGAAATTTTTCATATAATTAAAAAAAAAAATTTACTTTAAAGTATACATTCATTTTTTTTGAATAAGAGCATTAGTCTTAAGTAAAGCGCTGCACGAGCAAGCTTGAAGCCCACACATCACTTTAAACATGTGTAATATTTTATAATAAAAAATTGCTTGTAAGCTATTTCAAGTATGCTTGTGCAACCCTTTAGTTTTTACTTTTATTTTTCTATATTTTGAGGTTTTGCACTTTACTAACAAGGGATACAGAAAATGATTTCTGTAAATCGGTTTAAGAATTTCATCTTTAAATATTTTTCTTTTATTCTTTTCTTTTCAGATATTTATCGCAATTAAGATTGTTCTTTGGTACTGCAAAGGAATCACATTAGAACACGGAGCCTAGTAAAGCCTATAGTGACACCTATTCTCCAGATGAAGATGCCCTCTTAATCTATAAACGCATACATACAAAACTTGGACATAAAATGTAGCATTCTAACACTTAAAAATTGCATGCAGCTCAAACTGCTATTGTTACATTCAACAAATTTTATTTTTAATTTATAGAAAATTAATTAATCTAATCAAAATTATATTTTAATTAAATTTAGCACAAAAATAAATTATGTACTCTGCTTTGGCCATGTTATTCAAACAAATTATTAAAAAAAATTATATTTAAACGTTTAATTTAATGTAAAATACATTCTTTATTATCTTAGAAATCTCTTTAATATATTTATTTCATTTATTTATGTATTTTACAGTATCATACAAAAAAAAAATAATAAAAACATTACCAAAACAGCATGTTGCAAGTTCCGGTTGATCATTTTTGGTTTTTGCCCTATAACTTTTGATTGTGTTAAGATATCTTAATGAAACTTTCACTATGTGGCAGAGGGCGAAATGGGCTACATTTCAGTTGAACATTTTTTTGAAATCGCTCTAACGCTAAGAAAGTTATAAGCGTTTTTCTAATTAAAACCCTTTTTAACTAAAGTGGATGTGGCATGTGGCAACATTAGTGGCATGTGGCAGATAGCCAATTTTCCACTCTGCCACATGGTGCAAGTTTCATTAATATATCTTAACCCGATCAAAAGCTATAAGGCAAAAACAAAATTCTATTCAAAATGTAACTGTCGCTCTGTTCAAAAATTTAATTTGAAAAACTTGAGCGAAAAAAGTGAAACACCAGGGTAACAGAACCAGCAGTAGGTGGATTTTCGGGAATTAATTTTTGTTTTTTTGATACAACTTTTGAACGGATAGATATTTTCGCATAAAACTTGCACCATGTTGTAGAGCAAGAAATGGGCTATTTACCATATGCAACTTATGTTGCCACATGCCACAAATAAGTTGCATAAAAAGTGTTTTAATTGAAAAAAAGCTTATAAGTTTTTAAGCGTTTGATGAATTTTAGAAAAATGTTCGGTGGATCAATAGCCCGCTTCCCGCTCTATCACCCTGTGAAAGTTTCATTTTAAAATATTTATCCGTTCAAAAGTTGTACCAAAAAAAGTAAAAACATTACCAAAACAGCATGTTGCAAGTTCCGGTTGATCATTTTTGGTTTTTGCCCTATAACTTTTGATTGTGTTAAGATATCTTAATGAAACTTTCACTATGTGGCAGAGGGCGAAATGGGCTACATTTCAGTTGAACATTTTTTTGAAATCGCTCTAACGCTAAGAAAGTTATAAGCGTTTTTCTAATTAAAACCCTTTTTAACTAAAGTGGATGTGGCATGTGGCAACATTAGTGGCATGTGGCAGATAGCCAATTTTCCACTCTGCCACATGGTGCAAGTTTCATTAATATATCTTAACCCGATCAAAAGCTATAAGGCAAAAACAAAATTCTATTCAAAATGTAACTGTCGCTCTGTTCAAAAATTTAATTTGAAAAACTTGAGAAAAAAAAGTGAAACACCAGGGTAACAGAACCAGCAGTAGGTGGATTTTCGGGAATTAATTTTTGTTTTTTTGATACAACTTTTGAACGGATAAATATTTTCGCATGAGACTTGCACCATGTTGTAGAGCAAGAAATGGGCTATTTACCATATGCAACTTATGTTGCCACATGCCACAAATAAGTTGCATAAAAAGTGTTTTAATCGAAAAAAAGCTTATAAGTTTTTAAGCGTTTGATGAATTTTAGAAAAATGTTCGGTGGATCAATAGCCCGCTTCCCGCTCTATCACCCTGTGAAAGTTTCAATTAAAAAATATTTATCCGTTCAAAAGTTGTACCAAAAAAAGTAAAAACATTACCAAAACAGCATGTTGCAAGTTCCGGTTGATCATTTTTGGTTTTTGCCCTATAACTTTTGATTGTGTTAAGATATCTTAATGAAACTTTCACTATGTGGCAGAGGGCGAAATGGGCTACATTTCAGTTGAACATTTTTTTGAAATCGCTCTAACGCTAAGAAAGTTATAAGCGTTTTTCTAATTAAAACCCTTTTTAACTAAAGTGGATGTGGCATGTGGCAACATTAGTGGCATGTGGCAGATAGCCAATTTTCCACTCTGCCACATGGTGCAAGTTTCATTAATATATCTTAACCCGATCAAAAGCTATAAGGCAAAAACAAAATTCTATTCAAAATGTAACTGTCGCTCTGTTCAAAAATTTAATTTGCAAAACTTGAGCGAAAAAAGTGAAACACCAGGGTAACAGAACCAGCAGTAGGTGGATTTTCGGGAATTAATTTTTGTTTTTTTGATACAACTTTTGAACGGATAAATATTTTCGCATGAGACTTGCACCATGTTGTAGAGCAAGAAATGGGCTATTTACCATATGCAACTTATGTTGCCACATGCCACAAATAAGTTGCATAAAAAGTGTTTTAATTGAAAAAAAGCTTATAAGTTTTTAAGCGTTTGATGAATTTTAGAAAAATGTTCGGTGGATCAATAGCCCGCTTCCCGCTCTATCACCCTGTGAAAGTTTCATTTAGAAATATTTATCCTTTCAAAAGTTGTACCAAAAAAAGTAAAAACATTACCAAAACAGCATGTTGCAAGTTCCGGTTGATCATTTTTGGTTTTTGCCCTATAACTTTTGATTGTGTTAAGATATCTTAATGAAACTTTCACTATGTGGCAGAGGGCGAAATGGGCTACATTTCAGTTGAACATTTTTTTGAAATCGCTCTAACGCTAAGAAAGTTATAAGCGTTTTTCTAATTAAAACCCTTTTTAACTAAAGTGGATGTGGCATGTGGCAACATTAGTGGCATGTGGCAGATAGCCAATTTTCCACTCTGCCACATGGTGCAAGTTTCATTAATATATCTTAACCCGATCAAAAGCTATAAGGCAAAAACAAAATTCTATTCAAAATGTAACTGTCGCTCTGTTCAAAAATTTAATTTGAAAAACTTGAGCGAAAAAAGTGAAACACCAGGGTAACAGAACCAGCAGTAGGTGGATTTTCGGGAATTAATTTTTGTTTTTTTGATACAACTTTTGAACGGATAGATATTTTCGCATAAAACTTGCACCATGTTGTAGAGCAAGAAATGGGCTATTTACCATATGCAACTTATGTTGCCACATGCCACAAATAAGTTGCATAAAAAGTGTTTTAATTGAAAAAAAGCTTATAAGTTTTTAAGCGTTTGATGAATTTTAGAAAAATGTTCGGTGGATCAATAGCCCGCTTCCCGCTCTATCACCCTGTGAAAGTTTCATTTTAAAATATTTATCCGTTCAAAAGTTGTACCAAAAAAAGTAAAAACATTACCAAAACAGCATGTTGCAAGTTCCGGTTGATCATTTTTGGTTTTTGCCCTATAACTTTTGATTGTGTTAAGATATCTTAATGAAACTTTCACTATGTGGCAGAGGGCGAAATGGGCTACATTTCAGTTGAACATTTTTTTGAAATCGCTCTAACGCTAAGAAAGTTATAAGCGTTTTTCTAATTAAAACCCTTTTTAACTAAAGTGGATGTGGCATGTGGCAACATTAGTGGCATGTGGCAGATAGCCAATTTTCCACTCTGCCACATGGTGCAAGTTTCATTAATATATCTTAACCCGATCAAAAGCTATAAGGCAAAAACAAAATTCTATTCAAAATGTAACTGTCGCTCTGTTCAAAAATTTAATTTGCAAAACTTGAGCGAAAAAAGTGAAACACCAGGGTAACAGAACCAGCAGTAGGTGGATTTTCGGGAATTAATTTTTGTTTTTTTGATACAACTTTTGAACGGATAAATATTTTCGCATGAGACTTGCACCATGTTGTAGAGCAAGAAATGGGCTATTTACCATATGCAACTTATGTTGCCACATGCCACAAATAAGTTGCATAAAAAGTGTTTTAATTGAAAAAAAGCTTATAAGTTTTTAAGCGTTTGATGAATTTTAGAAAAATGTTCGGTGGATCAATAGCCCGCTTCCCGCTCTATCACCCTGTGAAAGTTTCATTTAGAAATATTTATCCTTTCAAAAGTTGTACCAAAAAAAGTAAAAACATTACCAAAACAGCATGTTGCAAGTTCCGGTTGATCATTTTTGGTTTTTGCCCTATAACTTTTGATTGTGTTAAGATATCTTAATGAAACTTTCACTATGTGGCAGAGGGCGAAATGGGCTACATTTCAGTTGAACATTTTTTTGAAATCGCTCTAACGCTAAGAAAGTTATAAGCGTTTTTCTAATTAAAACCCTTTTTAACTAAAGTGGATGTGGCATGTGGCAACATTAGTGGCATGTGGCAGATAGCCAATTTTCCACTCTGCCACATGGTGCAAGTTTCATTAATATATCTTAACCCGATCAAAAGCTATAAGGCAAAAACAAAATTCTATTCAAAATGTAACTGTCGCTCTGTTCAAAAATTTAATTTGAAAAACTTGAGCGAAAAAAGTGAAACACCAGGGTAACAGAACCAGCAGTAGGTGGATTTTCGGGAATTAATTTTTGTTTTTTTGATACAACTTTTGAACGGATAAATATTTTCGCATGAGACTTGCACCATGTTGTAGAGCAAGAAATGGGCTATTTACCATATGCAACTTATGTTGCCACATGCCACAAATAAGTTGCATAAAAAGTGTTTTAATCGAAAAAAAGCTTATAAGTTTTTAAGCGTTTGATGAATTTTAGAAAAATGTTCGGTGGATCAATAGCCCGCTTCCCGCTCTATCACCCTGTGAAAGTTTCAATTAAAAAATATTTATCCGTTCAAAAGTTGTACCAAAAAAAGTAAAAACATTACCAAAACAGCATGTTGCAAGTTCCGGTTGATCATTTTTGGTTTTTGCCCTATAACTTTTGATTGTGTTAAGATATCTTAATGAAACTTTCGCTATGTGGCAGAGGGCGAAATGGGCTACATTTCAGTTAAACATTTTTTTGAAATCGCTCTAACGCTAAGAAAGTTATAAGCGTTTTTCTAATTAAAACTCTTTTTAACTAAAGTGGATGTGGCATGTGGCAACATTAGTGGCATGTGGCAGATAGCCAATTTTCCACTCTGCCACATGGTGCAAGTTTCATTAATATATCTTAACCCGATCAAAAGCTATAAGGCAAAAACAAAATTCTATTCAAAATGTAACTGTCGCTCTGTTCAAAAATTTAATTTGCAAAACTTGAGCGAAAAAAGTGAAACACCAGGGTAACAGAACCAGCAGTAGGTGGATTTTCGGGAATTAATTTTTGTTTTTTTGATACAACTTTTGAACGGATAAATATTTTCGCATGAGACTTGCACCATGTTGTAGAGCAAGAAATGGGCTATTTACCATATGCAACTTATGTTGCCACAAATAAGTTGCATAAAAAGTGTTTTAATTGAAAAAAAGCTTATAAGTTTTTAAGCGTTTGATGAATTTTAGAAAAATGTTCGGTGGATCAATAGCCCGCTTCCCGCTCTATCACCCTGTGAAAGTTTCATTTAGAAATATTTATCCTTTCAAAAGTTGTACCAAAAAAAGTAAAAACATTACCAAAACAGCATGTTGCAAGTTCCGGTTGATCATTTTTGGTTTTTGCCCTATAACTTTTGATTGTGTTAAGATATCTTAATGAAACTTTCACTATGTGGCAGAGGGCGAAATGGGCTACATTTCAGTTGAACATTTTTTTGAAATCGCTCTAACGCTAAGAAAGTTATAAGCGTTTTTCTAATTAAAACCCTTTTTAACTAAAGTGGATGTGGCATGTGGCAACATTAGTGGCATGTGGCAGATAGCCAATTTTCCACTCTGCCACATGGTGCAAGTTTCATTAATATATCTTAACCCGATCAAAAGCTATAAGGCAAAAACAAAATTCTATTCAAAATGTAACTGTCGCTCTGTTCAAAAATTTAATTTGAAAAACTTGAGCGAAAAAAGTGAAACACCAGGGTAACAGAACCAGCAGTAGGTGGATTTTCGGGAATTAATTTTTGTTTTTTTGATACAACTTTTGAACGGATAGATATTTTCGCATGAGACTTGTACCATGTTGTAGAGCAAAAAATGGGCTATTTACCATATGCAACTTATGTTGCCACATGCCACAAATAAGTTGCATAAAAAGTGTTTTAATTGAAAAAAAGCTTATAAGTTTTTAAGCGTTTGATGAATTTTAGAAAAATGTTCGGTGGATCAATAGCCCGCTTCCCGCTCTGTCACCCTGTGAAAGTTTCATTTAAAAATATTTATCCGTTCAAAAGTTGTACCAAAAAAAGTAAAAACATTACCAAAACAGCATGTTGCAAGTTCCGGTTGATCATTTTTGGTTTTTGTCCTATAACTTTTGAATGTGTTAAGATATCTTAATGAAACTTTCACCATGTGGCAGAGTGGGAAAGTGGTTACATTTCTGTTGAAAGCTATAAGCGTTTTTCTAATTAAAACGCTTTTTAAATAATGTAGGTGTGGCATGTGGCAACTAAAGTGGCATGTGGCAGATAGCCAATTTTTCACTCTGCCACATAGTGCAAGTTTCATTAAAAAATTTGGATCCATTCTAAAGCTGTAGCAAAAAGCAAAAATTAAGACACAAGTACGGAAGTAGCGCCTAAGAGCCTACACTGAAAAAGTTTTCAAATTATCTAAAATAAAACTTATTTCATTGCAAACTTTTACGGCTACTTCCGTATCTCTGGCTAAGTTGCTGTTTTGTGGCACAACTTTTGAACGGATTAATTTTTTTAAATAAAATTTTCCATTCAAATGTTATAAGAAAAGCACAAAAAAAAATTCTCTCTGAGCTTACAACATGGGTTCTTGTTCTATTGGTTACCTTTTTTGCTGTAACTTTTGAACGGGTAAATATATTTTAATGAAATTTTCACTAAGTGATAGAGAGGTAAATGAGTTATCGTTCTGTTGATTTTTCACTTAGTAGAAGAGTGGAAAATGCAGTACCTGTAATTAGTCATTGTATCAGCTGTTATAATATTTTTTTCGACATGTGAGAACGACTCTGACATGGTCGATGGTAAATATATCTGAAGGGGTATACAAAGTTTTAAGTCGTTGATTGTTGAGGAGGTCTCTTGTTTGGAGCTAACCCTGGAGGTGGCAGCAATATCATGGTTAAATAAAAGCTTTTAATTAATAAATAGTTCCGTTAAAAATTTTTCCTAAGGACAAGTTGTTTTTGTGGCTGACTTTTATTTCTACAATCACGCAAAATCTCTCGAATAAACATTTTATAAAACACACATTTTGTAGTTTTATACAAAAATTGTTTTTGTTTTCTTGGTACTTTGACATTTCAACTGAAATCATTGAGAAATTTTCTTCTTTGTATTTAAATATTTGGGTCAATGTTATTGATATATCCAGAACTACATACATGGATGTGGAAATAGTACATGTACACAAGCACACGTATACGTACGCATAGTGTATGTACGTCGAAAAGGAAACTTAACTTACATATCTACCTATACGAGTATATGGATTTATCTGTCGTTTGCATCAAGTTGTGGCGCGTACATAGTATGACGAACTCAATTATGTGTATATTGATGGTTTATTTTTTGATTTCGTATAACGTCTGAATTTTTTTGAACTTCACAGCAACATTTTTCGTTTGAAAAGTGAACTAAATACAAGCATATTTTAATAGAATAGCACCATCTTGTCATCAATTGCTTTTAAGTGACAAACAAACTATTCATATCTCTGGTGTAGTCAAATTATTGCGTATTAGTAATATTGGCGGTCAATTAATTATTACGTATACGTCAAGTTATATAAACAAAAGTTCTGTGATGTTTTTATACCACAAGCGATCAACTTTTCTGAAAATTTTATATGAAAAGTATTGAGTGGTTTTTCATAAACATTTTTTAGATGAGCTGGTGTTATAAAAATAGCAAATGGACATGTGAAGACATAGCTTCCACCTTTGCAATTTTAGATGGTTTAAAAGCATCACAATTGGTTTTCTTTACGCAATGTATCAAGCCACAGACCGGGAAAACACAAAAACTGATGGATTTTCTGATTAACTTTTTTTGGTTGGCAGATTTTTTAGTATTTATTTATTTATTTATTATACCAACAAAGTGTTTTTCATTACTAAAATGTTACAAAACTTTTTAAAATGATATGCTGCTTATATATTTTTTTTTGGTAAAGTTTAGTAGAGTTCTTTTATTCTCAAAAAAGTGTTTTGAAATACGTACGTGGTACATGAGCCGGCACATAATTGCTGACGTGTGTGTTTTGTGTTTTCTCAAGCCACAGGAAAATGTTTTAAACCAATGGCAAACGAAAAACAAATAAACGTTGTGGCATAAAGCCACAAACAAAACTGAAATAAAATAAACCTTTGAAGCATTTCAAGAAACGCAAAAACAAATAATAAAAAACACTCACAACATTCCAAATGGCAGCCAGAAGATTTTACAGTCATGTTCATCATCATAGCAACATAACAACAACAACAATAACATTAACAAGAAAGAAAAAGTACGAATATAAATTTTGTGTGATGCTGTTCACTGACTTTTTAAATTTACAATAGAGTCTGCAATAAAATAAAAGCTTAAACTACTAAAACAAAAAAAAATAAAACAAGACAAGACAAGCACTCAAGCACACAAATACACACTTACACACACCGTGAAAACACACACACGCACACATCCAAACAAACTATGTAAATATAATAAGAGCTCATACTAGTACTCTACTTGTCCATGGGAAAAAAATAACTTTTTTCGGTGTGTGCATTTAGGCGATTTATTTACTCTCATGCTGTTGAATGTGTTAATAACACTCACACGCACTCGAACACACACATAACCGTTTATTAACTGATATTTTACCCCACCACACCACCTACTGGAAACAACACTAATTTACTCACAGGAAAAACTATTTAATAAATTCGCTGCAAATTGTACTTTTCAAACAAATAGTAACATTATGTCGATTGTTGCTTTAATTTCACAATGTATTAAGTCTTGTTTAAACTAAAACTTTTTTCTACTTAATTTTATTTAGTTTTAAGTTCTCTTTTTTTTTGTAAATGTTTAAACCGTCAACACAACTTTACACTCTTGTTGTCAAATAATAACTGAGTTATGTACTCGTAGTTTAATTTAACATCATATTGTGGAAGCATTTCTGCCGTAATGCTGCTCTTGCATAACACACTTTCTCTCTTATTAAGCAGCATCAAGCAAAAGAAATGTGAAATGTGAAATGTTTTCTTTGTATGTTACCAATTTTAGTTTGTACATGTATGCATGTAGGTGTGAGTAAAATTAAGAAAAACAAAATTGCAGACTTTCACTAGAACATTTTTGTTTTATTTTGGTAGGTTAAGAGAGTAACGATTGTAAAGAGTAAAACAAACATTTTTTTAATTAAGTTTATGCTTCAAGAGATTTTTATTAGTGCCTACAACTTGAAAATCATAAAATATTTAATTTCTTTCAAAAGTTTTAAGCACTGATTTTGAGCTTGCAGAGCCAAAGAGTTATTTATTATTTTAGGAAAATTACCAAAAATTAAACAAATCGGGGGAAAAAATTAACGAAAATTTTAGTAAAAAATTGAGAAAAAGAAAAATATTAAACAAAGAAAAATTAGAGAAGAAGAAAAATAAGACAAAAATGATAAAAATTTTAGTAAAAAAAAATTTGAAATAAAGAAATTATAAAAATTTTAATAAAAGAATAAATAGGCGCAAAAAATTATGGAAAATTTAGATAAAAAAAAAAATTTAAGAAAACGAAAAAACTAAACAAAAATTATAGAAATTTTAGTAAAACAAGAAACAAAAAAAAACATGATAAAAAGATTAACAAAAATAATAAACAGAATAAAATAATTAGAAAAAAAAATAGACAAAAATTATGAAAATTTTAGTAAAAGAAAAAAATTAAAAAGAAAATTATGAAAATTTTAATAAAAGAAAAAATTAAACAAAAATTATGGAAACTTAAGTAAAAAAAGAAAAAGAAATAGCGAAAAAAAGATAAAAACAAAAATTATATAAAAGAAAAAACTAAAAATAAGTAGCGGAAAAAATTAACAAAAATTATACAAATTTTAGTAAATCAAGAAACAAAAAAAAAATAGGATAAAAAGATTAACAAAAATAATAAACAGAAAAAAATAATAAAAAAAAAATTAGACAAAAATTATGAAAATTTTAGTAAAAGAAAAATTATTTAAGAAAAAGAAAAAAATTAAAGAAAAATTATGGAAACTTAAGTAAAAGAAGAAAGAAAATAAAAGCGAAAAAAGATAAAAACAAAAATTATGAATATTTTAGTAAAAGAAGAAATTTAAAAAGAACATGTTTTGATTAATTTTTAAAAGGGAGCTTTAGATTTTTCCATTGCCTTTGTAAAAAGAGAATTTTTGTACTACATAAATGAAATCGCCGTAAATTGAAACTTAGTAAGTAAAAATGTTTTGTTTTTGCTTTTTTTTTTGTTTTTTTTAATTAAAAACTATTATTGAAAGCACATGATAAATTTAATAAAATTTTACGTATATTAGCATTAAAGGGTTAAATTAAAAAACAATTTCCAGAGTTAATTAAAAAAATACTGGACCCGATTTGCCACATTAGACAAGAAATGAAATCAATGGAAATTTCAATTGTTTTTTATGAAATAATTTTAGCATTTGGTTAAAAGTAGTTCGAGCACAAGCGGAGCGACTTATATTCTGGCATTTCACATATTTTAATCTACACTTTAAGTTAAGTTTTATTTGCTTTAAATCAAATGAATATTAAAATAAAACGGAATAAAAACATACACATAAAGACTTTCAACTGTTTTGTAATAAAATCTTAAATAAATATTTATTTTTAACTTGTAAAACGTGACAATATTTTCCTTTACATCCTGTACGGCAACATAGCCAGCATACTCGTACATGTGAAACACTTACTCATATACACACAACAAGCACTTACTAACACTTTAACACTTGCGAATATTAAATAAACTTTTACAAACACTTTAAAGCTTAACAATTTAAAAGAAGCAAAATAAATACCGACAGCCATGCAAGCAAATAAAAATAAGTACAGAGAGAAAGAAATAAGAGAAGAAAAATTATAGAGAGAGAGAGACACTGCAAAAAACAAAATCTATATAGTAGGTACCACCCGTTTAAGACAACAATAATAATAATAATATTGAAAAAAGAAATGGTTTGTGTTAGAGTAACAAAAAAAAAAAAAAAAAACTACTAAATGACTTTTAGAAAACATCTTTTGATTTCCGGCGTCAAATAAAAAAAGCAACATGTAGGCGGTGTAGTATTAAAAAGAAACTAAGAATTCAAAAATAAATAATTTAATCAATTAAATATTAATAAATAAGTAGAAATACAATTACACTGTAGGACAAAATCAAGCTTTAAAAATGCCGATACACGTGTACTCTTTTTTGATCCCCCTCTTCTGCCACAAGCAGTATTTTTTTGTACCGTGTTATTAAATTACATTTATTTACATACCAGAATTATTAAAAAAAAAAATTTTATAAAAATTTTTATGTCATTAAATTTCCATAAATATTTCTTTTCAAACGTTTGTTTATTGAAAACTTTGAATAACACAAACACTTTTATTTTTCTCACTTTATGAAAAGAAAAGCTTTATGCCAGTTGTCAAAGATGATTATTTAATTAAATAATTTATTAATTACTAATAATTAATTTAAATTTAAATTTTATGCAAATAAAGTTCATGTTTTTAAAAGCAAAAAAAAAATTACTTTGGTCGAAGTGTAATTATTTAAAAAATAAAAATATTTTATTCAGCACGTCTCGCACAGAGAACTGGTTACCTTTTTGCTTATAACTAGCAAAGTTTTCTAGAAATCGACTTGATTTCTTTGGCGTTGGAAAGATAAACGTATTGGCTTTAATTAGAAAAATTTTTTTATTGCGCATAGTGCAAAATTTTTTTTTTATCATTTTTTCAAAAAGAAACCATGTTTAAAACAATCTTACTTTCTTCTTCTTTTTGATTTTTTTATTATTATTTAAAATTTTAAGCGATAGTTTTTTAACTTTTTCTTAGCATTTTTTTTTGTGAGTGATTTAGCTTTTTCTAGCCTTTTTTAGGCAAATTTAGCTTCTTTTTTCCCAGCTCTTGGCAACGCTGGTCATAAAGCAAAACAAACGGCTCATAAAGCCACTAGTGGTTTGTTATTAAGAAATTTTTTGTTCTGCATATAAGCGGTTGAATAAATATCTTTTTTCTTAATATTATTTAAAATAAATAAGAGAAAAAATATGTGTATCTGAAAAATAAAGCATAAAAAAACTATTTTTTTTAATTGATTAAAAGAAAAATTTGGCAATAACATTCCAAATTATACTTCAAATTTACCCTAAACCAAATTCCTGTCAGCCTAAATAAGTCATTTAAAACGAAAACAGAGGCTTTGTTAATTTGTGAAAATTAAAATGTGAAAATTACATTCATATTCATGTAGAATTCTTTTTGCTTTTGTTTTATAAAACATCTGCCCGAATCCTTTTCAATTATTCAATTATTAACCACAAGAAAAAACTCAAACAACAAGTGTTTTTTTCATGTGTGTATTTTAAAAACAAAATAAATAATACACTGTCAACAACAACAAAAAAACATTTTTTTTACTCTTAAATTTTCTTTCACGCTTGTTGTGTTTTAATTTTTTAAATAAAATTCGTCGTTGCTGGCGGTTGTGGCTTGATGACACATGCAAAGTGTAGTTGGTTGTGGTGCTTAAGAATAACCTTGAAGTTAACAATAATAAAATTAAACAACAACAAAAACATTTTTTTTACACTCAAAAAAAAAATTCTTTTTTTAAGACAAAAAAAAAAAAAAAAGAAAAACAAAACCACAAGAGACATATAAAAAGTGACTTTAGTTTAATGTGCTTGCAAAAATTTTTTTCAATAATAAAATTTGATGCTTTAAAAAACGAAACAAAACCAAAAAAAAAAAAAGAAATTGTAATTAAAATAAATACATAAACGATTAGTTAATTACTAGTATTTAAAACGGACAACTTTTTGCGAGAGACTGCTGACTGCAGACTGCAATTGTATTTACTTATTTACGCATTTTTTTGTAAATAACTCAGGGACAAGGTTATAAAATAATTCTCGATGCCACAAATGCTAATATTTACACATGCACTTGATTTGCTTATGCCTGCCTGCCTGCCAGCCTGACTGGTCTGTTCACCACACACCATCGTACCGTTGCCGATTTATTTTCTTATTATTGTTTGAGATATCAAATCTCATATGTGTGGTATGCTGCTACTAAAAAACAAAAACAAAAAACCAATAATAATACTAACGATTGTTGTTGTATGTTTGTGTGTCAATAGTTATTTAATTATATTTGTGGCAGCTGATCTTGAACCAATTTACTTCAATATTTGCTTAGGCATAGACAGTCATTCAAACAAAATTGATATTGATTTCAATAAAATGGAATTATTTAAAAAAAAAAAAGAATGCTTTTCTATTATTCTCTAAATTCGTTCTCTGTTTTTTGTTTTACAAATCGCTACAACATCATGTTGCTAGTTTGCCTAGCAAAAATAAAATAAAATTAAAGCGTACTTGAAATCGATATTGTGACAAATTTGTATGAAAAATTTATCATAATTTCTACTTTAGTCATTTTGAATACCAGCCTAAGTTTTTTTCATCACAACTTCTGCAATATCTTTAAAAAAATTGAACAGATTTAAAAATGATGTGGGTACGACTTGAAAGAAATTTTAGAATTTCGAATTTTCTTTTTAATCAAATAGTACAAATCGTTTTTAAAAAAGCTTTAATAATTAAAAAAAAAACTTTTTATAGAAATAGTCAAAAAAAGTGAGAATTATAAAAAAATTATGCAAACTTTTTCAAAATAATTTTTTATTTTTATTTTTAGAAAGTCCACACTTAATTTTTTGTAACCTACAGCTTTTTTAACAACATATGACGATATGTTGTGCTATTTACTCCACCTTGAAAATGTAGATTTTGGATTTTTTTTATTTTTTGTTTAACCCACATTAATTGTTAAGAAAAAATACTTTTCACTTAAAGGACATAGAACCGTATCAGCAATTATTATTTAAATACTCAGAATAATATTAATCATACGGCTAAGTATCCAACATAATCGTAACAATCCTAAGCCATGTTTGTGATGTGTGCTTTTCAAGTATGCTAGTGCAGTGCTCCATTTATTACTTGTTTTGTTGTTGTTTTTTATTTTATAAATAACCAGAGTTTCAGCTCGCTATTGATTGAAAGTGAAATTGCAATGCCGTAACTCAGTTGAAGTATTTGAAAGATATAAAAGCCGCGATCCATGTCAATTTTGTTCTACTGCCCTTTATTCCATTTGGCGTCATCGTTACAAAATGACAAATAGACGATACAGTTGAAAAAGTCAACAAAAAATGACGAAAGGTTGGGTAAACTTGTAATACAATTTTCTAATCACCAAATTCGATAGCGAGATGACTAAAGTATGGAATAGTATTTCAATACGTGTTGAGTAAACAAATACGAGTAAAAGAATAAATTTAAAATAATCCAACACAATTTCTGGAATTAAGCACAAATAAATTTTTAAACTCCAAATAAAATTATTACACAAGCAACAACATACGATATCTATCGAATCTTAATTTTTTTTTTTCAAATTGTAATAGATTTCTACACAAATGTTTGTGAAATGCAATTAAATAAAAAAAAAATTTAGGCAAACAATTGTTAAAAAAAAAAATTATTTTTGATAAATTGAATGAACAATTTCTTTTTCTAACATTTTTTCTTAAAATTCAAAAGATGAAAATTTATTGAAAATTGCAATAACTAGTTGCTTTAATCTAAAACTAAATTAAACTTTATTTTTTTTTTTAACTTTTTGTTCACCGAAATGCCATGACACCAAAATAAAAAATTTCAATCAATTTGATTCGATATTAAATACGGTGATTAGACCCCCAGTTCGCTTTCGAATGCTATCACATCAAATTACTATACATTTTACTCCATATCGAGTGCCATGATACCAAAATTAAAAATTTCGATCAATTAAAATCAGGCTTTTAGGGGCAGTCAGTATTCTTTCTCTTGTCTAAGAACCTATAAAATGTTTACTGTTCGACAAACGATTAACATAACTTTATTTTTAATTTTTTAAATTACACACATACTTGTACGGCACTCTACTCTCATACTTGCAAATGGATAAAATTCTTACTCACACACAGTAATTACACGCATGAATTTTGATGATCTTTTATAACAAGTACGAGTGCCTGCAAGTGTGTAAGAAAATGTGGTTGCACTTGATACTGCACAGAGCAAAAAAAAATAAAAAATTTACAAAAACAGCCACATGAGCTGAAAAAAATAAAATCAACAACAACGATAACAACTAAAAACCAAAATGACAATGATTTTATTTCAACTTGGTTAAAGCAACAATTTTTTTTAAAGCAAAACAAATAAAAAAAAATATTTTACTCACAAACATCTGTTGCATGAAAACATAAAAAAAAAACAATATTGTGTTTTTGTGCATGCATTTGCAAGTGTTTGTGACATTGTTTTCAATTGCAATTGCACAAACGATTTGGTAGTTGTGACTATACACAGGCAAATCAGGGTTATTTTTATTCAAAGATTGCAAGCAAAAATATAAAATAAAATGCATTTTATTGACTTTGAAAATTATTTTATTGATTTCTACAAATCACTAAGACAAACAACCAAAGAAAATCTAATATATTTGTAATTTAATAAAGCGATTCAAGTTTGAAGCAGCTTCACAAAAGAAGTTGTGAAGGTGACATAATGCACTTCACAATTAATCACAATTAATTTTCATGTGACTTTTTTTAAAAAACTCCAGTAGTGCGATTTTCTATTCAAGTTTAAAGAAAAATGTTTGGTTAAAAATAGTTAACCTTAAAATTAAAGAACTTGCGATTCAGTAAAATTGTTGTCAGCCGTATCGTTAAATACTCGTAAAAAATAGAATTTTTTGTGGTGTTTACTTAAACCCAAAATAAATGACTCTTGAATAAAAAAATAACTAGCTGACCCGACAAACGTTGTCTTGCCTATGAGTACGATTTCTTACTCATAGAGTAAAGGACCGTGCAAGACCGGGTAAAAACAGATAGTAGATAAATAAGCCGGATACCCCGACTGTAGCGCCACCTGCCGGACGGATTTGTGATGGTAAACCTTCGAAGGTGTAACCCAAAGGCATACAGAGAAATTCAATTAAATAGGTGCAGCCCGTTTAGAAGGAGTACAATATCAAACAAGTACAGGCGAATTTTATATCATCAAGAATGATTTCCATTCAACAAAATTAAAATTAAATACTTTTTCAAATAAACACACATTTCGATATGAAAACAATTTGTTACCCAACAAAAATTCAGTTGTGATAATTGAATTTTGTTACTAAAAGTAAAAAATTTTGGTTACTAAAAGTAAAAAATTCGCTTTTTTAATGGTAACAAATTGAAGTTGTTTTCTGAGTGTATAAATAACTAAGAGTAAACTAACCATGATTTCTCAGCAAATGCTTCTTTATTAAGAGTAAATTTTTTTAATGAAATTATCAATAACACAAATTATTTCGTTTAATAGAAAAAGGAAAAAAAAAGTTAAAAAAACCAGCATCTCTTTTAAAGTTGGCTTAAACTTGACAACATGTTTGATATCCAACATAAAAACTGTTTTCATACTAAATGTTTGATCGCCTAACTGGTAAAAACAAAGTAAGTTTGTGTACTCACTCGCATTAACAATAAAATCATGTTTGTAATCAAAGCACAGCAGAGCACAACAACACCAAACTTGACTTTAAACGTTGACTTTGGTCGCAGGAATAGCAACAAACATTAAACGTTTGTACGTGTGTAAACAACAATAATAATAAACAGAAAACGAGGCTGAATGATGTTTGAGTAGTGGTTGCTCATTGTTGCTATTGTCAATAGCAAGTCGCCGCTTATAAAAGCAGCATAACCTTGACCTGGTTCTTGAAATGAAAACGAGACTTGAAACATTGAAAATGCAACACAACAACAACATCACTTTGTGTCTAAAATGCGCAATTGTGCATCAGGCAAGATCACTTTAATGCAACTCAAACAAACAAACAAACTAACTAACTAGAGGTAAAAACAAAACAAAAAACCAGTTTCTTTAATACAAAACCAACATTAGCAAGCCAGGTAAGTATTGAAAGACTGGAGGAACACCGACTAACCAGGCATACAGAGATACAAACACTGCGGTTTAAATGAAAATGAAATGATATTACGTGTGTTGGCTGTAGCTATTTCATGCATGCATGCATGCATATGGTCTGTTAACATTGACAATGGTTACGCATGCTTACTAACCAAGTTTATTATTAATTTTAAACGCTTTGAAAAAGAGCATAAGAAAAAATAAAACACACGATTGCATGGTTAACAAGAGGGCGTTTTATATTAATTTTTTATTCATTTTTTTTCTGACTTATTGACTAGTGAGTTTTTTGAAAAAAAAAGTGCGTGCATTTAATTTATAATTAATTACATATAGTTAGTTTATTAACGTATAAATATGGTTTATTATGGCATTTACGACGGTCAATTTATAAACAAATAGAATATTGATGATGATGATGATGATGTTTATTTAAAAAAAAAAAAATGTTTTTATTTGGCTTGAACCTGAATTTTAAGTTCGTTTTTATATGCTTTAAGTAACCTTGAATTTTTTTTATTGAAAACGTTCTTTCTATTCAAAATGAAAAAAAAAATTTGTGAGTTTGAAGTGAGTTGCGATTAATCAATAATTAAATTTAATTAATTAATTTTTTTAAAGAGTAAATGGTGTGACTTCATTTAAAAATAAAAATAAAAAATAATTGTAATTGTAATTGTGGTTGTTATAAAAATTGCAATTTTAAGAGGGAAAAAAGCCTGCCAGCCACTAGAGACAGAAGACAAGTAAATCAAACAATTTTTTATAAAAGCTGCTTAATTGGCTTTATCATGAACTGAAAGAATAATTTGTTGTTTTTCTACCAATGAAACAGTTTCATTGGACTAATGATAACTTTTCATTGATTCAATGAAATTATTTCATCAATATTTCACTGAATTAATGAAATATTTCATTAGTCTAATGAAACATTTTCATTGAATGAAAAATAATGAAATTTTTCATTGAATTAATGAACAAAACTCTTTCAGTGTGATAACACACGAAGGACAAAGAAAAACTTTTTGAGGCGTATTTTTGTTACCATAACAGGCTCCTTTGCATGCAGCTTTTTTTAAAAAAATTTGTGGACATTTTGCAACAAACAAACATGGATTTGGAGGCAAAGTACAGGGAAATTTTGTTCAATATCTAATTTGGCCTCTGTGGCTCTCCTAAATAACAAAATTTTATTTATTTATGGGCCCCAACAGCAAAGTGATCTGATAGATGTATTGCAAAAATCTATATAAATAAAATTCTATTTTGTATTAGTTTGTCTGTTTGCCGTAGAAAATTTTGTTTTACAACGGATGTGTCTGAAATTTTATATAATTAAAAAAAAGCTCTAAAATACTTTTGGACTAGTCACGCCTAATTTTATGCCCACTTTTTAATGATATTCATTTACCTGTGCACCCGTATTTAATTTGAGCCTGCAATTATGCTTTGAATTATTTTATGCGCTAGCAAAGGCATGCTTTACTTTATAAAGTATTAAGTTACGCTAGTTTACACAGTGTGCCCAAATAAGAAAAACAGAAGCTAGGCTCACTTGGGTGCTCTGATGTGGTCCCTTTGTGATACCTGTATAAGAGGAAGTGAAAAAGGACAGCATGATACACTTTATAAAATAGTAAATTTCTTTTTACATACGCTCTCTTATAAAACTATCTCATATAATAAAGAATTGGCCCAGGCAAAAACATCTAATAAATAAATAAATTAAAATCTTTATCTTTTGCGGAGCGCTGTAGCAATAATTTTTTTAAAGAACTACAAAAAATTTGTTGGTTTTTTTTTCTATTTACAAAAAAAAGCTGACGTTGTACGCAAGAAGTAAAACGACGACCATGGGATCAAAAGAACAAAAAATTAGGGACTAGTTTAGAGTGCCCATAAAGTGTAAAATTTTTTATTTAATTATTTTTCCAATAAAAATTGTAGTTGCAAACCGAGCCTGGGTAACTGCTTAAGCCCAGCATAGTTAGAGACTGAATTATTATTTTATTATTATTAGTACGCCATGTCTACCGTGATTTAAAAGAGCTTTTGTACAGCCCACGCTGTAGGCCTCGAATGAAGTCATTTATTTAATCAGTGATCCTAAGGCTGAACGTCCCCAAAGTACATGCTATGAGATTTCAATAAGTAAATTACAACACTTGCATTGGCTGCTGCTATTACTTCTTATCTTACACCACTATGCTAGATAAATCATTTCTTTAGGGATTTTTAATTAAAGTTTAATGTTTTTTTTACTACCTGTAACTAATATAATTTTTTTAACGCCACTGCTAACTTGAAAGAATTTTGTATTTTGCATTATAACATCATCGTCATCATCATCGTCAGCTAAATTATCATTCAAGCCTTTTTTTAAACGAAGGTCGAGGTTAATTGAGTTGTTTCGCTGCTACAACAACATGAATATCCACGAAGTTTACAACAACAACACTAGCTATAATATAAGTCATTGCGATGGCATTTTAACACTCAAATATTCATGAATTTATGCAAGCAATATTGAGTGTCAATTTCATGGCACTCAACATAACAAATTGTCGTTGTTAATAACTGCAATCAAAAAAAAAAAAAAAAAAAAAAAAACAAAAAAAAAAGACAACTGATGATATGCATTGCATGATTATCATATTAAAGCAAATACGAGCAGTGGCAGTTACAATACGAGACAGCTTAGTGTAGTTACTCGTGAAATATAAACATGATGCAGGCATACGTGTGTGTAAGTTCACTGTAAGATTGTGATAACTCAAAAATAAACTCAATTCTATTTTTAAAATATTTATAATGCTATTTTTCTCACAGTTTGGTTCTTTTAATCCCATTCGCTAAGTGACGCTCATGCTAAATTTCTTAATTTAATGGCTTTGAAAGCCTCTGTGTTTCGCATACGCCTGCGCCTTAAGGCAAACTTTACAAGAAAAAAATCTAACAGCGACAATTTGATAATCTTAGATATTACTTTATAGCTCCTGAGTAAGAACTAAAATTTCTGCTGCAGCATAGCCAACATGGCATAAGCTTTATGTTCTACTAGATGTTTTTGGGCGATCTCGCTTAGCCCGGCCCGGTCCTTTACTACGTGAGTCGGTATCATTAGAGAGAATTTTAATTGTTTCTGCTAGCATTATTATCATAGAAGGCAACCAAAGTGGTAAATAATATATTTCAAAGCATAATACGGATACACATCATTTTGAACAGTAGGGAGTGAATTTGTTTGAAAAGTGGGCATACAAATGGGCGTGGCTGGTCTAAAAGTGTACATTTTAGCCTTTTTTAGGCTAGATTTAGCCTTTTTTTCTCGCATTTGCCCTTGAAATTTATGACTTAGCCTCTAGCTTTTTTCCTAGCCTCTTCTTCATTTTCAAAATAGCCTTAAATAACCTTTTTTTCTTTTTCGCAATTGTTTTTTGGCGGATAGTGCGAAATATTTTTTTTATCATTTTTAAAAAAAAAAGCAAAGAGGGTAGTCCATGGTAATTTTAGGCGAAAAAATTTTTTTTTGCAAAACTCGCAAAAAACAAATTTCAAATTAAAGTCAATATGTTTATCTATCCTAAGCAATAGAAATCAAGTCGATATCTCGAAAACTAAGCAAGTTATGAGCAAAAAGGTAACCAGTTCTACACTGCCTCTTTCCGGCCACCTTTTAGTAGAACTGGTTACCTTTTTGATTCTAACTTGCTTGATTTCTTTGGCGTTGGATAGATAAACGTATTGGCTTTATCAAATTTTCCAAAAAAAAACAGCAAGTTATAAGCAAAAAGGAAATCATGTTTAAAACAATCTTATTTTTTTAGTTCTTGTCATTGAATTGATTTTTTATAAAAATTATAATTATTATTTTGATTTTTAAGCGATAGGTTCTTAACTTTTTCCTAGCATTTTTTTTGGTGAGTGATTAAGCCTTTTCTAGCCTTTTTTAAGCATATTTAGCTTATTTTTTTTCTAGCTCCTGGCAACGCTGGTGTATAGTACCAAATTTCAGACGTTTTTATTAGAAAAGAAAAAAGGTTTTTTTAGTCAAATTCTAGACTATTTTAAGAATAAGACGTCATGTCTTACCTTGTGACTTTCCTTATGATTTATTTCTAAAAAAATCAAATGACTTGTTTGGAATATTTTAATGTAGATCTTAGCAGATACTCGCAACTAAGTCAAGATAAATTTTATTTGAAGAGATTTGCTGCGCTACTAAGAAAAAAAGAAGAAAAAAGGAAACAGTTATCAAGGACAATTTAACTTGTTGTTTATGTCCCTAACAGAAAATTTGTGTAATAAAAGCAACAACTAACTGCCAACAAAGAAAAATATTTACAACCTTTAAAATTAAAAATAAAATAAAATACATTCTAGCCACGAGCTTACAGAAACAACAACTTCACTTTTTACTTCTTCCTTGACAGAATAAAAAAATAAAGGAAAAAATGTGCGTCAGTTGGTTGGCTTGGCTGTTTGTTGGTTGGTTGAATACTAAAATGAAATTGTGGTTTAACGTTGTTGTTGCTCTTGCTGCTGGTGTTGTTGCAGGTTTTAATTTTTTTGTTTTTTGGTAGTTGCTTGATTTGGTAAAACAAACTATGTTGATGACATTGAGATGAATTTTTAAAGATAAAAAAGTTTTCAACAGCAGAGTAATGATTACGTTTGCTGGCTTCAATATTTTTTTTTTTTTTTGGGATTTTATAACAAAAACATGTTCTGCTTGGCTTATGCCTTGATATTATTTTATAATTTTGGTCTTCTGATCAGCAAAAAAAAAAAAAAAATTACAAATAAAAAACAGTCAAGGTGTTACTAGTTTCTTGTTGTTTTTCTTTTTTTTAGTCCATATGTTTTGTTTAAGTTACAAAGTAAAAAAAAAGCACAAGAATAAAAATGACATCAAGGATGTTATCAAGGTTTTCAACGTTTATGCGAGTGGAAAAAAAAAATTTTTTTTGTTACAAGAATACCGTTCGCAGTCAAACAGAAAGAAAACCAGCAACTTTTTTTACGAGTGGAAATTTTTGTGTATTTTTGTTTAAGAGAATGTTCTGGTGCGCTGTTATTACAACAGAGGAAGTGTAACTCAGGATAAGAAAAATATAACTTTTGGTTTAATATGTGTTATGAAATTATACAAAATTGGGGTTTTTGTTCAAATAGTAAAGAATTTGATTTTAAAATAAAAAAAATAAAAAAATTAAAGAAGTTGCTTTTTCTATGTTCCCGTTTCCATAACAAAAACTATCAACTAGTCTAGAAAATTTCTATAAACACAATGAATTTTTTAAATATATTTTGTACAAGCTACAAGATGCCTGTGTAAAGGCTCTGAGATTTTTCTTGAAGAAGACTGGCAAAATTAAAGGTGCCCGATCAAAAGGATATGCTGAAAACAGCTTGGCAAGAAACACATTTATTATTTACAGCTAAGCAAGTAATAAATGCTTGCAAGAACAAAAATAAAGAAAATCGGGGCAGTTCAAATTCAAGTGTTTGCACTGATTCACACTAATATTATGGCTTTACACTGCCTAGTATAAGGAATTGCCTCTTTATGACCTTCTTTAGTTCTATATCCCTTATGCTGCAATTTTTAGTCACGGTAGTTCAGCTGGTGTTGCTTTCATTTTTCAAATCTATGATGGCTACAAACGCAGTGGTATACAGATGCAGCTACACGAAAATGAAAAATATCTCGAAAGAGGGCGTAAATTAAATCTAATCGGACAGCCTGATTTGGATCGCATTGCCAATCAAAAATGTCGCCAATCAAAGTGCTGCTGTCAAACAAGCTGGTCTCATTTTTGTTATTAATATTTATTTATAATTTTCCTGACGAAGCTTTCCACAGGGAAGCGAAATATTGAAAATAATAAATAATTTTATAAAAAACAAGACTAAAGCTCAATAATCATTAATTATATATAAAAAATAAAACTTCTAGACAAGTTGAATCTCTTAAGTTAGAGAAAAATTACATTATTTTTATCATAAAAAATTTATTATTTATTTATTTTTATCATAAAAAATTTATTTATTATCATAAAAAATTTATTATTAAAAAAAACTTTTTTTTTTAATTTGATTATTGCTAATGCTTGCATTAGTAGTTGTTACTAATAGTGAACATTAACCGAAACTATTTGCCATTTTACTTGCTTTGTGGGCTGGTAAAGGGGTGGCTGGCTGACTGGCTGATACTCTGTAAGCAATTGAAGATAACCTCAGCCGGTATGTTCTAGCAACAGCACTTGACATCTATTGTAAAAACTATACACATATACTTGCCCCTACAAAAGCACTCACACACCCACACTTTTTACTTCCTTCTCTTTTTTTTTTTTTTGTTTTTGCTCTCTTGGAAAATTGTAATTTTAAGCAAACTTTCATTTAAAATATGCACATTAAATTAAACACATTTTGTTATATTCCTTTTGTTTAATATGGGTGCTGTTAAACGCATACATACAACAAAATAAAATCCATGAATATGTATAAAAACAACGTGTAAAAATTACAACAAGAAGTAGTCAAGTCACTCCTACACAAAGGGCAAAATAAAGTCTTTCTTTATAAGGGAAAAATATGAAAATTTAAAAAAGCAAAATACAAGTGAGTATGTGCTTTAAAAATGACAAGTGATTTAGCAAGAATCATAAATAAACGGTTTTGTTAAGTTGTTGTTGGAAGACAACAAACAAAATAAAAAACAGAAATTCTTTATGTTTAACACAGGTAAAACTTTTATAAAATGATTATTTAATAGAAAAATTTAAATAAAATTTTAATTCAATGACTGAAACGATTTTAAACGATTTTATATCCATAAAATTCTTCCCATTTTTTATGTAACGAGAAGTTCATTCATTAAACTCACACTGTCTTACATTTTTGCTCAATGATTGAAAATGCATATGTTTTTTTTCTTTCTCTCTTTCTCTATACATAAATATATTACACTCTCTTATTTATTTTTTTTTATTTTTTTTTTAGCAAAAAAGCCATTTGTATTTTAGCTGTCACCTACAGAAAGATTTCCCTTATTTTTTAAAATGTCACTGATGCCATAATATATGATTTCGAAAGCTTTTAAAGCTACCAATAGCAAATTTGACAAGGTTTTAGTTATTTCTAGTTAAATGTAATAATAATAAAATATACTTTTAGGCAGTAAATTCAATAGCATAGCTTAAGGAGTAAATAAAGAAATTTAAATTTAAAAAAAATTGTAATAAAAAAATGAGTTTTATTAAAAATAAAAAAAAAAATAAATCAAACAAAATTGCTTTGAAATCTAATAACCAGGGCTAGGAATTTCATGCAAATGCATGTTTGTTGTCTTAACATGTTTGCAGTAAAATCACAATATTTTCAGTTAAATGGCGTCAAAAAATGTTGGGCATATTTTTATAAATGCATATTTTTCGTCATATTTCGTAATATTTTGCAAATTTTTTTTTGGCATATTTTGTTATAAATGCTTATTTTTGTCGTATATAAAAAATTTGCTCTATTTTTTTATCTTTTGTTAAGAAATATCTTTCTGTTCAAGCAAATTCATTATAAAGTGTAGTTAGTGGATCAGCTTTTTAAAGTTTCAGAACCCTGAAGATGTCACAGTTAAAATGGTGGTACACTTTATAATAAATTCGCCTGGTTTCTATTGCCAGTTTTACTCTCAAGAAATGTTGGGAGTAATCTACTGAGAATTCAGAGTAGCGTCTAATGAAATAGATATGCGTTTATTGTACTGAATAAATAACTCATGAGAATATCATGAGGAAAACAATAAATTTAAAATAACCCAACATAAATAAAGATTAATATTTTATTTATTAATATAAATAAATATTTATCACTTCTTTTTCAGACTGAATGGAATATATTTATGTTTTCCTTTGCGTTTACGTTTTTATGGTTCAATAAATAATTAGTTAAATAAATAAATTTTGAATAAATTTTTTAAAATTTTATTTTTACATATTTTGCATTGCATGAGTTTAAGTGCCCTGCTAATAACTCTACGCGACAAAACCAAGTTTTTATTTTTCCATTGCAAAGACTTAGTTTTTATTATAAAAAAGTCACGTTTCCAAAATATACAAATTATTTCTTAAATGGGATAGGTGACACGATATACCTGAATATTATCTGTAAGGGATTGGTTCAATTTGATTTCAGCAAAAAAAAAAATTTACATTGTTTGTAAATTGGCTCAGTGCTTTCAAAAATATCGTAAAAGTTATGAAGTAAAAAAAATTATTTTTTATACAAAAAAATTTTAAAATTTTTTTACTTAAAAAAAAATATTTTGTTTAAATAAAAAACAACTTTTTAATAGATAATAAAGTCATTATTTAATAAAAAGAATATTTCATATGAAAGAAATAAAAGTATTAAATTAATAATTTAAGCTAAAAATTATAACTATAAAAATTAAAAACTTTTGGAAAAATTTTCAAAAACTAAAAAAATTTAGTTTTTTTATAAAACCTCTGAACTTATTACGGTTTACAACTCAACTCATATTTATTTTAAATTGAAACATTTGCCGTTGATGGGTTGTAATTGTTGTATGTTTTTGTCAAGAGTTGTTGTTGGCAATAGCACACGAAAAATTGTATTTTGAAAATTTCAGCTGAACTTGATTTGAGTTGTTAACCACAGCAGGGCCATTTTTCTTTACGAACGAGTAATTTAAATTTTAAATTTAAATTTAACAATTTTTAGAAATAAAAACAAAATTATAATTTTTTTCCTTATAAAAAATTTTAGTTAGAATTTAAAACTCAACATGCAAAAGTAAATTTTTTTTCTATTCTTTGGGGCATAATAATTCTAATTTCAAACAAAAGCTCAGTTGTACGTGCTTTGATGCCGCCTTTAGATTTTATTATATCCCTCGACCAATAATGACGTGACATTTGTTTGTTTTAAAAAAAAATACAAAAAATAAAGTTCATGTTAGAATGCTTAACAGTGGCCTTTATTAAATTTAATGAAACGAAAAAATTCACTTAATGATGAATAGAAAAATATTAAAGCAAATTAAAAACTGTAACACTGTAGTTATTAAAAAAAAAAAAAAAACAAATAAATAGAGTTTTCAGTGGTTATTGCACTTTTCTAATAATTTTTTTTTTAATTAATTATTTCTTTTTTACTAAACCAAAGAAACATCCCCACTTTTTTTACTAAACACGGCAAAGAGAAAAAAAATATGCTACAGTCATACCTAAATTGGTGAGGCAAGCGTTTTTTGTCTCTCATACATTCTCATGCTCATACAAAATGTATAGAGTATACCTAAATAGCACGGCGGCAACGTTGAGCAATAGGAAAATCCAATTTTGACAATGCGTTTTGTAGTGAAGTTGGCTGCAAAACAATTGTTTTTTATTTTTGACCTGTTAAATTTTTTAATTTAGCGTTTTTATCTATTTTTTTGTTTGTTTTTATTGGCTTTTATTTAATAAAATACGCACCGCCAACGCTTTTATTTAAAAAATGCTCCGCTTGGCGCTCCAATTTAGGTTGGCCTGTTATTGATTTCTCACATGATTTAAAAAAATTAAAAAAAAATGGTCGAAGTTTTGGAGGTTTAAGAGTTGAAATTTTTTTTAATTTCCAAAATTAATTTTTTTATCATAAAGGGGAAAAAAGATCTAGCGAATTGCAATTCTTGATATTTTTTTAATTTTTTTTTGGAAAATTTACTCCGAAAAAAAATTGGAATTTCAATTAGCGTCATTTTTTGAAGGCCCATAACTTAAAAAATATTACGTATTTGCTTTTACACTCACTAGAGGTATAATTACACTTTTGTCCGCTATCCGCTTCACGTGATATGCCCCTGGTGGCAATTATCAAAGAATGATACGATGCAGTTTCTCAGCCAACTGTTTGCTGAGTTGTAAATGAAATAATGAAACTCTTAAAAAAAAATCTAAAGCAAATATACACTCACAAATATGTATACCTACAAATTTTTCTGCATTTTTATTTTTAAACTGACAAAGAAACTGATCGCGATAAAGAAACAAGCTAATAACCAGTTGCAAATTTTTGGCTGTTTTCACAACTCATGTTGTGAACGATAATCGTAGAAAATTAGCATATATCGCAATTGACAACACTCTACATCAAATTAGTTAAGTGTTGTAAATAATAGAGGCATTAATTAATTAGCTTATAGTTTTGTATGTGTAAATAAATAATAAAAAATATATATATTTTTTAAAAACTTACTTCATTTGGCCTCTTTTTTCATTTAAGGTACACTGTAAAAAAAGTAAAAGAAAGAAATAAATTGTTATTAAAAAAATTATAAATTTTACTAAAGAAAAGAAAATTTTAATGGACTTGACAACTTGGAAACATAATAGCGAATACAAGAGATAATCATTTACGTTTTCAGAAATACGTGTTTTGCAAACGCTTTTTGCTTTGAAAATATTAAATTTCTTTAGGACTGCTCTGGAAAACACGCGTTTTGCTTGGTTTTATTTGTTGAGAACGCCAGTTTATAAGTAAACAATTGATATAAATAAATAATTGACAAAATTTTTTTTAAGTCGTATTTTTCATTAAAAAAAATTAAATTTTATTTAAATAAACGAAAACATTTTTAATTTAAATTACCCATCATTTTATTTTCTGTTTGTAAGTTTGTTTCATTTTTTTTTCTCTTTTAGTAAAATGGCTAATTTTTTGAAGCTTGAGGTCGAGCTATAATTATTTATTTTTATTTAATGTTATTGCACTTTAAAATTTGTGTAGCTTCCACAGAATATTATTATGAAATTTTATTTTCTCTTTGAAGCTTATACCCAATTTTTCACTTTGTATTTAAATTCACAATAAGTTAATTGTTATTTAAATTTAAGTTGTATTTAAATATAGTATCAGTTTTTCAGTCAATAGTTAAATAACACATTTATTTGCCATAAAATATGGCAGCAGCACAAAATTATCGACTGTGAATGAAACACAGCTGTTCCAAGAAAAAAATGTGATGCATAATGAAAAATAAAATCTAAAAACATTAAAAATGCAATAAAAAAAAACTACAAAAATGCAAATGAGATGTCCAAATTTCATTAGAACGAACGATGAGTTCTTATTAGATGCTTCAGCAAAAATAAAAATTTTTATCAATGGCCAAAAATATTTGTTTCCTGCAATTTAAATAGACTTTAAATGGGAATTTTTGCACAAAAGATCTTAAAGGTCACAGTGCGATCATAGCCCATAATAATAATAATAGGCATTGTTGGCCATTAAAGTATTGTTTAACTTTGAAGTAGAAAATTGATGTCCGTATTTAAAAACAGGGCCATAAGTGTTTATACAAAATTCCACAGTTTTCAGTGTATGTTTGCCATTTGAAAACGCCAAAATTCCTGCATTTGCGTTTTACGGAGCACCTTTTTTACGATTTTAAATCGCAATTGAAAATTTTTGGTGTTTTTGTTTACATGAGCGGGTGATTTATTATTTTCAACCAACCATATGTTGGCTATAGGAGTATTTTTTGTTATTTTGAAACTACTGATATGAGCATTTGAATTTTTCCTAGTTTTAGAATTTATAACGAAAACAACCAAAAAAAAAAAAATAAAGTCATTAAACATAATTTATGGCCAAAGAGTTTTGCCAATTATGTGGAGAGACAAAAAAAAAAAACCAGAGAATATTAAGCCACTATACGAAAGGGATAAAACCCATTTAACGTGAATATGTCTGGCTTGTGTGAATGTGCTAAATGGAGTTGAGGGATTTATGTACTTTGGCTGTATTGGTCATGCGACTATAAATAACAATATGTGAAGGGCAGGCAAATATTTAAGAGTTGCAACAATATGAACAATAAAAAAAATACATTTAATTTTCACTGCTATTACACATAAATATAAATCCTGGTAATACCCCACTGTTATAAAAAAAATGAAATTTGTATTAAACACCAGCATCTAAATAACTCTCTAAAAGAAAAATATTATTTTTTTTTTTGATTATTAACAACAACTTGTAGCAGATGTTGGGCCATCTTCAAAAACAAATATGGAGCAAAAGAATACATTTTAAGCAGAACTGTTAATTAAAAAGGAAAGCATTCTCATCATCATCAGTTATTGTTATTAAAAGCTTTAAAACCAGTTAGCCCACCATATTCTAAAATTTTTTTTTTCATAATGGCTGCCTTCTAGCTGGCTGCTTAAATGTTGTCTTTACATTTTTCTAAATGGATTGAGTGTTAGAGCCGGTTAAAAGACCACACACACTAAGCATCTTTTGGTTGCACATAAATAAATAAAATTGCAGTCTTTAGTAAGCCAAACAAAGAATTATTTATGTTAATATTTAAAAAATGTATTCTTGTTGTTTTTTTTTACATTACAAACAAGAAATAAAAATAGTAAAGAAAATTACAAAACAATAACAAGACTAAATAATAATAAAAAAATATATATACTTGAAGGACACAATTGATAACAATAGAAATGAGGGGGAATTATTTATAAAGACACAGAGTATTAAAAACAAAAAAAATTAAAAGCTTTTTAGAGCAGGCAGGTATAAAAATAAAGTAGCAATTAAATAAAGTAATATTTCGGTTCAGGGGAATTTTACACATTATGAAGAAGAAAATTGATTTATTCCCCTCAAAATATTTTAGCCAAATAAAAACAAGAAACAAACACACTCTCATGTGGCTTAATAAGCCGAGCAAAAAAAACTTTTAAAGTATGGCTATAAGTGTACCACAGCATTTGCTTGCCAAAGCAATACATTTTCCAAAAAAAAAAAAAAAGTTATAAAAAAACTTTTATGGAAAAAAGGATAATAAAACTTATAAGCCTAAAAACCTTTTCCATCTTTTTTCTTTTTTCATTTTCATTTAATAACAAAGAAAACAAAAACAAACGTCATGGCATTACAATGCACTACAAAAAAAGACAAAAGATGACAAAAAGAATTACAAAACACAAAAAAGAAAAGGTTTACAAGACATCCATGTGTTACACTACATTTAGTTAGAATAAAATAAAATAAAATGTAACCATAAACACTAGCGATGCATAAACTTAGCCTAGAAGAAATTACAAAACAAAAAAAAAGGGAGGAGTTGTGAGTGGAGGTTATTTGGTCTGTGACAAAAAACCAAATGCTCTACAACAAATAAGAGCCTAATAAACGTGCCTAAAAGCATAAAAATAACATTGTTGTCTTTCACAACATCAAAATATAAAATAAATTGAAAAGAAAAGAGTAAAAGAAAAGCAAAAAAGAAAAGGAAAGAGGCAAAGAAATAGCTAAGTAAAGCCATTGAAATTTAGGTCTTTCATGTACTGCATATTGAAATGATGATGATGAAATAAGTTTTCCGAGGGCTGCTGGCTTTTGCAAAAACAAAAGAAAAAAATTTTCCACAAAAAGTAAAGGGTATTTTTAAATTCGTAAATTTTAGGGTTCCGTTATCCAAAATAATCAATTAAAATGGCGAAATATCGATATAAAAATAAATTTATAAAATAAAACCTTAAGTTTTTTTAATTAAAAAGAAAAAGGTAAAATAAACTAACAAATAAATAAAATAATTAATTTTTATTTTGACAAAAACTAATAAAAAACAATTCAAATTAAGTGTAACGAATTCAAAGCAAAATGCATGAAATGCTTCAAGTGATTTGATATCGTAAAGCAGTTAATTGGCCGGTTTTAAGTCAAGAGATTTTAAATGATTTTGTGCTCAGAACAGCTTTTTTGTGATTTTCAAAACATGCCTCTATAACCCAATATTTTTATTGCTTTTAATTTATTAAGGTAAAACGATATAGATTTATTAATTAAAATTATTTTAAAGGCCGTAATTCTAAGATAAAATTTAATTAAGACTAGACCATTTTTCATAGAAAAATTTTAGATTTAAAAATTCAATGCAAAATTTTTTTATTATTTTTTAAAGGCTTAAAAAAATCAAGCCAACTAAAACACTAATTTAGCAAAATTACGTTATTACTTCCTCGTTTTTCATTAGGGATTACTGATTCAACTCAAGGTTTTTCGGTTTCTAAAAAAAATAATTTTTTTTACTAATGAAAGTTACCAAAAGCGGCTGGATAAATTGAAATTTTTTGTAAGCTTTATTAAGAATATCAAGCTTCTTTGCTTTTCTTTTTGACACGTCTTTGGAAAAAAAGTCAGGGGAACAAATTACTGCATTCGATAATTTGGCCCCAGTTTAAGTTAATTTTTATTTTACTTTCTAAAATTTTTTAGAAATATTTTTTTTAGCAAAAAAGAAAAATTGAGCACCTTAAGCTTTCTTGATTTATATTTTTTTTATAAATGAATAAATTTAGTTTATGTTTTTTTTTTTTAATTTACTAGTTTACTACTCTGCCCAGTTCATTTATGCTACATTGTGTGGTTTTTCTGCAACACAATCTGTACCAAAACAATAATTGTTCTTATCTTTTGTTTCATTCCAAAATAACTTTTAACAATTTAGTCTTCGCTGAAGAATATTTACTCTAAAAACAAACACAGAAGTCTCTCTCTGTGGATGTGTGTGTCTGCGTGAGTGTATTGGCTGTACAAGTAATTGCTGAAGTTGGCTGAAGAAGACCTCATAGGTTCTATATGAATTCTTTCTATTTTAATTGATTATTGCTGAAGATTGTTCTATTTTGTTTAGTAATAGAGTTGACTACAGAAAAAACTATTTTTTAAAAAAACCAAAGTTTAAATGTATTGATTTTATGTAGGAATATGTACACACATATCTACACAGACACTTTAAGTCATCCCTGCAAGCAATTCAATTAATACACTTTAGGCAAACAAGTGCTTAACTAAAGTTCCAAGATTACGAGTACTTTACTAAAGCTGACTGAACATTACAATGTCTGAAGTAGTCGCCAATAGTTTTTGACTCTAAATTGTAGTTTAACTAACTTAAAATTGGCTTTTTAATAGTTAGTAAAAAGTCAGCAGTCATGTGATTGAGCAACTTCAGCAGAAATTTCTAAATTATTTTACACAAAAAAACAAAAATTTCAATCAATTTCATTTGATATTGAATTAAACTATTTAAGCGCGACAGTATTGGAAAAATAGTAATTACGAGTGTAGTAGAACGATGACATTTGTTTAACAAACGGGTCGACAATATTGAAATTTACTATTCGCTTAAATTTCAAACAACAAAATATATTCAAAAGCTAAGATAACAAAAAATATTTGAGCAAAATGACATAAGTCCACTTTAAGAAAAATATAGTTAGAGTAATTTGAATATAATAAGATATTGGGTCGTATTATTGATTCCGCCCGGAAAGGAAAATTTCGCGGAAACAAGTATCCATCGATTTGCAAACTGTTATTATTCATTCCTGCGAAATTATCTTATTATTTTGCATTGTTTCATTTAATTGTGAATTAAATAGTTGCCTATTGTGAATGAATTGTGTTAATTTTTCGACTGTTGGTGATAAAAAAAAACTTGAATTTTTTAGCATCAAAATAAATTTTTAATAAACAAAAAGAAAATTAATTTTCAATAAATAAAACAAATTAAGCTAAAACACACTTTATTTTTGCGAAATTTTTGATTTTTTTTTTCGTAGATTTTTGATCTCTTTAGTGTTTGCTTTCCGTGAGAACATTTTAATGTAGAAATTTGTCTACTCGTATATTGTGGAAACCGACGAAAAATGCAGCAACAATGGAATGAATAATTGCAAATTTTGCTTCCTCATAAAAAATAATTACACTCATTGTCTATATTTTACTAAGCTTACCACTATCTAATTTTTTTTTAAAAGTGGACTTATACTACTTTCAAAAATAACAGCTCTTTTGCTGTTTTACTTCTAAATTTAAAAAAAATAAATCGCTGTTGTCAGTTTGCTGTTGATAAAATTAGCCGTTAAATTTGAAAATGGTATAAGTCCACTTTTTGAAAAAAAAAATAGTTAGCAGTCATATTAGTACATAAAATTGTGTATATATTTTACTTAACTTATCACTATCTCTTTTTTTTTAAGTGGACTTATACCACTTTAGAAAATAACAGTTTATTTGCTGTTTTACATGTAAATGTAAAACAATAAATCGCTGTTGTTATTTTTGTTAGCGATAAAATGAACTGTTATTTTTGAAAGTGATGTAAGTCAATTTTTCAACAAATGGGTCACCAGTAATTTTAGTAAATTTACCACAACTTATTTTTTTTAAGTAGATTTATGCCACATTAAAAATAACAGCTCATGTGGCTCTTAATCAAGAAAAGTGGTAAGAAAAGAGATTTTAGTTATAGCAACTGGGTTACAAACCCAGGCATTCGTTCATAATGTGACTTATGGTGCTTTGCTAAAATTGTATTGTTTTCTTTTAAAACTTTCCGTAAGTTTGTGCCTTAGTGCAGTTTTTATCAGCTGATACCCAATTCCAGCATACAGCTGATATTTCAGTTAAACACATTAGCTATATTCAGTTGGAGTTTAATTTAATCTTAGTCAGTGAAGGGAATAGGAAATTTTCTTCACTGTCCACTCGAATGCAAAATTAACTTGTACTAATATTTTAAGGTCAGCTCATCTCTACATGCACTCGGTTGGAAATTTATTGAAGACCAACAACAAATTGCTTGCAGGGTGTGTTTATGTGGCTTTTGGTTATGAACACAGATAAGCCAAATTTATGAATTTAAACGTAAATACGTTTGTGTGGCTGCATGGATGTGTTAGAGTGCAAATGCATTATAAATTGTACTTCTTCTGCTTTTTTTCTGTTTTCTTTTTTTTTTTTACTTTGCACAAGTCAATCAATCAATAGGTCAAACATTTTGTCATTGAGCTACACAAGCATGTATGTAGCAACAACAACAACAATAATAATAGCAGCCAGCGACATCAAGCAACATCATGAGTTGTATGATGCCAAAGAATATTGAAAATGTGCCTTGTTTTATGTTGATGTCATATGGGTGTTTTTTTTTATTTTATTTGTTTTAATTCTTTTTTTTTTACATTTTATACATTCGAATGTGTGTACATGTGTGCGTGTGTATTTTAAATGTGATCTGGTTGTATGGCTGACTAGCTGACGTTATCATTATTTTGATGATAGAAATATATTTCGATGCGGTTGTGTGTATGGATGTATGTTTGACAGTACCCCGGCCTATTTATCTCTGTGTATGTTTAGTTGGGTTGTATGAATTGTTTGTATTTCGTTAAGAGTGGTACTGCATGTGTTGATGATGATGATGATACATTAAGCAAATAGCAGCAGCACTTGCATGTTTTTTTTCTTGTTTTTTATAGTTTGTGTAGTGATGCCCTAGCCTGGTATGAATGATTATGATGTTGACGTCGCGACGTCAAAACCGATGCTCATATTTATTGACTGCATGCACACTGATATCACTATTATTATTCATATTAAATTATTATTCATTTGTAGGTTGATGTGTTTGTTTTTTTTTTCGCTTCTTTTCCATTAACGTTTTTTTTTAATTTTTTTTATTCTAAACCAGAGTTTTTTTTTTTAAATAATGCAAGGCATGGCAGTTTTAGATTCAAGCGCTCTTTCATTGGCTGCAGATAACAAACATAATCTGTTTTCCACATTTGACTTTAAAGTGATGTTGTGATGGTGTTGATGATAGTGTTGGTTAATACTTTAGTCAATCATTTTTACATTTAAGTCAGTTCTTTAAACGTTCAAGAGTTTATTTTTATGATGATTGCCACACCATCAGTACAACTGACTATGTGTGTGTAAAGCATGTGCCAGTATTTTATTTTGCACAAGAGTAAATTTGTTTTTAAGCAATTCACAGTATTCATGAATAAATTTTTAAAAAAAAAAAAAGAAATAGAAAATACCAAAGAATTTGAATTTTCATAATTAATTGAAAGTTTTCGTACAAAACTTCCCAAACAAGATTTAAACCTACTCAACTCAGGCGAAGTTTACTTTATTCTCGCTCAATAAAGGAAATAGGACATTTCTTCACTGTCCACTTTAGAACAACAAATAAAATTAGAAGCAAGAATAATTTCAGATATGGCACAAAAAGCTCTCTAGCCTTTAATCAAATAATTTTATGAATTAATAAAGTGAAAAATTGCTTTATTTTTTAGGCAATGGCAATGGTTCGTTTTCATTAATTTAATGAAATATTTCATTGCATCAATGTATCTCAAATCGTAAAAATTCTATTCTTAATAATATTATTAAATTATTTCATCTTATAAATTTATTATTAGTAAATATTATTCAAGCTTAAGATCTCAATAAAAATTGTTTTTATTTTAATTATAATAATAAATTTCTCTTAAGAAGACCTTCAAAAGAAAGTCGAAATATGGGAAAATTAAAATAAAAACAATTTTTATTGAGATCTTAAGCTTGAGTTCTATTCTCAACTTTATTTTCGCCTTAATTTTAAAAAATTTTTAATATTCTTTCTTAAGCTTTTTATGCTAAAAAAAAGGAAAACGTCACTTATCATATATTTTCACAATAATTGAAATCATTCATCATAAAGCTAAAAAACTAACACATTTTGAGGAACACACATAAAAGCTTCTAATAAGGCTTAGATTGTACAGATTAGAAACAATTTTGTACCGGTGATTTTATTTGTTTCTTTTTATTATTATTTTTTCCTATAAAAAACACATAAAATAGACTAAAAATGTTTTCCCTTTAAACTAGAGATTTATTTGTGCAAAAAACACCATCAGCTTAAAGGCACAAGAAAAGCCGTAATAATCCTTAAGCTAACCAGCAGCATCATAAAAAGTAAATAAATTTTTTAAAAGAAGGAAAAGCTAAAAGAGAGAGCAATGACTGACAACACAGGGATACATACAATTTCAAATGCTTCCCCACAAAACAAAAGAAACGAAAAGCTTAGGAACATTTTTTTTTTAAATAAATAGACAACAGCACACACACACACGTGGAGAAAAAAATGAAACAAAAATAATTTTGTATAGAAAAGAATAAAAATAAAAGATGCTTTTTTCCTCTCTGCTGCTTTCATCCTTTCTTGAAATGGTTTTTCCAATTTTTTCTTTTAATTTTTTTATGATGTAAAGGTACAACACAAAAACAAAAATAAAAACGAACAAGTAACTGGTGATTTGTTGCTATTTGTTTCTTCTTTTTTCAGTTAGTTTCTTTATTGTTGAATTACGTTTAAGTTTTCTTTTCTTTTATTTTCTGGCAAAGTGTATTCTGAAATGTGTTTGTGTGTGTGTAGGCATTGCTTCTCTTATTTTCTATTCTTCTAAAGTATCCTTGTGTGGCTTGTTTTCTTTTTTTTTCTATGTGGTAGTTTATTATTTTGCAATGTTGCTTTTTTCTATTTTTTTTTTCTTCTGCCAATGTGTTGCTTAAGATATTTGCAATCAGTTGGTCGATTTTCTTTTATTCATTTCTATTCTCAACTAGGGAAAATGCATATGTGGTCGCATGTATGTATTTTTTTTTTTTTTTTATTTAAAAAGAAAGGTAAGTGAGTATGCAAATACAAGTATTATTCTAGTTATATTCTTAATATTTTACGTTTTTCATATTTTATTTCATTTTATTTTATTGTGACTCATTCATGTTCACTTCAGCTTAACAATACACGAGCATGAATAATGCGCAATTAAGAAACTTAACGTTCTTTTTAGTTTTACATAACCATTTTACATTAAGGTGATTCATTTTACAAAGTAGTAAGAAGAAATCCAATGCCTTAAAAAATTTATACAAAAATATTTATTTATCTATTCAATAATTCGAAATAATAAACTAAACACGCAGTATTTATTAATTATTTATGTAGAAGTAACAAGTTATCATCTTTCATTTAAAAAAAAAAAAAAAAAACTAGAAAACGTTCTTTTGCTTTATAAATAAAATCTGTTCAATTAAATTTTTATTAGAGGTGCCATAAACTCTTTAAAAACAATTTTCTTACTCAGATTACTATTCGGCAATCGCAGCAGTAGTAAAATTAATTTAAACTTTTTTTAAATGAATTTGAGCTTAAGAATTTAACACACAAGCAAAATTTATGTCACATCAATGCACATACATTTGAAATTCTTAGACAATCGATGTGACAATAATTAAATGTTTCAGAGTTTGAATGGTTACTTGTTTTATAATAACAAAAGAAAAAAAAAAAAACGGAGGCCAAGTATTTGCAATGGCAACAAAAAACATTTTCAACACACATACAAACTTCAAAGTAGGTTGTTAAAGACAAAGGATTTGAGAATAAATATTATTTGTATGCTGATTTTAAAATACCTGTCGTTACCTAAATCCCCTGCATTTTCAACATTAATTTGTGTTAGATTTAGGGCCATATTAATTAAAGATGTCATGAATTATGATAACACAGACAAGCCTAATTTCAATATATATAATAATATTTTCTAACTCCACACACAAAAAACAACTACGGTTATGAGAACTGAGTTTGTCAAAAATTCAGTAGCATTGATCGCATTTGTTTGTTAAAAAACTCGCAATTCAGTAATATAGTAAAAAAATTTAATTCTCTCAAAAATTTTTTGAGCTGCACAACCGAATTTTTATACACACAACTAAAACTTCAACTAACACAACTTAATTAATTCACATCTTCCAGCTGAAGTTGTTTGCTCAGCATGTTTTTAAATAAAATTTTTAAAAGAATTTTTTAAAATTAATTAATAATTGAAATAATGAATTAATAATTAAGAAACCGGTTTTCAGATTGTAGCCAAAAAACCGGTTCCACATAAATCACATAACTGACTTTTTTTTAAAAGATGGTCGTGTAATGTCTCATTAAAAAATTTAAATTTTGTATTTTTTTTATAAAAAACCGGTTTTCAAATTGCAGCCAAAATAAACCCGTTTAAAATGAGTCACATAAACGATTTTTTTAATTAAAAGTTTCATTTAATTTGCAATTCAAAAACTTTCAAGTTTTTACTTCTTATTATAAACCGAGTTTTTATATTGTAATAAAAACCGCACTTAAAGATTTAAAAAAAAAATTAAATAAACATTAATTTTATGATTTTTCTTAGAAACCGGTTTATATATTTTTAAAAACCGGTTCTGTATAAACCAACTAAACGGTATTTTTTAATATAAAATATGCGTTTAATACGCAGTTAAAAAATCAATTTTTTTTACTTTTAATAAAAACCGGTTTGTAAATTTTTGGCAAAAAACCGGTTTATATAAATGATTTTTTATTAATATGAAATAAAAAATTTTTATTATTTTTTGCTAGTAAAAATTATAATTTTCCTGACGAATTTTCCACAGGAAAGCAAAATATTGAAAATAATAAATAGTTTTATAAAAGACTAAAGCTCAAAAATCATTAATTATATATGAACTTAAATATATATATTTTTGATTTTTATGAAAAACCGGTTTTTAGATTTTTAGCAAAAAATAACCGGTTCACATAAACAATTTTTTTTATATAAAATGTTGGGTTAATGGACTGCAAAATACATAAGTATTTTTTGTTTTTTTATAAATAGCAGATTCTTAAATTTTTTTTTGCAAAAAAGAGAACAAGTAGATTAAGTGAAAAAAATGTTTTTTTTTCAAGTAAAATATTCTATTAACAAAAAATTTTAAACTAAAGAGCCTTTGGAGTTGTCTAAAATAAATTAAATAAATTTTAAGTTTGACACTGGATGAAAAATTATTTAATTTTTAGCATCATTCAATATTACTTGGGCTTTCAAGTTTCCTTATCACATCTTTTCTTTTTAATCTTTAATTTAAATCTAAAGTTTAACTATAAATTTACTGCAGCCTTAAATTATAAATTACAACTAAGCCAAATTAGAAAAATCCTTGAAATTATATTTTATTAAATTTATCAAAAAGAAACATCTGCAATCAACACTTGTGTGTGTTAAATGCATGAAGTGTTTACTACAGAAACAGAAAAAAGCAAAGCAGCCAAAGTATGCATTTGAAAAAATGTTATGCACACAGACAACCACTACAATTAAAGCTGCAGGCGAAATTATAACTAAAAGAAAAAACAAACGATTTATTTAAATTGCCACACATAATTATTTTATTAATAAAATAAACTGATTTTTAAAGAAATCGATAAAAATTTAAATGAGAAATATTTTTGTTAAGCAATTTTTTTTTTAATTTCCATAAAAAAATGTTTTTTAATAAAACTTATTTAACAAAAATGATTGTTATAAATTTTTATGTTTTTTCAAATTAATTTTTGTTTGTTATAAAAAACGCTTGCAGTTGGTTGCTTTCATTTTAATTTAAATTTTTTAAACAAGCATATACACACACATCACTAACAAAAAAGTTTCTGTTTTTTTTTTTTTTTTTTTTTTTACTTAAAAATGCGTCAGCAGTCATCATTTTGATTGCATTTACTGCAATAATTTCATTAGAACAACTCAATGAAAACTATGACAGCTACAAAGATGGATACAAAATTTACAAATAAAAAATTAACTTTTTAAATCTCAAGTTTATATTTAATGAAATTTTTACCGGACATTTTGTATCATTTACTTATTCGTGTTTTTTTTTATTTTTACTAAAACAGATAAAAAATGTTTAAACGAATTAAATAAAATAAATATAAAAAACACACCCTGCCTTTTTAAGTAACAACATTTTTATATAGAAATTATTATGGTTGTTCAAAATAAACCATAAAATTAATACAAAAAAAAAAAGGCCGACTGTTTTTTTTAATCAGTACTGTTTTCATTTTTGTTGTTTTTGTTGTATTGCCACAAAAATAGATAACAACAAAAACAGCAACATGAATGTCACTCAACACAGGCTACCTTGGCCTCAAAAATCAACAACAACAGCAACAGTGACAGTGCCACTGTCGCTGCAGCGACTGCATAGCAGAACAGAAAATTAAAAAAAAAAATTGTTTTATGAGAAACGCATTTTTAAAGATCAAGCACCAAAAAATTATTTTATTTATTTTATTTTGTTTCTACTTGGCTACAGCCAAAACTACAACTACAACTAAAGCAACAAGCAACATTAGCAGAACAGCGAGTTATTTTGCAACAGTAAATAGGCAGCTTGCCTTATGAAGTAAGTCAGATCTTTATTTAACTAACACAGTCCATCGACAATGAGCAACCACCGCCTTCAGTACGTCATCTTTATTTTGTCAACACCTTCGACCAATTGAATTAACAGTTGAGTTTCATGTTGTAGCAGTAGTTTTTTTAATTTGTAAATTTTACCCGTCACTAACTGAATAAGAATTAAATAATGCCCGGTACTGCTCTTTTTCACCACTCAACTGTCTTGTGGTTTGTTTCTTTAAGCTGTTGTAATTTAAAGCTGCGTCATCAATGTTTCTTTATTTAATTTGTGTGGATACTTAGAAGCCCATAAAACCAAAAACTCTTCCAAATAAAGAATCCAACCAATAAATGCCATTTAACACTCAGTCATGGGCTGGTAATATTATATTTATGGCTTTTTAATAAAAAAATCAACCACAAAATATGATTGTTATTTTTAAAAATTGTATAAAAAGAATTTTAAAAAACTGTTGGGGTTTCTATTTAAAATAACAAAGAGTTGTTAACTAATTTTGTTTATATTTTTTTCTCTTTTTTTTTTGCCAAATGGAGGACATACTACTTGTAACCATAAGACTTTTGAGTTTAATTACACTGCAGGCTGCACTTTTTTTCTTATCTTTTCTGCTGCAGCATTTAAAGGCTTATTTTTACAGAGTTTTGTGGCTTTGGCAAACACCTTTTATTTATAGCAAGAAATCTGCAGGCATGCAGCAACTGCAGTTACAATTGACTTAAATATTCTACATGCTCATGCATTTGATACTTTTTCTTTCAGTTTCAGTGACAAAACTTTTACTTAAAAAGATATAGCAAAAGAAAAGAACAAAAACAAACTGAAAATGAAAATGAAAGAAGAGCATAAAACGTGCTTAATTGTAACTGGAAAATATGCAGACACAAAGCAAAAAAAAAATATGAAAAAAACAAATTGTTGTTTTATTTCTGTAATTGAGTGGACTACGCTCAAAGAAAAGGCTATGGCTAATTAATAAAAATAAAATAAAAATTTTTATTTGTGAATTTCTATTTAAAAGTTTTGCTTTAACCAGCAAAAAGAAAATTCATATAATTTTTTTTTTTAATTCTTTTTAAAAGAAAATTTCAAAAAAGTTTTAACAAAATAAATAAAATTACAATGCCAACCGTAAATGCGAATTTAAGTTTTTTAACAATAAATGGATGGAATTTCTTGAGTTTACTTTAAAAAAAAATCCCCTGAATACTTCTGCTCTTTTTATTTAAATTAACTAAATAAATAAAATTTTATTTTTGCTAAAGCACCTATTAGACTAGAAATACGCATAAACTAACAAATCCAAAATTAACTTAATAGGTGGATGATACCAAGAATAATAGAAATACAAGATGAAGCCATGCAATTTCACGTTAGATGACGTAGATTGTGCACTGTCTGAAGAAAAAAAAAAATTATATATAAAAAAATTTCTCTCTCTCTCTTTCTCTCTTATTTAGCTGTAAATTATTAGCCAATAGAAAGGCAGATAATTTCAGTTTTATATGCGGGATGGCATATTCTTGTTATTCTATCATTCTTATGTATTTTTTCAGCACAAAAATATAGGAAAATAAAAGGCCCATGCACCCTTTGCCAAAAAAACTAAAGAATTAAATCAACAGCCCAGCAGTTTTGATAATGTCTTTTAATTTTTAGGGTTGGGCAAGGGATATACATATATCAAGCTAACTAGTACATTCAAGAGATTGTTTTTTGAAATAAAAGTCGAGGATAAGTCTTACACAGTAGAGGAAATGTGTTAATAGAAAAAAAGGTCCTTAAATTTGCATTCATATTCTTCGAAAAGACAGTAAAAAATCATGCGTCGATTAATTTGTTAATCGAATCAATTAAGTGAGCTGTTATTTAAAAAAAAAAATAAATAAAACCTAACGATCTCTACACTAAAAGACAGACATTTTCATCCACCCAAAGGTTGCCACATTTTTGCGGCTTAGTTTATTTTTCAGGACTTTAATGCAGTTCGGGTGATATATACAATGAGAAAAAATGTGATACAAAAAAAAAGTTCCCTAAAAAATTATTTAAAAGAAAAGTAACCAACACACACAGCACATATTTTGGTGTTAAACCCTCAATTTGTCCTTACATCCTACAGCACGTTTAACCGTATACAAATATTTTCATGTTACTTCCTCATATACCATTCACACGCCTACGCATTCAACCTAACTCGAACACATTAATTGTAATCCAGCCCCCTTCAGAACTGTTGGGCATACTAAAGCAGATATGTGTGACTAACTAACTTTTAAATAAATTAAAAAAAAAAAAAATATTTAAAAATTTTAGAATTTTTTTTTCATGATAAATGATTTCGTATCAAAAAGTTTAACAAAAATCAATCTAATTATATTAGGCATCTCTAGGTAAAAGAGAAGCCGAAATATTTAAAATATTGGTTCAAAATTTTATTTATTTAGTTCAATGCCTACCTTGTTATGGTTTCTAAGTTTCTTGTTTAAATATTTGAATTTTTGTTTATCTATTGAATTTAGTCAGTTAGTTTGAAACTACAAGTAAATATTGCATATTTTGCTAGAGCTTTTTGAGACCTTGTGTAAATCCACTGAAGCTTGGAGTAGCTTCAGTGAAATGTTTCATATAGATATGCTATCCTTCTTAGTACTTATTGTATTCTATACACAATTTTTCAAGACAATATCATGGAAAATCATGGAATTAATTAGCAAAAAATTGTTTTTTATTACAACACTTGGAAACACTTATACTAAAAGTAAGATGTTATCGAACAAATAAATGATTTTTGGTTATTACAAACAGACTTTAAAAAAAGGGTTTGTGTTGCCCATAACTTTTAACATGAACTTTAAGCATTTAAAGTTGCCATATTTTCGATTTTAGAAATTAAAAAGATCAGTAGACATTTAGCAATTTGTTTAAATCAATACAATTGAGCAATAAAATAACAAATATTAAAATAAAATTTTAAAACTAAAAAACAATTGGCAAAAAAAAGTATGGCGTTGCCACTATGTATTTATAGCAACGAAAAGTAATCGGTATTCACAGCAGTGATGCCACATAACAAATATTATACAGCCCAATTATGAATAAAAATTCCAAACGAGTTTTTTCACTTTTCCCTTTCCTCTTATTATAAACAAAATTTCTCCCTTTTTTAACATGGCAAGTTATCTGATTTAGAGAAATTTCTCCCAGGGAAAACATTTTTGGGGATATTCATATAATTGGAAACTTATTTATCATTTTGTCATTTTAACTAAAGTTAATTATAACTATCTGATACCTTATAAGTAACTTGTAATAAAGGCTCTTAATCTTAGAATTAATTCTTAATATTTAATAATAATAATAATATTAATTTTACTGGGACATGAAATCAAGGTTTTATTGTTTCTTTTTTAAATTTAAATTTATAAATCAAACAAAAGAAAAGAAATTTGATTTGTTTTCAATAACTAACTAATCTGCTTGATTGCTTTTATAATTATAGCACAAGGTGTTTTTAGCAAAAAAACTGAAAGCAGCAGCATTCGAAAAATATCATCTTCACCAATTCACCAGCAGAACAACTACTTTTTGTACACCCAAGAAAAAAGAGAGGAAAAAGGAAAAACAAGTGTGTTTAAACATGAAAATGTTGGCCATTGGCCAAAAAGTAAAAATGTTTTGTTTGAAATTGAAAACAAAACAAGAACCAAAAAAAAAAAGCGTAGAAGACAAGAAAAAATCTTCTAGTGCCACGGTTACAAAAAAAAAACAAAAACAAAAAAGACGAACAGGCAGACAAACCAACTTAACAACAATATTCTTGCTTATTCGTGGTACATTGCTGCAGTATCTTTCAATTGAATTCAAACAGCAATAGAATCCGTTTCAAATATGTTGGCTACTCACTTGTCTTAAAATTGTATTTCAAAATAAATAAAACTCACTAACAAGTACTCAAGAACATACAAAACACAATTAAAAAAGAAAAAAAAATTTATTTCGTTTTATTAGAAGAAAAATGAACAGCGCAACTTAAGAAGTTATGAAACACAGTAAGCAAATGTAACAGGCGAGGTCATCTTTAAGGAGAGACAAGCATGCAGCAGCAGCTTTTCTTACAAATTCAATTTAAATGAAAAGAAAAAGAAATTTTGTTTGAAGTTTAAATACGAAGAGGGATAAAAATGTCGCAGCACGTCAGTTAAGCTTTTAAACAAAAGAAAAAAAAGTTTCTTTTACACTCGCAATTTATGAAAATAATTTATGGATATAATTTTTTCTTTAGGAAAATGGAATGTGATTAATTGTTTTGTTTTAGTTTACAAAAAAAAAATTAAAAAAAAAACACCTGCCTTATGTTTTGAATTTTTTTTAACAAAAAATTTTACAAATTTAAAAAATTAATGAAAAGTAAAGAAAAACGACAATAACAAAAATATTAAAATTGTTAAAAAAAACCACTCGTAATTTAAACACAGCAAAGAATATTTTTTTAATACACGAAGTCTAACTATATGGCCTTGAAAATTTATTTTAAATTCTGTTGAATAAATTAGGCGTGTACTGAACAAAATTTACCAATCAGTACATCTGTTATGCTAGATACAGACTATGCAACATGATTACGCAACACGTTTTTCGTTTAGGTGGCACATTTTTGTATAAACACTGCAACCAACAATTAAATCACCAATTCAACCAAAAAAAAAATCAAAATAGTTTTGAAACCTAGAAAGCAACACGGAATTAAACTATAAATGCGACTGTAAGCAAAATGTGTACCTAGCACTACAACCATAGGCTACAGCTGGACAGGACAACTCCAATAATTAATTCTGGAGAAAAACATATGTACATCTGTGACCTTCTATCTCTTTTCGTTTTTCATTAGAGTAAGCGCTCTGCTATTATATAAAATTAAAAAAAAAATATTAAAAGTAGCTTTTTAAACTGTCAATGTAAATAAAAATGGATTTTGATTTGATAAGATTCCTAATGTCAAGAAAAACCTTACTTTAGGCATAAGTGTCAAACGAGAAGGTTCAAAAAATAAATACTAACTTGAATTTTTAAATTTTTTTTTCAAGCAATGTTAAATCAGCATTAATAAAAGCAAAAATTTCTTTTAAAAAAATTAATGGAATTAAATTTATCTTTGTTACAATAAATCATATAAAAATTATTAACAAAAAATACTTTTTATGAACAGCCAAACAAAGGTAATTTTTTAGATTATAGAAAAATAAATTAAATTAAAAATAAACCAACATATTTTTCTGTTAATTAAAATCCCATTAAAAGGATTATAAATCTTGGAGTTGCATTAAATAAAATCACACACATCAACGCAAGTGAATTATAAATATAAAAAAGAAATGAAAAGAGAAGAGAAGAGTAAAAAAGAAAAGCAGAGAAATTAATTATTGTGTCTCATCAATCAAATAGAATTATTTTTATTGAATTTATTTATAAAAATAAAAATAATAACAAAAAACACGCATTTTTATTGCCTCAAATAATTCACAAGTCAAATGACATAAACGTGAACAACACAAAAAATGCATTTGAAACACAAGAGACATAAAGTGGTGACAATTAAATGTCATGTTATTTTTTATTTTTTGTAAAGCAGGATTTGCAGTGTTTATTTGCTTGTTTTTAAACAAAATTAATTATTTTTACTGGTTTCTTTATTATTTTAATTTATTTTTTTGTCAACAAAGCAAGTTTTAAGTGTGCAAAAGTTAATGTGATTTATTGTTAAATCTATTTTTTTTTGTTTGCTTTAATTAATTGAAGAACTTAATTTAAAAAAAAAATTGGAAAACATGTATGTACATATTGAAAAAAAATCAGCACATAAAATCATGAACAAGGAAGTTATTCAGGAAATTAGAAGAATTAAGATTTCCTGAAAAATGCAATGACCCATTATGGCATCACAAAAAAACACAATGTACAAACAAACATACATACATACAAGGTAAATACATGCACTCATTGCTTATTAGAAAATTTATTAGTTACCCAGCTAGAAAAAAAAATAATTTTAGTGGCATCACTGATAAAATAACATAATCGCACCGCGTCCTATGGATCTATTAAATGTTAACTAGTGGTAACAATGTAATGGACTTTTATGCTCTGTTTTTGAAACACAAAGGAGTCAACTCATCTAGAAATTTTGCATGAAAAACATTTTGTGTTTTTCTTAAAAAAATTTCAAGACGAATTGTTTGCTTGCATTACAGAAACTACAACTTAGCCTTTGGCAACTAAATATGCAAATTCAATTAAAATTAAAACCTGGTTCAAATCATCACATTCGATATCTAATTAAAACTATAAAATTTGTATGTGCTATTCATAGGAAATGAACAATCTAATCGTCTAAAAATTTTATATGAAAGAGACTCAAATATATTTTAAAAATTTAGTGGTTTTTAAACAAATTTTTTTAAGGATTGAATTGTTTGTTTCTTGTAAACGGCATGATAGAAATTGCTCGAAATCGAAAGCAACAATTTGGCCTCTTTTTTTTTTTTTTTTTTTTTTTTTTGTTTAATTTTAATCACATTGTCAATTTTTAGATTGGCAACACGACAGCTCTAATTCCACTGGAATTAATAACAATTCATAGAATTGACTTGTTTTGATTCCAACTCAACTGAATTAAGTGGTAAGCACTAATAGGGGCCAGAATTCTAAATGAGCGCCGTAAAACACAGAAAAACAAAGCTATAGAAAAAATATTTTTGGAAATTTAATAAATTTAATTAATAAAAAAAATTCTAAAATGTGAAAAATCTATGGTAGATAGTTTAATAAAAAAAATAATAGAGAAAAATATGAAATAAAATTTTATAAACAAAAATAATAATAAAACAAAAAAAAAAAAAATATTGGAGAATAAAAATTAAAATATTATGGCCCATAATCATAGTTAGACTAAAGTCGGTATCTTTTTAAAATCGATTAAACTCTTATGAACAAAAGTCAGCTCTTAATAAAAGCCTACTTTTTTGTGAAGACTATTTATAATTAAAAAAATTTATTAATTAATCGAAATATGGAAAAATTAAAATAAAAGCAATTTTTATTGAGATCTTAAGCTTGAATAATATTTAAAATTTAAATAAAAAATATTTTAATTAAAAAAAAAACAGATAAAATAAGAAAACAAAAGCCAAACAAATTAAAATTAAAATTAAAAAAAGACTAGACATTTTGATTATAAAAAAAGGTCAAATAAAAATGGACAAAAAGAGTTCTGTTCGATATTTTTTTTTTTTTTTTTATCACAAAAAAGTATGCTTTTATTAATATTTGACTTTTTAATAAGAATTTTAAGAATTTAAAATCGTTAAAAAAAATACCGACTTTAGTGTGACTATGATCAAGGGCCAATGTTATTGAATATTTTTAAATATAATTTTTAATTAAATTCTACTTAAAAGTTTTCATCAATTTTTTTTTTTTTTTTTTTTGGGAATAATTAAAGTAGAATTTCTGTTATTGTTTACTTAATCATGCTTTTTTACTAATAAAAATTGTGTAGGTATATACGTAATATTTCTAAATCAATCCGTTTATAAGTGAAAATCCCTGGGCACATTTTTTAATTTTAATTTTACTTTTATTATGAATAAAATTTCTCGTTTTGTTGTTAGAGAAAATTCTCTGATTTGAGAATTTTTTTACCAAACATAAAATTATTTATATTTAATTGGGGTGTATAATTTGGCTAAAACTAGCGGTAGTAAAAGCTTCTTAAAAAAGCATTAACGCGTACGAGTTAAGAAAAAGGTCTTGTATTAAACACAAGCTAAAAAATTAATAATTCCATAAATGATATTGCCATTAATAACAAACAGCACTGATAAAGAATGTATTTTTCAATTTAAAAAAATATTTTTTTTTGTCATTTTAATTTTAAAAAAATTTTTTCTACGTACCTTAAGTTGCAAAAAAATTTTATATAATCCAGAAAAAAATTAGGGAGGAGATTTTTGTAAATTTTTTCCTAAAAAATAAAAATGTTCTGTGTAGAATGTATCCAAAGCGAAATTGTTAAAAAAAAAAACACCGCAAAAACAACAGTATTTAATGTGTGTGTTGGTGTAAATATTATTAATGTTTTAGTTTTTTTTTTTTAATTTTAATTATATTTTGTTGTAAATGCTTTTCTTTTGGAAACAGAATTTGTATTTTCTTTCTTTTTTTTAGTTTTAATTTGACTTTTCAGTGATAAATTTTAGATAATCTTGTTTGTTTTCTTGTGTTTTTTCGTTAACATTATTTTTTTATACAGCCAAAAAAACACTTTTTCTTAAAAAACAAATTCTTTTGTATATTTTTAGCACTAGGAAGTTTATCTTTTGTATTGAATTAATTTTTTTTATTTTTCTTTCTTGTGTCTTTAACAGCAGCCAGCCAGCCAGCCAGCTATTTTATTTGTTGGCTCATGATGGCTGTATACCAACTAGTAGTTCGGTTTATTTTATTTCTATTTAAATTTTGCTGTTGTAATTGTTGTTGTTTCCTTTTTGTGCCTTTATGCCTTTGAATGTTAAATTTATTTGCACACATTAACGTTTGGGTGTGTGTCGGTGTAAATGTTTCGTCAAAGATAACATTTCAATTTCAATTAAGAAAAATCACTGTAACACTTCAGTTTAAATTTTCTTATTTTTATTTTTTGGTTTCTTGTTGGCTATTTTTAGAATTTCAAATGCACTTGTTGAAGGCTTTAGAATTTATCAAAATTCTTTTATAAAAATTTAACACACACTTTTTTATTTGTTTGGTTGGCTTTTGCTAATTTTTAAAATTCTTTTCTTATTTTTTTTATAATAAAATTTTTTCATATTTTATTTTTATTTTTTATAATTTTTTGTTCAATTTTTAAAAATCATTTATTTCAAGTATCTGTTATATTTTTTTTTTAATTTTAAATTTCTTGTGTTTCTTAATTTTTCTTTTCCTTTAAAAAAATTTTTGTTTTATTTTCACTTTTATTTTTTGAACCAGAAAAACAGATGCGTTACAAAAGTAATTTCTTCTGTGTTTTCCATTAATTACTTTAATATAAAATTTTAAATGTGCCGCCGCGCATTGATACTCTCGGTAGCTCTTACAGATAAATACTCTTTAACTGCTAAACTTGTTGTTGCTACTTATTCTTTATTTTTTCACAAATTCATTGCAGTTTCAGACAAATTTTTTTTTAAAGCACAACAAAGACCCAATGAAATGCTTGAAAACGTTAACAATCCAAAAAAGAGCTATTTATTTAACACACACACACACACAATTATACAGATATTCAATGCGCCACACCGACACGTACAGGAATATTCAACATGCATCTAATACACACGCACTCACACTCTACACTGAGTGGATGATGTCAATTTATTACACTTTCGGTAGAGTAAGAGGAAAGAAAATTCACTTTTTTATTTTAAATTTTTGTGCTGTGTTACTAGAGATGTATGATGATGATGATGTTGTATTGAATTGAAGATTTACAAACACTTTGTGGCTGCTTTAGGCCGTATTAATGTCCATCAACCGTCTAGATGTTCTATTCACTTCGATGAACATCTTGTAACTATTTTCGAAAAGAGTATACCAGCAACGCCAGACCCATCAAACCAACCAACCAGCAAGACAAAACAGACAGCAGCAATAACAATAACAACTACAAATAACGAAAGTCAGCAGTAGCAGCAGCAGCAGCAACATTAACATCACCCCAGCACAAAGTATTAACTCGAACCACACACACAATACAATACACAACCATAAGTTGAAATCCATTCAACAAACAAACAAACAAGCGCGCACACACACACACCATGAACCATATAGTCTGCCAGCCAGCCAGTCAGTCACACAGCCAGTGAGTCCAAAACACATTCATACGAAAATCACACAGAGATTTGATGGCCTGCCTGGGTCTGATGGTTTTACTCATACTTTACTTTATAGTTCTGACAAAATAATATACACTTTGTTATTCTCGTACTCGTTAATAATAAAAATTATCAAGACTCATTTCGAGTCCATTACATGCAAAAGACTAAAGACCACAACAGTAACAACAACGAAATATAACGCCTCAAACAACAAGTGATAATGCAAAGAAAGCAAAAGTTACCAAGAGTTAAGTTACGAGTAGAACTCGTAAAACAGCAAAGAGAGCCAGAGCCATACAGGCAAATCAAAGAGATATTACCCTTTTACACAACAACAGCACAATAACATCCAGTAGCAAAAGAAAAACAACAAAACAAATAAATAAATAAAACTGCTTACTCTGAGTAAACAACGAACAAGACAAACAAGAACAAAAATTAAAAAAATAAAAATGAGAATCCAATGGATACAGAAACTTAAATGATACAAATGTACGGGGTATGTACTCGTGCATGCATTGCTGTTTGTAAAAAATATTATTTAAAAAACACGCAGTGTTTATCTACAATAACACTGGCAACAACACACATGCACACAATTGCAAAAAATTAAACCCTGCACGAAAATCTGAAATGCATTAACTAAAACAGAATGAAAAAGCAACACACACACCTCACAGCAAAATACACACTCACACAAAATTCACATAAAAACAAAGAGTGCTTTTTCTTTTTACTTCAAAACAAAAAAAAAAAACCAGCAGTACCAACAACAAGAGAACAGAAATACCAAACAGAACAGAAAGACCGACCACTTTCATACGAACAAATTCTCTTATGCTGGCTACCGAATGTGAAATACGAAGCTTTTGCTAATTAAGAAAATACGAACATTAACGAAACATATCCATCCATATGTTCGTATGCATGTACATGCAAGTAAATACCCAGTTAACCGAGTTTTCAAAACATCTTCAATGCGCGCATAAAGTGTTTGTTGCTCCAGATCTAATCTATGTCCTACAACCAATAACACAAAAATAAATTTCTTCAATGCAGAATTAATGACTTATTTATCCATAAGCGATTGGAATAATATGAAAAGTTGCCAACGATTTTAAGAATAATGAAATTAATGAAAAACAACGCCAGATTTTCGTCTCTTTTTATTTTAAATATTTTTTGAAATTTAAAAATTTCTGCATTTTATATTACAAAAAATAATTTTTTTTTGGTAACAATTTCTGCGATATCTCTCAAAGTATTGAGGAAATTTGAAAGCCATGCAGATACAACTTAAAGAGAATTTCAGTTCGAAATTTCGGATTTTCTTTTAAATCAAATATTTCAAGCAGTTTGCATGTGTATTAATAAATGTCGTGTACAAAATGATTTAATTCAAGACAAATAACTATTAAATTTGTAATCAAATGGGTATATATGGTACCTATGTATTATCTTGAATAAATTTTGAAAAATAATGTTTGAAATCTGCTCAAAAAATGCTTGTTAAGAGAGGCGATTGTTGTATTATACGTTCATAGGACCAGAACTCTACTTTGACACATTTTCGCTATACGTTAGGGTGAAAAAAAGGCGGGGGGGGGGGGGAGAGGGGTTAAGGCTAGACACAGCAGTTATGCATTCACGGTGAGTCATCACGGCGCGTAAAATGTCAAACTTGACATACCGACAAAAAACTCACTTTATCTATTTGGAATTGTTTTCCACTCTGGAACCGGTTTTGCATTACTTCGGGGTGAACTCCGTGTAGCTTATCCATGTCATCATCTACTGCATCTGCCTCCACACTCCCCTTTGCTTCTTTAGAATTTATTACTACATTAAGATCCCGCTGCTTTGCTCTCAGAACTTTCTCCACGAAATTCGCTACTTCATGCCATATCTCTTCATCGCTTATCATTTCTTTCTTTAGGTTTTCCGCAGGGAAGTTGGGCAGCCACATTCGCAATCCTCTGAAGCTCTCGCCCCAGCGGTAGCACTTAAAAAAGGTATGCTCTGCATCGTTTACAATTTCCTCTTTTTTAAATGTACAGTTGGACGTGTGACATATGCCCATCCTGTGTAAATAGCTGTATGCAGACAGCATCTGCGTTATTTAGTAGTTTACCTCTCCAGCTTTCCTCTTGGAAAATTTCTCCACAGGATACATTCCCGCGATAATCAGAACGCCAGGTCCGATACAGCGCGATATGCCGATGAGACCCACAGTGCTGCTATTTTTTTGTACCTTCAGCAGGGTCTTCGCTCTGCATTTATTCTTTAAAGTCTCGGCCCCAATTTCTGTCTCTGTTTAATAAAAGAGACCTTAGACTTTAATAGAGTGAATGGTCTACAAGAAAGAGTGGCCTTAAATATCTTTAGAATGAAATAGCAAATAATGTTTGCATGACGAAACTTAAAAACATGTATTTTGTGTCTCTCTGGCTTCAAGGTCCGGTAGGTTAAGACTTCTTGTTCACTCCCAGAACAATAGAAAAGCTGTCACTGACAAAAATAGTTGGCTTAATTTGGGACCTAGATCGGAACTAAGGGTTCTTTGTGTTGTGGTGCGTATGGCCTAGTATATTATAATAGCTTAGACAAATAGCTCAAAGAAGAATAGAATAGAATCCTTTTTGTTTGCACTAATGTCATACAATTCTTTATCTAAAACTTTACTAGGTTTTATATAAAAACAAATAAGTTATAAATTATTTTACTGACTTTATTATTTAAAATATTGTATTGCGATTTTAAGGTCAACTGGGTAACAAAATGAAGAACTTTTGTTGGTGGGGGATATGAACACAGCAACAATGGTGAATACAACAATAAACTACTTACTACCACTAAAATTGAAACTACAACTACAACTACGGCCACAACTATAACAATAACAACAACAACAATCAACCACTGTTAATGCAACCATCCCCAACAACACACACTTGTTAAGTAAAAATAAAAACAACAAGAATGAGCAAAAAAAAAAAAAATTAAGCTAAACTAAAAAAGAAAGAAGCAGCACAAAATAAAGCAATAGAAAAGAAAAACAAACCGAGAATCTATTAATAAAGGGGAGGCTCTTTGAATTACAATACAGTTTTTTTTGTTCATCTTTTATGTATTTTGTTAATTCTTACAAGTGTTTTCTGAGTTTTTAATTTTTCTTCTTTTTTAATTTATTTATTTTTTTGTTTTTGTTTTATTATTGCCCTGCATATTTTTGCATTGTCCAGCATTTAATGTGGGTATGAGGAGTGTTTCTTTATATTAATTTCTTCGTTTGTTAATTAAGTTTCTTTTTCATTTAATAAAATGTTATGAAATGTGCTCTTAAAAAATTTGGAAAATTCTCTCTCTTTCTCTTAAACATTAAAAAAGCAACAAAAAACTATTTGTATTATTTGAAAAGCACACACAACACAAAGAGCCTCATAAAACCAACCATATACTAGTTCTTTTATAAAAAAAAAATAAAAAAAATTAAACCAAAATTGTCATAATATGTGATGCCATGGATTTTAGAATTTGTTTTTCTTCTTTCAAAAAGAAAAAAAATTTTTTTCATATACCTACGTGCACATATGTGTGTATGATTGCATGTGTATATGCAGAGATAAGAGATTTCTCAGTTTTGTTATCAGTTATTAGAAGCAGAAAGAAAAAAAAAATTATACGCGAGTAAAAACATTAAAAGATCAAGTTTGTAATAAACTAAATAAACAATTAAAAGATTAGACAAGCAGCAGTTAGTTTTTGTCTTTCAAAAAACAAAGAAAAGGAAAATAGTTTCAATTTAGAAGAAGAAAAAAATTAATTTTAATTACAAAATTTTTTTATAAATTTTTTCTCCATATTAGGTTTAGGTACTTATTATATTTACTTAACCCTAAACACACTTTCTTATTTTTAATACAACAAGTACTTTTTTCGTCGTATGAACGAAGCCCATTTTTAATTTTAATTTTATATATAATTTTTTTTTTTGTCATTTTTTTAAAAAAAAGTAATAAGGTAAATTCGGTTGTGCCGAGTCTTATATACCCTTCACTGTGTTAGAGAAATATTCATATTTTTCACTTTACACAGTCTTCTAAAATATCAAAAACATACAAAAAATTAAGTGAGTGCAGATAAATATGTCGCGTTAAATATGTTTTAGCGTAAGCTTATGTTCTTTAGTACTTGTAAATATATTTTCAGTATTAATGGCATATTTATCAAATACGCCTTATGTCATTAAATATTTCTATAGTAGTTTAGAGGAGATTGTCTACATTTTTAAGCTACCAACTAAATATTCAGAAATGACTTTGCATTATTAAAAATTTTTTTTTTTAATTTTCATATACCCCTCCCCCGGGGATGTGTCTTCTCGGTGAATTACCCCACCTTGATGTATCACAATCCGGGGTAAATAGGTGCACCAGCACCTATGGGTTTGAATCTGGCGGAAGGATACCTTCGGGATCCGACCAGTGACTCTCAACACTGGTACCACGGGAACCGGTAGCCCCCAGTGCTGTTGCTCTGAAGGGTTTTGGCAATTTCCGTTTTGCATCATAGAATAAAAACTACGAAATTTCCCGTATATGTTAAAACACTTCCAGAAAGCGTAGAACTTACAAATTTCATTCCAAGTTAATTTCAGTAAGTTTCTGTTGCAAAATCAAGAATGGTACCTCGCCAAAATGAGAAATGATAAAAATTCCTCAGAGTATGAGTACTGGGGTAGGAGGTAATATAAAAAAAATTTTTAAAAATAATGCAAACTTTTTCTGAGTACTTGAACGATATATTACAAATATAGACGACCTCCCCTTTAAAATGATATACGTGATATCTCGTAATCTTGTATGGTTCGTTCGGAAGTTAGTTTGGATTATTTTGAAATTTCCATATACTCCAGTGCTGTTGCTCTAAGTGATTTTAGCAACTTGCCGACGAACCATTAAAGATTGTGAGATAAGACATATATCGTTTTAAAGAGGAGACTGTCTAGATTTTTAATCTCCTGCCAAAATACTCAGAAGTTACTTTGGATTTTTTTTTACATTTTTTTTTTTAAATTTCCATACACCCCAGTACTGTTGTTCTCCAGGATTTTTTTTTTTAATTTAATATTAGGGAATACAAAATTATAATTAAAGTTGACCACGACATTGCCGACGCCAAATGGAATGAGGATGTATAAATATTTATTACCCTAAAGAATTATAGAAATATAAAAGTCAACAATATGTTATTGAAACCCTTAGGCTGGCATAATTGGTGTTTTAATGTTAGCCACGAGAACGACACTCGCAATAAGGCTGTTATTTATTAGTAGCAAAAAAAAAAAAAAAATAATAACATTAACACTACCTCCAAACACTCATCTATCTCACCCTCTTGAAGTCCCAATTTTGCAAAACTTTTTTCAAGCATGTTAATTTCCATGATTTCATTTTCTATTGAATGTTGTTTTGACTTCTTTTGTATCTAAACAAAATTTTTTTAAATGAATTAGCATTTCAGTAAAGGAAAAAAGGTTAAAAGTTAAAAAGCAGAGGCAAAAAATAAATTCAATAAAATCTTTAGCAAAACAAAGAAGTGATTGTAATCCAAATACACACAAAAATAAAAGAAACAGAAAAATCACTTAAAATAATTTTTTTAAGTAACGCACAAATACAAATGTCACAACAAAGAAAACAAACAATTTTACATAATTTACTAGTAAAATTAAATGGAATAAAGAGGCCATATACATACATTATCACCATTACCAGCAACAACAACATCAGTATCAACACCAACACTATTATCATCATCATCATCAGCATCATCATGATTTCAATTTACATCACTCTGCGCAGTTCATATTTTTTTGTTGCTTTTTGTCGTTGCTGTTTATAAGAATTCAATTTGAGGAAAGAATTTAGACAAAGACGTTGTTGTGTTACTTATTTAAGCAGGAGCCCTTTAAAAATCAATTTTGTTTCTATTTCAACTGAACTGAATTGAAAATAAGGTACTTCAGGTTATAGAAAACACTCTTCTTTACAGTAACTTTTTGATATGCCTGCAAACTGCCAGCACACGGAACAGCATAATTGACCTAAATCTTGCACAGTGAATTTACTGATGACTATACAAAAGATCCTCGGGCCGCGATACATATGGCCCAATTGCAATAATAACGTTTTGATAGTAAATAAAGAAATAGTGTGAGTTAAGCGAAACCATTTTCAGCATCATAACCCTGACACAATAAATTTTTTATTGCAAAAATAAGAAGATGCTTGGAAGGCGTTCTGAAAATCAAAACCAAAACTTTATTTCATTCCTTGAGATTGCGAATCAGACATGCAGCAATTAAGGAGACTCATTAACCTCGAACGTATTAGGGCAGATGTTATTCTTAATCTCAGCCGAAATGACATTAATTTCTACATTGAACTGTTTTAGGACAATTTAGACTCAATTGTCAGATGAATAAAATTGTTTTGGTACCTGCTAATTCCTATCATTTCTGTCATGGAACACAAGAAACATCGGACTACATACTGAGGGTTAGCTGAGCGATGAGAAGACGCAAAATTAACTACCTAAGCATTGGAATACTGGAAATTGAACACTAAAAAAAAATGAATTTCACAACAATTAAAAAATTCGTGAAGAGTTTTGGATTCAGATCAGGGTATGATTATTATTGTTATACGCAGCCGGGCAATTTAATTGAGTTTTCTTTTAGTGTTTTTATGAAAATACTATCCAAATAAGTTACCACAAGTTAAGCGGTTCTCCTGGTACTTCAATCGAATGTTGCATTCTCTGCTATAATAGTTGGCCCATGTAAGTCTGGAACGTCAGGCTGATGTGTCTGGAGTTTGGCTTCATAAACAAAAAGCAGGCGGACGAATTGTCCGCGGCTGGCTTTTACATGGAGGATTCTATGCCAGTGACGGTTGCTTTACCGCTTTACGTGTCACTTATGGCCTCGCTATGATGGTAAAAGCTCTGCTCAGCTAGTGAGCAGGAATAGAAAGTATACTTCCTAGCTAATGGCTGTGACAACCGGTCACTGGCCGATCGGCAAGCACGCCAATAGGTTGGAATTACAGTTCAAAGAAAACTGCCATAGCTTGCGTGCACCTGAGAGCAAGGAGACAGTCTTTCACCTTTTCTGCAAATGGCCGGCTGTTTTGGCTTTGAGACTTAAATTTCTCGGTGAACATTTTACAGACGGACTATGTGAGATATCCGGGATTAGGTTAGGGGATCTTCTTGAATATCTCAATGCCACAAGGCGGATCTAGGTCACTTATAACTACCTTGGCTTGGCGAGTGGGTTCAAAACCTAGTCTTACGATTCCATTTGATGGCCGACAGTCCGCCACGCAAGCCAACCAACCGTCCAAGTCACTACAAATGCAATCCTTCTTAGATCAGGACCACACACAGCAAGTTTAGTTGGGAATTCTTGATTTTGTAGGAGAGAGAGGAACGAAGAATGGAAAAGGGTACACACTTGCTCGTACTCCGCAATTTACTTTTGTTCTCTCTTCGTATCTTTTATAAAGATGTAAAAGAAGAAGACAGGTAGCTTGAAGGCTGAATGAATGACTGAATAAGAATGTTAAAATTGCCGAAACTTGCTGTGTGTAGACACAGTGGCAATTTTAAACAAGAATTGAGAAAGAATTGTCCAACTAAACTTGCTGTGTGTGGTTCTGGTCTTAGCGTTTTCGTAAGGAAAATTTGTTCTCTTTCCACCTGAGAATAACACTCTTTTAAAATGCTGACTTACCACACTTTTTATGTTAATCAAACAAATTTCATTGTAGAATAAAAATCACACAAAATTTTGTATTTAACAAACAACAAATTTAAATTTTAAAAAACAAGAAAAACGATTTTTCTCAAAAAAAAATTTTTCCAAACTAAAAAGAACCATTTTGGTCAGGGTCATTTAAAATGTGCTAAAACTCATCATTAAGCAGAGAGTGAGCAAAGCAAGTAAATAAATGAATAGCAAAAGCAAAAAAAAAAAATTAACTTCTTCTGCATGCTTTTGGTCTACAACTAAAAATGGCAGGAGTTGTGTGTGTTTGTATGTGTGGGTTGTTTATTTTCGCTGTTGTACAAGAGTATGCGAGAGTATTGTAGCGGAAACGGATATGGCTCATGAACTGGCATACACATCATTATTTATAATAATGGCAGGCAAACTTCTGGTAAACTTAAGTGGGCTTTTCCCAAAACGATTTAAAGTCTACTTAGAACGCACTTTCAACAGAAATTAAAATGTGTGTGAAATTGTTTAAAAAAATAAAATAAAATTCGAAAAATATGCTTTCTTTTTTTGTTTTGTATAAAATTTCTTCTTGCCTTTAAAAAACTTTAAAATCATGTTGCTACGGTTGTTAAATTTTTTTTATTTATTTTTGTGTTTGTTAAAGTTTTTCTTAATATCAATGACCAAAATTTAACAAAAAAAAATTTTTTTTATTTAACAATTCCAAAAAACAAGCACGGCTTAATCAAATAAAATAATAAAATTTGCTACCAACTGTAAGTTAACATACATTCATCCCACTCTGGTTAAAAAAAAACCCAGTTAACTGAAACGCTTTAATATAAAAAAAAAAAAACACACACACACACACATACACATTTTCTAATTATACTAAATGCCATGACTTCATGATGAAGAAAGAAAAAACAAACAAATGAATCATATTCGTTTGCCATTTAAAGGCATCACCAGCATAGCGTCAGCATTATCATGAACCCTAAAGCCGCCTTTTTTAATATAAATTTTTATGAGAGGTTTCTTTATGCATAAACGGACACAAACATGCTTAAACAAGACAAATCTTTAGTGATTTTTTTTAGAAATTTAAGAAAAATAAAACTTCTTTTATAAAAAAAAAATTTTTTTTGCTAATTTTTACAAAATTTTATTTAAATTGCGCAATATTTTTTTAATAATAAAAATCTGGGCAGGTTTGTAGCATGAGAGAATTATACGGTAAAGCAAATAAGGCAGCTGTACATTTTTTGCTCTCCATTGTTTTTCTGCTCAAAATACATAGAGAATTGGTCACGGCTGGCTTTAACATGGAGGATTCTATATCAGTGACGATCACTTTACCGCTTAGTAGCATCAGAAACAGCATTCTGGAGTACTACCAGAAGAAGGCGGATACCAGATGGCCTCGCTATGATGGTAAAGGCTCTGCTCAGCTGGTGAGCAGGAATAGCAAATATATTTCCAGACTGGCGGCTGTGATAACTGGTCACTGGAGAATCGACAAGCACGCCAGTAGTGTGTCTCTGCCCTCCAACAAAAACTGCCACAAGGATAATACTTAAACAGTTTAATTATGAAATAATCCGAGGAGATTTTTCCCCTTGAAAATTTAGTTTTTAATAAAAAAAATTTTTAAATTAGAGAATTTGCTAAAACAGAAAAATTGTATTCTTGAATTTTTTCACTAGAAAAATTTTGTTTTGTCGAAAATTTTAAATTCTATAATAAAATAAAAGAAATTGTATTCACAACAGCAGCAAAGGCAAAAGTGAAAAACAAAACTCCCGGGGATTTTTTCTTCACAATTGGGCTGAATAAAAATTGGACATTTTTAAAACAAACACCCTGTATTAAGCTGTAAATAAATATTTGAAATAACCGATGAGGGCTGGCAGTTCCTTTTCATTTGAAAATATCAGCAATATTTTAAAAGAAGAATTTACACACACACACATACACATAAATACACCAGGAGATAAATAACCAAAAATCACTTTAAGTGTTGGTTGGCAATTTTTAAGTAAATTTTTGTTTTCGCTTGCCGTATTCTTGTATCACTGCATCCCTAAACAAATACTTTTTTCTACCTGTGAGTTAATTTTTTATGGCTGCTGTTGTTGTTTTTGTTGTTCTGTTGCTTACAATTTTTAATGTTTTAATACATTTTGGCATGCTTTTAGGTAATAATTCACAGATTAACGCCATTTAAGTCTTTCCTACACACGAAAGATTAAAAAAAAAAGAAAAACCAAATTTCAGTTTTGTTTTGTTGTGTCTGTAAGGCAGGATTTTTTGCATTTTATTTATTTAAATTTTTCTCAAACAGTTTCAAATGTCGTTTGAATGTTTAGAGGAGGCTAAGAGATGCAAACATAACTTTGTCATGACTAATCGTTGTTAATTTAACAGGATTTTATTCATGTTTGACATTTAAAGAAACTTTTTTTTATTATTTAGAGATTTTATTTCTTCTCTTTTTTTTTTTTGATTTCATTTATCATTTTGTTCTTAAAAGGTGAGGTTTATGGCCCTAAAAAAAACTTTTAAGTTTGATATTTGTTAAAAAAAAGTTTTTGTTTTTTTTGTTAATTTGACTAATTTTGTGGGTGTGGCAGAAGTTATAACCACAAAACGGTTTGAAGAGTCATTTAATATTGTTTCCTTGGTAAGTTTACTAGGCAGAAAAACAAATATAACGATATTTTATAGAATTGGGTATTCAGTAACTTTCCGACAAAGATGTTCGGTATGCTAGAAATCGTTATTTTCGATGAATGTTCGGTGATGTTAACTACGTCGCGAACTGTATTATTTGTTGAAGTTTGCGACGAAGTTAACAGCACATAAATAAGCATCGCAAATTTCTAGCGTACCGAATATTTTTGTCGGAAAGTTACTGAATACCCAATTCGATAAAATATCGTTATACTTGTTTTTTCGAATCGATACAGGTGACTCATTGCCACTCCTAATATAAATTCTACTCAGAGTTCACAAAAACACCAAACGAAACAAATGAAAACGGTTTGTTGTTTAGTTTTTCAGAGTTTTATAGTGTTTTCAGATTGAGTGCATTTAAGATAAATGCGGTTTCAACGTTAAATCCAACTCATAAAAACTCTGTTTTGGAATTGAATTTAAGTTGGATTTATGAAATACAACATTGTTTTTGTCCCTTAAGCTCAGTGCTACCAAGCTAAAAAGATCTGTAAATAGAGCAACAGCTGCTAATGTATTGAATGAAATAATAAAATAAAAAACCATTTCAAATATTTTCCGAAGAAAGTGCTTACAATGGCAGCAAGAAACGAAGTTTTTCGACGAAATACAGAGAAAATATGTGTCTCGTAAGATCACACATGTTGCGGCTGCTGTACAGTTAGTCAAAGAAGTTTTGTACAAAGTAACGCATCAAATACACTTATTGCTATCGGAAATTTGTATTATTTTGTAGAAATTTATTTGACACACTGTATGTTAAATACAGAATTTAAAAAATTTGCAGTGTGAACGCAAAATCATCTGTTGGCGAATGTAATGTTAAATTCAGTATTTAACTTTCAGTCTGAAAATGCTATTATAATGAAAAACTACAAAACGAAATGTTTGCACTCGTATTTTCTTTGTGTTTCGGTCCATCAGTTACAGTGAAATCAGTCATTGTAAGCAAAATGTTTAACTTTTTTTAAATATGTGAAAAGTTACCTGCTATTTTAAGATGATTAGAAAATTCGTAATATTCAGACTCACCTAAAAGAAAGAAAGAAGAAAAAAATTAAAAATTAGTTTTTTTAATATAAAAAAGCAAATGAAAATTTTTCTACCCGAAGAAGCTCTACAATGTTGAAATATAAAGGCGAGTTTGTTTTTTATTAAAAAACCTTAAGCTTTAATTAATAAATAATAATAAAAATTTTCAGAGTAGAAATTAAGTCTTAAAAAAATTATAAAAAAATATTTTTAATGCTTCACACTAGAGTTCGAAAAGTAAGCAATCATTTCCTGGAAGGTCACAAATTTTTCAATATTTTGAAATCATTTTTTACAATGCAAAATGCAAAATGATTTACAGCAGAAATATTACAAACCAAACGATTGACTTTGCCTACAGTTTTCTTTTAATTATGTACCCATCCAATTGTACATTTGCGTACAAAATAAAAGCCGAAACGTATTTTTTTTTAATGAATGAATCATTTTTTGTTTGTTTGGTCAAGAGCATACCACAATGCCTGGTGCAAAGAATTATTTACTGCGCAGTTATTTTGAAAATGAAAATGATAAATATGTGCGGGGTTAAGCATATATGGGTATGTGTGTTTCAGCACTGTTGAATTTAGTTTGCTTTTTCCTGTGTAAAAAATAAATCAAAGTAAGTGTTTGCAGCACTTTTTATTTGTTTTTTTATTTTTTTTTCTCTGGAAAACTACAAAACAAAACTCATGCAAACGTTTCGTTTTATTTCTTTTGCAAACTCTGGCTTCAAATATACAGGCTCCTTTTATTATAACTCAACATAAGCTTTTTTATAAAATGAAAATATCACAGGCCTACAATGATTTTGAAGCCGCCAAGACTCAAACTTATTTCTAGTGCAACAAATACCTTAATAAAAATCGTGTAAAAAGTTTTTAGAAAATATAGCAGGTTATCTGCTTAAATTTACAAAAACATTTAAGGAGTGATAATAAAATAACCTTTAAATTCTGTTTTTATCGATTTTTTTTAAGTTTTGCAGTTTTTGAGTTATTCTTAGAGTTAAGAAAATAATAAAAAAATTGTTTTTTTAAATTTATTAAAAATCTAAAATGAACCAAATCTTAAATTTTGCTTTTAGTTTTGAATTCTTCATATGATACGCATAAAATGAGTTCTTTTTAATTAAAATCCATTCATAAGTTCTATATTTATGCACAATTTAAAGAAAGTACCTGTGCCCTATCAAGTATTTTTTTTTTTTTTTGTTATTAAAAAAAAAAATTAATTGCGGAATTAATATTTTATATATATATATATATATATATATTTTTTTTTAATTTTCAATTGAAAACGTTGATTTTTTTTATTTGTTACAATTACAAAAGCTGAAAAAGTTACACAAAGTGCCGCCAACAAAAGTCAATTCTGAGGGTAACCCCCTTTTGTTAACTTTAGGTCACACGCACATTAACATGAAATTAGTTTAAAATTAATAAAACGAAAAAGCAAAAATTTAAATAGTTTTTTCTTCTCCTGCTTCCTCTTCATTTTTGTAACAATTTATTTTTAAATTTTGAAATAAACGCGACTTAAAAATTCGACACCAAAATTGACATCCCATAAGACGTTGTTGTTTATTGTTGTAAACTTTGCTGCTGTCTGTCTAACAATTAAGATGTCCATTATTTTATGGTTTGGAGTTTATGTAACACCAACAAAAAAAAAAACAAGAAATAAATTTAAATTTTTACAAGATTTAAATTTATGGCGAGTAAATTTTAAGCAGCTAAATTTGTGTTGTTGCGGCACCAAAACAAAAATCAACAGTGGCCAAGTGAGTTCAGAGGGTTTTTGACACAGTCAAATATAATTTTGTTTTCATTATTAACAAAAAAAAAAAAAAAAAAAAAAACCATAAAAAGATTATTTAAAAGAAACTAAAAGCCAGACTCTTTTTAAAGTATTTTAAATGCAAAAATCTTAAAAAAATTTTTTAACTTTTTTAAAAAACACAAAATATGAATTCAACTCATCATACAAAGCAAATTTGGTCATACACATTCACTGATTTTTTTTTAAAGGCGTGGTCCACTCTTTGTCACTTAAGCTTAAATTAAAGTTTCTGGTTTTATTTATTTATTTCGGTATAACCAATTAAAATAAATGGTATTCTTGTTATTGCCGGGGTTGTCTTGTGTTTTCTAATTTCTGTCCCTCTTCAAAAAAAAAAAAAGGCACATCTTAATGAAACAAGGTTAGTCTTGCAATTAAAAATAAAGCCAAACTGCACCGACGCCTTTAATTCCACATACTGACTGCTTAATTGAAAACTGACTACAAACAGCAACAAAAAATTTTAACATTTTTTTGCAAGAGTGCACAAATCAATAAAAAAATTAAAGGAATGCAAACCAAGACAACAAAACTTTCATTAAACTTGATAAAAGTCGATTAACAGTTACACTTTACTTGCGAACGAAAGCTTCGATTGCATTGAGAATAAAAACCAATTTTCGTGTATTGTTTTTGTTTTCAATACATTTATGCGAACGAAACTTATGTTCGCATTTAGCTGAACAGGCCCTTAATTCGATATTAATAAGAAAAAGTCGCTCAAGTTAAAATTTATTCAATAATTTTATTATTGTGGGTCAGAATAGGTGTGGGGTGTTATATTCCACAATTAATGAGACGACATTAAAAATTCTACTGTTTGATAGAGTTAAAAAAAAATTTTAGGGCTTCTAAAGTTGTAGTTCTTCAAAATAATAAGTGCCTTTTACAAAAAAAAAGGTTACAAATAAATTCAAAAACAAACAACAATTTAAACTTGGCAGCAGTGAATGAAATTTTCATTCGATATCAAGCGCCGTGATGCGAACCCTTATATTGTCTCTAATGATCCATCAACTTGCCTAGAAAATTTATATGGCAAAACACTTATGCTCTTATCCAAAAAAAAAAAAAAAAAAAAAAATAAACTTAGACTTTAAAGGAAATTTTTTTAAAAAATTATATGAAAAATTTCGTTAACGTTGACATTAAAATCTACGTTAATTTTTTAGGATAAGAGGGCCAAGGTTTAAAATTCTCTATAAGAAAAGGAACCACAGAGTGCACATCTACCTGAGATATCGGGAGTAGGATTAGGAGACCTTATCAGATATCTTAATGTCACAGGGTAAATCTAGGTCACATAGTCTCTGTGAATAAGTGGTTCAAAACAGAATCTTGCAGGCCGTTAGGCGGCCACGGTTTAGGTGTAAAAACCGGCCTTTACTGTCAGTAGTCACTTTAATTTTGCGATATCCTAGCAGAGCGGAAATTGGAACTGTTTAAATGCCCTAAATGATTTTTTTAAACAGTGTATTTCTTACGCACTCATTTGAAAAGTGACGGTATATTTTAGAGTAGTTATGGCACGTATTCTTTGGCAACAATTACTTCACGACTTCAGGAAGGGTTTTCATTGACAACAATTTGAATTTTGTGAAGTAAAAACTTATGTTTTGGGCTCGACTTTAAAACGAAAATTGAATACTAAGTTAAGGACAAATCGGTACAATTATATGGCCACAAAATCTAAACTGGTAACAGAAAATAATGAGGGACGATTTTCGGTCTCAAAAATGTACTATTTAATTTATCTAAAAGTACCATTATAAAATTTAAATTTTTCATTCCTTACAATTTGAGCTGTTTTTTTTTCCACTTTAAAAACAAACGTAATTTTAATAAGATAACCGTTAATTTATTTAAAAAAAAAGTGGACTTATACCAGTTTAAAAAATAACCGTTTTTTTTATATTAATTTTAACAATCATTTTAATAGAAATTTTTATTTTTTTTATTAAATTTAACTTCTTCTGCTACTTGAGTAATTTTTTTTCTTTAAAATTGAATAAAATTTAAATGGAAATTTCGTTTGATATCGCATGAAATAATTTTCCTCTTTTCGTTTGTATAGGGCTTTTTGCATGCTAGTGTTTGCAGGTTTTTTTTATTTTAATTTTTTATTTTTGGCTTAAGTTAATTAACAATTTGTTTTAAACACATTTTTGTTTTGTTTTTCTTTTTTTTTTATTATTATTGTTTCTTATCACAAACGGTTTATTATATTTCTTTTCTAAATTTTTTTTCCTTTTATGCAAATGAGTGGTTTAACAAAAAAAAAAAAAAACCCATAAGGAATCTTTTAAACAAATTCGAAATGATAATTTATGATTGCTTTTCTTGGGTACGTGGCATAAAAGATAAAATTGAATCCGTTTCTTGGTATTTTTATCTAATAGATTTGAATTAAATGATGAATAGTCAAATGTTGTGAATGGAACTGCAGGTATAATATTAAATTTTTATCATTTGAAAATATGGTAGCCATAAACAAGAAAAGATAAACAAGACCAAGACAAAAGATACTCCTCACAAAATTTCCTAATAACTTTATATGAATATAAAATTTGTTTAAATCGTTTGTTTATTTTGTCTGTGGTTGTAAATAAGAGTTACTGGCAGCGTAATTTACAATCTGTTTTATTAAACCTACAGATAATATTCACGCATGTGTCCTTTGTGTTACATTTGAGATAATCTTTTTTAACAGCTTTTTAAAATGGGCTCTTCAATTATTAAATTAATATTTCTACCAAAACGCTGCACAATCGTACTTGAAAAGGCTCACAAGCATTTTTTATTATAAAATAATACGCACGTTTGTAATAATGGGTGGCTTTAACAGTCCTTTAAACTCTACCCAGCCACTGCTGAGAATCGTATTTCTTTACAAAGCAAAATCAAAAATTCTTTTTTAAAAAAGTTTAATTTCCAAATTTGTTTTTTTTATGAAATTAAAATTTAGATTAGTTGCTTGACTAACGGGTTAAGCGTTTTGTGCTCAACACCTTTGAGCACAGAATTTCTCATCAGTCAAAAAATCTGTTGTGATAATTGAATTATTTAACTGTAAAAATCGAAATCCGATAATAAAATCCAAAATTTACTTCTTTCAATAATCAGGCGGAGCTACTGGCTATCAGAGATTCGTGAAAGTCTCTGTACGTTAGGGGGATCAGGCATTTTCGTAGATAGCCAATCGAATATTATATCCTCTGCTCTAGTGGGGAAATGTAAAGCTGGGCAATGTTATCTAGGACGACAGACTGATGTATCTTATTATAGATTCCTGAACACAAGCAGCTTTATTGATAATGAGTGGGCGGACAAATTTTCTAAGGCTTATTGTAATATGGAGTTTTCTATGTTAGTGACAGTCACTGCACCGTTTAGTAGCATCAGGAGGTGCAGGTTTGATTATTACCGGGGAAAGACGGAAACCAGAAGGTGGAGTCAAGAAATATGTAAGTTTTTGCCTCAATTATGGCCCCGCTATGATGGTAAGAATTCTGCTCAGCTGATGAGCAGGAATACAAAGATATTTCCAGACTGGTGGCTGTAATAACTGGTCAGTGGATGATTGGCAAGCATCCCAGTAGGCTGGGTCTGCCCTTCAACAAAACCTGCCGCAGCTGACGGGCACCTGAGAAAGAAGAGACAGTCTTTCACCTTTTTTGCGAGCCGGGCTCTTATAGCTTCGGTGCACATCTATACAACGAACTAACGAAGATATCGGTAGCACGGTTAGGCGACCTTCTCAAATATCTTTAAGTCACAGGAAAGACAGGTTACATAGTCTGGCCGAATAGGTGGTTCAATATGTAATTTTGCGATTCCAATTGAGGGCCGTTAGGCCGCCATGTAAGCCAACTATCTTGAATTTTTATTTAATACATATCAAAACTGAATTTTTGTTTGCGAACAAATTTAGTTCTCAGAACCGAATTTGTTTGTGCCAGTGTGGTTGTGGTAAGAGCAAAAAAAAAATTTGGGAAATTTTTGGGTAATTATTTACAGCCAAATTCATAAAAAATATTTTTATTTAATGAGGGCCATCTATCTATGGGAAATTTTGTTTAATAAGCGCTTATTAAACAAAAATATTTTTTATGAATTTGGCTGTTAGTAAATAATTATAAAAAATTATGTGATTCATACTGAAGTCAGTATTTTTTAAAAAGCGATTTAAAATTCTTGAAATTTCGTATTATCAAAAGTCAGCTCTTAATAAAAGTGTACTTTTTATGGACTATGATTATGACAATAAGACTTTAATTTTGTTGAAGTTTTGCAAGATTTGCCAAAGTCAAGTCTCTAGTGTTTCATTAGGTTTAATAATATTTAATCAAAACATTTATGATATACGAGGGCTGTTTCATAGCTCTTGAAATAAGTAATAAATTAAAACTTGTAATTAAAATCAGGAGCAGGATAAAGTAAAATTACTCTCATCTTACAAATCAACTCTTTTTAAAGTTTAATTACAACAACAATTTTCTCTTGTAAACTTTAGACAGATAAAAATAAATAAATTAATTTTTGTAAATAAATAAAAGCAGATAAATTTGTGTTGCTGATACTATTTCGTTATCACTTTTATTATTTGAAAATCTGTGTCCCTTGTGTAAAATGATTTGGTATTTATTTATTTACTCAACATTAACTGAAAGATTATCTGCTCAAATTTCTTTTGTTAATTTTTCCCTGTGTGTGTTTGTGTTATTGTAAAACATAATTTTTGCTTATCTACACATTTTATTTCACTTCATCTTAAAGATTTTAATTTAAATAAAAAGAGCCCATGTTATGATATTTTTGACTTGTCTTTTTTTCCTTCTGTCGAAGGTTTAATACAAAAACGTAATAAAAAAAAAAAAAAAATTCTCACTTCTTTTTAAAAATTGGATGGCATATGATCTGCTGTTGTCCAAAAATTTATGAAACTAAAAAAACATGCAAACAGTGATGGCTAAAATTATAATATTTAAAAATTTTTAAGTTTTTATGAAAACATTTACTATCAAATTCAGAGAAAACATGTTTCATTTAAAAAATGAACTGTTAATTGTGAAAGTGGTATAAGTCCTTTTTATTAAAAAAAAATCATTTATTTTTTTTAAATAATTATAACAATTATTATTTCACAATAAAATTGAAAGGGTGTATAGTGTAAAAAACATCAATCGAATAAACTAACGTTTGCCAATATTTTGGAATTAACTCAAACCTAAACGTTTAAATATCTCGAAACATGAAAAATAAGACTTATACCGCTATCAGATATATTTATTTATAAATTCTCTTAAATTATAAGGTAAGAGAAAAAAAAGGGGGAGGTGGGGATAGCAAGCAATGATATCTTAGATCTTCAGCTCAAAGGATTTTCAAAATATTTTTAAAATTTAAGTTTAGTTTAAGAATATAAACTATCAGTTATAACAGGTCAAATTATTTACAAAAAATAATTTTCATATTTTATTTTTTGTATAATAAAGGGTGTCCCAACAAGAACGCAAGATTTAAATTTTAAATAAATGACTGATGCAGCAATTGAATTGTTTCTCTGGCTGTATGCCATGTGGCGCCGTCTTGTTGAAACCACAAGCCCTCCACATTAATTTCTTCAACTCTAGGCAAGAAAAAACTGGTTATCATTTCACGATACCGAACACCATTGACTGTTTGCGTTTGACCTGCCTCATTTGCATAAAAAAAAAGGTCCAATGATTCCTCCAGCCCAAAAACCACACCACACAGTGACACGTTGAGGATGCATTTGCTTCTCATGAATCACTCGAGGATTTTTCTCACCCCAAATGCGACAATTCTGCCTATTGACGAAGCCATTAAGATGGAAATGGGCCTCGTCACTGAAGATGATTTTATCGGCAAAATCAGCATTTTCATGTTGTCTCTCCAATACCAAATTAACGAACTCCCTTCGCTGTCCATGGTCATTTTTTACTAACCTCGTACCTTCTACTAGCAAACAATAACAATTGTTCAAATGTCAAACAATGACACTTGACGCCAAATTTAAATCTTGCGTTCTTGCTCGGACACCCTTTATATAATTATATTTATTTTTTTCCAATATTTTGCCGACCTTTTTTCATTAATTTTTAATTTCAAAAATAAATATTTTTAAAGCTTGAGGTAAAAAAAGATTTATATATTTGAAATTAAAAATTTCTATTTTGTTTTAAATACGTAAGTATCTTTCGTATATTTTTTCGCTTATAAGTTTACGTAAAAATCTTTTTAATCGACAAGATTTACAAAAGTTGCAGATCCCAGAATTGACCACTTTGAGGACATTTTAAGCCAAATTATAATTCCAAAAGATGCTTGAGTCCTATAATTTGAATTTCAATTCAAAGTACCCAGTAGTACAAAATTAAAATTTTTTCATTTTTGATTTACTGCCAGGCTCCTTATTTTGATGGCAAGCGTAAGCGAAAGAAAACCAGTCACTCATTTTTAACTGAAAGCGGGCCTCGCTAACATTTCACTTATCGTTATGTTGTTTATCGCGCAAGCCTTCTCAATAAACCATGTTGCCACAACAACAGTTTTATAAATTAAGCGCCAGTTTCAAAGAAAACCCGCTGTAAACTATAAATATGCTTAAAATAAAGAACACGATACTCTATTTAAACTCTCAACGAAAGAGAGCACACATACACAAATAACAAATTGTAAACAAAAAAGCTTCAAATTTTAATTTAAAAAAAATTTTATGTGTTGATTGCTAAAAAATTTTTGTACGTTTTGTGTTAGTTTTATAAGAAAAAATATCCAAGCGACAACAGCCAAACAAGTGAGTGATTTTGGCATTTGTGTTCGTACAAAAAGAAAAATAATTTTTATAAGAATCAGCTGTTTGTCGTCTGAAGTAGAAGCGAACGATAGGCAGCCTGGCTGTTAATTTTAATTAACTTGTTTTCTAGTTTTTTTGGCCACTACTGTATGACTGACTACTCACTGCGTAAATGATATAAGTTGTATGTACAGCGTACATATTTTTATGCTCATGTGTCTGCAATTTGGCAAAAATTAAGAAACAAACATAAAAATAAATAAATGAAAGAAATGCTTTTAAGAAGCTTCAAATTCTTTTTTTATTTTTATGTGCGTCTTTTTCTGAAGCTTAATTCTTTTGTTATTTAAATTGTATTTATTCATGTGTCTGTATGTAATTACAAGCTGCCGTCTGTTTGTATTTTATATATTTTTCTTTGGTTTGTTAGTCAAGTTTCTTTAAAGTCTTTTGGGGGTATTTACGTTACGTATTATGTAGGTAATTGTTGCCTTTTTATGTGGTTAATTAGAAGCTCATAAATTTCCAACACTCTTCAGCACAGGTGAAGAAGTTAGTAAAAATAAGTTTAGCAACACGTTTGTAATTGTAATTAAAAATAATATTTTTTTTTTTCATATAAAAATATTAAAAAAAATTTTTTAATTAAAAAAAAAATAATTCAAATTAATTGAAAAATTATATAAAAAAAAAAAAAAATTTTTTTATAGATCAGTACGGCCACTGCTTAAAGGAGTTTTATTTTCTGACTGGAAAAATAAAACTCCTCAAAAGAAAATGAACAAAATGAGTCTTATTTTCTGACTTTAGAAATAAAACTCCTTAAAAGAGTCTTATTTACTGACTGAAAAATAAAGCTCCTCAAAGAGTTTTATTGTACGACTTGAAAAATAAAATTCTTCAAAAGAAAATAAACAAAATAACTGGGAAAAAAAGTTTTATTTTCTGACTGGAAAAATAAAAACTCTCTTTTCAAGAGTTTCATCTGAGCTTTTATTTTTTAGATGAAAAATAACTCTTAACTGTAGAGATGGGATCATATTTTTGAAAGAGAATCTATGACAACACATTTCTCCATTGACCCTAGAGTAGAGAAAATTTTTGAGTTAACATTTTTTCGATGACAGTCCCTGATTTATTTAAATTTTTCGTTTAATATTTTTTTTTTTAAATAATTTTTTATGCCGCTTAAAGGGTATTTAAAATTCGTCTCAGCCAAAAGTATTTGTTTTCCCTTCTTTTTCTTTATAAAATTTTAATTTTAAAAACTTTAATGTCTTAAAATTTTATTTTATTTCTTTATCACTTCTTAAAAAAAACAAGCCCCAGATTAATTTAAATGTGCTTCTGTGACTTCTGCTAAACTGCAGACACAATAATTTGATTATAAATTTTCCTTTTTAGTTTTATTATTATTATTATTCTTATTGTTGTTGTTGTTGTTGTTTTGAATAAATATCGAATAGTTTTAAAGCACACTCGCTCATAACAATCCCTCAGCTCCAGCTCATTCACAACAACAATTTATGTAAATAATTTTGTTAAGTGTTAATTTGATTGCTAATGGACAAAATGTCAAAGATACATTTACGTGTATGACATTTCATCAAAATTCCATTAGTGTGTTTTTTGTTACTTTTATTTCCCTTAATTTGTTCTTCCCAAAGTATGCACGTACACACACACACAGTTCCCTTAAAAGAAGCCAATGACAAAGCTTGTGATTTTTGTTTTGCTTTTGTTTTCGTGATTTCCGAAAGATATTTTCAAGTTAAGTAATTAAACATTTTGTTAATTGATAATCATTCAATGACAAATGTTTTGCTTTTTTTAATAAAATAAAATTAGTACTACACAGTCATAAAATTAAAAATTTCCAAAAAAAAAAAAAAACAAATTTAAAAAACCTTTTAGTTGTTTACATTTTTTTTATTGAAATGCAAAAAAAGTTTAAAAAAATAAACAATTGATTTGAATTATCTCAAAGCCAAGAATTGTAATCAGAAATAAACTTAAAAATAAAAAAAATTTTTTTATTATTCTTGTCCTTGGTCGGTTTCAAATGTTGATTTTAACTGTTGATTTACGTTTAAAAAATAATTTGCGCCGAATTTTTGATCTACAAGTTAAGAAAAATAAAAAATGGCCTTGTTGTGTTAATATTTGTAACACATACTAAGCAAATCAAAGGGACTTTAAAAGAGTAAATTCTAGCAAAATATTAACAAAATCAAAGGAACTTTAAAAGAATAAATTCTAGCAAAAAATTAACATTTAATTTAAAAAATGGGATATAAGCCAAAAAAAAAATCCTAATTGTCGTAGGAGTAAACTTGCCTAGGTCTTCTGGGACCAAAGCTCCACTAGTTAAGCAGCCTATTCTGCGTTTTGTCACGGGGTGGATCTAGGTCACCTTACGGCTACATGGTCTTGGCGAGTAGGTGGTTCAAAACGGAATCTCACACCTCTAATTGAAGGCCGTTTAGGCCGCCACGTAAACCAACCAACCATTCTGCGTTTTGCCACCGCTACGCACTCGCAGAGAATATGCTCCGACGTTTATTCTCCTTTCTGACAGAAACGACAGGAGTCGATTTTACTCATGTGATAGTAAAGTCTACAATGGCCCGTAAGTACTTCAACGTAGAGTTTAATGTCATTTGGGCTGAGGTTCAAAAGAACATCTGGACTTATTCCACTTTCAAAAATAACAGCTAATACATATAATCAATTTAGAATTAAGACAACAAATGAGCGGTATAACTACACTTAAAAAAAAATAGTTCATGGTAATTTTGGCAAAATATAGACACCATCTTACTAAAATAACCTTTGACTCATTTTTGTAATAAAATGGACTTATAACACTTTCAAAAATAACAGCTCAATTATTAGTCTTTTTTTATTTTTATTTATTTTATTATTTTCATAGTCAAAGTCTAGCTTTAATATTTTGTGAGAAGCCTGAAATAATCATTCCGGTCCGCGATTGCGGAAAGCAATTTTTTGTGCGAAAGCAAAATTTCCAATTATTCATTCCGTTGCTGCGATATTCTTTCTCAGGTGCGGTATCATCTCTACCGTGACGGTAAGTATTTCACACTACTGATAAATTTCTTAATTTTTCTTACGCTTAAGTTTTCTCAGAGACAACAAAGGGAAAAAGCAAAAATTTAAAAAAAAATTGTTTTATTTTTCGAAAATAATTTCGTTTTATTTATTGAAAATTAATTTTCTTTTTTGAGCCGATAGCCTATGCAGCTAGCGCTCCTCATTTATATTTAGTTTTGGAATTTTTAATTATTTATGATTAAATAAATTATAAATAAATAATAATTTTCTTTTTGTTTATTTAAAATATATTTTGATGTTAAAAAATTTAATTTTTTTCTTAACACCAACAGCTGGCTCAAGAACACAATTCACTCACAATAGACAACTTTTTAATTCACAATTAAATTAAATAATTCAAAATAATAAGTTAATTACGCAGGAATGAATAAAAGCAATTTGCATATCGATCGATCTTTATGCTTAATTTTCTTTTCTGTGCGAAATCAATAATACTACCCAATATCTCTCTCGTACTCCTTCTTATTTTATAGTCACATATTAGCATAAAGCAAACTTAAGATCTTTAAATGAAGAAAAGGATTCAAGCTTCAAGTTGTCGCATGTCAATGTCGAGTGAATTTGAAAATAATTTTATTAAATTATTGGATTTTATAAATTTAATATTAACAAATTTTATAAAAAAATTTTTTTTTTTTAATTTTCCAATATTTACACCTTCCTTTGAATGCCTTCCCTGAAGAAGACATTCAAAGAAATATTGGAAAAGCTTGATATATATTTCTTAATATAAATTAAAAATTTTGAAAAATCAAATTAGGTGCTTTGGAATCAGATTAAAGAAAATTTATTAAAGCTTCAGTTGGTATTTATTTTGTTACTAAATTGTGTAGGATCTTGTAGCTTAAATTTCGTTGCTATAGCTTTAAAGCAACTAAAAGTCATACCTAAATTGGCTCTGGAAGCGTTTTTTATCTGTCAAAAATTCTCATGCCTATACAAAATGAATGAATAATACCGGAATAGCGTGGCGGCAATGCTGAGCAATTAGAAAATAAAATTTTGACAGCGCGTTTTGTAGTGAAGTTGGCTGCAAGACAATTGCTTTATTTTTATTTTTGACCGGGGGGCTACTCTGTATTGCTATGCGAAAATATTGTGACTTTTTTAAAAAAAACATGTTTCTGCATTTAAAAAAAAATTAAATAAATTAAAAGAAAGTCGGGTTTAATAAAAATGGTAGCTTATAATAGAAATATAGAATTATACCGATCAGTGTAATACAGTTTTGATTGTTTTTTTTATTTTGCTGTTATTGATGAAAAAAAATTATTTTCCATAAAAATTTTATAAAATTTATTTACCGGCCAATTCATTTCATTTTATAATATTATTTTATGATATTTCTTTTTAAAATTGTTTAGTTTTTTTTAATACTGAAAATAAAAACTTTTCTCACTTCTGAGCACAAGAAAAAGTTGTATTTTGATCTTGACAAAAGGGCTGCACAAGCATACTTGAAAGCCACACATCACTACAAACATGTGTAATATTTTATAATAAAAAGTGCTTGTAAGCTATTTCAAGTATGCTAGTGCAGCCCTTTAATCTTGATTTCAATCAGTGTTTAATTACGCAATAATTTAATGGAAATTTGTATAGTTGATTGAAAAATGCTTAATTGCTCAATTAACGTGTATGTCTGAACAGGTTATTATGTGGCTCCCGTCTATTAGCTTAATCATTTGAATGCATGTACATGCTGGTGTCATGTATTGGCCGCTTTATGTGTTGTTGTTTTCGTCAATTAGATTGTTATTCGTTGTTTGTCCATTTTGTTACGTTTCCAATTTCCTAAACTTTTCAGCTTTTTTATTTCATTTTAGCCATTGACTACGGTGTAAGCGGAAACTGGAAACAAATTATGGCATTCGATATCGATCAAAATTTTCATTTAAATTCTATTAAAATTGCGATCACTATCGAGTGCTTTAATTTGCGTTCTAATCTTACAGAAATATTTTTAGTGTTTTTTTTCTTGTTTTTTTTTTTTTTTTTTTTTTTTTTTGTTAATAACCACAATAAAATAAATATTGGCGTGTTGTTAAAGCCATGTAATAGCAAATGTTATGATTTTTATAAAAAAAAATTAACTCATAAATAGATATTTGTTTAAAATCAGATAACAAAATTAAATTAAATTAAAGCCCCATTTATTTAAAAAAAACTATACTGAGTCAATTCTATTTTTTTTTTCGTTTTTTAAAACAAATGAAATTACAACACACGCTTTAAATAATTTTTGCAAGTGCCAGTAAATAAATTTAAGAGAAAAAGAAAGAGAGAACGAGATTTGTATTGAAAATTAATTTTGAATAACTTAAACAAAAACCCATCAATTAATTTGTCGCAAATAACATGAATGACTGACTACAATTCTTCAAATTGGATTTGCAATTAAATAAATTTAACCGCAAGTATGTTATTATTTCTTATGAAGTAAAAAAAACCTCAATGAATTAATTAAAATTAATTCACTAAACTTGCATTAGTAAAGCAATTATTAATAATAGAAAAACAGTTTTTTTTTAATTTATAAAATAAAATTAAAATAAGAATTAGCATTAGGAGTGGGAACAAGTTAGTTGGTCACTGGGGCCAAATAAGAGCCATTGTTACACAGACATTTCACTTCCACAGCGAAAGCCAACCATAGCTTCTTTCGGTAATTTGTATTGCAAACAAAAACAAATTTTTCTGTATAATTCCACGAAAAAGCTTTCGTTCACTTTTGTGGGGCTTCTTCATAAAAATTCTAGGGTGATTTGTCCGCCAGGTTAGATGGTTGTGGGTAGTTGTGCCTTAAGTAAAGAATTTAGAACATTACTGGGACTCACAGTTCTGTTTCTGAATTGAATTATTTTCTTTATTTTACTGCTTGCTTACATTCTCGAATAAAAATAAAAAAATTTTATATAGAAAACGAAATCTGCCCAATTAAGAACAAAAATTCCCCGGAATTTTTTTTTTACTTGTTCCTTTTTTCTTATTATAAACGAAATTTCTTCTTTTTTTTAACATGAAAGTTTTGTGATTTAGGGAATTTTCTTCTTAAAGCTAAATTTTCCCAGGGAAAAAATCCTTAAGAAAATTCATAATTGTTATGAAAAATTTTATTTTAATTATGTAATTTTTTATTTAAAGCACAGCAACAACAACAACAACAAAATAAAACAAAACAGATTTCCAAGGCAAAGTGTGATAACACAAACAAAAATAAATAAAAATGAATGAGTGTGAATGTTTTAGGCATTAAAACATTTTTCAAAATTCAAAAACTTTTTTTTCAATTAAAATTTTTATTTTTATTTTTACTAATAAAACAAAAAAATTTCATTTTAACAAAAAAAAAATTTTTTTTTTGAAATGCAAGTTTCTATGTGTGTTGTGGTGGCTGTTATATTTAGGACTCACTGACCAGACACCAATTTTTAACAACCAAAATATTGGCTGTTTGCCTACAAAATTATTTTTCACCATCCATGCCATGATACACCACCATGCCTTTAGTGCTTTACGCTTGTCTAAGCAAATTTTGGGCCATGGATGTGTAATACGAAATTGTGGTTGCTCATTGGGGAGACTCTCTTCTCTGGCTGTCGCTGCCATAAAATCAATTTAAATAGTTTAAGTTATTGCAAAAAATTAATGTTTTTATGGCCCACTAAAAGACGGATAAAAGTGCAAGCAGACAGCAACAAAAGTGCAATTTTCTTGTTGTTGTTATTAATTTTTGAATTAAAATTTTTTATTATTAAACAGCAAAGAAAAACAATTATTTGGAGCAAAACAAAAAAAAAAAAAAAATTCTAAATATTTTTAGCAAAAGTGGTCGTTTGTAGTTTTTCTTTTGGAAAAATAAAATTATTTTGCTTAAAAATTAATTTAGAACAAAATCTTTCAGAAAATAAACTTACACATATAAAGAGAGTTCTTTTTGTAATATTATATTTAGAGCTTAAAGGGATTGATTTTAAAAATTATTAAGAGGTTGCAATTATATGATTATGAAAGAGCTATTGCAGCTGTGTACCTGCAAAAGTTTCTACACTGAGCGAAACATTGCGTTAGAATATCACCCACGTATGTGGTAATTTTGACACAATTTTTTCACAACTGTGTACAAATCGACAATGGTCGATTGTCAACTTTCTATTTTTTTGAAATTTTGAAAAAAGAAAAACTCATTGAAATTAAAAATTTTTTTTTTTCATACAAAAACACTAAAATTACGATAGTTACGAGTACATGGGATGAGCGTTGATATTTTAGGCTTTTTTAGGCTAGATTTAGGCTTTTTCTCTCACATTTAGCCTTGAAATTTATGATTTAGCCTCCTAGCCTTTTTTTAATTTTCAAAATAGCCTTTTTTCACAATTTTTCTTTGCGGTTAGCGCGAAAAATATTTTTTATAATTTTTTCAAAAAAAGAAAAGGGGGTACTTTTTTTTTACTATCCGCAAAAAAAAATTTCGAACTAAAGCCAATACGTTTATCTATCCAACGAAATAGAAATCAAGTCGATATCTAGAAAACGAAGCTAGTTATGACCAAAAAGGTAACGTCTTTCCGCCCTCTATTTAGTAGAACTGGTTACCTTTTTGGTCGTAAATTTCTTAGTCTTCTAGGTATCGACTTTATTTCTTTTGCGTTGAATAGCTAAACGTATTGGCTTTAATTCGAAGTTTGTTTTTTGCGGATAGTACAAAAAAAAAATTTTTTTTTCAATTTTTCTAAAAAAGCAAAGGGTAGTTCATGGTACTTTTTTTTATAAAAATCATTATTATTATTTTGAATTTTAAGCGACAGTTTTTCACTTGTTCCTAATTTTTTTTTTTTTTTGTGAGTGATTTAGCTCTTTTAGGCTAATTTTCTAGCTCCAGGCAACGCTGCCTGGAATATCGACTATAATGATTTAGGTCGACGAACCTACTAGAAAAATAATATCACTTTCCAGGTATTTACACTTTATTCTTTTTAGTTTCGCTGTGTTGTTAATTAGCTGTTAACTTCCTTGTTAACTGTATTTTGAGTTTTCTTTCTCTTCTCCTAATATTCCCTTACTTCTCTGTACCCTTTTGCCTTTACCATTTGTTTGACATCTTTGGTCTACAAAGGGACCACATGACAGTACCCTTCTTTTTTCTTAATTGGGCGTCCTGTGCAACCTAAGCTAAAGTGCCGGCTTAAGAATCGTTTTTTTTTTCATTATAAGTGTTATGAAGAAAACTTTTTTCTCACCTTCTCCATCTTGTCTACCTCATTATCATGCGACTGAGGCTTTTAAAATATTATTTCGTTTATAGTTTTTATAGCTTTTCATTTGATGAATCTAAGTACCCAGTGCTTGTGTTGCTTAGTGTTCATAGCTTTTTATTATAAGTTTTTAGTACGAGTGAGTACAAGTATTTCTGTGGTCTTAAAAAGAAATTATCAAACATTCTTTCTTTAATCTTACGCAGACATTTCAAATCATTTGTCGTCATTGTAAAAATAAGAAAAAAAAAATGTTTTTCTCTTGCCTTTGTGTTCCATCATCATGAGCTTTTTTTTTATTTTTTTTATAGTTCACATCTTTAGTATTTTATTTTAATGTTGTAGTTGTGATTTTATAACGTTCATCATCTAATCAGAGATGTATTTATTTGAAGGTTTTTTCTGTATGTCTGTCTGTCTGTCTGTCTTGTGTGATTTGTATTCCACAAATGAGGAATTGAGTTGTTTTATAGAATGAATCTTTCAATATTATTTAGCATTTAGTTTTTCAGTATTCAGTATTTAATAGTTAACAGATAAACTAATCAGCCAGATAAAGTTTTTTTCTTTTTTTTTAAGTTATTGCAGTTTCTGGGCAAAAAAAAGGAACAAAAAACTTATCTAGTACACCATACACGACCACCACCATTTACAATTACTTTTTTTTGTATTTAATTTGCTGTATTTGCTATGGCAAGTTGTTCAGTCAGTCAGTTAGGCAGGAATGTTCATCATTTTCGTTCATTTGTTGAGTAATTTACAATTTAGTTGGTTTTTTTTTCTATTTTGTCGTTTTCATAAAGTTCAAAATGTCTTCTTTCTGTTTCTCCTACTGTGGCTCCTTCCATCTACTCTGTATCTACCCTGTAAATACTAACTAGCACTAGCTAAACACTTGTGCTAGAATTATGCTTTTCTTTTTCTTCTTATTGCGCGTATTTTAGATTTTATTGTCAGTTTGGTTTTGTTAGTGCGTTGTTACTTTGGATTTAGTTTTATTGCCAGCAATTGTGTGTACAGTTTATGAGGCATACACTTGTTGTTTGCTCAAGTCTTTTTTTTGTTTTTCTGCTTTTCTTCTTATTACTCGTTATTGTTATTGTTTTGTAATTGTTAGAGGTATTAATAGCAGAATTACATTTTTAATCTTTTCCAAGTGTTGGTTGTTTTCTTATCATCACCAGGCACGATTGTGATAACCATCTAAGACGTGTGTGATAAAGCAGAACAAAGAAACGATAAGTTGCTGTAAAAGCTTTTTAATCTTGAACGGCAGTATGGGAGAAAGAGAGCACAACGCAGAGCTGAAGCCGGTGCTCATTAAAAATCGTGCAAATCATTTGATTAAATCATGTTGGAGGCACAATTAAAAAATGATTCCTTTTCAATTTAATTCAAAACTACAAATATGCAAAAAGGCATTAAATCAGCGATCACACATATTTGGGTAAACTATTGCAGCGTAGAATAGGGGTGTGTTTGTGTGTATTTGTATTGACAAACGGCTTTGTATTATTGAATGTTTTAATCAAGGCATATGCATTTTTGAATTTAACTTTTTAAATTCCATCGAGTCAAACACAGTATAAAAATTATCATTTTCGATTTTTGCAGTTCTCTGGAGCCCATCTTCTAAAAAAATGTTTCAAAAGTAATTGAACCTTTTCTAAGGACCCATTTCCCTACATTCCCACGACAGTTTCTTTCGTATATTTTTATACGTTTCTTTCGTATGTTTTTGTTTTCAATACAAATGTATGAAAAAACTATCATTCCCATGCTAAAAAATAGACAATTAAAATCCCTTCCTCTCTCTCTCTCTCTCTATCTTTAATTCTCTACAATGTTTACAATTAAGTTTTTCTCTTAGGGATATTTGACAAGCTGTTGTCACAGATCAATATTAAATTTCCTACCTTAAAATTTTACCTATTGAATTTCTCTAATTATTCATTCCGTTTGAGAAAAGCATTTTTTCGTGCGAAAGCAAAATTTGCAATTATTCATTCCATTGCTGCGGTATCGTCTCTACCGTTGAAAGATTAAAAATTTCACAAAACTAAAAATTTCACTTTAACCTGACTTAATTTGTTTTATTTTTCGAAAATAATTTCGTATTATTTATTGAAAATTAATTTTCTTTTTGTTTATTTAAAATTTATTTTGATGTTAAAAAATGCAACAGCAATACAATAACAAAATTCAGTCACAATAGACAATTTTTTAATTCACAATTAATTTAACCAATTCAAAATGATAATAACAATTTGCATATCATCAGTATTTCTAACCGCCAAATTTTCCTGTCAGTGCGGAATCAATAATACGACTCAGTATTATACATTTGACTTTTATAACATATGAAGGCTTTTTAGGTTATAAAATCTTTTATATTTCAAGTCATTTAAAAAAAGAGGTCGTCTTTAGTGTCTTTATGGTCATGAGCCCACTAAGTTTTATCCAGTAATTATTTATAATTTTTTTCTGATGCAAGTGAAAAATTTAATTGAAAATATAAGACAAGTACAAGTGATGGTGAATCTTTACATGGAGGCCTTGCGGCCATCAAATAAAATGGCAAGATTCCATTTTGAACCACCTACTAGAAAGCACAACGGAATAATGAAGCGACTTAAACAGACTCTTTTAAGCGTTAAGCTATCTGAGCAAATCCTTTAACACCCAAACCCCTTGATATGTTAGGTAATTTGTCCATAGAATATGAACCGAGAAATTTGTCTCTTGAGGCCAGAACAGGCAGGCTCTCGCAGAGAAGGTGAACAAGTGCCCGACAACTGCTGCAGTTTAATAATCTAACAATCGGGGGGCCAAAATGTTTTGTTGTGCTGGTTGGCTGTTATAGAAAATTTAGAGAGAGTTAGAATGTGAACTAGAGAGCGGTAAATGCAAAAGACTAAAATTTTATGTGGTAAAATTTACTGCAAAAAAGAATTAAAAAAGTGGGTAAAAATGGTGGCCTTCGCTACTAAACTTCAATCGAAATTTTAAAATTGTTTCATACAAGAAAATAATAAAATTTTAAATTGTCTTCATTTGATATCAATTGCGAAGATTTGACCCCTTGCATTCCTTTATCTACTTATTTAAAGGGCTTTTTGCAAAATAAAAACCTGAAAATTGTGTAATTCTTGTTATTTAAAACGAGGTGCACTTCAAATTAAAATTAAAACTAATTAAAGTAAATTGGCAAGTGACTCAAGTCACTTAAAGTGCATAAAACACATTAAAATTCTTAAAATTGTTTTCTTTTATTATAAATTAAGCGAAGCATTTCTTAAAAGCGGACTTTAATTTACCTTAACTTGTAGTAAAGATTTTCAAAGATTTTTAAATCTTCTCTTTATCATTTTAAGATGACTGTATTAAATTTTATAAAAAACAATTAAAATAAACACAAATAAAAAAGCCATAAATAATTAAAAATTAAATGTTTTTAAATTAATTTTCTTACCGCCATGTAACTGTAATAGAACATGCGAGTAAGTATTGACTTACATAATACAAATAGCCGACATAGAAGTGTTTGGATGTGTTTTCATCACGACAATAAAACAAGTTTCTATGAAAAAAATAAATAAAAATTCGTTTTAATGCGGAAATGTTAAAAGCATGCAAGCAAGCAGACACTGATGACTTTTGTGCGTGTGTGCTTTTTTATTATTGAAACCGAAAAAATTTTAAATGAAAATTAAAAAAAAAAAAAACTCTGATAAACATACGACATAGACTTTTTTGCTGAGAGTTTTTAGCTAGAAAAACAAACACAATCAACAACTTCCTAATCTTTCAATAGAAACAAACAATAACATCCAACAATAATAAATAAGAAAATGTGATACAACAAAGTTAAACATCTTCATTTGGCAGAAATTTTCTTTTCTAGTGACTGAATTTAAATTTGAAAAGCTGCCGGACATTATTTTTTTTTTGAAGATACACAAATTTAAGCCAAAAATTCTCTCTCTGCTTTCATACTCAAAAATTAATTTTCTGTTTTTTTTGTGGTAGATTAAAAAAAGTCAATACGGAATTTGATATACTCGTATCATAAACCTACCACGTCTAATGGGACCAAGCATAGAGAAAATATTACAGAAACGGAAGTGAACTTTTTGCTATTCTTTTAAGAATTTGTGTTAACATAAGTTTACCGCTAAAGCGAGACTCTTTACATATTTTATGGGCTTTATCGCAAGCACTTTATTTTTTATTTTTTTTATTAACTTAGCACAAGTTAAAAAATAAATAAAAAAAGTTATAAAATAATATAAAGTAAAACAAATAGCCTTGAATTAAAAATACATTTTTTAATAAATATTTTTCTGACATGACAATAGTTTTTATTATTTAGATTACATATTAAGAACAATTACTAATTTGGAAGGGAAGATAAAAATTCTTGAAAAGCAAAAACAAGCAATAAAAAAGTAATAATAAAAACTATTGGAGTAAAAAAATTATTAAGAGAAAAAAGCAATCGAAGAAAAAAAAAATTAATCCAAAAAAAATTTGGAATAAAAAAACTATTTGAAAAAAAAATGTTTTGATTTTATTCAGATTTTATTTAGAAAATAAAATATTCGAATAAAAAAAATTATACAAAAATTATTAAATTTAGAAAATGTTAAATAAAAATATTATTTATATAAAAAAAATATTTTAATAAAAAATGTTTCGATTAAAAAAAGTATTTAAAAAAAAATTAATTCGAATAAAATAATATTCCGAATAAAAAAATTATTCACAGAATAAAAATCAATCTAATAGAAACAATATGGGATTAAAAACTTATTGAAAAGAAAATTATTTTAATAAAAAAAATTTATAAATAAAAATATATACACAAAAATATATAGATAAAAAAATATTTATATTAAAAAAATTTATTCGAATGAAAGAATTATTTCAATAAAAACAATTATTTGAACAAAAAGAACGTTATGCGAATAAAAAATAAAATTGATTAAAGGAAATTTATGCGATTAAAAAACTATTTGAAAAAATAATTAATTGAATTAAAAAAAATATACAAAAATATTCAATAAAAAGAAATATATACACAAAAATATATGGGGAAAAAAATTAACTTTAATAAAATTTAATCCGTATTCGTGATTAATTCCAATTTTTATTGGTGTGCAAAATGCATGATTTTCCAATATTAAAAATAATTGAATTGAATAATTAAATGAACACAATTATTCGAATAAAAAGTATATAAAATTTTTTAATGGGAAAATATAAAATATTTTAAAAAATTAACCGAATAAGAAAAACTTTTAAGAAAAAAATCAAATAAAAAAATTATAATATTTGAATAAAAATATTAATCGAATAAAAAAATTATTTACTTAATAAAAAGAAAAAAAAAATGAAATTAAAAAATTATTCGAATTAAAAAAATATTTGAATTACAAAAAATAATATATTCCGAATCCGAATATGTTATTTGGAATTGAAAAATTCAGCACCTCATAACTATTGACTATGTGGTCTATTTTAAGAGTTTTAAAATTTTGTTTTTGCTTTATTTTGTTTGAGAAATTATGGGTAGAATTAAAAAAACATAAAAGTTTTCATTTAATAAAAAGAAAAAAATTTAATTACACATTTTTTCAAATCTGTGTGGAATACAGAACATGCACGAATATATTGAACGAAAAATTATTTAAATGATAAAAAATTATTTCGAAAGAATTATTTGAATAAAATATTTTTCGAACTAAAAAATTATACGCATAAAAAAATTATCAGAATAGAAAGACTACTTGAAAAAATCTTTTTTAATAAAAAGAAAAAAATAATTCGAATAATAATAATTGTAGGAATAAAAAAATTATTCGATTACGAAAAAAATTAATGGAACAAAAAAATTATTTATATAAAAATATTTTAAAAAAAAATTTTTTTTTAATAAAAAAACTACTCGAGTAAAATAAAATTATTCGAATTTAAAAAATAAATATTTGCTTAAAAAAACTTAATTCGAATAAAATAATTTATCGATGAAAACATTTTTTTTAATAAAAAAAATTATTTGAATAAAAAATTATTTCGAAAGAATAATTTGAAGAAAAAATTTTTCGAATATAAAAATTTTTAAATTATTCAAATACAAAATTATTTCGAACGAATTATTCGAATATAAAAATTTTTAAATTATTCGAATGAAAAATTATTTCGAAAGAATTATTCAAAAAAAAAAAAAAACTTTTCGAATAAAAACATTTTTAAATAAAAAATTTTTAAAATAAAATACATTTTTAAATGAAAACAGAATTATTTTAATGAAAAAAATTTATCCGATTTAAAAGAAAATACTCGAATATAAAAAAATTATTTTTAATTTTTATTGCGGTCTATCATAGTACCACGACCTATAAGATGCAGCTCAATCAGGCATTACAACAACCTAAGACTCTTCACAAATCTTATAATTATTACGGGTTGCATTTTATTGAGAACTATCATTCTGTTAGCTGCATCTTGCTACTAAAAAATATATTTCGGGAGAGAGCCTCCTCCCTATCAATCTGAGGGTCGTAGGTACGATTCCTGCCAAAATTCTGGGAATAAACCAAAAAGCTAAGCTTCTTTACACAAAAAAAGTTTTATTTCCTTCTCGATAGAATTATCAAATCTTGTGGTACTTGAGAGACCAATAAAAAAAAGTCTTCATTAAAAATACTGTAAAGGGATTTTGAAGAAGACCACTAGTTTCAGGGTACAATTTCCAATTAACTTGGGTTTCAAATGGTTCGTTTTAACTATCAACTAACCCATCTTTATTAAGTTGTACTTTTACTATAGACTTTAACTGAAGTCACACCGCCAGTACAATATTATTGATCGCTTGCACCGTACACTTTTTCCAAGTTTAAGTATTTGTTTTAGGCTCTGGTGCCTCATAAAAATAGAGTCAAAAAATAAAACTCTTTTAAGGAGTTTTATTTAGCTTAACAAACATAATTTTTTCCAAGTTTTCTGCCGAAAGATTTGAACACAGATCGCTCAGTACAAATTTAAGAGCAGAAAATGCTCTTTTAGTATTGTTTACTAGAAACGCCCTATACAGAGTGACTCAAAGGATTTCTTGTGTAGTGTTTAAGTTCATTTTTCCAGAAGCCATATCATCGCATTGGATAATGAGTGATTTTTCTCGGCATTTTGAAATTTTTTTCATACAAAAAAACTTTCATTTCGATCGTTATCATTAGATTTTGAATGTGACGATTTGGAGTCAGATCGAAGTCAATTCAGTAGGAGTTCAAAAGTCGAAAGGATGTAAAACCATTTTTAAATTTGTTAGTTTTTAAAGCTTTAAGCTTAAACGGGTATGTATTTTACATTGTGGAAGTGAAAGTGAAAGCGCAAAAAGCACTTTGAAGCAGACTTTTTTTTTTAAACAAACAATCATATGGAAGTATGGCCTTAAGGAATTTCGTATTTTCAAACAACATGATTTGATGATGATAATTTTTCCGTTTATTTAATTTCTATGGCAAACTTGTACCTCTACCTTAACAGCTTTTCCATTTGATTCTTTTAAAATCAATAGAAAAAAAAGAAAAAAAAAAAAGCCATTCGCTGTGAGTGAGTATCACACGCGTTTATAGTCAGTCTATTCAAAGTAGTTTCTGTGAAAATGGCAGGCAAGACGACGAAACTATTTTTATAATAAAGTCAAACACTTAAGTTTGTAATTGTATGGGTTAAATAGTTGTTTTGGTGGTTGTTGTTCCTTTACTCATTTTATTATTTGAAGAAGAAAAAAAAAATGAATAAAACGAGACAATTTCTTTTTTTTCAGTTGTTTCTTCATCGCTTATTTATTTTTTTTCTATTTTTTTTAGTAGTTTTTTTATGCAACACTTAGAAGACTGTGTGCTTGTGTGTATGAGTACGAGTTGTTTAGTTCAGTTGAGTTCGTTTGTCTTCATTTATTCAATTTAAAAGTCCATTATCACATTTTCGAGCATTAGAAATTATTTTTAGTGGTGCTGGCTGCTGTGGTCATGATGAAGAAAGATGCTGATCATTGTCATCACATCACATCACAACACAACGTCCGTCAATGTTTGCTTTCTTAGATGCTTCTTCATTTTAAAATGTAAATTTAAACTTTTGGTTTGTCACACCAAGAAGCCACAAAATACATGCATGCCTGCATCAGTCATAATGCCTGCTTTGTATGTGCATTTCTAATGTACTCTCGTATGTTTGACCAACATCTAACGTTTTTCTTTCCTCTTTTTTTTTGAATTTTTTTGTCTTGTATGGACTCACGAAGTGATGTCTTGTTTTGCTATTATTTTTTCTTGTGTTCATGTGAAACATTTGTTCGCTTACTCGGTCAGTTCATTTATCAGTCAGTCAATTAAGTTTTTTGTTGTTGTTTTCTTTATCGTCATACAACAATAATTTTACAATTTAATTTAGTTTATTCCAATTTCACTTTGCTGTACCCAAGATGGGAACTGAGAATTTGTATTTTCAAAATAATATTGGTCAAAATTGAATTATTGCGTGGTTGTAGAATTAAACATTTAAAGAAATAAAATGGTTGGAGATCTATTCATTTTAGTTTATAAGAAACGATTAGTTACCATTTAACTTTAAATTGGAGTGCAAATGAGAAAAAGCCATTCCACAAACGATTACTAACACAAGTTTACAAATTTAAGTTACATTTTTGACTAGAGCAACTGAAAACTGTATTTTATAAAGCTGCACTTTTTTTATCTGCTAAATTCAAGAGGTAACATGGCATATATGAGATCCAGTTAAATTCCGAGACATTTCCTTTCTTGTGGCTTTAAAAATATCGTAAATGGGATGACAAAAATATGCGTTTTTTATGCAAAATTAAGAAGTTTTTAATTAAAAAAATTTTTTTTTATTTGCTCTGCTTCAAAATTTTGTAATTAGATTTTTATTAAAATTTTTATTTAATTTTCGTATAATTTTAAATTTGTAAAATTTCTCGTGTTGACAAAATCTCTTAAAAACTTTAAAATTAGATCTCATTATGTAACTCTTCTACTCGCACAAAATTTGTAATTTTTAATTATTTTAATTTAAAGAGAGTTCGCTCGCTCTACTTCTTTATGCCCTTTCGGATTGTAATTCTTTAGGTTCCTTCTCTGAAGGTTATGCCTACACAACACATGCTCGTAATTATAATTGTTTCTTAACACTTTAAAACGTCCATAAAATTTGAAAGCATTTTGCAGATATTATCATATAAATATTGTCTTATCTTGTTTGTTACTTTACCTCTTCAAATAAACAACAAAATATATATTTTAAGATAATTATCAAAAACAAAATGTAATAAAAAAATAAAAAAGCAGAACGACAACTTAGCTTTGCTGGCAATTTAAATGAATGCAAAAATAAAATTTTAATTTGTTCTTGCTGTTGATTTGTCATATTTAAAAATTGATGAAATACTCGTAACGTGTAGAAAATGTCACCACAACTTTGTCTGTGGAAATAGTTTTAGTGCTTTGTTTTGCTTTCTTGGTCTTGTTGTCTTAACTTATTGAAATGAGTGTATTTTGTTTGGTAAATCATTTGTAATCTTATCTTGACCTACAGAGATAATAATATTTTCCCACTTTACAAAATTTAATTCTTTTTATTTTCTCTGTTTTATATTTATTTTTGTTCTTGTTTTTTTTTTTTGGTAAACAAGAAAAGTAAATGACAAAACTAAGCAGCAGTAATTCAAACAAAAATTCACAGTTGCCTGTACGGTTTTACACTTAATGGGTGAACGCTCATGCTCGAATATGTTTTTACTTGTCACAATTTAGTTGTATGCTCACAAAAAGTTTAGTTAAAATTAAAAAACCTAAAATAAAAATTTCTTTTTTTGATAGATTTTTAAGCAAATAAAATTTAAAATATTATTAATTAATTAAATGTTTAATCATTGCGATCACTTCTTTATTTCAGTTAGATAAAATTATTACATTGATGAAATATGATATGAAGCGGACAAAGAAAAAAAAAGTGAGGTCGTGGGTACGAAACAAATAATTATGCAAAATTGTTGTTAGAGCTTGCACACTCTGATACACAATGATAAAAGTCAATACAGTAGTCTATCGCTTAGCAGGTGCCATAAGCATGCAGATTAAATTACCCATCTTCCTAACTAGTAACCATCCTACTAAGAAACTTCTCGTACATTTCAAAAATATACTTTGACCTACTTTTTGCACTAAAAGAAATTTAAAAAAATGGTCGCAGTTTTTGAAAAACTCATTTAAAATTTTTATTTCCGGTTTTGAAATTGAAACTTTTTTTTTTTTTAAATTTAAATAAAAACAATTTTTTGAGATCCTAAACTTGATTGATATTAAATAATAATAGATTTAAATAAACGTTTAATTAATATTCAATTAAAAATTAAAATTGTTTTAATTGAATTTGAATTAAATATAAAACTAATGAATTCAATTAACATTAATTAAAATTAACTAATCTAATTAAAATTCATTTGATTAAATTAAAATGTAATTAGAAGACTGCAATTGAGCCGTTATTTTTTAAAGTGTTATAAGTCCACTTTTTAAAAAATATTAGTTATGAGTTAATTTTAGTAAGATGGTGTCTTTTTAAAGTAAACTTATATGACTTTCAAAAATAACAGCTCAATTACACAATAAAAATTTTATGAAAAATGTAACTGATGGAATTAAAAATTTTATCAAAATGACAATTTTTTTAATTATTACTTTGTGTGTGTGCTTTTCTTATTCTTTCTCTATTTTTTTTTTTTTGTCATGTGCAGTATGAATAATTTTAGCAAATAACAATTTTGAATGAATAATTTTCGACATAAACTTAAAAATAGTCACTTTTCGTTACCAAAAAAACCCAGTTTATTTTCATTTTTAGCCTATCCAGCACAATTAATTGTTTATTTTTCTTTTTTCATTTATTTGCAAACGATCTTCATTCATAATTAACCCAAAAACAAAAAAAAAAAAAAAAAAAAAAAGAAAGAATGACAAACGGCACGACACACCCTTAATAGATTTGTGTGTATGTTTGAGAGTGACTGATAAAATCAATATTGGAACTATCAGTTCTTTTGTTCAATTTAGCTTTTGCTCTCAATAAATGTACAAAATAAAGCACAAACCATAAAAACAAACACAAGAAACAACAAAAGAACAAAAACCGAAGTCGAGATTGAAATTGAAATTGAAAAGTGAGGAGGTACAAACATGAGACACAGTTTGTTTGTTAAATGAATTAAATTAACAAAAAGTCAACAAAATACACAAACAAAAGAAGTTGACTATGACAACAAAAGATACGATTTGGAAACAAACAGCAGAGCGGTGTTATTGTATAAACTGATACCAAAAACAAAAACCAAAGCAGTTCTTCCAAACAAACAAGCCAACAGACCAATAAAATATTTTTTTAAACAGAAAGCAAAAGCGAATACCATTAATTTTAAATGTCGACTGTAGCACACACTATTACAAACATACACCAACACTCTTATACGGGGTTAATCGATAATCAATGAAAAAAAAAACAATTTGGTGATAATGATGACGTTATGGAAGCTCCAACTCTTTCAAACACTCGCCAACACACTCACACTCAAACACACCTAATTTCTATTCCAACGCTGATGTGGAGACTTTAAACATGATAAAAAAACCAATAAAACCATTTAAAAAGAAAACAAATTTCAGCATTTCCTGTTTGAACTTTTTGTCTTTTATTTCTCAGTTTTAGTTTTTTTTTTCAAATTCTTTTTGTTTTTATTTCATATTAAACGCATCAATGACTCTGATGACACACAAAACAGCCACTCATAGAAACAACTATTTGTAACACTTATTTTGTTTGGTACTTAAAGTTGCACTCTGCAAACGAGTCAGGCACTTTAAAGAGTGCAAACTAACTAACGAAGTCACTAAAAAGAACAAAATAAACAATAAAACAAAAACTTGAAAGGGCAGAAATAATTTGTATTAAAAACTACTTAAAACAAACCTAAACGACCTCTGCAGGTAATATAAGGAAGACGCAGAGACAGCAGAACAAATAATGTGTCACCGTAATGGTCTGATTGGACCTGTTTTCGTTACTTAGGACACCACTACTTACAACCATTTGACCTGGGGCATAAATCACCCAAAGAAGTCTTTGAACTCTTAAAGAATTCGTTACTTGAGAGTAGTCTCAAGTAGGTGTCTAGTTCATGCTCCTGATTGCCCAATTTGAATTCTACTTAAAATACAAGAATTAATTCTTTAGGAAATCTGTGTTTTTCATGTCACATTGAAATGTTTATTTTGTTTTAGATTTTTTATTTTATTTTTATTCATTTTTAAGTGTACCGCGAGTGTTAATAAGTACACTTCTTAGTTGATAATTAATTAAAAGTATGACTTGATTTTGTATTTTTAAACCTTTTTTTTTTGTTTTTTTTTTTTTTGCTTCGCTACAGAAATGCAAAAAAGAGAAAAACAAATTGCCACTTAATAAATAAATAACTAAATGCCAGTTTGCAAGAATGTGTTTGTGTATGCACTGATTTGATTTCTGCCTTTTTAAATTTCATTTATTTTTGTTTTAATTATTTCAACAACATTGAACTTAAACTGCATTAACCCTTCCATGTCACTTTACAACCCAAAAAAAAAGTACTTTTGAAATGGAATTAAATTAAAAAAAATATCAATTTTTGTTGGTGTTGTCGTGCAAATTAATTTCCTTTGTAGCCACAAAAGCATTAACACAGATAAAAAACAAATGAAATTAATTGCTTTGACTTGTGTTGTCTTAATTTGTCACTTTTATTTTTTTGTTTTTGTTGAAATAAAAATTTTAAAAAACAAAAACAAGTTATCTCATCTTTCAACTTGTTACCTTTTGGTTAAAACCATATGAACACAAACAAGCCATTTACATATTTGGTCATTTCTCAACAACAAAGAAATTTCCATAAAAAATAAAAACAAGAAATTTCTTAAATAAAAAACAAAGAATTTTCAAGGATAAGCAAGGATAAAGGGAAGGAGATGAAAAGAAAAAGAGATAAAAATAGAGGGGGAAAAAGAAGGAGAGACAGAAAGTGAAAGAGGGGGAGAGAGGGTGAGACAGAAAGAGGGGGAGAGAGAAAGAGAGGGAAAGGGTTAGGGAAAGAGAGAGAGAAAGAAAGAGATAGATATAGAGAGAAAAAGATAGAGAAAGAGAAATAGAAAGAGAGGGAAAGAGTTAGAGAAAGAGAGAAAGAGATAGAGAGAGAGGTAGAAATAGAAATAGAGAGCGAAATAGAGGGAGAGGGTTAGAGAAAGAGAAAGAAATAGAGAGAGAGAGAGAGAGAAAGAAAGAATATAAAGAGAGGAATAGGGTTAGAGAAAGAGAGTGCAAGGGTTAGAGAAAGAGAGAGATAGAGGGATAACGAGAGAGACAGAGAAAGTCACCGTCCAATAATGATGCTTTTTTGAAAGATAAAACAGCATCAGGGGACTAAATTATAGCACTTAAAAGCGATCGACATTTCAATACACTTCGAATGGGCTTTACGATCGATATTGAATTCCGTAGCTTGGCCCTAGATTTGTCTACTGAATTGAATGAGTAGCAGAAAAATGCATCAAAATTAATTTAGTCCTGTTGTTATCAACACGAATTTATTTAACTAAAAAATTAGTAAGATGTGGCGGCGTTTATTCACTGTTTACCGCTGACAGACAGATACAAAGGCAAGTAAAGTAGTTCTCAAATCAAGGAGATGTATGTGGGAACGAATTTGCCATAACAGACGCAATAGTTCAGTGTGGTGTGCAGTGAGTTGTAAGACGGTAGTGGTTAAGCCTTGAATTAAATAAAATTGAAAAAAAATTATTTTGCGCGTATAAATGCCATTGCCCGCTTATGCCCACCACCAGTTTGTAATTTGTTAAAACAAAAACTTTAATTCTAAGCAAAACGATTAACAGAATGCAGTAAAATTCGTTAACTATTTGTAGCACTAAGTTGGTAATCTCCCCCAACAAATTTATTTTTAATTAGTGCAAGGACAACACTGTGCCTAATATATCCTTTTATTTGATTTAATTTTTAGTTACAAAAGTAATCAAAAAACACTAAAAATTGATAACTATTTTCATTTATAAATATAAATTTTAATAGAGACAAAATATACTTATTGTGTATCCTTTGCTACAACAAAAACTTGAATTCTAAGCAAAATTATTAAATGAAAACCATAAAACTTGATAATTATTTACAATAAATTTTAAGCCATTTAATACAAGGATATCCTTTATTTCAAATGCTAAAAAAAAGAAAATTATAATCTCAAGGTGTCTAAGTAAAAATAAAAAATTATTTTTAAGTTTAATATTTTGATTTTTGAGAAAAAAATCCCTAAATGACGGAATGTTCGTTATTAGAAAAAAAAAATATTTATAACAAGAGTCAAGAAAAAAAACTCCCGACGAATTGTTATTCATAATTGGCCTGATTAAATTTAAAAGCTTTTCAAGACGAGTGGTTGTGCTTTCTTTAATTATTGTGCATGGAAACAAATTACTTTCTTTACATCTTGATTTCTAAATTACAGAGATTAGCAATCCTTAAAGTCACTTATTATATTCATTTAAATGACTGTTCTGCTAGAACTTTAAGTTGGCAAAATTTATTTTTAATTCAATAGCAGACCTAAGGTACATAGTGTGGATACGTTTTACCTTTAAACACAATTAACCATTTAATTCAGCACTTTTTGCTATTATTAACATTATTCTTTTTTTGTTGTTGTTGTCATTATTGCTATTATTTTAAGTTGTTAATTCTAAAATGTTTTATTAAATGTCTACATACTGCAACCTTGAACTTGCAGTAACAGAAAAGTTAATAAAAAATAATTGCAGCTACAAATAACAAAATTAAAAAAAAAAAAACCCTCATCCATTCATTTAGCTAAGCCATACAGGAGAGTGAATGAGTTAGTGCATGAGTGAGTGACTGTGTTACGTATGCGATGCTATTTGTGGTTTGCTATTTGTTGTGTTATTAATTTGGCGTTACAAATACACAAAATTATACAAGTTAAATAATCATAAAAATAATTCTTTTTTTATAAAGTCAAACCTCATTAAAAATGAATAAAAAATGTAATTTGTATGTGTGTGTGTGTGTGAAAATGACAAAAAAATAAAGCAGCAAAATAGCAATTTAACAATAGCAGTAGCAATAGCAAAAGTTATAAGAATAAAATTAATTATGATCATAATTCTTTACAAGAAAAAGAAAAATTAGGAATAAAAAAATTATTTTTTTTAGCTCATTAATTAAATAAAATTAAATTTTGTAGTTGCAACCATCATTAATTGCTTTTTGTTAAGGAAACAGTGCAACCCACGAAGAAAAATTTCAAAAATTTGAAAAAAGCAATAAAACTGTGTTAAAAACACTGACAGTCAGTCATACCTAAATTAGCAATTCAAGCGTTTTTTTTATGTCAAAACTTCTCATGACCATAAAAAATGTATGAAACATACGTCGAGCGATTGGAAAAACCAATTTCTGTATGTATCCAAAGGTTGTTACAATGGTTGAAACAATTTTTTTTAATTATATGGAATTTCATTGTGAGAATGAAAAAAAATTAATTAGGTCCTTTTTTTTTAATTGTTCTTTCGCAACTCTATAAATAAAGTAAGTATAAAACAACAACTTAACTCAACTGAGCTTCGTGGCTGCAGAGATTGAGTGGCAAATTAATGCTTCTTAATTGCATACGAGTATATCCCAAGTTCGAATGCTGATAGAGTCAAATAAAATTGGAAAATAATTCAAAGAAAAAATACATTTATCAAAATGCGTATGGTGTCCTTCAAAAATGTGTGATAAAAAATATAAAAACAAAAAATTGTCAACCCGAACTGCGACATCTGTAGCTGAAAAACATTTTTATAAATTCATATGCATAATGAAAGACTTTTCATATATTTTAGGAAAGTGTTCATTAAAATAATTTTAATAAAACTTGTTTCATTGATTTAATGCAGCGTGTCATTGGATATATGACCAAATTCTTTCAGTGTATGGTATAGCATTTTGTGAATATTTTGGGGAAATTTTGTTTAATCTTTTTTTAAAATAACACAAATCGGCGAATCTACTTTGGCTTGTCTGCAGAAAACACCCAGAATTCGGCTTTCAAACTGCTAGGTTAGTACGCTAGCTACTAATCTATGGGAAAAGACGAGTTTTGATAGAGAGTTTTGTACACGCAAAGAAAAAATATGGTTGAGGCTATCATATTCTGATGGAAACATAGTATGGCTAGATTTATGATTGCATATTACCATCAAAGATATTAAAAATACCTTTCATCTGCAGATGGTTCAATCCCCGTTCAGGGCTAAAAATTTTTTAATTTTTTTTTTATTTTTTTAAATACGAGTACATACATTTTTTATATAAATATTTGTAAAAAAAATTTTAATATAAATTTTTTGCATAAATAAATTTTTTTTCCATTGACTTTTTCATTTCTATTAATTTATATTTTTTTTTTCAATTTTATTTGACTCTACTAGGATTCGAACTTTGGATTATTTAGTTAAGAAGCATTAACTCGCCACTCAACCACTTCAGCCACAAAGCTCAATTGAGTTTGAACGATTTATTTTATACTCATTTTATTTATATGGTTTCAGCAGAGACAAAATAGCAAACAATTTACTTTCAATTATATTTTTCTCATTATTACGTTTACTATAAACATATTTATGGTTTCAGTTAAAATTTTATTAAAAATAATATGATAATGATATGGTTGATCTATGACGGTAAAAAATAACTAGAAACATGTTTATCGTGATCATAATAATAATTAGATGCTTCAAATTAATAATAATATTTTTGTGAAGAACAAATTATGTTTGTGGCGACCATATTCAAGCATCTTTTTTCTCTGCGTGTAGTGAAGTTGGCTGCAAAACTATTTGTTTTTTTTATTTGTGTTTTGTTAGTGTTGAACAGTAATGAGAACTTTAGCTAGTTTTTTAATCTAGCGTTTTTAACTCTAATTTTTATTAAACAAGAGAATAAGCACCGCCAGCGCTTTTATTAAGATATTTAAAGCTACGCTTGCCGCGCCAACTTAAGTTGGTCTGTGAGAGTTGACGGTGATAGTTAGTTATGCCCTTAGAAATGTCAAAAAGGTTTATGCTCTTATCCAAAAAAAATTGATGTAGACTTTAAAGCACAAGTTATAAAAAATTTGTATGAAAAATTTCGATAACGTTGATTTTAAAGTCTACTTTAATTTTTTTGGATAAGGCGGTTAATCTTTTATATGAATGAAATTTTTTATAAAAAATTAAATTTTAAACCATTTGATTTCGTACCAACGAGTACTGAAGTACTTTTGACTAAAAAAAAATTAAAAACAAAAAAAAAAAAATGATCACTTGTATTAACAAAAACAGCTGACAAACTTTTTCTTAGAAGGCAATAGAACTAGAACTTATTGTTTTGTTGTTGTAGGTCTCTCTCATGTTTAGGCTTTATTATTTATTTCCTGTGCTTCTCTTTTAACCAAATAAGACAAAAAGCCTTCCCAAAAATACAAATTAGAACAAATAAATTTTAGGCTCCGGCATTAACACATGTGTGAAGGTACATAGCACTATAAGTATAAAAGCATATAAGTATGTGTGTATGTAAGTGTGCACGTGTGTTTGTTTTGTATTACAACTAAAAGATCATTCTATATTTTTATTATTTGGTATTTTTACATATTTATTTTGTATTGTTGCTGATGTTATTGTTGTAGTTGTTGTATTTTTTTTTTTAATTTCATGGTCATATTAATTATAGTTAAATACAATACATTTAGATGTTCATACCAAGAGCTTACAAACAAGTAGCTACATTACAAACATACATATAATACATACGTATCAATGTATTTGCTGTATATTTGTGTATTAATGTGTTATGCACGAATAATGTGACTAGAATAGAAAAGTAAATAAAAGTGGCAGCAGCAGCAGCAGTACTTGTATTAAAATGACTAGTTAGTTTGACGGACATGCTGGTATAGTTGAAACATAAGCAGCGCCATACCATCCAACATCCATCCATCGAAGTTATAATTTACATGCAAAAAAAAACTATTTCTTTTTTCATTCTTAATTTTTTTTTTTTTTTGATTCATTTTCTGCATATTTAGCTGCATTTAATTGAATTTAATTTAATAAAAAAAAAAGGAAAAATCATATTAAAAATGTGTAATTGTTACAATAAAAATCATGTTTTCTAACTGGCGCGTTGGTGCCATAATTAACCTATAAAAAAATGCATGAAAACTGGGTTTTCAATACGTTCTTTTTTAATAAAAAAAATTAACAGCCAAAAAAAATTTTTATTTATTGCACTCAGTTAGTCTTTGTCTTTTAAACCCATAATTCTGTCTTTACTTTTCTCCTCTTTTTTTTCAATTTAACAACTGTGTCAATATGTTTAACCATCTTACATTTTTAAACAGACAATAAGAAATAAACACAATTTTCACTTATTTTATTTTTTTGTTTTGTTTGTTTTGGAAGACCCCATCACATGAAAAAAAATTAATAAAAAGTTTTGCAGAGTTTGTTTGGTTGTTTGCATTGGAACAGTCAAGAAAAGACAATTGTCTGACAAAAGTTTAAATAATTTTTTTGTTTGTTTGCTTCTATAGCTGCTTTTAAGGGCAAATAGCATTTCATTACACCACCACCACCATCAGCGCACCACCGTCATCATCTCATAAGAAGCGAGAAGATATAAAAAAAACACTTTCTTCTTTGGCTTCTGCTCTTTTTGTACTTTTGGTGTGGTTGGTTTGTGGTGTGCGGGTCTTCATGTGGTTGATTGCTTAAATACTTCAATTGTGGCACTCACTCACTTACCCACTGCTTCCTTTTCGTAATCGAAAAAACATCATTTTTTCTCTTATTTAACAAGTAAGCAAACAATTGCAAAATTTTTTTGTGCATCATTTACAAAAAAAAATTAAAAAAAAAAAGAATAAAAACTCATAAAAAGTGAAAATCCATTGAATTGAAGTTGAAAAAAAAGCATAAAAGTACGAACAAAAATGTTTATGTTTGTATTTTATGTTTTAGACGTGAGTACTCATTTCATTTCATTTCATCATTGCCATCAACGTATCTTCATCATTATTAACGCTGCCGTCATCATCATCATCACAATCTGTATCTCAATCATCATTGTTATGAATAACAACAACAATTTAAATTGTTATTTAAGTATTTTAAACAAGACGAGTATCATTGGGCATGGGTGACGCCCTAAATAAATCTCTGTGTTACCGAATAATTGAGAGTGCGTACCAGATTACACAGAAACATTAACAAAAACAACAGGAGCTTTAACAAGAAAACGATATTAAAATTCGTATTAACTTAAAAAAAAAAATAAAATTAAAAAAAAGGCATAACCCATCATAATACCACGTTTGCTAGCTTTAATGTTTCCCTTGCAAGACGAAGTTATTAAGCGCTACTCTCAGCTGTGGTGGCATTTTCAAAGGTAAATGTTTGCTGAAGCAGCTTAATTTGATTTAAAAAAAAAATGAGTTACAACCACACTCAACAGGGTCTAAGGGTTATTTTTCCCGAAATAATTTTTAAATGTCGATAGCATTAGTTAGATATAAGTGTAGTAATTTGGCTTTAGGTTTTAATGAAATTATTCTCAGAGCTATTGCTCCTACTATTGAGAGAGCTTGTTGTATGGAGTCACTCCTAAGAAGCCTAAAAATTGAGGCTCACTCACCAGTCTTTTGATGTCCTTTTTATTTTGGCAAGTGGTTGCTGAAAGCAGATTTATAAAAAATTTAAGCATAATCGCGAACACAAAAAAAGGGTTCAAGATGTAAATGGTCGCTTTAAATATTGAAAGAAATTTGGCTTTTTTTAAAGTCCATAGCAGTAGCCGCTGTTGATAACAAAACAGTCTTTCACCTTCTCTGCGAGTGCCTGGTTTTTATGGCTTCGAAACACAGATTTTTCGGTGCACATCTGATGGACGATCTATCTAAGATATCGAGAGTAAGGTTAGGGGACCTTTTCAGATATCTTAATGGTACGGGGTGAATTTGGTCACTAGGTTTGAAACGGAAGCTTGCCATTCTAACTGAAGACCGTTAGGCCGTCATGCAAACCAACCAAACATAGCAGTACTTAGTTCTGAACGGCAGCCTTTTCACTTTATGTTTAAATGAAATTTAACCTTTAAGCTGATACTAGTACTATTGAAGGAGCTTTAATGTACGAGTAAAGAAATGTAAAAATTTAGACACACTCGAAGTGTACACCAATTTACTAGTCTCCTTCTCTGTTTTTATTTTGTTATTGGTTGGTTTGGTATCGTTCAATTTGCAATCAAAAAAGTCGTTTCTAGCAGGCTGTAGTGCTACATACAGGTTAGGGAAGTTTTGCTTCTCTTAAGGAGAATTCAATACCATTGCAAAGAAAGTCTCTTTCCGTAGACTCACCTGCTTAGCAAAGTATATCCATTTGATAAGCTCATAGCTCATTAAATCTGTTGTTAAGTTATTATCAGAATAGGCCTTTCAGGCAGCAGCTTTTGTCAAATCTTATTATTGTTGTTCTCTTTACACTGAAAGAATTTTGGGCCTGTTTAGCTAAATGCAAAGGAAAGCTTCGTTCGCATAATTGCATTGAAAACAAAAACAAATTTTCGTGTATTGTTTTTGTTTTCAATACAATCATCCGAACGAACTTTTCGTTCCCATTTAGCTGAACAGGCCCTTTGTTCATTAATCCAATTAAAAAAATTTAGTTTTTAATATTTTATTAGCTGAATGAAATATTTCATTAATTCAATGAAATGAGCCGTTATTTTTGAAAATGGTATAACTCCACTTCAAAAAAAAATGAGTTAATGGTAATTTTAGTAGGATATAGCCATCAGCTTACTAAAATTACCACTCAATAATTTTTTTTAAAAAGTGGACTTGTACCAATTTCAAAAATAACAGCTCAAATGATGTCATTAGTCTAATGAAACGTTGTCATTGGTTGGAAAAGCAATGAATTATTTTTACAGTGTATTAACAAAAATTCGTCTATAATTTTTTGTGCCAATAAGTGGTATAAGTCCTCTTAAAAAATTAGTTAACGGTTATATTAATAAGATGCTATATATTTCTTATTAAAATTACTGATAACTAATTTTTTCAAAAATAACAAACGCTTAGCAGAACAAATGCTACTTATTTTTCTAGGGTGGATGTTGTTACCCGTAGCTGACCCACCATAAAAGAAAAAAGCCAAAATGAAAATGAATTGAAATGAAGGATTGAATAAGGCTGACAAACAATAACCACGTATTGACAAATGACAGCATCAAGGCTGTCTTGAAAGTCAGACGAATGAATTTAGTCGTAAGTAAAAAATACTTAAAATTGAGTACGCATATCTTGAGCAAAGAATCTGTTAAAGTGAACATGCGCGCACATAATTTTTTGGTTGAATAGAAGATGACTGGCTGGTTGAGGCTCTTCATAAGAAAGTGAAATTTATGATGCACAAAAATGTATTTGCCGCATACTGCATACTGTTCACCAAATTGTTTCAGATAGTTTACCACCACTACGAGTCGTTAAATAAAATGTGTTGCTGCTCAGTTATTTTGTTAAAGATTTTTTTTTTTTTTTGGTTTTTAATTTTATGAACTAGACGTGTTCAATATGTTGCTTGATTAGTGGAAGGGAGATGGGGGCGGGGGAGTGTTTAAAAGTTACTAGTGAATGAATGTGAGGTTTTGTTGTTTGTGTTTTGTTGTCGACATTTTATCATTGACACACCATCTTGTTTCTCCCCAATAACAGTTAATTTTTTTAAGGCTGGCAGCAACAACAACAATAACAGCAATCGTAGCAGCAATATTAACAATATCATGATGCACATTTACGAGTACTTGAAGTTAAAACAAAAACAAAAAACGTTTTTGAGGTTATTGGGTTATAATAAATCCATCGATCCATGCGTAAGTATTTTTACGATTATGATTTACAAATTAACTTTAAGAAGAAGTAATAACAATAAGTATTTAATAATATGATTATTATTATTATTAAAAACAATAAACAAAAAAAAAAAAAAAAAACAGAAGAGTGAAAGAAAGAAAATTATCCAACTATTAAGAAATTTATCAATTTTATAGGTTGCACGAAATGGCCCTCATCATCATCATCATCGTTTTGATGGACCCTGCCTGCCTTCTTGTATTTAGCAAGTTTTTTTCTTTCACTTTTTCAAAACAACAGAAAATTTATTTTTTCATTTTCTGTGTCTCTTTTCTTTTTCTTTTTTTTGCAAATGCGCTCAAGGTACTTTATTATATCTTAACTGCGGCTGCTTTCAATGTTTTATTATCTTTTTGAGTTAAACAAAAAGGAAATTTTTTTTGTTTTCGTATTTGCGATGACACAGGTGAAACTAATGGGGACAGACTGTAAAATGACTTGTGTGTTCCAACAGCTACAGACAAGTACATGTTTTCTTGTCTTTTTCTGTATTATTTTTTTTTCTTGAAAACCAATACGAAATTTAAAAATAAAAAAGTATAAATTAAAATTAACCTGTTAAATGTGTTTTTTTTTGTTGCTTTTGTTTGTTTTGTTTCATTTAACAAATAACACAAGTATTGTAGATAATATTTGCTTAAGAATATTTCAATATAATTAAACCACCTTTTGTGTTTAATTAAAGCAAAGAATAAAAACGTCTAAAAATATCGTTCAACAATTGCTTTGGTAGCATGAAAAAAAAGAAACACTTGTCGACTTGTGGGCAAAACAACAAAAAAAATTCGTATTCATGTTTTTATTACTAAAACAGGTCAAAGTAAGATAATTTTAATTTTTATTAATTTAAAATGAGCAAAAATTTTAAGGTATTATAATTCAAGTCATTATGTAGATTTTATGTGGAGTCTCTTTCTTCTTGCAAAACACTTAATAAGCGATAGCAATCATATTTCTTCAAGTCCCGTTCTCCAAGCGTTAGTTTACTATAAACAACCCTGTGTAACTAAAAGTTCCTTAGCAGCGGACGAGAGTACCAGAAAAGCGATTTAGTAAATTTTAACGTTTCGAAATATTGTTAATTTTAACAATATTCAGTAACTGTATTTAACGTATTTTATACAGCAACCAAGAAAGGCTATGAAAGTCATGTACAACAACTTAAAATGGCCATTTATTGTTATGTTCCCACCTATTTGCCCTACAGCTATTTTGCCGACCAACATGAAAAATACAAAAATAATTGTAAAACACAAAATAAGTCCGAACAAGAAAAAAAACTGAAAAAAACTGATACTAATAAAACAGGATACATTATAAAGCGAGAACTGCCCTTGTGGTCCTCCACTTTGCCTTAACTATCTTAAGACACTTCATGAGACATGTCATGAATGTTTTCATTCCCTTTTTAATTTTCTTTTCTGCTTAAAATTGATCATTCAAATTTAAAATTTTATAATTGCAAACCTCTTGACTGTAACATTTAAATGGTCAATTATAATTGTCTACCACACATGAGCAATTAGCCAGGGCTTGCTTCTTGTCACAAGCCAACGTTTCTTACGCTTCGCCCTCTTTCCCTTAAACAATTTATGATTGCAAAAGCAGTATTGCAATTTAGATTTCTATTAACTATAAATGAGCTGTTATTTTTGAAAGTGATATCACTCCACTTTTTTTAAATTAATTAATCATTAAAATTTATTTTTAAAAATTCAAGAAAAAAATTCTTTTTTTGAAAATAAAATAATAATGAAGACTAAGATGTTGCAAAAATATTTTTTACCAAATTTTTTCTCAAATTTGTTTTACAAAATTTTATTTTAATTTAATTTAAAAAATTGTATCACAAAGGACCCAAGTGAGCCTAGCTTCTGTTTTTCTTATTTGGGCGCCCTGTGTAACCTAACCTAACCTAACCTAATTAAAAACTTTTAAAAAAGAATGTTTACTCAAATTTAAGAAAAAAATTAACAAAATTAAACAAAAGTTTTTTCATGAAAGTCAGTAAAGCAGCTATAAAGAACATATTTAAATGAATTCATTATAAAATCCAATGCTTCTGTGGATACTATACAAGAATGATAGCAATACAAGATTACGGCATGCACATGATTTTCCGTTAGATGACGTAGATGGTCCACTGTTTGAAGAAAAAAAATTTTTTTGGAAAATATTTTTGCCAACGTGTTTTGCAATACTTTTTGTTGTAAATTTTATTAAAAATATTTTAAAATTCTTTTTGTAAAAAATTCAAAAAAAAAAGGTAAACAGCTTTTTTTTTCGGAAAGGAAAATCATGCAAATCGTGGTAGCTATGGAGACATTAGATGTTACAAAATAATTTTTTTTTAATTTTTCAAAAGTGGACTTGTACCACTTTCAAAAATAACAGCTCAATAAAAATTTTAATTAAACACTTTTTGAATCTAAGGCGATTAAAAATTTAATAGACTCAATTAAAATAAAAATTTTAATTTAAAAAAATTTAAACGATTTAAGAAAATAATTGATAAGTGATAATTTTAATAAGATGGTGTCTTTATTTTAACAAAATTACCTCTAGTTTATTTTTTTTTAATGTGGACTTCTAACACTTTTAAAAATAACAGCTAATAGTAAAAGAAACTGTTTCTGTTTTCTTTGAAAAAAAAAAAAAATCGTGACTGTTTTATTTGTAAAATTATTTGATTAAAACTCAAGTTGAGCTGCTCTTTTACATGTTGATCATGTTATTTAAGCATTCATTAATCTATCCTTGTTCTAATCATGCAAATTAAAATTAAATAACAAGAAACTAACGTTTCAATGTGATCTTTAAGAAACTTTGACCCTTTTGCAAAACGTTACTTGATAATAAGTTTTTCCATGATAAAGAAAGAAACGTAAATGGCTTTATTTACACACAAACGCATACACACACACACACACATAAAAGTATATGTGCTTGTAAAGTAAATATTTGTGTATACGTGAATGCTAATTAATAATATTTCTTTGCATCTTTAATTATTAGAAAAAATAAAATAAAAAAAGAAAAAGAATAAGAATAAAAAAAAACAAAAAATTATTCTTACTTGCATGCAGTAAGTCTCTATGATCTTGCTCTCGATTAAGCTCTCATTTACACTCCCTCTCTCCCTCTCTCTCTCTCATGGAAATTTTCAAGGTTACGAATATTTAGTTGAAATTACTTACATTTAGAAAATGTTAATCTTCTTCTGACTTTTAAGCACAATAACATTTTTAATAAATATTTTATTATTTTGTAGAAAAAAAGAGCACAAAGTCTTAAGAGAAAAAGTTAAGAGAACATTAGAAAAAAACATTTTATAGAATTAAATAGTTTTTTTTTATTTTTTGCTGATAAAACTCATCATGGTATTGCTGGCTGTATAGAAAATTATTGTTTTATATTATTTTTTAAAGATAAAAACTTTTTTTAAGAAACTAAAAAATTTTCAATGGAATTTAGTTTATCAACTGGCGCTTTACTTAGAAAATAAAATTATTTTATTCTAAATGTGACTTAAAAAAAAAGAAAATCAATTAAATACTGAGACCCATCACCACTTGCTTGAATTGTAAGTATGAGAAGAAAATATTGAAAAAATTTTTTTTTATAAAATTGCAGCTGTGGGTTGGAAAAAGCAACACAATACGAAACATTTTTTGAGTTTGTAAATTTTGTAAAAAGCAACGCCTTTGCATGCTTTACAGTTGCTTGCTACCGTTTTTTTTTTATTAATAATTTTTAAAGTATGCAAAAAGCTATTAACGGTGGCTTTAATAAGTTAAGGGAGACCAGAGGGGCAATTTGTTTCCAACGCCTTTGATTTATTGTGGACATTCTAAATCTTGTTTTTTCTTCTTCATTCTCATTACAATTGAGAAAATAATCATAAAAAGCAGATGATAAAGAAAAAGACAAGCAAATCTTAGCAGAAAACAAACAACTCATTGTTAGAGAATAATTTTAGAAATATTTAAAAAAAATTTTTTTTTTAAATCGAACACGCGATTGTTTAATAATAAAAAAAAACAACAACAAAAAGTAAATATTTTTACAAGGTAATACGAGTACTTATAACTAAAAAAAACATATATAAAAAAAAACGCTAGACACGCGTCTGTATTCAGTTATATTAACACAGAGAAATTAAAAAAATGGGAGCTATTCTAGCTCTCTAGTTTACAGTAAGAGATTTTTATAGTGTCCACTGAAGTATTGGAAAGGTATAGGATGTGCAGATGTTATAAGGAATTCAGCAAAATATCTTCTTTATAGCTTTTTATAGCTGATGCACTGACTTTCATTAACTTTCTCTTAATTTTGTTATTTTTTTTTTAAATTTGATTAAGAATTTATTATTAATTTGATTAAACATGCTTTTTATGAATCTTCCCAAGGTTTTTGGAAGAAAAATTCACTAATTAAGATAACTTGCCTTGTTAAATTTTGTTTATAATAAGAAAAAAAGGAATTCAGCAAAATATCTTCTTTATAGCTTTTTATAGCTGCTTCAGTGACTTTCATTAAATTAAATTTTTTTTTCAACTTTGTTTTAATTTTTTTAAATTTTTTAATCAAACATTTGGTACTAATTTGATTAAACATGCTTTTTATGAATTTTCCCAAGGATTTTTCATTGCGAAAATTGTAGTTTTTGGGAAAAAAATTCTCTTTTTTTGTTATAATTGTTTATAGTAAGAAAAAAAGGGAAAAAGGAAAAAACTCTAGATAAATTTGTATTCATAATTGGGCTGATTTTTTTAAGTTTGAAATAAAATTAAAAAAATAACTTTTGCGAGGCAAGTTTGAGGAAAAATTTTGTAAATTTTTTTTCAATACCTGAAGTATCCTTTAAAGCTTTTTATAGCTGCCGCCAAATAACTTTTTTTTTTTTTTGAAAATGCTATAAAAACATCGAGTGTAGCTTCGGCTGTGTGGCACGTAGCGCCGTCCTGTTGAAACCAAATGTTGCCACTATTATCCTCTTCAACTTTTGTGAACAAAAATTCGTTCAACATGGCCCGATAACGATCGCCATTGACTAACGGCCACTCCTTGCTCATTTTCGAAGAAAAATGGCCTAATTATGCCTCTGGACCAAAATTCGCACCAAACAGTGACTTGTTTTGGGTACATCGGCTTTTCAATGTACACGCAAAGAAAAAATATGGTTGAGGCAACCATATTCTGGTGGAAACATAGTATGGTTAGATTTATGATTGCTTCTAACCATATATATTTTTAAATCACACATATTAAAAATAACTTCCAACTGCAGATGTTGTGGTTCAACCCCCGGTCAGGGCAAGAATTTTTTTTTTATTTTTTTTAATACATACATATTTTATATAAGCAGTTTTAAAAAAAAAATTAATTTAAATTTTTTGTATAAGCAAAGTTTTTTTATTCCATTGATTTTTCTTTTCTATCAATTTGTATTTATTTATTACATAATACATCGGGTGTAAATTTATTTATTTAAATTTTAGTTGACTCTGCCAGGGCTCGAACTTGCGAACACTTAGTTAAGAAGCATTTACTCGCCACTCAACCACTTCAGCCACAAAGCTCAGTTGAGTTTGAACGATTAAGTTTTTGTTTTATACTCACTTTATTTACATGGTTGCGAAAGAGACAAAATAGAAAATAATTTACATTCAACCATATTTTTATCATTATTATGTTTGCTATGAACATATTTATGATTTCAAGTAAAATTTTATTAAACATAATATGATAATTATATGGTTGATCTAAGACACTAAACATAATATGGTTAAAAATAACTAGAAACATGTTTAGCGTGATCAGAATAATGTTTAGATCCTTCAAATTAATAATAATATTTTTGTGAAGAACACACTATGTTTGAGGTGACCATATTCATCCATCTTTTTTCTTTGCGTGTATGCGTGCGTGCCCCCAAATGCGACAATTTTGCTTGTTTACGTAAAAAAGATGAAAAGATGATTTCTTGGGCAAAATCGGCATCTTCTGTAAGTCGATCACAGACCCACTTAGCGAAGCGAAAACACAAGCATATTCTTTTGAGCGGAAGAATAAAACTAATTATCTGTCAAATCAGACATGAGCTAAGTGTTACCATTCACGAAATAAGCACTATTTATCTGACTTTCATTTAAATTTTTTTTACTTTTTTCTTTAAGTTAAAAAAAATTCAAAATTTTTTTTGAAAATGTTTAATAAAATTTACAACAAAAAGTGTTGCAAGAGAAGTTACCAAAAAAAAATATTTTTTTTCTATATTTTTTTTAAATTTTATTTTAGTTTTTTTTAATATTTTTTGGAAGTTTAATACACAAATAAAAAAATGCTACAAGACAAGTTTGAAAAAAAAAATTTTGAAAAAATAATTTTTCCAACATCTAAAATCTCCATTAGAGATTTTTATGGCGGCCGAACTGCACTGATAACATATACTTATATGTATATTAATATATTATATTTATTTGCATTTCTAATTTTTTTTTTATATTTTTCTTGAATTTAAAAAAAATAATTTCAAATTTTTTTTAGAAAATGTTTAATAAAATTTACAACTAAAAGTGTTGCAAAACAAATTATCAAACATATTTAAAAAAAATTTTTTTATATTTTATAAAAAAAAAAAAAAAATCGGTACGTTGAAATTGTTATTTGCGATGACTGCGATGATGTGTGGTTACCTGCGTCGCAAACTTCGGAAAGTTATTGAATACCACATTTGATCAAATATCGTTATACTTGTTTGTTATAAAAATTACTGAATCGCACTACAGCACTTCAAGATACTTTGAAAACATTTTTCAGGTTTTCTGGTATTAAAGTTGAAAAATTTTTAGTGAAAACCAGCTAATACTAGAAAAAATATTCAGCCCAGTTATAAATAAAAATTGAAATTTTTTACTTTTCCGTTTCCTCTTATCATAAAAAAATTGTTGCCTTTTTTAACATAGAAAGTTCTTTGAGTTAAAGAATTTTGTCCCAAAAAACAAACTTTTCCTTGGGAAAAATTCTTAGAGAATATGCATGATTGGGCTGATTATAATCGACTAAAGGAAATAAAATCCCACCATTCAGTACGAGTAAAAACCTTTAACTTTTAAATAATCCAAAAAAAAAAAAAAACTTCAGGTTTACTTGCAGCGCTGATATTACCTCCAACTGTTGGAGTTTAGGAAGGTGACAGTAGTAAAACAATAAAATTTTTTAAGACATATTTCTTATTGTTTTATTTTATGTAAAGAAAAAAGTTCATATAATTTATTTCTATTAAATTTAATAACATAAAGTATGAAAAAACATGTTGTAAGAAAAATATCTGTAAAAAATTTTTAAATTTCACAAACAAAAAATTAGCATTTCAATCAAATACTTTAAGTGTTGTAAATTAGATGTGTGTAGCTTGTGACGGTTGGCTGGCTCTGGCTCAAACTGGATGGCAAAGAGACAAATATTTTCACAAACACATATTCTGTCAGATGGACAATTTGACTCACTAACTAATTGTCTGTCTGTTAGTTTGCTAATCTGTTTAGTTACAGTGATGACCTTCACCTACAAGCCGTCATAAAAAAATGGTCAGCGCAATAAGAGAAATATTAAATGGCTACTCTTGCTTACTTGCTTACATACAAACAACAAACAAATATTTACCTGTGAAGACAATCTTTCAAATGTAATCATTCTTAAATAGACAAATCTAATCGATGAAATGTTGAGGTACGGGTATGTACGTGTATGAAGCAAATATGTTGGCTTACAATACCTGAAGGCAGTATGGTTGGTCATTTTATTTACTCTAGTGGCCAATAATATGTACGAGTTTGTTTAATGTTGTTTGTTTTGTCTTTAGTGCTTGTTATTTGGTTAGTTGTTTTCATTCACTGGCATGTTTATGTTACATTTGGTACAATTCACAAAAAAAAATTTTTTTATTGTTAAACTAACAAACAAACCAATTACGAATTTGGTCAAAATATATTAAATGTTAAATCGACTGCCAAAAACAATCATCGTTATATCTTAATACTCGTATGTATGTATGGATGTCGGCAACAGCTATTGACAGTTTTTTTTTCGGCAGCAACATAAATTGTTTTAAATGATAGAATTGAAACAAAAAGAAACTTTAATATTTTAGCGAAGAAAAACAAAAGCATAAATATGCCGAGATAAATAAGTTTTAACGTAAACTCTTACCTTTTCTAGCAATTGTAAATGTCTTTTCAGCATTTATTTCATATTTATCAAAAATGTTTAGGAGAAATAAAAGTTTACAGGTACAAATGTGCGTAAAAACATTGATTTTACCAATTTCCAAACGAACCATAGAAGATTACGGAATGGGACACATATCATTTTAAAAGGCAGACTGTCTAGATTTGTAATCAACCACTTAAATACTCAGAAGTTACTTTGGACTATTTTAAAATTTTTTTTAAATTCCCATGTAAACAGAGCTGTTGCTTTTAGGGATTTTACGTGATTTCGGTACGAACCACAGAAGATTACGGGATGAAACACACACCATTTTAAATGGGATGTCCTCTAGATTTGTAATCAACCACTTAAATATTCAGAAGTTACTTTGGACTAATTTAAAAAAAAAATTTTTGGAAATTTCCATCTACACCAGTGGTGTTGCTCTAAAGGATTTTAGAGACGACTTGCCGACTTAAAATTTTGTTTGATATTTATTTTCTTTTCAAAATCAAGAATTCTAAGAACTGTAAATTAAGTTTTAGCAATTTTCAATAAAAACTAAAAAAAGAAAAGTTTTCAAAAAATATTTTAAAGTTAAAATAATTTTTATTTTTAAATTCAAAAAGAGTGCTATAACGAAACAGCGCTAAAATAGAGTTAAAAAAGGTATGCTTGTGTTTGCATACGAACACAGACAAAAAAAATCTAATGAAAGTCGTAACACTTGTATTAAAGTGTAAAACCCCAGTATGATTTCTTGACAGTCATAGCAAATACCATTTGATTTTGCTGTTGGAAAATCCAATGAAAATCGTAAATCTTGCATTAAAATGTAAAACCTACTTTAGCAGTCACTTGCAAAAATAACAGCTCAAATAGCATATACTTAGTGGGTAAAAATTTTAATGATTTTGTTTTCTTTTTTTTTTTTATTCCAAATTGTTTTTTTTTTTTTTTTTTTTTTTTGCTTTTATGGCACATTTGTTGAAGATCCCCGCCCGCCTACGCTTCAAAAATATGTTTCAAATTAATATTCAGAATATCTGTTTTAATTCGTATTCAATGGCAGCCGTCAGTTTTTTTTTTTTTGTTTTTGTATTTTGTTTGTTTCTTTATTCAGTCTTTAGACTGGCAGACTTGAAAGAGGTACGAGTACCTGACTGTTCTTTTTTAAATTATTTATCCATACAGCGCCTTTTGTACATGCCTTTGCCTGAATTATTAATCCAGTGTGACCATAAATTTATGTCTTAAGCTTTAATAGTTGTATGTGTGTTTTTTTGTAAAAAGAAACAGACTCACACTTTTTTTTTTTTGTTTTTTCTTGGCTTTTGTTTGGTAATTTGTTGTTTGATTTGTTTGATTTCCTAAAAAATAATTTGCATATTTAATGATTTTAATCCAACATTTTGTGCAGTTCGATCTTTTCTTATGATTTCTTTTTAAGTTTTGTTTTTTCTTCTCTTCTTCTTATTTTTTGTTTCTGTTTTGATTTCGAATTAAAATTTTTTGTTTCTGTCTTGATTTATAAAACGAGTGGCATAATTATTCATTCAAATGGCGCCCACAACATTGTTCAACATGACACATCATCAATGATGACACTTTTAGTGGTGCTGTTGTATCGTATTTTAATCATTTAAACAAATTCATTTTGGCTTAAAACAAAAACAAAGAACGAGCAAATGATTAATTACACAAAAATAATTTATATGATTTTGCATTAAATTAAAATTTTTGATTTAGATAAAAAGACAAATTTGACATGATTTAGACGATTTGATACAAAATATTTAAAGCGGGATAATATTTCAGAAACATTCCACTCTACTGTGTCATTTAGGGGACTGCACTATGCAACAGAAGGGAAAACATTTCGTGACATTGAATAACCACTAACTATTTGCTTATTAACAAATCCTTCCTTATAACAGAATCAAAAATTGAAAATCTTAGAAATAATAGGTTAGTTAAAGTCGCTCTAATAAAAAAAAAACTTAAAGGGGGCTCACTCTTGGGTCTTCTGATGTGGTTCCTTTGAGAAATCTGTGTAAGAGGAAATTAATTAAGGACATTAGTAGCGATATCAGAGACAAAGGAAGTAAGGAGATAGTAAGAAAGGAAGAAGATAAGGACGAAACCTACACCAGTTGCCACTTCTAATGAAATCATATAGCATGCCGACCCTTATAGTCGTCAGCGCAGGGAGAGCCTGCAGTTAGCAGTCACCAAGGTAAAGCTTTAGCCGCTCTTGCAGGGCAGGGCAAAAGTAGAGGAGGTGTTTCACAATTCCCTCCTCTTCTTCGTCTTGACAACTTCTACAGTAGTGATTTGATGGCAAATCCATTCACTTGACATGGTTGCCATAACTGCAGTGGCCTGTTACTATTGCCACCACATTTCCTAACTGGGCTCTCTTGAGGTCCAGTAAATCTTTGCTGCAATTGTTATCCAGGTCATCCTTGCTATATTGCACGTTTGTTTATTCTTCCCCCTGGATTGTGCTAAACGCAAAAACATACTCTTGATCTGCTGTTTGCAAACTGAGACAGGGATACCGCAGAGAATGTCGGTATTCTGATCTGGCCTTGCCGGAAGTTGAAGTCAGTTGTAAATCATATTTTGTTAATCTTATAAGGTATTATTATTATTTCTTAACGTTATGAACAGGCGAACTGTTGTAGAAATTAAAAAAAAAAAAAAAAACATTTTTTTAAACTGGCCACTTAAACTTTAGCGAAAATAAAATCAGTATTTAACCATGGATTTTAATGTTTTATGGTTTATTTTATTTCTATTATGTGAGGTTTTCAGATTAAGTAATAAAACTTGTTAATATTAGACGTTTTCTATTTTTTGTGAATTTTCCAAAAACAAAAATTTCATACCTTTAAAAAAATTATTTACTTTTTTTTAACTTTAAAAAAAAAAACTCCAAAATTAATACTTTGACGAAAAAGTGATGTAAAAATAAATTAAAGCCAATATAATTTCGAATTTTTTGTGATATTTTATAACAAAATCGGTTAAGTCGTTTAGAAGTTATAATAAGCTAAGTGAAGCAAACTCTTAAAAAATTATCTAGAAAAATCTTATCCCTAAAATTTGAAATACAAATGATTTTAGGTGATCGACCATAGCTTATCAGAAAAAAAATAGTGGTTGTCCAAAGTTATTTTGGTTTTTGCACAGTGTTATTTAACAAAGAAAAATAATTCTTTTTTAATTTTGATTAAAAAAAAGAGTCTTTAATTTCAGAAATTGTGAATGAAATTTAATTTGTCAAATAGTGAATCTCAGCTTAAACGTCTTATTTAAAAAAAAAGTGAAGGTTGAATTTTTTAAGTTTCTTTCTAAGAAAACAGCAAAGAATTTGAATATTTTGAAATTAGTGAAGGTTTTCATTCTGTAACATGTTAACATAGCTCTGTTAAGTTAACATTAGTATTTTCAATAATTTCGTAAAAAAATTTAAGAAAAAGGAAATAATTTCATAAAATCGAATAAAATAGAAAGCTATTCGAATGTTGCATTCAGAAAGTGTAAAGATTTTGAGAAATTTCACTCAGAATATTTTAAGGTAAAAATCTTTGGGTTACAAAATAGGCCAAAATCGAGATGGCGCGGTTCCGTGGACTACTCGGGTCAAAACCTACTCAAATGTGGATTTCAGAAGTATATATTCAGAATATTTTACAATTGAAATTCTCGGCTTCTTCTGCCAAAGTTGAGGTGATGCGGTTTCATGGACTTGACTTAACTCGACAATTTTAGCTGTTCACCTAATGTTTTTTTTAGTTTTATTACAACTAAATGAAGCTGCTCAAGATCTATAAAAAAATCTCATATTTGGCCACAAGATCTTATTCAAACGATGAACTACTCTTGCCTAATGCCCTATAGCGCACTCTAGAGGGGTTATTTTATTGCAAGTTATTCAAAACTATTTTTTTAATAAACAAAATCTTTTTTTTTTTCAAAGAAATTTTTTTTGGCATTCTAAAAACGTTAAGTCAGTCGGCGCCGGTTTCAGAGATGAGAAATTTTCACGCTTTCGATTTCTTATTCAAAATTAAAATTTTTTTTTCTACTATTTCGCTGTCCAAAAGTTGAAGGTTTTTACAATTGCCTGACCGACCAGTGGGCTTGACGGTGGCACACTTAAAAACCAATTAAAACACAAAAAAATTAATGGCCACATTTGCGAGTAGAACAAATGAATTTTAATGGCTTCTTGATTTCTGATTTCCATAACTTCCCCGTAGTGACTGGCAATTGCTGTCAGTTTTTATTTGTTTGTAAAGTAAAGGACAAACACTAAAACGTATCCATTTCAATAGACAAATCTTTTTCTTAATTCTAAGCACGTTTCAACACACCGAAAGAAGAAAAGAAATACAAACTGACACACACTGCTACACTGTCCACAGTGACTGGCTGATTGACTGCAAGACGGAATATTTCATTGGAACAATTGTGGTGGTTGTTATCTAGTCAATATTCAATAAAAAAATTAATTGAAAAAAAAAAAACAATTACCAGTCCGCTACTGTGTTAATAGTTGGGCTCTGAGCAACCAAACAAAAACAAGAATTTTAAAGATAAAAAAATGTAAATTAAAAAAAAAAGAAAGAAAACAAAATAAATTATAAGAAGCAACAATAAGAGTCATCTTTGTTATGATGATTTGATAATGGCTTTGATGGCGATGATGTTCATGATCATGATGACGATGAATGATGAATAGTCCCAACACCGCCGTCAATAATTAATATGCCATGCAAGAAATTATTAATAAAAAAAAAAAAATAAATTATAAAGACGAGGCAAGCGAAACGTCTTGGATACTAAAAGCTTAAAACGTTCATATCAGCACACCCAATAAATAGTACATAAAAACCCCAATAACAATAACAATAACCATAATAATAACAACATAAGAGGGAGGCAACAACAAAAGCTATGCAGAATTTGCATACGGATTACGGATTGCAGAATTGTAATTGCCAAATGCATAAATTATTTTAAAAAAATTAAAAAAGAAGAAGATGAAATAAAATAATTTTCTTTTTTATATTTCACATCTCCTTATAAAAAAAAAAAACTGAAAAAAGAACTGCACAGACAGCAAAGATGGCTGCAACAAAGTCAAGAATTAAATTCCATACTAAGGAAATATTTATGTCAGCCATAAGGACAGACAGACAGGCACAGTCTGTTATAAAGTCTGCTTGTCATAAAGACAGCCAGACAGAGAGACCATCACTCACTATCATCATCATCATCATCATCATCACACATGTGCTGATTTATAACGACTAACGCTGCAACCATTAATGCCAACCATCGGCATACGTTGATAATGATATTAATTATTGTTGGCAGCAAATCATATTTTACATAAATAATTCAATACACACAAACACACACTGAGACAACGTTTTTTTATTTATTATTAATTCATTTAAAAAAGGCTCACTCAAAACAATTAAAAATCAACCAAAAGACCAGAAAAATGATGTGCGATCACAGAAATATTTGAAACTTGTTGTATGCGCCACACCAACTCCAATCAAAATCAACAACAGCAGTCAGCCAACTTCATCTAGTTAATCATCATCAGCTGGTGTAAATAGGGAAGTTAAACAAAAGATTTATAGCAACAACAATCATTACTAATCGTATAGAAATAAAAATTCTTTTAAAAATTTAGCACGTTCTCTTAGCAGGAGCATGAAATTGATTGATATAACCCAGTGAACAAGACAAAGTAAAAATATTTTCCTAGCAAAAGTATAAAAATTAATTGGAACATCCCAGTAATTAAAAGCAAGTAAGACATTTTAAAAACTTGATGTGGAATTCGCTCATATAACCCAACAAACAAGTCAAAGTTAAAAAATCTTTTAATAGCAGAAGTATAACACCGAACTGGGATAACCCAGCAAGCAATAGCAAGTAAAAATTCTTAAAAACTTATTGCGTTTTAATAACAGGAGTACGATATTGGTTCATATAACCCAACAAACAAGACAAAGTCAAAAAATTTTTTAAACAATTTATATGTTTTCATAGCAGAATTAAAGCAAAACCCAATAAAAACTTTAAGTAGGAGTATGAAATTTATTGTTATAACCCAGCAAACAAGACAAAGTAAAAATCTTTTCATAACAAAAGTATAAAAATTAATTGGGACAAACCAACAATTAAAAGTAAATAAAAATTTTATAAAACTCATAATGAAATTGGTTCATATAACCCAACAAACAAGACAAAGTCAAAAATGTTAATGAAAAATTTAACATGTTTTCATAGCAGAAGCAAGCAAAACCAAATAAAAACTTTAAGTAGAAGTATGAAATTGATTGTTACAACCCAGCAAACAAGACAAAGTAAAAATCTTTTCATAGCAGAAGTATAACACTGCATTCGGACAGCTCAGCAAGCAAAAGCAAGTAAAATTTTTTAAAAACTTATGTGTTTTCATAGCAGAACTATGAAAATTATTGATAGAGCCCAGCAAACAAGATAAAGTAAAACTAAATTTATGATTTAAAATGAAGAAAAACCAAGTTATGCTATAATTAAACATTTAAATTAAATGAAATCGTCATATTGATAAAATTTTTAATTGATGAAATAAAATATTTAATCAATCAGACAATTTAATATTTTTATTGAAATAAGTAGACAATAAGCAAATATGCAACTAAAGGAAGCAAATATGAATTCAATAAATTTTATTTTAAAGTCTGATCAACAGATACCGATTTTTTGGTATTAAAATGCAACCGAACTTTTTTTTTTTGCCCCTACTGATGGTATTGTTATTGAGGTAAAAATTTTACAAAACAATATCAACATAATGATGATAATCATGAGTAAAACAATTTGTCACTGCCATATGCTGGTTATTATGATGCACTGGCTGTCAGTTAAAAGAATAATGGAATTGATTGGTTTGCTATTCATGGAGTGCTTTAAAAAGGGAACTGAAATCAACTCTAGAAGTGTTGATTGTAATTTTGGTTTTTTTCTTCTTTTTTTTTAACAAATTCGTTTACTCGAAAATGGAAATTTACCATGAAGCAATTATTGTTATTTTTTATTTTTTAATTTAAAGCAGGAAGAAGGAAGATATAAAAATGTTTAAAGTAGAATGTTTTTATTGGTAATACTAGAGGTTTTATTAATCTTTACAGGTTTTTGTTATTAAGCAAAGCAGTTTGAAACAAACAAGACAGTAATAAATTAAACATGATTAAAAGGATTTGTTGGAATTATACACTTCATAATTAAATTCACTCAAGTTTAAAAAAAAAGAACTTCTGTTTTTTGTTTCAACTCAGGCTTTCATTAGTCACACAATACTTTAGCATCTTTTTATCAGACAACTTTGTGGCTTCTCTACATAAAACACACAGGATCTAGGCAGCAATCGAATTCACCCTGAGAGATTGACAGGCTAATGCACTAAACCTCAAATATATTTATTTTTTCACATGACCTATAAAATTATTATTATTTTCCACACAAATTTTAATTCATTTCTTTTTAATTAGAACCACTAAGCAATTAATTTTCTTTTTGATATTTTTGTTAGCAAAACACAGCTGTAATATGACTATTAAGAATTAAACAAATTGTCCTACTCTATTTCATGATTTTAATCCTAAAATTGCATTGAAAGATTAATTTAATTTAATTTCATGATACATTTGATCATGTTTCTCTACACACATTAAGTATTTAAGTAGTTAATGAGATGTAATAAATGTGTTAATTGAAGGTTAATGAATTATTAAATCATAGGAATTTTATAAAACAAAAAAATTATTGCAAAAAAAAAATTGAAAATAATTAAACTTAACAAAGACTGGCTTTGTAAATCTTTGCAGCGCCAATTATGTAAATGAAAATAGAGAAAAAAAATTTTTTTTTTAAGATTGTGAAAGCATTTCCTTCTTGTTTAATGTCAATAAAATACTGGCAAGATTATCAAAACACATGCAAGTGGAATTTATGACGTCGAATCTGCTTTAGTTGTAGATGACCGCTTATCGGTTACACTAACAATGCAAATAAGCCAGCTTTGGAGATTTAATGCGCAAAATTTAAGCTTTTTCTTTGTTCAAAGTAAAAAAAATTCAACAGATTTTTTTTTAAATCGACAAATTTTTATTTAAAAATAATACACCAAACTAAATATTTTATATATTTGTTAGTTTATTTGAACTTTTTCTTTTTAATTCAAACTTCTAGCTTATTAAGCTTGAGGTCGTGTTATATAAATTTATATTTTATATCGATATTTAGCTCCAAGAAGCTACGTAAATTGAAGCGAAATATTGATAAAAAATATAAATTTATATAATACGACCTCAAGCTTAATAAAATAGAAGTTTGAATTAAATACTTTATAACAAAAATCCGCATTTTCAAATTTAACAGCCGGTTATTTTTATAACAAGAAATAAAATCTGTGGTATTGGAACAACAAAATTATGTAGTCATTTTGACAACAAATCGAGTTTTTAAAATTAAAACGGGGTTTTCAAAATTAAACCCGTTTTTGTTTTTCATAACAATAACCAAAATCTTAGTTTTTGAAAGAAAAACTTCTTATTTTCATAATTAAAAAAAATCTGTTGTTTTAAGGAAAAAACCGGTTATTTAAAAAACCAAAAACCGGTTATTTTTAGAATAAAAATTCGACTTTTTTATATAAAAAACCAATTATTTTCATAGCATGAACCAAAATCTAGAGTATTACAACAAAAAATTAGTTATTTGCGTAAAAAATTCGGGTTTTCATAATTAAAATCGGATTTTTTAAACAAAAATAAGCAAAATATTAAAAACAAACAAAATATGACTTTATACAGGAAAACCCGGTTATTTTCAGAACAAAAACAAAAAACCGGTTATTTTCAGAATAAAAATCCGGTTTTTTTTACATAAAAAATCAATTATTTTCGTAAAAAAAACCTAAATATAATGTATTAAAACAAAATATCAGTTATTTTCAACACAAAACAAGTTACTTTTATAACAACAATCAAAAACTGGGGTTTAAAAACTCTGGCTTTCATATTTAAAAAGATATTTTAAATATTTTTATTAACAAAAAAAACTTGGGGTATTTGAAACAGTTATTTGAATCAGTTATTTTTACAAAAAAACGGGTTTTTTATATTTAAAAAAACGGTTATTTTTACAACAAAAACCAATATCTAGTCATTTGAACAAAAAAAGAGTAGCTTACAGCAAAATAAAAAATCGATTATTTTTTTTAATAAAAATCTAGGTTTCCAAAATAAAAACCGATTATTTACAATTAATTTCACTAAAAAAAATTGCATTTTTAAAGCAAAGATAAAATTTATAGTTAACAATTTCAATACACAATTAAAAAAATGGAAAACAAGTAGAAAATTAAAAAAAAAATAATTTTTAGGGCTTAAATTAAAATCAGAGCCCAAATTGTGGCATACGATTTCGTGTGAAATCGAACAAAATTTTAAACTTTTGTATGAAATAATTAAAAATTTAGATAGCTGGTACTATCATCTGGTGATGACACTTGCAAAACATCTTTCGAAAGAATTGCTTTTACTTCAAACAATATCTTTACTTCTCTAAACAAAGTTCTTTTTTAATGCAACTACAGTCAGTGTGAACAAAACATAATTTTTGTTTTTGTTTTCTGCCAACACAAGCAAACTATTTTTAGAATTTCACATTAACACTTGCGTTTGGTTTTTAGCTACTGGTTTCGATTTAGATTTACAATAAATTCAATTTGATTTCGTTCCAATAGAATTCCTACAAAAACAAAACAAAAAATATGAACTTGATAATCATCCACAAGATGACAACTGCGTACCAGGAAACTAAAAAAATAAATAAATAAATAAAATCATGAAGAGTTTTGAGCTGCAGCACTAAATAAAACAAAAATAACAACGAATGAATAAATAAATAAAAACACTAAAAATATAAATAAATAAAGCCAAAGCTAACAACAACATATTGAATATAATTTTTCAATTGAATAGGAAAAAAACGGCAAAAACAATGAAAAAAAAATTCACCAGAATTTAATTGCATACAAAAACATGAAATTTGCCCGCAAAACAATTTGCCAGTCGGTTCATTTATGACTGACTACAGAGTAGTTGACTAAAAGGAATTTGTTCATTAATCCCATGGTGAAATTCATTACTTTTCAAACAATAAAAGGGTTTTATTATACTGAAAAAATAACTCAATATTATGCAGCCAATCACAACATTTCATTAGATTTGATGAAATATTTAATTAAATGAATAAATATTTCTTTGCATTGATAAAATATTTCGTTACTATTAGACTAATGCTGCGATGATACTGTTTAGGCTAAGAACAAAATATGAAGTTAAACATGTTTGCGATGTGACCAAAAGTCTCAAATCATACTCTAGTGAAAACAATTACAAATAAAATTTCTCCTAATAAAAATAATTATGAAACAGTAAAACTTCAATGAAATTAAAAAAAATTTCTTCTCTCTTTTTAACAATTAACCTTGAAAAGTCTTCAAGACTTGAATATTACTGACTACTGCTAAGCAAAAAAACCAAAGTAAGATGTCATACTGAGTCTCGGGATAATAAAAAATATATCCCCTAGAAGAAATGGTTATCGCTTTAGTTGTTAGGAGCCTGTCGATGAGTGATGGCATTCCCAAAAAAAAAAAAAAAAAAAAAAACAAAAAACTGTTGAAGTGATTAAACAGTCAGAGTTGGTTAATTAAACATCAATAAAGTTAATTTGGTTAGTTGAGTTGCCTGCTGGGTATTAACACACACATGCACAAGTACAAAGTACTTTGGTGTGTACATGAATTTAAACTAGAATGGAATTGAAACTGTAAAGGAAATACTGGTAATCGTAAATACATTGGTAAAATGAACTTGTAATCTAAAGCCAACTACAATTGAAATTGCCGTTGTTGTTGTTGTTGTAGATTTTGTTTTAAATATTCAATATGTTTATTGAAATCAAAGTTAAAACATCAAACAAGGTTTCTTTACTCGTACACAACTGGAATTCATTTTGAATTTTAAAAGAAATTTTGCAAAAATTTCTTTATTTTTGTTGTAGTTGTTTCTTAGCTGTTGCATCTTATGCATTTTGAAATTTATACAAATTCTCAATATATGTTGGCTTTAAGCCAATGAATTTGTTGCTGTTGTTATTGCATGACTTTTTGTAATGAAAAGTAAAATAACTTCCGTTAGAATTACAAAAAAAAAACAAATTTGTTTAATTATTGAAAAAAGGGAGTCCCTAAAGCGTGTATTTATTTATTCACTAGCACAGCTTTCGAACTAAAAATTATGATTTTTTTTTTTGCAACAAATCAGCAAAAATATTTAAATGCTGTAACTTTTTTTCAGCAACCAGACCGACAAACATTTCAATTAACTTGGCAATAAAATTAAAAAAAAAAAGTTTTTTTTATTAAGCCAACGTTATTAATAAGATATTAAGACAGCATTTTGTTTGTTTAGTTTAATTGAGAAGCATTTAAAGCTGCAGTCATACTATAACTAGACTAGTTAGCTTGACTGATGAAGCGAATTCGCACTACATTTTTATTAATTTTTTTTCTTTCTTTTTGTTGTTGTTAAAAGCCCAGCAATAAAAAACCATAAAACTAAAATCACAAGTTGAGATGCCAAAGAAGTAAAATTTTTATTGCAAGCAGACTGGTTTTAAATGTTTGTTTGTTTGACTTTTAGCTTCTTTTTTTTTTTTTTGTCGTTTGGTTTGATTGGTTGCTGCAAATTATCAGGAAGTTGAAATTTATATTAAAAGAAAAAACAACTAAAACTGAAACTAAAGTTGAAGCTAAAACTGAAGATCTAAAAATAATAAAAAAAAAGAATTAAGTAGTTGTTCTTGAGTGGGTAAGTTTCAATCCAAAATAAAAAAAAAAGTTAAAAACTGATGTTGGTAATAACAGAAACAGAGCAGTTGACAGAAATGGACAAAAATGCTAAAAAAGAACAAACTGCGTTTTTGTTGTTGCTGCTGTCTTTATGCAGATGAAATAAACCGTAAATGAAAAGAAGCAGTTAAATTCACTAAAATTATCACATCACACCAATAACTACTAGTTCGTTCAACACTGACCATCACAACCTGAACGTTAAAAAATGAAAGAGCGAAAAACAAAAACACAAGCACAGAAGTATAAAAGAAATGATTTTGCAAGAATTAAAAAAGGTAAATTTAAATAAAAATAACATAAGCTAAGAAGGGAAACTCTGTAAAGGAAAAATGATTTGTTAAAGTTAAAAACCCTAGATTAAAAAAAGTAGCTAAAATGTCATTACTGGCTAACAATAACAAAAAAACAAGCAATTATTTTGCAGCCAACTTCATTAAAAAACGCAAAGTCAAAATTGGTTTTTCTATCCACTCCCGGCAGCCATTGAGTTACTTCGGTATGAGTTATACATTTTGTATGGTCATAAGAATATTTGCCACGCTTATTTACGTATAACTGTCTTAAAAATACCATAAAAAGTTGTAGGGATTTCCCATTAATTTTTTTTTATTTTTATTTGAAAAATACAAGTTCTGGTTGGAGCCGTATACAAGAAAGACATCAGCCGAATTATGACATTCGCTATAGATTAAGATATCGAGTGACGTAATATTCTCATATATTCGATTTTTGAGTTATAGATTTAAAATTATCACCAAGAGACCTTTAAAGATATATGGTGTAGCTTAGCTCCCAACTGCAATCCGAGACTTCTTACGAATCTCGTGATTGCTGTAGGGTCCTTTCGGACCACTGCTCAACTACCTAAGCAGTTTGTTTTGTATCTTGCCACCTGTAAGCACTTAAAGAGAATATGTTCCAACGTTTCCTGTCTTTCTCGACAGAAAGGACAGAAATCATTCTGTGCCACACTTATTTTACTCATGTGATAATTAAGTAGGTCAACATAGAGTTTTATATCATTTCTGTTGAGGTTCAAAACAACCTCTGCTCTAATGCCCTCGGGGTTGATAAGTCTTTTTGACTGCCGCATGCCCTTTTCGGCCCCCCAGCAGTCTTGTAGACTTCATTTCTTCTCCTTGTGTAGAAGGGCACTAATGAAGTTATAGTTTACCGCGCAGAAAAGCTCGCAGAAAGGAGTATACGCGAAAAAAGTGGTTTAAGGTAAACAAAATTTTCAACAATAAAACACAGGCTCTCAAAATTAATTTTTTTTATGGTGCCTAAGTATTCAAAGTCAATTTGGAAACCTATCGCAATTAGCTTTAATCTCTCTAAATTACTTTTTTAGTACTACGTTTAGGTCTCTAGATTTACCACTTTATAGAAAAAAAAAAGCAGGTTGCCCTATATAATTTGCAATAACTTAAGAAGAAGCTATTGGATTAAATTTACAAAAACACTAAGCTTTTTACCAGCCTTGTAGTTTCTGACATATTCACAGAGTTAAGACAAAAAAAATTATTTTTTGTTATTAATATTTATAATTTTCCTGACGAAGCTTTAAACAGGAAAGTGAAATATTGAAAATAATAAATAATTTAATAAAAAACAAGACTAAAGCTTAATAATCATTAATTAAATACAAAAATAAAAGTCTAAATAAGTAATTATATAAAATGATTTTTTTTTTTTGAAGAAAATTAAAAAAAAAAATTTTTTTTTAATTTTAAAAAAAATCTAAAATAAACAAAAACTTAAATTTTGATACCTACATAGTACAAAAATTCATTATTTTCCATGATATTCTCATGGAAAATTTCAAAAAATTGTTTACTTAGTACAATAAGTATAGATATGCTGTTTCATCAGACGCTACTCTGAATCTTCAGTAGATTACTACCAAGTCTTGTTAAATTCCTGCCCAAACATTTGATTACTTATTTCAAAAAATTTCAAAATGTTTAAACAAAGTATGCATTGAACCAAATAAACAAATAGAAAAATTAGATTTTTATATCCAAATAATTTAATAAAGGGTGTTTTTTATAGACGTATAGAACTTTAAATTACAATAAAACAATGATGGATTATTCGATTGACATGAATTTTATTTATCCGAAAGATAATCTTGTTGCATTACATATTAAATATGATTCCTGGCATACGACCGCCACGGTTGGCTCGGATGTAGTCCAATCTGGACGTCCAATTTTCGATGACTTTTTCCAACATTTGTGGCCGTAATAACACGGCGAATGTTGTCTTCCAAATGGTCAAGCGTTTGTGGCTTATCCGCATAGACCAATGACTTTACATAGCCCCACAGAAAGTAGTCTAGCGGTGTTAAATCACAAGATCTTGGAGGCCAATTCACAGGTCCAAAACGTGAAATTAGGCGGTCACCAAACGTGTCTTTCAATAAATCGATTGTGGCACGAGCTGTGTGACATGTTGCGTCGTCTTGTTGGAACCATAGCTCCTGGACATCATGGCTGTTCAATTCAGGAATGAAAAAGTTAGTAATCATGGCTCTATACCGATCACCATTGACTGTAACGTTCTGGCCATCATCGTTTTTGAAGAAGTACGGACCAATGATTAAACCAGCCCATAAAGCGCACCAAACAGTCACTTTTTCTGGATAAACTGTGTTTCGACATACACTTGAAGATTAGCTTCACTCCAAATGCGGCAGTTTTGTTTGTTGACGTAGCCATTCAACCAGAAGTGCGCTTCATCGCTAAACAAAATTCGCTTATGAAAATCGGGAACAACGGCAATCTGGTTCGGAATTAAATTTGCACTATATGCAAGCGTTGTTCAGGCGTGAGTCTATTCATGATGAATTGCCAAACCAAATTGAGAATCATTGACAGCTGTTAAATCGGTCGCCATCTTGAACAGTAATGCTAACTTGAAGTTCTATACGTCTATAAAAAACACCCTATATAATGTAAAAAGAAAAAGGTTAAATAAACTTACAAATAGAAAAAAATTTAGAAAACTCAAGTGGCTGAATTCCCCAAAATTCCACTTTAAAGTATTTTTTTTTAAATATCTGTTTTCATTAACATAATGCGGCTTATTTTTTAAATTTTAAGCACAAAAAAAATTCTTTAATATTTTTTCATTAATAATAAATATCACGCACAACAATTAAGTCTTTTAAAGTCCCTAGTGACCAAACACCAGCAGAATGCCAACCAACATTGATGGCCATGCGTGTGGTGACTTTAACCAAAAACGACAATAAAGAGCGAAAAAAAATCAAATGGACAAGTAACTTGCACATGTTAAATAAAAGCAAAGTATCCAAGAAATAAATACGTAAACACTCGTTCATACACAAACATTCTTACTGGCATAATAAATAGTTAATAAAATATTAAAATTTTTATTTGGAGGTCAACTACTTAATGCTTCTTTAGAACACAAAAGCAAGCACCAGCACCAGCACCAGAGCACACACAACTTTTTCCTTCTCATATAATACAAAAAAAACAGCAAACACACTTAACAGCAGCAGCTCATACAGCAGCAACAAAAAAACCAGAATTTAATTTATTTAAGAAATGGAAATCTCTGTTAATGCTGCCAATGTTGCAAAAAACAGCAACAAAAATATAAAATGAAAATTTAAAAAAAATAAAAGGTAAAATAATAATAACAAAAACAGAAGAAGAAAAAGCCACAATATTAAAGAAGAGTAATAATGTAAAAAAGAAGAATTTTTATTTAATCTAAATCTGAAGTTTACGGCAGTGACCTTGATTCCTTGATTAAATATCTTTAGTCACTGTCACAGGACATAAAACAACAAAACAGCTCATACACAGGCATGTAACGAATTGTGTTAAAACAAACCCATACACACACATACAAAATTAATTTATTTAAGAAAAAAGAAAGAGATTTATATGTTTAAGAACAAATAATTTTGTCTGTCTGCAGGTCTGCATGTTACTTTTAAAATATGAAGGTCATTTGCAAAGTGCAACATAATGAATCCATTGAAAGGCCATAAATTCCAATGCAAGAAATAAAACTCAATTAATTTACTTGACAATTTAACCACACGCACTCACAGTCACCAACTTACACATGCTGAAGCATGACATGAAACTTTCTCAAGCTTGAATTTTTTAACTTCATTTTGTTGAAACTAAAAAAAAAAGCAAAATCTTAAAAAAACGCTATTTTCTTTTAAAGAAATTAATCAAGAGATAAAAAAAAATTAATTTAATTTGAAAGTTAAAGAAGCAGAGGGGCTTTTCTAAGTGTAAGTTAAAATTCTTTTTAATTTAAATACACAGAAGACTCCTAAAGAAATAAAAATATTTATTTAATTAAAATGGCTATTCTATTAAGCTTAAGGTCGTATGGTATAAATTTATTTTTTTATCGATATTTCGCTCCAACTTGCGTAGCTTTCTCAATATTTAATTAATATTAATTATATCCTGCAGCGAAATTTCGATATAAAAATATACAAGCTTAATAAAATAGCTTTTTAAATTAGAAATAAAAATATTTATAAAAAAAATCCTGCGATATATTTTACGTCTCCATTTAGATTGGAAATATATAATCCCTAGGAATTCTTTCAAAGGAAAAATTTTTAATTTTTGTGGAAAAAATTCCCTAAATCAGAGAACTTTCTAGGTTATAAAAGGGAGACATTTTTTTATAATATTTAAAATTAATATATAGAATGAAGAGCGGATTTAGGATTTAGATACAAGCAGAAAACAGTCTAAAAAATGTAATTTCTTGTATTTCAACTTAAATGAATATTTGGCAAAGTACAGGCTTAGTTGGTTGGTTTGCGAGGCGGGCTAATGGCCATAAATTAGAATCGCAAGATTGTGTTTTTAATTGCCTACTTACTCTACAAGACAAAAGAGTGATAAAGTGATATAGACCTACCCTGTATCATTAAACTGTGTCTAAGAAACTAAACTAACTCTATCTTCTATATTCCAGTTAGCCCGTCCATAATAGGTAGGCCGCGAAATTCGCAGAGAAGGTAAAGGTGCCAGTCTGGCTAAGTTCGTAGTTTTCTTAATTCGTCTCTCTGGTTCTTTTAATTTCAAATTATAAAGAGTTCACTGTATAATTCAAGATATGTATTATAACTGACTGATATGCCAAAGACATGTGAAAACCTTTGATGGCAGGACAAATTTTAAAAGAAAAGTGACATAAAAACAAAAATTAAATTTATAAAACAAAATAATAATTGAACAAAAATGCAGAATTTTGTTTTAAACGTCACATTTTTCATAAAAAAAAAAAGAAAATATTTTTTTTTTAAGAGAAAAAAATGTAAATGGGACCGCTTATGTAAGTAAAAGTTTTTTTTTGATAACTTTATTTGTTTTGCTGAATCCTTTAGATTCTTGAAATAAAAAAACATATACGAGTATATATCTCCTTTTATATCTATATATTTCGAACCATAAAGTTCAATTTTAGGATTTTATATGAAATATTTTTTTAAAATAAAATGTGACAGTAGAGCAGCATTTTGTCAAAAAGTGACACTTTTTATAACAAAAAAATATGTATTAAAATAGTTATTTTATTAAGCTTGAGGTCGTATTGTATAAAAATAAATAAAAGCTTAAAAAAATAGCTATTTTAATTAAAAAGCTAACAAATAAAAATATGTATGTAATAAAAACGCACACACAGAAAACAACTAAGACTGTGAGCAGAGAATTGAATTTGTTACATGTCAAAAATGCAGTTGTTGTAATCAAATATTATAGTTATAACGACCGAAGTTCATGAGTACAAACAAAAATTTCTCTTCAAAATTACATTTTTGCATAATAATTGAAAAAATTTAATTAACCCAACAGAATTTATTAATTGGCAACAAGTACCATTCTCACAAAAGAAGCTATGTCCAGAATACAACACGCGAAAAACAAAATTTTTAGCACAAAATACGCTTCTTATAGGAAAGAGAGGAATACAGTAAAACTTTTCTCTTTCATTACAAAAATATTATGTTACAAAAAAAATAAAATAAAATTGTTAAGTGTATATGATTCGTTTTTTTTTTTATTCCGAAAAATTTTTTTGTCCGGACAAAATTTTTGTTCGCACAAAAAAATTTTTTATGCACTTTAAAAATATTTGTTTTTTCCAATAAAATGTTTTCCACAACAAGTGCCTGCATTCAGCCTTATAGTTGAAATCAAATTTACAAAATACCCTTGACGATATTTAGTTTAAATTTAATTTTTATTAGCTTAAAATATTTTACGACCGCAAGAAAATTTTGTTTCAGCCCCATTTTTTTTTTTTTTTTTTTGTAAAATAAAAGTGTAATTTTAATAACACTTCCAGTTTAACAAAACCACAATTTTATGGTAATCAATAAATAAAACCCATCATCATCATTTTTATACAGACAACAATTTTTTTATTTGTTGTTCTTTTTTTTTTTTTAATAAAAATTAATAAAAAGCCACACTCCAGGTGTTTATTTAAATAAACCACAAAATAATCTCTCACTTTGAATTAAAAAAAAAAAGTAAAGCACAGGGGTTGGGAATTATGAAAACAGTAAAGAAAACTAAATAAATGCTGAGATTGTATTTTATTTTATTAACAAAAAAAAAAAAAACAAAAAAAAAAAAAAAATGATAATAATTCAATATTCATGTACTTAGAATGTAAGAGAACAAACAATGCGAGCAGCTTGTTGTAAAGCTTTGCTTTTTTGTATTTTCTTTATTGATGACTAAGCTCTCTCATTTAAATAATTATTCTTTGGCTTCCTTTCAAGGGCGTTTAAGTTTGATTTTATTTAAGTTAATATAAAAATCACTTCATTATAGTTTATTTTGTTGTAATTTTTTTTTAATTCAATGATCACGTTTCCGATTGGTGTTTAAATTGAACACTTGTACCCATGAACATTTATAAAGACGTTTGTTGACAACCTTTTGTTTCTGCCCAGTAGTTTTTACTTGTATTACAAATCTTTTTTGTTATTTAAAATTTTTGTTTTGTTTTCTGTACGAACGTGTTATAATAAATGTCTTTCAAAACAATTCTAAGAAGAAATTATGATATTCGTTTATTCATTTCACAATGATTAATCCTCTAGTTATTTACAAAAAAAAAATTTATTCTTTTGTTTAAATGAATACAAAAAATCTAATTTTGATTAAAAAATCTGAAAAAGTTCTAGTAACTTTTTGAAAGGAAAAAGAAAAAAAAAATCATGCGAAAAGTACACTTGTAGGCTAAAGCCAGTGATGACACTAACACAGCTTTCGCCAACAGATAAAAATATCACAAAAATGAAGGGTCTTTCATTTCCTAAACCAATTTCTATTTCTAACGAAGCCAGATAGCAGTGCAGTAAGGCCCTGCAGGTGGCGCTCTCCAAAATAAAGCTGGAGATACAGATTGCCTTTTCAGCCAGTTATTGCTTTGTTTACAAAAGTCAGCTGTTGAGTATGAGGCTCTAACAATTTCATTGTGCATAATTAAGCTTATGTATAAGCGTACGTCACACTCAACAGCTATTTGTTTTTGAAAGTGGTATAAGTCCACTTTAAAAAAAAAAAATTAACAGCTTATTTGTTGAAAACGCGTTTGTGTAGTGTATATATTTGGGGACAAATAGTCACATTTGATACTGAATAAAAACGAATGAATAATTTTTAAAAATTTTGATAAAAAATTTTCGATATCAAATACGATCAAGAAAAATAAAATAATTATTTTACTGCAATTTTTCACGTTGCCGATTGGATTGTTAGTTTATGTGGTGATCCAACGGCCATTTTAAGCCAACTAGACTGTGGCATTAAGCTACGAGTATCTGAGAAGGTGTCTATCTTACTAAAATTACTGTTTATTCATTTCTTTTCAAAAGTAGACTTAAAACACTTTCAAAAATAACAGCTTATTTGTTGATAGCATATTCTTCTTTTATATTATTATTGGCTCTGGTGCATATGCCAGCTCATCAGGAAAATCTTTCTTTAGCTGGCAGCTCAAAGTGAATGAATTGATTTTTTTTATTTTTTTATTCAAAACAAAAGTAAGTTTTCTTCAAAAAAAATCTCTAGAGCTACAAATACTGTTGGTCATTAAAAAAAAGTTATTCTATTTGTGTATTTATGCATGTGCTGACGTAATTCTCTCAAGTGCACAGACCAGTGTTGTTAACAATTTATTCTTCAATGGAATGGTTTGACGTAATTGTTTGATTTTTTTAAGTTTTACAAAAATTTTTATAAAAATCGTTCAGAATAAATTTTTTTTTATGCTTAAAAAATAAAAACAAAAACAACAATTAAATGAAAATGAAAACGCCAAACTGAAAATGACGAGGCAGTTGGACTTGAATGTGCAATTAGAACAAACAAAGACACACATATTGGAAAAAAAGCAAATATTTGTGGTTTAGAACATGTCTTAATTTGCAAAAGTAAAAAAAAAATAATTAGAAACAAACAAACCAACATACATAAATAATAATGGGTTTTCCAATAGGGCCATCTATATTTTCATATATAGTAAAGGACTGCACAAGCATACTCGAAATGGCTTAAAAACAATATTGATTATAAAATATTACACATGTTTGTAGTGATGTGTGGCTTTCAAGTAAGCTTGCGCAACCCTTTAGTATATTGTGTTCAACAACACATGCAAATGATAAACTGTTTTATTAAAATGGGTGAAAACATGGCCAGCCAGGCCGCCGTCTTCAACGGCAAGCACTTTAAGCCGATGCTTATCAACTTCTTTTAATTTGAGTTGATGTTGTATCAAAGGAACCCACGAAGTAACATAGCTCATGACATAGCGGACTTTGTGTACGAGCACTGTGAAGCTAAAGTGAGCTAAGGCAATTTAAGCCTGTAACACCGTTTTTGGGTTTAGTTTTCTTAACTCATACTTGCGTACGAATAAGCCACAAATTACAAATTTATTTTCCACCGAGTCATGAAATATTTAACATGAAAACTTGTCTGCCAAATGCTAATCGAATTCCATTCAGCCGAATTTTTCAAAGGGAAAATTTTGTTTTTAGGAAAAATAAATTCTCAAAATTGGAAAATTATTCATTTACAAAAAGGGCAGAGTAATATGAGAATAACGAAAAAATACATTAGAAATTGGTCTGACAGATTGTGGGGGTTTTACACGGTAATACACGTTAAACTACTCATACACGGTAATAACGGGTGGGGCAAAACTCCCGCTACCATTTTGATTGCCTATAACTTTGCTCACAGAAAAGATAAGTAAGTTTGGTTTTCCTAAAAAGTTAATTTGGTCTTTACATTTGTTTTTAGTTATAATTGGAAAATTATATCGGCTAAATAATGGCCGCGATTCGCTTTGAAACTTTTGGTTCTTTTTAAGGTATTTGTCATAACATCCAGAAACATCTCAGGCTGAATTCCTTCAATTTCCTGACGAATATTGTCTTTAGATGTTGAATCGTTTGGGGCTTATTCACATAAACTTTTGATTTCAAAAAGTCAGGTGCTGTTCAATCCGGAGCTCTGGCTGGCCAAATCGCCTCTTTGCGAAATTAGGAAATTTCCGCTGAGTGCCAGTAATGGAACCATTATTTTCAATATTGTCACGAAAATTTGGATGTCTACATAACATAATAATTAAAGCGAAACTGAGCTAAACGTCACATAACCAAGATGGCGCGGGCCTTTGGCCTTATCTTGTACAAATGTTAAGACTTTCAGCGAATTTCATTACAACAAAATCAAATGATATTTGATAGGACTTTTGGAAAAGTTTTATATTGATTTTACACTGTAAGACAAGTGTTAAGATTTTCAAAGGATTTTGTTAGCTGATACAATGAAAAGTATAAACGTTTAGAAAACGTTCTACAAATTAAAAAAAAAAAAAATTCTAAAAAATGCTAAAGAATAAATAATGAGAGGCGTACGAGTGTCAAATTTCTATCCATACTTTTTCGCGCATTGTGCTCACACTATCATACCTTTTCATTTGATTTGATTTTTTGACAACCCCCCATTAATTACAAAAATATTTTCCCTAAAATGATAAAAAATTTTAATCATATTCGCTACAAACACTTTGATTTCTTTGATTTAAAAAATATGGAAAGCGCTTAAAGAAACCCCCTTTGCTATGCATTTATGCTTATGTGAGCATGTATTTTTAGAAAAAAAAGTTTAATTTTTGTGAATACCGAAACACTTTTTTTGCTAAAAATGGAAATTTTTTCTGTTACGTGCTGAACGTTTGAAATGTAAAAAAAAAACTTAAAATGAAAACAGCAACAACAAAAAGTATTTAAATTAAGGGTTTTCAAACAAATTAGCACAAGTAATGAACGTTATGTCATTTTAACTATTTAATAAATTCTACACACACACACACACATGCCACAAAAGTATTCAAACATTTTCAGCAAATTCAAATTAGCAGCGTCAATATTCATTGAAATAAACACATACAAAAAACAAACACATACACACTAAGGCAGGCTTATTATGTTAACCCAAATTAATTCTCATACCTTGAATTATGTGAACAAAACGTACGTACAAATGGCCAACAATTAATTCTACGAGCCGTTTAGAAGCTAACAAACAAGCAAAAACTCATTCCCTCATGCATTTAACTATTTAAAATTAAAATTAAAATTGTTTTTTTTTTATTTCAGCCAGTTTTTCTTTTTTTTTTTTGAAAAAAAAAACCGCAATAAATTTCTGCAATTTTTAAAGTCTTCTTTTCCAGTTAAAAAAATTTAATTATTTAAAAAAACAAAAAAAAGAATTTTTGCTGGTATTAGGAATTTATGAAATGAAAAAAGCAAAATTAAACAAGAAAATTAATAAGAGTTACGTGAATCAATATTGATTGAATAATATGCAACGACACATCTGTATAAATAAAATTCATTTTGGATGTTTGTTATACAAATTTTTGCTTTCTGATGCATTTCTCTGAAAAATATTGAATAAATACTAGAAGGAAGCTCGCCATTTACTTTTGAACTGGCCACACCCAATTTTACGCCCAATTTTTTACAAAACAATTTTGATGGGTCTCTTAAAAAGTAAAATTTTATTTTTCAATGCATTACAAAGAGGGCTGGCCATGCCTACTATTACGCCTACTTTCTTAACAAAATAATTAAAATTGTTGTTTGAATGATTAAAATCTGCTCTTCTTACTTTAAGAATACCCACTCATAGAGTAAACGCCCTGACTACAGCGGATATCAACAACTAAATAGCTTAAAATACAAATATTAAAATTTAAATAAGGACGAGGAAAGTCTTGTATGGCTTATTACATGAATCGAATTGGATATAGGTATGTATGACTCATGTAGATGTTCTCATATTGACATTTTTTGTACACAAGCTTACATGAGTTGGATCAGTCAAAACACTCACTCTTTTAGTATTCAATTAATCTGATTCTACCTTATGGCCTAGTCCATGACCTAAACCAACAAATATTCAAAATAAACTACAGAGACAGTGCTGCACAATAGATCTTACAGGCAGCGGCGCAATTATAGCCCATAATAAAAATAATGGAAAAGAAGAGAGGACATGTTTTTCAGCTCTTGAATTTTATTTTTAAACAGTTTTTTTAGTTATATTTATTTAAATTTATAATTATATTTTTTTATTTTTTTTTTATTAAAACGGCTAGTTTATTAAGCTTGAGGTCGCATTATATAAATTCATGTTTTTTTTTTAATCTAAAATTATTTGTTTTAGACCAATCCAGCCACAAAACTTAAAAGTTTTAAATCGTTTGCCCGGTTAAGTTTATGCTAAGTTTATGTTCTAACAATAGTAGCAGCAGCAACAACAACAACAACTTTTAACAAGATCTTATGTATTTATCTTTTATTTATTAAGTGTTTCATTTGCTTAGCTAATTTGTATGCAATTGAAAATCAGGCAGGCAGGCAGGCAGTTGATTTCGCCAAAATGGAAGACTCTTTACAAGCAATAACTGAAACACATTATTAAATTCAGGCTTATTGCCAGAGTCGTTGTTGTCGACGAATTTTGCGCATATTGCTAAATATCACAGGTTTCGTCACTACAAAAACACTCTAAATATTGAGCCTTTTCTGTAGAGTTTTAAGAGTTATACTGCGGTTTCTACACACTCTACTTCAATGCAATTTTAGTGTAAAATTGGGGCATTTGTGAAATTTTATTTAAATTTAAATGAAAAAAAAAAATAATTTTTTTTTGATTAAAATTTTTCGACATGAAATACGAAGATTTGTTGGTTAATCAAAAAAAGCATAATAATTTCGATATTTTACTACAATTTTAGAGTAGAAATATTAAGTAACAAGATACTGCTACCACACTTTACATGTGGTGATGCAATAGATTTCTATTCACTTTAAGAATATTGAAGATTATGATGCAATTTTTTCTAATTGTACACTTTGGAACTGCAGGGTAATTTAATAATTTCAAATCTTAAAATAAATGTAAGATAACAAGAGTGCTGGCTGGCCTGTCGTTGTATTCATTTGGTTGTGAAAATAATTTGCATATAAAATACTATTGTCAGATCTAATTATTAGTGATATTTAATGACAAAATGTTTGTTTCCAAATGACCTACAAATTTGTAATAAGTTTATTCAGAATTACAAACAAACAGGTGAAGGATTTACAGTTTCTGCAACATGGTTGCATTGCACAGCTCAAGCAATAAATAAATTCATTTGTAGTAGAAATTAAATAATTTTTATGTTGCGCATGCTCATTGAAAACTCAAGAATTTCAACTGTTTTTGTGTAATCATAAATCTCTTCAATAAAAATAAAGTTTTTTTTTTTTGTCAAAATGAAAAATAAAAAAAAAATCTTGTTAGAATTAATTTGTTGAAATAATAATCGAATATTGTGTGTTATAATTGAAGGGAAAATTTTACAAAGTAGGCAGACTTTGCTGCCAAATATCGTTAATGTTTTTAATTAAATTTGAGATTTTCTCAAAGGAAAATAATACATTTTGTAACTAGATTTAGTGTTCGTTTAATAGATGTGCGACTGTTAACTTAATATTTTAATTTAAATATTGGAAGCACATAAGATTTTAATTAAAAGAATTTTTATATGAATATTTGTAATCGATTTATATGAGCCGTTATTTGTAAAAGTGGTATATATCCACTTATCGCTATGCAATAAACACGTTTGTAAGGGACGCAAAAAACTGTATATAATTTTATGCCGATTGTATGTATTTATTACTTAAGCCCAATTAATTTTAGCAAATTGTAGAAATACAATTTGCAATAAACTAAAAAAGAAAAACATCAAAACCTATTTTGAATGGCAGCTAAATAATTATTTTACGGCAAATAATAATAAAAATAACACAAAAAAAAAAAAAGAGTGATAAACAGAAAAATAGTAACAACAACTACTACTACAACGACAAAAATGTTTATTCATTTTGTTGTTTCAAACCAAACTTTAATGACAGCTGCTGGTGTGTTCAAAGTCAAAAACGTTTTTGTTTGTCAAAATCACGGAATGTTTAAGTATAATCACAGCTATGAGAACGACGCTTATAAAATATCGTGTATTTATTTATGTATTTGGTTTAGAATTCAGTAAAAATTAATTTTGTTTTGTAGCTTTTATAGCTGATGCTGGTTTTGTTGCTGTAATTTTATTTTATTGTTAAAATATTTACTGCTTTTGTGTGTGTGTATATGTGTGGAGATGTCATTAAAAGAGAATATTGTTTGAAATTTATTTCTCTAGTTTTTTTTTATTATTTTTTCATTTTATTTTTTGCACTCGTTTTGGCTGCCTGAAAATAATGAAATAATTTGTACATTTTATTGTTTTATGTTGCCACGCCCATTAATCCGAGTTATTTGTATTTTTTGTTAATACAAATTAATTGCAGTTGTGGGTTTTGTTTTGTTTGACGTGCAATATAATTGTGGGTGGAAAGAATAATAATTTTATACAAAGTGAGCACGCCAGAGCAGTATACTTGATATTAATTGAAGCAAATTAGTACTCATACGTCACAGGTTATACTACTAAGGATGTTATCATACTAAAGCATAGCCCTACAAGGATTGCATCAGAAAACCAGTTAAAAAATACATCTGCTGAAAAACGAGAAAATTCAAAGAAAATAATTTTACCTTAAAATTTTTTGTCTACTGCGATAAGTGTTTTCTGTTTTAATTTTAAAAAATTCTTAACAAATTTCAAATAGTCCTTTGAAATTATTTACAGAAAATTTTTTTTAACAAATTTTTAATTAAAAATAAACAATTTTTGGAAAGTACTTATTTGCAAAAAGGACTTTTTTCCAAAAAAGTATCTTTTATAAAAAGTACCCATTTAAAAAATTAATTTTTCTAAATTTACTTTTTTTTAAATACTATTTTTAAGCAGTTAAATTTTTAACCAAAAAAATGTTAAAAGTACTTTTTTCAACTGCCAATAAAATTAATTTTTAGAAAAATGACCGTATGGTTGCAAAGACAACTTTTTTGCATTAATTTTTTTTTATTTAAATTGTAATTTAACTTTTCATTTTAAGTTTATTTTTTCTGGTATTACAAAAAAATTAATGTAACTGCTTTTAATAGCCAAATAAGAAATAAGAAATTAAATTACATTGAAATGAAATTTATTAATTGTTTATTTTCAACTTGGAAAATTATCTATTTTGTCTTTAGATATTTAATCAACAATTAATTAAGTATGTGAACTTGAGGATTCTATTAAAGCTGTTAATTTTTTTTTTTTTTTTTTTTTTTCGTTTTGTAATTTTTTGTTGCTGCTGCTATTAGCGACAATGATAATGATGATGTTGAGGTTGTTATTGCTGCTGCTGGTATTGTTAATTGCATTAGATAGTTAATCAACGTCATTTATTTGCTATTAATTTTGAGTTTGCTGCTTTTTTTATATTAAAAACTAAAATAAAATAGAGAAAAATAAATACAAATTCTCATACACGAGTGTGTGAGAGTGTGCGTATGTGTAGTATTTACATTTAAAATAAATAAAAATAAAACACTGCCAACTGGTTAAAATTTCTATTTGAAATTTTTCAAGTTTAACTTTGCAGTGATTATTGAACAATAATTCAATGCCAGAATTAAATTATATTGTTTATTCTGTATGTTTTTTTTTCAGTGTACTAAAATAATTTTTTAAGAATATTTAACTAGATTTTGCTATTAGGACTTTGAATAAGTTCTCGCGCTTTCTTTTACAAAATAAAAGTTTTATTTAAATTATAAGGAACCAAAACATTGCATTCTACTTGAATGTTTTGCCAAGTTCTGCTAACATCTGACATCGATCTTGATCGAGTAGTTCCTCTAACTTTTCGTCTTCAAAAGTTTTTAGAAAAATCATTCTGAAACCAGTCTCTGCATGTCGTATCCGACAAAGCATTGTCACTATAAGTCTCAACAAGAATTCGTGCATTATAATTTCCCGCAAATACACTTTAGTTGGCACAAAATTAGACATTTTTAAAACTAAAAAAAGAACTAATATATACTGAAATTTAAGGTTAGATACTCTACTGCATTGCATATGTGTTACCATTCCAAATTCCAGGAGCGGGGTACTGCTACTGCCATCTTTGCAGATACAGCGAGATCTTATTCAAGATCCTAATAGAAATATAACTCCCATTGGAGAGCAAATAAATAGCATCACATTTAACAGACCTACATCATTTCTAAATGATAAAGAAAAACCTTCAGTAAGCTGATATTTAAAAAAAGGGTCTCTAAATCATGCTAAAACTAATTTTTTTTCTCAAAGTGGACTTATGCTATTTTCAAAAATAACAGCTCAAATTTGACTTGTCCATACTGTGTGACATGCCAACTGTGTGTTAAAAATTTTAGTGAAAAAAGTTTAAAAAAATTTTTAAGAACTTCAGGATAATAAAAATCATAAAGAGAAAGCGAATATATGAAGACAACAAAGAAAACAAATAAAAAACTAAATAATGCCACTATTATGGTTCACAACTCAACTCTACTTTAGTTGTAATTTTCATATGACCCCTGTTTGCGTTATTACCGATTACAACTCTGTGTTTGTGCAGTTAACAAAAACATACAAAAATGACAACTCATCATTATCATTCAACTGAGTAGAGTTGTAAACCATAATAGAGGCATTCATTTTTTATAGTCTTGAAATTCCAATAAAAATATTAAAATCATTGTAGACGCACATAAATTTTAAGAAAAGAATTTTATATAATTTTTTATAAAATGATTGCATTCAGTTAAAGCTCTTGCTTTTTTATTAATTTAATTTTGTTCAAGTAATTGAAACAAACAGAGAAAAAAGCATTAGAGGAGAAAATTAAATTTGTGGTTATTCAGTTACGGTAATGGAATTTATTAGTTGTTAGGAGCAAAACAGGTACAGGCATACCTCGTTTAATGCTCATATTGCGTTCCTGAGAACTAAAACAGCGTTAAAAGAGGTGCTATTTACATGAAAATATGGGCTTACTTTTCTAACTAAGACAGTTCAGACTGTCATTCACCGTTACCAATTCGTCTAATAACATTCATTTTTATCTCAAACGTAGGGCCCTCACCAATTTTAGAAAAATTTTCTAAATTAGAACTCAACTGAGTTTAGCTGTGAGTCATTATGAGGGCATAAATATTTCAAAAACAATTTATATTCTGTTTGTTTATTTTCTAAAATTTAACAAATATACCCTAAAATCAGTTACGCCCATTTTTACGCCCACTTTTCAATGATTTTCACCTATAACTGTTTTTAAAGATGTAAGCCTGAAATTATGCTTTGAAATGTAAATAATTACTACTTTCGCTGGCGCCTCTGCTAATAATGTTAGCAAAGGCATGAGCCACTTTATAAAGTAATGTCTTTTTTTTTATTAAAATGGGTTTTATAACAATTAAAATTCTATTTCTCTAAATCTAAAACTAGGGCGGGGGAAGGTACATATGTTTTCCATACTCTAAAAATATTGACTCACATAATAAAGAACCGGGCAAAAATAAATAATTAAAATTATTTTTTATTCAATTCATTTTATAATTTTGATTTAAACAAAAATTCAATCAACAAGACAATTTTTTAATTAAAATAAATACTTTGATAGTCTATCACTTTGAAATGTTAAAAATTTCCATTGCATTCAATAAGTCAGGTGTTCTAACTCTCTTTTATTTTTTTGGATTTTTTGTCTGTTTATCTATCTAGTCACAATGTAAACATTTTTAACTCGCTAAGTATTGCTGGCTGCACTTGAATATTCAAGGTTTTTTCTTACTTTAGAATTTTTTTCATTTTTATTTTCTTTTGTTTTCTAAGTGCTTGTTTTGTTAAAGAAGTACTTGTCTTTCAGCGAGTGTTTTTTGTTTTTTAATAAGTGTGAAGTGATAAATTTAAAACTTTTTTAAATAACAATTATATTTAGATACTACAGTGTTGGTATTAGTATTACAACTTGTTTGATTAATTAAAGTCTTATTGACGCCAATTTTATTAAATGCATTTTGCTAATTTTTTAAGTGCAATGCAGACAATGTTCAAGTGATTTTTTAATATTAAGGAAAATTATTAAGAAATGAAATTAACCCATTAGGAAATGCAGTTGCAAAGCTAAAAAAAATCTAAAGCTTAAACAAATAATTAGATACTGAAGCTGAAGAAGGTTTTTAATAAGTAATTAAATCAGTCAGTCAATTTTAAAACAAAAAATTAAATGAAACAATTTATAATTGAAATAAAACTAGGTGTAGCAACTAAACATTTTACGAAATTAAAAATTGTTTAGTTAAACAATTTAGGAATTCTTTAAACCCTCTTTTTGAAAGTTATTTATTTACTTAAAAAAAAACTATTACATTAAAATATACGCAATTCTCGTTTTTTGTTAACTTTTTGTTGTAACAAAACCTCGTATGTAAATCATGTGACTGGGGGATGACACAGCAGCAGCAGCAAAAATAAAGCTGTAATTTTTATATTGGCTTATGTGAGTTAAAAAAAAAGTTTTTTAGTTTTTTTTTCTGTGAATACATGAAAATGTTAAATTAACAACAGATTTTTGTTGTTAGTGTATTTGTTAGCAAAAGATGACCATGAAAAAATAACAAATTCTCACTCGAGCGCAACCAACAAATAGTTTTTTTTTGTTTTCTTTTCTTTTTTTTAAAAAAAAAAAAAAAGCTCGTTTTTTACATTTCACATATAAATTAAGCCCCCACCAACATCCTTAATCAACAGTTTTTTTTTTTTGCTTCAAACAAGCACATTTGCCAGCACGCATACACACCCTTGCACATACATTTGCCCACTCACAGAGTATGCATGTGTGTGTGTTTGTTTGTATGCACTTTTCATTTATAAAACAAATTACATACGCTTACAAAAGTCGGTCTACATGCCATCACATAATGCAAGTGATAAACAAGTGTAAAAAGGGAGAGAACTGTTGTTTTTAATAAAAAAAAAATTTTTATAAAGAAGAAAAGAAACTATACAAAAAAAATAATTTTTTTTTGCAAATAATGATCGATTAAATCGTCATGGTTGACAGCAAACGAATGAGATGAGAGCAAGAGAGATGATGAGTTACACAATCATTAGCACGAACGATATCACAACAAACGACATTATGAGCCCAACCAACAAGCCAAGCTTTTGCCAGTCAGAATACAAAAAAGGCAAAAAAAAAATATTTTTAAACCGCTTTTGCTCTACTGCCCTAAAGACTTTTTTAATTTGTGTGTATATGTGTATGTGTGTGGGTTTGGAGAAGGTATGTGTGTTTTTTGCTAATTTAATTTATCGACAGACAAGCCAAACTGTCAATCATCTTGTTAACGAAACAGCTCTTACATCATTTTCTTTTAAAAAAGAAAATTATTTATACCCAGAAAAAAATATTGGAAGTGATTCTCTGCAAAGTGCATCTTACATCACAAAAAACCGATATTGAAGAAATCACATGTGATAAGCGATTTGAAATCCGTACGTTTTCATTATAAAAAATAATTTGTTCAAAATTACACCGAATACTTCACAACTTCGGTTGTGACAACTAAATGTCTTTCCAATTAAAAATTTAGTTAGGACAATAAAATTTTTTAAGCAGAATTCCATAAAATTTAATTTTTTTTTTAAATATTTCGAGCAGTAAGATAGATTTTCTATTGTTAGAATCAAAAAATTCCATAACTAAATTTTTGATTGGTAAAAAATTTAGTTTTTACAACCGAAATTGTTTTCTTACTTTAGCTTCTCTGATAAAAAATTTTATTTCGTGAATTTCGTGATTTTCCTACTTGTCATTCTTCACTTTTTACACCTTCCACAAAAAGTGAAAAGGTATATATAAGTTTAACTTTACGTACATGGGACATATATTCTGGATCTTTGTAAATAATGGAGTCGTTTAAACTATGTTCGTCTGTCTGTGCGTGTGAATGTTGAAATCAACTTTGTAAAGCCCCTAGAAGACTTACATAAAAGTTTAGTATATCAATTTATTGGAAATTCCTGTCTTCAGTTTGGTATTAAAATTTAGCCCAATCGGTCCATAAAGAGCTGAGTCATGAACTCTAAAGTGCAATTAAGCTCTATTTTTTATTATTATATTTCTGAGTTCAAAAAAATAATAATAAAATTAAGTTTTCTCTATAAGCTTATTTGAGCTTTTCTTTTTCTAATAAAATTTATAATTATTGTATACAACTAACAAAAAATTTAAAAAATTATTTTAAAACTGTGCTCAAGCTTGAAAAAATTAACACTCTTTTGTGTAGTAGTAATAATTTGAAAGAACGTATTTTTAAAGCATATTTCATAATTCTGAACAAAGAATATATGAGTTTTACTTTTGTTCAAACAAAAGAACTTGGAACCCTGCTAATGACCCATCAAATTTCCTTATTAAGTCAATATTAATGAAATAAAATTCTTATGGTAATTTATTTATAGTGAAGAGAAAAAAATCACGTTTATTATTAAAGTTTATCTCAGATTTTTTTTTAGCCACGCTTAGAATAAAATACATTTCAAACAGGGTTCGAGAATGATTATATTAAAAATTTAAATTTTATTTAACGACAAATACTGCTGGAGGTTATTTCTTGTTTTATGATAAAATAAAATGAAAAATTTGTTTTCACAAGCACTTTTCACTCTGACTTTTCACAGTTGCATAATTTTTGATTCCCGTTCTTGTAGTGAAAAAATGTTCCATTCCATATCTATGAAACTTTTACAGATATTTTGTTATTGTTTTATATACAAATGTTAAAATGAAAAAAATTATTTAAGTTAATGGGGTTTAGCTTTTCATTTCATCCCTCTAGTGGTGACTCCGTGAATACCCTTACAATTTTTTTTTAAACAAAAACCAATTTATTTTGGTACTTAATTCCAATGATTTTGATTGGCTAAATTCACTATTTTCCATGATATTCAAATGGAAAATTGAAAATTGTGTACTTAGCAAAATAAATATATACACCAATACCTCACCTTACGCAAAGTGAATTATGATTTTCTATAGCAAACCATGTAAAGATCGAAGATAGGTTCCAGGGTTACAAAGTAAACATTTAGAAAATAAAAATATGTAATATAAAAAAAAATATTTACTTTTTTTGTAACCAGAAACAACCCGTAAAAATTTATTATTCTCTTTTTAAAAAAAAAGCACCACACACTAATTGCGTTGATTTTTAGTTAGAAAGGGAATCGCCGAATTTTGATGGGATGACACAATTAGAAACAATAATCATGATATCTTTTAGAAAAAAAAAAAATTCAAAAAGTCCAAAAAGTCCAAAAAAAAAAATAAAGACTCGAACCCAAAACAACGCAACTTCGAAAATCTAACGACGCACAGTGAAAATTAGTACTAATTCAGCAGCAACGCAAAACGAAACGACGCAAAGCGAGGTATTGGTGTACTAAGAAGGATATGCTGTACATATAGACCTTTCACAGAAGTTATTTCGATCTTTGAAGAATTACTCCCACGTTTCACAAATTCGTAGCAAAACATTTCAATACAAGAATTCATGTAACTAAAGAGTAATCCACTGAAGATCAAAGTAGCTTCCGTGACATCTTATTATAACTTAGGAATGACTTATCCGATTGTGTTAGAATATGTTTTTAAACAATTCTGAACTATATTGGCTTTTAACGTGCTTTTACATCTTTTTCTCAAACTGATTACTGTCACTGTAATGGTAATGAAATCAGTATTTAGCCATGGATTATAAAGATTTATAGTTAAATTTATTTTTATTATATGTAGTTTGGAGGCTAAGTAATAAAACCAATAAGTATTGGGCGTTTTATATTTTTTGTGAATTTTTAAAAATCAAAAATTTCATAATCAGGGCTGTTCTGTATTCCGAATCCGAATATATTATTCGAAATTGAAAAATTCAGCACCTCATAACTACCCTGTGGTCTATTTTTAAATTTTGTTTTTGCTTTATTTTGGGTGTGAAATTATTGGTAGAAGAAAAAAAATTTAATTCCTCATTTTTTTCAAATCCGTGTGGAATACAGAACATGCACGAATAAAAAAATATATTTTTTTTATAAAAAGTTTTGTCAATAACTCGAAAAATAATAGTTGCACTAAAAAATAATGTACAAATAAATTAAAACCCATTATAATTCAGAACATTTTGAGATTCGTTTCAAAGTTATGGTGAGATGTATGAAGCTTTCTTATCAAAAACATGAAAAATTTCAAGAAAAAATTAATAAATAAATGGAATTGAAATACTGATAATGTTAACGGTTAGGTGACTATGGAGCTGCAGGAAAAACTAGTGGTTATTCCAAGAAAAAATTTTTTTTTATTTGTTGCATAGCATTATCGTCATTTCCGAACCCTGTTTTAAGCACATTTAATTTGTCTAAATCACAAAATTAATCGAAAACAAAAGAAACACTTTAACAGAATCAGTTTGTGAAAACCAAAACCATAAACATCGAATTAAAAACAAAATTAAAACCCACAATAATAAACTTAATTTGCATAAAATATTTTAAATTTAGTTTAAAATTAAATTCAAACAGAAAAAAAAATAAATATTAGCACAGCGATTATAAAAGTTTTTAAACAGATGGCGCTTTGCTTGTTGTCAAACAGCTGTATCAGCACACTGATTTGTTTTTAAGAGAATTAAACGCAATTTATGTCGGCTTGATTAAACAAGCGCAAAAAAATATTTTAGCAGAAGAAATTTTAATTAAGGATAATAAAATTAAAGCCCAAATGTATCTTATTTATTCAATTACTAGGTCTAATTATTCATTTCGTTCCGCGATTGCAGAAAGCTTTATTTTTGTGGAAGCAAAATTTGCAAAAATTTAATTTTGCTTACAGAAATCAAATGCAAAAATAAAAAATATAAGAAAAATACAAAATTTCGTATAATAAAAATTTATGTGTTTTAAATTAATTTGTCGAAAATAATTTCGTTTTATTTTTGAAAATTAATTTTCTTTTTGTTTAATTAAAATGTATTTTGTTGTCAAAAAAATTCAAGTTTTTTTCTTATCACCAACAGCTCACACAAAAACAGAATTCACTCACAATAGATAACTTTTTAATTCACAATTAAATTAAATAATTCAAAATAATAAGTTAATTCAGCAAGAATGAATACAAGCATCTTGTATGTCGATCGATATTTCTTTCTGCTAAATTTTCGTTTCCGTGCGGAATCACTGACTATTGATTTAGGTAGCGGCTAAAAGTCATCAATTAGAAATTTTCAGTTTGAACAGTTTGAAATTTTCAGTTTGTGCAATAATAATAGCCAATAGACTTAGGGCTTGAATTTAAAATTTTTTTTACTAATTTCTAAATTAACTTAATCAATTAAAATAATTTTAAACTGAAAGTCAATTTGTAAGCGCAGTAACGAAATTTCTTTTTTAGTCATAATGTATTACAAAATTCTGTTAGCTTTCTTTTCAAAACGTATAAAACTTAAAATTTATTTAACATCACACAAAGATTGTCACTAACTAACTCGAAATATTTAATAAAATAAAAAAAAATCGCTAAAGCACCTGACATTTCTCAAATTCAACTAGTGTAATGTGTTGTAGCGTTACAACAACAACAAATAAATATTTTGCCAAATGCACGTAATTTCTCACATAACTTTCCTTAAAGTTGTACAACTTTTAAAATTAAATAACATTTGAAAATAATTAATATTTTTAAGAATTAAATTAATTTAATTTCAGGCAGAGCATTTGTAAAATAAAACAAACAATAAAAATTTTTTTTAAATTTAATTAAATTTATTTTCTAGGAAAAAATACTTTTAAGACCACTATCTTTAGAAAGCTTTTGTTAGCTTTGCAGAAGGGTAGTTTAGATGGAATTAATATAAAATAATTCTGTTACATATTAATATTACAAAGAAGAAGAATTTTAATTTTTTTTTTTGTTACAAAGAAGAAAAATTTTTATATATTTTTTTTTTTTTTTTTTTTTTGGTTTTTAAAAATTCTTGCAGTAAGCCTGCATTATCAGCGATTAACATAACGTCACGCCCACTTTGTAATGATTTAACGAGAAAAAATTATTATTTTAAATGGGATTTTTATAACATTTATTCCAAGGAAGGTTGCCATATAATTTTTTTATCCACCACTCCCACTTATTAACGATTTTAGAATTACAATATTATCTTAAAACGAATTTCTTTGAACTTTAGTACATTTAACAAAAAATTATAGAAATACAAGATGAATTCTCGTTAGACGACATAGATTATCCACTGTTTGAAGAACAAAATAATACATTTCTCTCTCTCTCTTTTATTTAGCTGTAAATTATTAGCCGTCATTTGCGCTACATGTGCAGAAAATTTCAATTTTAAGTGCGGAGTGACGTAATCTTGTCTTTCTATCAGTCTTGCATAATATGAAATGTTAAGTTTTTTTCCTTTTCATTTAAAAATAACATTCTTAGGTCCGTTATTACAACTTTTGATAGTTAAAATTAAGATTTTTTGGGGTAAATAACCGATTTTTGGCTAAAACTTTGGGTGGTTAGTTAAAAGGATGCAGTATACGATATTTAACTTATCGATAGTTTTGATTTAATGTTTAATCAAAAGCTTGATATTTGATTTGCAAAAATCTTAACTTTAATTATCGGTGACTTGTACTTAGTGGCCTTTAAACTGAAGCTTAAACTATACAAAACTTCATTTTTTTTTTTGTTAATTTATTTGACCTTTTTCTTTTTAGTTAAAATGAATATTTTATTAAGCTTGAGGTTTTATTTTATAAATTTATTTTTATATCGATATTTCGCTTTAACTTGAGTAGCTTCTTCAGGATATAATTTTATTTATAATTATGGCTATTTTATTAAGCTTGAGGTCTTATTTTATAAATTTATAAAATAAGATTTCAAGCTTATTAAAATAGCCATTTTAATTAAACAAAACTTCAAAAAGTTTAAATTATTGAGTTTTTGACTTCCCTTTAAAAAAAAATTTTAAATGTAACTTAGGAATTTAATGAAATCATACGACAATATGATCTTTTTGCTCTAAGCATACTAAGTCACGGAATAAAGTACATGGCGAGACCAAGTAAAAATAGCTGGTAGATATTATTCATAGAACTAAATGATTTGAAAATGATGAAATTATTTACTGAATCGAATAATTTGGCATTTCATTATTATTAATGTGGGCTGTAATTGCACCGCAACTTGTAAATCAATTAAAATAGTTATTCCTTAGCCCATTAAAAGCATTTAAGTTTGGTTATATTCAATAACCATATGGAATGTAGATTAGAGGCTTTATTAAAAATCTTCCAAGGCAGCAAAACTGGCATTGGTATGTTATTCTATTTAATGTTTCGGAAAGCCTTTGTAATTTTACACTACACTGAAAAAGTATATTAGCGGAGTTCACGTTCACGCTTCAGTGTAAAGTCCTTAGTATCCAGTGTATAAATGTAAAAATAAATGTAGAAATGCACTATCCTACTATTATTTACAACACTGCAGAAATACAATATGCAAACCGAATGTAAATACGATCTACAATTGTGTAGAACAGCTGTTAGCGACCATGGTGCCAACTTCTAGTTTGAAATAAAACATGTGCTTTAAGATTTAAGTGCTGAAAACAATTTTATCTATTTGAAAAATGTGTACGAAGAAAAGAAATAGCTGATGCTTAGTAGCTAAAATTTCCCGTAAATATACATTAATTGTAAATATACTAACAAGCATGAAAAACCTCCATTAATATATTTTATAGTTTAAACAAAAAATAAAACAAAATTTTTTTTTAAATGTTTTGAAATACATATAACCAGGGTAAGGAATTTCATGCACTTAAAAAACGAAAATATGGGCATAAAACATGCGTTTACAAATACAAAATATGTACTAATGCCCTTATGGAAAATAAAAATCATTCATTATTTTTCTTATCATTTATTCTTAAGACAAATAAATAATCGGATAATTATTTTTTTATGTATGTACGAGTATATATACTTTTCAAGTAAATACAAAGAAAAGCAGAAGAAGAATGCTGTCAAATGTGTGTTTTTTTGTTATTTGTAAAATATTTTACAGCTTATCAGCAGGCGAATACTATTTTTAAATATTAAAAATATGCACAAAAATATGAATTTTTAGCAAAATATGCAAAAATATGCATTTATAATTAAACATGCAAAAATATGCAATAAATTAAAGAATTCGGAAAAATATTTGACCAGAATCGATTTTAAATTACTGATTAAAAACATTTGCATGAAAATCTTTGTTGCCCTGCCTACAACAAGCTGATACCAGTATAAGCCACATAAGCTGCACCACAAATCACTACATAGTATAAAGCAAAGTCGCTTCCCGCGTCTGTCCCTATGTCTGTATGTATGCTTAGATCTTAGATTCAAGAAGAAGGTTTATATGAATAATCTTGGAAGGTTTAACGTCACAAATCCGTGCCTCGGGTAGCGCTATAGTCGGTATCTGGCTTATTTGCCTACTACCAGTTTTTACCCGGTCTCGCACGGTTCTGTACGATTTCTTAGTGTAAGAAGATCGAATATATAAAAATTTTAAGGGAAGACAACGTTTGCCGGGTCAACTAGTTCGCTAATAATTTAAATCGTTTATCTTTTTTCTGTAGTCTGAATGATCAAATCACTTCTCTGTGTATATTTAGTCATTTAAATTCCTGGAAACAAATTTTATTTATTTATTTTCTTAGACATGAAAGAACTACTTAATATTCTAAATAATTGTAACTAAACTTGTCACTGATGTTTATTAACATTCACTTACACTCATCCCTACAGTATACAGGCGCTAGCTTGAATATGCCATTTAATTAGTCATGATTTTTAGGTAACATTTTTTCTTTCTGTTTTTTCTTTTTTTACAAAAGAAAAAACTAACACTAATCAAACGTCAAATGACGTCAAAATTCTTAAATTATTTACGTGGTATTTTCCTTGTTAAAAACTACAAAAAAAATTATTATTCTAAACCTCAAGTTCTAGTAAAAAAAAAAGAGAGACCAGCAAGTTAGACAATTTAAACTAAAAATGACTAATACGTTTAACAACTTGTTGTCATCTAAGCTTTAAGTTTTTTTTTTCTATTTCAAAAAAAAGTTTCATAACAAAACCTTTTTTGAACTTTTGTCGTTTTTAATGAATTTTTGCTATCAACAATTCGCCACATTTATGATCAATGAGAAAGTCTTACAGCCCACACTTCACACCAGTAATAATTATTTTTCAAGCATTAAAATGATGATTAAAAAATGCACTTTTATTTGATATAAAACACTTAATAAAATTATTTCTAAAAGTGATGAAATTCATATGCAAGTACATATTAAAAAAAATAAAACGGCACTCGTGAATGTAAATAAATTAGCAGCAAATTCTTTCACTTTTGTAAGGAAGCATTAGCTAAAAGGCTGTACAAAAAATTTTTTGCACTCTCAGTTTGTTCTTCTTGTTTATTACAATCAATGTGAGCTGACAGCTTATAAAAAATTCATGGGAGATTCACGATAGCATTTTTCACTTCGAGGGAAATAAAAATAAATATCATGGGGAAAAATATTTCACATGTTATTGGCGATAGGGCAACATCTCAATAATGACAACTGGAAATCAATCAAAACTCAAAATATATTTAAGGGTTAATTCGTTCTTATTTAAAGATTAAACAAAAATGCTGCACAAAATTGGACTTCATGTGGCTGCTGTAGAAAAATATGGCAGCAATGTAGGAACATAAAGACTTTTTTATGTATTCAAAATGATATAAACGATCATGTGGGATTAAGTTTAGCATTAATTAATTTAAGTGGGTTATTTGATTTAAACACATCAACAATATTAATAAGAGTTAATTCTTTTCCATACTGTACTGACCATAGCACCATCGACTATAGACAATAAATTATTGTTTTTAATAAATAAAAACAATTTTTTTTTCTTTTATTTCCAGCCAATAACTAAATCCATTCAATCAATTGGTTTTACTCAGCCAACAAAAGCGTCAGATGATGATAATAAATTTGTTTTAGATCATTTTTGCTGTTTTCTTGTCTTGTTATTTATTTGTTTTCATTTTTTTTATTTTGCATTTGTTTTACTCATGTTAGAGATGTTTGCTTTATGCAGGCATGCTACTACTACAAGTATGACAAGAGTTTGAACGTATAACCAGTTTCAGCTTTTTGGTTGGTTGGTTGGATGGCTGATTGTGTAAAAATTATATTAAAAAAAAATAATAAAAATAAATTGTGTTTTTTCTTTCTTTCTTTTTATATTTAAAAGCTGCCGTAAGTCGGTAACTAATATCAAGTTCAAGGTTAATTTTAAATACAATTTACTCGTATAAAATAAGAAATACATACACTCAAACTTGAAGCAAACAAAAAGCAAAGAAGTAAAAAATTAAGTGCAGCAATAAACGTTTAATTGTCATACCCTACACTAGGTATTTACGACTTGCTGTCACAAGGGATGTTTCCTTTTATTAATTTCAGTTTCAAGCTTATTATGAATTTTGGCTTAAATTTTCTTTAGCCCCACTAGGCAAATTAAAAAAAAATATCACAGGTGATAAAAATTGAATTCTAAGCAGAAAATAATAAGTTTTGGGTCCCCAAAATTTTTATAGATTCCATACAAAATTTGTGATTTTTTTTTAATAAAAAAAAAATTAAATTTCATTTTATGAAGCAAAAATTAAGTGCGATATTCTGGATTTTATTCGTAAAATTTAAAACAACTTTTACTTCCTTCTTTAAGAATTTTTTCTTGCATTGGAAAAATAAAACTCAAAACAATGCATTTTCAAAAATCTAACGCCACACAAGCCACGCAACTTCGCAAAAATGCAAAACGAAACGACGCAAAGCGAGATATTGGTGTATTTTAAAATTCAAATAAAAACTATTTTTATTGAGATCTTAAGCTGGAATAATATTTACTAATAATAAATTTATAAGATCGTATAAATTATTAAAAGAAATATTCTATAAGAATGCACAGGATGTGTCTAGATAATTACTCCAAACAAATAATATTTAACAAAAACCTGTAATTTTAGAGAATATTAGCCGACTTTTCCAAAAAAAAAAAAAAAAATCGAAACCAAAAAATATTCTCCAAGAATCTTTTCAGAGAATAAAAGCCTAGAGAAGTTTCCATGGCTCGAAAGACAAAATTTGTTTCTTGTGACAAGTAAGCTGATGTTTATTACTTACGCTGATTTACGAGGAAGGCACAAGCTTCAAAAGTTTTTATCAAAAAAAAAAAAAAAAAAAAATCTTCAAAATTTTTTGAACAAAAAAAAAAAATTAAGAAAAGTTTCTAAATATGATACGAAAGGCAGAAAAAAAATCTAGAATATTGTCTATGATACTAAAGGCAGAAAAAAATGTTTTTAATACTAGGTATATTTTACTCACTTTGATTTATCATGCAAGCCCAAGCTTTGCAAAGTTTTTTATAAAAAAATTCTTCAAAAGTCTTTGAACAGAAGAATTCATAGAATTTTCGATGAAGGAAGGGAAAGGTAAAAATTTTTTTTAGTTCTATTCTAGGGAAGCTAGAGGTGTTTTACTTATAATACTTTGATTTATCATGCAAAACCCAAGCTTTACAAAGTTTTATTTTCTAAAAAAAATCTTTGAGCAGAGAAAAAATCCAGAGAATTTTCTTTGATACAAAAGATAAGCAAAAATTTTATGACAATTTTTTTCTATTTAAAAAAGATATTCAAATTAGTGTAAATGAAATGTCAGATGCTAATTGATGGCGTGGTAAAAATATAAAAGAAAGGAATAGAGCAGAAGAAGTGAAAGATGTTTAATTAATTATTTTATTTAAAAATGAAGAAACAAATCAGATTTATTTTTCAATTATTTATATTTTGACAAAAAAAGTAATAAAATTCAATATTAGAAAAATTGTGCTTTTGTTTTAAATCTATAAAAATTCAAAGTTACAAAATTTTAATTCTGGAAAAACGTTACACATTGTCAGCATTTTTTTTTTTTTTTTTTTTTTTTTTTTTTTTTTGGAATCTTTACAGACGCTTTAAGTAGTCTTAAACTGAATTGCAAAGTGCTTTCACGTTATTTATTACGTGTTTGTTTTCGAAATGAAAAAAAATTTTCTTCCACAAATACATGGAATAAGTCCTGCACATGGCTTAATGCAACAATTTAATTGGTAATAGGAACTGGTAGTTTAAGTCTTTGTCGTTCAATTAGTTTCATTAATAGATTTTTTTAATAAAATAATTCACATGAAATGCTAATTAGCATAAACGCGCTCAAAAAATTTATATTAAAAGAAGAATTTTAAGTTGTTTCTTTAAAAAAAATATCAAGCAGAAACAAAGTAACTACATTATTAACACCATCATCATCATCATTATTAGCATTTAACAAAACAAAACAAATAAACTTTAAGGCGTCAAAGCATTAACAGCAGGCCAATCTATGACGGGCAGAATGATGGCATGACTGAATAACCGATCAAAACAAACTTGTTGGTCACTAGTAGCAGCACTAATAGCTGATTTTTATTTCACAGTTTTCATTTATTTTTTATTACGTTTTAACAATTTTATACCAATTTTTTTTAATGTTTTGTTTTAGCTGTATGAATGAATGAATGCCTGTGGCTACGTCTCTTGTCTTTTTGCTCTATAAATGTCTGTTTGCTTTAACATTTAATTAAGTGTCCATTAATTTGTGTTGGATTTAGATTCTGTACTCGTGTTGGTATGTGTGCGTGTGTTTTTAAGTTACAAACGAGTGAGTACATAGTCTGGCACAACAGGTACAATTCTTATTTAATTGCTTTCATATAATAAAACTTTGGAAAAATCTGATAAAACAATTAACATTGAGGTAGTTAATTCTCTTCTTAATTTTTTTTAAATCTACTTTTGTTGGCTTTTATATTCACAAAAATGGAAATGTTGAATGTTTTTAAAAGCAATTTAGATTTGCTTTTTAAAGGTTTTTAATCACTAAAAATTTAATACAAAAATGCTTTAAGTAACTATGGGCTCTTTTAAAGAGTCTTTAAACTGATTTATTTCAAACACAAACTGATGTAGAATAAGAATTAAAATGAAGAGCTGAAAAAAGTCAAAATAGACCTATTGTGTCACTACTCTCAAGTTACAAATCCTGACCGAGTCTAGTATTCATTAAGAATTTAGCAACGGTTGTTCTAAGTAGCGAAACGGGTTCAAATTAAACTATTACAGTGACACAATATGTGTTCTAATATCTCTGCATATTCGATACATAGTCTGCAGAGGTCATTTTGACTGATTCTCACAATCGCCAAGTGTTTCAATACTCTGCAATGTCCAGTCAGAATTCCTGACCGGGTCAATCTAATCTAAGGAGAGTGCCAATATGTTTCAAAATTTAAGAAAAAAGTAGTAAGTGTCAACTAGTCATTCAGATTTTGAGAACTTTCACTCAGAATATTTTACAGTACAAATTTTGAGGTTAAAAAATGGACTAGTTAGATCGAAAGCTACAAAAATGTGGATTTCAGCAACTTATAGTTTATATTCCAATTCTCAATGTTTTAACTTACTCGGTTTTGTTGTTATTTAATACGAGTATTTTCAAACTTGAAATTGGAATTTTTATTAATCAACTAGGCATGTAAGACACGAAAATTTAATTAACAAATTAATAAAATTAATTAATTTTGTTATTGAAATTATTAAACACAAACAATACGTTTCGCTTTATTCATTTATTGCTTTCTACACGCAAAGAAAAAGATGGTTGAATATGGTCACCACAAACATAGTTTGTTCTTCACAAAAATATTATTATTAATTTGAAGCATCTAAACATTATTCTGATCACGATAAACATATTTTTAGTTATTTTTAGTTAAACTATGTTTACCGTCATAGATCATCCATATCATTATCATATTATTTTTCATAAAATTTTAATTGAAACCATAAATATGTTTATAATAAACAAAATAATAAATTCCGCAACCATCTAAATAAAGTGAGTATAAAACAAAAATTTAATCGTTCAAACTGAACTAAGCTTTGTGGCTGAAGTTCGAAACCTGGTAGAGTCAAATAAAATTAAAAAAAATAAATTCAAGTCCGCTGTATTATGTAATAAATATAAATTAATAGAAACGAAAAAGTCAATGGAATAAAAAAAAATTTTATTTATACAAAAAAATTATATAAAATTTTGTATTTTTTTTTAAATTCATATTAAATTTTTTTTTACAAATATTTACATAAAAAATGTATGTATTAAAAAAAATAAAAAAATTTTTTTTCCCCAAACCGAAACATCTGCAGTTGAACAGTATTTTTAATATCTTTGATGGTTAGATGCAATCATAAATCTAACCATACTATGTTTCCACCAGAATATGGTTGCTTCAACCATATTTTCTCTTTGAGTGTAGTAAAACGAAAAAAGATTTTAAAGTTAAAAAACAAAAAATTTTTTTGATAATTACAGAGCTCATCTTGCTATTTCCGTATAGGCAAATGTTAAATAATTAAGTCTAAATGGTTTTTCATATTTTGCGTTTTGTTGTTTTTTTTTTTTTTTTTTTTTTTGACAACTTTGTCATTGTTTAGACATTTTTTGCGTAGTTTTCTAAGGCTTTATAAGCATAACAAAGTGCGAACGTTTCATATTTGAAATAAAAGACGTTATTAAATACCAATTCAATATATTTAACATGAAATCATCGCTAGAATGTAGCACGCATAAAATTCTTAAAATAAAAAAACTTCCCATCTTTAAAAAGCGTTTGTAGTGGGCAAACTGTAAGCAAGCTTTCAAAAAAAAAATCCATTAATGTAAACAATCAAGGTCACTTACTTGATTATACAAAAAAATTTATTTATTTATTATTCCGAAATTAAAAAAAAGTTATAAATATGAAAAGCATTAAATGGATTCAATGTTTAGCAACGTCTGCAAAACCAAATTTGTAGGGCTTTTAACTTCCAACAATGTAAAACTTGTTGATTTTATGTTTAAAGTAAACGCACACACACAGAAGCATGAGTTGTAAATTAAAATTTTTATTTGAAAGAACTAACCAACCAACTACACACTCGTAATTTGTTTTTATTTTTGTTATTTAAATTTTTTTAATTAGCATTTTCCTATTAATTCTTAAACACCTGTTAATCGAAACACGCACACAAACAAATCTACACGAAATTCTTAAAAAAAAACAACATCGAAATGGGTTTGACAATAAAAACAACACAATTAAATAATTTAAAAAAATACACACCAACAAAATAGATTTGTGGAACACAAAATAGAAAAAAACAAACAAAATTATTAAAAGTAAAAGCAAATGACAAAAAAAAAGAATTTTTTAAATTCCTCGTATCCAACTACAACCCACTATCACATATTTTTTTATTTTATTGAAAAGAAATCTGTTGCTAATTGTAAAGTTAGCACGCTGAGGAAGCGCTTTAAAAACATTGTCTATTTAAACGTAAAAAAAATTGTTTTTCTCTTTTTTTGTTTTGTTTTCACTTTTTAGCTATTTTATTTTAACATTTAGTTTTGTTATTATTATTATTTTGTGTTTTTTTTTTATAAATACCTTTTTTATACAGCCACCACACCACGTGCGACATTGGCCATATACTAATTTATATGAAAATGTGCGTCACAATTTTGGAGCGTAGTAAATAAATAATTCTTTTTGAGTGTCTATTTTTATTTTTAACATACACGCATCTCAAAATAATAATAAGCAAATCACGAATCTTAGCGCACCGTATAAAGTCTCACAACAGAACAGAATTTTGTAAAATTTTCACTAAAAGTTTTAAATTTTAAAACTCTAGGAAAGCTAGAATTATAATTAATTATAATTATTATAATTAATTATAATTAATTCTAATATTAATTATAATTATAATTATTGAGGAACATTTTGTAAAATTTTCACTAACAGTCCAATTCTAAATCAGAATTCCCTGGGAGTAAAATTTTCACTAAAAGTTTTAAATTTTAAAACTCTAGGAAAGATAGAATTATAATTAATTATAATTATTATAATTAATTATAATTAATTCTAATATTAATTATAATTATAATTATTGAGGAACATTTTGTAAAATTTTCACTAACAGTCCAATTCTAAATCAGAATTCCCTGGGAGTAAAATTTTCACTAAAAGTTTTAAATTTTAAAACTCTAGGAAAGCTAGAATTATAATTAATTATAATTATTATAATTAATTATAATTAATTCTAATATTAATTATAATTATAATTATTGAGGAACATTTTGTAAAATTTTCACTAACAGTCCAATTCTAAATCAGAATTCCCTGGGAGTAAAATTTTCACTAAAAGTTTTAAATTTTAAAACTCTAGGAAAGCTAGAATTATAATTAATTATAATTATTATAATTAATTATAATTAATTCTAATATTAATTATAATTATAATTATTGAGGAACATTTTGTAAAATTTTCACTAACAGTCCAATTCTAAATCAGAATTCCCTGGGAGTAAAATTTTCACTAAAAGTTTTAAATTTTAAAACTCTAGGAAAGCTAGAATTATAATTAATTATAATTATTATAATTAATTATAATTAATTCTAATATTAATTATAATTATAATTATTGAGGAACATTTTGTAAAATTTTCACTAACAGTCCAATTCTAAATCAGAATTCCCTGGGAGTAAAATTTTCACTAAAAGTTTTAAATTTTAAAACTCTAGGAAAGCTAGAATTATAATTAATTATAATTATTATAATTAATTATAATTAATTCTAATATTAATTATAATTATAATTATTGAGGAACATTTTGTAAAATTTTCACTAACAGTCCAATTCTAAATCAGAATTCCCTGGGAGTTTTCTTCCAATTCCCAGTTCCCTATTATAAACAAATTTCCATTGGGAGATTTTTCTCTTTTCCTCTATTCTATAAGAACTTCGAAAATGGGAAATTCTTCCATGGTAAAGAATGGTAATTAGAGGGAGAATGTGATAACAAATTTTAGGAATAATTTCTCCCAAAAATTGCAAGGGAGTTGTGCCCAAAAATGTAAGTATTTAATATTTTTATTAAATATATAATAAATATCATCATTTATGCATTAAACACATTCGAGACAGCAGGATACCGACTACACGACTACAAATGACGTTGGCTACAAATGTCGGCGTGTAGCCAGCTACTTAATTATTTTAGAAGCGGCAACAGCAGTTGTTTAGGAATATAAATACATAGCTGTTGGTTAAAGAAAGACATATTTCAGTGGTGCCACGTTAAATTTTTTTTAAATGTGTGAAAATAAAATTATTAATTCAACAAACATTTATTTGTGTACATACATAGATATACTTATAACATATAAGAATGTAAAAACAATTCCATTTATTTATTTAACACCTCTTCATTGTCAAATAAAATTAAATATTTTCAAACGCTAATTTTGTATTATACTGGCAGCACTAAATTGTTCATTGCCGCCGACGAAAATAGAAATTAGGATAAGTTGGCGACAGCTACAACAATGGCTGTGTAGCCTTGTAGCCGTGCTGTCGTGAAAATAATAATTTTCATATAAACACCTGTATTCTATATTTGACAGGTTGTAGTCGGTAGCCTGTTGTCTCGAATGTGTTTAACGCATTACCCTTATTTTCAGGTCAAAAACAACAACACAAAAAAGCAAATAAACATTCTATTAAGCGCTATGCAAGTGATGAAGAAGCGATTTATAATTTAATTGGGATGAAGGAGTGTGTGGAAAGTGTAGGGAATATTTTTGATTCAGGCTGCACACTCACAGAAATTTCAGAGAACATCGCACCTGCGCTCATAGAACTCCTTGATGTGAGTGTGAATGATATTGAAAGGGATACGCTTTAAAAGCCGCCTAAGAAAGAAGTGCTTAAGCTGAAGTTTACAGTCACGTCCAGTCACATCCAGAAAAATATGTTGGAAGCGATGGTGGAGCAGCAATACTCCCCCAAAAGAGTGTATCGCTCTATTGATAATATCTATGATATAAAGAAGAAGGAGCAAAATCGGCACAATTTAGCAATGAAAAAATGATCACTAAGGGAAGTAGAAGACAAAGTTGAGAAACACCGTGGACTAATTAGAATTAGAAGAACTAAATATTAGAAAATTGCTGTGATATTTAATTAAAAGTTTTGTTTTTGTTTTATGATCTCTATGCAACCAATAAATTTTTTTATTTGTTTTTCTTTTTTCCTTAAATGTTTCTAAAAATTATTTTTTTATTTTTTTCACAGCATATAATTTTTATTGTCAAAACAAAAAAAAAAAAAAACATCGAAGTAAAACAGCTGACTTCGAATATATGAAATTCTCTCTCCCTTCTTAGACTGTTTAGAAAAGGGGAATTTTATTTGTGGGAAAAACAAACTCCCAGGGAGTTATTTCCCTGGGAAAAAAAAGCTAAAATTAAAACTAACATGAGCAAATACTGCGCTATTTCAATGCTTGCTATAGCAATAATAATAAAAAAAATTATTTAATTCTAAATTGTTAATTAAATTTAGTTTACTTCGACTTTGACATCCATCAATCTTGCAAAAGTCTGTCCAGATTGAAAAGCAGCAGCACAATTAAACATTTTGAACATCCACTGCACAAGTTCACTGTACAATTTTAAAAGCTTCAGCAATTGTCAATTGTTTTGATATGCTGCTTTATGGATGGGCAATACTAAATCGACTAATCCATTTATAATGATACAGAATATACACACACTTTATGGAGTGTTCCAATTACGGTGTAGAAATTACACACGTAATGGGTATAAAAATACTATATATCAGTACTACTGACTGCTGTCTGCCAGACTTTAACTCTAAAGTTGTGTAGGCGTTATATGGCAAATTTGTAAATAAACAAAAAATTATTATTTAGCCCACCCCTTGTATTAATTTCTTTTCCTTTTAACAAACCTAAAACACCTCTAGGCAAGAGAGTAGGGTGCTCAAGTAAACAATAAGCCACGAATTCACAATCTTTATCTGGCTTTTGACTAAAGTTTAGGCTATGCCAATAACATTGGCTAACCAAAGAGGATGAACTCGGGCCTTGCTAAATGAACATCAAAAAAGTCTGGAATATCAACAGCGTACAAATCAAGGTCAAAACACTACGACATTAAAAATAAAATTTTAAGTTAAAAAATTAAAAATTGAAATTAATTTAAATGGATATAAAATCATAATAAAAGAACAACAATTTATAAATACCTGGGCGTTTGATTAAAAACAAAATCTGAAAAGAAAAAATATTTTAATTAATATAAAAAAAAAATATTTGACATGAACAAACAAAATTAAATAGAATAACATGCGCACATAAGACAATCCACCCTGTTCTGTACATCGCATCGTTTTGAAAAACGTGAAATTTTTAAAAACAAAAAAAGGCAGTGAATGAAAATAAATATGCTGAGTTAAATATGTTTTAACGTAACTCTTTACGTTTTTTAGTATTGATAAATATTTTTTCAGTATCTATGGTATATTTATCAAATATGTCTTACGTCACTAAATTCTTCCATATATATTTTTAGTAGTAGTTTAGCGGAGGTCGCCTAGATTGGTAACCCACTGCCCAAAATACTCAGAAGTTACTTTAGACTATTTTTAAAATTTTTTTGAAATTTCCATATACCCCAGTGCTGTTGCTTTCAGGGATTTTAGTGACTTCGGGACGAACTATAAAAGATTGTGGCATAAGAAACATTACATTTTAAAGGAGAGGTTGCTTAGATTTGTAAACTACCGTCCAAATACTGAGAAATTACTTTTTATTATTTTAAAAATGTTTTTGAAATTAACTTATACCCAAGTTTTCTTGCTCTGAGGAATTTTTACCCTTCCGGATTTTGCACTTGAAAATTACCAAAACCGCAAAGTTCGTTTTTATTTTATGATGCAAAACCGAAATTCCCAAATTCTTCAGAGCAACAGTACTGGAGTAATTGAAAATTTCAAAAAAAAAAAAAATTTTTAATAGTCCGAAGTAACTTCTGAGTATTTAGGCAGTAGATTACAAATCTAGACAGTCTTCTTTTTAAAATAATATGTGTCCCATCCCACAATCTTTAATGGTTCTTTGGCAAGTTGCTAAAATCCCTGTGTATTTATTCAAATTTAAAAGCGAATAAAATTATACGTTTTAAAACGACTCTTTTTGTATGCGGTTTACAGAACAGGCTCGTATAATTTAAATTTTGTAAAAATATTTAAATAATATTTTTACTGCTTGCTTATCTCTTAAGAGTTTTCGTTAGACTTGGTTTTAACTACTGCTCTTTGCCTCTCACATTCTGTCTCTAACTTTTTTTATCTCGTTAAAAATTAACTATGTAAAAGAAAGGAAGTCTATTTTAACAAAAAAAAAAAAAAAAACAAAAAACAAAAAGGTAGCGTTAATTTATCACTCAAAAAAAAATTATTTTAAAGTGGACTTATGCCACTTTCAAAAATAACAGCTCAATTAAAATTAATGAGAATTTACATATGTGCAGCTTTTATAACACAAGCCATCAACTTGGCTGGAAAACACTCAAGATTTTGAGTACTTTTCATACAAATTTTTAGATGAGTTGTATCGCTTGTGTTAGAAAAAATGCACATAAATATTTTCTAACTTCAAAACTAATATGTAAAAGCACGAGAATTCCGCTAATTTACTCTACAGCACAATGACGGCTCATAACGAAACTCATAACACAAATCCTTCGTTTATAAATACATAGTAAACGATCAGGGAGATCATCTATAAGAAACGAAAAACCCAATCACCTAAAAAAAATTTTGAAAACCAAATAAAAAATATTTTTAAAATTGAGTGCTTTAAACATAAAATTTTTTAGACGATTGATGTGTTCGTTTCCATAGCAGAAGTGATTATTTTGTCTTGAAATTTTATATGAAAAATACTCAAAAAATGTGTGTGCTGTTTTTGTAAGAGAAGCGATCAATTCTTCTAGAAAATTTGTATTAAAAACACTTATGTACTGTTTTTATAGCACAAGCTATTGATTAATTCAACTGGAAATTGTATATGAAAAGTACTCAAAATTTTGAGTGTTTTTCATACAAATTTGTAGACGAGTTGATCGCTTGTGTTATAAAAACAGCACATTAATTTATGGAGTATTTTTTGTATAAATTGTTAAAAAATTTATTTTTAAATTGTTTTTCTTTTTTTTTTTTAACAATTTTCTAAAAAAAAATTCTTGTTTCTTTAATAGTTCGTTTTCTACAAAATTTGCAAACGCTTTGGTTTCCTTTCCTCTGAAAATTAAATTATTTTTATCTAAAGAAGAAAAATTAATTAAATTAAAATTTTTTAATCTCCATAAATTTAAATTAAATTAAACAAACAAAACAAAAATTGTCTCTTAATGACAATGACCTTTAATAAATTGAAGCATTCTCGTGCTGGTGCACTCTATTTCTATTATTATTTTTTTTTTTGTTTTTTGTTTGTTTTTGCAAAATTTCATTTGCTCTTTGAGTTCTAATTGTTTTATAGAGCGCGAAAATGTAAATGTACGAATAATTTATTAATTTTAATGAAATACATCAACTAATTATATAAAAAAAAAAAAAATAAATAAAAATAAAATAAAATAGTGTGTTTTTGTTTGTTTTGTAATTTGTAAAGAATTTGAGAACATGAATGAAAATAGATAAATAAAATTTAAATACGTAACGTACGTAGTTGAGCGAGTGTGGGTAGCTGAGCAAATTTGTTATTTCACAGCTAAATCAGTTTTTAAATTCAGTGCAATAGAGCAAAAAAATATATATAAATTAATTTGCATACAAACAAAAAAAAACTCAATTTTATGCTTTAACACACATTCAAATAAACAAAAAAGCAGTACTAAGCCCCTGAACGACAGACACAACCACAATAATAATAATTAAGGCAACAAATAGTTTTAAAAAAAATCAGTTTTTTTTATAAAAAGCAACAAAAACACTTGAAAATTTTTTATGTAAAATTAAATATACTCAGGTTTGAGATTTGAAACCTCAAAGGTTTATAAGCCGGGGCGAAATTACGGCATTCGATATTGTTTGAAACTTCAATGTAATTTAAAGGGAAATTTTGTTTAATATTTAATGCAATAATTTAGCCGCCCATTTTTCTGAATTTCTATAACAACAAATTGGTTAGACTTTTAGGGCGTTTAAAAAATTAGCACAGAATTGTTAAGTAGACTTTAAGGCAGTGAAGTTAGCTATTTTAAGATAACATGAAACACAGCTAACTTTGCAGAGATGAGTTCACTGACAGCCTTTAAATTGGTTATGCTAACTAGAAACGTGCTTTAGCCGGAAATTGGGTTGTTTTAAAAGTCTATATTAAGCCAAGTAAATTTTAATACAAGGTGGGCTAAAAGGAATCACCCTATTGGAAGATGCTCTAATTTTTGCAAATGGCGGCCAATGTCAAATCTGTTTTGACATTTGTGAACTAGACATATGTAGAATACATACAAGTGAACAAGCCATGGAGCGATACACTCCCCAAGAACGCGGAATAATCGAAGTGGACGATTTTTCGACTAAAATCATAATGAGTGACGAGGCTCATTTCCACCTCAGCGGGTACGTGAACAAGCAAAACTATCGCTTGTGGGGCACCGAAAATCCACGAGTGATGCACGAGGAGCTATTACATCCGCTCGGGCTGGTCAAACGACAACAGTGGACGGTGCGCGCTATAGGGCCATGTTAACCGAGTTTTTTCTGCCGCAATTGAACGAATTAGGACTGGAGAACATGTGGTTGCAACAGAACGGAGCAACGGCACACATTTCATTTTCATTTAGAAAAAAAATGAGAGCCAAACACCATCGGAAGACTTCTTTTGGCCTACCTTGTACAAAGATTAGTGTGATATAAAAGTCAATTCCTTCGACATATTATTTCAGTTAGTTTAGCTTTTAATTTATTTTTATTTGAAAAATACAAAATTTTTATTGAAAAAATTTTATAAAAAAAAGGCAGCATCCGAGTTAAGGCAGCAGATTTATTAAAAATATTTTTTATTGAAATTTACTTCGACACACAACAACTGCATGTGCAGAAAAAAAAACTCGCAAAAAAATAAGCTTGTCAAGAATTTTGAAAAGAAAATCAACAACAAACAAGAAAAGGGGAGAAAAAAATATTCAAAAGGTTCAAGACAATATGTCTTTTCAGCCAGGCCAACAAAGTTTAGTAACCCTTCAACTTATAATTTGTCTTGATGACACCAAAGTGTCCTTTTAAGTGTCAAAAATGAGAACGAGAACCACAAACAACAGCCACACAAATGAACAAGCAACCTTCATAAAAAAAAAAATAAAATAAAAAAAAAAAACCAGAAAAGCGTAGAACTTCCGTCAAAATGTCATTTAATGACAGAACATAATTTAAGTTGTGAAAGTCTTTTCTCAGGGTGGGCGGATTTATTTCATTTTTTTTATATTTTTTTTTTTGTTGTTGCTGACAAACAGCAAGAAAATCAAGCGGTTTTTATAAATGAAATAAATTACATATAAAAAAAAAATTAAAAAATAATAAAGAAAAACAGCGACTTGCTTGTACACAGGCATTGCAGTGTCATTTCAACATCCATAAACGTAAATAAACCGACCATGAAGACGACAATGCAGCAGCTGGTTGCTTTTTTTTGTAAGGAAAATAATCACATTAGCGTTGGATTTTGAAGACATAAATCTGTTTCAGCTGAGGGATATGAAAAAAATTTCCATTTTCTCAATGATTAAGTTCATTAAACCAGATGTTCCACAGTGCCACCGGTGTAAAGGATTTTATTTGACTTTATTACTATTGCAAATTAGGAAATTACATGTGCCGCGATTTTCAGATTCTTCACTGCTTAAGATTTGGGCCTCAAACGAAGTTAATTATCTTATTCAGTGAAAGCTTTCCTAAATTTCTGAATTGGTTTAAGTGGCCTAACGACCTTCATTGCAAAGATTCTTTTTTGGAAGTCAACAAGACGTCTTTCCCTATGTAACCCTAAGCTGGAGAGTCACAGTGTACATGTTATGAGGTTTTGTCTTGAAAACCACAGAACCTGCACTGGCTTATGCTAATATTTCCTAAATTAGATCACAATGCCGGTATTACAACACTTTTAATGAGTGCGAGTGCTTTCTGAGGGTGATAAAACGTTTCGTTTGCCTGAGTCCACTTGTCGATTTTTAATGTTTTGAGTATTGTGATGCGACCTAATTTATCATGGAGAGCTGTTAAAGTAGGGTTTTGGTTTTTAATCTGCCGGCTCGTTGCCAGTATGCCTTTTATATCGAAGCACCCAACATAACGTGAGGCTGTTATGGATCTCAAGCTAGTTCAAAGATAACAGCTGATCTTAGCTTAGGTGAGCATAAGGCCAGCACTGCAGCTTGACTGTCTGGCATTAGATATATAGTTTTCCCTCTAGTTCTTCTCAAATCTTTCCTAGCATATGAGCATATGAGGATAGCGTGAAAGATTGTAGGGATAGGAATTGTTCTTAGAAAGTTCGGGCCATAAATACTCGTTCCTGAAATGGACTTTAAGTATGCAATCGACCGAAAGTTTCATATTTGAAAACTGCTATGGAAAATACTTGATATCGAAACCACCGATTTGGACTCAAGAGCTTTGAATCCCGAATCACGTTTTCGATGATTGCTGGGGTATGTGAGTGGCGTTAAGGGTTCTTTTTTCTTCTCAAAATTATAATGTTTTTTGTTTTTATTTAATAAATCCTTATCAACTAATATCCTACTGTAGGATGTTTATGGTCTGTGCTGTGGCGGAGCTGGTATTCAGGATTCTCTGTTGACCTACTAAATTTTTCCTACCAATCGGGCACACGAAAAAAAAAAAAGATATGCGGCGGTTTTTGCTCGAACAGAGCCAGATCGGCTCTTTCTTTCCTACGAGCATCTTCATACCGATAACACGAACAAAACAAAAAAAAAAGAAAGAAGAAAAGCTGTTCCTGGTAAAAGGAGTTCTCAACATCTTTAAATCGCGCTCGCGATCGAATGGAATTGCTTTCGCATTCGTTACGGTATAAAATCCATCAGAATTTTGGAAAAATAGGCCTGATATTCAAAATAATTAATAAACACTTGAAGTAGAAACTAAGACAAATTTTGCTTACAGATTTGCCAGAATATTCACGTGAAGTCTACTTTAATTTACTTTGAATTCAAACCTAGAAGTTTAACGTGCTGAAAATCCTTTTTGTAATAATTTTTTTATTAAAACTTTTTTCAACTGGTCTTCTCCTTTTTTTTTCTTTTTTAAAAGAGTTATGAAATGAAAATACAAATAAATTCGTCTGTTTTTTTTTTGTAAATTATTTTATCTTTTCAACAAAATGGCCATAAGTGATAATGAGTTGAACATTAAACGTAAATAATTATCTTTTCAATGTCTCCACAGGAATGTTTCATAAAAAATATTAATGTTGCAATAAAACAAAAAGAGAAAATTAAATTATTTTCCCACTCATTTTGACTGATATTTATCATGTGCATTCACGTTCTACGTTCTACCTCTTTTACCCAGATGCTTTGGCCAGCCAGCCACACACATCTGTTGGTTAACTTGTTTTTATCAACAAATAAAAATTAAAGAAAAAAAAATTATAAATAAATGAAATTGTAAATTATACCTTTTTAAAGATCATTAAATAAATTCTGATGGATTTACGGGTACAAAATAATAACAAAAAAAAAGGAAGGAAAACAAGCAGAAAAAAGTGTTTTGTTTTACAAATTAATTCATCTACTTTATGGGCATTTTTTTATGGCATTTTCTTTTTTAATGTTCTTTAAAGACTTTTGATTGTGTCAAAGAAAATGATTAATTTTTTTGCACTTTCTTGGCTGAATTGTCTGTCTGGTTTTTGACTTTTATTGTTGTTGTTGTTGCCTATGCGACACAGAAGGGAATTGTCAACAGTTTTTGAGTTTTTGGAGGTGGCTGTTGACGTTGAAATAATAAGTCAACATTATACATCTGTTGGAAATGTGCCACGCAAAATGAGACACACATGCACACGCTATGCAAAACTTAAACGAACATTCATTCACTCACTCATTTCTCTGTGCGAATTCCCAGCGTTTTAACGAGAACAGCTGGATGTTGTCTTTACAAAATTATTTTCTTTTTAATTCTCATTTATGGACTGCAACATATAAAAATATATGTATTTTTGTATGCACATGTACGGGTTGGACACATAAATCTTTAATTAAATGTCACTTGCGTTTTAAAGAAAATCCTTCAAAATAATGAAATCATAATTTATCTGTTAATTTTCACACATTAAAAGTTCATCGACATTTTATTTTACAAATTTTAATTACTTTTGCCATAAAAATACAAGTGAGGAAAACAGAAAATATTGAAATTACTAGTATTTTATAGGAAATGTATCATGACTATAGGGAAAGTTGACAGGATGACACTTCCTGAAGGTTTAAAGCTTAAAATAATTACAAAAAGGATTTAAATATTTTTTTTCAGAACTTTATCTTCAGAATTGAGAAATTTACAGCAAATTGATTTTTTTCATTGCGTACAAACATAAATTTAACCCTCTAATGCTAATGTACGTAAAAGGCTTTTTTTTTCTAATTGTGACTACACACGTGTATTGCAACTAATTTTACCAATTTTCACATGTGTTTGCAAGTGAAAACAACATTTTTAGTCACTAAGTTTAAATTTACGGCGTTTTTATTTATGTAGTACAAAATAACGTTAGTATTCCAGGGTTAATAATCAATTAAAACAAATTAAAATTGATTTTAATATAGATGCTTTTTATTAAATTTTTAACAATAAAATTTTTTTTTAATTTGCGAAGCCTTTCTGCACAGTCAATCAGAATGGAAAAGTTACATGGCTACTAGGGAAGAAGCAGCATGTTTTGATACGCGATACCACACTCCCTATGAGCAACATTACATCTCGCTTTCTCTTGTCTCCACCTCTGTCTTTATCTCTATCGCTGTGTTTCTATCTATCTATCTCTATCTTGCTATCTAATCTCTCTCTCAATCTCCCCCTCTATCTCTCTCCATCTGTCTCTCTATCTCTCTCTTCACGTATCTTTCTCTTTCTCACTCCCTCTATCCATCTCTTTATCTCTCTCTATCTCTTTCTCTTACTGTGTCTTTCTTCTTATGGCTCTCTCCTTATTTCTCTTCCCTTGTATCACTTTCCATCTCTCTACTTATCTGTCTTCCTCTGCGAGAGCGAGAAATACTCGCTTTCTATCTTTATCTATCTTCTCTCTAGACCTCTATCTCTAGCTATTTTTCTTCCTCTCTGCCCCTTTCTCTCTATCTTTCTCCCTGTCTCTCTCTCTTTACGTCCCTCTCTCTCTCTTTACATCTCTCTCTCTATCTCCCCCTTCTAACCATCTCTATATCTCTCTCTATCTCTCTTTTCTTTCATTACATTTCTCTCCCTATTTCTTTCTCCTTATTTCCCTCTCCCTATTTCTTTCTCCGTATATCACTACCCTCTGTCTTCATATATCTCTCGCTCTCTTACTTTATCTATATTTTTGTCTCGTTGTCCTTTTCTCTCTATTTTTCTCCCTATATATATATATCTCTCCATATATCTCTCTGTCTTTCTCTCTTCATATATATCTGTTCACCTCTCTCTCCCTTTTTTCTACCTTTTTTCCACCGCCATTTTTTAAAGTTAAACAGGTTGTCCGAAGAAGAAGGAAGGAATGGAGCTAACTTCTTATATAATATATAACAAAGCGACTACATAAGAAGACCACCGAGGAACCTATTCTACGCCTCTTTAGGCTGCCTAGGTTAACTGGCTTTTAGTCTTAATTACTCAGAAAATGCTTTCATTGATCCAGGCAAAAGACACATGTAGTTTTGCCAATACTTGTCATTAGATAGTGTCCTGTTGGAATTTCTTCTACAGCCAACAGTGATTCTTTAGAAAATTGTTTCATGTTATCTTTAGCTTTCGCTTGTTATCTACAAGCGTTTAAAACAAGTTTTCTTTTTCTCAATGAATTGGAAACGATTTATTTAGTTCTAGTAAATATTTCACACTTGCATGCTTCCTACTCGCAAATAATTTCTATTTTTTTATTTTCTTTTGAAAGTATTTTTTTTTTTTTTTTTTTATTTATTATAATTAAATTATGACTGTGAATAAAAATTCATTTAACGCTTGATTTGATTTGAAAGCCAACAACAAAATAACAAAATAATAGAGAGACAACCACAAAATAGCAACAAAAACTATGGTTTCGCATAAATTTCTGACTGCAAGCGAGGTGAGAACAAGTTCATTGATCTCTTTTTAAATAATTTAATTTCATATTTCATAATAAAATTATTTTTAATTAAATAAAATAAAATTATTATTTATTTAGATGCCTGAATGCTTTTTATAGGTATAAAAGGAACTTATAATTTTGATGATTATTTACGAGTATTTGAAATTTTCTATGGGCACAGCCTGAATTGGGTTTTTGTAATAGAAATCACTGAAAAGCTTTTAATTTATTTGCTTAATTTTTTGTGTTTTTAGTGTAAAAAGCCATATAAGAGTCTTCAGATGATGTGAGTTCATTTCATGTAACAATTTCACACAAGCCCTGTTAACACAAACTAAATAAATAACGACTTTAGTGTTCTAACAACCACTTCAATCACTCTTTTATTTAAGCAAATAATGAATAATAAATGAATTGTAGTTACGCATTTTATGCCATAAAACATTTAATTTTAAGTCTAAAATTAATAAATTTTTAGTTTTTTTTTTAAATATATTTTATTGCACGAACTCTTAAAAAAAAAACAAAAAAAAGAAACTGCATGTTGACCTATTTTTAATATTGTTTTTTTATTTTTTTTTTGCACATTTTAAATTTAAGTACAAATGCAAATATTACGTTTTCATTTTCAGTTGAAAAATAAAACAAATAAAACCCCTACAGTCGGCATTACTGAAGCTTCAAACTTTAAGAGCACCATAGCTAACGAAAGAACTCAGTCCCTTAATTTTGTATTTAATAATTACATTCTATGAAAAACAAATTAAAAAAATCAGGGTTCTGAGAACTGATTTTGGTAGAAGAGACCAAAAATACATGCAGATATAAATATTAGTTTCAAAATTAAACTTGAGGTTCCCCCCTTTTTTTAAAGTTTAATTGTGGATTGGTGAAGGTAACCATGCGAACCCTATATTTCATGTGCATGAAATGTTTAGCAAAACTTTTTATGGCACCTTAACCCTTCAACTCTTCAATTATTGAGACTTTTTCAACTAGAAATTAAAAAAAGGACAATAAAGCCCAATAAGCTGAAGAACTAGAGGGCTTAAATGATGAGAGTTTAACTTAAAGGCTAGAAATCAATCAAGACTTAAAATAAGGGTTAATTCGGTGGAATAAAAACGTTGCACAATTATTTTAGCCACTTAACTGTGATCGAAATGCAAGGGAATTGCAGAATATGATGGCTGGAAATAATTAAAGTTCTCTGTACAGAAATAACATAATTTCAAATAAAAAAGCAAACGATTAAAGGTTTTTTAACCATGATTTTTATTGAACTTCTTTCCCCACAAAAAAATTATTTTTTTTTTAAGAAATTACAAACACATGGTTAAACTTATGTGAATCTCTTTTTTTCTGTGACTATTGTCAAGGCTGTATAGAAATAAATCTTTTGTAAATATTTATTTCAACTCCAGCACTTCAATTCAACTTAAACGTTTTGATGATTTTCATATTATGACGCCTAGTTTCGAAGCTACTAAAAGCAAACTGCATACAAAAGGCAGCCAGGCCAACAATGTGCTGCTCATTGTTAGCAGCGAAATGTTACGCATGCCCATACATAATGAATGCACTTGAAATTGTATGAACTGAATTGAAATAAAATTAAATGCTTGCAAAAATTATGAAAACAGCAACAACAGCAAACCGCAAAACTGCAAACTAAAAATGAAATTAAATTTTTATTTTTATAGAATTTAGAGTCAGCTGAATAAAGGTGTGCCTCAACAAGTGGTTGATAGTGCTAAGAAAGAAACAACAACAAAGATCGATAAAAAAAGGGAAAGCGCATGAGGTTTATGCAATCAATATTTGTGGCAAATGTGGCAAAGAAGAAAGAAAATAAATATTTAGAATTATGCCTTTTAGGCAAAACGCTTAACTTGAGTTGGGAGTTGGGAGTTGTTCTGTTGCTACAAGTTTAACCCTGAAATAATAAAGTTTACTAAATTTCACAAGTGTTTCCATAGTTTTCAAGTAACAGAAAAAAGCATAAGAGAAAACATTTTTAGCTACTAAACATAAATTTACAAGGTTATTATTTTCTTATTACAAAATAACGTTAGTACTCGCATTCCAGGGTTAAGTGTTTACGATGGAAGAAGATGGTAGTATAAAGTTTGTGGATTTAGATATTGTAGAAGACTAAACAAAAGTTTGCAAAACTTATTGGGTCCAATTATGCATTCAGTTCCGCGATTGCAGAAAGCTGGTTTTATGCCCAAGCAAAATTTGCAATTATTGATTCCGCAATGTAGATAAATTTCTACATTTTGCTTACGCTTAAATTTTCTCACAGAAAGCAACTGGAAAGATCAAATTTCTGAGAAATAAAATGTATTTTAGCTTAATTTGTTTTATTTATTGAAAATTAATTTTCTTTTTGATTATTTAAAATTAATTTTGTTGTGAAAATATTAAATTGTTTTTAACACCAACAGCTGACTCAAAAACACAATTAATTCACAATAGATAACTTTTTATTTAATTCAATTCAAAATAATAATGTAATTCCGCACATCGATCGATAATTCTTTCCGGTAAATTTTCCTTTCCATGCGGAATCAAAAATATTATGGCTACAATAACAACATTTATAATGAATTAATAAAAAAAATACAAAATTTCACAAAAATTAAGTGTTTTAGCTTAATTTGTTTTATTTTTCGAAAATAATTTCATTTTATTTATTGAAAATTAATTAATTTGATGTTTAAAAATTAAGTTTTTTCCTTAGCCACCAGCAGCTGAAACAATAATGCATTTCATTCACAATAGACAACTTTTTAATTCACAATTAAATGAAAAAATTCAAAATAATAAGATAATTCCGCAGGAATGAATAATAGCAATTTGCATATCGATGGATAATTCTTTCCACTAAATTTTGCTTTCCGTGAGGAATGAATAAGACATAATTGTTGTGCAACTGTTGAGTGTTCGTCTTAGAAACGCATAGTTACGCTCAACTCAACAGTTGCGAATTTTTTTTGCCATTTTTTTAAGCATAAAATATTTTAGATACCTGAAGTCAACATGTTGGGTGTTGTGTCAACTAACATCGGTTAAGAAAAAATCCATTTAAAATTCTGTGTCTATACTTTTGGTTAAAGAAATTGGTTTAGTTGATTTAAATTATTTTATTATTATTTATTTTGTCAGTTTTTCTCTGTTTTTTCAATTGCTGATACATGTATCAGCTGTTCATTTAGTTCACTGTTGTAATCAGCAGTTGCGCTCAACAGTTACATCTTATGAACGCACTTAATAGTACGACTCATTGTCTTGTTTGCAAAGAAGATAAAAAAGTTTTGATCTTCTTTTTTTTTGACAAATCCTATAAGACGGTTTGAAAGTTAAGGCAAATTTTATTATATTTTTTTTTTTATCAATTAAAACTCACTTATCATGAAAACTTAAACCGACATTTTCGCTAAGCTACAAATCGCTCGTTTACTTCAAGAGTTTTACAACTCAAAATAATGTAATTTTTTACGTTACAAATTAATGTGCAGTTTAACAAAAACAAACAATCCTTAAATTTTTTAAATATTTCGTTGATTAAAAAAAAAATATTTATATGCTGTAAAGATATCAAAAAAAAAATTTTTTAATACTCTTTCTTCAGGGTAAAATAGTTAAAAATTATTTTAAGGACAAAACAAATTGCCCGCTTTTAAAGGCCCTTTTATAAAATCATATTTTTTTTTTTTCAATTAAATGAGCAAAATGAAAACTCTTACGATTTTTCTTAATTGTAATTTGCGGTTTTAGATTTTTTTTGAAGCCTTGTAATTGAATTGATTTTATTAGAAAAACATTTTTCTAGGTTATGCATAAAAACTGCATAAATAATAAATTAAAATATTATCAGTTTCCTTAGTAAAAGTCATATTAAAAAAAAAAAAAAAAAAGAATGACTTTTTTTTTGTTTTTAATAAAATAATTTATTTCTATTCAAGTGATTTACAACTTTGCAAAATAAAAAAAGACCTTGAACTTGCAAAATAATTTTAATGACATAAAACAGCCCAATTGGAAAAAATTTTAATGAAATGAAAGTTTCAAGATAAAAAACTGAAGAGAAAACTATATAAATAAGGCAGTAGCGAACAATTTATCTTGACACATTGAATGCCATGTCGTAATTGCTTATTCTTAGAGAATATCGTTCTCTTATTTTTGTGATTTTTAAATAAAGAATCCTTTACTGAACATTTTTGCAAAAGCATTCATCATGGGTCTAGAATGATTTTTTAATATTTTATTATGTGGAAAATGTATGAAATGTAGTTTTTTTTTAACATGTTTGCCCTCCTGAGAAAGTTTTCGTCAAAACCGCTTGGCACTCAATGTGATAATTCACCCCTTCATCACTTCGACACTGATATGGTATTCCATAACAGTCATACTGCGACGACGATAGTTAATCGTTTTTTTTTTTTAATAAAAAATTCATTTATTTATATTATTTTATAGTATTAGAAAAAAAAACTTATCAGGAGAATTTCGATATATTAAAGTTACCGAATGGAAAGTATGTATCGAAACCAAAGCCTTTCAAAATAACTATTTGCTACTTTATCTGTGGACTTGAAAGCTACCTTAAACTGAATATTTAAAACAGTTTTAAGCATATACTGGAGACAGTATGTGATTTACAGAAGGGAGTTGGATTTGCATTCATTTCTTTAAAAAAATTAAATTGGCAGCAAAATTAAGATTTTTAGGCCAGAGATTTTATGAACTCAGCATGTAAAACGACTTTAATTTATTTGAAAAAATCTGGTTAAAAATTCCCTAAATTTGCAGATTATCTTTTGATAAAAAAAGTGTTTCTAATAAGAAGAAAAGGAAAAGAAAAAATAGGGCTGTCTGATTGTACTAGCAAAGTGAATTTATTTTATAGCAATTTTTTGTCATTGTGCTTTGGAATTAAATGAAATGATGAGGGAAGAAGTTTTTCCAACAATTTTACATTTTTTCAAATATTTATCCTTTTGCTTTTTTTTTAATTTTTATTTTTTTTAACACTTCTTAGTCGTTATCTAAATGGTAACGGCAAACTTATAATCGTTTCAATACAATATCTTAGTCGTATTTTCTTATAAAATACCAAAATATCAGGAAAACACCAATCAAGTGTAACTACGATAACGAATGCAGTGATTTGACCCCTGTTCATCATACAAGACATCCCCACCATTAAAAATATTTCACATTTTGTCAGTGTTATGCCCGCAGACATGTTCGTGTTTAAGCTGAAATAACGATACAATTTCCAGTTGGGAGTTGCAAATTTTTAGTTTAAAAAAAAAAAAAAAATTCAAACAAACAATAACTAACTTTTTTTTGTATTAAGATTGTCATTAACAGTCGTTATTGTAAAGAAATAAATTTAAGAAGTTACTAGTTTTTTTTCTTTCTGTTTCTGTTGTTAATACTCGCATAATAAAAATAAATTTAATGCAAATAATGATGGAACCATAAAAAATTTTTAAGATGACAATATAATAATAATAATGATCATGATAATCGTTAATGATGATTATGATGATGATGAGACTTTGTATGCTGGCTGAGGTTGCTGCAATTGAATTGTTAGACTTCATAGTGGGTGGATTAGTTTTGACAGTTGATGAATAATTTATTAATTTTTTTTTTGTAAAAGTATTTTATTTTTTATTAACAAAAAATTTAAACAAAAACCTCAACAATGAAAACTAGTTTTGCATGGTTGGTTTCGGTTGAAAAACAGAAATTAAAAACAAAAACCTAAAGTGATTAAAAGATACAAATTAAGCAGCAGCAACAGCAACAGCAATAATTGCATTTGAACACAGTAAGAAAAAATTTCAATTAATTTAAAAATGTTTTTTTCAATCCATGGGATTTTCAACAAATAAACGATTAAAAAAAAGTAGACCCAAACGTTTTCAACAGAGTTTACTATGACTTGCTATTAATAATTTTCCTTTTAAAATATTTTACAGTGTAACACAGTGCAAATTCTCTCTAATGAAAAAACAGGAAATTAGCAATTTTTGGATTTATTGTTTCTCAGTAAATTTTTAGTAAACAAATTCTCACAGTTACAATTACCATAAAAAACTTATGTAAATTGTATTGCATTGATTTGAATTTAAATTTTAAGATTTAAGATTTATTTTGTTGTTTTTTTTTCTATTACTATTGGAAATGATTCATTTTAATATGCTTCACTGCCAAGGTCAAACAACAGATTCTATTGTCTTTCAGTAAAAATTTCTATAAACAAACACACACATACATTCAAATACTATCATGTCCGTCCGTTTGAAGTATTATTTTTCAATGCAACATTCAACTTGATTTGTAACCAAACCAACTAAACCAAACTAACCAAACGACAGGCAAGCAAGCAGGCAGGCAAAATACTTAGGCAACAACCTCCAAGCAAAACAGTACCATGAACAGAAAATTATTGTCAGACAGACTTGAAAACAATATTTAATTACTGGCTTCATTTAAGATTATTTCTTGTTTAGTTGCTCTAACAAATTGAGATTTATGGTTTAGAGAAAATAAAGCAAATAGGGAAATAGTGCGGTTGGTCGTGGGTTAATTGAAAAAGTTCAGACAGTATAAAATACAATTTGAGAAATTTTTAAACATAAATTTGAAGAACACGGTCAAAACTCTTTCAAAAAAGACAAGAGAGCCAAAGCGCCCCAACTTGCATTAAAAGTTTTAAAATTATTTCATACAAAAAGTTTACAATTTGAAGAAAAAGAATGAGGACTTACCACGTCGCAATTAGGATTAGAGTGGACTGTGGTTAGCTGCTGCGTGGAAGTCCTAGGTTTCTTTTCTTCGGTAATTATTTGTATAATTTATAAGGCAAACTATACAAATTAGGGGGGTGAATTAAGTAGATTTTAATAATGTGTGAAATGAGATTTATTAGTGCTGGTGAGATGTCCACCGTTTGGATGATAGTTTGTAAGTAAGTATAATTTGTTTTTCATTTGACAATTCTTTCTTTTCTTTTTTCGTTAAATTAATAATTCACAATAATGTAGATAATTTAAATACAAATTCCCAGTATAAATAAATTACTTTTTATAAATTCATATTGAAAACCGTTAAATACAAATATTAATACATATGTTTGTTTAAAATTTTGATTTTAAACACAATTTGATATCGAAAGTGGCGATTTCACAGAAAAAACAAAAATTCTTTATTTTTAAATCAATGAAAACGTTCTTTAGTCGCATAAAAAATTTCATTAATTCAATGAAATATTCATTTATTTAATGAAGTATTTCATAGAATCAATGAAATATCTTATGGACGTTGTGATTGGTTGAAAAATATGAATTATTTTGTTAGTGTTGGCCACCACAGGACTGTGGTCATACAAAAATATTGCAGTGGGCAACAAGCAAAAAATTTTTTTTTAATTTTTGTAGGAATTTAAAAGACTCTAAGTACAAAAAATTATTTGAGATGTAATTTTTGAAAGTGGTACAAGTCCACTCTGTTAAAAAAAATTAGTAAACAGTAATTTTAGTAAAATTACTAATTTTTTTTTCCCACTTACAAAAAATAACAGCTTATTCAGCACCCGTTTTTAAGGCATTTATATTAAAAAACATTTACTCCTATTCCAGTTGTGGCCAAAAACTTCATTGTCACCTTTTCTACTTCGCTTTTCATCGTCGTAGTGACTGCCTAACAGGTGGGGCAATAATCTCCTTACCATTTGGATTATGTGACGTTTACCCCAGTTTCGCTTTAACTATTGTGTTGTGCAGGCAGAGTCCAAATTTTATTATGGATAAATATGCGCCACAAGAACGAGCAGAAATAGTGACAATATTTATTGAACATAATCGTTCTATTATTGCTCTACAGCGGAAATTGCCTAATTTAGCAGAGGCGATTTAGGATGGCCAGAGAGATTTTCGGATTTAACAGCACCAGACTTTTGTTTTTTTAAATCAAAAGTTTATGTACATAAGCCATAAGAGATTCAACATCTTAAACCGTTAGGAAATTGAAGCAATTCAGCCTGAAATGTCATGAAAAATGCAAAAGTCACCATTTATAAAATATGTAAAAACCAAATAAATTTTTTATGAAATCCAAACTTCTTTCAGCAAAGTTATAGACAATCACAATGGTAGCAAGACTTTAGCCCCACCCGCAACGACAGTTTATTGTTGTTATATCTCTAGTATGTCATTCAGCTGGTTTAATTTGTTGTGAATTTTTTTACAAAATTTAAATTCAGATGATGCAGAAAACAGATAATCTAGTATTAGAAAGAAAAAATTTATCAGGAAGAATTCCGATATATTGAATACAGTGAATGAAAAGTATGTATCGCCACCAAACTTTTTCAAAATATTTCATGTGATTTAAAAAAGCGAGTAAGATTTACATTTATTTATAAAAAAAACTAAATTAGCCCACGGAGCGTGGAAAACGCAGTTAATTGTTTGCAAAATTCTGGTTCAGTTTCTGATTGCACTATAAAATAGCATTTACTTTATAGCAAATTATTGTCATTGTGCTCTGGAATTAAATGGAATGATGAGGGAAGAAGTTTTTCCAACAATTTCATAATTTTTCAAAGATTTGTACTTTTACTTCTCTTTAATTTTTATTTTTTATTTTTTTTAACACTTTTTAGTCGTTATCTAAAATGGTAATGACAAACTCATAGTCGTTTCAATACAATATCTTAGTCCCATTTTTATAGACTACCAATTATAAACAAAAAATTTATCGATAAATAAAGATTACGACAACTGGAATACCAATTAAAAGCCGTCGATTATAAACTACGCCATTATCTATTGATTACGACTAAGGGAATAGGGGTGATTAATAGTTGATTGTAACACTCAATTTATTTATAGAATTTTTTCCTACAACTTTTAGTATTTTCGAACCAGACTCGTAGTTTGAAAAATTACTTTTATTGAAATGTTAATTAATAACCATAAATCTTACATGAAAAACAAAGCTATTACGTTTTAAACAAACAACACATTTAAAATTTAAACATTAAAAATTTCTTTTTAAACAAAGTAAACATTTTACGTTTGAAGATTTTCGCATTTTTATTAAATTGTAAATCATTTCAAACAAAACCTGGTTTCGTTTGCGTGATTATGTCAATTTGCTAAGTTCATCATCATCCTCAGCTTGTTTTCAAATTTTGTCAAAAATATTAACCGACTCTTTTTTTTTTTTGTTAAATTTTAAACAAGAATATTCAAGCCATAACGAAAAATTTAAACAAACTTCTTTATTAAGAAACCAATTGGTTGTTGTTGTTAAAAATGCACATAAAATACCAAAAAAAAAAAAAAAAAAAAAAAGAAATAAACTGAACTGAAATAAAAAGCAATCATACATTTATTTTTTTTTTTAAATAAAAAGACGTTAAAGACTGTTAACCAAATTCAAGGTTGAATTTAAGCCAAGCTATTAACACTTACGAATATATTTATATAAAATGCTAAGCAACAACAATAACAACAATATACAAAAGAAGACAAAAATACATTTAAAGAAGGTTTAAGTATTTGGATAAAGATGATGATATGGACCGAGACACACACTCAATACAAAATTAAAGAACCAAGAAAAAAAGACAAGAAAAAACTTTAAAAAAAAACTGCACTTAAATATTTTTGGTTTTTATTTCTTTCATCTGTTACCACTTTGTCTCTCTCTCTCTCTCTCTGGTGTGAATAAAATTAAGAATTTAAGTAACAGAAAACTCCATCTATCTGTTCATATTTTAAACAAAATCCATTATATTGCATAATTTATGAACTTGACATTAAGTCTGTGTATGACAACAAAGTTTCAAAATAAACATTTTGCATATTTTCATTATTTAACCCACCATGAACTTGAAACTTTATTTTTTCAAACCCTCTAAAATGGCAAGCTTAAATTAAACTTAAAGTAAATTATATTTGCTTGAAGAAAAACAAAAAAGAAACATTAAAACAAAGAGTTTAAGCAGTTACTTAAGTATTCTTGTAAACACTGAGAGAAAAAATATACGAAATTATTTTCTTTTTTTATTTTGAAAGTTATTTTAAAAAAGAAAATAAATATTTCATAATTAAAGAAAAATAAAATGATGTTATGGAAACGTGTTTTTTTTTTAATTTAATGGAAAATTTTTCATTCAATTAATGAAATTGGTTAATAAATTAAGAGAATTGTTTATTAAATTAATGAGATGTCTTCATTAAATTAATTAAATTATTCATTAAATTAATGAAATTATTTATTAATTTAAAAGAATTGTTCATTAAATTAATGAAATTGTTCATTAAATTAATGAAATTATTTATTAAATTAATGAAATTATTCATTAAATTAAGAGAAGAGTTCGACTTTTGTGGCTTCGGAATTTTAATAAATTTTATACCACTCGAGAAATATATTTCATCTCAAATATGTTTTTAAATTTTTGCACTTACCCAATACATGACAGTCTTGACAGTGAATGTTAAATAAGTAATTAGGTAGAATAATTAACTTTCAATAGTGTAAAAAGAAGTTTAGTTTCTTTTTTTTGTATTGCTGTAATTAATTTTTAGGTTGGCATTCAATTGACATTTGAGGAATTGAAATAGAAATTATGAAAAATTCGTCACTATAAAACTATCTATTGCCAGCCTTGATCTTCTTTACCCTTTTAATGAAATGACTCTCATATAAGGAATTATTAATCATTATGAATTTGAACACAACAACCTTTTTATATCAGGAATTGCTAATTAAAATTGAAAAATTAACTTCAAGTGTTTAGTCTGAAGTTGAAAACTGTTTTAACACATTTTTTAAAACTTTTAAATTAACTGCATAAATATTATCCTCTGCTTTTGAAGTATTTTTTTTTGTGTTCTTGAAAATATTTGGCCTGCAGTTATTTGAGGGGGTGTATGACTCATTTGTTTCATTAATTTCAATTTTTGAAACCCCTTGTCAAGTTCAAGGTTAAAATTAGTTTTAAATTTAACAGAAACAAAAAGTTTTATATCTTCTGGAGGTTTGTGTGTGTTTTGAACCACTAATTAGAGCTGCTGCTGTATTGTGTTGTAGTTGCCGCTACTCTTTAGATATCATTTACAGTAGGTGTTGAAAATGTTTGAAACTAAATTTTTACAGTATATACCAGTAAGAGCTGATTATGAGTGGCTTTGTCGTGACAAAAAACGTGATATATTAACTTGTCATATAGTCGTAATAACACCGGTTAGTTTTGATCTCTTTCTTTTCGATTAAAAGCTAATGCGTTTGAAAAAAAAATTTTGAAATTTTAATTTGAAATTTCTGTCTACAAAAGTCTAGGCAGTAGGTAGCGTATTGGCTACTTAAGCTCTAGCAGAGCATAATACATATACAAAGTAAGTTTTATACTGAACGACTTTGGGCTGTTTAAACAACTTAAGCGAACTTTAACTGTAGCTGGGGCTGCTGCATACTTCACTACACTGAGAAATAAATTTGTTATCAATAAAAACTGCACGGCCTTAGAAAATCGTTGATACAACTTGAAATACATTTAAAGGAACTAAATTTTGGTCTATAATAACGAATTCTGCTTGCTACAACTAAAAATTGGATTATCAAAAGCGAGTTTTTGTTTGGTAACAAAATTAGTTGTCTCAGCCGGAATTGTTTTCTGTGTGCAGAATTTATAAAAAACCTCGAAAAAAATTCATTTTAAAAAGAAAGCTGCTTTAAAAAAAAAAAAAACTATTGAGACAAATGGGCTTTTTTTACCACCACTGTAGGCCTTGTGATAGCGTTTCATGTTTTACGTTTTCAAACATTTTGTTATGTGATTTTCTGACTAACTAACTGATGACAATATGGTTGTTACCGAATGTTGTTGTTTTCAACTACAACCGGTGGCTAATTTTATTTTTATTTCAATCTAAAATCATTGCATGCAATCTGAAAAATTTGTGATGTCAAGTGTGGCAAAAAAATTAAGCACACACACACTGACACTCATAGGCTAATTAAATCTATATAATTTATTTTTGTTAATAATACTTTATTCAAATAATGGTAAAATTAGTTTTGTTGCTTAAAAAAAAGTTCTATAGGTTTTTTTTAACTCTCTATAATTTTCACTTTATAAGTCCAGTACTGGCTGTAGAAAATTTTTTCTAAGCCTGACGAGGGTAGAATTAAAATTGTGGGACAAGCTGATTTAAATTTAAAACAAAAAAATGAAAAAAACATAGACAAGAACTGCTTTAGTCATAGAAAATGTAAACACATGTCACAAAAACAAAAATTTTTTTACAAAGAAACAAGCTTTATAACGAAATAATAAAAATGTAAAATAGGGCGTGGCTCAAAAAAAACCTAGAAGTAATAGCCCATAATGATGACAATTGTGTTTGCCAAAATTTGAAAGAAAACAGTTAAAAATAATTAATAAAATTCGTATTCATCAGGCCCATTCCCCAAAAAATTATTCCTTAAGAAAAAATTTAGCTTTTTAGGAAAAATTTCTTAAGTTACAGATAATTTTTTTAATAAAAAAAACAAAAATTTCATTAATAATAAAAGTTAAAAAAGGAAAAATTGCTCTTGGCAGGGCTGCACAGACCCTTCGAATAATATTCTTAAAATTTATGAATAAAGTTGCATTTAGCTAGAGATGGTGTGCAAATAAAGAAACTTTTGTTAGGCCTTGAGCTGGTTTGTACAAAATTCTGCAACCGCCTGCGTAATTTGTTCTGTTGCTACTGCTGGTTACTTTTTTTATCATCATAAATTTTCTATTCACGATCAGCAAAATATAAAATAAAAACGTTTGTACTCAAATGGCATGAAAAAGATCAATTGAGGTTTTGGCATGGCTCGTAAAGTGTGCTAATAGTTGCTGCTGTTGTTCAGTTTCACGTTGTTGTTGGTATTTTTTTTTTTTTTTTTTTTTGCTTTAATTTTGTAATTTTTCCATTGAAATGCATTAAAATTCACAAAATGCATTACGAGCCAACCAAACAAACGACGAGATATTGCGTCTTATTGTCTTTGGTAAAAATTGAAAATAAAATCAACTGAAATTCCAAATCATCTATAATGATGCAGTCAGTTAGTAGTCTTTCTCTCTCTTTCTCTCCCCTTTCCTTTTGCCCTTCTTGCTCTTTTTCTGTTTGTAGTTTCTGGCAGCAAAATTCTAAATTCTAAAAATTCTATTTAAGAGATAAACACACAGAATACAGCCTATTAAAAACCTCTAAAGAGCTGCTATCACTGCACAGCCAATAACATTATACACATGCAAGCACAAACACATAGATTTGTGTGTTTGTCTAATATGTTTTCTTTTCTAATCATACCCAACAGACCAGCCAACTTCGGCTTTCAGTTAAGGGGAGGTGGTAAGCAGGTGATTGTGCAAGCAAAAAATGTAAATAAAATTTCATTTCAACATTCTGTGAAGCCATCTTAAACGGGTGTGAGCTTGTAATTCAATTCACTTTGATTCAACTGTACAAGCTCGTATCACACACTGACTACACATCTACACATGCATACATACATGCTCGTGTTGTGTACATTAAGATGGAAGAAAGATCAATTTATAAATTATTTGCGGTTAATTTTGTTTTACGTCCATTTACATATAAAATGAATATTTTGTTGCACTAGTTGTTAACTAATTTCATATCTTTTTTGTTCCCCTTTAGTTTATGTAGTATTTTTGGTGGATACTGTCTGTCTATGGGCATGTGGCCGGGGTATATGTGGCTCTAATATATATGGCTTCCTTAATTTTGTTTTATTTCATTTCATTTAATTATTGTTATTGTTATTGCTATTTTAATGGTGACATTGACTATAAAAGTTAATCTAATGCTTGATTAATATTCTTTATGAAAAAAATACAATGTATTCAGTCATAAGCTGTTAATTGTCATGGAATAGAAATTGAAAAATGTACTCGTCGTAATAAGTTTCTATTTCCTGATTTATTTTTTATTTAATGTAAAATCCTTGTAAAAATTACTTTTATATATTTTTCGGTACGTGATGGTTGCGTAATTTCATCACACATATTCATCATACGTCCCCACCCCCCTCATACACACATGATTTTAATTAACAAACATGATAAGCACAAGAGTGCTTTGATTTTGCTGAATTTAGTTGAGCTTAGGCAATCCAACAAGCTCTCAAGCTTTATTTACTTTAGCAACACATCATCTTAAAGAGCGATATGTCTTAACCTTAACTAAAACTTATTTGCTGTTTATGAAACACAATCAAATCGTTTTGAAATTTTGTAATGAAAATTCTTATAAAATTTTTGTATTAAAAAATATTTTTCTAACTTAAGGTTTTCAACAAAAATCTTTTTCTTTTAATTTTTTTTTTTAAATTTCGAGCAGCTTCTGAACGTCTTTTTTTTAGGGAAATAAACTATTTTATAATTAATTTATTTTTATTTAATTTTTAGTATTACTAAATTATTACTCAAAAATATTTTGAAAAATCAGCGCTTTTTATATAAATTTTCTAGCAGTCATACATAAAATTGTGCGGCAAGCATTTTTTATCTGTCAAAATATCTCATACTCATACAAAACGTATGAAGCATACCGCAAAGGCTATAGGCGGCAACTCTAAGCGGTTGGAGAATACAATTTTGTAGTGAAGTCGGCTGCACAATTGTTTTTTATCTAGTTTTTGTTTAATTCAGCGTTTTTAATGCTATTTTTTCTTAAAAAGTAGCAATAGGTTTAGGTGACGCACTAATTTTTCTGCTTCTTTTTTACTTTCTGTCTTCCATTTCTTCGATACCATCATTCTTCATTTTTGTCTTTACACAGGTATCACAAAGGGACTACATCAGAGCACCCAAGTAAGCTCTCTTCTATATTTCTTATTCGGGCATCCTGGGCAATTTAACTTAACTTATTAAACTCATTCACTTAACGAGAACCCCAAACTAATGAAGAATTTTAGTTGAGTTGCAGCTTTACTACTTTTTAGGAAACCATTAACCGCATAATAAAGGCGTTTTCTATTCTCTAAAAACATTATGCCTTTAAAAAATGTAATATTTCAAACAAGTAGCCTAAAACTGCACAAAGTGATGCCTTTTTTGTGGTTTCCCTAGCACAAAAATAACACTAATACATTTTTTTGCGAAATTTGATTACGTTAACATCACTTTTAAGCAAATGACACAGAAAATAATTATTGCATCTGAATAAATTTTGCTTCAAAACTGTCCAATAATGAACTTTTATGAAGCATATATTGACGAAGAATATGTCGAATCTTCCATTTCATATTAATATAGTCTAGTTGTATAAATAAGTAGTTGACACAGTTGTAAAAAGGGCAGTATACTACGATCACTGATAAATTGAGTGCAAAACAGGTAAAATTTTTGCATCTTGTTGAGAACAGAACGTGATTGACATTTTAGGTATTAAATGTGCTTGACTGTAGAAGCCAAAAATTATTAAGTGGCAGAATATATGCAACATTTTTGTTAGAAAAGAAAACGCTATAAGTTTTTTTTTTTTTTTCTATACAAAGGTATGGCTTAAGTAGCACGATGGTCGTTTTATATGCAGCTCTTTTTCCGGCTGCTGTTCTCAGAATCGGCGTTGACACATATGCTTATTGTGACAATAAGTGGAAATAAAAAAATTAAACTATTGCTGTTTTTCATCATCTCTCTTCCTAATTTTCTTAACAATTGCCTTTGGATAACACGTTTTATTACGAGTACATGAAATTTTTGAAAAATTCAAATGAATAATTTAGTTAAATTAGAATTTGTAAAAGAAACTAAAAAATATTTTTTGGTTTTTTGAACAGCAAAATTTATTATTATTGTTATTGTTGCCTTTTGTAACCTTCCTCATTTATTTATATCCAAGTGTAAGAAAAGAGTCTAAAACGTAACACATTATGAAATTATCATAGTTTAAGAGCACTTTTTTCATAAATAGTTACCGTCCGCACGTACATACGTCTCTGCCTGCCCTACATCTGTTCACTCAATGTCCATGCAAAATGAAACTTTAACAGTCTTTAGTTAAGCAAAAAAGAAGAAGAAATAAAAAACTACAGAAATAAATAAATAAAAGATGAAAATATTTTTAACAAGTAAGTTTTGTTGCTCTTTTGTTCTTTTTACTGAAATTCTAATTGTTTCTAATGGTTGTGCTGATGACGGTTGTTCATGTGATTGTTGTTTTTTAAGTTTTTCTTCTACGTGTTGGTTGGGGTTTTTTTTCTCCAACGTTTTTACTTAATTTTTTATGACTTTTTAGTTTTTTTTTTTCTAGTTTTTTTCTTAATGGTTTATGAGCTGCCACGGTCATACAACGACAAAGCGGCGACAACAACAAAAACGTCTTACACGTTTTGTTATATGAAGATGATGATGATGATAAAAATAATATTTTATTATAATTCTTGTTGTTGTTGTTGTGGCTGCTGTTTTACTTATTACTTGTTACAATTGCTTTAGCGAACAAAGATGCTGCTGCGCCACTGAAGCTTATTTTTTTCTAATTCTAATTGTAATTCTCCATTCTCTATGTCTCTATTTCTTTATTTATTTGCACGTATTAAAGAAAAATCTAAAAGATTTGTTAAATGATTATGATGGCAGCTGGCACAGTGCGATAATCGCTTAATGTTGTGTCTTTAAAAACTATTTCTATTAAAGGTGACACTTAACTTTGCATTTAAGAACAGCCTTATTTAGAGTGTCGATTAGCCAGGCAACAAGCCAATAACCCTGATTATGGACTATGGCTGTGTTAACGCAAACAGTGTTATGTAGCAACGCCGGTAGTCTGTTTTAAATTGGTTTATCATGATTTCGACTACGACGACACTCGTAATAAGGCTGAATATAAAACGTATGGCCGGTGTTATCACATAACACTGTGTGAACCACGACACTTACAAACAAAGACCAAAACGACAACACCAAGGAAAAACAAAGCCAATATCGACAACGCCACTTACAAACAAAGACCACATCGACAACAGCACTAGCAAACAAAGGGAAAATCGACAACGACACTTACAAACAAATGCCATATCGGTATCAAATCATTTCGATTGAAATTTACAAATTTTTTCATACAAAAATATCAAAATTAAATACCGAATGTAACGGTTTGCGTCCTGGCTTTTTATATTATTAATTTCAAAGACAGTAAAGTCCTTTTGTATAAATATTTGTTAGTAAATAACATAAGCAGGCGACGAGTTTCCCAAAAGAAAGTTTAGCCTCAAGTTGAAAATATGGGTGTCAGACTCCAGGATAGTTTTCATTAAAGGGTGTACAGGGAGTTTGTGATTTTAACAATTAACAAACTGTTTATAAAGAAAAAAATTTTTATTCAAAGCAAGTTTGTAATATTTTTCCACGTAAGACCAATTATGAAACTGTACACAGAAAACTAAATTTTTTTCCAATCAAAAAATCAGTTGTGATAATCGAATTTTTTAGTTGCACAAATCAAAATTTGATAACTACTATCCAAAATTTTGTTTTATCAACAATATTTTGAGTTGGAGTACGCAATTTTTATTGTTACAGTTGAAAAATTAAATTATTACAAATGAACTTAGAATGATGACAAGTTCAGTTCTCACAACTGTAGTTATTTTTTCAGTGTAGTCTTAAAACCATTTAGTGAATCAAATGCAAAGAAAAATAGCTTTTTCTTAGCCCTAACTCGAAATTGTTTTTTGATTTTAAAGATTGTAGCATTTGCGTTTTCATAACAATAATAAAAAACAAGATTACGCCTTCAACGCGTTATTAATCTGTTTACAAAATTTAGCTGTCTAGATGCACGTCATATTAAGCTCAAGAACAAAAGAAATAATAAATTCTATCAATTTAATCTCATATACATAAATCTAGGTATGACGCGCATCTAGACAGCAGAATTTTGTAAACAAACAATTAATTTTCTAAAGAAGCGAAAAGAGAAGACGAGAGAAAAGTTATAACGACCCAAAGCAATTGCTGCTTTTCCCGAAGCCTTACACTTCTTCCATTCCTATAGTCATTAGCTAACTGACTCTTTACTTTTGATTTTTACACAACGTAACTCTTCCAAGAGAAGCGAAAAGAGGAGGCGAGAAAAAGGTCATAGCGACCTAAAGCAATTGCTGCTTTTGTTAAAGCCTTACACTTCTTCGACTTCTATAGTCGATAGGGAGAGATAATGAATATTACTCTATTATTCTTGCTTTTTACACAGCCTAAAAATTTATGAAGGAAATATATTGAGAATAAAATATATTTCCGTTAATAATTCAGTTATGATAAACGATTTTTTAGTTATAGCAAACGAAGTTTGGTAAAACAAACTAAAATTTTGTTTTTTTTTTTTTATTTAATTTTTTAGGGAAAACAATTCGTTTCTTACAATTGAAGTTGTTTTCTCAGTGCAGAGATGGGTACTTCAAATTATATAAAAATTAAAACACCCGAATTGTTTGACTATGAGAACAAGTAACATTTGGTAGATATGTTGTATGTCAGTTAATTGCATGTTTGTTTAGAGCAGCATATAACTATTTCCTGAATTATTTGACTTTAGACTCCTGTGTCTGTCTGTTTTTCTTTTTTTTTTTTGTTTGCTTATTTGCTTGCTTTTCTAGCTTGTGTCAATGGCCTTGAAAATTGTTTTTCTAGTTGTAGTTTTTCTTCTTCTTTTTTACATTTTTAACTAGAAATTACAAAAGCAACAACTACAATCCCCCTACAGTAATTATAATGAAATCTGAATTTATTTTCCATGATATTTGGCTTTTTTCTGTTGTTATAGCTGAGCTATTTCCTCAATGATTTGTTGTTTGCTGTGCTGTGCTGTGCTGTGCTGTGATGTGTGTTTATTTATTTATTTATTTTTTTTTTATTACTACAAGCTTTTATATTTATTTATTATTTTTTTTTTTTTTTTTTTGTTCTTTACATTTCTAGAGATTAGAAAATATATACGAGCGCAGATTTCTATTTGCAGTATTTAAGAATATTTGCATGCCGGCAATAGTTATGCCTGCTTGACTAACTAATCGACTGACAAAGCGACTGGCTGCTTAATTTTGTATGCTTGTATGCATTGTTGATTAAATATAAGACGATTGACTGTTGTTCCAACTAAAAAGAACTAAATGCAATCTATGATGGCAAAACTTAAAACAGAGAGAAGAGAAGCAAAAAAAACCGGCCCGAAAAGATTATTTCAAATGAATTTTTTAGATTTTCCATTCTGTTTCTTTGCTGTTTTTTTTTTGTTCTATTTTAAAAAGTAAAACAGAAAAAAAATTAAACAAAAAAAAACACAATATTTACTCACTTTTTTCAAGGACATTTTCATATTTATTTGTAGTCTTATTATCGCACAATGTGATTGCAATTCCAATTCACACATTACAAGTGCATACAACAACAGCAAAAACAACAGTAACTGCAACAGTTTTATAGTAAAAATAAACATTAAATTAATAGAGAAACAAAAAGAGGTAGCAAGAGAGAGAGAGAGAGAGAAGCAGAAAGAGAGGTAGAGAGAAGAAGAAGTTGTAAAATTCTACTATTTGCATTTAAAAATACTAAATATGGGCAACTAGCCAGTGAGCGTCTTAAAAATTAAGAAAAATTTTAATCCAATGACCCACTTAAAACATCTTTATAAATAAAATTAATTTTCTGTTTGTTTGTTTGTTTGTTCGCTATACAAATTTGTGTTTCCCATATACTGCTAAACTACCCACGCCCACTTTTGATTAAAACAATTTATATTGGTCTTTTATTAATTACAATTTTCTTTTTCAGTCGATTTCTCTGGAATGTGGTACATACGTTCTCTTTATCTCAAGGACCCCGACTATGCACACCACTTTTATGTTTACTTTTTAAACAAAATGACTAAAACTGGTCTTGAAATCACTAAAATCTATTGTTCAAAAGATTTACCTGAAACTAGGTACACGCAAAGAAAGAATATGGTTAAATATGGTCACGGCAAACATAATTTGTTCTTCACAAAAATTTTTTTAGTTAATTGAAAGCTTCTAAGTATTATTATGACCACGATAAACACGTTATTTTTAACCACACTATGCTTACCGTCATAAATATGATTGAATTTATCATATTATTTTTGATAAAATGTTAGCTGAAACCAAAAATATGTTTATAGGAAACATAATAATGAGAAAAATATGGTTGAAAGTAAATTTTTTGGTATTTTGTCTCTCCCGCAACCATATAAATAAAGTGAGCATAAAACAAAAATTTAATCGTTCAAACTCAACTGAGCTTTGTGGCTGAAGTGGTTGAGGGGCAAGTTAATACTTCTTAACTAAACATTCCAAAGTTGGAATTCTGATAGTTATATAAAATTGAAAAAAAAAATCAAAACCGCTGTATAAAGTAATAAATAAATATAAATTAATAGAAACTAAAAAGAATAAAAATAATTTTATTTATACAAAAAATTTATATAAAAAATATATTTAAGAAAAATTTATATAAAAACTGTATGAAGGTAAAAATAAAAAAAAATATGAAAATATGCATTAAAAAAAAAAATTGTCCTAACTGGAGGTTGAACCGTGACATCTGCAGTTGAGAGGTATTTTTAATGCAATCATACATGTAATCATACTATGTTTCCACCAGAATATGGTTGCCTCAACCATATTTTTTCTTTGGGTACACAAATTCTGTTACACTTTTACGGCTTATTTTTTAATAAAATAATTGAAGTTTGATTTTTAATGACTAAAATGCTAAAATTCAAGTATGAAGCCAGAAACTTCAAAGGCATATTAGGTAATATAAAATTTAAATTCATTAAATAAATCCAGAATGCTTTTGCATACTTTTAAAAGTTGGCACGTCAGCTGCACTTTTTAAAAAAATATTGATTACATTCAACTTTGCAATGATTCAAGATTGATTTTAACTGATATGTCGTCTTGCATTTACTTTGTTATGAGAATTAAGCACAAGGACAATATCTTAAAGTAGGAGACTGTATGATTAGATAACTAACTATCCAGTTATAAATCTTTTACTATATGCAACAAGCAAAAACCTTAAATATTGTATAGCCGCATGCTCTAAAATAAGTAAAATTTGTCAATTCTAAGCATCGTACTAGAAATCTATTTCAAAATACAGTCTCTACCCTCAAATAAAGATCGCCATCTACTTTGATGTGAACTATGTCAATTTCCCAAATAATTAAATTAAATTGTTAATTTTTTACTAAATAAAAAGCTCTAAGAAATTCCACTCATAAAGTAAAAGACCGGGCGAGACCGGGTAAAAGACAGCTAGTAAATGCATAAATTAGCAATAAAGGGTGCTCCCCAGAGTATTAAAATAAATATTTTGCAACTCCTTTCATTTAATTATGCTTCTCACTCACCAATAAATGAGGCTACAATTGCTTTTGAAACATTTTTTATGTCTTATGTCTTATTAAGAAATTTTAGACGACTGCAACTTTAAAAGCGCTGAAAGCTTTTCTTACCATCTTGCTAATTTTGTAATGTATCGCCATAATGAAGTTATTAAGTTAAAAGTAAATTTTTCTAATTAGCAGATTTATTTCTTATCATCGCTCAAAAAATTTCTATGGAAATTAAAAAGAAAAAAAAATTTATTTTTTTTATGTGCCAGAAAAGAAGTAAATACGAATAAGTAACTGAATTAAATAAATTATTTAGTCTAATTGACTGCAAATCAGGCATTTGCGGCAGTTAATGTTTGTATTATGACTTACGGATCACTTAAAGTGATAACAAAATCAAGCGAGTATCTTAATGACATCGCAAAAATTGTGTTACTTTTAAAAAGGAAAAGAGAAGAAGAAGAAATTAACACAACTTTTAATGCAATTAAATTAATTTTTTTAAGTAAAAAGCACACACATGTACTCTCTATAAAAAATAAAATAAATTACAGAAAAGAGTTAAAATTAAATACAATTAAAACCATTTAAATTACTTAAGCTGATGGATGTTTGAATCATTAAAGTTTCTTTTTGTAACAAAAAAATATCAGTTAATTTGTCGCATATCGCATGACTGACAGCAACAACAACAAAATCATTATGTCATCAATTAATGGAGTGGAGTAACGCAGCACCATGTGCAGTCAAAGTATTAAAAGGAAATTGAAATAAAAAACATGGATACTCATACGTTTAAATATGAGTATAAACTTTAAATTTAATAATATTTTTTAAAGCAAATTACCTGCTGATGTCATAATTTCTTAAGCAGCAATTAGCTGTTAAATGTTAAGAACACAAAAAAGTACAATTGAATATGACAACAAATAATTATGTATGAATTACGAAATGAAATTAAGGTTCTTTGTAATAAAATAATAAAAAAAATGTAAAAAAAAATCCAAAAGTGGAAAACAATACAACAGGAATGACAAACAATTTGTGTTTGGTAGACAAACATTTTTAAGAATTATTCAGAAAGTTAACAAAAATGACTCAAAAACTAAAACTCAACAGCAAAAATAAAATTGAAGCAAAACAAAATGATTTTTGTAAATATTTTATTACACATACTGAATATTTTTTTAAATTTACTCCAACACATGTATATTTGTATGTGTACATTAGACTAACACCGAAAAATAACCACCCATTAAGGTATTTCTGTTAAAAAAAAAAAATATTTTTTATCAAGTATTTTGATATAAAACTTGAATATTTGATTGATTATTTTTTTTTCTAATGTTATTTATTCATACTTAATTCTAATATTTTATTCTGAATACTTTTTATAACAATTTTTATCCGATTATTTTTTATTCTAATGCTCACTATTAAATTTTTTTTTAATGTTTTTTTTTTCTTTGTATACAAATATTTTTTATTCGGTTATTTTTAGCAGATTATCATTTATTTCATTTTTTTTAATTCAAATTTCTATTTGAATATTTTATTTTTAATTTTTATTCAATTAGTTTTTATTTGAAGATTTCATTAGATCATTTTTTAGTTTGTTATTCATTTTTTATGCGAATAAATTTTTTTTACATTTTAATCGAATATTTTTTTTCAATTATATTTAAGCGATTATCATTTCGAGCAATAAAATGGCTCCAACTAACATATAAAGTTACATGGAACTTTTTTATTCCAAGGGCTCGATTTATTTAATTATTTTTAATTCAAATTTCTATTCGCATATTTTATTCGAATATTTTTTTCCATTATTTTTTATTCAAATTTTTATTAGAATATTTTTTTATCAAAGTTTTTATTCTATTATTTTTTTATTTGAATATTTCATTCGATTACTTTTTATTCTAATATTTGTTATTCGAATTTTTATTGGAAAATTTCTTAAACTTTGTTTTCCAATATTTTTTACTTAATTACTTATAATTGCTTCTGTTTTATTTTACTTTTTTTCGAATGCGAAAAATTTTTTTATTCGATTATTTTTAAATAAAATTTCTATTCGCATTTCTTATACGAATAACGTTTTCCATTATTTTCTATTCGAATATTTCATTCGATTAATTTTTTTCGAATATTTTTTTTTAATCTTGAATACGATTATTATTTATTCGATAATTTCTTATTCAAATTTTTATTTGAATATTTTTTTGAAATATTTTTTCCATTACTTTTATTCGAATATTTTAATTGATTCTCATTTATTCGATTATTTTTAATTAAAATTTCTATTTGAATTTTTTATACGAAAAATTTTTCCATTATTTTTCATTCGATGATTTTTTATTTGAAATTTAAAATATTTTTTTTTAATTTTCAATTTGATTATTATTCATTCGATAACTTCTTATTTTTATTTGAATATTTTTTCGAAATTTTTTTCTATCATTTTTATTCGAATATTTTATTTGATCATTTTTAATTCTATTAGTATTTTTTATGCAAATAATTTAATCCTAGTTTTTTGAATATTTTATTCGATGATTATCAAAAAATAATTATCTGTCGAATATTTATTTTTCGAAATTTTTTTTATATTTTGATTCGAATTTCTTTTTTTATTATTTATTTTTATTATTTTTTTTTATTATTTTTTTATTGTTTTTTTATTATTTTTTTTTTATTATTTTTAGTCAAATATTTTAATTGAGCATAATTGAGCATTTTTTTGCGAATATTTTTTTTAATATTTAATTCGATTATCTTCTATATTTATTTTTTTAATTTTTTTTTCATTAATTTTTGATTCGAATATTTTATTCTTCTTCTTCTTAGTCAAATTACTATTCGAATATTTTTTAGAATTTTTTATTCCAATATTTTTTTCTATTACAATATTTTTTTCAAATATTTCATTCAAATTAATTAGTTTTATTTTAATTTTTTCTTTTTAAATAATATGACCATTTTATTAAGCTTGAGGTCTTAATTTTAAAAAATTTATTTTTATAAAATAAAATAATAAAAATACATTTTTTTAAAATTAGTCCTCAAGCTTAATAAAATAGTCATATTATTTATTTCATTACATTATTTTTTCTATTATTTTTATTCGAATATTGCCCTGAAATTTTTTATATTACTTTTATTCGAATATTTCATTACACTATTTTTTATTCTAATATTTATTGGAATATTTATTTAGCTTTTTATGCACAATTTTTTGTATTTATTTTTTTATAGCTTTTTTACAATATTTTATTTTTACTTCCCAATTACTTTAATTGGTTCCACCCTAATGTATATGCAGGCATCCATAAACGTGTAAAACACACATAATTTATAAACATATTCAATACATTGTTAAAATTTTAACTCATGCATACATACTCGTATGCAACAACAACAATGTTTGTCTGATTGTTCTTTTGTATTAATAAAAATCATGTTTATATAATTAAATATATTTTTGGCACAAGTGCCAAAACATAAATTTCATGTTTGGTTTTGGTTTTTTTGTCAGTTTCTTCGTTTTGTTTATGATCATTATTATCTTAATTATCATTATCTTGCTGATGTTCTTTATAAAAATATATTTCGATTATATTAAAAAATTTACAAATATGAACACAGCACGAGACAACAAACAGACATGATGTAGACATTAAATGCAAGTGCTAAAACAACTGAAACAACAATAAAATAATAATAACAGCAAAATGAGGACCAACACTATTTTTGCAGAAGAAAATATGTTATTCAGATTTCAGACAAAATAAAGCTTGAATTAGTTTTTTACTCATTTGTTCCTAACAGAATTTTTGTCCACACAAAAAAAATTAAGAACAAAATTTTGGTTCGAACGAGTGAGTCAGTTCAGCCTAAAATTCTTTTAAGAGTCAAAGCATAGCTGAAACGAGTTAATGGTTTTTCTTTGTTACAGTAATTTAAATTATCCAATGACCTCAGAGAGCTAACGAAATGGTTTTAGATGTTTTAAGTGCAAGATAGAAAATTTTGGCATCAGCTAATGAAGGTTCTGTGGTTTGACACAACCTTACAACATTTACTTTGTGACTGTAACACAAGACTTCGAAAAAAAATTTTTTTAATTCCAGGGAATCAAGAAAATTCTCACTGAATTATGTAATTGGCTTTAAACAAGGAACAAAATCCAAAATTGTAGCAAAAACAAAACTGTAGCAAAATTAGCCACTTTTACATTAGCAGTTTTTAAGAAAATATAAGCATAAGAAAAACATAAAGACTTAACGACATAATGTACAGCTGCGAAGCATGAAATTAATTACAATCAATTTTCTAAAGAAAAAAAAGTTGGCACAACAAAATCGTTTGTTTATATTTAAACAAAAATACAAAAATATATTATAAAAAAAAAGAAATTATAACGATGAGCAGCAAATAAACAAAATTATTTTTTAGCTACTCACAAGAATGGCATTACAAATAAAATTATTCAAAACCAATTTTTTTTTTTTTTTTTGATAAATAAAACTGCTCTCCACAACTTTTCTTAAGTCCACAGGTATTTTTTTGTTTAAAGAGTTAAATAGAAACACTTTATTTAATTTTAAGATTCTTTTTTATTCAAAGTTTTAGTCATTTGTGTGTACAAAATGATGAGTTAGGAAATTACTCACACTCACACTTAGACACACTCTAAACTAAAATATAAAAAAAGTAATAAAATAAAGCGCTTAGATGATGATAAATGATTTATTTTGTATTTCGACCATAAAAATATTTATGAAAAATGTGCAACAATGTCTTCTTCCTTCGTTTTTTTTTTTTTGTGTGCCATCAAATACTTTGTTAAACAGAAAACGTACAAATTGTTTGCTTCATTCAGACACACTCATATTCATCCATCTTTGGACTACATTAAATTGAATTGGTTGAATTGAAATGGCATGAAATGCTTTAAGGAAGATGAATGTGATTGTGTATGTAAGTGTGCGAGCGTGTGTGTGTTTATAAGATGGTATGCAATTTGTTTATTGTGTTTTTTTTTTGTTTTTTATTATTTTTTCATTCGGCAAAAGACATGATCTCATGATTTTTTTTAGAATATAAAAATTCCTTTAACACTTGTTGCCTTTGTATGTATTCATTTATAAGAATATAAAAATTCTTTTATTGGAAATTTGTATAGTTAACAATAAGAAGAATAACAATTCATATTAATGCAATTAAATATACACAGCTGTGGACAAAATGTTTCAATTAAAAATAAAATATTGAGCTTGCAGCTAAAAATTTTTGTTCATCAAATTAATTATTTATTAATATTTAAAAAGAAAAACAATTTAATGAATTGTGACTCACAGTGCCAGGAACAGACCCATTATTGTAAGCAAACTAAAAACAGGACAAAAATACTCTTTTTTTAACAACACAAATTTTGAAGCTTCTTTTGCTTGTTTGCAGGGTCTCTACAGGAAGCGAAGGTGCGAACGCCAAACTGGTAGACTAGTACACTGAGAAAACAACTTCGGTTGTGAGAACTAAATTTGTTTCTTATCAAAAATTCAGTTGTGGAACTCGAATTTTTTAATCGTGACAATGGAAAATCGGTCTAACAGCTCGAAATATTGATAAGAGAACCAAATTTTGGACTGCAGTATCGTATTATGGTTACTACAACTAAAATATTTAATTACCAGTTTCGGGGTTATAAAATATTTCTTTTTGACTCTTGTTAAGTGCCGCCATAAATTATTTAGTGCCTATCAGGTTCGGGGTCAGCTTTGATTCTTGCCTAGAACCTGGCTGTTTTCTGCAGATAAATAAGAAAAGCTTCTTAAATTTGTGTTTTAAAAAAAAATGTTGAGTGTTAGTACGTAAAAATGTATTTTTGTAGTGTATTCACTTGATCCCATGACCTAAGAAATCATGAGTAATCGCAAAACAAAACTTGTTCTCTTGAATTTTTTAGAAATTAAAAAACAAAATTTATAACTTTTGTATTAATTGGGTAGAGTTCTAGAAAAAATTAGGAAAATGGCTAGTTTTGTTCTACGACTCCTACAAGTTCGATGCTGTAGGCTTAGCCGTCGAATGAAAAATGAAGAACATTGACCTTTTAAGAGTCAATATAAAGTCGTTTAAAAGTCTTACTCTACGAGTTTAAAATATTTTTATTTTATTATTACCAGGGACTATAATCATACCGCAACCTTAAATTTGAGTTCCCAACTACAATCCTCGTAATTGCTGTAGCATGCATCATACCTAGGCCTTCTGCGACATATGCAAGATAGAATACGTTCTGACGTTTCCCCGTTCTTCTTGACAGAAACGACAGGAATCGTTTTGTACCACCCCAATTTTACTCATGTGGACTGTTAGCAGCTCAACGTAAAGTTTGATGGCATTTCTGCTGAGATTCAAAACAACTTATGTGCTAATGCAGAGTCTCCTTGATTGCCGCATGCCCACTTCGACTCTTTAGCAGTCTTGTAGATTTTTTGTGTTCTCCTTGCAAGAGTTCACTCCATGGAAGAGCTCTGGACCTACAAAACGGGTATTAGTGCCCTTTTTAGCCAGATAGTCCGTCATTTCAGTGACCGCTTGTCCTTCAAGCATCTGTATCCAAAGCAAAGTGACCATATTTTTCTCTGCCAACGCATCGAAAAGCTTGTAGCAACTACAAATTAATCTTGATCAAAAGGGATAGCTTGCTAATGCATTTAGAGTCAAAAATATGTTACAGAATAAGTTTTTTGAGGTCCCTTCGTATGGTCTACAGAAACCTTTTCACTGCAAAAGACTCAGAGACACTTACCCATCTGTGGTATTACAATAAAATGGTAAAAATTCAACGTTTGACTTATTTTCGCTGAACAAAATTAATCACAAATTCATATTCAGCTTTTTGGGTTTTTGTTAAATATTTTCAAGCTGGAAATGAGTTTATGAAATTAAAAAAAAAAACTTGCAATAAGCAAATAATTTATTTATTCACTACTGTCGATACACAATTAATTAATTAATTTTTTTGCACAGTGCCAATTAAATACATACATGAGGACGGGTATGAATAATTGTGACAAATATAGAAGGAGTAGCTTTAAAGCACTAACCATGGCCATATTCATAAAACAGAATGCAATTAATTATTAATTTTGTTTGTCTATGGTTGAGTACTTGATCTGTTGTTTTGGGGGTTTTAATTACTTTTTTATTCTTCTTTAAAAAAAAATAATTAAATTGTTATTAAAAATTCATTTGAAAAATATTACTACAGGGATGTTTTCTAAAAGCTTAAAACCAAAAGAATTAAAGAAATTGATGATGGCTAACTTAGAGATGAGTTAGAGCTGATTGAGCTTTTGCAAGTTTAAATGATTTTTGCGTCGATTGCTGAAGTTGTTTTAAGCAATTTCGTTTAATAAAATATTTTGTTTAACAATATAGCAGGAATTTTCTTTTGCTCTTCGTTTTCAGTCTCTAATTTTCTCATTTCATTTTGCCTTCTTGTTTGTTTTAAATTATTCTTCTTTCATGTGTCTGCTTTTTGTTGCAGAAAAAAAGCTTCCTTAATAAATATTTTCTTCAATATTTTTTTTTATTTTTATTTAACAATTGACCCAGTTTTGTGGCAACAGTTGTTTATGCAACTGATCTTTCAATGATTTCAAACATAAATGAATCCATAGAATATACACTACAATGTGATTTTAATTGGACTGAAGGCCGCTAATATTTGCACACACAAATACAAACACACACATCCTCACATGCATAAGTAATTCCACACACATGCCAGTAATAAAAATATACAAAATGTGAGTACTTGATGGTATAAAGAATTTTATTTTAAAAATTTATCTTAGACAGCAGGGTTTGTCAAATTCAAAAAGAACAAAAAAAAAAAATTAATGAAAATTAAGAAATAAAAAATTTTGCTTTTAATATTATATTAAATTTTATAATTTTTTAAAAAAAATTTTTTCTTTAGTTTTTAAAATTAAATTCGAATTTTTAATCTCTATAAAAACCATAAAATTTTGTAGTTTTTTAATGAAATCATAAGATTTGTCTCTATTTTAGTGCAAATTTAAAAATTTACTAAATTTCGAAAATTCGAACTTAACTTCGAAATTTCGAACATACTTAAAATTTACACAAAAATTAATTTTCTTAAACAAATTAAAGTTTAAGAAAAATATTTTATATTTAAGCACAAAGCGACAAATTATGAAAGTGTTCGAAAATAAATCGAATTAGAAAATATTTTTTTAATAAAGTGACAATATAAAAAACTTTATATTTTACAATATAAATTGTTTAATCTTTTTTTATGTGTTTAGAAATTATACACATATAACGCACTGGAAAATACTTTGCTGGAAACCCTATTACTATTTCTTGCATCTTTCTTACACTGAAATATCTAAACATTAAAAAAGACTACAAAAAAAGTTCATTTAGAGCCCCAGAATAATGAATTCTTTTATTCTTGCGTTTTTTGTTTTTCTTTTTGTGCTTTTTGCGCAGATAAAGAAAAAAGAATTTTTAGATAATCTTCGACATTTAAGTCAAAAAGTCTTGTGCATTCAATTACATTTGTTAGTTTGTTCCACATTTTGTGTAAATAGTAAAATTATTGCAAAATTTGTATGCCTTATTAAGCACAGTGGAACTGATAAAAAAATGTTTAAAAAAAATTATTCCAAATAATTGATTATAATGTTAAGAACTCGTATAAGCGGAGAAACTGGGTAAAAACAGCTTTTTATATAAAATTTCTAGACGACTTGTCGGTTGTGCTACAGAAACGCCACAGAAGAGTTTTTTCCTTCATATTTCTACAATAAACATATTTAAAGCCAAATTTTTTGGGCTAAAATTTTCATTTTGTATATTTTTTCCTTATAAATGTTACTCTCTCTCTTTCCCCCTCTTTTCCTCTCTTTAACTGTTTGGAGTTCAACTGGTAGTAGTATTCTGGCTACGAGGCCTGGCCCGAGACTTAAATCTGGTACCACGAATATCAGGAAATCCATAGAACTTCGCTTCTATCGCGACAGTTGTTGATGCCCCCCGAGACCAACGTGGTAGCTGTGGTTATACCCAAGCGAAGAAAGCATAAACTAAGTGATGCACTACATTGCACCCGGGTGCCAAGATAGAAAAAAGATTAGATAGGCTCCGCTGCTACCCAAGGGGGAGGACATGTCCCAATAACATGATTTTGAAGTGGTACTCATATCTGTTATACATAGTTATACATATGTATGTATACATATAGGGGCGTTAGTAGACGCATTGTATTCAGCCGTGCGTTAAGAGCCCTTGATCTTTCTCTCATACTTTCTCTTTCTTTCCCTTTTTTTCCCTCTCTCTCTCTCTTTCTCTCCCTCTATTTTGTACTTTCTCTCCCTCTTTTTCCTTCTCTCCTCTATCTCTCTTGCTATCCCTCTCGCTCTCTTTCTTTCCCTCTCTCTTTCTCTCCCTCTCGCTTTCTCAACCTCTCTTTCTTTCCCTTTCTCTTGAATTTCTCTTCCTCTTTTTCTCTCTCTCTCTCTGCTCTCTTGATCTTTCTCTTTTTCCCTCTCTCTCCTCTTTCCTTCTCTCTTTCAATCTGTTCCTGTCTCTTTCCTTCTTTCTCTTTCCCTTTTTCTCTTTCTTTTTCGCTCTCTTTCCCTACTCTACCCTATCTCTCTCCCTTCTTTCCTTTCCCTATTCTCTCTCCCTGCCTTCTCTTTCTCACCTACTCTCTCTCTCTCTGCCTTCTCTTTCTCTCCTACTCTCTCTGTCACTTCTTCTCTCTCTATATATATAAATATATATATATACATATATCTCACTTTCACTTTAACACTTTTTTGTTACAAAAGCTCGCAATGTGTGAAACGTTACTTTAAAAATAAAAATTTTTTTATATTAATTATTTATTTGTTTTATTAATTTTATTGCCAAAATTGGACTTTTTATTAAGAAAGCATTTCAAAAAATTAAAAAGAATTAAAAAAGAAGATGTTAATGAACCTTTTTTTCTGGAGACTCATTAAAAAATGTTTATCACACACACCTTAAAAATTAACAGAGTTTTTTTTTTCTGGGGACAAAACATGATTTCGGTTTACAGAACAAGAAATGAGAAAAAGAACGTAAATTTTAAAATTTTAAATTGGTTTTTTTAAAAAGGTGTCCTCTTGTTGACCTTGATTTTTATTAACATCTTCAAGTCATTTTAAAACGCACAAATCCTAAAGAAAAAAAACTGGTCGAATTCAGATTAAAGAAATAAAAAAAATTATTAAAAAACAAAACAAAACCTGTATTTAGATTAAAAAAAATACATAAAAGAATTATTTTTAATGAGTTTTGCTTATATTTTTTTTTATTGGAAAACATGCATAGATAATTTTGAAAAATCAATTGAAATTAAAAGGGGCAACTTCATATTTACAATTTCAAATGTGGGAATTAAATTTAACATATAAAAACGTGTTTCAGTAGTGCTCAAATAACCTAAACAATTTTTGAATAAAAGCTATTTGATTTTTAAAACATATTAGGTAATTTTTATTAAAAATTATAGAGGATTTTACATAATACAGCCGTTTAATTGTTATTTTTGTTTAATTTTTTCTAAGTTTTAAAATTTGAAAACAAAATTATAAAATCTGAAAAATTATTTGAAATGTTTGTATGTACGAGTATGTTAGTAATAAAATTTTTAAAATCTTCCACTTGTATTTACCCTGCTGGCAATTCAATTAACTTTAAGCCGAATTAAAAATAATTGAGCGTTTATTGTTAAAAGTGGATTGAGCCTTACTATGTAGTCGAATTTACAACAAGATAATCAGCCTTATTACAAGTGTCGTTGTCGTAGTCGAATTTACGACAAACCAACATAGAACCTGTGGCCGGCGTTGCCACATTTCACTGTTATCATCACGACAAAGACACTATAATCAGACCTAATATAAAACATATGACCGGCGTTGCCAACTATCATCGTTTTCGTCATGACAACGACATTCATAATCACCCCAAATATTTTATTTAGTAAGATTTAGACACCATTTTACTAAAATTACCGCTGACTTATTTCTTTTAATGGACTTATACCAGTTTCAAAAATAAGAGCTCTATAATTTCTCATGTAATGTTTATATTACTTCTAAGAAAGCCTAAGGGACCAATTTAAATAGCGATGCCTTAGGCAGTAATCAGGGTCCAAATCGTTCGAGTTCGATATCAAACAACCATAATCGAAATTTTCAAATTATTTCATACAACAAAAACAAAATTGCCATCGATTTTATTCGGTATCTTATGCAGCAATTTAGGGCCGGGGTTAACCAACTTTCGAAGCCCTTCAACTAACTTAAAGTTAGCTGTTTAGTAGTTAGTAAAAAATTAAATAATAGACTGGGGTAGAATCAATATTATTTTTCTACGAAATGATAAGTTAAAAGATTTTTTTTGTGAATTAGAGCAAGAATCGTTTTCGAAAAAGTTAGCATTTGTTTTTTTTTTTTTTTTGTAACTTAGGGCTTTTTTGAAAAAATATGACGGTAAGACTGTGGTTAGCTTATAGTTGGGTTCATAAGATATTTGTGGTCTTATTACGAGAGCTGTTGTCGTAGCCAAATTTACGACAAAACATATGGCCACAGTTAGCCACACTTCTAATTAGAGGTCAAATGATGGCATTCGATATCGATCGAAATTTCAATAGGATTTTCGATTTAGAATGCCATAACTTGGCAACATTCGATATTAATCGAAACTTCAATAGAATTTAAACCGAAATTTTTCGATCCATTTAGAATGCCGTAATTTGGCCGCCTGATTATGAGTGTCGGTAACGTGCCGTAATTTACGCTCAGGAGGTTTTTCTTTTCATTGACGACTATTAAATTGCTTACAGTGCATTTACGTATGTATCAACACACATACATGCATAATGACAACAACAACAAGAAATGATCATACTTGCAAACAAACAAATAAAAGTCTGAAATGTTTGTTCATTTAATGCACTCACTGACTTTGTGCACCGCCTGCAATAATTGAGGTCTTACACTGTTTGTGCATTAGAGGCTACTTATGCAAATACACACGCACACACACACACCAACCCATAGAAATGTACACATTTGAGCACACAGACACACACACACAAAATACACATTTTAAGTTTATTGAAAATTTTTAAGTATTGAATTTTATATTTTGACCCATTTTCGCAAATGCTAAATCAAACACAATGATTACAAATTTTCAAATGCATAAACCAACAACATCAATCAATCAGCCTTTAACAGATTCTTTAAGATTAGAATAATTTCAAAATTGATTGCAAATTAAACTCACTTACAAAAAAAATTTAATTCAACAACAAAAAATTATGAGTGACTTTAAATATTGACAAATAAAATTGATTTAACGAAATATGCTTGCACATACATAATTAAGTTAGTAAACTTGTTTCTTGAAAAAAAAAAATTATAAAAATAATAATAAAAATTCTCACTAAAAAGTTAAGACTTTTTGCTTGCATGCATTTAATAAATGTTAATGAACTTTCTTGCAGCTTAATATTTCATTATAAAAAAAAATAAAAAGACAAATAAAAATAAAAAAAACAACAAAACCAGACTCTGGCAAACAAAAAGCACAATGTACTCTAAGAAATTTTAATTTAAAAATATTTTTTTTTTTTTTTCAAAGAAGAAACAAATTTTTAAAACGATCGGATCTGCATTTGATCTCAAGACTAAAACGAGAAATTAACATTAAGAATTAATTATTTTTTTTTTGGTAACAATAAATTCTAATTTGTTTGTATTTTATGGATTTCATTTTTAATTTGCACTTGTTTGTGCAGTTTGATACATTTTTTTTCACTTTTTTGCTGTTTGAAAGATTTTGATAGAAGTTCGTCTTCTAAATACTTTTTAACCTTGATTGAAGTTTTAATTTAAAACTTTTATTTCCTGTTTCATTTTAAATTTTCAGCAACACTTAGTGCACACGTTTCTTGGGGCCAAAAATAAATTAACATAAAAAAAAAACGATATAAAACCAGGCTGAGCAAGACAAAAGTTTAGAGAAGAGAGCAAAAGCATTCATGAAATTCTGTTTTCGAAAGGGAACAAATGACTTCTAGCACTGATTTGGTGAAGAATTGATATTGTGAGGGCACTTTTAATGGTTATACAGAAGGAAGGCAAGGAAAAGTTGCAACTAGTAATTTCATTGGGCAAGAACCTTACTGGGCACTGTGTTCCAAATCAATTAAACGATGATGTAGGTTCTGGATGGAAAGAGAATTGGTTGCAGACAAGGGGTATCAGGGTAGCGAAAGCATTCATGCTATTCTCGGTCAGGAATTCGCATTGTCACGGACGGGCCATTAAAACTCTTGGTAAATATGAGAATCAGCCTCAGGGATCTCTGCATTTAATGAAACCAAGCCAGCAGAACACATACATATTATGTCACTGTATTAGTGTAATTTGGACCGGTTTGCATAATTTAGGACATCAGTACACTGAGAAAATAACTTCGGTTGTGGGAATTAATTTTTAATCAAAAATTTAGTTGGTGGGATGGTCAAATTTTTTAATCGTTACAATAGAAAATTATTCAAAATTTTAGTCTATATTATAGAATTCTGGTTACCACAACTAAAAAATTTAATTATCACAACTGAGAAAACGACTTCGGTTGTGAGAACTAAGTTGCTAATCAAAAATTTAGTCAAATTTTTTAACCGTTACAATAGAAAATCACTCTAAATTTTGGTCTATATTATAGAATTCTGTTCACCACAACTAAAAAATATAATTATCGCAACTGAATTTTTGATTGGAAATAAATTTAGTTTTCACAAACGCAGTTGTTTTCTGTGTGTACTTATAATAGGCTGACAGGGTGACATGGCGTACAAATCATCCAAAAAAGTCTTTGAATTCTTAATGAATACTTAAGAAGTATATGTAACTTGAGAGTCGCAAAACAATACGTCTTTCCAGACGCACAGACGAGATGAGATGACTTGTACCTGCTGCTAATTCTGCAACAGCTTACAGGTAAGCAGAAAAATAAGTGATACAATAGCTTGATTTTTTAAATTATATTACAAAAAACCATATTTTAATAATTGTTTTTTTTTGTTCTTTAAGCAAAAAGTTTTCTTTAACATGACCTATTTCTTGATACACATTTTGCAAGTTTCGTTTTTTTTTTGTGCTTAAGAAGCTGCCTAACCTCCTTCAGCTTGTGAAATCAAAAGTGTTAAATTTAACACATTCACTTGAATCTCAAAATTAGAGACACACAAACAAACACCACATTAAAGCTGCCACAGCAAGTACTGCCACAAACAATATCAGTTACCATAAGTAGTTGTAGTTCTTGTTAAAAGAATAAGTTTTTTTTTTAACATTTTCTCTACAACAGCATGAGTTAGAGACGTGCAGTAGAAAATAAAGTTTTTGTAAAATAAATTCAAGGAAGTGATAAAATAAAATGTTTATGAAGTACGACAGCAGCCAGACTTAAAACGGCAAACCCATAACAAATAGCATTTAATATACGACAGCCAACATATACCACATGCATATGTATTAATAAATATTTTTGTACGTGTGCCATAGACATACAAGGCTGAAGTTTCCAGGGAAACACTTTACAAACGCAAAGGAAAAAGAAGCAGCAGCAGCAGCACCAAAAGATGAGGATGATGATAAAACCAACAAACCAACCATCGCAAAGAAACCAACAGTTTAATACACACACGTTAATTGAAAAGAAACCCTAAACGAATCTGGCTTAAAACTCATTACTTATGAGCAAAAAAAAAATTAAAAAGAAAAAATTATGGTTATCAAAAACTACAGCAATAACAACAACACTACACTTGGCAACCACATTAACGACATCAGCTTCACCAGCTCTACCGCCCCAGTGCGTGTCTTAAGTTCTTGCAAAAGAGTTTGTTACGCACTACTAGAGTTTTATGAGAATTTTCAAAGCTGCTAAAGAAAACACGTTCAAAATTGTTACAATTGGGTACCTTGTATATAGAATACAACTTATTTAAACAACATGATATCAGGAGTAAAACGGGCAGCTAGTAAGCCCATCTCATACACATTACACTCAATATCCATCCTACTAAAATTAAAACGATTTAAAATATTAAGGGCCTTTATTACAACTAAGCAATAACTAAAATTGGGATGTTATCCCACAAGATAAATAGTTTCTGGTTATAACTAGGGCAAGGATTTTCAGGCAAATGCATGTTTTAACTCAGTGATTCTGATGAAATACTTTTCCGAAGAAGAATTTATTAAAAAATTGCATCAATATTATTATTGCATATTTTTGCATATATTGTTATAAATGCATATTTTGTTATAAATGCATATATTTTGTGCATAATTTATTTAATATTCAAAAGTAGTATTCACCTACTGATACCTGTAAAGTATTATAAAAATAAAAAAAAAACTTAAAATGCAAGTCTTTTAATGTACCACATACTTCTTTTTTTCTTTGTATTTATGTTATTGAAAAATACATACATAAAGACCAGTACACAAGTTCACAAAAATGTTGTCAGAAATTAATACAAATTATGCATTTATAGCAAAATATGCACACAAAATATGCATTAATAACAAAATATGCAATAACCAATTGATGCCATTTTTCAATAAATTCTTGAATTCAGAAAAGTACTTGATGAGAATCGATTTTAAATTACTGAGTAAAAACATGCATTTGCCTGAAAGTCCTTGCCCTAGTTATAAATAACTATCTGACACCTTATAAGGGAATTGTAAGAATGGCCCTAAAACGTTAAGTTTATGTACCTGTAACAAATACAACTTGATTTTTAAAAACAATTTCTTAAAAAAATAATGAATTTAAATTCAAAAAAAAAATTATTTGTTTAAGATTTACAGAATAGGCGTATCGAAATGAATGAAATGACTGACATAAAGACATTGTCATCAACATCATTATCTCTTCCAACTATTAAATGAATGCCAGTGAATACTCGCATTAACAACCATAACACATGTAGGCCTATAACAACAACAACAATACTTAAAAAAGATGATGATGATGGCTACATGCCGGGTATAACATTCATATAAAAAATGACAACCAAAATGCTGATGATGATGATGATTTTTTAAATCATTTTTTCAGCGCTTTAAGACAAAAACCATACTGAAAGTATAAAAGTACCACAACAACAACAAAGAAGAATTAACTGCCATAGACGAGCAAGCAGCAACAAAAGCTTTACTCAACTCAAGTTAAAACAACTGAAAATGTGAAGCATTTAAAACGCGTGCAAATCGCATAAATATGTTAATTGGAATTTATGTTGTGCCGACAACTTTGTCGGCTAGTGTTTGTTGCTTTGCCATTGGGAAATTAAATAAACAGAAAACAGAAAACCAATACAAAATTAGGAAACCTTAAAAACTTATTTATGTGAAATGTATACAATTTTGGTGATTTGAAAAGTAATAGTTTGTGCAGTTTATTGAATTTAATAAATTGTTGAACAAAAATAAAAAACGCTTTCAGCTTTTGTTTTTCCTCAAAAATCAAATTAAATAATAAAATTTGTTTTTGTAAAACACATGGAAATAAAATTTATTTTCTCTTTGTTTCTTTGGTCGTTTCAAAAATTGTTGTTTGCTGAAATTTGATGCATATAGTCACTATACTATTTACAAGGAAGGCCGGTATATATTTTAGAGCCAGCAACGCCTATTTTTACGCCACTTTTCAACGATCTTCACTAACCAGTGTTCAAACAGATGTTTGCTTATAAAGGTTGGTTAAATTTTAAGGGCCTATGTTGAATGTGAACCACACCTAAACGTCAAGTTTTTTTCTGGATTTCATTTGACATTTCTCAATTTCAGACTAACTCAATTTGAACCATGGAAAGATACAGTGGATGATTCATTTTCGAAGAAAATCATCTTCAGTGATGAGGCACATTTTGACCTCAGTGGATGTGGGCGAATGATAATCCAAGTGTAATTGTCAAAAAACCAATGCACCCACAAACAGTGACTGTTTGGTGCGGTTTATGGACTGGCGGCATCATCGGGCCGATTTTTTCCAAAATGAGGCCGCTCAGGAAGTTACTGTGAATGACGTTAGCTATAGTGAGATGATAACGAACTTTTTATGGCCCGAATTGGAAGATATGGATGTGGACGATATATGGTTTCAACAGGACACACAGCCACACAGCTAACGAAATGGCTCTTTTGCGCGACAAATTCAATGGCCATGTTATCTCACGACCGCCAAGATCATGTGATTTGACACAGTTGGACTTCTTTCTTTGGGCTTATTTGAAAGAAAAGGTGTACGTCGATAAGCCAGCAACAATTCAAGAGCTAAAGGATAATATAATTCGGCACATTAACGGCATTATGCCTCAGCTTCATTGAAAATTTGGACCATCGGACGGAGGTGCGCCAATATTTTGTTCCATACATAATTGAATCATACGATATTATCATAATAAAAAGAAATGACAATAATTTTCTAAATAATTTGTGTTTTATTCAAAATCAACATCGGTCCTTAAAATTTAACCACCCTTTACTTAATTTCCACCTGAAATTACGCTTTGAATTAATTTATTTAGCACTTTAGTTGTGATAATAGACCTAGCAAAAGCATGAGCCACTTTTTAATGATACCGACTTACATAATAAAGAAGTGGGCTGGGCGAGACCGGACAAAAACATCTAGTTGCAAATTAAATTAAACGATTTTTAATTAAATATCTTATGCTTAAAACAAATAGAATACAGCATACTCCAGACTACGCGACAACAAATGGTGTTGACTGCATTCATTAGAAGGAGCAGCGGAAGCAAGGCACCTGGTCGAGATATTGGATATTAATAATTAAAATATAAAGATCTTAAGCTGAATAATATTTATAATAAAAATTTTTTAAATTAAAAGTATTTTTGAACGCTTATTTTTTACATTTCACGTATTGAAAGTTTTTATAAAAAATACTTAAAAAAATTATTCAAATTTGAAAAAAAAATTTTTTAGTACTAAAAAAAATTTTCCAGCTGAGTTAAAGGTGGTTGTCCAGTTTTATTATGTCACTATGAAGCCTTTTACTTTGTGAAAAAATATGTTAAATATAATTTGTATAAGCTGGCCTCTGTAACAAGTAGTTTTTCTTATTGGCACGACTGTTGCCACAATGATAATTTTTCATTGTCATCATCTTCTATGCAAGACTTTGACAATTTAAAAAAAAAAAAAAAAAGTAATTTCATTCATTATTTTATATGTTGGTTGTTATTTTTTAATTTATCTTAATAAGTTTTTTTAAGGCTTTTTTTTTATTTATGTGAGAATTTAAGTTAATTTGACATTAATTAACCGTTTAGCAAATGGGGAAGTAATTAAGTACACACAAAAAAGTAATGATTACATTGAGAGATGAAATTGAAATTGATAGATTAAAGTGTGTTTAAGCAGTTTGTTTTATTTCAATTATTTTACGTAAAGTGGGCTTTGTTATATTCAAAGTCAAAGTGTCAGATAGTTATAATTATATGCCAGGAATACTGAAAACGTATTTGGAAACATTTAATGGCCTAAGATGTATTTGATATTTACAATTACTAGAAAACGTAAGAGGTTATGTTGAAACATATTTATAGCGGCATATTTATCTTCACTCACTTGAAGATCCAGGCTGTAAAATTTTTTCCGCCTGGCACTCTGAGAAAGACATTTTGAGGCATTTCACTCCTATCAACATAATAAACAAAATGATAGAGTGCAAGAACAACTAAAATATTGTGCGGAGTTACCTTAAAAGCTTCCTTTGTAGAAAGAAGAAAGACCTCGATAATTTGCAATAAGACGGGGCACCAGAAGCAAGAGCTTCTTGAGAAGAAAAAGCAGGATTGCGCTGACTATAGGTATGGCGGACCCGGACATGGGTAAATTATGAAAGGTCCTCTCTAGGACGAAGATTCTGCAGAAAGCCGTTCCGGCAGGATCCCCGCAGAAAATAAGTAGTGAGTGTTTTAATGGCAACACCACATCCCAGCAAAAAAACAATTTTGATTTTTAAGCAATGGCGAAGATTCGAAACAATATATTGCATTTTTCAATATTCACTCTCACAAACTAAAAATTTAATTTTGTTCAGTTTTGTGCTTCCTTAAAAGCATTACAAAAGTCATGGTTTTGGAGAAACTTTTTCAAATGCTCAACGATAAACGAGACCATCTCTAAATAAACACAACATAAAACTTATATATAGAAACGTCTATCCCAAAGACAAACCAGTTTCAAATAGAAATTTATTGCTTCCAAGAAGCACTAACGTAAGCGAGAGTTCAAAAACATTTGTACACACTGAGAAAACAATTTCGGTTGTGAGAACTAAATTTTTACAGTTGTAATCGTCGAATTTTTTAATCGTGACAATAGAAAATCGGTCCAACAGCTCGAAATGTTTTTAAGAGAACAACAATTTGGACTGTAGTATCAAATTTTGATTGCTACAACTAAAACAATTTACAATCACAACTGAATTTTTGATTGGAAACAAACTTAGTTCTAAAGACTGAAGTTGTTTTCTGTGTGCCTGCTTTTTTGTGTGCACACGCAGGGATGCTCTGGTTCGATCTTAGTAAGTGTTATGGATTAAATTAAAAAAATTAAGTAGTTTCTTTTGTTTTTTTATAGAACATCAATTTAATGCATCATAGAATGTTTATGCATTTTGTAGAAGCAAAAACTATTGCTTCTTAGAGGGTCATCGCGAACAAAAATCATGCAAGTGATTCCGTTCTGTTATCTCTCTTAAAAAATGTTTTCGGGCAAGCACTAATTTTTGCTGGGATGACAGTCACATCACCTCACCTCACCTCTTAGTTAGTGACCAAAGTTTAAATCTAATTTTTTATTTAAATTTAAAAAATTTCTGCTTTTTGTAAAACTTTTAAAGAAAAATAACCAAAATTTAACAACGAAAACTAATTTAATTAAAAAAAAAAAATCGTATTTCAAGCCACGTAAAGGATTTACATTCAGACACTTGCCTACTTAAAAGCTAAAATTCACTGGTTGGTAGGTTTATTGGTTAGTTAATTGTTTAGTTAACATAACTAAGCTCTGGCACACACATTCAGGTTTGTATGTATGTAAGTACACGTTTTCAAATGTGCATTTTATATTTAACCTTGAACTTGATATTAGTTATTGAATGTATTGAGAATCTCCGCTGTACCTAAAGTATCACAACAACAACAATAACAGTAGCAATGAATGCCAACCTGTAATACAGAATACAAAATCGTATTTATACAAAATAAGAGATCAACCAATGAATGTTACAACAGCCAAACGATTGACTGACTTAATGATTGCAGTAACTGCCTTACCTGCCTCCCTGGCTACCAACACAGCTTTTCAATGATTTTTATTAACAATTTTTGCTAATTTTATATTTGTTTTGAGAAAACTGGTTTTAACACGAGAAGATACGGAAAAATGCATTCTTACACACACACACACACACTCAGCAACAGCAACGAACCAAATAAATAAATTTAAATAAGATTTTGTTGTTGTTTTGTTTTGCATTAAAAGCAAAAAATTAAATAATTGCATACAATTTAATAAGCACAAATATTATTATTATTATTATTATTATTATTGTTAATAAATCTAAAAAAAAAATTCTTAATACTCGTACTGGTAATAATAACAACGATCATCATCGCGCTAATGATGATGATGTTAATGCTAATGATAATGAGAAGAAAAGCACATCCAGCAGCAAAAATATTGTCAAGTTTTATAAATAAAATAAAAACAAATAATGCAACAACAACGATAACAGCAATAAAATAAATTTAATTAATCAAAAAAAAATCTCACTGGCACACCAAGTTGATCTTGAAAACATGAAAACAGTGGAACAATACAGAAATACGTCGTCAATACGTCTAAAAAACAATATGTCCAGACGAGTTGGTCTCTTGTGTTAGGCAAACAGCACATTATGCTTAAAGCACATAGACAGGTAACACACTGTCAAAATTAATATACAAGCGTTTATATGAACATGGTTATTTTGGCGATTTCATAGCTACATGGCTACACGATCAGTGTTGCAGCTGAGTTTGGCTAATTTCTATTTTCATAAGCCAAAATAATTAAATTTAGTGTTGCCAGTATAATAAAAAATGTGACATAAAAGAGCGTTTGAAAATATTTTCATTTTATCTTCATCAGAAAATTAGAATTGAAAATTTTTTTAAAATAGTCCAAAGTAACTTCTGAGTATTTGGGCGGTTTATTACAAATATAGACGACCTCCCCTTTAAAATGATATACATATGTCCCATCTCGCAATCTTCTATGGGTCGTTTGGAAGTTACTTTGAATTATTTTAAAATTTCCATATACTAGTGCTATTGCTCTGACTGATTTTAGCACTGCCGGACGAACCATTAAAGTTTACGAGATGAAACACATATCATTAATAAATTTATAAATTTAACAATTTGCAACTCAATTATGGAAATCGTCTAGGAAATTTTTATGAACTCTCACTCTCACTTTTCATAAAAAATTTTGAGACGAAATAAACAGCATATTAATTTGCTGATTTATAAGCCATTTAACCAAATCAAATCGTTTTATACAAAAAATACTTAAAAATTTTTTAAAAATATTGGGTATTTTCTAGGCGACCATAATATGCTGTTTATACGAAATGAAAAATCTAATCGTTTACAAAATTTATAAGAAAATTACTCAAAAATAATTTGAAATTTGATTATTGTATATACAAATATTTAAGATGTAAACAATGAGCACATAAATCATTTTCATGAACGATTTTTCTTATATTTTAAGGCGATTTTTGTTACATCAATGTAACCCTGTTGGAAAACAAAGTTCGTGTTGAAAACCTTTTATATTTTTTTAAGGTTAATTACGGACACGTCTCTAACTTTATTCTAGATTTGATTAATATTTCTAGCAATTTTATTTCATTACAAAAAAAAAAACTTTTTATATAAAACAATTACCTTAATTCCATTTGGCGTTGTCGTTACAAAGCAACAAAGCAAATATTTATCAAGGACTATAGATATAATACTAATTTGTTATCATGGCAGAATGTTTTAAAATTAATATTGCCGTATTTTGTCTGAGGTTTTTTTAGTAACGAACTGAGGAAAACTAAAATTGTAAAAGTTTTAAAACTAATAATTTTTGTTTGTTACGACTTTTTTATTTCATTTGTTTAAAGAAATATTTTTTTAATTTATTTAATTTATTTAATTTGCTTAAATTATTTAATTTAATTAATTTAATTAATTTATTTAATTTATATAATTTATTTAATTTATTTATTTTATATAATTTATTTAATTTATTTAATTTATTTAATTTATTTAATTTATTTAATTTATTTAATTTATTTAATTTATTTAATTTCCTTAATTTGTTTAAATTATCTAATTTATTTAATTTTATTTATTTATTTAATTTATATAATTTATTTAATTTATTTAATTTGTTTAACTTATTTAATTTAATTAATTTATTGAATTTGTTTAAACTATTTAATTTATTTAATTTAATTAATTTATTTAATTTATATAATTTATTTAATTTATTTAATTTATTTAATTTATTTAATTTATTCAATTTATTTAATTTATATAATTTATTCAATTTATTCAATTTATTCAATTTATTTAATATATTTAATATATTTAATTTATTTAAGTTAATTGATATCGCCGCCAAGACAACGTGTTTCGGAATTGATAAAAATGCTAGCTACGCCTAGCAGAATAAGGCTGACTATGTTAATTAAAAACATTGTCCCATAATCATAGTCACATTAAAGTCGGCATTTTTTTAAAAACGATTTTAAATTCATAAAATTCTTATTAACAAAAGGAAGTTTTTAATAAAAGTGTACTTTTTGGTGACTATGATTATGACCCATTATTTTATATTATTATATTTTCTTTTTTTTTTTTAGAAATTTTGTTTGTTTGTTCCACTGTTTAAAAAGAACAACAAGTGTTTACAAAGGGAGAAGGTTCTTGTTTGTTCATTACGATGTTTTTAAGCAGGGAAAAGTTTACGGGGCCGAAGCTGGAGGAAAGTTTTAATAGGTGTGGTGGTATTTACAAGATGTTATTTATTTATTTATTCATTATAAATTTGTATGTCTGTAGGTCGCTAGTTTTCAAATAAACAATTGCTGTAATGATTTCTTAGTAATTCTTCTAGTACAAATCACAAGCAAGTACTGCACTGGCTTGCACAGATTCAGATTTAGTTTCACATGCACAATAAATTGTTGAAATTTATTTCATACAGAACTTAACACAAAAAATTAAATTATAATTAAACCTTTAAAGATTTTATTTAAAATACTTGGAAACTAATACAGTGACCATTTGTCTTTAGTGATTCATCATGATTTTAATTACGATGATAATTTTATGCAGTCAAATCAAGTCACATGTGTGGTGACCTGACAAAATGAATCATCAAGGAAATTGTTAATATAAAGCAAAGATTCTGTTTTATGTTGTTAAATTAAAGAAGACAACATCTAAGAAATGAATAATTAAGGAATTTGTTTTTTTCTAATCTTGAATGCAAATTGTGTTTTCTTTTTACTTTAATTTTTTTCTTTCTGAATCGTACCCAGCAGGCAATTCAATTGATAACGAATTTTCAACTAGTGGTGTTTGATGCTTAAAGTACTTTCAAAAGAAGAGGCAAATAACTCTTTTAATAATTTAGGCAGTAGCCAGCAATGTTCGATTCTCAATGATTTTTTCACTAACTTAAAATTAGCTATTTAAAAGTTAGTAAAAAGTCAGTTTTATTAAAAAACAAAAATAATCAAAATATTTTTTTTTTTAATTAAAAGTCGAATTATAATTAATAATTTTTATATTGATAATCCGCTTCTTCAGATAAAATGGAAGTAGAATGCTGTAAATTATATTATTAATCTAGCGAATGGACTCACCATATTTTTTTAGATGAATTGATGATGGAATGGTTTTTAATTTTACTTTTTTTTTACATTAAATTTATTTTCTTTTATTTCAGTTGGTTTGACTAGTATACCAACTCAAGCTAATGGTAATGTTATGATTTAGAATCACTTCACTAGCTACTTCAGCTAACTAAGCATGAGTACCTTGTTACTTTCTTTCCAGCTAAAACAGAGTCAATGTATCGAACTGGGAAGATTCGGCATTAATTTATAGTTCTATTGTAGTTGGGATCAGAAAACTGAGTTATACATACGACTTATTACGGGTACCGTTTTCATAAATAAATATGCGACAAGCCAATATAAAACATAAGACCGACGTTATCATTATCACAATAACACTCATTATTATAACTAAGTAATAACTAACGGCAGGATGTTATCGGGCAGATAAATGGGGTTTTATTATAACAAATAGACTTTAACGAATAGTGAAAGGATTGTAATGATTTTAACGTTTAACTTGAACTATAAGCATTTAAAGTTGCCATATTTTAAATTTTAGATATGGCAACTTCAACAGCAATTTTTTTTATTAATGCACACACATAAAATAATACAGTTACCCAATAATATAAAAAATATTAAAATAAACTTTTTTTATATATCGAATTTCTTAGTTATTTTAAAAGTAAATATCAAAGAAAGAGTACATCGTTAGCACAATGTAGTTATAACAACAAAAAGTAATTGATAGTCCCAGCAGTGGTGCCATATTTTTATATTTATGTTATTGGCAAATTGTAATAATGGCCCTTAATGAGTTATTTTGTTAAATGACTACACTATTGCGGGCAGGGTAAACAGGCAAACACAAATTAAAAAATAGTGTTGTGTCTTTGTGTGTACAAGTATTTAAAATTATTTAAATAAAAACAATTAATTAATCATTATAATTCCATTGTAATTACTACTTTTTAAAATGTTGTTGTTGTTGTTTATTTTTATATATTATAAATGTGATTAAATAGTTTTAATTTTTTCTCACGAAACACCTACATTAACTTGGGAATTACTCAAGACGTAGAAACTGCAATATATTACAAACTCAAAATATTACAAACTCAAATTAATTTATTTATTAAGTCAGGAAGGTGGTTAGTACTCAAATTATGATGCTACACAAGTGTGGGCGTCAACTGGCCTTGATTACTCGTAAACTCAGCCAAAAGATTGTTTTTGTTGATTTAACAGAATTTCTTTGCAAACATGTGTAGCAAATTAAATTAAATTATCAACAGCTAATGATGAGATTACGGTTACATTTACAGCAAACACACACCTTTTTTATGTAGTCAAAATAATTAATTTTTTCTTTTAACAAAAAAATTAAATTTCTAGTGACCGCATGACTAATAAATGAAATATGGTTTCTGAAAGTGTAAATTAAAACAATTTGCTTTAAGTTAAGAATGCAGTTTGATGTGTTTTCTTATTGTTATTGTTAAGTTTAAATGACTAAATATGAAACCTAAAATATTTTCCAGCAATTTCAATTGCAACCATATGAAATTCTAGTTACGCATTCCAATTTTTCTTTCATTTTCAATTTAATATTTTTCAAATATTTGAAGGCGCCATCGCAATATTAAATTACACACCGTTCATTCTAACTCTTTATCTCGTTTTTTCTACTGTTCTAGGTTTTTATTTAATTTTTTGTTTTCTTTTATTATTATTTAATTATTATTTGATTTTTGTTGTTGCAAATACCCTACATACCGCAAGGTTCTAAGGTTAAACTATGGGAATGAGCCCATATTGTTCAAATTTTTAATTGGTTCTAAATATGAGATAAACAGTTCTGAAGTCTCTGAACTCCCTTGTTTGAATCGCAATAGATATAGTTCAGGCAGATTTTTTTTATTTTCAAACATTTTTTTTCTTTTTGTACAGTGACTTGAAATATTTACCCTTAATTTAACTTTGACACCCTATAACTGGATTCTGGCAATGATTCTGAATATGAGAAAAGCAGTTGTGAAATCTTTGAACTCTCTTCTATAGATCCCAGTAGGCATAGTTGACAAATTTTTTACTTTTATACTTTTTTTTGCAACTTTCTGTATGGTTTCACAGAAAAATTTCTCAAAATTAAATTTTTTTTATGATGGTGTGATGATGCAGTATAGAAAATTTAAATATTTTGACAGTTTAGTTTTTCAGTCTCTTAGAGAGAAAAATGTTAAAAACGAGGCTAACTGGTGAAACTATCTGTAAACACATACTTATAGGTGCTCGGCATCCAGATAGTTCCTTCGCCCAACTATAATATTCTTATATTCTTCACAAATACTATTTCTCTTTCGCCATTTTTTATTTATTTATAAATTTTTTTTTGTGAAATTATGTTTGCAGTTTTACGTCAAATTTTATTAATTTTTAATATAAATCTTCTGGGAATTACTTGCCTAAGAGCAAGAAAAATCTTTTATAAATGAAAATCTAGTTCAAGTTGATTTTTAACTCTTTCCATTTACCTCTTTATATTTGTAGTTTCATTAATTACTTGGCGTGTAAAGCTTTTTAAAATCGACTACATTTCATAAATTTTTATTTTTCATAAAATTGTTTTTTTTTTTTTCTTACATTTTAGTTTTAATTTGCAGCACCTCCTTTCATTTATTTATCAACGCTGTTCTTGTCATTGTTGTCAATAACAAAAAAAATTTATTACGTTTAATATGAACCATTTGTGATGGTTCGAATTTATTGTCAGTTTTCATTTGGTTTAATCTATCAAAATTAAACGACTATAAAACAAACAAACAAACGAACGACTGAACAAACCAATTTGCGGTTTCATTTCTCATTGAAATGAAATCGAATTAAATAAATAAAAAACATAGACAATCTATTTACTGACAGGTACTTTAAGGTCTGAAGAAAAGTAGTCAAAAGGCTTTAAAATTGTAGGCCTTTAGAAATTTATTGAATTTTTTTTTATTTATTTGATATTTTTTCGAACTTAAATTTCAGTAATTGTTTTTTTTTTGTAATTTTAAATTCTTTTTTTTTTAATTTATACATTTTTTTTAATTATTAATTTTTTCTTAATTATTAATTTTTTCTCAATTATTAATTTTTTTAATTATTAATTTTTTTTAATTATTAATTTTTTTTAATTATTAATTTTTTTTTTAATTTTAATTTTTAATTATTTTAAAAAAATTAAAATAATTTTTTAGTTTTAAAAATTTATTTTAATTTAAACATTTTTTTTTAATTTTAACATTTTTTTTTAATTTTGGATTTTTTTTTTTTATTTTTTTAGGCTCTAGGTTTTGACAAAGAGCCCTAGAGCCTAACAAAAAATTAAAATAATTTTTTTGTGTATTGTAATTTTTTCCATAAATAGCTAACTTTAAGTCAGTTGTAAAGTCATCGTAAGTTGGTTAATACTGAGTACTGCCTAAGGCATTGTCCCTTAGGACAATTTTTATTATGACAAGGTATAAAAATGTTAAAGAATAATTAACCCTAAAACTTGTGATTCATTAAAATTTTTAACTATCAGCTGTGTGGCTGAATAAAAACCAGAATTTTGTGTGGTATTTACTTAAACGAAAAATAAAAGTGAATGTTTCTTAAATAAAAAAATATAATAAATAAGCCATTTTTGGTTGTTGCTATTCATATCAGTGGTGAATTTTTAACTGCTAAAGTTAACCGAAAATTACTGAATCCCACATTCGTTAGTGGGAACTGAAAAATATGGATTTAAAATAACAGCCTGTCGAACAATTAAAAGTTAGTGAATCGCAGTACAGGGAAGGTAAAATTTTCATTTTCCGAGAACGGAAGGAAGAGAACAAATGACTTACTAGGTCTAACCCGGTCAGGCATTGTCAAGGGAATTTTGCAACACTTGAGAGCCTAACCCACATCTTCAGGTTTTTTCACGAAGACTAAAAGACAACAGAACACAACAGTTTAGTCTGACATTTCGGACAAATCTCCCTAGGAAATATGTGATGGAAACTAACACACACTCATTTCTTTCAATAATCCTTTTACATCTTTTTTATGGTGGCATTCTTTTGATCCATGTGTAAGAGTGAATTCAAACCAAATAATAATGGTGTTACAAAAAATGTGTGATAGAAATAAACATATAATTATGTTGACATGAGTGAGATACAAAATCATACGTACACAAACGTTTCTAACTTGATAGACAATTTCTGCTACGCTGCGATAGATATTTCTATCAACACTGACAGTCAAATGATAGGTTAATTGAGTGTCACTGTTCTCGTAGGGTTTGCATTCTAAATGAATGCTGGACTTAGCCAGTATTTTTATTATGAGAGTAGTATCACATTAGATCTATTCTGGCCGCAATGACCAAGTGACTTGTTAGCGCCCCTCTAGATTAGTAGGTAGTGTATTAGCCTATCAATCTGGGGGGTTGGAGGCTCGATTCCTCACTAGACCCTGGGTGTTTTCTGTCAATTTTTTTAATGTAAAAGAAAAATTAGTGCTTGCACTTGGAAAAGGTTTACAAGTTATGGTATTTAATTACTAAAAGTCGTGCTTATGGCCCATTCTAAATAATTCTAATCATCATTCATACAACCCAAAAGCTTAGCGCTGTTTAATACTAAAAAGGCCTAACTCTACGCCAATGTATTTTAAATAATTTAATTATGATTTGTTTTAATTATTTATTTTTTTGTGTAATAAAAAGACTTTTATAAACATTAATTTGCCATGAATGTTAAAATTAAACATGGCGGTGGTTTTACTTTTTGTTAATGAAAAATATGCCGGCCAATTTCAAATCAATTCAATCAGCATTTATTGCTCGGGGAAATATTTGCAACTTGTGACAAATGGAATCACTATGGGATATAATTTTTTAATGCTGCTTGCTGTTAATTGTTTTCTTTTTTTTTTTACCTTGAAAATATTTATTTTTCTAACGTTTTAATGTCTTCAATTCAAGAAACTCTTAAAGCTGAATGCATAAGAATTTTAAATTAACGAATAAACTATGCAAAACTACTTTTTTACTGCAAAAGCAAAATAAAAAACAGCAGCAACAAAAAATCGTATGGCAAATTGGACTCAACGCAGCAGAATACAGCAAATTGAATTCAAAACTAATAATGCTAAGGCTGCTGAAAGATAATGATGATGATGATATGATGATGATCATAGTAAGATAACATTGTTGGCTTTTTCAATTTTACCCTTTCTCTCTCTCTTTCTGTCACTCTCTCTGCCACTGTGTGTAAAGCAAACTAATGCTAGTAAACTAATCAAGCAGCTTTACTTAAACATCGGTAAATTTATAACTTCCGGCTTTTTCTGCTTCTAACGAATTTTTATAACTACACAAATAAAATAGTTGTTCAAATACATTAACAATAGCAGGCAGTAGTATCAACTGAAGAGCATTAGAAAAAAAACACAAGTGACTGGGCGGGGCTGGGCTGGTTTATTGCATGAAATGCAAGAAATAGAGAAAATAAATCTGAAATAATAAAACTTGTTGATGCTGTTGTTGAATGATTTTATGCATAAAAAAAAACAAGAAAAAAAATTGTTGAAATCGAACCAGAAATAGAAAATGTAAGTGCACTTTTTTCTTTACTTTCTTTTGTTCTTTGTTTTGCAGGCTTTTAAACAAATTATTTTAATGCAGGTCATATTCACTCAAAGCCATCAATCGTATATTTTTTTTAAAGAATCTGTGCTTACGCAATCAGCCTTAAATCAAACAAGGGGAAAGAAAGAAAGAGCTGAAGCATAAAAATTTGTTTTGTCAAAAACAGTAACCAGGAAAACAAGATGAAAAAGAAAGTTCCCACAACTAATGCTACCCAGTAGCATCTACAAATATTTTCAAAGGCAACTCAAGTACTTGATTTGGCACATGTTAAATTTTGTGAGTGCGTGCGTGTGTGTGTGTGTGTGTGTGTGTGTGTGTGTGTGTGTGTGTGTGTGTGTGTGTGTTGGTGGGAGAGAGGGAGGGAGGAGATTGTTCAAGTAAAATAAAAACATTTACAAACATTACATTAATATAACCCAGTTGGCATCATTGATTCTTTGCTTTCAATAAAGAGAGAAAACTAACAAGTCAGTTGGCAAATTACAGCACTCGATAACGATCGAAATTTCAATACAAGTTAAGTGGAAATTTCAATCGATAGCGCAGGCCATAATTAGGTTTCAGCTGTTTTTGTTTTACTTAAACCAGCTGTGTCAGCTAATCAAGGGTAAACATTTGCTAACATATTTCAAGCCCGCAAACAGCACTAAGCTACTCTAATGCTATCAATTTTATGTCTAAGAAACTAAAAGTTTAGCCAAGCATTTCTCAAAATACTTAACGACTAAGCTAGCCATTTGGCTTTTTATAAACAGAGGCCAAACTACGGTATACGATATCGACTGAAATTTCCATTTAAATTCCATTCAAATTGCGATCACCATCGAGTGCCGTAATTTGGCCTCAGTATAGTGCTGATAACTAAATCGAGCGTTGCTTTTAAACAAACTGACTTGACTCTTTTCAAAACCCTATGGTTACGTTTGTTGAAGTTGCAGCAACATCTTTGTTTGCTTACATTTTAACACTTGAAACAAAAACTCTTTTCTTTAACTCCCGTCACTTTTACATAAAAAATATTATTTTTTTTTTGTTTTGGTGTAACTACCAGCAGTCAGTGAATCAATCAGTCAGTCAGTTAGTCAGTCAGTCATGTTCATTTATATGTAACTTTCAACAGGGTTTTTATTTTTATTATTATCAATTCTAGCAGCATACAGAAATCCAGTATCTAGCTAAACAGCACGAAATGATAAGGAATACACCGACACACTCACTCACTCACATTTATTATGCAAACGTTTTCATAGTCCTACACAAACACACGCACACACAGAGACATAGCTCAGGCACATAAAATATTCCTGTTTCTGAACACTGTGTGCAACAGTAAAATGAATGGGGAGTTCTGGAAGGATGGTGTATATTCATTCAAGACACACTCACTCTCAAACGAGTGAACAATTCTATAAATTTGTTCCACTTATTTAACGACTGTTGCTGGTACTTTGCATGTGATGTGGCAACAAATGTGCAAATGTGCGTGTATGGTATGGGAGTTTCGTTTTGCCCTAAAGACTGACAAATGAATTTACTAATAGATATTTTAATTTAGTGAAACTGCTTGTTTAAAAGTCGTCCAAAGCAGAGCGTCTGCAATAAAGTTAACCTCTCTTTTTGTTATTTTTTCTACTTCTTTTTTTTGCTTTTAACATACTGGCTTCAGGCATTTAATGTTGCTAATATAGTTGCTGTTGCTTTTGCTGTAACTGTTGCCTGCCGCTCATTACGGGTTAAAGAGTTTTCCATTTAACAATTTTAATTAACAAGACGCCACAACAACAACAAAAAAACTAAGCAAAATGAGTCAAAGCAACAACTATCAGTTAAATTTTAAATAGTCTTGTAGTTTATCAGTTAATTAAAGAAAATTTACTGTGCAAATACTTATTACAAATGGCTGTTAAGATGAGAGTAAAGAAAAGAAAAGAAAAACAAAAATGTTGACTTTTATTTTCAACATGAAACCAGAAATTGTGTTAAGGTTAAATGAAAAGTTGAAATTTAAATTAGAGTTTTACTTAACAACAGCAATAGGCAAGCAAATAATAACGACTTCAAGTAGAAATAATGAAAAATTTGGCACAATATCCACTTCAAGTCTATTTTAATTTTTTTTTCTTTTAACACAAACATAAATCATTAACTTTGTAATCAGCACTGCAAGAATAATTCATAGTATTTCAATCAACAACAAAGTTTCATTAGACTAATAACAACATTTCATTGATTTAATATTTATTAAATGAATAAATATTTCATTGAGTGTATGAAATATTTCTTTAGTTCAAAACAAATTTGTCATTAGCTGAAAAATAATTAAATTTTTTACTATATTAATGAACAACAGGTGTTGTCATTTTGTTAACAAGCGGTGTCAATTCGACACCAGATAGGGGTTAATTTTTCTAAGCTTTGTTTTAATGGCTCTTCGTCTTAGTTACATCATCTATACAGAGCCAAAAATCGCGTTGCAAAATCAACAACGTATGTGGTCATTTTGGACACCATCCCGTTGTCTATTTTATTAACAACGAGTGTTTTCAATTTTTTAACAAGCGTGTTCAAAAACGGTTGGTTGTCATTTCGACACCATTCGTTGTCGATTCGGCAACACTATGTTGTCAATAATGTGTTGTTAAAATGACACCATCCGTTGTCAAAAGTGACAACAAACGTGGTTGATATACTATTGACACCGTTTGTTGTCATTTTCACAACGGATGGTGTCATTTTTTCTCTGGGTGTACTGATCCTCATATTTAGCCTCTCATAATCTGCAATTGAGTCATGAATCTTAGGACAATAGGAATTCCTGATAGAGTCCAGTTTTCGCTACAATTTTCACTTTTCAGCTACTCCTTAAATCTGAGCTTTTTTTGGGATGTTGATCAAACAGTCATGCTCCAACACCGTCAACCGTTATCGAGTTCTCTGTGTACCATACATGTGATCTAAAATCGGATTTGAAGCTGTTCTGTACCCAAGTAACTCTAGTCCTGCTCTAACACCATCAATCATTTTCGAGTTATCTGTATTGCATACACACCCAGAGAAAAAATGACCCCATTCATTGTCAAAAGTTAGCACAAACGTTTGAGCACACCGTTTGTTGTCATTTTGACAACGGTTGGTGTTAATTTTTTTCTCTGGGTGTACGAGTCTCGTTGTCATAAAGAAAACAGTGATATTTGGCAACGCCGGCCATATGTTTTATATTGATATTTCGTAAATTCAACTACAAAAACGAGACGCGTAATAGGACTGTATATCTTGAAAACCAGAACTAATTAAAGAAAAACGCCATACAGATTTGAAGTCAGAGCTCTAAAATAATTACTTTAGCAACAGTTTGGCTTAAAAGTTGAATCAACATCTGTATGCGTGTATGTTGCGATTATATCTATGACATCAAGGCCCTTATACTCTTGCTAATACAACAAAAAGTTAAATGATTTCTATACAAATTTTAAGTTTTCATTTAAAACTCTGGCTAAATCATTTATAAACAAACTAATAAGATGTGTCTCATACATATATTCCCAGCAAAACTTTAATTATAAAATAAAAACTATTTAGCTGGCCTCTCTACTAAGTATTTATTTAAGTACGGCTTAAGATAATCATTACCATTTTAGTTAGATTTACTGGTAAAAACAACATCTTGTAAAAACAATAACAAAAAAAAAGTACAATTTATATGCTGAGAATATCTTCAGGGTCATATTAAATTGTTATTAGAAAAGAAACAAATATTTAACAAGAATATAATTATAATCTTCATTAGAAAACTCAAGTAAGCAATACAAAAATAAATATAAAAAAATACAGAAATTTTATAATAAAATAAACAACTAAAGAAGGCACTCAAGTGTAAAATTAATTTCCAGAGAATTGTAAAACGAAAGTACAAAAAAATTACCAACTTAAACGACAACAGCTTTTAATATTTTCTTGTTGTAGAAAAAAAAAAAAAAGGTTGGAAAATACAAAAATTACACAAAAATGTATTCATAGATTTGCCATTGAAATTGAATGGTAGTTGGAGCTAAGCTTTGCATTACGATTAAATTAATTAGATTTTTCTATTTTGCGTTTTGAAAGTACAAAGTAAGATAAGCTGCAAGCGATGAAAAAGGGTTATTTGAAAGAGTGTTTACTGTGCTGTTTACAGTAAACGCACAATTTAATCATTTATAAAATTTGTATGAAAAACACTCGAAAAATTTTAAATTTTTTTCATACAAATATTTTAGACGATTCGTTTCCTGTGAGCAGCAATATGAGTCTTAGAAAAATCTAGTGAATTTTAATTTTAATTATTATATATCCAGAACCAACACTAATACGATTTTAGCGAATTTATATAAAACACTAAGAAAATTATTTTTGTGAAACATTTTAATTCTCAGCGTACTATTAACCACATGCAGAGTAGATGCAGCAATACTGCCGGACTTTGCCGGATACCCGAGTATGAGGAGACTGTTTTTCACCTTCTCTGTGTAAGAACGTCTACTCTGTTTTTCAGATTCAAATTCTTTGATTCACATTTTATGCATGATTTATCTCAGTTGTCTAGGATTAGTAGAACTAGTGTGCACCTAGATATGTTCATTACTGTGGCGTTGGTTTGGCTCCAAACGAAATCGTGTGACTATAATTGACGGCAAAGGAAAGCAGGGTATTAAATAATTTTTTTATAAAATTTTTTAATTAATTCTGTGCTGATAAGGAAAAGTCACTTATGTTGACTTAAGTAAAAATTGAATTGTCTCAGAGAAAACAGGCCCATAACTGAAACGACAACTGCAGCTTCACGATTTTACATTTTCACAAGTCTTGCAAAACAATCATGCCTTTCAATTAATTCAATTTAATTAAATTTTCCGCAAAAATCAGTCATTTTATTTACAAACTTACAAAATTATTAATTTAATTTCACTTTCCAATGTTTTTTTGATTTTCTTTTGTTCTTATTTTTCTTTGGGTTTGTTTACAAAATGCATGAAAGTGTGGCAATATTGTCAAGAGCATTTGTGTTTCAAAACGAGAACATAAGAAAAGTCGCTGCCAAAATAAAATAGCGAGTTTTATATATCAATTTGTACGGAAAGCATCGTTAAGCTCCAGTTCTGTTTCATCATTAAAAGGGTTAATTTTATATTTAAATCAGAAATTTTTCATTTTAATTTTTCATCTCTATAAGGAAGAAGGGTATGCATGGGATACCCTATAAAGTATCCTTACTGATACTGTCCGTCAAATCGTTGAAATAAGCTTTCTGAAGTCTCTAGCAAACGTACAGAAAAGTTAAGTTAAATAGTGATGTGTGGCTTTCAAGTATGCTTGTGCAGTCCTTTAATATTTACACGAGTGTAAATCACACGATCTGTAAATATTTGCCGTATTACAAAATAGTATTACCATAGTGTCTGCACTAACAACAACAAACGAGTAATTAATATGTAACTACTCGTACATACGAGTTATAAAAACATTAATTGTTTAAAATTCTCACGTGTTTCAATTACAAATTACTTTTAAACACTTTGAACTTGAAAAATTGCATGCAGTATTTTATATTTCTTTTTTATATTTTGTTATTGTTATTGTTATTGTCAATTTTCAGTTGTGTGTTTGTATTGTTGCTGTTGGATTTCTTTCCAGTATTTTTCTTTTTATTTTGTTTTGTTTCGTTTTTTTTTTTTTTTGTCTTTCGGATTATGCATTTTAATTCAACTTGACAATTGACATTTTATGTCATTCAATTGTTAAAACAATACAATTAAATACAACAACAAGGCGAAAAGAATACAACTACACAAATAAACTTCTTAACTACAAATGAGAACAAGTACATCTCAAGATTTATTAAACCGATAAAAAATTACTTTGATGTTGTTGTATTTTCTAACACTTTGAGAGTCACAACAGACAAATTATTTTCAGTTTTTTTTTAATGTACTAAATACTATTACTAGTTACTTTAATACTTTGTTGTATTTATTGTAATTTAATTCCAGAAGTTACACAAAAAAAGGGAAAATCTTTTTATTTAACTGACAGCCACCAACGAAACAAACATGCAATCATGACAGCAAGCAATTTTTGTTATTTATTCTACATCTGTAATTAAAAGAATTACAACAACAAATAAATGATATTTTCTTTATTAAATTAAAACCTGAGTTATAGGAAGGAGACTGCTGAGGCTGTTTTAAGAAGAAAAAAACTATAACAATTTCAATTTGTTTTGTGTTGTTTTCACTGCCACTTTAATTAAATTTTAATTTAAATTTCAAACTGATTTCTCATGACAGCTACCCGTCAGTAAACATAAAATTACTCTTACATGCAAATAATTGTTGGTAATAAACCCTAACAGTCCAATCAAAATTGGAGCGGCATGTGCAGCTTTTTTTAAGGTCCTCTATTTAATTAAAGCGTCTTACCTAAATAATAATGAGGACGGTGCGTATTCTCTACAGTAGTTTTAATCATCTTGTTTTATAAAACCCATTAAAAACGCTAAATAAAAAAAAAGTAGCTCAAATGTCATTACTGGTGAACAATAATAAAATAAAAAATAAAAAAAAGTTCTGCAGCCAACTTCACTACAACACGCGCTGTCAAAATTGGATTTTCCAATTTCTCAGCGTTGACGTCGCGCTATTTCGTTATGCTCTATACATTTTGACAGATAAAAAAGCGCTGGTCGCGCCTATTTAAGTATGACTGTAAAACGTTAACTAGAAACTTTTTATTAATAAACAAACAGAGCTTTTAAAGATTTAAAAAAAATGGGCCATAATCATAGTAACACAAAATTAGGCTTTTGCTCATAAGAATTATATGAATTTAAAATCGTTTTACGAAGATGCCGACTTTAATATAACTATGATTATAGCTCAATGTTTTTTTTATTATGAGCAAAACCTTAAAATTTTAGTTTCGTTTTTATAATGCGCAGCTTTAAATTTTATTTTATTATTTTTGTAAAAATAACAAAACTAAATGGAGTAGAACTATTTATTTTTTCTAAAGGATTCAAAAAATTTCTTTTGTTATTTTCAACTTTACTTTTTTTTTTAAATCAAGTTTTAGTGATAAAAATAAATAAAAAAAGGTGGTCAAGATCAGTGAATATTGTGCACACAAACATACTTAATATTCATATTTAAAATAAATAAAAACCCTGGCAAAACACATCTCTACCCGTAAGTAAGTAGTATCTGTGTTAAAATAACAATAACAATTGATTGAATAATACTTAACAAAAAGAAATCTTTAAAATATTTTCTACTTTTACTTGACTTAAAAAAAAATTTAGGTATGTGTATGTGCTACAAAGAAAACAAAATAAAAAAAAATTGAAGCTTGGCTACATGCCAAGATGTGCAAAAATGTGCAAAACATTTCAGTCAGCAGTTAACGATTTTTAAACACATCCTCAACAGCAACCAAGCAGGAAATAGAAAACAAAAAACACAAATATTTACAAAGTTTAGCATCCCGTTGCAACACATATATACATACTTTCACAAATCAAACTAAGCCAAACTTGATAGTTGTTGGCAACGTTACCATTTTAGCCTTTCTAAAGCTAGATTTAGCCATTTTTTAGCATTTAGCCTTTGTAATTTATGATTTAGCCTATAGCTTTTTTCGTTTGCAAAATAAAGAAATATACTAAATAAGACTGTAGAAAATTCCTGAACACAAATGAGTTTGTTCTGTAAGCTTCGAAATTGAATTTAATTAAATTTATATTTTGTCTACATAATGTTTGTATAAAACAAGTTAAATTCGGCTGTGCCGAGCAGCGTTGCCAGAAGCTAGATTTCACTAAAAAGAACGCTAGAAAAGGCGTTTAAAAAAAATAAGTTAGAAAAAAGTTAAAAAGCTAGAGCAATTTTGTTAATTCTTTATTACATTAATAATTTTAATTAAAAATTTTATAAAAAAACCCAAACAAAAGGTCATTTTCCACATGGCTTTAAATATATATAAGCGAATTCAATTATTTTTCAACTTCAATGCTAAAAAAAAATTATTTAAAATTCCTTCAAGTAATGCGATTTCTATTGTGATATTTCGCTTGCTTTATCGTACGCAAAAGCGAGCAACCTCAGCATTACTAAACGGTAGTACTAGATAACTAAATATTAAATGGAACAATTAATTAAATAATTAGGAATAGAGTGCATTTCTATTTTACAAGTTAAAAGCCAAATACTTTTCTTTAGTTATGAGATTACCGTCGTTCGATTAATTTATCAATTTACGTATCAAAGTATTATCGAAAATATTACTTTAGCTAATTTAGTTTCAGTCTCAGTTTGTTTATGCATGATTTGTTTTCATTTTTCCAAAAAAGTCTATTTAAGGCTATTTTGAAAAACAAAAAAGGCTAGGAAAAATGCTAGAGGCTAAATCTAGCCTTAAAAAGGATAAAATGGCAACGCTGGTGCCGAGTTTTATATACCCTTCACTGTGTTAGCGAAATATTCCTATTTTTCACATTCCACATTCTTATTAAATTTAAAAAAAAAATGCAAACAACTATATACACGCAAAAAAATATATGGTTGCGGCAACCATATTCTGTTGGAAGCATAGTATATACTCGTATGTTTAAATTTATGATTGCATTAAAAATACTTCTCAACTGCAGATGTTGCGCTTCCACCCCCAGTATATGGAAATTTCAAAAAAATATTTAAAATAGTCCAAAGTAACTTCTGAGTACTTAAGAGAGAGGTAGATTACAAATCTAGACGACCTCCCCTTTAGAATGATATGTGTTGGTATTAAAAAATGAAATAAATAAAAGTTGAATTCATTTTTCTAACACTTTAAAGCGAAAGCTTTGAAATACAATTTTCTTAAAATGCTTAAAAAAAATCTTTCAAGAGAGAGTAGAGTGTCTTTTAATTTAAATTTTATATTTCATAATTGAGCTGTGGTATAAGTCCACTTTGTAAAAAAAAAATCAGTCAGCAGTAATTTAAGCTAGATTTACAATTTTTTTAAAGTGGACTTATACTGCTTTTAAAAATAACAGCTCAATTATTGTTACACGATAAATTTTGCCAAGCCGGATCTCAGATCATGTTGCATAAAATTAAAATACTGCAAAATTAAATATTAATTGTAATGCTGATGATGATCAGGCAGCAATTATGCATGGCAACAGTTTAAAAAAAAAACAGAAATAAATCTTATTATTCCAGATGATCACTTGATTAGTTAAGTGATTATAAAAAAAAGCGTGCTTGCAATCAAAATTAAAAGAACACATAAAAAAATTAAAAGAAATGATGAACCACAACAGCAGACAGCAGTATGTCTGCACCTTAACAAAAATAAAAAAAGATGCTTAAAAAATATTCATAAAAATGTAAAATGAACAAAAAAGAAAAAAAGAAAGAAATTTAATAAAATAAATTTATTATGCAACCAACATCGTCACCAGCAGCAGCTGATTTTAATGATTTAAACAACACGCATACGCTTACGCTTGGCTGCTCATGATTTTTATTATATTTCTTCAAAATTTACTTTACTGTGTCAAATTTTTAAAAGTCATTTAAAAATCATTAATAAAGAGAAGTTAATTTTGTGTTGTAGGTGGCATCATATTAAAAGAAGAAAATTCATGTAAAACAGAAAGTTCTAAAAGTTTTCTCGGAATTTGTTGAGGAATGTGGTGGCAGCAAGAACGTGACAATACAGTTTTGGTAACCATGGGTTTGTCATCAAATGACTATTGTAACACACCTTCACAGAAAAAATTATGAGCAAAAAGGTTTGTTAACAAACGAATGGTGTCATTTTTATACCAGATGGTGTCGATTTATCACCAAAACGATTAAAAGACATTAATATTATTCGTTGGCAATTCTGCAAACTTTAGGTTGTCAATAATTAGTTGTTAAAATGATATCATGTGGTGTCAAAGTGAGCACAAACCTGGTGGTCATTTTGACAACGGATAGTGTCATTTTCTCTCTGGGTGTACTGAACAGACACTAGTCGCACGGGATAAAATAATAGAGGACGTGGAATTTTTTGTTGTCTGGGAATTAGTGCTTCCAAAGCTAATATCTGTGACTAGTGATAAATAAAACTCGACAAGACTTCGGAATGCGTTTTATATGTCAAGACGAACGAAAATAAAAATATGCAACACCAATGGGAACTCAGTCTTTTATATGCAAGCAAGGAGTGAAATGTCTTCGAATATAAGCTACAAGCTATACAAGTCTTTACCAACAAAAGTTCTCCATATACAAGCCTAAGGCTCAATCTCAAATCCCCAGCTGTATAGTCGATAGCGCACAGTTGTCGCTATGTAACAAAAGATGGCGAATTCAAACCAAATAGAATGTGTGATAGAAACTAACACATACTCATGTTGACATTCATTTGATCCATGTGTAAGAGTGAAATACAAAATCACACGTACACAAACGTTTCTATTGCATTTTTCACAATGCCCTCAAGAACTTGATAGAAACATTCTTCTACGCTGTGAAAGATATTTCTATCAACACTGTCATTCAAATGATAGATCAAATCAAGTGTCACTATTTTTGTAGGGATTCTACGCTGTGATTGATATTTACATCAACAATGATGATCTAATTAGCTATCAAATCATTGTTTTTGTAGGGTATACATTTCATCCCTGTGAAGTTAATTGAGTGTCACTGTTCTTGTAGGGGTCTTATCTTCTTAAGAAGCTTAATGAATATTCAGGCAAATGCCAAAAAAAAAAAACGCTAACAAACTGCATTTTTTAGTTTATTGATTTCTTGTGTTGTCAATACGAACTCTACAAATCGCTTATTTACATTTAAATTGACTAAATTTATACGATAAAACGCGATAACTGTTTAACTATTTATTTATTATTCTTGTTGTGGTTTTTCTCTAAAATTATGTAAATTTTTTAAGGGTTTTTCAGTATTAAACAGAAGCCAACATTTAAAATAAATTTTTTACAATCAATTTTGCAGCAAATAAACCATTTTAAAAACCATATTTTTCCAAGGGAGCCTTATAAAAACAAAACAACAAAAAAAAAAAGAAAAAGTGAATCACAATTAATCATTTTGCCTTTAAGTATCTTAAAAAAAATAAATATTTTTAACGCTTCTGCCTGCCTTGAAACTACATACTTGCAAATGATGATGTAAAATCATCATCATTAATAAGTAAATTGCCTTTACACACACACACACACACACACACACACTCATAGGTATAAATACAGAATCGTTGCTGTATTCTTTTTTTTTTTAAAGCTACGTTTCTTCCTTTTTTTATTATTTGTTATAAAGTGTTGAAATTTACATGCATATTTTACGTCTCCAAAAAAAAATTAAAAAAAAATGCATTCACATACCCAAACTTACACTCGTTTGCAAATACACGCATCACCTGCGCGTTTATTTAAAGACTCAACAGTGCTGCTCAATTAAAAACCCATAATTTAATTTTATGTCAGTGTTTATGCGAATGAATGAATGAATTCTTTTTCCCCAACAAAACAGCAAAAATCACCCAACATAAAAATTTAATTTTAAGACTTTAAAAATTTATGCAAAAACACATACAACCAACCAACTTACAAAAGATTTTAATTTATTTAAAACAGGAAAAATGTACATAAAAGAAAACGAAAACGAAAACGTTTATGTGAAGCAAGTGTAATTTTAAGTAATAAAATAATGAGCTAATGAAGTTTTGTAGAAACAAAATATTTTAGTGGCTTAATTTACACAAGAGATTTTTAAAGAAGGCAAAAAATATGTATGTGACAGCAAGAAAATAAAGAAGTAGGAGTTGGGCTAAATTCACTCACTGTATAGGTACGTAGTTTAAGCTCTCTCTTTGTGAAGGAGACTTCAAACTTTTGTTCAGAACAGATAAATGAATTTTTATATGCAAAAAAGGGAATGTAAAAAAACTGCTGTGGAATATTCATAAAGGCTGGCAATAAATTGTTCTTATCTATTTGTTGCGAACAAAGTTTTTGTCCGCACAAAAATTTTTTTATAACAAGAGTCTGAGGCACAGAGAGAGCTTAAAGTACGTTCATATGTGTACCAAAAAATATTGGACAAACAAAAATTTTCTCCGGAACTAATAACTGAGTTCAGAGTTATAGACCGCTTAAACGATTTTGAAAAACATAAGACCACAATTCAAAGCTTTCGCTATATTAAATAAGCTGTTAAAGAGCCCTGTATATTGATGGGTAGCGTACTAACCTATCAACCTGGGGGTCGCAGGTTCAATTACTGCCTAGACCCTGGGAAACGAGGTTAAAGTTATCAGTGCTCGTTAACAAATTTAATTTCAGAATTAATTTCTAAAATTAAATAATAATAATATGAATAAATAAGCTGTTATTTTTGAAAGTGATATAAGTTCATTTTCTTTTTTAAACGAGTCAGCGATAATTTTAGTAGAATGGAGTTTATCTTAATATATTAAATTCGACTACAGGTGTGTTTGACATTGTACTCCTCCTAAACGGCTGGTCCGATTCAATTGAATTTCTCAGTATGCTTTTGGTTTACACTTTGGAAGGCTTAGCGTCATAAATCCGCCCGGCAGGTGGTGCTGCAGTCGGTATCTGGGTTATTTATCTACTACCTTTCACGGTCATTTACTCTATGAGTACGATTTCTTAGAGTAATATAAAACTTTTATATTTTCATTAAACCCAACTAAAATTTTTATGAAAATTGAAATAGATCACGCCCACTTTTAAAATATTTCTCAAATCGTAGAACGGCTAGGCCGATTTGGCTAATTTTTTTATTGTATGTTCGGCATAATCCAACTTATATTTTTCTTCTCTTTTTAATTATTTTTCAATACAAATAAAATTTGAAGGCAAAAATTACAGCCCAAATAAATATTAGTTCAAATACAAAATCTTTCGATTAACTTTTACTGCCGACAAGAATTCAACAATTAAGTGGACCCCAAATAATTTTATTTTAAAAATTACAAACTGAATGACAAATGATGCATATGCTTTTTCACCTTCCTTTTCCATTTCTTTTGTAGTGTTTTTTGGGGTGATGATGTAAAATTCGGAATTCCATAAAAGAGGAAAAAAAAAAACAGAAAATACAGTAGCATGATGGATGACCCATTTTATTTCAGCTGTGTCATTGTTTGTTTTTATGTCAAATAAAACACTTGAAATTGTTTTAAACGTATACAGTCTTTACTAACTATAACAACAAAAACAATAATAACAATTTAACAAGCGAAATAAAAAACGGCAATATTCAAACAATCAATAATTAAGGGAAATAACAACTGCTGCAGCAGCAACAACAATAACATACAAACAATTTTAAATAAAAAATGCAACCAATAAACATATAAAAACTCGTAAATAAATAAACAAATAAATATGAAGGAGTGTGTACGTGTAAAAACCGATATGAAATCATGTAAAAAAGCATGTTTTTTTTTTTTTCTTTTTTTTTAATTTATTTTTTTATTAAGCTGTGAAACCACTAACTGAGGTAAAAATTATAAAATAAATTAATTGAGAGGCGATAAATAAATTTACTACAGTCACTTTTTGTCATAAAAGTGTTGCAAAATTAAGGCAGGATTTGCAATAAATTTTTACTGCAATAGCACTTCAACTCAAGTACCATAATCAGGGTCTGACAGGTGATAAAAAAAAGTACAGTTTTTTATTATTTTTAACAAAATACCTTTATGTGGCAACATTCATTTTGTAAACATAAAGAATGATGCTTTTGAGCTGAGATCGAAACTGGTCTAGGATTACTTAACACTTCTGAAGAGACTAGCATCTAGGAACAGTTTTGTGTCTGATATGCCTGACAAGTGAATACTTGCGGCTAGTAATTTTATTGCGTAAAAATCATACTGCGCACTGTCTTGTAGCTCAATTAAGCGGTGATTTAGGATCTGGGTGCGAACAGAATCTCAACAATATTGGCAGGGTAGCAAAAGCATTGATGTCATTCCGTTCTCGGAAGATAACAACTGACTTACTAGGCCTGACTCGTTTAGAAATTCGCATTGTCACGGAATTCATGATTGGTAATTGAAACACTTGCAAATATGAGGATTAGTCTAAACGATTTCTGCAAGTTATGTAACGAAGATAAAAAGACAGCAGAACACATATTGTGTCACTGTAATGGTCTAATTTGTATAGGTTTTTGTTACTTAGGACATCACTAGCTACAACTGTTTAAAATGGTGGACAAATCACTTTAGAAAATTTTTGAATTCAGGTAACTAGAAGGTGGACGAAAAGAAGCCATCCGATGTTGTTTGGCTCTCATTTTTTTTCCAAATGAAAATGAAATATGTGCCGTTGCTCCGTCCTGTTGGAGCCACATGTCCTCCAGTCCTAATTCGTTCAATTGCGGCAGAAAAAACTCGATTAACATGGCCCTATAGCGCGCACCATGCAGTCACTTTAAGCGGATGTAATGGCTCCTCGTGCATCACTGGTGGATTTTCGGTGCCCCAGAAGCGATAGTTTTGCTTGTTCACGTACCCGCTGTGGTGGAAATGAGCCTCGTCGCTCATTATGATTTTGATCGAAAAATCGTCCACTTCGATTATTCCGCGTTCTTGGGGAGTGTATCGCTCCATGGATTGTTCACTTGTATTCTACATCTGTCTAGTTCACAAATGTCAAAACAGATTTAACATTGGCCGCCATTTGCAAAAATAAGAGCATCTTCCAATAGGGTGATTTCTTTTAGCCCACCTTGTAGTTCCCACTCCCGATGCTAATTCTATTTGTAATTAATTAAAAGTTTGGTAACAAAATATTTGTGGGAAATTTGAAATAATTAAAAAAAAAACACTAGAAAGAGACTTTTTCTGCCAGAGAACCTGCTCATTGAAAAATACATTAATAAGAGAGGAAAAGTGATAACACAAAATTCGAAATTCATGTGATGTAAGGGCAGAGTTATCATCATGTTTATTGTCGTTATTCTGAGACCCAGCCAAAGTTTATTATATATTTGTGTATCACATTATTTGCAGTAAAATGGTGTCAATTTGTTAGTGGATATTTCGCCTTAAATGCATGTTTTTGCATATTTTGTTATAAATGCCTATTTTTCATATTTCGTAATATTTTGTAAAAGTTTTTGACATATATTTTTCGTCATATTTCGTAATATTTACGAAAAGAAAAAAACTTTGTTCTTTTCTTAATTTTTTGTTTAGAAATATCTTTCTGTTCAAGGTGAATTCATTATAAAGTGTAGTCAGTGAATCAGCTGTCAAACAGTCAAAATAGTATGGGATAATCTGCTTACTTTTACGTTTTCAAGAAGCAAAAGCAACAACATTTTGTTGTTTGCTATAAATTACCTACACAAAAACAATGTTGTATTTCATAAATCCAACTTAAATTCAATTCCAAAATAGCATTTAATGTGGATTTATTAAATTCACTTTGTATGGTAAATACTGTTTTTATGAGTTGGATTTAACGTTAAAACCGCATTTATGTTAAATTCACTCAGTCTGAAAACAGTATAACAAAAATAAAATTTTGCTCTACTTGACTGAAGCAGCGACATACATGATTAAGTCTGGACATTTTTTAAAGGTATTTTAAATTTACCTTCTAGTAGAGAAAATATGCATATTTTTCAATTTTCTTTTTGCATATTCTGTGATTTTTAGTGCATGTTTTGTGCGCATATTTTGCGATTTTAAGTGCATCTGCGGTCTGCGGTCATTTATCGTTTATTAAATATTTAATTTTTTTTTTTGAAAGGTCTCACAACTTTTATTTAGAAAATTAAACGAGGGATCACAATAATAATCATTAATTAAGCTTAATCGCAGTAATATTTGAGACTTTTTTGTGAATAGACCTGCTAGTTGTTAGTTAGTGTATAATTGCGTTTTGTATTAAAATATTTTACTTTTTTTTTATAAAAATATTATGGTTTTCTTATTTTAAGAAACAGACCTCGATTTGAAAATTATTTTTAAATGCGAGCAATATTTTAATGATTGCAACAAATATGTTTTTTTTTTAACAAATTAGGTCATCTTTATTATTGCTTGCATATCAAATGTTTTGTTACAAAAGAAAAGAAATAAAAAAGCACATCGTGTGTGTGAGTGTTTTTAGTTTTCTGCTTTGCTAAACTACAGACTCACAAAAGCTGTTTTATTAGTTTTTCCACAGATGTTGTTATGTGAATTTTCTTGTAATTTTTATTGTTATTGCTGCGAACAGACTTTTTGAATTTTGCTTAAAGACCTGAAAAATCAAAAAAAAAATTATTTTTGTAAGTATGTACATACACACTGGTACACTCTGCTTAAAATATTTTAAGCAAAAAAAATTTTAACAAATAGTCGTCGGCTGGAAAGAACCAAACCAGCCCCAGTGCAAGTATGAATGCACAGTAACGTTGAAAAGAACTAAAACGAAAATGAGTTCAAGCATCACAATCTGTATGAGTATTTGGAAAATTAACAAAAAAAAAACGCAAATTACAAAACAAACGGCATAATGATGCCTTCAAAAAAAGCGATAAATAACAAGAAAAATAAAAAATCTAAAACATACTGACACACTAATAAGCGTTAACGTGTCATATGGTTCGTTTTGTCGTCACAACAATAAGAGGTGGGTACTAAAATTGTAAGTAAAAAAATTAATTTATAATACTTTCCGAAATTATCCAGTAGTGCGATTCAGTAACTTATATTATGAACATTCGTATTTAACAAAAAAAACAAGTATAACGATATTTTATCGAATTCGATATTCAGTAACTTTCCGACAAAAATAAACGAAGTTTGCGAAGAAATTAACAGCACATAAGTAATCATCGCAAATAACGATTTCTATACAGCCGAATATTTTTGTCGGAAACAAACTGAATAGCGAATTCGATAAAATATCGTTATACTTGTTTTTTCGATAGCAATGTTCGTAGTAAAAGTTACTAAATCGCACTACAAATATTGATTGGGTTGTGAATAATAAATAGAGCACGAATCATGGTCTTTCACCATAAAACTTCTTCTGTAGTGATTGCTATATGTAATGCAATCTATATTTCGTTTAGATTTATAAATTGCCTCTCACAATCATTTTTTATCTGTCAAAAATTTTCATGCACTGTTTTGTAGTGAAGTTGGCTGCAAAACCAAGTGTGGTAGACGAAAGATTATGCCATGCGTATGATTTCCCGTTAAATGACGAAGTTTGTCCACTGTTTGAAGAAAGAAATAATAAATTTCTCTACTGTTATATTCCTAGGAACACATTTGACGTTACGTCATTTGTGCTACATGCACAGAAACTTTCACGTTTATATGCGGGCTGGCGTAATCTTGGTGTTTTTATTTTGTTTTGTCATTTTTGAGCAATAGATAATGACATGTTAGCTATTTATTTTTTTTTTCATTTTAGCATTTTTAACTCTATTTTTGTTTGTCTTTAGTGGGTTGTATTAAACAAGATGATTAACACTTATTTAAGAATGACGCTTTAATATAAATAGAGGACCGCTAAAAAACGCTCCGCTTGCCGCTTTAATTTAGGTTGGACTGTTAGTCTCAGGTAGGTAGACGTCAAGAATAATAGAAAACAAGATTTCACCTTAAGCAAGTTATTGCTCTGTTTACAAAATTCAGCTCGTCGCATCCAGCCTTATGTCTTAACGTGAAATTTATAGCAAAAAATTTCTCTATTGTGCTTGGTCTAGATTTGGTTTGTAAACATAAAAATATCTTGATATTATTTTTTTTCATTATTCTTCATAAAAAGTCAGTTTAATATTTATCTCAGCTTCTTTGCTAATATTTTGGTAGACATAATTTACAAAGTAATTTTGAAAACTTTTAAAATAATTAAAAATCAAAAATTAAAAAATTGATGAAGATTCCTCTCTCCTATTTTTACTATAAAAATATATTTACATAACAAACATTTTGTTGCTGACGGTATCTTTTTTAAGACCTTAATTTACGCCCTCGTATAGTTTACACTTATTATTATAGATTTTTGTGTTTAAAATTGCATATTGAGCAAACAGCAATCATAATAGCAAAAGTCTCAAAAATTCTACACAGAACAGGCCAAGATAAACATCAATTCCATTTACAACACAGACACACATGCATAAATGTATGTACGCACATACACGCTCTCTAATAGAGAGAGCCATACAAATCATAAACTATAAAAAAAATACCTTCAGAAATTGTGCACAAATGTGCATGCAGCCTTAAATTGCAGACGAAGGCAATACAACAACAGCAACATCAACGACGAAGACAACAACAACAATAACTATAAAGTTAAAAAAAAATTAACAGTGAATGCAAAAGCATACTACAAACAACAACACCAACAACATGCTAAATTGCAATGCTTGTCGACAAGTGGGTGACGTTTACTGCAAAAGATTAAATTAGAACACAACAGAAAAATATTAAAAAAAAAACTAAGAAGGAAAAAACAGAAAAGGAAAATTGCCTAGTACAAAAAAGAAACACAAAAAGAAAAATGAACAGATTTTTTACATTATGTTTTGAGTTGTTGTTGCTTCCTTTACCCGCGCTTGCTTTTTTTAACCCATGATTTCTATGACTTTGTACTTTAAGTCATAAAAAAATATTTTACTTTGTGGAATGGAGGGGAATTATTTTAATTTTGTTTTTTAAAACATAAAAAAAAACTAATTTTAAAACTAAAAACAAACACACTTAGTCAGGGAACACACACAGCAATTTATTTGGGCAAATCTTGATTTTATTTAATTTTTATTTATATGAAAAAGGAGATTCAACATTTTCTCCGTCAAGATATTCTTCATAAAAATTCATTATTGGTCACTTTTGAAGCAAAAATTAATATTTATTTTATTTTAGGTGCAAAGTTTTTTTGTGTCAGCCGTTTATCAGTTGTTTTAACGTAATCGGATTTCGCAAATCGCTCTAAAGCGGTAAATATAATTGTTGCATGATAAACTTATTTTTCTTCTATTGAACTCGTAAAAAGGCATCACTTTGTGCAGTTTTGGGCAACCTGTTTAAAATATTACATAATTTTGAAGCAGAATATTTTTTGAGAATAGACAACGCCATAAGAAGTTGAGCAACTAAAATTGCTCTCTGTGCTCTTGCATTTACACCCTACAAATTGGAATTTTGCTTAAGTTTTTTTAATATTTTTCTTTTTTTTTACTTTTAATCTAACAGAGATTTTTTTTTTTTTTTTCAAACAAATATTTGCTTTTAGGCTTCAAATTTGCCTGACTAATCTTCTGTTTATTAATTTATTTGGCTATTAGTCATATCCAACTCCTTATTCATGACAACAATTTTATCAGCAATTTCTCTTTGTCTAACAAAACGCGTCTTCTGTTTTAAACCCTCGACTATAGGACGCACATTCAAAAATGCACTCGGGTAAATTTGTAAGTGATTCAAATTCATTGACAAGCCCTGCTTTTATGGTCAAGTGACAACATAGCCGATCACGAGATATTTCTAGACAAGGTATATTTTGTTCAGCATACAGCAGTTTTTGAAATTTTAAATATTTTTTTGTGTTTATAAAGAGTGATTTTTTTGCTATTATCTTTTTGGCAACACTAGTTTTGACAGCTCACGCACGTTTTGTATCTTGTGTCACTGTCAAACATCTTCAGTTTGGTCTATAATTTAATCATGAATCGTCTTACAAACGAACAACGCTTGCAAATTATTGAATTTTATTACCAAAATGCGTGCTCTGTTAAGAAAGTTCATCGCGCGCTTCTTCCATTTTATGGTCAGTTTAATCGACCTACTGAGGCTTCTATTCGGGCTATTGTAACAAAATTTCGCACCAAATTTACATTGTTGGACATTAAACCACCAACACGCTTACGTAGAGTGCGAACTGAAGAAAATATCGCAGCCGTATCGGCCAGTGTTGGTGATGACCGTGAATTATCGATTCGGCGCCGTTCGCAGTAATTGGGCCTCTGTTACTCCACTACGTGGAAAATTTTGCGGAAGGATTTGGGTGTGAAGCCTTATAAGATACAACTGGTGCAAGAATTGAAGCCAAACGACCTACCACAACGCCAAATTTTTGGTGAATGGGCTCTTGAAAAGTTAGATGAAGATCCACTTTTTTATTGAAGAATTGTGTTCAGCGACGAGGCTCATTTCTGGTTGAATGGATACGTGGACAAGCAAAACTGCCGTATTTGGAGTGAAGAGCAGCCAGAAGCATTGCAAGAGCTACCAATGCATCCACAAAAAACAACCGTTTGGTGCGGATTATGGGCTGGCGGCATCATTGGGCCGTATTTCTTCAAAGATGATGCGAATCACAACGTTACTGTGAATGGTGAGCGCTACCGTGCGATGATAACAAACTTTTTTTTGCCCAAAATGGAAGAGCTTGACTTGCATGACATGTGGTTTCAACAAGACGGTGCCACATGCCACACAGCACGCGAAACAATGGACCAATTGAGAAGCGAATTCGGTGAACAGTTTATTTCACGCTTGGGACCAGTCAATTGGCCGCCCAGATCGTGCGATTTAACGCCTCTAGACTATTTTTTGTGGGGCTATGTTAAGGCTAATGTCTATAGGGACAAGCCCGCTTCGTTTGACGCACTGGAAGCCAACATTGCCAACATTATTCGTGAGATACCGGCCGAAATGTTGGAAAGAGTATGCCAAAATTGGACTAAGCGGATGGACCATTTGAGGCGCAGCCGCGGCCAACATTTGCATGAAATAATCTTCAAACATTAAATTATATCGACCCAACTATCGATCCAAATAAATATTTCATGCATTTTTCTGAATTTTATGTGTTTTTTTTTTTTAAATTTCCGATAGTTCTTATAAAATCACCTTTTACAATGGGAAACTCCGAGCTTTGACCGTTGACACACGCAAAGAAAAAAGATGGTTGAATATGGTCACCGCAAACATAGTGTGTTCTTCACAAAAATATTATAATTAATTTGAAGCATCTAAACATTATTCTGATCACGATAAACATGTTTCTAGTTATTTTTAACCATATTATGTTAAGTGTCTTAGATCAACCATATAATTATCATATTATGTTTAATAAAATTTTACTTGAAACCATAAATATGTTCATAGCAAACATAATAATGGTAAAAATATGGTTGAATGTAAATTATTTTCTATTTTGTCTCTTTCGCAACCATGTAAATAAAGTGAGTATAAAACAAAAACTTAATCGTTCAAACTCAACTGAGCTTTGTGGCTGAAGTGGTTGAGTGGCGAGTTAATGCTTCTTAACTAAATGTTCGCAAGTTCGAGCCCTGGTAGTCAACTAAAATTTAAAAAAATAAAATTAAGCCCGATGTATTATGTTATGTAATAAATAAATACAAATTGATAGGGAAGAAAAATCAATGGAATAAAAAAAACATTATTTATACAAAAAAATTTTAAATTATACAAAAAATTGAAATTAAATTTTTTTTTTAAATTCATATTAAAATATGCATGTATTAAAAAAAATAAAAAAAAAATTCTTGCCTTGACCGGGGGTTGAACCGCAACATCTGCAGTTGAAAGCTATTATTAATAGCTTTGACTTAAAAATATATATGGTTGGGTGCAATCATAAATATAACCATACTATGTTTCCACCAGAATATGGTTGCCTCAACCATATTTTTTCTTTGCGTGCAGCGACCATGTTGTTAAAGCTGAATTGCCTGTAGTGTTCCACTACAGTGTTGAGATGGGTGAGAATGACATTGGACAAGCCATCACTATTAGCAGCAAGTGTTATGATAAGATCATTACCAAATTTTTTTAACCTAGATTGCATAATACGTTCACCAATGGCATATGGCATCACTTTAGACGTGCTGCTGCAGCCATTTGAGGGCATGATCATCACACTTATAGATAATGTGAACTGACCACCGAGATCGGCCACTGTTTGAATTTTTTGTAGGGTTTTTCTTAAGTCGCAGTTATGTCTATGCGTTTAAACTACAAATAACAACGTCTCTCATAGTCAATGCAATTCATACAGTGAATCAAATTTAGCACCAGTCATAGAAAATTGGTTGCCGGCATGGATAGGCTTTTCAAAAAAAAAATTTTCTATGATATTTCACAAGCCTTTAGACGTGATTGAAGGGTTTGACGTGTTTGAAGGTCTGTCCGTTTGGCCCCTACACTAAAAACGTTAAACCAATGTGGGTATGTTCCAACGCCCAATTTTCCTTACCTGAAAAAACCTATATTTTTCGATCTCTGTAATTTTCTAGCGCGTACAAAATTCGGCCAATTTCTTAAAAGAAATACTAAGCTGATGCTTTCTCTTTAATAATATTTACAAAAATTAATATTTTTAATTTTTAAATAAAAAAAAAAAAGAGTTTTGAAAACTGGACCAAAGTTAACAGTGGGGTAGGATGTATTTAACTCACGAATTTATCTTCACACCTCTTATAATTTATAAAGATATTGTACGAGTTGCGACGACGACAATCTTCTATATAAGTATTATAGAATTATATTTTTGTCTCTATGCTACAAGCTATTGGCCACGCCCACTTTTCAATAGAGCAATTTAAAAGAGCTTCTTAATGATTGAAAGTATATTTTGCAAAAAAAATTCTCTGAAATTAGATACAAAAGCCACCTCTACTCTAATGATTCTAACTTCCAAAGAAAGGATCAGGCGAGACCAGGCATAGGAGCTAGTACATACATATGTATGTACGTAGGTTTATACAAAGTTAAAGTGAAATTTAAATATGGATGGATGTAATACTGTTAACTTTAAAGTGCAAAATATTTAATTAAAATGATTTAGACTTTTACCAATTTTCAATTAAATATTAATTTTAATTAAAGCTTAACTTTACTCAGTGAATTATTTTGGGCAAACACATTTAAAAGCTTAAAAGCGGCATGCAAATAAAGTATCTCAATTGCGTTTGTAAATTTGAAAACAAAAAAACTAAATGCCATACAGAATTTGCCAGCACTGTTACATTTGCACACAAAAACACATCTTTTTGCGCATGCGTGGATGAGTGGGTGGTATGAGTGATATTATAACCATTATAGCACTTATACGTATTTATGTACTCGTATGTGCTTTTGTAAAAGCATAAAAATTACAAACTTGAATTCGAATGTTTGATTTTCCTATAAATAAATTGATATAGATTTTAAATGATTTATGGACTTAATATAATTAATGTTTACCACCTACAAACAAATAATGCTGTTGATTTGAGGGATTTTTATCATTCACCATTTTGCTGAGGTAAAATTCCTGATTTTTCCCATGAAAATTACCAAAATCTTTTCTGGAAGTGTTTTAACATTTTCGGAAGACTTCGTAGTTTTTATTTTATGTTTCAAAACGGAAACTGCCAAAATCCTTGAGAACAACAGTACTGGGGTATATGGAAATTTAATTTTTTTTTTTGGCGTTAGATTACAAATCTAAACGGTATTCTCTTTGGAATGATATGTGCCCCACCTCGTAATCTTCTATGGTTTGTAAGAAAGTCACTAAAATCCCTGAAAGCAACAGCAATGGAAGTTTCAAAAAATTTTTGAAAGACTCTAAAGTAATTTCTGAGTATTTAAGCAGTAGATTACAAATCTAGACGATCTACAGATTAAATTCCTTTTTGATTTTGGTAATTTTCATTAGCAAAATCGGGAATGGTACCTCGGCAAAGTAAGGAATAGCATAAATTAAAAAAAAATAATTTTTAATTAATCCAAAGTAACTTCTGATCTAGATGACCTCCCCTTTAAAATAATATGTGTCTCATCCCGTAATCTTTGTACTTAAAACATATTTAGAAATATTTAATAACGTAAGACGTATTTGATAAATATACTAAAAAAAGTAACGGGTTACGGCATATTTATCTTCACTCACTTGCAAAATGTCAAAAAAATTTATTAATTTATTAATCTGTTTCAAAATTACGTTTTTGAACCAATTTTATGTATAACCTTAAAATGTAATTTTTACAATTAAATTTAATTAAATTATTTTAAAGGCCTCTCTTTTTTTTAAATGTTGACCCTCTTATCTACAAAATGTATCGAAATTTTTCTTATAATATTTTCATAAATTTTACATTAAAGTCTAGCTCAATTTTTTCTTTTTGGATAAGAGCATGAATGTTTAACATAAACACAATATTATAATGCGTAGAGTCTTACACAACATTTACATTTTAAGCAAGAACGAACATTCATTTGCTGTCAGAAAAATAAAAACATATTGTAAATATTGAGTAACACTCGTAATCACTCTTTGATGACTCAATTACAAACTTACTTCACCTTATACTGAAGTAGCCTTTTGGCAAAGATTTCATTCATTGTTGTTAGTTAACGTATTAGAATTTAAGTGAAAACTTGCTGACAATGAGTTTGTGACACTGCCTTAAGCTTAAAATATGGTGCAACATTGACCTTAACTAAAACTCAATGACGAAATCACCTCGTTCGTTTCATTATTATTATTTTTTTATTTTATTTCTTAATACAAGCGTTTAGAATTTAGAACAGAATTAAATGTTTTTTTAACCATAATAAACTTGAAATTGTAAAAAAAAAAATCACTACAAAAAACCTCTCTCCCCCTGTTTCTTTCTACCCCTGCAATGTTTTGCTTGTTAACCATTTCTAGTTGCGTTTCAATAAAAACCGCAATATATTTGCTGAAACATAAATGGAAACAACACCAACAAATTACAATAAAAAAAATTAAAAATGCGATAAACGTAATAGATTAATAGCAGTTAAAATGTGCAAAAAAAAATACACTCTCCTCTAAGTTTTAAGAACCAACAACAATGCCAATAAATAAATGTCTAAATATTTCAAAAGTGCATGCGTGTAGTTAGTTGGCTTTTCTAACTAAAGTAGACAATAAACCACAGACAAATAAATGTTTTAGCAATTACAAATGAAAAAGCAAACAATTTAAACGATGTGTTTTAAACACATTATTACATATGAATATATAAGCCACTAAATAATATAAAACAAGTTAAGAAATAAATAAGTTTAAAGCAAAAAAAATCCCCTAATGAACTGAGTGAACAAATTGTGTTACAAGTATGTAATAGCAAGCCAACTCAGGCATATTCTTTTCATGACACTAATAGACAATAACTCAAATGAATATTTACTACACTGCCCTGCTTCCACCTCTGCAACAACCGTCCTTTCTTTCCCCTTAAAAATGTTTTAGCACTTGACAACTCGCTTACCCACTTGCTGATTTAATGGTTATGTTGCTTGTTGTTAATTTTCTTTTTTTGTATGTTTTATTGGTTTGTTTTTTGTAATTTCTAAGAATCAGGTCAAGGTTAGTGAGACATAATAAAATTCTTTGGTTGTTTCAGCTTTTATGCATAAACATAACATAAAAATAACAAAAACAACTAAATACTTTAGTTCATAACACATTATGTACATAGTATTTGTTACCAATTTAATTACATTAAAAAAAACCGAGTTTTATAATTTTAATAAATTTCAGAGCTGCCAAATATGACAGTCAAGCGACTCTGTGCTGTAAATAAAATCGTTTTGAAAAACGTGAAATTTTCACAAGCGAAAAAATGTTTATTTTCATAGCATTCGTTTCGGTATCATTCGAATTTTTATTAAAATTTCAAAATAAATTTTTTTTATTGTGTTGTAAAATTAACCGACATTTTTGGTTATTGTCGGAAAGTCGATCTTGTTGTAATGTGCATCAAAATTTGGCCAAAAATTTTAATTTATACATCCAACGAACATTTTTAGCAAGTGTTTTTAAATTAGTTTTTTTGTTTTTAACTTAAGCCTAATAATAAAGCACAAGTAGTTTAACCAAAATTAACAAAAAAGACTTTAAATTTTATAAGTTAATTGCTCTTTTTATATTTTGTAGTCATTACGGCTGTTTTTTTTAATAGGTATAAGTCCACTTTAAAAAAAAATATTTAGAAACGTACTTATGCGAGTTTTGCACTATAATACAAGCTTTAAAATTTTCATTAGATTTTGAAACAGCAAAATCAAATGGTATTTGATGCGACTGTCCAAAAATTGTACGGGGTTTTTACACTTTAATACAAGCTTTAAGATTTTCATTGGGTTTTATCAGCTGTTTTTTGTATTACGTTGTTCGTATGCAAAAATGCAGCCCTGATACAATGGAAAGTATAAAATAAGCTTTACAAAATTTTCTAAAATTGGTAAAGGTCATACGACTGTCAAACTTCTATCCGTAGTTTTTCATGTATTGTTTCCGCACTATTATAATTTTCATTTGATTTCAATTTTTGACAAGTCGTTTTACTCAGTACTATAGTGTAAAACCCGCATTACTAAAATTATCACTCTTATTTTTTTTTTAAAGTGAGTTTATACCACTTTCAAAAATAACAGTTTATTTATTAAAATACCAAAACACCCTCGTTTGAGGTAGATAGTGTCTATACCTGAGATATAACGCCGGCAGAGCAAATGTCAATTTCATATTAATAGCAGTACATAGGGGAAGACGTTGATGGAATTATATCATGATGAAATATATTTTATTATTATTTTTTGTCATTTAAAACTTAAAAAATAAGTTTCTTGTATAAGCACGATAAATTTTATTTATTAATACGCACATATAAGCTGTAAAATAATTATTTGGTCCTATTTTACGCAAAAAGTTGAAAGTAAACAAGTTTCAAAATCAAATTCATAACTAAAATGACATTTGATATCAAGATAGAAATAGCATACCGCATAGCATGCTTTTTCTATTATAACGCTACGATAACACTAATAAATGGAGTCTATACCTGGTGATTTTCTATCATGATATGAATTTGACATTTAGCATGATAGAAATACATCAGGTATAGATCCCGGGTTACTTTCTACAAGTTTGTGCAATTAAATCAAATTTACATCTACTTCTTTTTATAATGCGTGAGAGACCTATTCTACGATTGTAGCAAAAAATCTTCACAGCTGTTTTTATAGAGAATAAACATAAGCAAAACACTCATGTATATTAATTTCCGAATTAATTAAATCCGTGAACCAACGGCAATGCCAAAGTTATCAGAAAAAACTAAAATCATAAATTTTCTAGTTTAAAATGCTCTCAATGAATTTAATCTTTTTGCTTGTTTATTTTCTGTTTTTATATATGGAACGCGTATAGAGAACAGAGTACGATATTAGCTAAGCCGCAGCACATTTTTGAATCTTTAGGCCGCGGCTCACCCTCGTTAAAATTTACAATTACAATGCAAAATAAGCTTCAGTTGTTGTATGAAATTTATCAAAATTTCGTTTCAACTCATGGAGTTTTATATAAAACTATAATTTTTCTTTATTTTATCAGTGTTTTTTAACCAAACCTAAATTCGATTTAAGCCTATGTTGGTAATTTGATAACTTTGAACTTTAGTTGTTTATTTCGTTCAGCTGTTTTGATGGTGCAAGCTTTTTAAGTTTGCTTTTTGTAATGATTTTCAGTCTTGCGCATTTTATTAACCGGTGCTCTCAGTTTCATATATTTTGTTGTCATGAGGTGCAAAATTTTAAATTTTTTGCCACACTTTCAATATCTGCAAGACTTGCAAGGGTAGTTTGCATTTAAGAGTGAAAACCGCTTAGGTTTTAAAAAGAATAAAATCATATGAATTCGGTTTAGATAAGAAAATGTTAATGTACTAAAAGAGCATCAATTTCACTTCTAATTTCAATGACAACAAACGAGAGTTTTCTATATACCCTAGTACTTTTGCTCTGAGAGATGTTTACCATTCCCCATTTTGGAAAAGGTACCACTACCGATTTTGCCCATGAAAATTAATGAAACCAAAAAGGAATTTAATCTGTACGCTTTAAGCTTTCTGAAGGTGTTTTAACATTTTTTAAGCATTTCGTATAAATTGCCAAAATTACTTTAGAACAAAAGTATTAGATTATAAGGAAATTTCAAAAAAAAAAATTTAAAATACTCCAAAGTAATTTCTGTGTATTTAAGCAGTAGATCACAAATTTAGACACTCTCCTCTTTAAAATAATATGTGTCCCATTAGGTCTCATTCCTTCAGATAGGAAGGTTTGGCTACAGTAGCCTTCAATCCTCAAAGACCACATATGCGCTATTTTTGTACTAAGTAAAATTTTCAACGTTTTCTAAAAAATTTCACAAATACAATTGGGAGAAACTGTAGCCCTATTCATTATGGTTGTTTCCTATTAGGTCTCATTCCTTGAGGTAGAAGGATTTGGCCAGAATGGCTTCATCTCTCTATAAACCCCTTTAAATTCAGTACATATGTGAAGAATGTTTAAAAAAATTATCGCATGCGATATTTAACAAAAATTTATTTAACTAGACGTATTTATCTTCACACAGATCTTATTTAATACATTCAAAATCATATCATTTTAAAATAAAGTAAAACAAAGTTCTAACTACCAAATAGAATCTTTTTAAATCAACAGATAAACCAAATCTCTGAGTTAGAACTAAATATCAAAGTAATACTTTGATATTAAGAATTATGGAACTGAAAATTGTAATACAACGTAATTAAAAGGGCATTTTGGCCAAAATGTTAGTTTGAACCTTTTTATTCTAAGGGCTCGTAATGTAAGACATTATTATTATTATTTATTATTTGATACTAGAAAATTTTTTAATGAGCACAGCTGACTATGACAATTTGCTCGCAGGGTCTAGGCAGGAATCGAACCTGCGAATCCCAAATTGATAGGTACGTTACCGCGCTACCCACGCATCTACAGGGCACCGAATAACACATATTTTAAATTTTCAATTGAAGTGAGTTGTTTTTTAAGTTCAAAGTTTGTGTATAAATATTTATTTTCATTTACTTTTTTTTTTATTATTAAAAAGAACGACCTATTTATAATCACAATATATTTTAATTTAACTAACCATTTCAATTATAAAAAAACTCAAATATATATTTAAATTGTAAATTTAATAATAAAATTAATTGATTAACTTACCAACATTTATTTAAGCGCTTGCAAGGTTACCACGCATCTCTATTCTTATTCTTCTCACATTTCACATACATTTTGTTTATCTTTTTTTTAATACCAATTAGCAACAAATATTTGACAGAATTCGCGAATGTTTGCGATTTGGTATCTGTACTATAATCCCGCTTGGGAATAAAATATTTCGGAAATCCACGTTCGCGCACAACACTTTTTTGATATTATATCATTAAGATTAACTTTTAGGAAAAAATAAAATAAAAGTAAATCATAAAAATTTACTAAATTAGCTAAGTGTAAAAGTACATAGGTATGTATGTATGTATGTATTTTATTTTATAAGTAACAAACTAATTTTGCAACACTCATGTTTGCAACATATAAATTTGTATCTTATCGATTTTGTAACTGGCAAAAACTACATTACATTTTAACTTGAACATGTTTTCTTTCCATTGATCTTAATTTTTGTTAGTAGATTCTTCGCATCTTTTATAAAGATGTAAAAAAAGAAGACAGTTAGCTTAAAACCTGAATGAATGGCTGAATAAGAATGCTAAAATTGCCGAAACTAAATTGCTGTGCAGACACAGCGGCAATTTTAAAAGAAAATTATTAAAGATATGCCCAACTAAAATTGTTCTGTGTGGTCATACAGTTTTCTTTATATGCACTTCATTTATGTATATGCCTTATGGGAATAGATAGCTATTTGAGTGTTTAGTATTTGATAATACAGTAATTTAAAAAAATGATTGATAAAATAGCTTACGACATTTATTGCAATTGATATTTTTTTTTAACTTTTAATTAAAAATAATAATCCAAAATTTAAAATACAAAAATATTTTTGTTCATGTAAGTTAATTACAAGCACTAATATGGCTGCCCGATTAAATCACACAATATTCTCAAATTTAACTTAAAATTCCTTACATAGAAAAACAAACAATTAAAATTTATTTTTTTGTAATGAGGAACTTATAACATACAAACTCGAGAAATTATGCAGTTAATTTGGAGATTTTCAAAAAACAAAATGTTATTATATGGCAACACTCTATGAAACAGTGGCAAGAGAAAACTCCACACGACAATATATATTACATACATACATACATACATACTTACACAATGCAATTGAAGATTATTCTTTAATATATTTTTTGGTTATGTTTTTTATAAAAAATTAAAATACTTTTTTAAACTTTGAGAAACACATGTAGTATTTTTGAGCATAATTTATATGCATTTTCATTTAATAGCCAAACTTTTTTATGATAAATTTTACTCAACTCTAAATAAAACATCGATCATTTAACAATACATTTTTACACATCAATTTTAAAGAAAACTTTATTAATTATATACATACGCACAATTTGCATTACATTACTTGCTGCGATAAATCTAACACACGTTTTTAATTATCAAACACGGCTTTTTTGTTAATTACATTAAAGTGCAACAGCGGTTTCCAATAAATTCGTATACTAAATAACAACGGATTGTAAAATAGTGCTACCACTCTACTTTTATTCTTAAGCTCTTAGATATACAGAAGAAAATTCCCTTTTATTCTCTACAACTATGTGTAATGCAAACCAATGTGCGCTTTAAAAGCAAATTAAAATAATATTGAAATATTCTTTTTAACTGTACAATACTGCATTGGAATTAATATAGTTAAAAATAAAATAATTTTATATGCATTCAGATGAATGATTGTAATTTGCACGTCACTTTGTAGGCTTGAAAGTCTTTTTATATGTGTGTATGTATTTATATTATGCATATTAATAATGAAAATAAATCAAAATCAGTAGATATTATTGCCTGCGTTATAGTTTTAAATGTTTCATGGCTTTAAAACTTAATAATAAAAAACTTCACCATATGTTTGTTCGACTCTTTTAGATTTACTATTTAATGAAATAAATACACACATGCTCCTGTACATATTTATGTATGTACGTTTATGTGCTCGCCTTTAGCAAATTAGCTCAAGATCAACTAGAAGTAAATGCAATTTGCCACACAATTAATGCGAAAAATACTGACTGTTCTAACAAAAACATATACAGTATTGATTAAAACATAAACCACGTCCCATAAAATCAACATGTTTATCAGTATTTAATTCATTTCCAGAAATGAGCCAACGTCAATCTGCTGAAATTATTCACCAAAATTTGTTTTAAATTTTTTAGCAAACAGGATATTTAAAAGTTTTGTAGGACTTCCATTTCAGTTATTCAATGTAAGAAGTTTATAGTTAAATATGTTATGGCTGCTACTGTATGCATATTTTACCTGACATAATTTTATGTAATAAAAGAAATAATTATAATATTTATTGTACTTGGCATCAAAATGTCTCAAATAATTTTAATAACATAAATTATTGTTTATAGATTTTAAATTTGATATATACAAATGTGTATGAAAAACATTTCTCTTTCAACTAAAATTTGTTTTTTACATTTTTTAAGATTATATACATGGACTGCACCTATTGAGCGATAATTTTACGTTACAAAATTAAAATCGCCAATTTCACAATTTTATTTGTATACATCTGGCCCACTATTGCAATAAGCTCTAGCCAGCTTATATATATTTAGCGTGAGGTTTTAGGATTGGCTAGAAATGAAATTTGTTAACAAAATCAAATTTTCAAGGATTGGCAGATTTTTAAATAACATAGATGATACGTAGATACAAAATATTAATCTATATTTCTGCTTATTCCAAATTGAGTTAGGTTTTTTTTGTCATATCTACATGTACCCTTTCATCAGACTCTTTCTGAATCGTCAGTAGATTACATACCTGTACGTAGATTCATTTTTTCCACGAATTTCATGGGATGATAAATATTTGAAAAGTGTTTCTGTTTCTCCAGAATAGCAATAATTTTCATAATACACTTTTTATGTTCTTAGTACACTTATGTTCGTCCATAATATAATTTTTTTGTTAGCTTATTTTAAATTAATTTTAAAGTTTTATATTTTTTTATAAATGTTTATTATTATTATTCAGTTATCTTAGTATAGAGATTTTTTAAGTATCTAAACTAAAAACTATAGAAAATAAAAAATTTATATTTTTCAGATTTAGTATTCAATAACAAAAAAAAATTTAAAAGAAACGAACAATTTGTTTTTGTTAATATGAGAGTAGATATCTCAGAACGCAAATTACAGCAATTATTTTCGGTCGATATTACACTAGAATTTAAATGGAAATTTCAAACGATATTGAATACCGTAATTAAGCATGTGAATAGTTATATATATATATATATATATATATATATATATATGTAAGTGCTAGACTAATGGCTTTGTTGGGTTTTATAAATTCGTATTTTGAAATAAAAAATAAAATAAATAAATATGAGAATAAAGCAGATAATGAATTAAAATAAAGCTTTAAGCTTTAGAAGCGTTTTAATGATTTAATGTTTTACTCAATATCTTTTAATCGCGACAAAAATAAAAAAAAACATCTAGTATATTTGGATAAAAGTAGTAAAATGTAAGACAAATTTAACCGGTTTGACACTGAACTACGGGATTGCCATCATATTCTTCGCCGTCGTCGATACCACCATGAGCTCCACGGCGATCGTTTTCATCCCGTGGTTGAAACTCGCTCAACTGAACTTCTTCAGCTTCTGGAGGCATAGTAAATGGGTCTCTAGGAGGCAATAATGTTTCAAGTAACTGCAATTGCTCTGGACTGGCAAAGCCATTTTCGGGAAATGTAACAATAAACGGCACTAGAAGATCACCACGATCGAAAGGATTATTTCGTAGCGGCATACCCTCGCCCGGTATCATTTTTATTTCACCGTGTCGCACCACTTCGCCCGGTTTAGTAGAAAAACATATATTTCTACCGTCTAAATGTTTGAAACAGTGTACTACGCCACAAAGTGCCTGAGTTAGATTAATGTGTACGCTGCGCATTATGAGATCATTGTCGCGTCGTTGAAACAATGAATGTTCGGCTTGTATAAGAATTACGACTAAGTCACCGCGATTGCCATGAAGGCCTTGATTTCCTTCTGAAGTGAATGGAATTTTTAACATGTTTGGTGCTCCCTTTTCCACAACAACATCACGTTTTACATTTTCCTCAACTAAACCTTTACCTTGACATGAAGTACATCGCAGGTTTTCAGGAATTTTATTACCATTACCTTGACAGGCCAAACAAATCTAAAAATAATAATTGAGAATTTAAATAACTGATAGATTGAAAAAATGTTTATATAATTTTACCGTTTCTACAGGTGTTAAACCCATAAATACATAACCAGTAGTACGTCCCATACCGTTACAAGCAGTACATTTTTCTTTACCTTCTTTTGGACCACCTTCACCATTACAATGCTGGCAAAATGAAGTTCTTTTATATTCGACTGTTTTGGATACGTTGCCATTGTAAATTTCTTCCAAAGTAACTTCCAATTTAATAACAATTTGAGCAGACTTATTTCGGCTTTCTCGTCCCATATTAAAGGGAAACCAATGGGAAAAGAATTCTCCAGCATCACTAAATCCATCGGCCCCCTCTTGTAGGCCCTTTATGCCGTAACGATCATATATTTTACGCTTTTCGGGATCGGAAAGAACTTCGTATGCAAATGATATTTCTTTAAATTTATCACCAGCCTCTGGATTTTTATCAGGATGAAATTCTTTAGCCAGCTTGCGATAATTCTATAAGAAAAATAACTTTTTTTTCAAAGAGGTAAATCTCTATATGGAACTTTATTTATTTTTACTTTTTAAACCAATATCCTTAATTAAAATTGATTAATTATTTCGCTGAGTATCCATACGTTTGAACATATTTATAAATAATTTTAAACTATAACTTATTGTACCTTAGACAGCGTAATGCTGTAATACAAGTGTACCTGTTTGCAAGGATTTTCAAATGTTCATAATCAAAGACTGCAATTCGTTCATTATTATTATTATATTTCTATAATAGTTTGCGCGCCGTACTGACAAAACAAGACTTTATACACCTATACCTGTAAGACCCAATGTTTTAAAATCACATATCTTTGGAGTACAAAACAATGTTAGAGTAATAAAGGTATAGTACGAGTATGTATATATTTATTATTTGAATTTTTTCTTTTGTAAGTATATTTCAGCTGAGCAAAAACACTTGTTTTCTACAAATTCCACAACATTTGTGAATACAGTAATCCACTATACCAAATAAATAACTTGGGCTTTCACAAATTAAAAAATTTTAACTTTCAAGAAAATATAAAAATTTTCTTTGATAACAAACTTAAATATCTCACATATGTTTCGGCGTTTCTTTATAAATATGTATTTAATTCCCATCAGATTGCACCTTTGACATTATACTATATACAATTGTACGTACATATGTTATTTCAATTTTTCCAAATTTATTTGGTTTCTTTCCCCAAAAAAAATCATTAAGACTTTACCTTTTTTATTTCTGCATCTGTAGAGTTTTTTGTTACTCCGAGTATAGCATACAAATCCAATTTTTCCATAGCTGCCAATAGATAACAACTTTGGGCACTTTTTTTTTAAGTTTTATTGATGTAATTATTCAAACAAAAAATATATTCCAAGTTCGTACAAAAAAAATTTCGTTTCACAATTGGCTTAAAATCCCTTTCTGTCTTTTTTGCAAAGACAAAAACAATGACAAGTCCAATGATGGTAACTGTACGATATTCTTATTAAAATCTAGCGATATTTTTATTAAGCCATTTTTATTATACAGTAAAGTTGTGGTATTACGAAATTAAAATATTGTATATATTATATACACATAAACAGACAAATTTTATGCGAAGAATACGATAATAGACTGGGAAAGGAAAGGAGGTTACAATAATTTTTATACCATAAAAACAATTCTAGTTAAAATAATTCTCTAGAAATCATACGTTTCCAGGGAAACAGGTATAAATCGAAAGTTGGAACCGCTGGCAACTCTTGTTATAGTCAGCCATATTTTTTCATACATAGATCACATCACACAACAGAGCTGCATTCGATAAAATATTACCAATAATATCGCATAAATTTCGAATTTATTAGTAATTTATGTATTGAAAACAAGAGGTATAATTGCTTGTAAAAATAATCAAGATATTTATTAATCGTTTCGTGTTGTGCAATGCAAATATCAAAGAAATGGGATTAGTCATAATGCATGTACTACCAAATTAAGCAACTACGTTGAATAGACGACAGCCATTTTTTTTCATTAACGTCACACAAATACTTGTGGGTAGACACGAATTTCGTCATTTTTTAAATTTTTAATATGAAAATACGTAATAGTGGAAAAATATATTTAAAAGAATATTTGTTCATTTATTTGGAAAAGAGATATTAAAACTTAATAGTTTATATCAGTTTTATGCGGTTAGAGGTTGTGAAAATTTTTCCATCACTGAGAAAAAAAATTTTTTGTATGTGTACCAACGAATTTGGGTAGAAAGTTATAAACAAGAAAAATACTAGAGTGAGAAAGAGGACACTAAACAGTGCGACGAAGCCAGAAACATTATTTTTTTATTAAATTTTTGCGATTTTGGTTACCTGGAAAATGTTGACCAAGCTAAGGGAAAGCCAAACAGATTATAATAATTAGAAGATGTGCTTCCTTTAAAAATACTACATAAAACAAATTTTTCATTCAGTGGAAGAATTTGCATTATATAAACATTTAAATTTTGGCGCCAACATTTTAAACAAAAACAATGTCGACTTTAAAGTCGTCAATGACATCAACAACAAATAATAGTTGTGGCGAAGATGTGGTCAAAACAAATAATGAAATAATCAAAATATTAACTTTGCCGCCCAGTGGTGATTTGGTTTCGGAAACACCTTTAAATCCTGACACAGCACCAAACATAATTGAAGATACTTTGTTTGTGGATACTAATCAGGCACATTTTATGTGTAATAAAGATTCGACTAACGGAGAGGAAGAACAAAGCTTTCAAGTAGGTAATGAAAACTCACAAGTCTCACAGGAGTCTATAAACTTTCGTAATACATCGAAAGAACGTGAGGACGACGATGAAAACAATCCGGCAGATGAAACAGACGAATCGACTTCAGATTCCGATTACTCTGATCTAAGTGGTCTGTCTGATATGTCTGGTAAGGAATGGAAACCTATAAATCAGCGACCATTCAACTGGGTTCAAAAGCAAATTCATTCAGGAGTTAATCCACGAGAAATACTTTCGAAATTTTTACCCTCTACGGCACAGCACATCAAATTGCCCGATATGGCTTTATGGCGTATATTAGCCAGTGCACTTACGGAACCGCCTAGAAGAAAAAAACTTTCTTACGTAAATACTTTCGAAGATGTTATTGATCTTTTACAAAAGTCTAAAAACATTATTGTGCTAACCGGAGCTGGCGTATCGGTGTCTTGCGGTATTCCTGATTTCAGATCTTCGGATGGCATCTATTCACGATTAGCTAAAGACTTCCCTGGCTTACCCAATCCACAAGCAATGTTCGATATAAATTATTTTTCACGTGATCCACGGCCGTTTTATAAATTTGCCCGTGAAATCTATCCCGGACAATTTAAACCCTCGCCATGTCACCGTTTTATAAGAATGTTGGAAGAAAAACAAAAGCTTTTGCGCAACTACACACAAAATATAGACACTCTAGAACAGTTAGCTGGAATAAAAAATGTTATTGAATGTCATGGTTCCTTTTCAACGGCCTCTTGTACAAAATGCAAGTATAAGTGTGATGCTGAGAGCATACGTAACGATATATTTTCTCAACGCATACCAGTGTGTCCGCTTTGTCAACCCAATGTTGAACAGAGTTTGGATGCATCAGAGCCAGTTTCTGAAAACGAATTAAAACAGCTCGTTGAAAATGGGATAATGAAGCCAGATATTGTGTTCTTTGGTGAAGGTATGTATTTGAGTATTTGAAATAAAAAGAAATCGTACCTACATACTAATGTAAAGATACAAATTTATTATTAATTGAAAGAATTGAAAAATAAGTTAAAATAATTTTTAGGCTTACCGGATGAGTTTCATACAGTCATGGCCAGTGATAAAGATAAATGTGACTTACTTATAGTCATGGGCTCATCATTAAAAGTGCGTCCTGTGGCTTTAATACCCAGCTCTATACCTAAGCACGTGCCACAAATTCTTATCAACCGGGAACAATTATTGCATCACCTGGAGTTTGATGTTGAATTGTTAGGAGATGGTGATATGATAATTAATCAAATTTGTCATCGTTTGGGTGAGGAATGGAAAAGTATTTGCTTCAATGAGGAAGTACTTCAAGAATCAAAACATTTAATTCCTCTCGAAGAATTTATAGATGATGAATATACAGTTAAAGATACTGATGCATTATCAATGAAACCGAACCATTCTTCAGAATTGGTAATGCAGTCAGCAACAAACATACATACAACGTATTCAGATTCTGGGTTTGAGTTATCATCGTCTTGTTCTAAAAAAGGTAGAGAATTTCTATCGCCCGACGACCTCGATGAACCCATGGAATCTACTAGTTTTGGAGGCTCTTGTGATTATAGACACTTATCGATTGACTCTTCTAAAGACAGTGGAATATTGGGCGATGGTTCAAATTCTGCTTTACCGCCGTCTTTTTCAAATTTTGCAGATTCAGCAGACTTAAAGAACACCCAAGACATACCCAAAACTCAGGTATTATCCAATAAACCAGGAGTTAGTAACTTGCACAATACAAAAACTGCAGATAACAATTGTTCTGAAGCAGAAAAACTACGTAATGAGAGACAATTGAAGCACAAAAGTGCCGCCGAATTCTTATACAAAGGAACTTATTACGCTCACGAGAACTCAGCCGCATATATATTTCCAGGGGCTCAAGTATCTTGGTGTACCGATTCTGAAGACGACGATGATGAAAATTTGCGGGCAAATGGCGAAAATCATTGTAATGATGATGATGATACAGGTCACTCCCCCTTGTCACCCTTATTGACACCTTCGGTGGAAAATGAAATGGTTAAAGCTATAGCTTCAACTGCGGCAGCAACGCAACAGTCCTGTTCTGTGTCAATTAATTTTACTAATGCTGTTGCATCAAATGCCTGCCTCTCACAAACTAAAATACAGGCTCAAGCGCCACAGCATCAAACACAGTTAAAACGCACAATAATCGAGGCGTCTGTTGAGTCACAGGATTCTCCTAAATCATCTGCAATTGAGGTTATATACAACAGTGATGATGCATCGTGTGTGAGTAGCCATTCTGCCTATAAAAGACAAAAAGTGTCAAACATCAACTTGGAATTTCCATAATTTTTTTTCTTTCTACTGTATAGCGGTAATACAAGTTTTATTTCTTTTCTAATAATATTAACTGTATTTAATTTTAATGCCAAATAACACTGGCCAGATGCACAATTTGTGCTGTCACTGATTTGATTTAGTTTAATGATGTATTGCTTTTTAGAAAAAAATGTTTTTCTGATAAAGAATATTTCAAATTTTTATTTCTTTTGAGTGTTAATTGAATTTCAAAGCAGTTCAAAGCAGCAGTTAGAATTTTAGTATATTTTTAGTTATATCTTCAATATTATGTATGTATGTACTAATTTTATTTTTAATTTAAGCATAATTTTCTAAAGCTAATGGAATTTGCACTACAGCTACATTTTGTAGAACTATAATTTCAGAATCTAGAAAGTTGGAAATTTGGTCATTTAACAGAATAATCTATGTATATTAGAATTTAACTGGAAGAGATTAATGAAATATACTGTTGTGCAAATACATTTATTAGAATTAAAGCACTTCTATTATTTGCTGTAAATATATTAAAATGGCTTATAATTTTTGTTTATTTAAAGCATTTAATGATCTACAAAACAATTCAATAAAAATTAATCCAAGCATGTTTTGAATTATTTAAGAAAAACTATCAACAAAACTTTATACTATGACATAAAATTTATAGCATTTTCACTTTATTTAAGTAATAGAAAATAGAGATAATATAATGTAAGGATTTTTTACAATTTTTATGCAATATAAAATATGAATCATGCATAAATATATAATATATACATGGTGTAATTTATAATACTTTTTGTTATTATATGTTTAAGGTTTGAAGCAATAATTTCTGTTCTGAAGAATATGAAGCGTTTCAAGTTTATTTGATTGCGTTTAGCATTAATTATTTTCAATTAATCAATTTATTTATAACTAATTTTTAAAATGTTACTAATAATCAAAATTATTAATTAATTTAACCGCTCACACGCACACATTTTATACATAAAAAAACAAGCGTAAGATATTTATAATTAAAATTACAACTACAACATACAATTTAGTATGCATGTTTATATAACTAAATTCAAATTATATGTTTAACAATTAATACATACAATTCTTTAGATTGCAAAAAGTGCAGTTGAAGTTACAGAAAAATTAATTGAGTTAAGCAAAAATTAAAATAAAATTTACAACCTAATGACATGCAAACGTATATATATTTTTCAAAAAAAATTTTTTAAATATTTCAAACTAAAACAATGCGTTTTTATCCAACTTATAATTGATTTAAGTAATACGTATGCAAGATAATTAATAATTTTTAATGAAGAATTATTGAACAATAAAGAAATTAATTAAAATATAAAAATAATATACATACCTACACGTATACTATGTAGTGTAAATAATGAAAGAGTAATTATAATTTTTTTATATAATTAAATTTTTTTCAAAATTTATTTCATGTTTTATAATTTAAAAATCTATTTTTTTGGTATATATTCATATTAATTAAGAAATATATGTCTTTCTTTTGTAACATTAAAATTATTTTCAATAAAAAATGTTGTATACACCTATGCATAGCTATAGTAAAGATTCTTGTTTTAATAAAATGAGTAAAAAAGGTAGTAAAGGCTTACTAAAACTATTTTTTCTATGGTATAAAATATCCCAGATATCCTAACTTTTGTTTGAATTTTCAGAAAACAAAACTCCATCAGTTTGTTGTATACGATGTCGCTGTGTTGATTTTGTGATTAAATTAAAAAAGCGGACTTAGTTCGGTTTCTATCAATTAATACAAAGATATTTCTAATAAAAACACTGACATTATTTTGTGCTGTTTTTTTAATTTCAATAATTTATTACATAAAATAAAATGATTATAAATGTAATTATGTAAGACAATTTTTATTTATTATTTATCAACTTATACACTAACAAATATTATAGAAACAAAATCAATTAAAAATATTATTAACATAGATATAAACAATTTTTCAATAAACAAAAAAAAATTATTTTGTAAATGAAATAACTTTTCTTGCCAGCAATACTGGATCTGCTCCTGCAAAACTGTATACACACTTTCGTTTCTTTATGAAAACAAATGTTGGCATACTTCGTATTTTGTAGTAATCGCAGATATCATGGAACTTTTCGACGTTAATTTTAATAACTATTACACGATCCGTATAAAGTTTTGCTAAATCCTGCATATGAGGATCCATTTCTTTGCACGGTTTACACCAAGTGGCATAAAATTCTAGAACCACTAATTTATCACCAGCATTCTCAATTGTCTTTTCAAATTCATCAATACTTTTAATTGTATACACCATGTTCGATATAATTAAAAACCTTGGTTTTGTGAATTTAAAACATTGAATTTTTCTGTTTTAGTTGAAACTTTTCTTAAAAATAAAATTACTAATACTTTCATCAAATAACTGTTTGCTGAAATAACGGATTAAGTAAAAAGATATACATATAAGAAAAAAAGAGAAAACTAACTCAAAATAAAGTTATAAATCTGTAAGTAAAACTCTGGCGAATTCAATAAAATTTATTATATATTTTATTACATATAGTTACCACAACTTAATAGAGGCATTAAAATCTGTATAGTACAAGAAACTTTCAAATTAATTTTGATAAACTAGATTTTAAAAACTTTATTTTAATGTACTTATTGTTATTTTAACTAGCTTTTATTTTATTCAAAGGCTATGGTAAATACAATTAATATATTACATATTTAAATTTTTTTGTGGAAATACGAATGAAATAAAAATATCTATTTTAAGCAGTAATATCCGATTCTTCTTGAAAGTACAATTTTTAAGATATTAATTTTATGTTATAAATATTACAATATACCTTTAATACTCAGAAAACTAGATATTCTTTTCCAACGAATATATTGAAATTTTGAGTAAGATTCTTAAATACGTTTTATCGTTCCCTTAGAAATGGAAATATTTTCTGCAGTTCTGCTTTAGATTTGCAAGCTTCAACTTGTGGTAATGTTTCAACCAAATTTAGTAAATAAATTTGCAGTTGTTGTCGCCTTTCTTCAACAAATTTCAAATTCATATTGCCAAATCGTTTTTTAGGGGGAAATTCAACTGAAGCTACAATAGGATGCGTTTTTAATAATGACTTGTGAAGTTTATTAAAATCACTGTAACGACGCCATATTGCCCAATGCTCCAAATTTTGTCTCATTGTTATATGAATTTCGTACAAATAAAAAGATCCAGCAGCATGTTTGGTTTTATGGAGCTTAGTATGGGGGATTGTAATGAGAAAGTTAGCGGCAAATGATGACGATGGATCTATACCAGAGTCTTCAAAATGTTTTTTAAGTCTTCGAATAAGTTGTCGATTTTCTAAGCTTAACTGTGCTACTCTCGTTTCTAGTAGAGTGCAACGTTCATTAACATCTTTTAATTCTTCCTGCAAATGCATATGTTGTGAATTGTTGCAAACAGTTTGAGTAGCAAGATTATTAGATGAATATTTACTGGAATGAGATGAGGTGTCACCGTCTATGTCTTGATATGAGTTGGCCGATATTGAACAATTTCCTTGATCAAAATCGCTATTTACTGCACCTGTTGAATAAACTAATGGTTCTTTAAGAAATTCTAGTTCTGGTTCTATAGAATCTCTTTGCATATCATCGAATGATGCCTGTTCTTCATTGGCTGTAAATATCTGTTCGAGAGTTCTCTTACATTCCCATTTATTGTTGTTTTGTAATTGTTTCAACAGATCATCTGTAGAGCTAGTACTTGTAATCGGTCGTTCTATCGCTGTAGATTTACGCTTTGCTTCAACTTTAACAGGTGTGGGAGCATATATCAGAGGTTCTTCTTTCACAATATTTTGTTGAGCACTGTTAATGTTAAGAGCTACGTTTAATTCAGTTTTATCCACGGAAAGAGCAAACAATATATTATCTAAAGATTTTATCATATTAGGCAAAGAATTTGACATTTTATCATCTAACAAAACAGACCAGTAACTGTAATAAGAACACAATATTTTATATTCGGATAACCATGTAACTAAATATCTTTGTAGCGAATGTTCGTTAAGTGCTGCTCTGATAAATGATCTACCTTTCCCCATATTTGTCCAAACTTGTTTTAAATTTTCAAAGCGCTCTTTTTCGTGGGCAGTAAGGAAATTCCTACAAAACTCCCAAAAACTTGATTCTGTTGATGCACTCAAAGTATTCGATGATTTGCTTGAAGAAGAACCTGTTACAATTTCTTGCATATTTTGAAAAAGATTCGCTGCTGATACTACAAAATTAAGCTGACTTTGTTGTTGTTTTTGTTTTAAGCCATATTGTAGCATTTCCTCTAGAGAATTACACAATTCAACTACAGCATAATCAGTTTCGCTTGCCAATTCCTTACGATCTCCAAAGCGTTTATTGCAATCTTCCACAGACTTCTGAAGTCTTCTAAATATTTCGTACTTTCTTTGGTGAAAGATAGACATCACCTCATTACTCACGCTTTCAACAGGTAAGGAATAAAAAGTTTCTGGTAAAGCTGAATATTCTTCTGAAGCTGTACACTCTTCTGAGTCTTTGTTTGTAACACCAGACTGCTCTTCGCTGGATGGCAAATCTTCATTTTCTGCAGTTGGCATTTTGTTAGTAAGACTTTAAAAGCCTCAAAAAATATAGTGACAAATTTTTTTCTCTTATCTGGATTTAGTGACTTCGCCAATTGACGCGTGAAGTACTTGCTTAATATAACTTCTAAATTGTATACATACAATTTTCAAATTGTTGCTCTTAATACTTTTTCATTTATTTCCCCATATCAATTTTTACTATTTGTTTAAAAAGAAAAATATATTATAAATAAATAAGTTTATATTTTTGTTATTGCTGCATTCACAAAGAACTGAGTTCCCCAACAACATATTATATTGTATTTTTTTACTGCTGGCTACTGTTCATATTTTTTAAACCGCTAACTGGCATAGACTATATTGACAGTTGTTAGTATATAGTACTATCCAGGATATATTCCTTAAAATGATGAAATCGTTTTTAGAATAATTTTTCTAAATATTTATTTTGAAGGACCAACGGATAATAGTTCGAAAGCAGTTCTATTTATCTTGAAAAAAAAAGAAATTTACATCACTGTTTAGTTGTTTTTATTACATTTTTCTTTTGATGCTATTTTTTGGTGTCATAATGACGTCATAACTCGTAAGATAAAACTTTATATTAGTCTGATTTTATATATAGCTATGTATGCAAATATAAAAGCAAGAAAGAAAATATAGTGATGAATGTAAACAACAACAAATTACAATGCAAATAACAAAATGAAGAACAAAACAAACGTCGAGAATAAGCTGTTTATAAATACATTACGATGCAAATAGAAAACATTCAACAATTAAAAACCAAAGAGATTAGTTCAGCAAAAAATAAAACTTCTTATAATACAGAAATAAGTGACTTGTAATATATTTTTCACACAAATTGAATTAAATTATAGTAACAAAATAATCAAAAATTAAAACTACAACTTCAAAAATTTTTTTATTTTTGAACGAGAAAAGTTCTTGTGAAAATTTCAAGTGAAATTTGTGAAAATAATGTGAATAAGCTAGGGCAAAAAAATATTGTAATTTTTTGGCAACTGACTTGAAAAATTATTCACCTTTATCTAAAAACGAAATTTTCGTGAAAGAAATTAATTGATTTTACAACTGGTTTTTGTTTAAAAAAAGAAAGAAATTTTGTAAATTCTTTAAAAAACAATTTTAATTGCTCAATGAATAATTTGACAACAACTTTACGGCGATACCCTAAAACACTTGGCAGTGTTGGCATATTGACCACGTAAGTAAAATTAAAACTCGAGCAGTATTTACTAATTTGAGGTCAATATTTTTTCATATTATGTACTCACCTACATACATACTATATACATATTTACATAGACATAATAAACTGACTATGTAACTTACAGGCAAAAACTTAACTACCTGTTTGAAGTGATACTAGTTTAATAATTGAAATATGCTAAACATCATACCCTAGCTTATGAAACTGAACGTTATTAAAAAATTATAAAATAGCTATACGAGTATATTAATTTAAATTAAAAATAGGTAATTTCATATAGAAAATAACAGCTCATATGTTTAGAATAATCGTACTAACAATCTTAAACATCACATTATTTTGTAAACTGTTATGATTTGCATTTTTTTGTTAGAATAGTTTCTATCAGTTTATCTAGTATTACAGATTTTTAAAGGATTAGTAATATGTATGTATGTAGATATATAAGTGCATATAGGAACCTATATTTGTGTACCAAAGTTAGGTAAATTTATTAGTCATTAAAAATGGTCTGATGTTTTTAAATTTAGTTCAAACCTATAATGTTTGTTTTAAAGACAAAACAAAAATTTTTTAGAAACTGTAGAAACTCATAAGAATAAAAAAAGGGCTCGTCTCTTATTTAGAAAAATGCAATAATATTGTAAATATTATTATTTTTATATATTTATTAATTGGAAAATTCTTCATTCTTGTTTACCTAGTATGTATGTGTTTGTTTCGTAATAAATCAAAATAAAAACAAAAACAAAATTGTAAACATATTTTGAAAAACACAAAATTTATTTAAAAACAAAAACATGTTTATTGTTATTATTATTTTTGGTTAACTCAAGAATCAAATTGTAAATACTTGGTCAACTAACATAATTAATTTACACATTTGTTATGAACAAAAACGACCAAAAGAAAATAAGTATTCGATTTTGCTAAAGAAAAAGGTTCGAAAAGTGGTAAAAATTATTTAATAATATAATTTATGTTAGGAGCTTGTATAATTATTGTTGATTACACTTACACATACTATAAGATATATAATGAGTATTTATTTATATGCATATACATTTATATATTTTAGATGTGGCCTCATTCTATACGATAAACGGCGCTTGGAAAAATTATTTTCAAAATTTGGCGACAAAGCTAATGAAAAAAGTGATAAGATTCCTGAACCAGATTACATATACATTAAATATCATATATATAAGGAATCTATGCGTAAACTGAAACAACAAGAAGAAGCTGATAAAAAGTGGATAAGCGTTATTGTTAATCCAGTTGGAAAATGGTGGAAAGCTTTAAAACATTCAATTGCTTGGCGACTATTAAACATAGCGCAGACTGGATCACATCATGAACGTTTGAAAGCTGTTAGGCAATTAGCGCGCATTGATCATTTGAAAGATTGGGATTTCCGACATTTAGCACAAATATGTGATGCTAGAACTGCCGTTTCGCTAGCACGCTCTGGAGCTGATACACGTTGGTTTATACCAGTTCATATGAAAGGCTGCATTAAGAATCCTAAATTGGTTTTGGCAGAGTTACATCAGCTTTTGGAATGTCTTAAGCCGCGTTCATGTGTTAAACATTTTTTTGCCAAATATTTTCCCGAACAAGACCCTGTGGTAGGTCCAACTGTCTTACAATTTTATGAACAAAATATATATACATATATAATACAATATAATATTAATGTGTTTTTAGGAAGATACATATGAATTTTTTACCCAAGAGCAGTCCATTTCTTTCAATGTTCAAGAAACTGATTTGCTGAAAGAAATAATATCATTTTTACATCATATTAGCAAAGAACCTGAAGTAGCTGAAAAAATTATTGAAGACGGTGGGTTAGTTCATTTAATGGAGTTGTGTAAAATTTTCGACAATGATAACGAAACTCTATCAACACTCTGCAAAGTATTAGCAAATATGTCTGTTGTTAAGGATAGTGTTGAGCATTTCTTTGCTACTGGATGGGTTACTGTTTTGGCTCAATGGCAACAATGTCCCGACTTGCGGCTTCAAGTAATAGCTGCCAAGACAATGGCTAATTTAGATCACGATGATCCAAATTATACTGTGTACGCTCCTAATGTTTATCCCTTGCATCCACGTCTACGTACTCGTGGTAAGCCAAAAGCTGACATTATATTTGTTCATGGTCTCTTGGGAGGTGTTTTCATTACGTGGCGTCAAAAAGATCGAAAACCAACCGAGTTGGGGCTTTATGGAAAAAACGCATTTTACACTAGTGAAACCGATGATGTGTTTTTAGTTGGAGAGCAGAAAAGGATTCAACTAAAGAAAAGTAATAATGGAAATGCAAAATCTAATAATACAAAAGCTAAAAAAGTATCAGAAAAAGAATTGCAATTAATAAATAACAAGAATGTAGTGAATGCAGAAAAAAGAAGCAAAGAAAAAGGTATGTGTAAAGCGGGAAAACCTTAATTTAATTCTCATCAACAATATATTATAAACCTCATATTTATTTATTTCAAATAAATTTTTATGTTTTTCAGATGCGCTTTTAAGAACCACTACAAAACATTCAAGTAAACCTCTACAAATTAGCGACGATGCTACTAAAGAATTAGTTGAAACTTTGCAAAATGAAGCTGAGTTAGATCCAGAATGGGAAGTTGTTCATCCGGACGTACCTTTAGCAGCTAATGAGAATTGCTCAGGTGAATTTAGTGTACCTGGTAATGAATGGTTAAATCAAGACAATGAAGAAGAATATACTAATTGTTGGCCTATGGAATGGTTGCCAGAAGATTATCCTAATACTAGAATCATTGGCATTGATTATACCTCCGCTGTAACAGAATGGTCAGCTAATTTTACAAAATATTGTCCTTGTGAAAAAGGACAAGGTAACATTGATGTGCGGTCCACCTCCTTATTAGAACGCATATCGCTGGCTGATATTGGGAATGGTAGACCTGTTGTCTGGATTGGTCATTCAATGGGTGGCATATTAACAAAACTAATATTAATGAAAGCCAAGGATAGTACTAATCCGAAAGCTCAACAAATTGCCCAAAACACAAATGGTATTGTATTCCTAGGTGTCCCTCATCGTGGTTCCCCCATTGCCAAATGGAAACAGCATATGCAAATGATTTTATCACCCTCCATAGAAGTAAAGGAGATGGAAGAAGGTGCTCCTAAGCTTCTAGAATTACATGAACGATTTATGAACTGCCTTCGATCGTACTTTCGTAATATAAAAGTTGTCAGTATTGCCGAGGGATCCCCAACTATGTTGACATCTTTTAAATTTCCGCTCCGCATTGTTACCGAAGAGTCTGCTAATATAAACTATGGCGATTTCTATGTTCTAAAAGACGACCATTTAAGTTTATCTAAGCCAATTTTTCGGCAATCGTTTCTTTATCAACGTCTACTGCAGGTCATAGACGAAACTATTAATGACAAAATTAATCCTGATTTGAAAGAGCTGCCAACAAAAAAGCTTGACACACATTCTTCAAAATCTGCCAACGTAGAGAATCTCGGTCTTGTGCAACGGACAAAAGTTATTTTGTCATATATTCCTCAAATTTTGTTCAAGTTTTCAACTTCCTAATTTATTTATAAAAAATATTTCATAGATAAATCCTTAGTACACGCTTTAATTAATATGGACAAATATTTCTTATTAATAGTATTATTTGTACTTAATACTAACTAAATTATATACTCATTAATTTGTAAATCAGCATTCACCATTCCATGTTATATATGGTCACTTCATTTTCTCTTTTCAATTGTTTAGTATTAGAATACATATTAGGAGCTTACCTTAGATTTTTCTATACATTTTTTATAAATATGCAATTGGATGAAAGTATCTTTATCCAATGGAATTTAAGAACGTACAATATATTCAAATTGTTCTCACATTTTTTGTAAATAAAAATAAAAAAAATAACGAAATCAGTTTTACATGGAATAACGATATTTTAACTTTACCAATAAAACAGCAAAGTTATATAAACAGTTCTTAAATTACATTAGTCATCCTGTTGGAAAACATCAAATTCACAATAAAAGTATGGAAATCAATCTAAAAAAATTTTGGCGACGACAACTCGCCTATTTTCTTCTGCCGACAACCCTATATACGAAAATGCGGGCATAATCATAAACTGCTCTCTTATAACTTTTTGTAATAAATTCCTAGATTTTAAATTATTTTACATAAAAGCATTTGTTGCCATTTTAAAAACTGAAACTATACATGATATTTAGCAGAAAAAAAAACGGCGGCAGTCGTGTAAACTTCTCAACTGCGATAGGCAATCGGCTTCGAATTTTTCGGATTGTTTCTTGCGGTTTATGTGGACAAAGAAGTTGGAATCCTTTTTAAAAAACAACATAGGTGAACTTACATTATAATTTAATAATTAAGCTAAGGATATTAATTGTTCTACCAGTAGCTCAAATACATAAGAAAAATGTTGATCAAAGTGAAGGTTGGTTTTTATCCACGATAGTGCAGTTTTATTTTATACTAATTTTTATTACTTTTCTCAGACACTTACTGGAAAAGAAATTGAAATCGATATTGAACCTACTGACAAAGTTGATCGTATTAAAGAACGTGTTGAAGAAAAAGAAGGCATTCCACCACAACAACAACGATTGATTTTTTCTGGAAAACAAATGTAAATTGTTTTACTAGCTTTAAATTATCGGTTGAAAGAATCTACTATTTATTTCTATAGGAATGATGACAAGACTGCTGCAGATTATAAAGTGCAAGGAGGTTCTGTTTTACATTTAGTTTTGGCTTTACGTGGCGGCTTGCTTTGAATTTTGTGTTAAAAATATTCAGTTGATTTTTTGTAAAAGAAAATATACATATAAATTAATGTGCTAAGTATATTTCCAATTTGTTTTCCTGTCTGCTATAAACGAAAACAACTTGTTTTAAGCCTAGAAACTATATTCTGTGTATACATTTTAAAACAGATATCAATGATGTAAAGATATGAAATTTATTTAAAATTCATTAGATTTTCGCAATAAACGTCCAACTAATAGTCTATTTTTTGGTGTACAATTTTCAGGTTTTAAACGTGTTAATACCACTTCATATCCATATTCCTCTGCTTGAAGTTTTCGATCCGTGTCTACAATATCCATACATAATTGTCCTTGTTGAGTAGTTTCCGGTTTGCAATTTAAGGTTCCCAATGCATGGGCTTGATCAGCGGTATGGGCTACGTACATAAAGTCTTTTTCGGTTAGCACTTTACGAAATCTTTTACTCAAGGGATATTTAATATGAGGCATTGGTTGCAGTGAGCCATAACAGCAGGGACAGCAAACAAAACTTGCTCTAGCTTTTATGCACTGCTGCAAAACTATGTCTGTAGCTGTACCACATGCGTGTAGTGATGTGCCCACATCGAACCTTCCTTCAAAATAATCAATGTTGCATTGATAAAATCTTAAATTTGTTAAATTTAAGTCTTTTGCTCTCGCTTTGGCTTTCTTGAGCGATATGGCTTTGTTTTCCATTAAGATTACTTCACATTGAGGTAATTTTAATGCTAATAAAATTCCTAAATGACCGGTTCCACTGCAAAAATCAATGATTATTTGTCCATTCTGAGCCAACGATGCGACAGCATTACTTAAATTTTCCAACTGCTGTCTTTTTCTGACTAATCTTTCTTGTGGTAAGGCAGAGTTCTTGGCATGTGCTGGTTCTATTGCTTGCCAATCAATTGCTGTTTTACCATATGTAGTGGAAGAATTGCTGTTAAAATTAATTTTTAAAGCCTGTAGTTTATCAAGAGTGGTTTCAACCTCAGCCTGTTCTGTAAATATTCGATTACGAGGCTTATATCTTTTAGGGTCACTCTTATACAAGCTAGAAGCCTCACAGTTAGGTATTTTAAACTTAATATTTTTATTAAAACTATCACCGAATGGAACACAAAGATTATTTAAAACATGTTTGCATTTTCCATCGTTTATATCGATCTCATTCAGCCATGTGTTAGTGAGGGGAAATCGGAGCAACATCTTTGGATAAAACTGATAAATTAACCGTAAACAGGGATACAAGATTATGTCGGCTATTGTTAATGTTACACCTTCGGCAAACCTGTGTTCTATAGCTAAGCTTTCTTTTGGCACAGAGCAGTCTATTTTAATTTTACCAGCATGCGAACCAACATTTCGGTTTGCTCTTTCTCTGGCTAGCTTATAAATATTGTGCATTCTTACAGGTTCATTCATATGCTTTTCAAATCTTGTACATTCCATCGGCATTTCATCATTAACAGTTTCGAACATTTCAATATCTTTCAGAAGTCGTGATAAGGACTGCACAACATCTACCTCACAAAATCTAGTCCAAATTGAGGATTCTGATGGAGCTAACAAACAGCTTTCCTTAAAGCCTAAAAGCCGCCGCTTTTCTACGTCGGGATTACTTGCTATTAACTCTCTACAAACGGAACACATTCCTGCTATAAATGTGTCACCTTCTTTAGCAAACACTGGAAGAAGTAAATCTTTTATAGCTTTTAGACTGGAGGTATATTTGCGAACGATTCTTTCTTCAGTTAGAATGTGATCAAATGCTTCCACACGTAGTCTTAATTTACCTCTTTCCGACAATAATTTGGAGTTGACGAAATTTAATTTTATATTATCGGGGCAATTTAAATAATTATACATGTACAGAGCAACAAATGATGATACAGAAGTAAATATTCCCTTTTCGCCATGTTTTGTAGTACTCAATTCAATTTCTATATACAATTGGTTCATAGTAAATATATTCCTTTTGCGGGCTTTGTAAATAATATTGCTTGCTTATAACCTCCATCAAAAAAAATTTGAATGAAACAAAGCACAACATCCAACGTTTAAAAAATAGGTTATGTGTGAGAAACAGCTGTTGCCTCTAACACTAAGAGAAATTTATAGTTTTAAGGCAATTACAATATATTGGTGACTTGTGGAATACAAACATTGTTTTTAATGTAATAAAATTAAATTATTGTGGGCAGCATATATATTACAAATTAAAAGTAAAAATTACTTTCTTAAGTTCACAGCAAAAGCTTAATAATTTGTGTATGCACTTTGGTCCGTAAATTTTTCAGTGTACGTCGTATTATAATCGTTTATAGTAGTGACCCTGTTAGTAATTCTGACTTTGTTATTAACTATTTGGTACTTGTTTATTTGTTTTTCCTTTTAATTAAGTTATTCTAAAATTAATTAAATTTGTTTATCTAAATTTTTAACATTTATAAGCATTATTACTCTGCTACTGCAAAAAGTTGTAAATTAATTTTGTATTGTTCACGTATATGCATATATAAGAAATGTAAGTAAAAATTAAGAAGTATGTATGTATATTAATTAAATCATGTAATTAAAACAATATATGTAGTATTTATTTTAAAAAGGCCAAGGACCTACTAAAAGTATTAGTATATTCCTCCTACATTATAAATTTAAATATATACATATGCATGGACCTATATGAACTGGTATTAAATTATCTTCAATACGAATTTGGCCGTTAGCACATTAAGATCTGTTTAGGTGTCTTAAATTTTTTATTTCCTTTAGTTTGCTGTTGAAATAACGATCTAAATCCAATGGTTATAAAAAGCATCATGAAATTAGATGCACGCCAAATTCTCTTTTGGGCTAGATGCAATCAAATTTTCATTTGTTTTATAGAATTATTAATTTCTTTTGCTTTTGTAGCCAAGCAACGCTAGTGAAACTGTTTGTTTAGATGGGTAACTAATATATAATATTCAGTAAATAAAGATCGTTTTTGCGATACGAATGATTGCATTTATTTTTATATATTATCAGTTATTTGCTATGCTTGTATGTACATAGTATTTGCACAGTTGTTTTATGTTTATTTCATTAAAGATTACTAAAAATTTGTTATAATTCAGAATACCTATTTGCTTTTTGAGTTAATAATACTTTTTTAATACACATATATACTCTTGCTTTATCGATAAAATGCCTTGATTGTTCTTCTTTTTATGGTAAACATTTCTTCCATTAATGCGCGTCTAATTTTTAAACTTTACAGTTACTTTTTGCTTACTACCTATACTTACTAGAGATTTAGGATAGTAAATAAGTAATTATCCAATTCAATTTAATTCTAAAGATCAACGTCGAGACCATATTTCTATGTAGATATATAGACTGTGTTATGCCGTAATTAGGTGATTTTGTCTTATACCTAAATATATATTTAGATATATTTTAAGAACAACCATGCAAGGCTAATTACTTGCTTTAATTATAGTAATTTAGTTTTATTTTACGCAAATTTACATATATTTAAAAATTTTTATATAAAAATGATTTGTTTTTAAAAAAACATAAATTTTTCGTTTTACTAATCTTATAGGAATCTAAGGTTTGGCGTTATTTTCTGATTACTTTTCGATAAAATTGGAATCCAGCGGGATCGCCGCTTTTATAAACGGACAAGTGTTTTAAATTTTTAGTTATCATACAATTATGTAGGTAGTTGATTATCACTTGCGCGTTTTATATGTGTGTATGTATGCGTATTATTTTTGAACTGCTTTAATATCTTAAAACAAGTACAAATTCATATATGAATTACATGTATAATATTAAAAAAAATCAAACAAATACCAACATAAGTTGCAAAATAAAACAATCTAATAAGATAAATATATATACGCAATACACACACATATATATGTACGTATGTAAATGCGAGTTTTTGATGTTAGAATTACCTATTAGTCTTTCTTAAGCCGTCAGTCAGTGCGATTGAATAGGTAATCTCACAAATTTACTTGAAAAAACCAAGATATTATTACCAATTGAATTAAGAATTATAGGTCTTTTTATTTTCTAACTGTTATATATAAAATTCAAAGCAAATGATTGCTATAGTAATGTTTATTCTAATCGTATTATTTAAATACCTAATTATATAAGAAATATAATGCATACAAGTGATCATTATTTAATAAATTAACAACTAATTTGTTATTTACTTTTAGCATTAACATTTTAAAATAATATAAATCGGACCAATTAATCAAATTTAAGTCATGGATGACACCTGGAATAATGTTGAGTTGACAAATATATCAAGACGCAAATCCTATACACTTAATCATGAATATGATACAAATTCTAAATCCAACGGCAACAATAATAAGAATGAAAATATGTCAAATAATGTTAGTCTTTTAGACAATGAAAATTCAAATGGGTCGTCTTGTCCTTCAACTAAAACCTTGCAGCCAGGCTCGGATGTCAAACCTAAAGTTACAAATGAAATTGTCGAAAGTTTGTTACGCCGACTGTATGGTATAACTATTGGGGAAATTAAGGAAATAATTTCGTATGATGATCGTAACTTTTTTGTTACAGAAGATCCGTAAGTTTTAAATTATTTTTATATTTGATATTTATATTTAAACACATTTTTTTAATAAAAGGGAGAACACTTCAGTCCAGTTAAGGAAGTTTCCATATTGACAAAACTAAAATTTTAGAAAAACTTAATTTTGTCGATTTGAATTTTTGATTCCATACAATCTTTTAGACGTAACGTAGGCTCTCTTCAACAAATTTGAGACCCCGAGAAATATGATATTGATACATTAATTATAGGCTGCTCTAAAAAATTATTCTTTTAACATTGTATGTAAAGCAATGGAATTTTGTATATTTAATAAGAAATGCTTGGAACATGTTTAAGATAATAATTACATTAATATACTCAAATCTTACTATAATTTTTTCAATGCAGGCCGCTTTTGGAAACCAAACATACTTAACTTTGATTGTTTTGTATCAATGCTCTTTACAGTATTGGATGGCTTACGGCGTGTAATTCGTAATTTATTTTTATTTTTTGGTATAATAATAACTTTTATCTGCTGAGAACATTGATCTTCTTCACTATCAGAGAGTAATACGATCTCTTCGTTTAAAATTGAAGAATTATCAGTTTCCTGAGAATCATTTTTAATTTTTGTGTCTGAATTAGAGCCTAATTTTACATATTCAACAATTTCGATTTCATTACTTTGGTTCCGGTTATCACGTAAGTGGTCGTCAATTCTTTGTTCTTTTTTTTCAACGTTTTTGTTTGGTGATTGAAGTGAGCAATAGTATAAGTTTTGTTGTTGTTCCATATATGAATTTGTTTTCTCCTCTATCTGGAACATTTCCGTTGTCAAATCTCTAGCAGCAAAAGGTTTTTGTAGAGCCTGCTTTTTATTTGCTACAAAAAATCTGGACTTAACTGATGGCAGTATTTGCGAGTTACTTTCCATATTAATTTTATTGGGACTTAAATACTTAAGAAAAGAAGTTCGAGGGCAAATTGGGGACTTTTTAATGCTTTCCGTGGTACTGACTTTAGCAAATGGATTATGAAACTGTTTTTTAGGTGTACCACCGTAATCCACGTTATTTTCGTCTTCTTCTTCACAACCAGATGAAGAAGATTGTCGTCTCGTGCGTTTTTGTTTCAATTTGGGTGAAGCATACTTATATATGGAAAATATTTCAGATTCTTCAAGCTTATTTTTTTCTTCTGAAACTTTTTCTGCCATTTCTATTTCGACCATATTTTTAAATTCAATTTTTTTAAAATCAAATATCGAACCAGATACCTTTTGTGAAAACATTTTTTTATTGGGATCTTCTAATGCTGTATGATCTATTAAATTTCGCCAAATACTTTTATGTTTGAACTTATTTTGTGACCAATTTTGGTTTGGATGCCAGGTATCTAATTGCTTCAAAGTAAAAGGATTTAAATTTCCTAATGCCAATTGAAGCGCTTGTTCAGCGTTTTCCAGAATAGAGCCAGCATTACAACAATGAGACTCATCTGTTTGAAATTCGTTAAGTTCATTTAATCTTTCCATCCTTCTCTCTAAAGGATTATAGATCAACATATGCTTGAACGTAGCCTCAGCTTTTAAAAAAGATTCAATGTATTCTTCAGTAACATCCAATTGTTTCATTTGTAAATAGCTGGAAATTTTCTTCAAAGCTTTTCTCATATCATCCTCCTCGGTAGTTAAAAAAAATCTGCAAGCTTTTTTTAACCCAATACCATGTAATGAGTCCAAATAATCGCACCCTGACAAAATGCACATTCGACGAAACTTATCAAAAGTGTATTTTTCTGGCTTACACCCCATGGATAAATAAAATTTTGTATTCTCAACTAACAAAGCTTGGCCTTTTAGGTCTAATTTAAACAATATTTTTCGTGCGCCAAATAAAGTCAGATCCGAATCCTCGGTAATAATGTATTCAGCCAAATCTTGCTTATTTAGCCATGCCATTTGCGCATCTGCTTCGTATGGTGCCACTATACAATCGACACCTCGATTTCGACATGCTTTTATTAATTCCAAAGCCATTTCGTGACTGACATCGATCGCCCTTTGCATGCAGGATCTAGCTTTTTCTACCTCATTTCTTCTTAAATACTCCTTAGCCAATTTTTTATTTTCGTCTCTCCTTTCACGTCTTTTCCGTTCAGTTTCTGCTTTTGCTGGTAGATGTCTGCCATCAAATACCATGATGACATTAATCTTGCACTTTAGTAGCATATCAACATATTTTAAACAATACTGAATGTGAACGTCTGTACTTTCTCCTCTTATCAGTTTATCAGCACAAGCAAAAACTCCTTTATGCAACCAACAATAACTGTCAACTGCCACCGATGACCCTTCCAACTGTTTTATATTAACAGAAGATGAGGCCTTTTCCAAAAATGGTATTAAACCAGCAATACCCATTTATTATCTATATTCTGGTATTTATTTTATTAAATTAGCACTCTTACGAAGTCGATCAATGAGAATTATTATCAAAAAGTAAACTAAGTTAATTATTTCGGTATTTATATTTATATTAGTTTTTAGTTTATTTTGTTTGTTAAGGCAGCAAATAATATAAAGTCCTCTTTTTATTCAGTGTTGCCGGCAGTTGGTAAAGGCATAGCCTACAAAAAATTGCTTCAAATATACCTGAATTAATACATTAGTTTAAATTGCAATTTTAGTTGCAAAATTGTTAAGAGAAGTAAACTCTGTATATAATTATTAAATAAATTAATTAAATTATACAATAACCTTAAGCTTTAAAGAAATAGATTTAGAAGAAAGTAAGAATTTCGGAATTTTTTAAAATCTATTTATCACATAATAAAATTAAAAGTTATTGGTATTGGCAACACTATACTATATACTATACTGGCGGGAAATTCATACCCTACCACAAATGTGTGATAGAAACTAAACATACTCATGTTGACATTCATTCGATCCATGTGTAAGAGAGAGATACAAAATCCCACGTACATGTTTCACAATGACCTTAAGAACTTGATAGAAACATTCTTCTACGCTGTGAAAGATATTTCTATCAACACTGCCATTCAAATGATAGATCAATTAAGTGTCACTATTTTTGTAGGGATTCTACGCTGTGATTGATATTTCGATCTACAATGATAATCCAATTAGCTATCAAATCACTGTTTTTATAGGGTATACATTTCATCCCTGTGAATTCAATTTGGATATAAAAAATTCACGATAGTTGACGGTCGTTAACATTTTAAATTTAAATTAAAATGATTGGACGAATGGGAGATACTTTTCAGAAATACAAAAGCTCAATATGCTTAAAAGATGGTATCAGTAAGCAATTCGAATTCATTTTACTCTAGTTTCATTAAGTCTAAACCAATATTGTATATGATTAACAAATTTTATTCTTTATTGTAGAAATATAAAAAATCCTTTGATTGTTACACATTGGCCCCACGGATATATTTTAAAAATCTTAAACACTTTGGATTCCAAAAAAATTGATTTTGTTGATGCACAAAATCAATTGATGTTATATTTGTGTAAGTACATGCAATATATAGTAATTACATGCATTAGATTAAATATCAAATTATAATCAAATATATAATAAATACAGCAAAACAAGAAATTCAGTGTCCTCGGCCCATAGCTAACGTAAATGGAAAATATTATTCACTAGAGTCCATCAATGGTACTGAACATGTTGTGCGTCTATTAGAGTTCATTCCTGGAAAAATTTTTCATGAAGTAGCCATTACCAACTATTTGCTTTATCAGAGTGGCGAATATTTAGCAAAAATTGTGAAAGCTTTGAAAGTATGATGATAATAACATGTGTACATATTCATTTTGGAATGCTTGTAATTTGTCAAATTTTATAAAACATTTTTAGAATTTTCAACATGAAGCATATGACACCCATAAATCTACCTGGCAGTTACAATCTGTACCTAAGCTGAAAGACTTTTTATACGTATTACAAGACCATTCCCGAAAAGAAATAGTAGAAGAAGTTATACATTCCTTTGAATCTAAAGTACTAAGCCATTTAAGTACATTTGAAATGCAAATTATTCATGGTGATTTTAATGAGCATAATATAATTGTTGAGCCTTCTAGTGAAGGTGTTAATTATAAAGTAAAAGCTGTTATTGATTTTGGGGACACTAATAACTCGCCTGTGCTATTTGAAGTTGGCATTGCTTTGACTTATATGTTGCTACAAGCAAAAAATTTGGAAAGTGGCGGTATTTTCTTGGCTGGTTTTGAATCAATTCATCCTTTAACAATTGAAACTAAAAAATATCTGAAATATTGTGTAGTGGCACGTTTAGCTCAAAGTCTAGTAATGGGTACTTACACACATTCTCTTCATCCATCTAATGAGTATGTTCTGGCGACACAAGAGCAAGGATGGAAATTAATTGAAGATTTATGGAAAAATCAATTTGAAAATATCGATGAGTTATGGAAGACAGCTGCAGATAAATATATAACACAGAGTGTTAAGTAATTGTTAAATTAATCAACCTTCATATTTTTATTCTTGTAGTCTTTTCTTTTAATTATTATATCTGTATGTACATATAAAATATGTACATAAGTAAATGATTTTAATCTTGCACTCTTATACAAAACAACATTTTTTTAAACAAACACGTTATAAACCATTGCCTTTCCTTGCACAATGTCAATTATATAAAGCCAATTTAAGAATAAAGTATGTGTTATGCTTAAACAATGTTATTTTATTTCCAAATAAATGTTCCCTTAAGATATACCAGCACATACATAATTTCCTTAAAAAAAAAGTAATTTAAACAAAAATATAAAAGTTTTTAATTCCAATCTAACTACATACTTATATTTTATATCTATTCAATTTTGATTATTTTAGTTATTTTGAATATCAATTGCATACATATCCATATATGTACATATATAAATATAATACCTATATTGAAATTACGTTAATATGAAATAGTTTTGAGCTAAAACTATTTACAATATTTTATTTCAAATATACTTTTAACTAAAATAACCAAAAAAAATATGCTTTTTGTTTTACATTATTTCCGAACTTCTAATTAAATTTATCACAATATTCTTAGGTAAACATATTTTTATAAGAATCGTGCTTGAAATTATGTTAAGAGATATGAAAGTAAAAATTAAATTTGTAAAGCTATTATAATTAAAATTTTGTATTTAATGAATAATCTGGTTAGAAATTAATTTTAAACTACTAACTCACTTAAAACTGAACTGTTATTACCACAAACTACTCCATGCCTAGCAGCAGTAGTAATAAGCGACGCTGACGCCGTTGAAATGCTAGAGGAAACAATATTCAAAAATGTTTGTGTTGAGGGTGTAGTAGCAGTTACAGCTATGCTTAGTGGATTAGACGTATTGTTTGCCAACTTGGATGCTTGATTTCGCTGACGTGGATTGTGATGCAACGTTCCAATTGAGGAGCTTTGCTGTCTTCTGCGTTTTTTAAGAAAAAGGAAAGCAGAATTTAACATTTGCTGTTGTATTTGTTGTGATGCGGTTATTGTTGTATCACTATTGCTAATTATGGATACAGTTGGCTGTTTATTATTGTCGTTTAAGTATTGTAATTGATCTTTGTCGAACCAAGGCAACTGAAACCCTCTTCGATCAGCTCCTTTGACAGAAGTAATTGCCGTTAGTCTGGGTATCATTTCTCCAAAAGCTTGTACCGGTAAATCGTGGACGTAACATATTGTCTGCAGACTCTCTGTAGTGGGATAAAATGTGTGTAAACTTGGAGTATCTTGGGAAGGCTGTATTTCATCTTTGCAGTGCCGTCTTTTCAGGCGTTCTATGCGTCTTTGCTCGCGAATTTGTTGTACATCCCATTTTTTTCGACGCTTCTCATCCACTTCTAATTTTGCATGTCTTTTAAGAAATGTTTCATCTGAAAGATCTTCAGTTCCTTCAATGCAGTATGACGGTGTCAATTCATGTTCTGTCCATTTTGGTATTTCCAATTTAGGGTTATCTGCTAGTAAAAGTTTTGAGTCCGCTTTCAAAAACTCGTAGTCGTAGTCGCAACTAAATGCTTCATCTTCCCATTCTCTTGAACTGTATAAATGTGATGTCGATATATATGCGCATCTTCTAATTTTTAAACGCTGATGTGTCAGCTGCGAAGAATTATCGCGAGTTCGCTTCTTTGACCCTACATTTATAGATTGTTTTAAGTGTGAAGATACGTTCGTATTCGATCGCTAAAATTAAATACGCAATTATGTATATCTTTTATATTACGTAAAAAATACATTCATCTTACCCTTTCAACATCAGCCGCTGAATCACAACTAACAGACTCGTCAGTATTATAATCTGGCGCATGCCAACGCATTATTGTCATCTGCTTACCACGGCTAGGTGTTGGCGGTTGTTTACTCAAATGCGTTACAGATGAGGACGATGATGAAGTAACAGCTTTAAAAGATATTTTCCCATCATTTGTAGTTGTCGAAGCCGGTGATACGCTTGGTTTTGCACCTCTTGGTATTGAAAGAGATTGTTTTGCTGCTTGACGAAGTCTTAAACGTTTACTTTGTACAGCTAAAACTTCATTGCTATCTTCAGTTGTGTTACCAGTATCATACATATCATCAACAATAATTTGTGTGCTTGATTTTTCATCAACTGAATCCTGAAAATTATCTACTTCTTCTTCTTCGACTGCATCATCAGTGTTCTCCACACCTTCGTCATCGTCCTGTTCTTGATTATATTCTTGATGACTTTCTTCTGCTTCATCTTCTATTCCATCGTCTTCACCGTCGCCTTCGTCTTCAACCTCCAGTTCTTCACAATCATAATTTTCTTCATCCTCTTCGCCATCTTCACCGTTTTCGGTGTCAGTAGTTTGACTTTCTGGACTTTGGTTATGTTTTTTCCGATTTGCTGACATATTTACTCTCTGAAGTACAATTTTGCTAATTAACTTGCCGTTACATTCTCCTATAATGTTCGATTTAGCCGTTCCACTTGTCGATATAATTTTGGCGCAATTTGTTGTACCTGTGCCCGTTACAGGAGTTAGTGGTAAGGTTTGACTTGTTTTGCATTGTATTTTTGCTAAAGGAGGTGGAGGCAGCTTTGATATCTCTCCAGATCTTTTAATTTGCTGTTGAAGTTGTTTTTGTAGATCTACAACTTGATTATCCAATAGGACATTACGGGACCGCAGTGATTCAACTTCTTCGTTCCGAGTTATCAAAAGCTTTTCTTTAGCTATTAGCTGATCGCTTTGTTCTTGTATCAAATCCAAATGTAATATTAACATTGCCTTTAATTGTTTATTTTCCTTAAGTAATGCTAAAACATCGGCATTTGGTGATGCAGCTGCACCACCTCCTCCGACACTACCGGGAGATGCTGCAATGCTAAATGTGTTCTTCGTTTGATTTGAATGACAATATACATGATCCATATATTTAGCGTTTGTAGCACTATTATTATTACTGTTATTTGGTGTTTTATTGCATTTATTTTCCATTTTTGTTTAGTTAAAGAAGTTTTTCTCAAGAATTTAATTAATTGTTGCCACTTTTGTTTTTATTCCTCTATTTTACTCTACTATCTGTTTTACTCTTTATTCACTTAGGCTTCTTATAAATGCGCATTTTTCACCATCAACTATGCTTTTTGCAAACATTCTAAAATTTTATCTAATTATAACCGTAAGCAAAATGCATCAATAACCAAAGTATATCAATATTAAATTTTTTTTAATTTGTTTTAAATACAAATTATTTTTTATTTTTCTTAAAGTTGCACTGAACAATTCTAATGAAATTAGTACAGTTTAGCACGGTTATACCGAAATCAGTTGTGATAAATTCTTGGTTGTAATCAAGTACTCTTTCACACATGTACCTTTTTTTTACAAATTATAAATAAATAAGTGGCAATATTATTTTAATATTAATGATTTTGTACCACATGGTAGCCTTAAAAAACGAAAGTGCAATAAATATATGTCAACGTTCGCGCCTCTATTTGTAGGTTTTTATTGCAATTGTTTGTAATACTTAAAAAATTAGTTTTTCTTTTTAAAAATGTCTATATTTGGAGATGATGATGTTGATGATTTACTGAATGTCAATTTTCATAATGATGAAAATCAATTGCCGGAGGAAGTGGAAGATAGTGACCAAGTTTTTGGTAGCAGTGAACATCCAGATGCTGCACCAATAAAGGTTCAACCTAAGAAACGAAGTGTACTTAATCCAAGGCCACGCTTAAATGTGGAAGTGCTTACGGGCCAAAGAGGTTTGCATACAATCGAGGACTATTTTAAGGACATTAAGTTTAAAGGTAAGGGGAAAGAAAAAGAGGATCTTGATGAAGTAATGCGGCGTTTGCAACATTGGGGTCATAGAATGTATCCAACTTACAAATTTGATGATGTGTTGACAAACATTGAGCGTTTAGGCAAAAAGAAACCTTTGCAAGTTTATATGTCTCGATATAGGTTGGGAATGTTAGACAGCATGAAAAATCAGGTAGAAGATAACGATGACGATGATGAAGAACAACCGGCAGCTATTAATGAACCATACGATGAGTTTGACGCCCTATTGGATGAACAAATTGCTATATCGAAAGTAGACCCTCGTACTCCAGGGTCTTCAGTATATAGCACCAACTTGACAACACCATCTTTTTCTGGAGAAATCGCCGTTTCATCTACGCCTTATACAGGTCTTGCTGAATTGAATGACACTAGTGATTTTGCAGTGCCATTACCACCCAGTCAACCATCAACACCCGTCCCTAAACAGCAACTAAATGCAGAACAGATGGCACGAATAGCTGAAAATAGAAGATTGGCTTTAGAACGACTAGCAAACAAAAAACGGCTTTCACATGAAGCTCAAAACACATCGGAATCCGTTAAAACGTAAAAAATATATATATAGCTTGCTTATATTCAATATTATTTTCGTTCAAAGGTTACGAGAAACCCCTAATAAATCGTACCAACGATTAAACGATATTAAAAATAATTATAACCGAGATATATTTTTTGCTTATTTGTATATTATTAAGATTAATATAAATTCAGGGAACTTTGCCAATTAACAAGGATGGTATTTACACATAAAATAAAGGTTTATTTAAATTTTTTTACAAAATAGGTGAATGAAATAATTAGGACAACTTTAAATTGTTAATATTTTGAACCACTTCGCTTATATTCCTTATGTCACGAGCATATGTTCGACAGCAGCCACCAATAATTTTGGCTCCTAACTGTGCCCACTCGGCAACATAATTAGCCAAAGGAACACAATGTTCTTTTCCCATCCAACCTTTATTTACATCGTAAACTTCGCCACTATTAGGATACACAACTAATGGTATTTTGCTCTCTGCGGTGCGGTCACCATTTAAGGATTTTATAAGGGGTGTTACGAATTCCGGATTAACACAGTTAACACCTATCGCTAGGCAGTTGTCTTCATTATTTCTTTCCTTAAGTAGATTCCATATGGTATTTGCTGCGTCAGCAAAGTCTTCACCATGAGCTACTTTTTTTTCATCTTTGCATTGGAAAGTAACCCAAAATTTGACATCTGGATAATCTTCCGACAACATATCAACTAAAGCTTCTGCTTCCATTTTGCAAGGTATCGTCTCAATAGCTAAAGCATCAACACCGGCTTCAAGACATGCATCAATTCGTAATCGGTGCCAATCAGTTATCTCTTTAGCTGGTATATAATCAGCATAATCACCTGTGTATTCAGAGCCATCGTGTAAGTGGGCACCATATGGACCTATTGAAGCAATAATCATGGGAAAGCCTAAGAAACACACGAATATTAATCGCAATTAAAGTCTTATATATATGCATGCATATACATACATATATGTTTTTAATTAACTTCTTTTTTGTCCAAAATACAAAATAATGCTCATTAAAATTATTAATAATAAATTTGATTAAAATCTAGGTCCGAATTGTCGAATCCTATATGGATTAGAATATATAGTAACTCAAATTTTCTTGAATACAAATTGCTGAATATCGAGTACAATGAACATACACATTTTTGTATTTAAACTAGATACAATAATTAATAATTACCTTCATTTACATTGAGTTGTGCCTGATGACATTCAGTTAAATATTTTTCTTTTGCAATATGAGCCAAACGCACTGTATTTTTTATCAATTCAATACTTTGATCGGCATCTAACTCCAAATATTCCATATAACCTTCAACGCTCGCCTGATATGTATTAGTTAAAATTATGTCTGCACCATCTGAATAAAAAGTTGTTTAATTTGATTCAAATAAAGTAGCGCAGGGTATACAGACTTTGCAAAAAATCGACGTGAGTATTAATTACAGCTGCAGGGTTTGTAGCATTAAATCTTGCACTCCATAGTGGATCGCCATCAACAGCATTCCCTACGTGCATTGTCATTTGTGTACCAAAACCTCCATCTTTAACCAAAATATGTTTTAAACGCATAATACTTTAAAAATTCTTTTATCTGAAAACTAAAAATTTAATTTAAAATGTTTTAGTAAAATTATTTACTATAATTTCGATCTCCGCTGCCTTGCGATCGTCGAATGTGGATATGCAATGTTAAATTCCACATTAGTTTCAATACATCGCTGATGCTCGCGTAGCTCATTAGAAAATCGTTTTTATTTTGGCTGTTTAGAGCTTAAAAAAGTTTTTTGAATTGAGTTTACTTTGCTAAATTTTATAAAACAAAACCTGATAGTTTGAATATTTCCCAAACTCACAAAAATCTACTCAAGTTAAACTCACTAAATGTAATTTAGTACCGAATATAAAACCTTCTTACATTCACCACTATGATATATATATTTTCTTTGTTGTAAAAAATTACTAGTACATTGTGTTACAATCTAGTTAATCAAAGCCTTGACATACGACTCCATAATGACAGTGTAAGATTAATAAATTGTAGTTGGTAAAACTCAAAGTTCGTCTTTTGAGTTCTTAAGATTTTGTAGAAGGCTAGCGGAGTCGAATAGTTTGTTATTTATTCTTACTGAAAAATTTTAAATTCTGCAAAACACATATTTAATATATAACAATATATTTTATAATAGTTACAACTTACCTTTATAGATTGCAGTGAGATTATTTTGTTTAAATTAATGAAATATATACGTATGCTTAATATGCACATCCAAAGTCTGATTTGCTCACCAACGATTTATTGGATCGATCTAATTGAAGTGTTTGTAACAATATATATATTAACTTAGACATGCGACAGCTTTTATTAATTTTTTAGATCATATAAAGCTATATTCATATTGAACATATATACACACATACATTTTGTACAAGTACAAATGTTTATCAATTGTAGATACATATATATTTGTATATATTTTTTGTTTATTAAATTTACTCATAGCCAGCACACAAGAGATTTGGTTATTGTTTAGTGATAAGGTCTTATTAAATAAAAACATGGAGATAACAGAGAATATGGAGAGAAAAAAGAGAGATTTTATGTGCGTCTATGTAAATATGTCTTCCAACTAAAAATCTTATTTTTAACCCACTAAGTTGTTTGAGATTTTGCAATGTGCTGATGTATCATCAAAATTTTACATAACATTGTCCACATTTTTGAGAATACGTATGTACTTACGTTTATACGAAATAGTAATTATAATCTGGCCAAATTGAGGTACATATGTATATACACAACTAAAGAAATATTATGTTGTTTATCGGATTCAGATAGTGAAAGTAATTATATAGGTATGATATTTTATATTTCTAACTCAATGATAAAAAACTATGAAGATCAATATCTAATTTACATTGAATAACTTATATTTTACTACATATTCGTATTGCTTACTTTATATCAATAGCTCTGACTCTTTCTAAACACAACAAATTGAAATGGCTAATCAATTAGATATTTCCGGGTTGATTATTTTTTCCAATTGGTACATAATTTCCTATGTAGTATGCAGATACGAGTACTAGATATAATTAAATTTATCAGTTTCTTTATGTAGTAGATAGTTAATTACACATACATACTTTTAACCGTAAAAAATGTTTTGCTTTGTAAATAAATAGAAAATATTGGACTGTTTTAATAATTGACGATAACCCTAGACTTTAATGAAATTTTATATTATACGAATATACACATGTACTTACATACATACTTATACATAAAACAGAAATACTTTTTTATGTACATACATACGAGTATGTACTTATGAAATTATTTCACAAAATAGCAGACAAAATTTTTCAGTAGGAGACAGGTGATAAATGCATAGATATACCATACAATTGTATATGAAAAGAAAAATAAAATTTATTTAATTCAATAACCTTGAATTTTTTTTTGTAAATAAAATAAATAAAATTATAAAAACGAAACATAAGTATTCATAAATAATACATAAGGTATTTTTGTTTTAAATTAACAACATTTAATTATTATTTTCCAGTGTCAATGCACTTGCGTATACTTAGTATATCGGATGGATAAACTCGGCAACAACCGCCAATTACTACTGCACCCAAACGGATCCAGTCTGCTACATATGTATCCAACGAAACACATTTGTCTTGACCAACCCATTGATCCTTTTCCAAATCATAAGTTTCTCCTCTGTTACTGTATACTATCAGTGGAGGTAAATCATCTTTTAATAAAACATGAAGCGATTTAAAAAGTGAAACAACAAACTTTTGAAAAGAAAACGATTTGTTAATTAAATAATAAATTACCCTAATTATAATAATTACCTTTGGGTTTACACAGTTAACACCAATGCCAAAAATTCGATCTCTAGCTTTTGCTGCTTTTATCATATCCCATATGGATTTGGCAGCATTGGCAAAATATTCACCATGAGCTAAATGCAATTCGTCTTTGCATTGAAATGATACCCAAAATTTTACATTAGAATAGTCATTTAGTATCATTTCAGTTACAGCTTCAGCTTCCATTTGACATGGTATTGTTTCTATGGCTAAACCATTTACATCTTCGGCTAATAAAGCATCAATACGTATACGATGCCAATCCTTTATTTTTTCTTTGGAAATTTTGTCAGGGTATGAACCATTGTATTCCGATCCATCATGTAGCATTGCCCCATAGGGACCAACCGATCCTAATATTAATGGAAGCCCCGGTTCTAATGGCCCATTTGACTTTTCGACGTTGAAAATATATGTATCTTTAGCTTCTTTGGCAAGTTGTACACTTTTGCGCATTAATTGTATCGAATCTTCCTTTGAGAGGTTTAAATACTTCATAAAACCTTCTACACTTGACTGATACGTATTTGACAATATTATTTGAGCTCCATCTATAGAAAGAAGTTAGTGTTATACATAATATTTTTGTACAATATACTATGTACGCAGTATAAACGTTGACAACAACCAATTTTCAAGTTACATGTTCCTTAAAGCATATTTCATTTCTTTTGCTCTGCTGCAAAAAAATTATGTGCCTACATAATTAATAAATAAAGGGGAATAATATGATACATACATACATATATGTATGTTTTGGAGGAACTGTTAAAATAAAATATTTAAAAAAAATATGATTTTTCAAGAGATACATTTAAAGTGTAATTTCCTTTCACAAAATTATTTTTTTTTTAGAGATATGACACTATTGAAGTAAATGACTGATATTTATGTATATATTCATGGCTCATTAAGTTACGCCATGCATACATATTTCTATATTCTTGCTTTAAGTATTTTTTACTAATAATTTTTCTTCTTTTCCAACAGTTATTTTTTAATTGTAAAAAAGATGCTACAAATCAGTACTTTTAAAATATTTAATAGCGTAGTAGTCATAAGATGAATATTATATGGACATTTGCTTTTTTTCAAACCGTTACACCGTTATCAAACTGTAAATTTGAAATATACTTTCTTATTTTAAATCTAAAAAGCATCAATAATTTAATCTATGTATGAACTGTATTAATGTTAAAACTTTTATATTATCATTATGAACTATAATCGCACTGCGACCTTAAGTTTTATAAAACTTTAATATTCCAACAAGTCTAATCTTCTACATATATTCGAATCAAAGATGTTTTGCTGGTACATTTGTTACTTTTATGTAAGCATACATATGAGTTTATGTGGAATTATATCCAATCTTTCATTTGACTAAAATATTAGTTAACTTATTGATCAATTCTGGTTTAACATTTAGCCAAAGATCCATTATATTCCCCACAAAATTGCAATTTCACTAGTAAATAGTTTAGTTATCAGTGCTATTTATAATTGTCAGGGCAAATACTTACTTTCCAAAAAATCTAAATGGGTCTGCACTACGGCTGTGGGATTAACCAAATCAAAGCGAGAAGCCCATAATGGATCACCATCAATACATTCACTAACATGTTTAGCCAATTGTGTGGAAAATCCCCCGCACTTAACTAAAACCCGCTGTTGAGATTTTTGCAAATCCATTTATTATTATTTATTTTCTTTCATCAAATTGTGATCAACAGCTTCACAAAAGTGTGGACAAAATGAAAAAAAAAAATAATGTAAATAAATACCGTTTTCAAAGATGACTAAATAAAAGAGTATACTACGTATTTAATTTGTAAACTTCAATTACTCACTTCATACACTGATAAACTTTGCAGTTGCTTTTAAAGCTTTAAACAGATTTATACTTTTTTACTGCGAGTAATAATTATTAATTTTACCCATTTAAGTAAAAGAACAATTTTGTTCTAATAAAAAAGTCAATTGATAAATAAAAGTTTCAAGTAAAATTATTAAACTTCTATTTTCAGCAAAGAAAAGAAACAAATGTCAAGGTAACAAAGCACTAATGAAAAGAGGACAGAGTAGGGTTCTCAGTTTACTTTTTTATAAACAATTTTCTGTCATCTTAGAAAATCGCCTATATATATGTCATTGATGAGACACATATATATGTATAAATATGCAAAATGTTCCAAATTAAGTCTATGTAAACTGATGTGAAAATAAATAACGCACTGAATAGGAAAAAAAAAACATAAATACCTATTAAATAGTTAAAACAAAATTACAAAGAAAGCCAATGGAGCAACCAAGCAGTGTATATATGTGTGTGTAAAATATATATGCATACGCATACAGCAAGGAAGAAAAAATTTAATTTAACGGTTGTTCACAGGATATGTCAGAAATAAAGCTCGTTTGGTACATTTTTTAGCTAATATAAAAACAATATATGTTTCTGTGACAAATAATTTCATTAAGACAACGAAATGGTTATTTCGTTGCTATTTTGCATCGTGCTAATTTCTTTCAATTTGGCACAAAAATCCACAGGAATAAATATTACATGAAAAAATGTAAACCGTAAAAAAAACCGAAAAACAAGTGTATACCTGATATAATTTTATGAAAACTTTTAGATAAAGAAAAAATAACTATAATTTTTAAACTCTTTAATATTTTTTTTTTAATCTTAGGCTTTTGTTATTCATACTTACTGCACTTAATCTCAATCTTTTTAAAGTTATTTGATTAAATTATTACACAGTTAAATAATTAAATGATATTTTTTTTATGTATAAATGTATGTACATACCTATACAATATGCATTTGTATGTACATATGTATAGTATAAATAAATAAAACTACATTATCATTTATTTATTCTTCATAACATTATTGAACAGTTTTATTTTATTTTATTTATAAATATTGAATGTCTGTATATAGGTATGTATAGGTAAATTTACACACTAATTTAATGTAAGTAGGTATGTATATTATTATCAGCCTTATTCATAAAAAATTGTTTCATTAACCAAAAAGTTTATACTTTTATGAATAAGACTTTTTGTAGGTATATTATAGTGTGTTAGTGATAATTTTAGGAAATAAAAATCTATAAAAATAACATTAAGACTCCAATTGTTAAATTGTAAGTAAAAATCGATAATAAATAAAATGCTTTGGTTAAAATTTTGTAGGGACTCATTATTAGCATTCACTACATTTTAGTAATATATTAAAATAATTTGTAAAATAAATAAAGAAACTTATGCTTACCTACATTAAAAAACATATTTATGATATTAAACATAATTCCCAGGAAAGCTTCACAACTAAAGTTGTATAACAAATATCTATTAAAGTTTTCTATTATTTAATGACCAATATTCGAGAGTTTGAGATATGTACAAGATGTAAATTAAATTTTAAGTTTTTTACAAAAATTAATATTTTTTGATAGTTAATTCCAATTATTTTCTGTGATATTCTCTTTGAAAATCCAAAAGTTTTTGATTCCAAATAATTTATTATGTTGTATTTTAAGTTTTTTATAAATTAATTTTCTAAAAAAATAGTTTAAATTTCAAAGTTAATGGAAAAATAAATTTATTTTTAAACATATTTTTGTACAACGAAATAAATTGAAAATTAAAAATAATTTTCGTAATTAATAGTTTTAATAACAGATTTTGATTGGTCACGGGTAACACAATGAGATGAATACATTTGTTTTGAAAATCAATAATTTCTAAGATGATATTAAATGATCTCCAAATGGCTTTCTATTGTAACGTTATTGTTATTATTAGATTTAAAACAATTTAAAAAATATTTTTCCTGGGTTGTTTTTTAAGAGTGATTCCGTTAACGAGAGTGCATAATTAAATGTGTTTAAAATGTAAAAAATTTTTAATTGTGTATTTGAAAAATACAAAAAAGAAAAACATAAATTGGCAAATTTCATTGCACTCGAGAAACCATTTCCAACTCATAAGTTATCTCTATCACTACAGAATTATTAATATCTTGCAATTAATTTTTTAAACAGGTAAAAATAAGGACGAACGCAAATTTATACTGCTTAATATTTGTTCGTGCTTTAATCTTATATATTGTTTATAGAACACGAACAAATATGTCGTTTAGGAAATTTTTCTAAAAAACACAATTTTTTACAAAAAATTAGGATCACAGTTAAATAATATAATTGAGCCATGATTAGGATTGTTATATTGTTGTGTTTTGCAGTTTCAAACACTACCTACTTGAATTCTGATTATTACTATGTAATAAGTTTTTTGACAGGCTTTATTATTAAATTTTCGAATAAATAAATAAAATCTTAATACACCCTCGATTACGGAATTACACTTTATTGCCTATAATAAGTGTTTTTAAAATAAAAGCAGCACTTTAATAAATTTATAATGATGTATGATGATAATGCACAATAAAATATTTAAATTGTTATTAATATATTTTTACATATTTATTTAAAAAATTATTAAAAAATTCAACAATAAGATTAAGTATATGGGATACAATATTAACATGTATTTATGCATGTGCACATTTACATGTAGCAAATTTTCTGTTCTATAAACATGAAACTTGTGGTAAGAAAGTTTGCTGTATGTATAGGCGCACTAAAAAATTATTCAAAAAAAGTCTTGTTTTAAAAAACAAAATATTATTTCCAATAATTGCGCTAGCTTATAATAATGGGTTGCATTTAAGGGAGTACTTATTTTTAAAAACGCTCCAGTAACATGTGTGTTACAATAGTATTTGTAAATTTATAGAAAGGTTTTAGTTATTAGTTATTGGGCCTTATCAATCTTTTATTATACAATATATAGTAGTACATTTTCCATAATTATATAAAATAGACTCTTAATACTTTTAGTATAAAAAAGTTTCTGTTTCTGTTTCTTTTTTTACTCTTAAGGCTTTTATATTTGGTAGAAAAGACTTTATAAAAATGAGTGTTTTATATTTGTTAGGCATAGTGCTTTTTTAGTGCATTAAAGGCTTCTTTCTTTCTATACAAACTGCAATGATATTTGGAAATAATTGAAATAATAATTATAAAAAATAAATAATTTTACCATACATAATAAATTTAAATGATTTAAAATACTTATATTAAGTATTCATATGTAAATACGTTTCTTCTTTAATATACTTGTATGTATGTATGTACATAATAATTTTGTATAAATATATAATTTAAAGTCCATTTTTTTATTTGTCTTCTAAAAGCTTTTTGAGTATTTATGTATGTACGTATATATGTATGTATGTATCTATGTATGTATGTATGTGGTGTTGGAAAATATTTTTTGTTAATAAATTTTTTTTTTGGTTTTTTGAAATTTTAACATCTGCTTAGATTTATTTTAAAATATATAATAGAGGTATATAAACCTATATATTTCAATATTCGCTTTCCAGTTTGGGAGTATGTATAGCAGTTTGTAATCAAGCACTACACACACACATATATATATATTTTTTTTTTGAAAGATAATCTTTTTTTCCAACACTGTATTTAATTTTGCAATTCTATAATATTATTCTAAAGGCAAATATTTAATAAGTTCACTTTCCGATATAAAGATAATTCGCCTCAACAACACCAAAATACTTTTCAACTGTAATAAATTTTCTTATTTTTAATGTTTTTGTGAAGATTAATAAATATTTTTAAATCGAGTTTGAATTCGATTTTAAAATTGCCCTTTTGGAATGTTCTTTGTTGTAAGCTGTTCAAAATGTAAAACTTTTTAATTTTTAATTTTTATATTTTTATATGGTTTGCAAATTTTAATTTCTGAATTTGAAATTGATTTTTTTTTACTGCAATCTCTCTTTCTAGCCTATTGTATAGGCTTTGTGATTTGAAAAAAAAATCTAAGAGATGTAAATTGGAGTTGGCCGCTATATTAGATTTTGAAACATGTATTTCGGGTTTAAATTAAAATTATGATTTACCCTTAAATTTACAAAAGTATAATTTTTGAATGGTTTTTAATTATATCTAATTAATGCTTGTAGCACTTGATATAATTGACTAATCGATTATTAGGAAGGAATTATCACATTATTTTTAAGTTTTTTATTTAGTATGTGCCAAAGTGGACGATGACGATTTTAATACTTTCTGAATAATTTGCTTGAATTCCTGTTTCAATGACTGTTTTGTCATTGGTTTAACTCTCTTCTAGGAAAATAAATTGTTGCGCCTCTTAAGCGAGCCAAATTTTTTTTCGGCCTCTAATAAAGCTTTCTCATTGCGAACAACTTCAAATGGTAATGCTGTGGCATGAGTTGTGCGAGCAGTCATGTCCATTTCTTGATCGGATGGAAAATCTTCGAAGGACATGTTGCTAAAGCCTGTTTTGACTGAATTCTTTATAGAATTCGATTGAAACGAAGAATTACCAAAAGATTTACCGGAATGTTTTTGTGTCACAGAAGCAGTAGTATTGTTAGCAGTATTATGTGATGACAACATATTCTCATAGTCTTCTTCATCGTCGTATTCATTTGTGTGTGATTTATACTTAGAACGTTGGTGTTTCTGTTTAGGTTGACACACGCTCAAAGATGATGATGACGAACCCAAAGTCGATGTCATATGACCGGCATTAGAAGAGGACGAAAGGGAGTGATGATGGTCACCCGAAACTTTTTTGTATGAATTTCCTTTGACTTTTTGTGACAGTTTAGCGGGCAGAGTCCTTACGACTATATGGCTCTTTTTTTCTTTGTGTTTAGTGGCTGTGGGCGCTGCTTCTGGTGTGATTGATATTGAAAGACTGGAGGAGGAGACTGATGCTTTTGTTGAATCCTTGTCGACATCATATTTATTATGCAAAACAACTGGCTCTTCTTCATCGTCTGGCGTAAAGTCCGAGCAATGTTCTTGGGAAATTTGTACAAAAGCATTATCAGCTATTGGAAACATAGATTTTTCACTACCAGGAGAAGCACATAATAAGTGGGAAGGAAGTGTCTGCGAAGTCACAATGGCTGTGGGTAAGACAGCAGGTTTCTTTTCCAGTGCTAAGGAAGCTGGATTATTCAATGAAATTTGCATAACTTGGGAATTTTTCGAATTGTTCAATTGAACAGTTTGTTTTGACCTGGAAGCTTTGGGAGGGGGAATCACATTAATAATATGTCCCATGGATGTTTTAGCTGCGGATCCACTTAAAACACAGGAAGTCGGTAGTGGCGGAATGTTAACATAAGTAGCCAATGGTGTAACATTCACATTAGTATTTTGGGAAGATGCGAACTTATTTTTAGGATTTTGCTGTTGGTGTTGTTGAGGTGTAGAAAAACACGGTTCTGGTGTTTTGTTAATTATAATAGAATGATTAACAGTCACAAGTTGGGACCTAGATTCAAGTGCTTTTTGGTTCGTATATGTCGCAGAAGTAATAGGAGTAGTAGTTTTGACTTGTACAATATTATGGTTTTTGTAATCTTTCTCACAGCTAACAATATTATTAATACATTTACTAATTACCTGAGGAAAAGGTTCAGAATCAAATAAATCACGTTGTTCTGCTACAGAAGGAATTGCAACAGCTGATGTTGAGGATAGCGCTGCTGGTGTAAAAGAGCAATTTGACGATGCGGTTATTGTTGCAGCAGAGGTGTCTGACGCGGTAGTTGAAATAATTGTTACCATACCATAATGTGACGAACTTTGTATGTGTTGATTTTGTGCCTGTTCTTGTTGTGATATAGACTGTATGTGATTAATAAATGGATTAAAAACGGGCTCATTAAACTCATCCAACTCTGTATGCAATTGAGAAGACTGTTCAGATTTTACTGGAATTGGCTTTGTAGTTATTGCGGCTGTTGGAATGGACATATGAAAATCAGGAAATGTTGATTTTATATTTTTAACTGGGGTAGATGTCCATATTTCTGCTGTCTGATTAACAGGGAGCTTAACACTTGCATTCTCTGGCTCTGTTGTAAGTTTCTTTGAAGAAGGTTTTTGTAGTACTTTAGATTTAAGAGGCACACCTTTCGGCATTTTAAATGGAGCCATAGCAAAAACATCTGGCTCTTCTATGTCCTCCGCATAAATTTTAATGTTTGTCTTGTAATCAACTTTGTCTACCGAATTATGAGAAATAGAATCATCAGAGCTAGACTTACCATTCGAATCTGTAGAGTCACCTGAATTATATGCCAACTCATCGTCAAGTAATAACGGTTTATCACCTAATTTATTTATAAACTCACTTGAAGTGGGACTCAGTTCACTTTCTTCACATGTCAAATTACATTGATTAGTCACATTTTGTGCGTTACTGTCATTGTATGCGCCTTGCAAAGCAGCAATACGATCCTTTTTTCGCATGCGCACCTTTACAACGACACGACTTATGTCATCTTCGTGTGTGGTCACAGATTCACATTCAGCATGATATGCCGATGAATTGCATGTTTTGACACTCTCACTTATACCATCTAAATCGGGCCGTCTTATTTTTGTGTTACTTCTTAAAATACTATTCAACTGATTTTCATCAAAAAAATCATCATCTTCTGCTCGCAAATCGGAAGCTGACCCTATCGAATCTGCATCATTATCTTTATTGGCTTCGTCAGCAGCGGCCACAGCAGCAGCTATTTCAGCTGCTTGTTGTTGCTGTTTCTCATGTTTTTCCAAGGCAGCATTGACTTGCTGGGCCGCTTGCTGAGCGGCTGAAGAAGGTCTTTTAGTTGTTGTCTTTTCTCTAAGCTTCTTTACAATCGGTACTTTAATTTGAGTTTTATCCACTTTGTGATAGGCTGCCTGCTGTATTTTGTGAATAGTGTCTGGTATATTATTGGTAACAATCTGCTTAAAAATAGCCTTCTTGGAAGACGTCATACCGGAACTATAATCCTCTTGAAAAAATTCTGAATCGGAATCATCCGATGTGGCTTGATCATTACTACGTAATTTTTCATACTTATTGCGATCCTCTAATGGTAGTTTAACAAATCCACTTGAAGCTAAAGCAGAGCCACTTAAATTAACTATAGCATCATCTTGGTCCTGATGTAAACCACTACCGATAGTACCAGCTTCGGAATCAGTTTTCAAATTATTTATTAGAGAAGTTTTCTCTTCACTTGATACTTCCAATGTTGGTGATAATAACCATTTCGAAGAGGTTGATGATGTAGTACATCCACCACAGTAGCCACCGCCTCCTAAACTGTTGGGATATGTTAATATTGTTGTGGCATTTGTAGTATTGCTGTTTCCCAAAAAGTATTTAGCTGTTAAAGAAAATTAAGTTCTTTTATGTGATAAAAAAGAAATGAACTGAAAATTGTGTATGTATGTGTATATGTAGATATGTTGTTTTGTAAATGAACGGGAGTAAATGGCGGTGTGAATATTAGGGTAGATGAGTGACTAAGTGAGATAGTGGATATGTGAATAGTAAATGGGTGTTAATTGTTAATATGTACTCCAATGTATATTATGAGAATTTTTAGTTTACACAGTTGTTAGTAAGGCACATAAGTGTATGTATGTATGTATGTATTTAAAACTCTAAAGGAACAGAATTTTATTAAAAAAGCATTGCTTGCTAAGTGGCTTGGAATTGACTTTGTTTTTAAGCAAATATAAAATACTTGTCATCTCCCTCCTATATGGAGCCAACATTAAAAATATTTTGTCCTCTTAATTTGAAATGGAATCTTTTTTTTGTAATTAACATAATTATTATATCATTCATAATGAAATAAACATCGATTTGGTTATAGAATTGATTTAAATGAAATGTTATTTAGCAAATCGGCAATGAGTTGTGAGCTATTATCGATTTTTTTAATGTCGATTTTTTTAATCTACAAGGGTTTTAAATTGTGTGCTAAAAAATAAAATAAATTGACTTGGGATATTCGACTAGAAATGTGTATCATGAACTTGGAGAATACGACTTAATGGTAAAAATGGCAGGAGAACGAACGGAACAACAAAATTATAACTTAAAAATATTATTAAAAAAAAAGTAAATAATATTGTACAGCATTTAAGGCCAATTTAAATTTAAATAAATAAAACATTTATAAAAAAATATATAAAACAAAAATACATTAAAGCTGGGTTTCTGACTTGAAGATTTAAAGTAACTTTGGACTTTTAAATCAACGTCCATTTTATTGCTTATAGTTTATTATATATTTGATATACTCTGCATGAAATATAAATAAAATATCAAACATGATTTATTTGACTTTTTAATATAAAGACAAATAAATTATTTGATTTAGAATGCTACACTTAAAAAATTATACGAGTAATTCATGTTTATAATAAAGAATACTATTAATATTAAATATAACAAGAATTACAACTTACAAGTTATAATGCTTCCTATTCCAAATAAAGTTGTGTGCCTAAAAACATTGGCCCATAATCATAGTCAAACTAAAGTTGGTATTTTTTATAGAAACGATTTTAAATTCATGAAATTCTTATTAACAAAAGTCAGCGTACTTTTTTGTGACTATGATTGTAGCTCATTGTTTGAAGTATATTCTAATTTAAAGTTTGTTGTCAAACACTATATTCCTGTGATAACTGGTAATATGTTTATATTTAAAAGTTACATTTCAAGTCTCAAGCCCGCTTTAAATGCAAATAATTTTGAAAGTACAATATTATCTTAATTAGTGATCTAAAAAAATCAGTTATATTTTTTAAGACTGTATTATAAGTGAAATTAATTTCGTTATTTTCATTTTTAAAGTTTTCATAAATATAGTTTTAATTTATTTAGAGAAATATAATATTTTCATAATATGCATACATTTCATTTAAACTTAAGCTAAATATTGATTTATTCATTAATATTTTATTTTGTAATTTATTTAATTGAGAGTATTTTCAACAAATAATCAAAAACTAAATTATTTATATATTATTTATTTATAGCTTGCTTTTTTCTTAAATTAAACTTATTGTGGCCATTTTGTATTATTTGACATTTATATTGTTATAATTTGAATATATGCATGTTTTATGTGTATGTATATAATTATATAAATATACACTGTAGAATAACTTTATTGATTATATGTATGTATATAAATTTGAATATAAGAGTGTGTATAGTTATTATAGCAAAAATATTTATTTATTTTTTTTTTATTTTTTTGATAGCTTATTTGAATTCTTTCATTCCCTTTCAAACTTCAATTCGTGCTAAAAAGTGTTTACTGATTGCTTTTATTATATATTGTATGTATATTTTGTAGAAGTTTGTTTGTTTTTTAAGTATTAGTTAATTAATAATTTTAGCTAAACATGTTTTTCTTTTAACGTAAAGGAACTTTTCTTATTTAATTATTTTTTTAATTTGTTTCAAAATTTTCGTGAATCAAAAAGTTATTTTGAAAAATTATAATTAATTACTGTTTTAAAAGTGATCTTTTACATCCATTTTTGATATACACATGTAAGTATTTATGATATTCATGTCAGCTGTTTTCAGTTATTTTTAAATTTTCAGTATTAAAAAATATATGATAAGCCTGCTGAAAATTATATTGATGAAATTTCCTTTGATAAATAACTCAACTTAATTTATTTTAATTAAAATTTTACCTAGAAAATTAAATGTCGAAAACATGTCAGTGAAAACTGTGTTGTAAATTTTTATATACATATGTACATATCTATAAATGGCAGAAGCAGGTGCAGCAAAGTAGAGGGATAGAAAAACTCAGTTCTGTAATTGCGCGATGTGTTTTATTTTAAAATAGTATTAGAACGCCTTTCGTATCAAATAGGGGTAATATTTTATAGCTGATAAGTCACCTTGTTACTTTACCTTGCTTCTGGTTCATTGCTTTAACATAATACAGCTAAAGTGTAAATTATGTATATACTAGTATATATTGAAACTAAATCCTATATTGCTGATTAGAGTTTTACTTGCTTACTACTACGCAAAATTACCTTTTTATATCATCAAAGATTTTATTGCTATAAAATAATTTCAAAGAAAACTTTGTAGTGCAAAATAAGTTGTAATAAATAATTTTAAATCTAATAAATTATGTGGAGTTTTGTAATTCCAAGTTAAAAATAATCATCCTTATTGGGGATGACTCAGATGCGATACGACGTTACTAATAAATTATTTCAATCCCACCTATAAGTATGTTTTATAATGACATACATATTTTCATATTTATGTATCTATTTGAATTCAAAATCCTTTCTTTTAAAAATTTCAAGTCGATCAAGTATACACATTACAACTTTAATTAAAAATTAAATTTTTAATACTAACTAAAAATAAAAATAGCGTTAACAACACTTAATAAATTTTTTGTTTCTTTTTTATATGTATTTGCAAAAATTTTGTTTTTCTATTCGTTACGTGTACGTGTACAAAAAATAATAAACCTTAAATTAATTTTATATATAAGTAAATTATCAAATAAATTGTGCTCGAGTTTAATTACATACATTGATTTGTTTAATGTATTTTTATACAATGATATGCTAAATAGAATTATTTTCAAATAATAATAAATTGCAATTAGTAAAAACTAGATTTGATTTTGTTAAAGATGGTCAAATTAAAACGTGTATAAATGAATTACTCTTCTGTCTCTTGTTAGCTAAAACCACAACCAAATTTTTTTTATCAATAAATTAATAATTTACAATATTATCAGCACTTAAAAAAAAACAACAATTATTACGATAAGAAATCATAAAATAAGAAAAAAAAAACAATGTTGTTATACCACCATTATTGGAAAATGTTAGTTAGATAATGTGTTTATTTGGTGTAGGATGATAAATGAAACATAGGTATGGAAACATATAATCTATAATTTTTAAATTTGTGTTAGGTTGAAACTATAAATTATTTCACATTAAAATTTATTTTGGTAAGAACCACAATAAGCAAATGTTTTTTGTAATTATTAACATTTTTGTTATTTATACTATTTTGTATAGAGAGGATGTGAATTTAAGATTTATTATCTAATTGATTCTCATCTTTCGAACGAAAAAAAATCATGAGGAAGATTAAGAAGAAAAAAGAATAAAAAACGTTTTCTTTTAATATATTTTTTTTTGCTTTTGTTTTTGATTTAATTTACAACTAATAAAAAAAGAAAATAGAAATAAAAACAACATAACAATTGGAAACAGGATTGGGGTAGAGTATTTTTTAGCGAGTACAAAATCGAAAAGGCGTAAAATATATAACAAAAATATGGAAAAATTAAGCAATTTAGCCAGTACACTAATGGACAATACACATTCTTAAAACTTCATAACACTTTCGATAAACTATAGATACTTCAAGTGTTATGGGGTTTTTAAAGATTGGTCAAGGTTTTGTAAGGGAAATATTAGGGCTTCATAGGCAATCTCTTGAGTATATTTAGTAAAATATTATTAGAAACAAATAAGACAATAAAAAATTTATGCTTTACCTCCAGTTTTACGTAAAGATGCAGCTTTTTCCCTTAAGCCAGGGGGTAAACTAAATGGTGCTGAACCAAATGGATCTTCAGGTATTGTTGGAGCAATGGCAGTGTTTCCTGCACCTGTTCCAGATGATGGTATAGCTGATGAAACGGATTGCGAAATGTTAGAATTGACAGAAGCAGGAGTAGCAGCAATATAATTTGTTTCAGTTGGTGTAAGTGTTGAAGTGGTCGAAGCAGACTTTGCAGTAATACCTATAAATTCAAATTCATTTTATTATTAATAAGGTCTAAGCTGTGAATGTCATTTTAATGCCGAATATGTTTAAAAAAATAACAACAACATGTTCCACGTGCTTTATATCGACTCCGACAATAAATAACACATTTAATAACTTAATACTTACTTCCTTGACTTCCCCTTTGTCGAATTTTATCAAATTCTGCTTCAAATATATGATCTTCCGTCATTTGATCAAATGGCTGATCTTCAAATGGATTCCAAGTATCGACACGTGCTGCTATAGTCTCACCAACTCCAATTCCCATTGCTGTGCGACTCATCTGTCCCATTTGTGTAGTAGTGAGTTCGGCATTTGAAACTGAAGATTGTGTGGTAGGCGGAGCAAATAATCCCGGATTGGAACCTCCATAATTATTTGTAGAGAGGCCACCATCACCACCGCTTCCAGTGGAGGAGTTTCCACTGCGACTTTTAACAGATTGGTCATAAGGTGCTAGGAATTGTGAGGTCTCGTTGGCAAAGGTTCTGTGTTGGATTTTTGTAAATATTTTTGCATAAAGATTTCAAGGTTTGGATTTAGTAGTATAGGCCAGAAAAAGTATTTGTGCATTATATGTGCCATGAAATGAAATTATAAGAAATTTATAAGAATTAGGTTAAGATTTTTTTGCTTATTTTTATATGGTTGCCAAAATATCAATTCTACGATAATTTTTGCGGGGCCTAAATCCAAAAGAAAAAATAAACGTAACATATATTTATTTGAAATACATACATACATTGTACTACAAAAATTAAGAGAAAATTTTTTAGAATTATATAACGAAACCTTTTACAAGAATTCAAGTCATGATTAGTACAATTTTTCCATTGTATAAAATTAAAAAAAAAAAAATCTGTGACAATTAGGAATTATAATTTTTATAATGTAAGTTATTTCCATTTCGTATTGTTTTATAAAAGCAGTCATAAGTAAATATATTTATATTTCAGGTAAAAACTGAGAAATGTTTTTAAATACTTCAATTTTAAATCACCATTTGAAGAGTATTTTTACAAAGAAATTGCGTTATAAGTGGGTATATATATATATATATATATATATATATATATATATATATATATATATATACATAAGTATACAACAGATGTTATTTAATTTTATTTATTATTTATTTTTATTTTTTTTACTCACTTGTTGAAAGCAGATGTGTCACTAACATTACGACGATGGCCGGAAGCATTATTATTTTGAGTAGATTTTGGAGGCGAAAGCAGCTGGCCAATTGCATTGTCGCCACCGCCGACTGCAGAAATTGTTGTTGTAGCTGTTGATGTTGTTATAGTAGTAGAATCTAATGAAGTGATATCAGTTGATGTGTTTGGCAACACTTCATCACTTGTGCCAGGAGCTTCAGTAGTTTGTAGTTGAGGCGTAGGTGATACTTCACTAAATGGATCTGGATAAACGGATGATTCAAAAAGACTATTTAACATTTCGGGAGCAGCAGAACTCTTTGCTTGGTTTACAGTTGCAGCACTTGATGTTTCTGTATTTCCTTCCTGATTCATATTTGCTGAATTTGAGACTGGTGGTGGAGGTAATACAGGCGTTATTGCTGGGAAAATTGCTTGGAATTGTTCTACTACGGGTTGTTGCGGTTGAGGCGATGTAATATTGTTTCGAGGTGAAGGACTAGGAGGTAAACCTATGCCCAACGACTTTTGAGGATGTGCCGCTGAAGATCCTTTTGGTCGTTGACGTGGTGCAACACTTGTGCCAGACTCTACAATACCAACAGATTGGGGTTTAGCAGCTTTGGCAGCTGCGGCTGCAGCAGATAATATACGTTTTGCTTCTGATTCAAATAGAGGTACAGCTAATTGCTCAAAATTAACAGCTGATGATTTCTATTCATAAAATAAAAAGCTTTTCAATGTGCTCACCTATCATACAAATCTTTTTATTTCTTACATGCAAATTTTGTACTGGATTATCTTTCCCGGCTAGCCGAAAGGCTACTTCACAAACTTGCCATATATTTGGACGCTTGTCAGCATCTGGTTCTAGCATAAATTTAATCAATTGATGCATTCCTTTGGAATATTTAGAATTGTCAGGTATAGAAAAGGTACCATTTTGTATTGCAAGAGTACTTTCGCCGAATGGTAAATTAAAGAAACATAATTTGTAAAGTAAACATCCTAAAGCCCATATATCTGCTTTTGTGGTAATACTTTTACAACAATATAAATCCACCATTTCTGGGGCTCTATATGAGAGTGTGGTATATTTTTGTATTTCTTCTTCTACAGCTGCAACACCATGTTGTTGCGGATTTAATATTTTAGCAGTTGCCGAACCAAAGTCACACAATACAAAATTACCAGCATCGTTTTGTAAAATGTTTTCCACCTTCAAATCACGATGTATAATAGGTGTTTGACAGTAATGCAGCCGGGAAACTGCTTCAGCAATATCACAGAATATTGTCAAAATCTCTTGTTCGGTAAAACCAACTTGTAAACTATAACAAAATTAATTTTTTTAATATATATTATATTTTGAGTATGTATGACCTGTACTAACCGAGCATTCATCATGGCCAGCATATGATGTTTACAGTATGGCATTAACAACAGAACCTCATAAACACCATTTCCAGTTGGTGTTATGCTTGAATCGATATAACCAATAATATTTTTATGACCACTTAAATTACTCTAAAGAAACGAGAGGAAAAAAATGTTGAATTAAATTTAAAGGCTTATTTTATTGGAAATAAATAAATTTTGTGAAATAAATTTAATTAATATATATATAGACACTTCACTCACAGCAAAATACTTACCGCTATTTGTATTTCTCTTTTAGCCACATTCAGATCGTATTCATTGTTAACGTACATGCGCTTGAGAGCATATTTGGCATTACCTGTGTTCGCTTTTGCCAGAAAAACCATTGCAAAACCACCTGAGAAAAGTAACAAGTAATTAAAGAAAATAATTTTATACATTTGGAAAGTAAATTCGGATAAATATGAAAAAGAAAAGTAACTTTTAAAAAAATATCAGATTTAATCTTCGTTAGTTCGTTTTACTTATATACATACATATGTATATATATATATATATATATTTACATACATGTAGAATAACGCAAATCTGTAATAAAAAGTATTTTTGAGCTTCACTAAAATGTAGGTATTATAGGTACATACATTACATATTCGACGAATTATTGTCCCGAAATGCTTGTTTCCCTATAAATTTAGTTTTATAGTTCAAAACTCCATAAAAATACCTTTTATTATCACATATATACATACATAGTCGTATATACATTTACGTAGACTCAAATTGCAAATCTTAAATAGCGATAGTCCTATGGCGTACATATATATTTCAAAACAATTATAAAAATCAGCTAAATTTATTTATGTAGTTGCATACATGTGTGTGGATACAATCGACTCACATACATATAACAAATCTTGTTAATAAATATTTATCATGTTTTAGTTAAAATTTTTTTTTATACCTCTGTTAAAAATATAAATATACATATTACTTTCAGTGATTCAAACTCTCTTAGGTTTGATTGTTTTATAAGTATCTCTTAACAGAAGAAAGATAATAATTAAAAATAAAATAATATAAAAGCATAAATAAAAAAAATAACAAAAAAATCTAAAACAGCGAAATGAAAGAAAATGAACTAGATGTGTGACTTTTTATTTATATCAAACAGTAATAATAAAATTTACACGCAAACATTACTTTGAAATTCAGATTTTATGCTACAATCATAAAACGAAAAATGCATTAACTGAAAGATACCTACCTACATATGTATGTATATATAAAAGACATGTTTGAAAAATTGTAATCCATTGATCATTTGTTTTTGTATATTATGTATGTTAGTATGAGTGCTTTTTAATTTAAGCTTGAATTTAAATACATGAATCAAAATATATATAGTACGTGTGTAAATATATACATCATACCTATACAATGTACAAAGAAAAAAAATATTGTAGACGAAATTAAAGAAAAAAATATGTGTTTATTTTAATTTGTAGGCAATAATTTCCCAAAATTTTTAGCTTTAGAAATGTGAATTTGCAATTTTGAGAAAAAAAGGTACAAAATACCTACTTTTCCATATTAAGATGCATAAATTTTATATTGAAAGAGTCTTCCCGAACTATGTCAAAGCGGAACAAAATTTTTTATATTTTATTGCTTACGAAAATCTATGATCTCTAGTTTTCTAAATATTAACTAACCATTAAGGTACAAAAAAATTAGCAAAAATACTTATTGCAGTTAATATAACTAAAATATAAATATGACACAAATGCGGCATTCTTGTTTTTCATACATATGTATATACATACCTTCAAATATCAATAATTCTAGTTTGTTTGTATGTATACAAAAAATTAAGCAAAATATACAATCACTTGATTTTATATTATTTATGATACAAATTTGTAATAGTTGGAGGGGAATATTTGTTAGAATACTGCGACGACAATATATATACGAGTGACCTTCATTTTAATTTAAGTTGTTGCTGTTAATAGCGTAAAAGCAACACTACCAACATTTCATATTAACAGATCCGTACCTAATGTGTAGAAAAAGTCTAAAATCGAAGACATTACTTAATTTGATCTAAATATAACATATTTTGAAAATAAATTTGTTCCACACCCAGGTACCTATTATACTTACATATGCACATTGATACTAAGTAAAACTGTTTATATCACTTTATTTTTTATGAATACTACTACTAATATGTACAGCAGAAGTGTATTGCATTTCTACTTTTCCTTTTACTCATTTAAATAAAAAATGAAATAAGCAAGGACATATTTAGTTCTTGAAGTAACAAGTTTATGTACATGTAATATTAATATCATTGTATGTCCTTATGTACATATGTACATAAGTATATGCAGTCGCATAAAGATAGAAAAGTAAATTAAAAAAATTAATTGCACATAATTGCTGTTATAATCAGATTTTTTATAAAATGGGAAGAAATAGCATTTTTTAGTATAATAAGAATTTTTGAAAATACCTATGTAACTAGAAATTTGTTGCTAGCATGTATAAAATTTTTCTAGAAAAATGTTTTTGAAAAGCTAGGCATTGACATCACCATTAATTGTATTTTAGGGCAAGCCAGGATTATAATTATATAAGTTATAGGTACATGAAAATAATCAATAGTCGGTAGAACTGAATTTATGGTTAAATGTTGTAGATAAAAGTGACCATGAGGAAATGTATTTATAACATATAATGTATAAAGTGTTTTTGTTTTCTTAGAGATATCGGTATATTTGGAATAAAGTGGTCATTTGAAATAGTGAACTAAAGTGCAAAATTAACTGCATATGACAAATCGTAGCACTTATTTAATAAGAGTTAAAAATTTCAATTGAACCACATACAATTTTTGTTTTATCTAATCTTATCTGTTATAGTAAAAGCAACTACATACTTTGGTATTCATTTTAAAGTAGAATTGAAATGACCCACATATTTTACATGTAATTTTAAGTTGTATTTTTTTTTCTTTTCTAACTTACCTTCTGCCAATACATCCTCAATGGTGACCGTGACACGTCCTACCGTAAAAAATTTACCAACAAAGCTACTATTGGTCTCTTTTGCTGAAGAAACATTATGGTGATGTGATTCAAGTTTTTCATTTTTATCAAACTTTGAAAAGATTTTCTTCATTTTGGTTGAACTAGCAATTTAATAATACCGTGAGTCTCATACACAGTTAGTTTCAGCTGTTTTTTAGATCTCTTAATTCACAACTTGTTTAAGGTAAAAACGTAAACGGAAATAGTCTAGTAGTAGATATATATTAAGCATTCAAAAAGGCTTCCAAAAGGGTATAATTGTTTTATCGCTGCCAAATAAATTAAGCCGTTCACTTTACTCTGTGTTTCTTTTCTTAATAACAGTTACGCCGACGTCGACGTCAAAAATTTTCTTTATTGCCGTAAAGCGTCGACGGTCAACTTGCAATTTATTGATTGTGCCAAGTATGCAAAATAAAATTAAAAAAAAAAAACTCAAAAGGTAAAATAATTGTAAAAATTACTTAATTTAGCTAATGCTTAGTTTTCATTTTTTACACAACAAATCTTTCATTTACTTAATATTTTATCTGCGCATTTGAAAAAATAATTTATTTCATTTGCAAAAAAAGAAAAAATTCACATTTTTCTCATTCGAAAAGTAATACAATTTTCATTGATTTTCCGTTTATTAAATAGTTAGCATTATATTTCTTCACATTATTATACACATATCAATTAACTTTTTCTACATTTGGAAACATTTTACAATTATTTTACAAAAAAAAATTAATTTCACAAAAATTTTCCAGCAAATCCACAAAGGAGAAATTTACACAAAAACTAGTAAGTTGACAGTTGTTACTGCAATGCTGAGACTGAGCGGTTTTTATCACAATTATAGCGGTTCTGAAAATTGCTTGTGGGGAAAATTTACATTTACAAAATGAAAGGAAATATGTAGGTTCATATTAAAAATATTAAACATTTAATATTTTGTATAGTCTTCTATATCTTAGAGACTCGGAAAGAGACTGTCTATAGCTTATCTCTGTAGATTTTGTTTCACTTAATTCTTAATAATTTCGACTTGCCAACTAATTTTAGACTGAATCAAGATACCACTTTCTTGTGAATAAGTTAGCCAGTGTCTTGTAAACAAATGTGACATTTTGTGGTAAATGTTGAAATTTAATTTAATAATTTTATTTATGTAAATTAAAAAACTACAAATGGCTAATATAAACAAATATTGGATAATAATAGAATCTTTACATTTCCCTATTGTTGGAGGTTCGTGTAAAAATTGTTTAAAATGTGAATATTATCTCAAAATATTTTTTATTTTGATAAAATAGCTCCTGCAGTTAATGCTTTAAGCGAAGAGCAACGCGTGAAAGCAAATTTAAAAATCCTTGAAGATACTATTGCAATTTCACCTGACGATATAATCAGAAAAATAATTAAATCTGAAACGCCAAATTATCTGGAACATAAACAGCAACGAATAACTGGCAATTATGATTACTATTTCCTGTACTGCTTGTATTCTCTTGAAGTTCTATTAGAAATTTTTAAGAATGCTAATTTTTCAAGCAATGCAAAAGAAGACTTAGTTTCGGAAAAACACAAAGCATTAATTGTATCTAGTATGGAAGACATTGCTTCTATCGCATTTCAAGGAAATTTGCATACAGCTTTTTATAAAGACAAAGGAGGCATCTTCAAGAAAAGATTTAAAAGTGAGACTGACCTTTTCCGTCTTGAGCTTACAATGGCTGCATTTTCACCCTTGATGTATGTCAAAGCTCTACATGTTGGTAAATCTTTGGATGATATACAACTTTGGTATATGGCTTCTATTTTTAGTCTTCTCATTGGTTTTGATTCAAAAGATTATCATTTAGAACTAACAGATGTTAACAATTTGCAGACTAAATTGCACAAGTTGTGGGTAGAATTTTCCAAAAAATTGTACTATCGTAATTTAATGCTGCTGTATTCTAATTTACCTCCCACCAAAAAACAAAGGCTACATAAAGAAATGTTAATAAGACTATGGTCTCCTGGAGGATATGTCGCTTTACTTTTCGCAATGACAGAATCACAACAGAGTGAAGAACAGTCACTGGATGAAATTGTATCAAATTTAGTAGCACAGCCTTTTTTTTCTATTAAAGCCCAATACTCCTTAATGAAACAAATTTTGCAATTTCTTAAAGCCAGTTTGAAAAATCATGACTTATCTGCACTTATGGGTCCGGGATTATTATCGCTCCAAAAATTGTACAATAATAAGGTAGAGAACAAGGAGTATATAAAAAACTGGCTTAAAAAGGAAATGGAACCTTTAATTAATATTGAAATGTCTAAAATCGTTGCTATGGAATGGGACAATTTTGTCGACTTAGTATCTTTATTGTTTCACGTTTTCTGTACTTCCTCCATAGCTACTTTACCTAGTGAGTTGTTAGTACCTTATCTACCAGTGTTTGTGGAACTTTGCAGCCAAATAGAATGTCATCCAAATCAAGATACTTTAAGGCATCATTTACATAACCTTGTTTTAAGAATTCTAAATAATCGGACAGAAAAAGAAATTGTAGAAATAATCAAGTTTGTATCATTAAAACTATATCCTAAAGAATGGTTTCAACTGTCTTTCAACATACAAATAAAAGAAAATGCTCTAAACATGCATGAGCTGAAACTAAGCATAGTTGATAGCGTAACACTGGAATTAATGATGAGTAATAGACAACATTTAGCAATTTTAGTTGCCATTCTTAAGAGTTCTTCATATAATCTATTAGTGTACCAACTTTTCCTAGTATTACTACAGTTGATACCTTCTTTAATTATTGATATAAATTCATCAACAGCATGTAACACAAATATAGATTTATTGGAATCCAAAGATGAAATTTATAATAAAATTTTAATGGATTTTTCTCAAAAATTTGAGTATAAACTTCAGATTTTAAAAGCTTTAGAAAAACTTGTACAACACCCACCTTTGAAGACGTTAATAAATGACAACATCAAAAATATTTTAAAAGTTTTGCAAGATATTTTATATGCCTACACTAAAACGCTTCCCAAAGACAGTTGCAAGCAAGATATAAATACGACTGCACTCATGATCTTATTAATTTTGATTAAAGAAATTATAGATAACTGTTCCACAAACGGAGAAGATTTACAAACAAATTTATTTAAACCATTAAAATGTCTCGAGGCTCAAACAGAAAGCGAAAACTTAAAATATCAAATAAACTGCCTGTTAAGTATTGAGAAAGGAAATAAATCATTTCACAACCAACAACGCAATTTCTTCAAAAATGAATTTGAGGAAGCTCGCGAACTTATTCAGTCAAACAAGTCGTACTTGCAAGTAGAGGGCATTGAAAAAATGATAAAGCTTTTATATAAACGTGATGCCTTAACCGTAGCAAACGGTCACATGTTAACTGTATTGGCATTAAACACACTCAAATCCCCAGAGTCATATACATTCTTAAATTGTGTAAGGCTATTTGTTGCGTTGGTAAATGTTAATGAATTGGAAGTTTTGGAACTCTTATCAGATGAATACTTAAATGAAGAATCGGCCATGGATTATAGATTAGTAATTGGAGAAACCATACTAAAAACAGCAAAAGAATTGGGTAAATAAAATTTGTTATGTAATTTATATCTTTTATTAAATGAACTATTTATCTTAAGGGCCCTTATGTTATAAATATAAAAACGTACTGCTAAATGCTTTCATAACAGGGTGCCGTTCTACGTTAGATGAATTTCGATTTTCTGCATTTTCAAATCTATCACAAATGTGTCGTCAGTTAACTTATCAAGTTCATAGTTATTTTGAAGAGGTAAGTCAATAATTTAAATTTCTTTCAGTTTTTTTTTTGCTTTTTCAGTGTATATTACTTTTTCAGCTATTAAATTTAATTGATTGTGAGTTGACAACAGGAAAGTATTTACCTGCTAAAAGAGCTGCTGTTATGATTTTAAGTGAATTGTTAGATGGAATGGATAATCTTTTTGATTATGAAGAAATGCTTTTGCCCATTTATCGTTTATTGAAACTATTAGTGGCCTCCGAACAATATGACGAGAAAATACGTTTACACGCCTCAAATGGGTTAATATGTTTATCTGAAAAGTGTAAAGATCTCTTTAAAGTAAGTCTGGAACAATACCAATCAGGGAATACTATAGAAAAGCAAATCAAAATTATGGGTATAAATGACAAACGAAAAAAAAACTTAAAACATCACATTTTGGAAATAAATTAATGCTTTAAATTACTAGGCTAAGCTTAATCTAATTATGAGCCAAGAATAGTTACATGATATCTATTAATAAATGTAGAAATACTTTGTATATTTCAAATTTTATATTTTTAGTTCAGTTCGAAAAAATATGTTATTCTGGTTAAAACAGACTTATTTTGAAAAAATAATATGTTAATTTAAAAATTTTAGTAATAAAGCGTTATTTTATTTTTGATGAATATGAAAATTTCTTTTCCGTATCCTTCTTTTTTTTATTTCCTTTAAACTTACTTTTTTTAAAGAAAATTATTATAGTAAGGTGGCAGCACCTTGTAATCAGTTGTTATAAATTATTCGCGGTAAACTGTTAATAAATATCGGATTTTTCTTTTCTTGTAAAATTTTAGTAAGAAAAATGTAGTGCATTTATTCATTTTCTAAATTTAGAGTCAGTCATATAAAATTAAAAGTGAAATATAGTGATTTTTATTTTAATTGTATTAATTAATTAATTTGAGCTTAGTCTTGATACTTAAAAATGTTTTTTGTTTTATTATTTATTATTTTCAATATTTCGCTTTCCTGTGGAAAGCTTCTTCAGGAAAATTATAAATATTTATAATTTTCAGGAAAATTATAAATATTTATAATTTTCCTGAAGAAGCTTTCCACAGGAAAGCGAAATATTGAAAATAATAAATAATAAAACAAAAAACATTTTTAAGTATCAAGACTAAGCTCAAATTAATTAATTAATATCAATAAAAAGTCTTAAATAATAATTATATAAATATTTTAATTGTAGTAAAAAATGCTTAATTCATGAAAATGTGAAATTTGCAGTGTTTATTGCAACAAAATTTGATAAAATCAAACAAATCATGTCTTTGTCTACATCAATAAGTTCTAAATGGAACCAACATTTAGTGAGGGGGTAAGTGCATATCTTAAAGTAATTATTTACCGTGTCACAAGAGTTTCTCTGCATCTGTGAACTTGTCTGTACCATTAAAAAATTTCATAATCTTAGGACTCGTTAATAATAAGTTCAATGAAAGATTCTTAAAATAAGATTTAAAAAAAATATAATATTTATTACTTTGGCAAAATTTTAATACAAAAACAAATGCATTTTCTTGTTTAATTTAACACATATTTGACAAAAACAACTCTATTGTACATATACCTACATCATTTGTTGCCGATATTGAATTCGTGTTCAATTTTATCAGCAACCATTTTTGCTATAGCTAAACTACTAGTGGCTCCAGGTGAAGGTGCGTTACGGCAGTGTAATACCAACTTAGCTAGCGCACCTGAACCTTCTCCGCGATCAAAAACAAAGTCATCAACCAAGTTACCATCGATGCCCATGGCTTGAGCTCTGACTCCAGCTGGACCGCGACTGACATCGTACTCGGTTATATCCGGTATGAACTTCTGTAGATCTTTAACCTGCAGTGGTATAAAAGCTGACTTGGATATTTCCTTTAAGCCGAAACCAATATATTTCGAGGCCATTTTAATGAAACCTGGATAGCACAAGGCATCAAACAGTTCTAATAGATTTATATCGCCCCACCTGTAACAAAATAATGCAATGAAAGTTTTAGAGGATATAGAAAGTTTTTTAGAAAACTTGCTTCGAGTAAATTCCTTCCTACCTATAACCTTCTCTTTTGAATGCCAACACAGCATTGGGTCCCAGCCAGACGCTACCATCCATACGAGGTGTAAAGTGAACACCTAAAAATGGGAATCTGGGATCAGGCACAGGATATATGTTACCATTTACCATGTGGCATTTTTCTTTAGCCAAGAGTAAATATTCGCCACGGAAAGGAAGTATTCGCGGTGATCGCGGACATCCTGTTTTCTCAGCCAATAAATCTGATTGTAAACCTCCGCAGGTTAAGACGTTACGTGTGTGTACTACTTGGTGTGAATTCTCGCCGTGTATGGCAACGGGAAAATCAGCGGAGCCAGATTCTCTAAATTTTGTAACCTAAATAACATATATGAAGATTTAAGCCTTTAAGAAAATTTTTTTTATAACATACTTTAAACTTCAAAAAAATATCTCCACCAGCTTGTTTAAAATCTTGTCCGTAGTACTGAGTTACTAAGGCCCAATCAACAATCCCTGTGTGAGGACTCCACAAAGCTTTCACACCCTCACAATATGGCTCAATCTCTTTGATTTTATTACCATCGATCAATTGTAAATCGGGCACATTATTTTTAATGGCTCTTTCCTGCAAATCCATTAGGCGTGTTATTTCCACGTCATTCGTGGCTACAATAAGTTTGCCACATTTCTTGTAGGGTATCTGTTTTTCATTCAAATATTTATAAGCCAAATTTAAACCCTCTACGCACAGCTTAGCTTTAAGAGTACCAGGCTTATAGTAAATACCAGCATGGATTACACCTGAATTGTGTCCACTTTGATGGGTTGCTAAATCTTTCTCTTTTTCTAAAATGGCTATTTTCATGGACGGATGCCTTAGCAATATTTCTCGTGCAGAAGCCACTCCCACTATGCCACCACCAACAACAATTAAATCATATTCTCTAATATAATTGTAAATTTTTACTATGTTACACAATCATTTTTCGTTTTTCTGCGTAATTGAAAATGTCATTCATACCTGATTTTTCTATTATGCTGCCATCTCCGATGTCCAAATGTGGCAACTAGCGGTAGTTGGCTAAGGGGTTGTCTTATATTTTTAATTAGTAGTGACATAGTAATTGTTTTTTTTTACTAAAAAGGCCCAGTCCTTTGCTCTATGACCTTCTGTCACCTTGGATAAAGTTTATTATTTTCTTTATCAAATTGTGTGCTTGAGTATGTGTGCGCAAGTTGGCGTTAAAAACATATCAAATGAATATTTGGTTTTCTTTCGGCCAAATCAGTAAAGATAATGTTATTTACTACTTTACTTAGTGCTTGAAAAAATTTAATGCCTGTTACAAGAACATGATTGTGCTTTTGTTATCACAATTTACTTGCGCTTTTTGTTTTTACATCGTCTTATTTAATTTTAATCATTTTTAATTTTGTTACGGTAATTATACTAGAGGAAAATGAATATCAGCTGTTTACTGTAAGAAAAAATACAGGGACGTCGGGGTTTTCACTTGATGATAAATGTTAAAAAAAAAAAATGGATATTATTGTTTAAATAAAACAAAAAAAAAAATTATTAAAACAGCTTTTTAAGAAAATGCTTATAATTTTTAAGTTTATATTCAACAAACACTTGAATTAAATATTTGTAATTCAAAAATAGGTCTATGTGTCTGTGAAGTGAAATAATTTTTACCTATATATCGTTCAAGCAAATGCATGTATTTAAATTACGATACATGCTTATTTAAACAAAAATTTATACCTCTAATAATTTAAAAATTTTGGGTTAATTCCTGAATCATAAATAAAAAAATACCGATTAAAATCTGGCAAGGATAAAGAGTGGAAAAAATTTCACGATTAGTTTTAACCACTGTCAATGGATGTCTATTGTGAATGACATTTTTTTGCAAGAATATAAACAAATGGAAATTATAAATATTGTAATCAATAATAAATATTTCAGCTTTATTAAATAAAAAGCGCAACTTGTAAACAAATGCCCTCCTTCTGTGCAGTAGCTACGTGCAATGATAGATACGGTCATTCGGAAAATATTTCTTTCCACAAGTGAGTATGAAACAGCAGAGGCTGTCTTCAGAGTACAAAAATTGAATTTGGCTGTTATACTTTTATTTTAAGATTTCCTTTGAAAAGATTGCATTTATTAAAACAGTGGGAAGCATTTATACAAAAACAGCGAGGCGAAGATTGGCATGCTTCGCGATGGAGTTCTTTGTGCAGTCGCCACTTTGTTGAAGAAGATTTTCGATCTTTGTGCGGACGCAGAACTTTAAAGAAAACAGCTGTGCCATCTATACTTCGTGACAATAGAACGAAAGACAATGGATCTGGGAAGCTGAAAAGAAAACAAATTGAAAAAGTGGTTAATACACTTGAAGACACCAGGGAAAAGGAGTTCAAGGAAATTTTGGCTATTAAAGAACGTTTAGAGGATACTGCTGTAGCTGCAACAACAAATGTATTAAATATACCAAAAACAAATTGTCGCTTATGTGGAATAGCGTCTATGCCTTCAGCAAATTTTTTTGATAATTATGAGTTGTATGGGCTTTTGCAAAAATGTTTTCCTACAATTAATATACAACAGGAGGATGCCTTACCTAAAGTTATGTGCGCATCCTGTCACAAGCATCTTGAAGATTTTGGCATGTTTGTGGATCGTGTTTGGACGGCTCAAACTGAGCTGCAAAGAAAATTTCTAATAAGGGCATCAGAAAGGCCACTAAAAATTAAGCAAGAGCCCTTGGTACGTGTGAAGCAAGAAGTGGCAGAGAGTGGCTATGAAGTACGTCAGCAAGTAAATGGTTTTGGAGTTGGTAATGAAGACTATGATTTTGCTACTGATGTGGGAGTTCATGAAGAAGGAGATGATCAAAAATACGAATTTTGTGATTTTCCCATTATTAATGACTGTGATATAATGGAAATAATTAACTTAGATGATCCATTCATAAATATACCTGATGATGACAACACAACAACACAAAATGAAGAAGACGAAATTTTAAATAAGCCCATAAATGACTCATTAATAAATTATATGCCTACAGCCCATGAACTCCTGCAAACTCACTTGTTGATGGAGGAGCACAATTACGCTTACGTTGATGCTGATGAATTCAAAGAAGAACGACATATTTATAAAACTGAAAAATCTGACAATGACGAACGCTTGACAGACTATATAAAATCAACTACATTACATCAAGAGCAACTCCCGCCTATTTCCTATAGCAAAGACGCTGGTATGAAAATGGATCAACATTATGACGCTAATAATTTTGAAAACACAGATTTATCGACACCAGCAAAAACATGTTTTGAAAAGCGCGCTTTAAAGCCTATAGTTACATCAGTCAGTGCTATACAACAGCCCACTAAATCATCCTCTAATGGCATAGTAGTTCTTAACGAAAGTATTGTTAAGTCCGGTTGCGGTTTTCAATTACATGCTTGCATGGTGTGCCAATTAAAATTTTTTTCTGTGGAAAGCCTTAGGCAACACTATACACAAACTCATGGCACTCCTATGGTAACCGTGCCTGGTGAGAATATATTCCTAGAAAGAGTCACACAAAATACCTGCAAAATGGAAAAGGAATTTACAGAAAATAAGCTGGAAAATCCGAAAAATGCAAAAACTAACGATACTGAAACTATTGAAAAATTAAATTGTGAAAAAACAGAAAAACAAAATAATTTAAAGGAAACAAAAGAAGAAAAACCTGATAATTTTGTGCAGAAGTCAAATAGTGAAAATGCACATCTGCCCCAAGCCAGACCAAGTGAACAAATGGGATCACCAGTAAACGCCACAAAAAGTTGCAAAGTGTCGTCTATAGAAAAAAGTGTATGTGAAACCAAACAAAATATTTTAAATAATAAAAATAAAATACACAAATCGAAAATTCCCATCAAATGCCGTAAATATAAAAATGTTTCCCTTAATATTATGGCAAATCAATACCAGCAATTAAAAAAATTGTATCAAAAATTGCAAAAGAAATGCACAAATCTAGAACAAAATGTTGAACAACTACAATTATTACCAACAACGACTGTAAGTAAAAGAAGAATAAAAAAATCTAATACCAAATCCAAGCAAATATCTAATAATAAAGCTTATAATACATCTGGTACAACATCTAGGGATAATACGATAATAAAAAAATTACAATTTACTTGCATCGAGTGTTCAAAATCTTTTTCAAGCTCGAGCTGTTTAAGACAACATAAAATTACCCATACCGAAGAACGAAAACACCATTGCAGTTTATGTCAACGCACATTTAAGCGGCGCAACGGTCTACTACAACATTTAAAAGGGTTTCATCTAAAGGTTAAACCGTTCTCTTGTCCAGTTTGTAAACACAGTTACGCACTTAAGTGTGACATGTTGCGTTGCAAGCATTCAACAATGCGAAATCTACAAATATCTTGTGAAAAATTAAATGGTGTGGTCAATGAAATGCGTGTAAATAAAAAGAATTTAATACAATAAATTATAAAGAATGTATGTTTAAAGAACTTGAAAATATTTAATGCTTTTTAAATAAGAATGAATTTCAAAATTTTATAAAATTTGAGGAAACTGCCAAAATAGTAAAAAATTTTTACTAGATTTATTGTTGCTGGTGTTCTTTTTGTTTTTTTAGTACTAGGTGTAAGCCCGAAATTGGTTGCCCTCACTAAATAAAACTAAATATTTAAAAATTAATTTTAAAGCTTCATAAGTTAGACATAAAAAAATGTTTTTTTTATTATTTTATTTGAAAGTTGCTACAACAGTGTGTGTCTTAGCAAATTTGTTGTTACGAAAAGTTTTTAACTTAGCCAAGACTTGGTAATTCCAAAAAAATATTTATTCTCCGAATAACGAAATGTTTCTATCGTTCCAGTGCTGAATAATATTCGTGAAACAAAAATTCAAAGCCGAAAAGTAAAAATCGAATAAAGTAGTTTTGTGACAGGCAAAATATGTATTTCATTTTTAAAGCATCATTTACACTAGATAATAATTTTGGTCTTACGGCTCTAAAGCTAGAAAAGAACTTTTGGATTTGTTTTTTTTTATTGCAGACTTAGTGCGGTTTCACACACACTGAGTTGTGGACATGACTTAGAATATTGAAGCTGTTATTTTTAAAAGTGATATACATAAGTCTACAAAAAAATTAGCTATAATTTAAGTAAGATATAAACAAAAGTGGACTTAACCCCTTTCAAAAATAACAGTTCATTTATTTATTTTTATTTGGGGACTTTCCTATGCTTTGCAAAATAATGTAGATGATTTAGACAAATCTATTTCAAAAGTCTATCTATTTACAAATATGTGAAATTGCCGTTTGTAAAAAAAATCTAAAAGAAAAAAATTATGAAACTTTTAACAGAATTTGTTTTGCTTGTTAAACTCACCACTAAAGCATATTTTAAATTGTTATACACAATACTGTTGAGTAGAGCAGGACTAAATCTGTTAGGAGAAATTTTAATTTTAAGGAGAAAAATTCTTAAAATCCAACACGTGAAGAGGGGTATAAATACGCGTATGCTGGTACATGGTTCGTAAAAAATTTACCATAAAAGTTATGTTGCCTCTATAGCTTTAACTTTTACAGCAATTTGCTTTTCTGAAGCTTTTTTAATTAAACTTAAATCTTGAGATTATAGCGAGTGCATAAACACACAACAGGCTGACACATTATGACTGCACCAGTACAGACCACACCTAAGTTGGTTTAAAAAGAAGAAGAAGAAGTCGATTTACAACTACAACAAAAACAAATTAAAAAATTTATAAGCATATAGAACAAGAAGAAGCTACAA